>OX101815.2:41575714-42953918 GCA_944452925.2 Chrysolina oricalcia | reverse complement strand
TCGAAGGCATTTGACACGCTGAATCATCAAATGTTATTGTGTATTCTTCATTATATTGGCTTGGGTGAGAATGCAATGAGTTTTTTCAAAAACTATATTTCAAATCGACGTCAGCGTGTTCGAATTGCAGATAGTATGTCAGTAGGAGATTTGAGCCGGTTCTGGGCCTCCCCCCACCACTATGACGTCATCGTTGACCTTGTGGTGACCTTCAGGGATGACCTTGGTGCATAGGTACCTTTGTGTAGGTCTATGACCTTGGCATGCCCTAGAGATGCCTTTGAAATTTTGTGTTTGACCTTGATTTATATTGTTGGGAGAGGTGTTCAGGGTTTGTGTTTAACCTTGAGACGACATTGTGATGACTTGGAATTTTTTTCATACACGGACAAGTACTTTTTGTAAGTACACATATTTTTTTTTACATCCATGTCTTGCATGACCTGCATGTATACCTACTACAGCTACTGTGTATGATTCTCATTTGTGGAGTACACATGAAAATCTATACCAAAGTATGGAGAAGGTACACGTCTGCACACCACGGAGATCCAGCCAGATATGTTAGCTCTGATTCCTCTCCCGTGATGTATACCTTGCGATGGTGGTGGGGGGAGAGGTCGCGTTACGTCAGCGCTATGCGCACGACGATTCACTGATGTGTGTCAGGTTCTCGCTCTCGACACGATGGAGTGGGTCTGCTGACGTCACACACCCATACGTTGCGGCTATGTAGCGACTACTATTTACTCTCCGTCATCTATCGATGCAATGCAAACTCACGCATGGTGGGTGCTTTGCATCGCACACGCAGTGCATAAGACTGTGGTGGGGGTGGTTCACTATCTATTATAAAAGAAGTGGATATGGTGATATGAAATCAGAAGTTGTATACCTAGCAGTCGAGCAGTCAGCAAGAGAAGTTAATCCGTGCCTATACTTCATCTTCATGTGTGACTTCCGTGTGTAGTCACTATGAACTGTCTAGTTTGTAAGAGTACATGGGACAATCATGTGTCTTTTACAGATATTTGCAGAGATAATTCACGTCTGTACACCGCAGAAAACCAGCGACCGACGAATTTAAACTCTTATTTCTGTCTGGCTTGAGATCCATCTTTTGACCATGTGGGTGGGTGGTGTGAGGGTTTCTACTGGGTATACTGATCAAAGTTTTCCTTACTTTTGAAACTATTGAAGATTGATTATCAACACATGTAGGCTTTTATTTTACCACTCTTTTAACGTTTCCAGTAGCGGTGGAGATGGGCGCTACTGTGTGGCAATGACCTCGAGATGTCATTGAAATTACTTTATAATTTGGTAGTTGTTTGACCTTGATGTAGATTTTTTGTAGTGTTCAGGGTTTGAGTTTGACCTTGGCGTGACATTGGGATTTTGTTCATACACGGTAATGATGACGAGGCATATTTCAAGTACCTCCAAGTGTTGCTACTGCGTATGACCTGTGTACTGTAATTGTGATCGAGTACTTGAGTACTTATTACCTTCATGTCTTGCAACTGTGTACGACCATATGTACTCCAGACTTGCTACTGTGTATGACCTTCATGTGTACATACAAGTACACATAAAAATCTGAAGTAGCGAGTCCGAGAATGCACACGTCCGTATACCACGGAGCTCCAGTCAGATATATGAACTCTGATCTGTTCAGTCTCAGCCCTCAATGTATCGATGCGGTGTTGGTGCGAACTTGCGCATGGTGGGGGCTTAGTGACGTAGGTGTTCGACCTTGAGATGAAATTTTGGTAATAGTTGGGAGAGATTTCATACACGGTAATGAAGATCTTGGTAGGGAACCTCCAGATGTCCTTGGTGGACTCTTGGTAGGAAACTTCCAGATGTCTTTGGCGGACTTTGAAATTTTTCTTGTCGTATGACGTTGTGTTTGAACTCAGGGTACGTTTTTGACCTTGAGATGACATTAATAATGCTCACAAGGTAGTGAAGATCTTTTGGTTGGGTACTGTTTTTTCCAGTGTTTGTCGTATGACTTTCACGTATACTCATCCCTACAATCAAGTTTGTAAAAAGTACACACAACATTCATTGAAGACTAGTGTAGCATTCATGTGTACCTACTCATTACAAACAACTCGATACAAGATTTGTAGAGACAACACACGTCTGTACACCACAGAAATCCATTGACGAATAGGATAAGCTCTCATTTGCCTCTGGCTTAGGATCGCTCTTCTGGCGTTGCTGGTGGGTGGGGGGTATGTGTCTACTGAAGAATAATAATCAACATGTGTTACCTTCACTTGTTCTTCAAGCTCGAATACTTTTTTTTGTATGAACTTTATGTGTATACTCTCAACAAACTATTGAAACAGTACATAAAAAAACATTCAAGACAAATTCACTTTGACGTCATCATCATCAGTGATCTTCAACTTTATGTCTGGTGCATGGATGCCACTGTGTCAATGACCTCGAAATGTCCTTTTCGGATTCGAAAAATTTTCATGTTGTTTGACCTTGATGAAGGTAAAGTGTTTTTGTTTTTTCATCAGTATTCATGAGTGACCTTCATGTTTGACTTCCATATGTACTCTCACTACAAACTGTCTAGTTTCTAGAGAGTATGTACAAAAATTATTGGCACTATACTTAGAATTATGTGTACTCACAACAAACTCTTTTGTGAAACAGAACAAATGATAAATCATTGTAAACTGATGAATAGTACATTCACGTCTCATATTTGCGTCACACATCTCCACTCCATGAAACTCCAGCGCTGAATGTAAGATTCAGTTCCTATTCCTGGTGCCGTTCCCTCTCTGGCTTGGCGCCCCTCTTCTAACGTAGCGAGTGCTGTGGTGAGATTATGAACACTCGACTCGTTGCGAGTTTGGCGTGACTCGTAGTGAAATGAACGTCGAGTCATAAGGAAACCACAGCGATTTTACTACGTATCGTGACAGCTCACGTATCGAGTGTTCATTATCCCACCTCTAGGTCGAATGTTACGTCACACTTGATCAAGTGCCACTGAGAGGTTTCGACTTCGTCGACTTTTTCTGTCTCTCAACAAACAGTTGATCATGTAGGTACATAAAAACCTATTGAAGACTAATTCATCCACCTTGACGAAGTCCATCCAAGTAGTGGGGTTGTCTCGAGTGGATAATGTAGGTAAGTACATCAGATAATTCAGAAATGATCTATGAATATGATCAAAATCAATAGAAAAATAAATCATTCCCCTCTCTGACTACCAATGGCAAATTTTTACTAAGTTTCAAGTGCCCTAAGAGAATACCATCGTCCACTTAGACACACTTCTCTGGTGGGGTCGAATGTGACGTCACACTTGATCAAGTGCCACTGAGAGGTTTCGACTTCGTCGACTTTTTTCTGTCTCTCAACAAACAGTTGATCAAGTCGTAGCGAGTGCTGGTGGGGTCGAATGTGACGTCACACTTGATCAAGTGCCACTGAGAGGTTCGTTTTCTGTCTCTCAACAAACAGTTGATCAAGTATGTAGGTACATAAAAACCTATTGAAGACTAATTCATCCACCTTGACGTCATCATTAGTGACCTAGAGGTGTGATTTTTTTCGTCTATGTGTACTCTCAATAACAGTAAAAGTATGTGAAACAGTACATAAAAAACCCATAGAAGACTAATTCACTATGACGTCATCATCAGTGACCTTCAGATTGGTAATTGCATATTGCCTTTATGTGTACTCTCAACATCTCAAATAGAGACCAAACCCATTATAATTATAATTCAGAGATGATCTATGAATATGATCAAAATCAGTAGAAAAATAAATCATCCCCTCTCTGTACTACCAATGGCAAATTCCCCTCTCTGTACTACCAATGGTAATTTTTTACTAAGTTTCAAGTGCCCTTAGAGAATACCATCATCCACTTAGACACACTTCTGAGCGCCAGTGGGTGTCATTCTTTCTCCTGTCTTCATATCATAAGTGCTGATTTTATTTCTGACCCCCCCCCTCCAACCCCAAAGTAAATACTGTTACATCTTTCACTTTATATCAAATAACGATATTCGAACTGAATAGATATATTCGTCGAAATCAGAACTCAATTACGTCAATTTCTGACAGAGACAATGATAATGTTTGAGACCTCCACAATTCTAACCTACAATCTACATTATGTTTGGATTGACGTAACCAAAAGAAGAGATAGTATTAAAGGTTCACGATGGAACACACACGAGTTAAGCTCAGTAACGCCATCTTCCGACAGACTATGCTAACTATACAGTAAAATCATTTCACGACTCCATAGTTTATGATGGGAATGTTGGTACCGTATCATGGGACACATAACGATCTGACCATATATGTATCCTGATCGACTGAGATTTTTATGAATATGATTGCGAAAGCACTTAGTCTGAGAAGAAGAAGAGTATTTACAGTTGATTGAGCAATTTGTGAAATGCGTTCCCAATAGATGACGCTCAGAATTTAGGCGTTAATCAGCAGAAGAAATAAGTTTATCAGACATTTTTATCTAGTCAGGCATTACAACCTTTTGCATGAGGGCTCGTTCATACCCTTTCGAATATTCACAATTTTTCTGCGAATCGACGCTTTTAAGGCGAAAATATTGCGGAGAATGATGAACCAGCGTGTCATTTTTTTGGTAATGTAGTAATATTTAATCCCGATTACTGAAAAATTACAATATGTAATTCATAATTGATTAAAAAAAATTCGGATATTCGTAGGGGTATAAACGAGCCTTTACTCTCTGTTTTCGAATGGGAAATTATGTAAAGGAACTGTCTGTGGTACCATTGTTTAAATAGAAGTGAGATAGTAAGCCAACCCTATGTGATTAATATTAATGGATTCAAATGAAGGCGACATGTAGATGGCGTCAGTGGTCTGTCCTCCAAGTCATGTCGTAACTTCAATGATCTGACCTCCAAGTAATGTCGTAACTTGATTGAAACAATGGTACAACATTAAAATCAGGGTAGCCTGAAGAACCTGCATCAAAATCACGTCAAATATTCATGTTTGTAACTAATCATGCCAGATGACACTTGAGTTTGGGTCCAATACCGATTCCACAGGTACTATCTAACTTCTATTTAAACAATGGTGTAACTATAGATGAAGCATTCAGTATTGGAGCACTGATCGAATACTTTTGATAATGGAACTTTTGACTTCTCTGTTGCCATTTGCAGTTATCTGATTCTGAATGTATGAACACTAGAAAATATCACTAAACCCCATTTGTTGCCAAGAATAGCAATAAATAATTCGAAAACAGTTCAAATAAATACACTACCGCTTAAGGCAAAATAGCTCGAATACTTTATATCAGTTCATTGAAATAATTATTGATGGCGCACCCTTTTTGCGAAATGCGTTCCCGCTAGATGACGCTCAGAGTTTAGGCGCAAATCCCATGAGAGACCATAGTATTTCATTTAATTTTCTTTCAAATTTGAATTGATTACGGAAGATGTCGACAGTTGAAGTAAATTTGTCAGACATTTTCACATACGTAGGCATTCGTCAAAGGCCACATAAAGAAGGCAACTCTTTGTTTTTTATCGGAAAATGATGGAAAGAAACTTTGCCTGCTGAACGATTGAAGCATTGGAGCACTGCACAAATACGCCTATTGTTTGGATGAGTGCTTAATTCTGACGCCATTTCGGTTATTATATTCTAAAACTATGAACATGAAGGAATATCACCAAACTCAATTTTATGTCCAAAATTCGATTAATTGTGAGAAAATAGATAAAATAGATACACTAGCTCTTATGGCAAAACAAGACCTTGCAACATTACATCAGTTCAACGAAATAATTATAGGTGTCGCACCCTTCGCGCAGGTCACGAAAACGAATTGGTTTATGGACGTTACCTGTTGCCTGTTGCTGTTAGTAAAATTAAAAAACTCTCAAATATTTTCGTAAAGAATTGTCCAGCAGAAAGTCAATTTGTAATTATTAAAGTGTTTTGTAAGTCAATGATGCAAAAGTCACCGTTGTGATAAAAATCATAAAATGGTATGGACAACTTGAAAGGTAACTATTGAATTGTTCTTTGCATTGGAGTATTCATAATAATAATAGTGTTTTATAGGGTCATGGAACTGAATGGTATAGAAGTTTTTAGTCATAGAGAAATGGTCCAACTGAAAACCGTCCACAGAAGCTGCTTTCCATTTAACATAAGAAGATCCTCAGAGCTATCCGGAGCGTATAATATGAACATGCGTTCTATTTAGTGAGGCTGCAAGCACCAGTTTACATGGCCCTTGCCCCTCGAGCACCACCCGTTTTATACGTGCATGAAGCACAAGTAGACAAAAGTCAAAACCACGAAAACACAGTTGTTGCGAAAAAGTCAGTGATAAAGTGTTGCTCCGATCTCAGAGGATTGCAGCTCTAGGGCTCAACACCCCTAAATGGAAAACGCCTAAAGAGTAGTACAAATATTAATAGCCCTAGTAAACTATACAGGAAGCTATTAGGAATTAATGTGAAAACGTGAATCTGATAGGTAGTATGAAGTAAATAAATTAAAACGAACATATATTTTTGTTTTTAATGAATCTTCCAGGTTTTCGGAGAAACCCCCTGAGAAGCAGAGCTTGTGCGAGCAAGGGTGACCCAGGGCCTACATCTTACGTAAAAGTGAATTCCGAACCACTTTGGCTCCATGACAGATAGACCTGGGCTGTCTGGGTTTGGAGGAAAACTCTTTATGTTCACATACAAAGATAAAAAGTAAGCATTTCACAAAATTTCACCTAAGGAAAGGAGAGGTTTTAATGCAATCTTGGAATATTTTATCACTTCCGACATTTATTTATTTACGGTTGGCTCCATGACAGATGGACCTGGGCTGTCTGGGTTCGGAGGAAAACTCTTTATGTTCACATACAAAGATAAAAAGTAAGAATTTCACAAAATTTCACCTAAGGAAAGGAGAGGTTTTAATTTAATACAATTTTGGAATATTTTATCACTTCCGACATTTATTTATTTACGGGCAAGCCCAATTGAAGTATAAATTACAATTTTAAATTATAATTAACAAAAAATGAAATGTAATGCTGAAATGCAAATTACAATATGCTGGACTTCATTTGGTAACTTATTGTAGAAAGTAATAGCATTGTCCTATGGGGAGTTTTTTACAATTTGTCATTTGGTGTAGTGGGACTATCGGAAAATCACAATTTCTTGAATTATGGTTGTGTTGCTGTGTTCACAAATAATTTGGGGTATTGCTATTGTATTTGGGAACTTAGAGAGAAAAACATGAAAAGAGACAGTGTTGACATAATTTGAACACATTCAAATGTATAAAATTTGTTGAAACTCACAGATTTCGGTACTGCCAGGTAATCAATCGAAAAACTTCTATGTGTGAGGTTTACACTACATGCCACCACTTGTAATATTCATATTCTTAAAATTCTTTGGAGATTCTATGTGATATACAAATATGAACAACATAAAATGTTTTTTAACAAACCCTGAAATCAGATAAAAAGAGAGCTGATGAAGGTTTTCAAATAATTTTTCGAAGAATCTCATGTTATTGCCAAACTTGTGATATTAGCCTTCTGACAGATGTTTAATTGACTTGTTTCCATTATTTGATAGTTGAAATATATTGTAAAATTCTATCTTGGGTTAATGCTAAGTATTGGTTCGCTATTTTACAGCAACTTACAATGCCTAATTTGAATCTTTAATCTAAAATTGGAACATTATATTGTTATAATAATAATAATAGGTTTTTTCCTTGCAAACTCTTCATTTCAATGTAACAAATATACTATACTGATAGGATTGAGAGTTGTATCGAATGACTCAGTTTTTTCAGTTTCCAAACCTGTGAAATATCTGATATATGGGATAGTATTTTGGAGAGTTTTCTGTAGTCATAATTTGCAGACTATTCTAATTCTACAGTATGCTCTATGTTATTTATACAAAAGTATTTGAATGCCAAAATTTTATAACACAAATCGAAAACAATCACGTTTTCACTAATTTTTTTCTTTCATTTCATGTGGCCTACTCTTCACTGATGAAAGAATTGATTCTCAGGAGTACTCAGGCTGGGATGCCCTGGAGCACAAATAAACGTGCATGGTGTCCACTTTCATCTTGGCTGATGTATAATATGTAAATTATATTTTGAATATGCTGCATTTTTTTGTTATTACATGTAATACTGGTTGCCTAATCTCAGTATAGTAAATTTCAATACAAGCTTTGATTACATTAGAATGTGAAAAAATGTTAAATTAGAAATATACACGTTATTTGGTTCAATGATGTGCATTTATTATTATTATTACAAGTTATTGAGAATTTGAAGACTATTGTCAATGGGTAGATGTAGTGTGTAATTCTTAAAGAGTAGTTGGTACTGTCGTGGGGTTTTCCTTTAGTTGAAATAGCAAATACATTACCTTTTTTTTTGTTAAGTAGACTGTGAAAAAATTAGAAAGATAAAAATTCTGAAATTTAACCACCTGCGAGAAAACTGTATTAAATTCTCTATGAGATTGTATATTTATTAAGCAGTGATTTTTGAAGGAAACATAATAATTATACTAGACTGAATCAAAGATATACCGAATTTTTTTGTGGATTTTAATACGTCGAAAACATGTCACAATGAAAAACAACTTGCTTCAGTATTTTTAATCAAAATGTAAAAAAATTAAATATACAAGTCATTGAGGATTCAGATATGAGAACTATTGTCTATGGGTATAGAAATGAGTTACCTACTTGGATTTAAAGCTTCTTTTGATTGAAAATTATTGAATGAAATGTAAATTCAAGGAAATCTATACGAGTATATGAGGGTCAATTTATCAATTTTACTTGACAAGTCACTACCAATAAAATTGTGGAATATTTTACCATTCTAAATATTTTACCATTCTACACTTGTATAGATTTCATTTTCATACTCTAGAAGATTAGAACATCCAATAGACTTTGTCAAGTAGGAAATGGATTTCGAAATGACAAGTAGATCTCTTACTAGGATTAGTTGAATTGTTCTTTGCTTTTCGCCTAGCCTTGGGAAATTATTCGATTAAATCCTTTATTAATTTATACTTTTTGAGATGTGTCGATTAGACAGAGGCGGGTGAAAATATAGAATAAAATAACGACTTGAGATCAACCAACTACAAAGAACTATAAGAACATGATTATCCCCCTGAAACCATTTCTAATTGTGGATTGTTCAAAAAAATTGTGCAAGCCTGATTGTGTGATCATAGCGTATTGCCTATAGAATGTTTCATAGGCCGGTTGATTATTTCTTCTTTGGATAGTCAAGGTACGCGACAGATGCCGCAACTATCAGGCACAGTAGCCAAAATCATAGGAATTTTAATGTGAACGGTTTTTGACGAAATAAATGAGAGTAGTTCGAATTTCACTACTTTTGCGATGGCATCTGATTTTGAGTAGCACAAGAATACAATTCATTTTAAATCGTTAGGTGGCGCCACTTGTAAAGACATTTGAACAAGTTTATTTGGTTTCAAAAGTTTTGTTGTGGTTTGCAAATTCGTTACTAGTTGGAAACCGCACTGAACAGTCTATGAGGAGATGCAAACTAATCTTGGACACATGATTGAACAAGAAATATTTTGCGACCTCATTACGCAATCTTTCGTAGAATACACTGAATTATTCCAGTTGAGTAGAAATCTACCACATGTGGTTACCTTGCTAGTGACTGCTATGAATAGTTCGATTTATTGCCACAGATTGCATATGTATGGCTGTATGTACTCACGGTAGACAGTATAGTTATCCATTATAAGGCTTCTGGAAAAAACATGTATGTTTGTATAAGACACGAATGGAAGCTTGTACAGTGGTACTCACCATATCAGATTGATATAAAGAGTTATTACTCCTCGGCTCATTGCTTAGGATTAGCTCTCCATTTATTCGTTGTCTATACAGGATCAGAATTTCAATTAGCATGTGATTGTTGAATTTATTGACCTAAGTGACATGAGTGCTAGGCATGCGCAGCCAGCTGATGACACTTTGTGTTGTAAATCAACTATTCATATCGCTTTTTCCTATTTTCACTGGTGGTGGTAGATGGTTAGTTTGTAGGTAATTGTATTTGTAGGTAATTTTAATTGGATCAGCATGGCCATGAAAGTAGTATGGTAGGTAGTATTGAATGTTAGTGGAGTATTGTCAAACATTCAAGTCACTACGAAATTCAAGAACCTTCAACAATTGTTTAAATAGAAGTAAGTCTACAATTTCAATTATTATTGGATTCAAATGATGGCGACATGTAGATGGCGTTAGTAGTATGGCCTCCAAATCATGTCATAACTCGATTGAAACAATAGTACAGCATTTAATAATATTAATTGAAATTATAGTAGTTACTTCTATTTAAACAATTGTTGAAGGTTCTTGAATTTCATATAAGTTATCCATAATCAAAAAAAACTTTTGTGAATGTGCGGAAAAAGTTTCAATAAAAGTGTCATAGATGGCACCCGACTCTTTATGCGCTACTCTGCTGAAGGAAAGCGCACTTTTGATTATGGATAACTTATATAAAATTCAAGAACCTTCAACAATTGTTTAAATAGAAGTAACTACTATAATTTCAATTAATATTATTAAATGCTGTACTATTGTTTCAATCGAGTTATGACATGATTTGGAGGCCATACTACTAACGCCATCTACATGTCGCCATCATTTGAATCCAATAATAATTGAAATTGTAGACTTACTTCTATTTAAACAATTGTTGAAGGTTCTTGAATTTCGTAGTGACTTGAATGTTTGACAATACTCCACTAACATTCAATACTACCTACCATACTACTTTCATGGCCATGCTGATCCAATTAAAATTACCTACAAATACAATTACCTACAAACTAACCATCTACCACCACCAGTGAAAATAGGAAAAAGCGATATGAATAGTTGATTTACAACACAAAGTGTCATCAGCTGGCTGCGCATGCCTAGCACTCATGTCACTTAGGTCAATAAATTCAACAATCACATGCTAATTGAAATTCTGATCCTGTATAGACAACGAATAAATGGAGAGCTAATCCTAAGCAATGAGCCGAGGAGTAATAACTCTTTATATCAATCTGATATGGTGAGTACCACTGTACAAGCTTCCATTCGTGTCTTATACAAACATACATGTTTTTTCCAGAAGCCTTATAATGGATAACTATACTGTCTACCGTGAGTACATACAGCCATACATATGCAATCTGTGGCAATAAATCGAACTATTCATAGCAGTCACTAGCAAGGTAACCACATGTGGTAGATTTCTACTCAACTGGAATAATTCAGTGTATTCTACGAAAGATTGCGTAATGAGGTCGCAAAATATTTCTTGTTCAATCATGTGTCCAAGATTAGTTTGCATCTCCTCATAGACTGTTCAGTGCGGTTTCCAACTAGTAACGAATTTGCAAACCACAACAAAACTTTTGAAACCAAATAAACTTGTTCAAATGTCTTTACAAGTGGCGCCACCTAACGATTTAAAATGAATTGTATTCTTGTGCTACTCAAAATCAGATGCCATCGCAAAAGTAGTGAAATTCGAACTACTCTCATTTATTTCGTCAAAAACCGTTCACATTAAAATTCCTATGATTTTGGCTACTGTGCCTGATAGTTGCGGCATCTGTCGCGTACCTTGACTATCCAAAGAAGAAATAATCAACCGGCCTATGAAACATTCTATAGGCAATACGCTATGATCACACAATCAGGCTTGCACAATTTTTTTGAACAATCCACAATTAGAAATGGTTTCAGGGGGATAATCATGTTCTTATAGTTCTTTGTAGTTGGTTGATCTCAAGTCGTTATTTTATTCTATATTTTCACCCGCCTCTGTCTAATCGACACATCTCAAAAAGTATAAATTAATAAAGGATTTAATCGAATAATTTCCCAAGGCTAGGCGAAAAGCAAAGAACAATTCAACTAATCCTAGTAAGAGATCTACTTGTCATTTCGAAATCCATTTCCTACTTGACAAAGTCTATTGGATGTTCTAATCTTCTAGAGTATGAAAATGAAATCTATACAAGTGTAGAATGGTAAAATATTCCACAATTTTATTGGTAGTGACTTGTCAAGTAAAATTGATAAATTGACCCTCATATACTCGTATAGATTTCCTTGAATTTACATTTTATTCAATAATTTTTATTCAAAAGAAGCTTTAAATCCAAGTAGGTAACTCATTTCTATACCCATAGACAATAGTTCTCATATCTGAATCCTCAATGACTTGTATATTTAATTTTTTTACATTTTGATTAAAAACACTGAAGCAAGTTGTTTTTCATTGTGACATGTTTTCGACGTATTAAAATCCACAAAAAAATTCGGTATATCTTTGATTCAGTCTAGTATAACTATTATGTTTCCTTCAAAAATCACTGCTTAATAAATATACAATCTCATAGAGAATTTAATACAGTTTTCTCGCAGGTGGTTAAATTTCAGAATAAATGGTAGTTACAATCCCCAATAATTTTTATATTTCTAATTTTTTCACAGTCTACTTAACAAAAAAAAAGGTAATGTATTTGCTATTTCAACTAAAGGAAAACCCCACGACAGTACCAACTACTCTTTAAGAATTACACACTACATCTACCCATAGACAATAGTCTTCAAATTCTCAATAACTTGTAATAATAATAATAAATGCACATCATTGAACCAAATAACGTGTATATTTCTAATTTAACATTTTTTCACATTCTAATGTAATCAAAGCTTGTATTGAAATTTACTATACTGAGATTAGGCAACCAGTATTACATGTAATAACAAAAAAATGCAGCATATTCAAAATATAATTTACATATTATACATCATCCAAGATGAAAGTGGACACCATGCACGTTTATTTGTGCTCCAGGGCATCCCAGCCTGAGTACTCCTGAGAATCAATTCTTTCATCAGTGAAGAGTAGGCCACATGAAATGAAAGAAAAAATTAGTGAAAACGTGATTGTTTTCGATTTGTGTTATAAAATTTTGGCATTCAAATACTTTTGTATAAATAACATAGAGCATACTGTAGAATTAGGATAGTCTGCAAATTATGACTACAGAAAACTCTCCAAAATACTATCCCATATATCAGATATTTCACAGGTTTGGAAACTGAAAAAACTGAGTCGTTCGATACAACTCTCAATCCTATCAGTATAGTATATTTGTTACATTGAAATGAAGAGTTTGCAAGAAAAAAACCTATTATTATTATTATAACAATATAATGTTCCAATTTTAGATTAAAGATTCAAATTAGGCATTGTAAGTTGCTGTAAAATAGCGAACCAATACTTAGCATTAACCCAAGATAGAATTTTACAATATATTTCAACTATCAAATAATGGAAACAAGTCAATTAAACATCTGTCAGAAGGCTAATATCACAAGTTTGACAATAACATGAGATTCTTCGAAAAATTATTTGAAAACCTTCATCAGCTCTCTTTTTATCTGATTTCAGGGTTTGTTAAAAAACATTTTATGTTGTTCATATTTGTATATCACGTAGAATCTCCAAAGAATTTTAAGAATATGAATATTACAAGTGGTGGCATGTAGTGTAAACCACACACATAGAAGTTTTTCAATTGATTACCTGGCAGTACCGAAATCTGTGAGTTTCAACAAATTTTATACATTTGAATGTGTTCAAATTATGTCAACACTGTCTCTTTTCATGTTTTTCTCTCTAAGTTCCCAAAGACAATAGCAATACCCCAAATTATTTGTGAACACAGCAACACAACCATAATTCAAGAAATTGTGATTTTCCGATAGTCCCACTACACCAAATGACAAATTATAAAAAACTCCCCATAGGACAATGCTATTACTTTCTACAATAAGTTACCAAATGAAGTCCAGCATATTGTAATTTGCATTTCAGCTTTACATTTCATTTTTTGTTAATTATAATTTAAAATTGTAATTTATACTTCAATTGGGCTTGCCCGTAAATAAATAAATGTCGGAAGTGATAAAATATTCCAAAATTGTATTAAATTAAAACCTCTCCTTTCCTTAGGTGAAATTTTGTGAAATGCTTACTTTTTATCTTTGTATGTGAACATAAAGAGTTTTCCTCCGAACCCAGACAGCCCAGGTCCATCTGTCATGGAGCCAACCGTAAATAAATAAATGTCGGAAGTGATAAAATATTCCAAGATTGTATTTAAACCTCTCCTTTCCTTAGGTGAAATTTTGTGAAATGCTTACTTTTTATCTTTGTATGTGAACATAAAGAGTTTTCCTCCGAACCCAGACAGCCCAGGTCCATCTGTCATGGAGCCAAAGTGGTTCGGAATTCACTTTTACGTAAGATGTAGTCCCTGGGTCACCCTTGCTCGCACAAGCTCTGCTTCTCAGGGGGTTTCTCCGAAAACCTGGAAGATTCATTAAAAACAAAAATATATGTTCGTTTTAATTTATTCACGTTTTCACATTAATTCCTAATAGCTTCCTGTATAGTTTACTAGGGCTATTAATATTTGTACTACTCTTTAGGCGTTTTCCATTTAGGGGTGTTGAGCCCTAGAGCTGCAATCCTCTGAGATCGGAGCAACACTTTATCACTGACTTTTTCGCAACAACTGTGTTTTCGTGGTTTTGACTTTTATCTACTTGTGCTTCATGCACGTATAAAACGGGTGGTGCTCGAGGGGCAAGGGCCATGTAAACCGGTGCTTGCAGCCTCACTAAATAGAACGCATGGTCATATTATACGCTCCGGATAGCTCTGAGGATCTTCTTATGTTAAATGGAAAGCAGCTTCTGTGGACGGTTTTCAGTTGGACCATTTCTCTATGACTAAAAACTTCTATACCATTCAGTTCCATGACCCTATAAAACACTATTATTATTATGAATACTCAAATGCAAAGAACAATTCAATAGTTACCTTTCAAGTTGTCCATACCATTTTATGATTTTTATCACAACGGTGACTTTTGCATCATTGACTTAGAGTGGATTTATGCAGCACAAATTTACACTAAACTACAATTAACATTTACACTTCAACTTCAACTAAGAAGATGAACCTCTCATTTGACATAGTTCATTTTATGCAGGGAAATTAAAATTAATAGTTGGCCAACTTTCATCTTTCTAGTGTTAATGTTAATTATTGACACTATTGCGCAATTGTTGGCACATATTTTGAATTCCGCGGGTGAACGGCGGAATGATATTTAAAAGACAACGTAAATAACGTTTCAATTTTGTAACCTCCAATTCCAAATCAGTTTGAATATAGGTACAATAAACAAATCAAATTGGTGGAGAAATATAAAATAATGGCAATCGAAGGTGGAATGTTCATAGACCTCATTCGCCAATACCCATTATGGTTTTACGATAAAAAAGAAAAACTTTATAGGAATAAAAATGCCAAACAGAATGCGTAAATTGTCTTAATTTTTTCGCATAAATGCCATACAAACCAAAGTTTAATTTTTCCTTAGTTGAAGTTGGAGTTTAGTGTAAATTTGTGCTGCATAAATCCACTCTTTCAAAACACTTTAATAATTACAAATTGACTTTCTGCTGGACAATTCTCTACGAAAATATTTAAGAGTTTTTTAATTTTACTAATGGTGGATTTATGCAGCAATCATAAGTCATAAGTATTAAGTCATAAGAAAGAATATTCGTCAATGATTGGTTGGTCCGTATATTCCAACCAATCATTGACAAATATTCTTCCTTATGACTTAAGACTTATGACTTATGATTGCTGCATAAATCCACCATAACAGCAACAGGTAACGTCCATAAACCAATTCATTTTCGTGACCTGCGCGAAGGGTGCGACACCTATAATTATTTCGTTGAACTGATGTAATGTTGCAAGGTCTTGTTTTGCCATAAGAGCTAGTGTATCTATTTTATCTGTTTTTTCACAATTAATCGAATTTTGGACATAAAATTGAGTTTGGTGATATTCCTTCATGTTCATAGTTTTAGAATACAATAACCGAAATGGCGTCAGAATTAAGCACTCATCCAAACAATAGACGTATTTGTGCAGTGCCCCAATGCTTCAATCGTTCAGCAGGCAAAGTTTCTTTCCATCATTTTCCGATAAAAAACAAAGAGTTGCCTTCTTTATGTGGCCTTTGACGAATGCCTACGTATGTGAAAATGTCTGACAAATTTACTTCAACTTTCGACATCTTCCGTAATCAATTCAAATTTGAAAGAAAATTTAATGAAATACTATGGTCTCTCATGGGATTTGCGCCTAAACTCTGAGCGTCATCTAGCGGAAACGCATTTCGCAAAAAGGGTGCGCCATCAATAATTATTTCAATGAACTGATCGAGCTATTTTGCCTTAAGCGGTAGTGTATTTATTTGAACTGTTTTCGAATTATTTATTGCTATTCTTGGCAACAAATGGGGTTTAGTGATATTTTCTAGTGTTCATACATTCAGAATCAGATAACTGCAAATGGCAACAGAGAAGTCAAAAGTTCCATTATCAAAAGTATTCGATCAGTGCTCCAATACTGAATGCTTCATCTATAGTTACACCATTGTTTAAATAGAAGTTAGATAGTTAGTACCTGTGGAATCGGTATTGGACCCAAACTCAAGTGTCATCTGGCATGATTAGTTACAAACATGAATATTTGACGTCATTTTGATGCAGGTTCTTCAGGCTACCCTGATTTTAATGTTGTACCATTGTTTCAATCAAGTTACGACATGACTTGGAGGTCAGATCATTGAAGTTACGACATGACTTGGAGGACAGACCACTGACGCCATCTACATGTCGCCTTCATTTGAATCCATTAATATTAATCACATAGGGTTGGCTTACTATCTCACTTCTATTTAAACAATGGTACCACATAATTTCCCATTCGAAAACAGAGAGTAAAGGCTCGTTTATACCCCTACGAATATCCGAATTTTTTTTTAAATGAATTATGAATTACATATTGTAATTTTTCAGTAATCGGGATTAAATATTACTACATTACCAAAAAAATGACACGCTGGTTCATCATTCTCCGCAATATTTTCGCCTTAAAAGCGTCGATTCGCAGAAAAATTGTGAATATTCGAAAGGGTATGAACGAGCCCTCATGCAAAAGGTTGTAATGCCTGACTAGATAAAAATGTCTGATAAACTTATTTCTTCTGCTGATTCACGCCTAAATTCTGAGCGTCATCTATTGGGAACGCATTTCGCAAATTGCTCAATCAACTGCAAATACTCTTCTTCTTCTCAGACTAAGTGCTTTCGCAATCATATTCATAAAAATCTCAGTCGATCAGGATACATATATGGTCAGATCGTTATGTGTCCCATGATACGGTACCAACATTCCCATCATAAACTATGGAGTCGTGAAATGATTTTACTGTATAGTTAGCATAGTCTTTCGGAAGATGGCGTTACTGAGCTTAACTCGTGTGTGTTCCATCGTGAACCTTTAATACTATCTCTTCTTTTGGTTACGTCAATCCAAACATAATGTAGATTGTAGGTTAGAATTGTGGAGGACTCAAACATTATCATTGTCTCTGTCAGAAATTGACGTAATTGAGTTCTGCATAGGGATCACGAGACTCGACTCGATCAAATCGACTTAACTCGTTATCGTGTCTATGAAGTTGTTCACGAACGTTGATCGAATATGGAATATGCTATCCTAACTAGAGAGTTAAGAACAATCGAGTACTTGATTCCATATTTGATCGACGTTCGTGTAGAACTTCATAGACGCGATAACGAGTTGAGTCGATTTGATCGAGTCGAGTCTCGTGATCCCTACCCTGATTTCGACGAATATATCTATTCAGTTCGAATATCGTTATTTAATATAAAGTGAAAGATGTAACAGTATTTACTTTGGGGTTGGAGGGGGGGGGGGGGTCAGAAATAAAATCAGCACTTATGATATGAAGACAGGAGAAAGAATGACATCCACTGGCGCTCAGAAGTGTGCCTAAGTGGACGATGGTATTCTCTAAGGGCACTTGAAACTTAGTAAAAAATTGCCATTGGTAGTACAGAGAGGGGAATTTGCCATTGGTAGTACAGAGAGGGGAATTTGCCATTGGTAGTACAGAGAGGGGAATGATTCATATTCATAGATCATCTCTGAATTATATTATAATGGGTTTGGTCTTTATTTGAGATGTTGAGAGTACACATAAAGGCAATATGCAATTACCAATCTGAAGGTCACTGATGATGACGTCATAGTGAATTAGTCTTGTATTAGTACTGTTTCACATACTCTTACTGTTATTGAGAGTACACATAGACGAAAAAAATCACACCTGTAGGTCACTAATGATGACGTCAAGGTGGATGAATTAGTCTTCAATAGGTTTTTATGTACCTACATACTTGATCAACTGTTTGTTGAGAGACAGAAAACGAACCTCTCAGTGGCAATTGATCAAGTGTGACGTCACATTCGACCCCACCAGCACTCGCTACGACTTGATCAACTGTTTGTTGAGAGACAGAAAAAAGTCGACGAAGTCGAAACCTCTCAGTGGCACTTGATCAAGTGTGACGTCACATTCGACCCCACCAGAGAAGTGTGTCTAAGTGGACGATGGTATTCTCTTAGGGCACTTGAAACTTAGTAAAAAATTGCCATTGGTAGTACAGAGAGGGGAATGATTTATTTTTCTATTGATTTTGATCATATTCATAGACCATTTCTGAATTATCTGATGTACTTACCTACATTATCCACTCGAGACAACCCCACTACTTGGATGGACTTCGTCAAGGTGCATGAATTAGTCTTCAATAGGTTTTTATGTACCTACATGATCAACTGTTTGTTGAGAGACAGAAAAATTCGACGGAGTCGAAACCTCTCAGTGGCACTTGATCAAGTGTGACGTCACATTCGACCTAGAGGTGGGATAATGAACACTCGATACGTGAGCTGTCACGATACGTAGTAAAATCGCTGTGGTTTCCTTATGACTCGACGTTCATTTCACTACGAGTCACGTCAAACTCGCAACGAGTCGAGTGTTCATAATCTCACCACAGCACTAGCTACGTTAGAAGAGGGGCGCCAAACCAGAGAGGGAACGGCACCAGGAATAGGAACTGAATCTTACATTCATCGCTGGAGTTTCATGGAGTGGAGATGTGTGACGCAAATATGAGACGTGAATGTACTATTCATCAGTTTACAATGATTTATCATTTGTTCTGTTTCACAAAAGAGTTTGTTGCGAGTACACATAATTCTAAGTATAGTGCCAATAATTTTTGTACATACTCTCTAGAAACTAGACAGTTTGTAGTGAGAGTACATATGGAAGTCAAACATGAAGGTCACTCATGAATACTGATGAAAAAACAAAAACACTTTACCTTCATCAAGGTCAAACAACATGAAAATTTTTCGAATCCGAAAAGGACATTTCGAGGTCATTGACACAGTGGCATCCATGCACCAGACATAAAGTTGAAGGTCACTGATGATGATGACGTCAAAGTGAATTTGTCTTGAATGTTTTTTTATGTACTGTTTCAATAGTTTGTTGAGAGTATACACATAAAGTTCATACAAAAAAAAGTCTTCGAGCTTGAAGAACAAGTGAAGGTAACACATGTTGATTATTATTCTTCAGTAGACACATACCCCCCACCCACCAGCAACGCCAGAAGAGCGATCCTAAGCCAGAGGCAAATGAGAGCTTATCCTATTCGTCAATGGATTTCTGTGGTGTACAGACGTGTGTTGTCTCTACAAATCTTGTATCGAGTTGTTTGTAATGAGTAGGTACACATGAATGCTACACTAGTCTTCAATGAATGTTGTGTGTACTTTTTACAAACTTGATTGTAGGGATGAGTATACGTGAAAGTCATACGACAAACACTGGAAAAAACAGTACCCAACCAAAAGATCTTCTATACCTTGTGTGCAACTATTATTAATGGCATCTCAAGGTCAAACACGTACCCTGAGTTCAAACACAACGTCATATGACAAGAAAAATTTCAAAGTCCGCCAAGGACATCTGGAGGTTCCCTACCAAGAGTCCACCAAGGACATCTGGAGGTTCCCTACCAAGATCTTCATTACCGTGTATGAAATCTCTCCCAACTATTACCAAAATTTCATCTCAAGGTCGAACACTACGTCACTAAGCCCCCACCATTCGCAAGTTCACACCAACACCGCATCGATACAGTGAGGGCTGATACTGAACAGATCAAAGTTCATATATCTGACTGGAGCTCCGTGGTGTACGGACGTGTGTATTCTCGGACTCGCTACTTCAGATTTTTATGTGTACTTGTATGTACACATGAAGGTCATACACAGTAGCAAGTCTGGAGTACATATGGTCGTACACAGTTGCAAGACATGAAGGTAATAAGTACTCAAGTACTCGATCACAATTACAGTACACAGGTCATACGCAGTAGCAACACTTGGAGGTACTTGAAATATGGCTCGTCATCATAACCGTGTATGAACAAAATCCCAATGTCACACCAAGGTCAAACTCAAACCCTGAACACTACAAAAAATCTACATCAAGGTAAAACAACTACCAAATTATAAAGTAATCTCAATGACATCTCGAGATCATTGCCACACAGTAGCGCCCAACTCCACCACTACTCGAAACGTTAAAAGAGTGGTAAAATAAAAGCCTACATGTGTTGATAATCAATCTTCAATACTTTCAAAAGTAAGGGAAACTTTGATCAGTATACCCAGTAGACACCCTCACACCAACCACCCACATGGTCAAAAGATGGATCTCAAGCCAGACAGAAATAAGAGTTCAAATTCGTCGCTGGTTTTCTGCGGTGTACAGACGTGAATTATCTCTGAAAATATCGGTAAAAGACACATGGTTTTCCCATGTACTCTTACAAACTAGACAGTTTATAGTGACTACACACGGAAGTCACACATGAAGATGAAGTATAGGCACGGATTAACTTTCATATCACCATACCCACTTCTTTTATAATAGATAGTGAACCACCCCCACCACAGACTTATGCACCGCGTGTGCGATGCAAAGCACCCACCATGCGTGAGTTTGCATTGCATCGATAGATGACAGAGAGTAAATGGTAGTCGCTACATAGCTGCAACGTATGGGTGTGTGACGTCAGCGGACCTACTCCATCGTGTTGAGAGCGAGAACCTGACACACATCAGTGAATCGTCGTGCGCATAGCGCTGACGTCACGCGACCTCTCCCCCCACCACCATCGCAAGGTATACATCACAGGAGAGGAATCAGAGCTAACATATCCGGCTGGATCTCCGTGGTGTGCAGACGTGTACCTTCTCCATACTCTGGTATAGATTTTCATGTGTACTCCACAAATGAGAATCATACACAGTAGCTGTAGTAGGTATACATGCAGGTCATGCAAGACATGGAGGTAAAAAAAAATATTTGTACTTACACAAAGTACTTGTCCGTGTATGAAAAAAATTCCAAGTCATCACAATGTCATCTCAAGGTCAAACACAAAACCTGAACACCTCTCCCAACAATATAAATCAAGGTCAAACACAAAATTTCAAAGGCATCTCTAGGGCATGCCAAGGTCATAGACCTACACAAAGGTACCTATGCACCAAGGTCATCCCTGAAGGTCACCACAAGGTCAACGATGACGTCATAGTGGTGGGGGGAGGCCCAGAACCGGCTCAAATCTCCTACTATCTCGCATTTCCACGAAACAGGAATGGCGGTTTTGTTCACTCTTCTCCATAACGACTACCATGGCAACATTTTTTGCACAACAAATTTCAGCTAAAGTAAAGCAGACAATTTGGCAACCAAGCATTTCCGCACCATGGATATCGGGATTTTGTTTACTTGTGATCATAGCAACGGTTTCTATGGCAACAGTTTTTCCATAACTGATTTTAGTTAAATTATAACTGGCACAACGTGGCAACCATGCATTTCCGCAAAACGGGAAAAGCATTTTTGTTTACTCTTCACCCTAACAATGGTTACCATGGTAACCTTTTTTCCATAACTTATCGGGGAATCGGGTTTTTGTATTCTCGTTACCCTAACAACAATTACCATGGCAACAGTTTTTCTGTAACTGATTTCAGCTAAACGAAAGTTGAGCCGGGGCAATTTCTTCGATATTGATGTATTGTCTTCGGAACTGATCCAACATGTAGAACTTCATAGGATTAGAGGAAGTGGTTCTAATTCAGCTTGCAAGATTTGCACCCATCTAACACACACACACACCAGAGCAAGTTAAATAAAAGCTTTTAATAATTACCATGATCGACATTATAGCCTGCAATATTCCCTACTAGCCAGTGCAGCCACTCTCCCAAATAATGTTTGCTGCGGCTGGGTGCATCAGGGTCGACCATACACAACGTACAATATGCTTCTTTCTCATGAATTTTCCAGGACACTTTAGGGGGTTTCTTTACCTGGTTTGGATGTACTATTGGGTAGCCTTCGTGTATTGATACTTCAGGGTATTCAACAATCAGTTTTCCAGTTGGTGGATGATCTAGCACGTCCGGTACTATCTTCTTGGTATACCAACCTTTACTGATGCTAGTTGTGGTATAGCGTCTGGCTCTTGGAAATTTTGAAAAAGTTCTTACATTGCCAATAATTCCTTTGAACATTACTGTTATCTTGGGAACGTTTTTATTTACGAAACCTTTTGGTTGGACATTTTGTGTTTGTCAAACTGACACTGACTTTTCTACCGTATACCCCAATAGGAGTGTTGTTATGACCCGAAATTGTGGGTTGTTGATGGTAATAGACCGGCCGGTAATGACACGTACATTTTTTGCAACGTTTTTCTAATATATGCTTTAAAGTAATGATTATTATATGTTTTTTAATGTCCTTTCCAAATATCTAAGACTGCTCGCATGCACCAATGAAATTTTCATTTGCATTAGAAATTGATATCTTCGAACGATTTTTTGATGTACCTATGCAACGCGGTTTTTCTTACAATTTGAACTGATAAACCCTTGAAAAATAAAATGCATACTCTTCTCTCGTGTACAAAGCCCTGAAATTATCAACTAAACATATAAGAAAAAGAAGGTATACAAGAATGATTATTTAACGTATGCTTTTTCACAGGCTCATTTTTGGTGTTATATATGGATCACGAAATAGACATTTTTGTATTGAGTGCGTAAAATGAGTGTTTTTTTAATGGCACATAAGATTGTTAATTTTTGGCCGAGACCGTAGGTCGATGCCAAAAATTCTCTCGAATTTGCCATGAAAACACGAATTTTATACACGAAATACAAACAACATTTTTTGTACAACTGTGAATGTGAATTCACATCGTCTGAAATATATTAACAATAAATACTTCCAATATATCTTGACGTGGTTTTTTGTCCCGATAATTTATCGCTTTCAAACGACTGTTGTCTTGAAAATATTATTCAATGTTTTAAGTGAAATCGTATTCAAACATGTTTCCTGTCTGAAAAGTCTAAAATAACTGAATAATACTTCTCTTTTCCATACATGTTATCTTCAATGTTATCAATACTTCCAATACAATTTCACAGCATCCAGTGGTCTTTCTGTGTCGTTACCTACTATAGAAACGGTTTGTTGTGATTGCTCGTAGTTGCTTCAATTTCAAGTTATTTTCAAGAAGATGGATGTTGATTATGATAGTGGTAGACCCCATCAAATATATCTGAGGAACCAAATTCAATAGTATCTAATATGTAACCGGCCAAATCCAAGTTAATATATGAGAAAACATATGACGAATTTCGTGAATGGTGCGACAAGAACCATGTAAAAAAGGTTTCTGAAAATATGCTTATATGCTATTTTGAGAAAAAATCAAAAATTATGAAACCTCCTACGTTATGGAGTGTCTACTCAATGTTGAAAAGTACATTAAATGTTATTGAAGATATTGATATAAGGAAGTTTTCAAAATTGGTCCCGCTCATTAAGAACAAAAGCGTCGGATACCGAGGAAAGAAATCTAAAGTTTCATCAATATCAATATCAATGTTTATGTTTTCCACAAAGTAAACTTCTGACAGTTCTGTCATATTATGTTATTGCTTGTTTGTGAGATTATTGTTGAAATAGTGATTTTCGAACTCATTTGTGTTATACAGGGTGTTTCATAATAAATGCGCAGGACTTCAGGATGTGATAGCTCGTCCAAAAATATGAAAAAAAGTTTCTATTAACTTACCCTCTGAAATGCACCATATTCGAGATACAGGGTGTTGAAATTATAAAAAAACTATCGTTTTTTGTGAATATCTCTGGAACCGTTTATCGCACAGTGCGGATTTTTTTTTCAAATTCATAATTCGTGAAAATTTTGAAGGGGTAGTGGGTGTTTTTTTCTCCAACTTCTACGCCACCGGAAAAAGTACAGTTTTGAGCCTCCTATATGAACCGCCAATGTTTTCTACATAAAAAAGGTATTCTTGGTAATAAGCTCTAAAGTTGACTGTTTTCAAGAAAAATCAACTTTCATGTTGTTTAAATAATGTTTTTTCCTCGAAAAAATGCTGCGTGCATTGAAGCTAACGGCGGACATTTCCAACAATTCAACTGAGTATGATTGTTATTGTTTTTTTTATTTTGCAATTAAGAAGTCAACGTTTGGTTTTGTTACTTGTTTTAACGTTTAAATAAATTTTGTATAATTAGGAAAAAAATTTACCATGTTTTTCAACATGAAAGTTGATTTTTCTTGAAAACGGTCAACTTTAGAGCTTATGACCAAGAGTACCTTTTTTGTGTAGAAAACATTGGCGGTTCAAGTAGGCGGCTCAAAATCATACTTTTTCCAGTGGCGTAGAAGTTGGAGAAAAAAACACACACTACCCCTTCAAAATCTTCACCAATTATGAATTTTAAAAAATAAAAAATCTGCACAAAACATAGCTTATTATGAGTAGAAAATGCAATCAAAATCTGTTTTTTTGTGCGATAAACGGTTCCAGAGATATTCGCAAAAAACTATATATTTTTTTAAAATTTCAACACCCTGTATCTCGAAAATGTTGAATTTTAGAGGGTAAGTTAATAGAAACTTTTTTCATATTTTTGAACGAGCTATCACATCCGGAAGTCCTGCGCATTTATTATGAAACACCCTGTATAGTGGCAGTATAATAGACACAGACTCGCAATGGTGCAATCTTGTTGGGTTTGCAAACAATCCATGTGTTCGAACTCGAATATCAGATTCCATTTGTAAGTACCATAGGCGTTTTACAGTGGGTATCAATCTGTTTTCGCCGAACAAAATGATATTAATACGTGTATTCAAACCTTTATATGTGGAGATGAGATGAAATAGACACCTCACATGTTCTACTTCATTAGGTCTCTGGATGATGCGTTTGAAAGAAAAGGTTGCCAAGAAGTCCAAGAAATGTCTTTCAAAATTTGGTTTTATCAATAGGTTTCCAGCTGTCACAGAAAAAGAGGCTTGGCTGAAAAAGTTGGGGATGAAATGTTCAACCATTGTTCAACTGAATGTGTTCCAAAGTCTGCTAGGATTTACTGCGAATATTTATTTTTCACAATATTCATTTATAATAATATCTATATAAAAACATGTATTTATTGAATAAATAAATTACCATTTTTCATTCAATAATTCTTGCATTCTTTTTTATTCAGTCGACTGTCTCCAGCTTCCATTCATTGAAAATGAAAGTCTCAAAAAAGCCTATTTTTTTTTATTTTGCAAACTTTGTGAACCTAATTTTCAAAGGATCGATACTATCTTAGTCAATGAAGTATTGCATCACATCAGGTTTGTCATATGAGCCGTGGTGGCCGTGATGGTAGAGCGTTCACCTTTGGAGCGAAGGGTCGAAGGTTCAAATCCCCGCATGGTCATCGGTCTCGTGCATTGCATCACTCGTTAAAAGGTAAGGGCTGCGTCTTCCCTAGCTCATACAAGTCTCTCGAAGACTTCCGAGAGTTGCGCGTAGGGGTGCATCGGTTGACAGAAATAACAATTTTAAAAACAATACGAGCTTTTCTATCTCACGAAGTCCCATCGGATGTATATGCTATCACTTTCGTTGATATTTCCATCATAATTTTAAATTAAGCATTTTTTTGTGGAAAGGTCACAGTCTATCGCTACCTTTTCTCTAATATCCGCAGCCCGCGCGCCATCAAAATGAGCGACTTCAAAACAATACATGTTGTAGATATGGCAATGCTGAGTCCATCTGTATTTATACGATATATATACGTCCATGTGTCAAATAGTTGCTTACATCAGGTCAGCTACCTATCAGAAATGACAAACCTATTGATTCTATAGACACTCCAGATCAACCTCTATAATTTATTAACTAGAACTTCTGAACAATCTGGAATTTTTTAAATGTTTGTTAAACCATTATGACTTCAACAAATGCAGATGGGTGGGATTATGAACACTCGATACGAGAGCTGTCACGATACGTAGTGAAAACCGCTGTGGTTTCTTCATGGCTTTTGACATTTATTTCGGTATAGACCGTTGGCCCATGACACTAGAAGTGTCGATTATCTACGAAGGTATGCCCTTCAAGAGATATGAAGATTAAGTTGGATTATCAGGAAAAAGTGGTTTGTTGGATCGGTACCCGGTCGCTCCCCTTCCTGTTCAATCAACTTCCGGTTGAAAGCAATATTGTAAATGTTGTTATAGAAGCAGCTGTACAAATGTACTGGAATAGTCGGGTCTAGCTAAATTAACCGGGCTCTAGCCGATTTGCACACGTCTAGGTCGGACCCCAAGGGCGGCGTACGGTCTGGAAGTTACCCTTCACCGACAGTTCCCTCAGATTATAAACGAAGGATTGCCCTATGGTTAAACCCTTCATTTTGACCATCATTCAATGTTATAACATTTGCATACAATTTGGGTGGGCGAATTTAGCCGTATTCGAAGGAAAGGTGACGTCATTGACGTCAGGGAAGAGTGCAACCGGGTACCGATCCAACAAACCACTTTTTTTCCAATAATCCAACTTAATCTTCATGCCTCTTGAAGGGCATACCTTCGTAGATAATCGACCCCCTAGTGTCATCGGCCAACGGTCTAGTACGAGTCACGTCACGATAGAGTGTTCATAATCTCACCTCAGGATACATAGGTAAGCTACAAGATGGATGAGAACTTTTCACAATTAGACCAAGCTATATAGGTTTTTTCCCCACAAAATAAAAGACGCAAATGGCATATACTAATTTTTATAAGAAAGTTCGCTAATGAAAACCGCAGTTTTCGCTACAGCAAAATAGCTTTGTGGAATTTTTTAAACAAGAAAGAGTGAAAAAAATTACAACTCTTTTAGTTTTTTTGAAATTACAATCTTTTAGTTTTTTGGAAATGTCTACAAAATGAATTTTTGATACGACCGGATCGGTGCATTTTCCACTGAGAAAATCCGGGAAAAACTCGAAAAAGAGACCAATTTTTTTATTTTATTTTTTATTTATTTTTATAAATCTGAAGTTGGACAAACAATATTGCGGAAACTGATAGATGATATTATGTGGTTCAACTGTACGAAAAATGTTTTTTTTTCCTATGAGTAGTTTTTTCACAATCGCGTTAAACAATTTAAGGGCACATCTTGCAAGATGCGCCGATTTGAGGGAAATCGTTGTTTTAAAACTCTATAAACGGCATCTGGAAGTAGAGATCAATATCTACAATATTTATATATTGGATTTTCACCTGAGAGGTGGGAAATGTGTTGAAAATGTCACTGAAAGTTGATCAAGACGCTTCAAAGTGCGTCCGAAGCACTTTGAAGCATTTAGACTAACTTCCAGTGACATTTTCAACACATTTCCCGCCTCTCAGGTGAAAATCCAAAATATACAAATTATAGATATTGATCACTACTTTCATACGCCGTTCACAGAATTTGAATAGGATGATTAAATCGGCGCATTTAGAAAGATTTGCCCTTATCGGACAGAAACCATCTTTCGCACAGTTGAACCACATGTTATTGTCTATCAGTTTCCGCAATATTGTTTGTCCAGCTACAGATTTATAAATATTATGATTTTTTTTGAAAAATGGTCTCTATTTCGAGGTTTTCCCAGATTTTCTTCGTATAAAAAACCATTTTGTAGGTTTTATAAATGTCTACAAAAGTTCCATTGACTGTAAAAGGATTCCTCGGATAATCTTTGAGATATTTCCTTAAAACCAAAAAGGTTGTAATTTTTTTCACTATTCCTTGTTTAAAAAATTCCACAAGGCGATTTTGCTGGGGCTAAAACCGGGGTTTTCATCTACGACCTATTTTATAAAGAGTAGTATAGGCCATATATCTATTAACTACGAATATGGATGAAAGACAGCCTATGTGATGCCAAAAAAAAAAAAAAAATAACGACTTCGCTGAATTAATGCGCTTGCGCCTGAAATTCCTATTCAAAGACATGATTTTGTTTTTTTATCTCTTTTCTAGCGTGCATGGTTCGGTAGCAACAATTATCGAAGATATGACAAGCATATCTTAGGTGGTGCTAATCTGGATAAGGTTACAGAGAACAAGTGTAAATTGTGCTAATTATAAAAGGGCGGCACTATATGGGTTTTATTCCTGAGAATATGACACATCTTATAAATTTCTAGAATCATGCCTGAAATAATTTAAGATCGTCCAATCGTGTTCAGGAGGCGAAAATACATTACTACCAGCAAACTATTTTTCTCGGCGGTTATGAGGACGATGTGGAACGAGATTTGCCTTTTTAAACAATCACATACCCAATCCATATTTCCTCAAGTTTAATGAGTTTTCATCCGCTTTTGGCAGAAAATTGATTGATGAAACTCTGGTAGCAGGTAACAAACAGACATTTTATTATTAGAGTTACAAATGGATCAATGAAACGTTTTTTTAATGACACGAAGTTTAATTGACCGTCTTGCATAGTTCTCATTCTTCATTCATCCACATTATAGAAAAATGTTAGCCCATTTTCAATATGGGACGGTTGAAGATGTCAAAAGAAGCATAACCTTAAAAATGTAAGACATTTATTGTGATTCAAAATTCGGCATGCGCAGTAGTTTCCCAGCTCTTGTTTGAGAAAAGGTAAGATAGATATTTTTGGCTTCAATTTGATTACATTGCGTCTTACGGCGTGTTATCAATATTCGCAGTTAATAGATATATGGTATAGGCCGTTTGCGTCTTTCATTTTGTGTGAAAAGAGCCTCTTATTTTTATCTACAGCTTGGCTTAAATGCTTGGCAAGTGACGAAAAATAAATCAAAGATGTTGTGCAGTTTTGGGGGAAAAATTTACAAGAAATGTTGGATATTATAGTCATTTATTCAATAAGCAATTGCAAGTAACTTAACTAACCGATTGTTTCTCATTTTTGTAAATTATTCAAAATCCAAGTTTTTTGTGGCTAGCCGGTACAGAGTCGTCCCATTGAGCTTGAAAGAAGTTTCCTGCAACTGCTTTTCCCAGATTGTACTTTTTGGCGAACTTTTCAGTCGAGAACTGTCCACGATTTCCATCAGTCGGTCCGTGGCGAGGTTCGTCGACTTGCAGTTTCTTCGGCTGTTTGTACAAAACAAACACGTAACGGTGGAGACCAGATCCCTTGGGCGGGGCTGAACCTACGTAGTCAGTGATTATTTCGCCTTCTGATATCTTGGATCCAGGAATATTGACAACCTGAAAAATGAGAAAGGTGTCTATTTATTTGTGTAACTACTGCAAAAAGAATATTTAATACAACATCGGTCAGAATCAGGAATAGTATTTGTGGAAAACATAACTGCGCTCATATGAAAAACACGAGGGATAAAAGGGAATACGCTAGATTTAATTTTTTTTGGTTTTCTGCATAGATTTGGATCTCAAAAATTACATTTAGTAAAAATAATTACTTGAATCCCATTTGTTTCCGAAATTTTAAGATTTGAAATTTCTCTTCGATTTAAACAAAATTTTACCTTGATTCGAATAACTTCCCCCAGACACTGGCGCTCGTTGTGGTTATCTCTGGAACATTGAGTAATTTTGACTGTTTTAGAGAAATATAACACGGTCTTCAAGAGTCAAAGTTTGAACGGTGTGAAGTAACGATGCATTTGTCCGTCAGAGTAGCTAGGAGTACGTTTTCCAATTTGGGTTCAGTTGGTTATTGTTAAAGTTCAAATATTATTCAATGAATACTGAGTAATTTCGCGAGTTAAATATTGTTCACATTGTATTATAGGTACTAACATAGATTTTCATAACTTCTAACATTGAATATTATTTAAGGCCTAGAAGCATAGCACAAAATATTACTAAAACTCAAAATAACATTTAAATTGAAAATTGTATTCGATACTATTGACAAATTTCATTAATCAAAAATAATATTTTTTCTCAACAAAATTATGACTCTACACTCGGACTTTTTTGAAAAATGGATGAGTCGCAATTAAAATAATACTATCAAATAATATGTTGGAACTAAGGTCGGGAAATATGCATTACTATGGTTTTGAAGCTTGTCAACGTAATGTTATTGTTAAGAACATGTCTTGTTTCATTTTGACAAACTTGCACTATAAAAAATATTCAAAATGATTTTTTAAACTACTGATGGTTCGATCGGAAGTTAGTTTGCACAAAAGGTAGTCATGGGAAGTTCTAGTAATAAATAGTATAATGATGTTTTATTTCTGCACCAAATAGAAAATCTTTGAGATGTGAACATTTACTAAATTTGTATTACCAAATAGTCAATGACATGATTCCCAACACTCGAAATTTTCTTATTTGATATAAGAACGTGTCATCTTTCATTCAATTTCCTCATGAAAGTCTTGAGTATGGTAGTCGGGGTATCATCAGAAGCCGATAACAACCAACTTGACCAACTTTGACATGATTTCGGGATTCCGATCAATACTGGAGAATTGATTTCCAACTATTGGTTGGTTTTGCATTCGGAGTATAGTTGTTCGGGTTTAGAGGGGACAATGAGTACTCCGTCCTGGGTCACCTGTTCTATACTGAATTCCATGACACGGCACTCCTCGGGTGAATTCTCTTTAAGAAATTGTAGGGTGCAGTTGTCCTCGGGTTCAAAATTCTCTGGGCAGTAATAGGTACTTTCCAGTAGTGGACAGTCTTCTTTCTCGACTGGGTAGTTTGACCTTTCCGTGCCAAATCGGAAGGAATATATTTTGTGATTTTGGATAAAGGGATACAGGTGGTAAAAATCAAAGACCTCAGGTTTTATGATAGGAACATGAATAGCAAAAATTAGTTTAGTACTCACGAAACTTATTTGGGTTCCTAAAAATTGATAGTATGTGAGCGTATTTATAAAACGCTATTCTCGTTATTGTAAGTATTTTATCATTTCGCAAAATTGACAATCTGGTATCCTGAACTATTTTCTGAAAAACTGACGTATAATCGAATATTACCAAAAATTATTTCTCTCGTGATTCTTACTTGGTCTATGTCTCCACATGTCATGATCAATTCATTTTTGTATGCGTTCGGTTACGGGTATTGTTACTATAGGATTTTCGACAGAGGTATGGACAGTTTCTAAATCTGCATCAGTATTTTGTTTCGCGTTTAGGGGTGGTTTCAGTTGAAAATTTGAAAGAATATTGAGAATTATTTGTAATAGGATTGTTTTCGAGGAGATCCTTGACGGTACTGTTATCCAAATTAGGAAGGTTATTCATATGTTCAAGTTCCTTGTGAATTATTTCGTCCATATCGTCCAGGTTCACGTCTGTTGACATTGTTATTTCTACCTTTCTTGGACTCGATCTAGTAGTCAAATTCCTCTAGCTTCAATCGCCACCTCACTAGACGTGAATTGAGCTCATTGAGGGAGAAAAGCCACTGCAATGGTTTGTGGTCTGTGAATATTTTAAACTTTCTCCCAAAGAGGTAGGGCCTAAAGTCGCTAGCAATGGACCTTTACATTTACGAAAAATAAATTGCAAAACTCGTTTAAATCGATAGTTTCTAGTCTGAAACGTCCATTTAACAAAGAGTTCCACTATATTTTTTCCATTTTGAAAAAATATCGCATTTGAAAGTGTGCCGCTGACGTCACGTTAATCGGAAACACCCCCCACCAAAATCCACGTTCCGAAACAGGCAATACCATTCTCCTTAAAAATATAGATTCTAGCTTGATACAAGCCATTGAGAAACTATTACAACTTTGTGACTTGATCAACTCAGAAAAAAATCCACAAGTTACCTATTTTCATTGTATTTATAGTGTTCAAATTTTCTGAACTGACCTTCGTTTTGATGAAAAACGTGCATTGGCAATACCGCAAATCGTAATAACGTGCTCATTATTTATCGGGTGAAATCAAATCAGATAAAGCAATGTCTTTGATTTCATTGTGACTTTCATCTCTTTGAATTTGGGTTTTCAAGTATATTTTTCTGAATCTTTACTAGTACTTACCTAAAAAATGTTGATAGTTCAAGGTCTTTTTTGCAATGACTAAAATTTTAAATCTTTCTTTGAACTCTGCTTTGAATACAATGATAACATAACGTAAAGTACCCACTTGGAAATGTTATTCACAATAATATATTCACTGCTTCGAAACACATTTTGCGAATCTTCACTAGTTCTCAGACAACCGCGCACAAAGTACTTCTTCGATATGTTCACTTTATTGCAGGGATACAGATACAGGAATTTAAAAAAATGTAGAATACAAACAACAAAAACTTTCAAAACTTTGATAACCGCATTAACCTCAAATAAGAAATCACGTGTGCAGCATAGATAGTTGATGGAATTGCTTTACTTGTGTCCAATTTTAATGTAAGCAAACGAGTTAAACAGAGACAAACGAGTCTTATTGGTTTGCTTTGTGAAACAGACGAACGAACCCTCCTGGTACCAAATGACAAATGTCATACGACACATTATATTTGAATGAGAATTTGCGATTCCATGGTTCAGAACTTTAACAACGTTGCCAAGTCTAGTTTTGATGAATGTGACGTCACGAATCACATTTCTTCTGATTATAGAAAAACTAGAGGTCAGAAAAAAAAAATATCGAGTGATATTAGCGTATATACTTTCTCATTACAGTGTTTTCTCATATCTCGTGGAAAGGTCCATTCCTTTTCGATCGTGGAGTAGCTGCTTTCAGCAGGGTTTAATGTCCTGGATGTGTAATAAATTGGATGGTTATTTTGGGATAAATCGCACCTACAGCATAATTGGATGCGTCCGACGTCAATTCGAAATCTTTTTTGAAGTCGGGATAGGCAAGTGCTGGTTCTGATGTCAAAATATTTTTATAATTTTCGAAACATTCCTGTAGGGATCCCTAACGATTTGTATAGTTTTGTTTAACTATTTTTACACTTTGTATAGAGTTTTGTTTTTGTGAATGATTGAAATTGAATATATGTCAATGGAATGAGATATTGTGTCAGTCAGGTTTTATTGAAATAAAATCAATTTTGGAGCGATTTGTGCCTAACTGACTATAAACATATTATATACTCAACATTGTGGTCCTTCAAGTAATAAAAAGAACGCGCTATGGAGTCAAAGTCAGACATTGAAACTGGAGGTCAACGCAGAAGCAACAGATGTACTAGGGCTGTTCCACCCAAGAGGTTTTCAGAATTCGTGCTGGATAGACTAGAACCTGATGTAAATGTACCTTCTACTAGTATTGTTGAAACTAGAGAACGCAAAGGTAACATGGGTTCATCTGAAGCTGAAACAGACATGTCTGGAAATCATATGCTTGATCTTAAAGGGAGGAAAACTAAATCTGATGTTGCATTTCATGGTTCCTTCAGAGCATCCAGTGCAAAGTCACAAGGGTCAGTATCTACAAAAAGATCTGACATTTCGAAGTTGAATCTAGAGTTGATGATGATTCAAAAGCAAAAACAGTTAGATGAAGAAGAAGCTGCGGAAAAGCTGGAGATGATTCAAAAGCAGAAGCAGTTTGAAGAAGCTCAAGAAAAGTTGAGAGCAATAGAAAAAAGACGCAGAAATTTGAAAAAAGAAATGAATATTCAGAAAATGTTGATTGACAAAACCGATTCACATAGTGAAAGTCAAAATGATCTGAAGAGTCTCTACAGTAGCGGCAGTTGCTTAAATAAATGGGTGAGCGATGCCAAGAAATGTGTTGCTCCTGAAAGTAACTACTGTGGTACATCAAATGCCAATAAAGGTTCCAATCCTAATAGTTCTAATGGACATTTCAACCAATCTTCAGCGCGTTTGGAAGAAATGACTAAACAGTGCATAGACAATTCTGCTGCTATGAACAAATTTTTCTTTCGCCAAAAAATAAGAGATCTCAGTTCCTTTTCTGGAGAACTCACAGATTGGCCAATTTTTATCAACGAGTTCAAACGGTCCACGGAACTTTATGAATTAACTGATGAGGACAATATTTTGCGGCTGGACAGAGCATTGAAAGGAAAAGCTAGAGACGCGGTTAAAGCATTATTGATTTCACCAGTGAATGTAGGAAAGATAATGAAAATGTTGGAAATGAATTTCGGCCGATCTGAATGGATTGTGCTTTCTTTGATGGACAAAGCAAAAAAGATGAGTCCAATTAAAGATGAAAAGTTAGAAACCTATATTGCTTTTTCTAATACCGTTACCAATATGGTTACGTCAATGAACAATGTTAGTTGTGGTGTATATCTGCACAATCCAGAACTTTTGAACAGTTTGATAGAGAAGCTTCCTCCTATTCAGAAACACGATTGGGCCAAGTACAAACTCGCTCTTGAGGCTCAAATGAAACAGATTTCCTTGAACGATTTTTCAAATTGGCTTGAAGAGGAGGTCAGTCTGATGGCATCTATTCACAATCCATGCACATTAAAATCTACCAGAAGAGAAACTGTTATGGTAACGAAGAGAAACTCATTAAAAGTTCGGAAAGATGAATCACCTACTTGTCTTTTCTGTAAAACTGGTCACCACAGCATACTTGAATGTGGTGATTTTTGCGAGAAACCTGTAGCAGAAAGAAGAGCTGCTGTTTTAGACCTAAAAATCTGTTTCCTCTGTTTAAATCCTGGTCACGTGGCAAACCGATGTTATCATCAGAAGAATAGGTGTGGACAGAATGGGTGTAAGGGGAGACATAATAAATTACTTCATATTGAGCGGAATGTCATTAACAGTGAAGAACCTCGTACTCATACAGATGTGTGTGCCAATCTGAGTGCAAGAGATCGAACAGTTTTACTGCGGGTTGCGCCTGTCAAACTTCGTGGCCCATTTGAAGAGATCAGGATCTTTGCACTGTTCGACGAGGGGTCTACTTGTTCAATGATAGAAAAAGACCTTGCCGATAAACTCGAACTATCTGGTATCACTACACCATTTTGCTACCAGTGGACAAACGGTATAACACATCACGAAGATGATTCGAGAATGACATCCGTTGAAGTTGCTGCTGTTAACATCTCATCTATATTTTATAAAATGAGAAACGTGCGAACTGTTGAGAATTTGAGCCTACCCATACAAAAGATTGATGTTGAAGAAGTCTGCAAGAAGTTTCCTTATTTGAATCGTGATGTCTTAGAGTCAATTCAGTATACGAAACCACAGTTATTAATAGGCCAAGATAACTGCGGTCTCATCATACCAAGGCATATCATCCAACCTCGAGTGAATACACCTATCATGTCGAAATCCAGATTAGGATGGACAATCCATGGACCAGTCAATTTTACGGAATCAAATGAAACTGTTCACGTTAGACTATGCTGTCGAAATGTCCACGATGAAGAACTTCATACACTTGTTAAGGACAGCTTTCGTCTAGAATCCTTTGGTGTGAAGTTGCAGGACAATCTGATTAAGTCAGTAGAAGACAAAATGGCAGTAACTTTGATGGAAAATTCGATAAGAAGAGTTGGAAACAGGTATGAGATATGCCATTTATGGAAAAAGGAAAATGATACTCTACCCGACAGTCGACCAAATGCTATGAAACGTCTATTCTGTATGGAGCGTAAAATGGACAAGGATCAGCTTTTTGCAGAGAAATATTGTGAAAAAATCAAGGAATATGTACAAAAGGGATATACGAGTAGGTTGAACGATTGTGACACTGTAGACACACCAAAAACGTGGTACCTACCCCACTTTGGAGTCTGGAACATCAATAAGCCAGGAAAGATTCGACTAGTTTTTGACGCAGCTGCTAAGAATCATGGATTCAGCCTCAACGATTTTCTCCTACAAGGGCCAGATTATGTACCATCTCTCGTTTCGGTCTTATGGCGTTTTAGACAAGGAAAAGTGGCGATTAATGGAGACATAAAGATATGTTTCATCAGGTCATGATAAAAGAAGATGACAGGTGTGCTCAAAGATTCTTATGGCGTGGCTCTGATCGAAACAGGAAGCCAGATGTGTATCAAATGAACGTTATGATTTTTGGTGCCATTTCCTCTCCATCTGTCGCTGAATTTGTCAAGAACCGAAATGCAGAGAATTTTGAGTCGCAATATCCAGGGATTCTGAAGATAATGAGGAAACAACATTACGTCGATGACTATTTGGATTCCTGTGACAGTGAAGAAGAAGCCATCGAGAGAGTAAGGACTGTCATACATGTACACTTGCAGGGCGGGTTCGAAATGACAAAGTGGATCTCTAATTCAGAAAACGTTATTCTATCAGTCCCAGAAGATCTTAGAGCCCCTATTCAAGAAAACTTGAAAATTGATTCTCAGCAAATTGAAAGGGTATTAGGTTTATGTTGGTTCCCACGTAATGATGTCTTAATTTTCACCATGAACCTGAAGAATTTACCATCCAAAATCATTGATGGACTCAAGATTCCCACTAAGAGAGAAGTGCTCAGGACAATCATGTCCGTATTCGATCCACTTGGTTTTCTTGCACCTTTGATGATCAAAGCACGACTACTGATGCAGGATATATGGAAAATGAAAATAGATTGGGATATGGAAATTGTTGAAAGTTTGTTTACTTCGTGGAATCTTTGGCTGAACGAGTTGAAATCACATTCTCCAATAACAATTCCGAGATATTATTTTCCCAAACATGTATCCGTAAAAGAGGTCGATCTTCATTTGTTTGCAGATGCAAGTGATAAAGCTTACGCCGTTGTAGCCTATTTGAGATGCGAAGTAAATGGGGCATTCCATACATCTTTCGTTACTTCAAAATTCAAAGTTGCTCCATTAAATCAGCAAACAATTCCGAAGCTTGAGCTTCAGGCAACGGTGTTAGCAAGCAGAGTAGCGAAAACAATTCAACAAGAACTGAATTACTACGTAAAGAGTATTAATTTCTGGACAGACTCACTAGTGGTGCTGAAGCAGATTCGATCACAATCTCGAAGGTTTCCGATGTTTGTTGCATGTCGGATAGGAGAGATCCAAGAAGATACAGACGTGTCTCAGTGGCATTGGATTCCATCAGAGTTTAATGTAGCGGATCAAGCCACCAAAGTCCTGAAGAATGTCAATTTTGATGCTGAGAGTTCTTGGTTGGTAGGACCAAAATTCCTTCAACAAACTCAGGAGTTTTGGCCTGGGGAACCTCAAGAACACTGTAACCAAATGGAAGAGGAATATGTATGTCTGCTGAAAAACGAGGTTGAGAGAGAGCTTCCTGATATCGAACGTTTTTCAAAGTGGTTAAGATTGGTTCGATCTACTGCCTGGATATTACATTTAGTTGAAGTAATTCGCCTTCCCAAGAATGAGAGACCACCGCAACCCCTCCTTGATCTGAAATCAATAGATGAAGCCTCCAGTCTTTGGGTTCGAAAAAGTCAAAGTGAGTCGTTTCCAGGAGAGCTGAGTCAATTGAAACAAAAAAGAACAATTCCCAAATGCAGCCGTCTGTTTCAACTAGTAGTATTCTTGGACGAATTGGATATAATAAGACTAGGAGGAAGACTTTCGAATGAAACCAACATTTGCTATGACTCAAGGTTTCCCATAATTTTAGATCCCAAGCATAAATATACGCAGCTTCTGATAAATCATTTTCATGAGGAAGCTGGATATGTAGGTATCGAAACTGTTGTGAATAATTTGCGCCTAAAATATTGGATACTGCATGTTCGAGCCGCAGTGAAGAGAAGTTTCCGAGAATGCCAAACTTGCAGAATCAGACATGCCAAGCCAGTAGCTCCACTGATGGGAAATTTACCTACACAACTAATAGAATCTACAGTGTATCCATTCACATACGTTGGAGTGGATTATTTTGGACCGATGAATGTATCTATAGGTCGCAGGGTTGAAAAGCGATATGGAGTACTATTTACTTGTCTAACAATTCGAGCGGTACATATTGAGTTGGCATCATCTTTGACAACTAGTTCCGCAATAATGGCCATTCGTCGATTTGTATGCAGAAGAGGACAGCCCAAAGAAATTTTAAGTGATAACGGTACCAACTTCGTCGGATCAGAGAGAGAGTTGAGAGAATGGACAAAATCGTTAGATCACCAACAAATCGCTGATAATTTATCTGCCAAGGGAATTATATGGAAATTTAATCCACCTGTTGCAGCAAGTATGGGCGGAGTCTGGGAACGTATGGTGAGATCTTTCAAAACTGCCCTCAAAATAAGCCTGAAATGTGTCAATCCAAAAGAAGAGGTGCTACTCACTTTATTGTACGAGGCAGAGTACATGATAAATTCCAGGCCTCTAACGCACATATCCGTTGATCCTGTAGAACCTGAAGCGATTACACCGAATCATTTCCTCCTTCTAAGACCAGGTGTGGTTACTTCTTACGGCAACAATGTTATTCTTAGCAAGAAGCAATGGAAAATTTCGCAAGCGTTGGCAGACTGTTACTGGAAGAGATGGGTTCGGGAGTACCGACCAACACTTCTAAAGAGGTCCAAGTGGCATTCAGTTACTGATCCAGTCAAAGTCGGTGACATATCCATTATAGTCGATGAGAAGTTGTGTATACTGCCGACATCCCAAACATGATACTATCAAGTAATATCAAGTACATGATACATGCATATACCGAGTGTCTCCTCGGGGGTGGAGAATGTAGGGATCTCTAACGATTTGTATAGTTTTGTTTAACTATTTTTACACTTTGTATAGAGTTTTGTTTTTGTGAATGATTGAAATTGAATATATGTCAATGGAATGAGATATTGTGTCAGTCAGGTTTTATTGAAATAAAATCAATTTTGGAGCGATTTGTGCCTAACTGACTATAAACATATTATATACTCAACAATTCCTGTGAATCTTTTGTGTGTTCGACCTTCGGGTCCTTCTTCAAACATAAGGTCATGGGTTTTGTGATTTTGGCGTTTTTTAAAATAAATTTTCTATTATACAGGTTTTAGCCATCTGGCGTTATAATGTGCCCTAAAATTTCGACTTCCTTTCGCAGAAATTCACATTAATCCAATTGCATTTTTAGCCTAGCATCGCGCAATTTAGCAAAAACCAATTTCAAATTTTGAATATGTTCCTGGAGTCCTGTGCTGAAAATTAATTTATCATCCATATAGAAAACAGAAATTTTAATTTTTGCCCTATTGACTGGTGTATGCTTCAAAGTGAATTTCATTATCCAGAAGCGTGCTATTCGTTATATCTGTAAGGTTGGGCCGAACTCGCCACAACAAAGAAAATCCTGGAGAAAGTACAAAGACTAGCATGTCTTTGCATAACAGGAGCAATGAGGTCAACAGCAGCAATAGAGGTCATTCTGGACCTCACTCCTCTCCATCTCATGGTGAGGAGAACTGCTTGGGGAGCAAACCTGAGGTTGGCCAAAGTCGGACTCAAAGGGACAGCCACAGTGTAAGGGGCTCAACCCCCACCGGAAGTGCACTCCTTGCATGCCGATCTCCCAACTGACGAAATTACCAGGAAATTTAGTTTCCAAAAATTTTTTCGAACGTAACTAAATACCAAGAAACAATGGAGCACAGAATCCATTCGAGCACTGGGTAAGAATACCATTACATGGTACACGGACGGGTCTAAAACTCCCGACGGAACTGGAGCAGGAGTATTTGGACCTCGTACCAAGTACTCCGAACCCATGGGACATTTCCCCAGCATTTTTCAAGCGGAAATTCACGCCATAGCAAGATGCATTCATTTCAACCTCGACAGGAACTACCGGAACGAGGAAATTGCAATCCTCTCCGATAGTCAAGCAGCCATCAAAGCGTTGAGCTCATATAACATCAACTCGAAGATGGTCTGGGAATGTGTAGAAAAACTTAATGATCTAGGCAGGAACAACAAGGTGATCCTCCTCTGGGTGCCTGGGCACGTCGGAGCAGAGGGCAATGAACAAGCAGACACCCTGGCACGAAAAGGGGCATCAACGCCACTGATCGGGCCAGAACCATTCTGCGGACTTGGAAAATCTTACTTCCAAGAAGAACTCAATAAAACTGAAGAAGCAATGAGAGCAACATACTGGCAAAGACTTCCAGGGCTAAGGCAGGCCAAAGATCTCCTCGGCAATTTCAACCGAGCAAGATCGAAAACACTGATTAACCTCAGCAAAATTAGTCTAAAGACAATCACAGGATTTCTAACGGGGCATTGCAGACTCAAAGAACACCTAAGGAAGCTAGGCTTAGAGGAGGACAACACCTGCAGATTCTGTGGGGAACATCCAGAAACACCTCACCACATATTGATGGAGTGTTATGCTGTACACCACAAAATATTAAATATACTGGGATCACACCAGCTGACTGTGAAAGAAATACCACAAATGGACCCCCTCAAAATCCTAAAATTCCTGAAGGAATTGAGGCTTGAGGGGCTGCTGTAAACGAGAACACCTTGAGATAGCAGAAGAAGATGGGGCACAACTAGGTCGCAGCGGATCAGTCACCATCCATACCTACCAATACCAATACCAAAGGTTGGGCCTAGAGTCTCTTGTCTGGGTCATAAAAACCTACCAATGTATAATATCACCTTTGGACCAACCCGCCAAAATAGCAACAGTCCATTCCAACTTCAAAGGACCCCGCACTTTTTATAGGTAAAATGGTTCACAATGAAATTGTTTGAATTTTTAGCATATTGTAGTATTCGATGTACTGATTGAACGTGCAGAATCGCAAAGTTCGTTGATGGGTAGATTTTGAAATACGCCGGCGTTCAAGTTAACAATCTGTAATTTTTATTTAATTATTTTCTCGGGATTTGAAAGTGCCAGTTGTATTTTTTTCGTTCTTATCATCAACGTACCTTCATATTACTAAATATCATTCAGATGGTGCAGATTATATCATTATTTTTTTTTTTTTTTTTGTAAAATTTGTTTTCACGAAACTCCCAGGTTTTCAAAGAAAACCCCTCAAAAGCAGAGCTTGTGCGAGCAAGAGAGATCCAGGACCTACAGTTTAAATAAAAGTGGAATCCAAACCACTTCAGCACAGTGACACGCGACCGGGGATCGAACCCGGACCGCCTGGGTGGAAGCCTATCACTCTAACACCACGACCACTTCGCTTATGTACAGAGTGAAAAATAAAAACATTTTAGTAATGTCGGAAAATTCAATATAATAATGAAATATTGATAAAATTATTTTGGCTGCAGTATACCATTCTTATTCCATCATTGATCACAATTCATACATTCCGTACAGGGTGATTTGATAAATTGGTGAAATATATGGCCGGTTCTTTTGTACATATCCTGTATATTCAAGTGAATTATCATCCTCCGAAGATAGCTGATACCGTAAAAACATGATTTCGTTGGGATATATGGGGTTATCATAGAAATTTGCTAGGATAAAAATGACAAAATATCAACGTTTCAGAAATCACCCTGTAATTCACGACTAACTCTGTGAAATTCCTTTATTATTTTTTGATATATTCATCATTCTCTCCTCAACACTGTCCCAGAAATTCAGTTTCCTACTATTACTAGTTTCATAGTTATTAATTGAGAAACTTATTACCATTTGCATGACGAGTTGAAGGAACTTGTTCACGCGTACATTCTACTAGTGGCTAAGATTTTTCACAAATAGTGCAACGTGGTAATGTGGAGATCAAAATAAACGTAACTTTATATGCAGGGTGATGACCTATGACGGTCCATCCAATTCCATCTACCATTTAGGAACTGACTGAATATACGACACATCAGTTACAACTTACAACTCAGGCATGAGCCAGATGAAATTCCTAATGCTTAGATAGTTTGACTCGCCCAATCGTGTATTAGGCCCTGGTACTGGAAATCACGTATCACTGAAGGTGACAAGGAACAGCCTTAACCGAATCCACCTCCCCCGTAGCAGCGCTACGGTCCTCATACCACAAGAAAACCATATCGTCTAACGGGTACATTTTGATTCGGTCGGAAAAAGAATGAAAAAGAAAAATCAATTAGTTCCATCAGTGATAAGTATTATTACTTTTACGTATTGAATTACCTATATTGATGAAATTTAATAGATGTCTATATGTATCGATTATAGCCAGCAAATATAAAAATCATGGAAATCTCTATCCAAGTGGAACACGAATTGGAAAAAACCGTCGCTGCCCAGATTCAAATTCTCCTATTAGAAATAAAAGCGTTTCTATCAATCATTTTCACTTTTCCCAGATAGTTTGTTTTTTATTCCAACAAAGCTTAAACCAACAAAATTCACTTAACTATATGTACCTTATTATTATTGAGTTCATATATCTGATGTGATTGTTATCTCTAATCTTCACCCTCTTTTACATTTATTTTGATCTCCACATTCTCACGTTTTACTATTTACGAAAAATCTTGGCCACCTGTATAATGTACGCGTGAACAAGTTCCTTCAACTCGTCATGCAAATGGTAATAGGTACGTTTCTCAATTATTAACTATAAATTAATCATAGTAAGAAACTGAATTTTTGGGACAGTGTTGAGGAGAGAATGATGATGATGATGATGAATATATTAAATAATAATAAAGAAATTTCACCGAGTTCATCGTGAATCACAGGGTGATATCTGAAACGTTGATATTTTGTCATTTTCATTATCGAAAATTTTCATGATCACCCTAAATATCCCAACGATATCTTGTTTACTTATATGGTATCAGCTATATTCGGAGGATGATAATTCACTCGAATATACAGGATAAGTACGAAAGAACCGGCCATATATTTCACCAATTTTTCAAATCACCCTGTACGAAATGTATGAATTGTGATTAATGATGAGATAAGAATAGTATATTGCATGCCAAAACAATTTTATCAATATTTCATTATTACATCGAATTTTCAGACATTACTAAAATGTTTTTATTTTTCGCTCTTTACTTAATGATATAATCTGCACCATCTGAATGATATTTAGTAATATGAAGGTACGTTGAAAATATGAAAGAAAAAAATGCATTTGGCACTTTCAAATTCCGAGAAAATAATTATATAAAAATTACTGATTTTTTACTTTTTTCAAAATCTACCCATCAACGAACTTTGCGATTCTGCATGTTCAATCAGTACATCGAATACTATAATATACTAAAAATTCAGACAATTTCACCGAGAACCATTTTCCCCATAAAAAGTGCGGGGTCCTTTTATAAAGAACTCAATAATTTATAATGCCACCAAACTACTTGATCTCAGCTATGATCATAAAGTAAATGTAAATGATATTAAAGAGTCTTTAAATAAAATCAAAATCGATACTGCACCTGGAATAGATAAAATTATAGTCAGAGTACTGAAAAATAAACATAAAATGAAAATTCTCGCTGATATTACAACAAAGATTTCAAAATATGGATACGTTCCAGATATCTTCAAGAAAGCTAGAACTGTCTTATAGTTTATAAAGATGGAAATGAAAATGAAGCAAGTAACTGGAGACCTATTTCCATCTGTTCCGTTGTGAGAAGAGTTATCGAGAAGGTGTTTGACAGAAAAATGAGAAACTACATCGAATTTAATGAGAATCAACGTGGTTTTAGTCCATTTCCTGGAGCTCATATTAATGCATCGATACTCAATGGTATACTGAAAGATGCTAAGAAAAACAAGAAAGATCTCACAGTTGTATTCTTAGATATAAGTAAAGCTTATGATAATATTGGTCATGACCATCTGAACAACACTATCAAATCATCGTCATTACCTCAGAAATTACAAAATGTTCTGATAGATTTTCAGTCAAATAATTCGACTCAAATAGAAACAATGAAAGGAAGAACCAAACCTATTGAAACGAGAAGAGGAGTAATGCAAGGTGCCCTCTTTCACCAGCTCTATATAATCTGGCAACTGATTTCATTATTGAAGAACTATCTGCCCCTGAAATCTCATCAACTTATGGATATTCAATTGATGCTGATATTCCTCCTGCTTCTATCGTTCTATCCTTGGTTTTGCTGATGACACTGTTTTGATAGGAACTGATGAGAAAAGTGCATTATCTCTTCTTGAAATGGCAAGATCAAAATTTTTGGAAATAGGACTAAAACTGAATGAAGGAAAAACAAAAGTAATCAATATTAGAAAAGGAAAACTGGTACCATTAATTTTCTTTCCAAGTCCACTTCATTCTCTGGATCATAAAGAGACAATAAAGTATCTTGGAATCACGTTCAATGATGAAATAACCTTAAATCAAGAAAGAATTATGAATGGCCTGAAAAAGAACCTCCATAATTTGGTTTCATCTCCCCTGTTGAAATGTCATCAGAAATTTCAAATTTTGAATTATTCGATTTGACCATAATTGGTTTATTCATTTCAATGCACTCCTTTAGATAAAATCCCTATGAAATTTTTAAATGATATCGATAAAATTGTCAAGTCGTCTCTGAAATAAATCTTAGATCTTCCTGCTGATATTCCAGACAGTATGTTATATTCCAAACAAAATCTAAAAGGACTTGGTCTATTCAAAGCCTCTTGGGAAGCCTTTCTACAAAGTTACAACAATTGTACATTATTGGACAACAAAATCCATATTTGGAAAGAACGAAAAATTTTGAACATGATGTGGACAAAGTCGAGAGATATTTTGAGATGTAGAGAATTTGAAAAATAGCAATCACTCATCCAAAAAGGATCAGGTGCTGTATTATATCAAGAATATAATCCAGCAAATTCATGAGTGAAAACTAGTGCAGGCCTCACTCCTTCTGAATGGAAAGAAGCAATGAAAATGACTGGTCACGTCGTCAATCTGAGAGGAATTCCAGGTAGATCCCATGATGGTACCCAGTGTAGACACTGCACTGAGAAAGAAACCCTTCCTCATGTCTTGGGATCATGCCATTTTGGACAACTTCTCAGAAATCGAAGAATAGATATAATAGCAATAGACCGTAAACATGACACAGCCTCACATAATCGATCCTATAATTCGCTTTGAAACCAATAAAAATCAGCCAACAGAAGTGAACAATGAAAAGAAGGAGGTTTATGAACCCACTATTCCATATTTCAAAGAAACATTTAAAATTAATGGTGAAATTCAAGTGACGGGGCTATTTATCGGGGCTAGGGGTACCATTTCAAAAATTTTCGTCGATTTTGCAAAGACTTTCGGAATTCCAATGAAAACAGTTAAATTCATTGGATTAGAGGTGCTCAAAGACTCTGTGAAGATATTGAGAAATCATATATATACCAAATAATTATTTATTTTATAATTAATTGATTAATTTACTTAGTTTTTTTTAAATTATGTATATACAAAATATTCATTTATTTTAAGTTTATTGACTAGTTTCCTTTGTTTTTACCTTTTTCTTTAATTCTATCAACTTATTTTATTGTATTTAGTATTCCTTCTTTTTATACAGACCACAAGGGTGGTAGTATGTTTACTCGATTAAAATATATATATATATATATATATATATATATATATATATATATACTCGATTGTGACTCTACATACACTTTATTCTTGGTTACATTATTATATATATTGTTGTGTTAGTTTGAGTTTATTATAGTTTGAAATTATTATTAAATATTTCAAATTTCAGATTGCCCAGGCCAAATACTTACACTCTTTCAGATCTTACCTTTTCTTTCTTTTTCAGTTACTCAGCTCAGTCGGTGCGCCAAACATGTAGATCTCAATTACAAGCGGAGTTCTTGGAAAAGGACGTTTGATAACTTTAAGTCAAATGTATTGTAATAGAAATAGAAATCTTTGTAGAAAATAAATAATATAGTAGATTCAAACTCAAATTTGTTTTTTATTTCATAAACCAGTTGTAATAAATAAGAAAATGTGAACACTTTTGTAAATATCAAGTATTCAAAACCTTAATTTGCCTATTTCCTGCGACATATACCTTATATCTAATAAGTTTTCCTTCAGAAATAATGACAATATACAAAATTATTAATTCAATCGTGCTATTTGATTACGATTCCGTTACCGGTCATCTAACTACGGCCTATTACGTTGAACATTCCCATTGCAGGAAGAAGAAGTGTCTAGCATAAAACATAACCATGAATATTTCATAATTGTTTTTGTTATGAGATTCTCCAACACAGGTAGATATTAATTATAGTTATTAGCAATAAACCTTGTCTGTGGTTATTGACTTTATTGTTTATTTAAAAAAAAGTTTGTTCACTGAGTTCAAGAAAGTTTAGATACCAAGTCTCCTTGAGGATTGTGTCGAATTGACGGAGTATTTGACAATAATTCGTTTTTCCGAAGTACTGGTATTTCAGCTTGGTCACAGCTTAGATAAGCACATAAGCTGTGGCTTGGTATTTGGAAATGTTTAGTCTAGAAATACCTTTTGTCTGGACCATTTGGATATAGGATGCTGCTCGGCCTGCTACTTCCAGCTCTGGAGATAGGATGCTGCTCGGCCTGCTACTTCCAGCTATGACTTCTCGTGGTGCTCCTCCAAGGTAAGTGGAACCTTGTTGTGCCGATCTTATTAGTTGTTTCCTGCATAAATCTTCCACTCTTGGTTGGTTTCTATTGATTTTTCTTGATATTTCTGGTTAACAATCTCTCTGGCATCCAACTTTTTTCCACCCGTTTCTATATATCATCCTCCTCTTTCATTTTTCCGTTTCCAAGGACCTTTCCATTGGTTTTTCACAACACTCGCACAAATCATTTAAAATTTTTCCTTATTCTTATTATTCTAATTAATGCTTGAACTATGTACTATGTATCTATTCTAAAGTTTTCACATTTTCTTCTTATTCAAGAAAATATAATTCAGAAACTCATTTGACTTGTTTCATTTGAAGTTTCTACCATTCATTTTCACTGTCAAATCTTAGATTTCTTTGACTGAATACCAAATTTTCTATACTGTGTGATATTTTATTATAACTTAAAGTTATTGTCCGGAAATGTTGTTGCCATTATTTGATATGCATCATAGACTGACTCGGACTCTCCTATTTCAATCTAGAACTTGGAATACCAACCTTCTGACTGCTTTTTACTGAAATTTTAGTATGTTGTTGAAGTTGTAAGAGTCTTCAGAGTTGAGGCATCGTATTTGTTTGGGTTTTCTGATATTTTATATAATTTTGAAACTTTTTGATTTTGACCCACTTTTTTATTATCTGCCAATTTTTCATAACAATATATATATATATTCATAAAACGTACAACGATCACTTTTGAAAAAAATGCAAAAACACGTCAAACTATTTTTTTTATTCCGCATCTTTTGACATAAGTTACAAAAATAACACGTCAAAGTTGGTTTAATGGACTGTTTAGTTAATTGAAAAGTTATTATGAAACTTACGTCTATTTCGTTTTTTACTCATTTTCTCGTTTTTTTTCTTATGTGAGCCCTACTACAAGTATTTTTCCCTTGTGTAAAAACACAAGCTCTATCACATAATGTAATGAAAATCTTAGCTTCCTATTAAAAAAATTTGTTGATGACGTCATAACTTTGACAACTTTGACGTGTTATTTTTGTAACTTATGTCAAAAGATGCGGAATGAAAAAAAACAGTTTGACGTGTTTTTGCATTTTTTTCAAAAGTGATCGTTGTACGTTTTATGAATTTTGTGCATTACTTTATCATAACCCTATATATATAAATAATAGAAACAAAGGAAGTCAACAACAGGAAGCCAACCACACATTTGTGGCTTAGGTTTGAAGACCTTGTGTTTACAAGGCAACAACTAACGTCGCCACGGAGGCAACTGTAGCTACCAGCGTGACAATCCTCTGTTTCTATTTTTACATCCAAGTGTTGTACATCTTCGCACTTGATTTTACCGTACTGATGAGAGCTTAAGCTCGAAACACGTGTCTACGGTTGCACAACATTTTGAGGGTTATACCCAATAACTTTTCTACTTATATATATATATATATATATATATATATATATATATAGAAAAAAAGTATAGTCGCTGACTAGTTAAGGGTAAAACTGTTTGTAGGGCCTGCAGCGATGTAAAAGGAAACTCTTTTAATTTTTTCCAAGCTTTCGGAATCTTTTATTCCATCATCAGGGAGACTACAATTGGAAATGTCATATAAGATTGTAAATTCAAAATTATAAGTAGTCGCATCTTATTTGAGGATGCTTACATATATGTTAATAAAAGTTATTTATAAGAAACATTTTTTAACGAGATCAGAAATGCAGTATTTTCAGTTCTTTTTTTTAAATACAGAACTGGACGAAATGATAAATTAGTTGTACATAGAGACATACTTCATTTGTTTATTTTCAAATGTGACAATTATTAATTTGACAAGTGACATTATTTTGTTCCGAGACAAATAAACTTCAGTGTAGGTTAGAATTTCTGCGTTCGGTTACTCTGATTTCATGGTGTTTAATGTCAAGAGAAAGTAAAAAAGAATAAATTTCACTCAAATGGCTTATATCTGTTCGTTTATTGATTGAGTTATTCTCTTGAAAGATAAAGGCCATTTCTAAGAAAGATCTTTTTGAAAGATGTGATTCTCTTGCAAGAACTGTTGTTGAAGGGTATAGTTCATTCGGTGGTCAAGGTCATTATCATGTTTTGATAAAGCACATCTTTCAGGATGTAGTCTACTATCACTTTTATGAGAAGTGATTCTGTAATTTAGTAATCTTTTTGTTTGGCCAATGTAATTTTTTTCACAATCAAGACAAGGGATACTATAAACAACATTTGAAAGTGTGAAAATATCATTTTTGTCCTTTACTTTTGAATATATTTGTCTTGTTGAAGTAACTGTTCTATTTGCAATTTTGATATTATCAAATATTATCAAAATTCTGGTTAGTTTGGGTGTTATATCCTTGATGTAAGGTAATGAAGCATAGAAAATGGAACTTTGATTCAAATCTGCAACCGGTTGTTTATTATGAGAATTCATATTTTGTCTTACACTATTATCAACCAATAACTTTTCTATTGATATTTTTATATATTGCTCCTCGATAAATCCATCCTGATTTATATATTCCTGGGTAGGATTGTCACGCTAGTAGCTATAGCTGCCTCCGTGGCGACGTTAGTTGTTGTCTTGAAATCTCAAGGTCTTCTAACCGAAGCCACAAATGTGTGGTTGGCTTCCTGTTGTTGACTTCCTTTGTTTCTATTTTTACATCCAAGTGTTGTACATCTTCGCACTTGATTTTACCGTACTGATGAGAGCTTAGGCTCGAAACACGTGTCTGAGAGCTTAGGCTCGAAACACGTGTCTACGGTTGCACAACAGTTTGAGGGCTATACCCAATAACTTTTCTATTGATATTTTTATATATTGCCCCCCGATAAATCCATCCTGATTTATATATATATATATTCTCCGTTGGTATTCCAGTTCATTTTGAAACCGTATATTTTTACATTTGTACTAAATTACGTCCAGTTGTATACTATCATGACACGTTACGTTCTATTTTGCTTCAGCAATGTTGCCAGGTCTAACAGGAGAAAGCAAATATCCTACGGTAAAATTTAATGACTAATAATAACGTTTGGTCATAATACTCAATTAGATTAAAAAAAAGTATGTGGTATTGTTTATCTTTAATGTTTTTGCAAATTAATTATACTATATTTCGAATGAAGTTTTAAAAATTTGCAGGAGAATATCAAATGAAAGGAAAGCAGAAATTTGACGATGTCCATATTTTGAACTTTTTGGAAATGTAAAGAGGCAATGGTACTCTTTCAACTTAACCAAATGAAGTGTATTGAATATTTAGTAGCTTCATTCAGAAACATACAACTACGTAAATTTATCTCGACATGCGTTTCGCTAAAAATACCATATATTTGCATGTCTTCACTTCTGTTAAGTGAATTTATATGATAATTAGTTTGAGAGTAACCCTCTCTGAACAGATATAAATTTTCGGATGAAATTTGTTTCAAAATGGCGGCACGACACCATTTTGAAAGACTTTTTCAAATGGCATGGGGGATCGAGTGATACCTCTTTCGAAACGCCTTTAAATTCTCTATACGACAGCATAATTTCAAACAAAATCATCAATCCGTAACAGAATTGCGGTACATAATGTTATGACTATCATAATGTAATCCCACCTCTTTTAACTTTTGAACGGATTGGATTTTTTTAAAAATTTTATTTGTAAAATGGGAGTTAGTGAGCTTCTTTTCGACAAAAAAATGTAAATTTTTTCAAAATGACGTCGGTCCGACATTTTGATTTTTTTCTATTGCTATGGGGATCGAGTGATACATCAAATGAATTGAATTGAATTGTATTACAATTCTCTACACGACAACGAAATATGAAACAAAAATATTAATCCAAAACGAAATGGTGGTACTTTAATGGTAGAGCTCTGCTATGAGGATCCTTTAGATACCTACTTCAGTTCTGGAAAAATCATCAAAGGTAAAGTAAAGTACCCTTTCACAAAAGTTTTCTGTACTTGAAATTATTGTATTATCTACAAACAGATGATAAAGCAGAATGAATAATAATATCAACACAGGTAATCCAGGCAATCAGTTATAACAACATCCTTTAATTATAACGAATTCCTCAAATTAGAACAATCAATTAGTCATTATGATATAGTGAATGTATAAATAAGAAATATCCTTCTCCATCTCAATGTTTTAATCTTGCATTTCACCAGTTCTCAATATTGAGGAGAGCGATGTGTACCGTAGAGGAAACAGTTTTTGCTGTTAAAGTGTTATCTAGTCTCAGGCAATCATGCAGCTGTTCGCTTATTCAATGAGATCTATCCAGACAATCCCATTGACAGAAAATATTTGAGAGAACTCATTGGGGAATATGAGCGAACTGGGAATCTGAGTAATGTGAAGAAAAGGTGTCAACGATCTATCTCCAAACGAGCAGATAGATACCTTGGTGGATCTTCAAGAAAACCCTCAACTGAACGAGCGGATCACAATGAAATGCCACGTTCAACAGTACATAAAATACTGAAGAAATAATAAATTACATCCCTATTATTTGATACTCAATGAGCTTTTAACTATTATTATTTATGTATTTTATTCATATTTTATACGTGCTTTTAATAAAAAATATCGTTTTTACGATGCTTTATAGTTGATTTGTCCAACACCATGTAATTATGGTATTTTATTGATTAATAAAGTTCTATTCTATAAAATAAAAATGATTTACGAACTTTCTGAAGACGATCCTGATCGTAGAAATCAGTTCTGTCACCGGATGAGTGAGAAACCTCGTCAAATGAGTAAGCAACATTTGTTTCAGTGATGAAAGCACATTTTTCTTGAATGGACATGTGAATAGTCAAAATCATCGCTATTGGAGTACTGAAAATCCTCAAGAGTTCAGGAAAACAAATTCAAAAACTTAATGTTTGGGCTGGCATATCAATCAATCAATCAAGATATACTTTATTGTCGGAAGAATCGAGTTCTTAAAGACAAAGCATGTGTACTTAATGTATAGCTAAAAATAAAAATAGGCAACCTTATCATAGGTCCATATTTCTTGATAGAAAATTTGAACGGAGTTCGATATTTGAGGATGCTACAAGAAGACATCTTTTCGGAAATAATTCAGTAAGCTGGAAACAACATAGAAAATTTTCATCAAGACGGAGCATCTCCCCATGATTTCAGGCCAGTAACCAACTCTTTGAATGAATATTTTCTGGAAAGTTAGATCGGTACTACCGATCCATCTATACCATCCTACCGATTCGGTAGGAGGGGTCCTATTGTATGGCCAGCTCGCTCGCCTGATTTGACCCCTTTGGATGTTTTTTGGAGGAACGTATTAGAATGTTTGGAAATGTAAGGAAGGAATTTCAGAACTTCAGAATCATCTCTCAACGATACCAAAAAAGATTTGATGATTTTACTAGAGCTCATTCATAGCCATCTTAAAAATCCTCATATGGCAGAACTCTAACATTATGTACCGCCATTTTGTTGTGGATGAATATTTGTTTAAATTTTTTTAGTCGGTGCTTATGATGAATTAAAATACAATTCAATTGATGTATCAGTCGACCTCCAGCCATTTCAAAGAAAGAATTAAAATGGCGGACTGGCACCATTTTGGAAAATAGGCATTTTTTTGTTGTCAGTGAGTAGATTTTGAAGTACCATTCGACCAAAAAAAAATTAGAAGCAGAATTCCAATTCGTTCAAAAGTTAACAGGGGTGGGGTTACTCCAAGAGAGTTCTTACGTTATGTACCGCCTTTTCATTCTGGAGTAATATTTCTTTCGGGCCGCCATTTTGAAAGATAGACATTGCTTCATTTGTCAAAAACATACCATTCTATCAACAAAAAGTTCACAATAAAATTCCAACCCGTTTGAAAGTTAGCAGGGGAGGTTACTTTATGGACAGACTATAATATTCGTAAATATCTTTTGATGACTAATAAAAATGTAAAACTTATACAATACGTCATGTACTTGTCGAATTGGTCTCAAACTAGTTTCATCAAATCGGTGATCGTTTTCCGAAGCATAATGGAAACACTCAATTTTTCTGGTACCAAAGGGCGAGTATGAGCAGTATGCTCTTTGAACCGTGTTTTCACGGCCTTTCTAGTTTGACCAACATACTTCTTTTCGCAATACTTGCAACTAAGCTCATAAATCTAAACTTTTCATAAACTTCAGTTTTATCTTTAGGGTAATTCAAGTTCATGTTAAAATAGTGGCATAAACTAAAATTATATATTTTTTTCGTATAACTTTCTAATGAAAGTCATTAGTCATCAAAACGTATTCAGAACTGTTGTATCATCATCTATAAATTAAGATAGTTGATTAGATGCTTGTGAACCTGCAGTGGATGCGTTAGTGTAACTACCAAGTTAGGTTAAACTCATCAAGATATAATTCGAAAAGAGGAAGGTAGTTAGGATATGCTTATACTGAAACGCGATTCAAGTGAAGTTGACATAATCTTGGTGTTGGGATAGCTCTCTACTTTTCTGAATTTATTTGCACCTAAGGTTCCAAATAATCAAATATGTCAGTAGTTTCATTGTTTCATCGGTCTTTGATATGTGTGCTAACTGTCAGAATATGTGGACAAGTAGAAGTGGAGGAAAATCAAATCTAAAGATTCATATTATCATTATTATTATTGGATCATCTAGCCAAATAACCTCTCTTCACGTCAGTGCAGTAGGCGACTACTGGGTCCAAGAGTCATGTGCCCTGAGCAGACATAGGCAACCAAGGATGACGGCTTTCTGCATTCGATACGGCAAGCCGGTTAAATTTTCAGATTCGAGATCAATGTGTCCATCATTCCACCAAGGACCCCTATGATCAGAGAACCACTATTTTGATAAAATGGTTTAGGTAAACCTGCGGAGTTCACAGAGAAGATCTCGATATTTAGTCCTTCTGTCCTTCTCTTTTGGGACGACGTTCGTTTAGCCAGGAGCCGAAAACTATGACGAAGATCGTCCTACTTTGATGGTCGAGGACTACATCAGGTTTACTGGCTTGTATTAGCCTGAGGAAGGGAATGAGTAGTTCCAATAGATTTGGCACTGCTCATTCACCACAACGGACTCAATATCACCCGGAGCATAAATCAACACCAGTGTCGTCTACATCGTAGGAGAGTCGTAGATAGCAGTACAACACTCGTAGCGCCGCGTTATGCCTGTGGCATAGGCTGAGACTGCATGAGCTGGAAAAGCTGACAGCAAATGCATTATGGTGTCACCCATCACAAGACTTCGGTAGATCAGAGTGTTGAAGACGACATACTGACAGGCCATTATGAATCCCTCGGTCTCCGATGAGACCTTAATCATATCATTGCGAAATATATTTTCCTGGCGCTCCACGCTTTTAGTCATACCCTTAATTGTTGGATAATCATGAAAAAGAAAGTTTTTCCCTTTCATTTGAATACAAGCGATGTTTTTAATATTTTTTAAATTATTTTTTATTTTCTACTTTTTATTCTTGTCGTCTTATCATATCTTGTATCGATTCGCCATATGGAAGCCGCTATCTTGATTTTTTTAATTTTGACAGAAGAATCATAATCTTTGACCCCGAAAACTCCCAGAAACCAATTTTGAATAGAATCGGATCATAATTACAAAACTCGTCCGCCATATTGTATCCGCCATTTTGAATTTTCCAATTTTGTTTGAAGCACCATAATCTTTGCCCCCGAAAACTCCCATATACTAATTTTCAATAGAATCGGATCATAATCACAAAACTCGTCCGCCATAATGGAGCCGTCATCTTGAATTTTCCAATTTTGACAGAAGAATCATAATGTCTGACGCCGAAAAACCGGAGAAACCAATTTTGAATAAAATTGGATAATAATCACAAAACTCGTCCACTATAATGGAGCCGCCATCTTGAATTTTCCAATTTTGACAGAAGAATCATGATCTCTGACCTCAAAAACCCCCAGTTACCAAATTTGAATTGAATATTGTCATAATTACAAATTTTGTCCGCCATATTGGAACCGCCATTTTGTTTTTTCCTCTAACAAATATTTCATAATACATTGTCACCGGAATGATGTATACCTGCCAAATTTCAAATCAATCGGACGATTAGAAGTGGTCTAAAAATTTGACCGTGACATTTTAATATATTTTTTTTTTATTTTCATCAACAGAGTGAGTTGATATAAGCGTGGTAAAAACTGAAAAAAAACATGTTGGGCACAAATGGCTTTACACACGTTTCTGCTCGATTTATGATTTGGAAAATGATCCATCCCTAATACTACGTAGGAGTTTTCCAGACCGTCCAAGGGGTGGAATAACGGCGAATTTCCTAAAAAACATCATAGAAGATATTTGTGCCTTCTATGATTTTTTTTCGAAAACTCACCCCGATTTCACCCCTTCGAACGGCCTGAAGAACTCCTACGTGGTATCAGTGATGAAGTATTAAGGATTTTTCACGTCATCTCCCGAGCAGAAACGTGTACAAAGCCATATGTACCTTCTATATATTTATTTTGAAATTCACTTATATTCCACTCCCTTGGACATCCTGGAAAACTTCTATGTGGTATCGGGTATGAAGGAAAGAACATTTTCCATAACATATCCCGAGCAGAAACGCGTACAAAGCTATTTATCACTACTATGATTTTTTTTATGACGGTGGATAATGATTCATTGCAAAACCACCTCTCGCTTTTTTATTTTTGAAGAACCTGTCTGCAATGAAAAATTATCAAATTTAAACTTGGAATTTTGAATTATTGTCATTATCATAACATTCCTACGCGAATCCATTATTGAAAATCTGCATATTATAATACTCACACTATCAGAAAAGTAAGGATAGCTCTCCTTCCGCTTTTCACGTACATTACTCATCTCCGGATATTATAATAATCTGCCAGTCTCGGTTTCACTTAAAATCCACGTAATAACGGTTGTCAGATTGCCAAACTTAGGACGCAAAATAATGAGCCAATTGAAAGAAGTATTTTCAGTATGTATATAAACCAGCGCCTCTGGTGGAATTATGTGGAACTAAATGTTTATTATTCTTGTTAAAAACCATACTTAATTGCGTCCAATAACTTTGCCATTACAGACATTTGGTGATATTTAGAGAGAAATAGGAGGAATCCATAAAAGCATAAACAAAAGTCGAACAGAAATCTGTAACAACCATCCGAATTTATGCTTTAGATGCGTAGATATCGACAAAAACTATTTTGCGTCCGTTATACGGAAGCAAAATGTTGCTATGGATATATATATATATATATATATATATATATATATATATATATATATATATATATATATATATATATATATATATATATATATATATATATATATATATATATATATATATATATATATATATATATATATATGTTCCAGTGACTGTAAAACAGTCGAAAACAATCCTTTAGGAACTAACTATACCTTTGTATAGATTGTATGGCATATGTCCGACAGAAAACAACTACTTCTCTGGCTAATACCTCGACAGATATTGAATTATATCTGTCAGACATATGTGCAAAGATCCTTACTTTGAAGGAACAACTTTGCAAGAGCTCTCAGAGACAGACAGCAGGACACCGCCTGATCCAAACAAGGAACCAATGTCTGTCTCTGAGAGCTCTTGTAAAGTTGTTCCTTCAAAGTAAGGATCTCTGCACATATGTCTGACAGATATAATTCAATATCTGTCGAGGTATTAGCCAGAGAAGTAGTTGTTTTCTGTCGGACATATGCCATACAATCTATACAAAGGTATAGTGAGTTCCTAAAGGATTGTTTTCGACTGTTTTACAGTCACTGGAACATTTATTGCTCCTTGAAACAAGTATTCAGCATATACCATTTCGTATCCGAAATGTCCTTCTGGAGCGCTCTCTAATCTGTTGCCGTAGTGGATCCTGTAAGCGATTGCAGTGCTCATCCCGGCGAACGATGACGGGCACCGGGCCCCCGCGTGTATACAACCGAGATAACCTGGACTGCACTGATGAGGGACTTCATCCCGAAACCGGTCTGCAATTGGTTCCTTGTTTGGATCAGGCGGTGTCCTGCTGTCTGTCTCTGAGAGCTCTTGCAAAGTTGTTCCTTCAAAGTAAGGATCTTTGCACATATGTCTGACAGATATAATTCAATATCTGTCGAGGTATTAGCCAGAGAAGTAGTTGTTTTCTGTCGGACATATGCCATAAATCTATACTAAGGTATAGTGAGTTCCTAAAGGATTGTTTTCGACTGTTTTACAGTCACTGGAACATTTATTGCTCCTTGAAACAAGTATTCAGCATATATATATATATATATATATATATATTTATATATTGTAATATATTTATAGTCCAATTAACTCTAAAATAATTTATTTAACGAAATACAATGATACAATAACACAATACTCTAATTTACATAACAATCACGGAACTAGGTATTTATATTCGACTTTCACTTCACTGACTGCCCGTCTGTCTGCTGCGTCGTTCTTTTTATATTAATTGTTGACTTCTCCGAATGCTCTGGAATTATCCATCGAATTGTCCGGATCCATCGAATCATCCAGATTCTTCTTGGTGCATAGCGTATCGAAGGTCATATGCAGCCTGCGTGAGTGTTCAGGCCCGGCATCGCCCACAGCTTCGCCACATCCCCTTCTTAGAGATATTTCGTCCCGAAATGTCATCCTTGGAGTGTGTCGATATTTGCAGGACTCCCCATATCTGCATCGTGAAGTTCGATTGAAATAACACTCCACAGTCTTCAGGTTAGCAACCAAAATCTGGATGCTGCTGGATCGGAATATCGTCTCCAACATACTTCTTATAACTCTTCAATCCAGCCCATCAATACCACAGGATAATTTTGGGATTGCCAAGTCCACCAGATTCTGGTCCACCATCGTATCTCTCAGTTGGGTGAGGCTCCTCCAGACATCTTCATAGGACGGTTTATCTTGAGAATGCTTCTTGGTCACCAGGTAGTAGATGTTCCTCTGGCCCTTCTTCAGCTGTAGCACACCTCCAATTTCTGGATTCTGTTTTCGTAGTGTTTAGAGTTGGCCAAATTTCTTGGAGAACACCACAGCGATGCCCCTGGACATTCGAAGATCTTCTGCAACGCAGTGTGCTAGGGCGTAATCGACTGGCACTTTGAAAAGGTCCCGTGGCTCCTCTCGAGTTACCCCGTGTGACACTTTCTGTCCATTTGAGTATAAGGACATGAATTTCTGGAACGTCATCGCATCCTCTGGTGGTCTGAGGGTGCGGACTTGGTCATGGTTTCCAGCGTAAAGAGCCAACCTGTTGAAATGCACGACCCTGGGTTTACCTCTGGGTGGTTTATGGATTCGGTAAAGCAGGTCATTTATCCTCTTGACGATCTTGTACGGACCTTCCCATGAATTCCGTAATTTTGGTGACAGGCCACGGTGACGCATCGGGTTGTACAGCCAAACTAGGTCACCAACCTGAAATCCTCCAGCATCGGCATTGATGTCATAAGTCGCTTTCATTCGGTCGCTGGCACTCTGGATGTTCAAACGGACTCGTTCGTGGATGTCATCCATTCGCTGCCGGAGTTTGCTGACGTAGTCCTCTCCCGCGGTATCCTGCCCTGGTGGCATCCCAAACTTTAGGTCACAGGGAAGTCGCAGCTCACGGCCCATTATGATACTAGCAGGAGTTTGGCCGGTCGACTCGTGTACTGCGGAACGGTAGGCCATCAGGAACAAATGGAGATACTGGTCCCAGTCTTTTTGATGGTCAGAGACTACCTTGGACAAGTGGCGATTGATAGTCCTGTTCATCCGCTCAACCATTCCATCGGACTGTGGATGTAGAGCTGTGGTTCTCGTCTTGCGGATGTTCAGCAGTTGGCAGATTTCTTGGAACAGGTTAGATTCGAAATTTCTGCCTTGGTACGAGTGCAGCTCCAAGGGAACACCGAATCGACATATCCACTCTTTCACCAAGACGTCCGCGACGGTGATGGCTTCCTGGTTGGGCAGGGCATAGGCTTCGGCCCACTTGCTGAAATAGTCCATTGCCACAATGTATTTATTTCCGTGATCTGATACGGGGAACGGGCCGGCGATGTCAATGGCGATTCTTTCGAATGGACTACCTACGTTATATTGACGCATCGGGGCCTTGTGTCGTGTCCTAGGTCCATTGCTGGCAGCGCAAACAGCACACTTTCTGCACCAGTCATTGACATCAACTTGACAATTGACCCAGTAAAACCGTTGCCTTACTTTCTGCAGGGTCTTCGTCACACCCAGATATCCTCCAGCAACTCCATCATGGATCTCTCGGAGTACTTCCTGCCTTCTGTTCTTGGGCACCACTATCTGACGTCTGTCTTCCCCACCATCTTCGGACTCCAATACACGTTTCAGGACCCCATTGTCCAGGGTGAGGGAATTCCATTGGGCCCAGTAGGATTTGACTGCTGGGGAATATCTTGCGATTTCCTGCCATGTCGGTCTTTGATTACTATTTTTCCAGCCGACGACTAAACCAAGATCAGGATCGCTTTCTTGGTCTTTCTGGACCTCGCTGTCATTCCAGTTGTCGTCAACTGCCGTGGTTCTACAAATCGCTGCTTCCTTCTCTTCTGCTCGTCGGCAGTGTGAGCAGTCGTCTGGGCATGGTCTCCTTGACAGAGCTTCTGCGTTCTTGTGGCCACTCCCTGCTCGATCCAACGTGCTACTTGGCCCTCGGGGTTTTTGAACTGTAAACTGTAGAAGCCATTTAAGGGCTGCGTGGTCGGTTCTTAACAGAAATCTTCTCCCGTACACGTATTTATAAAAGTGTTCTACTCCCTTGACAACAGCCAACAGTTCTCGTCTGGTGACACAGTAGTTACGCTCCGGTTTACTGAGAGTTTTACTGAAGTATCCGATTACCTTCTCTTGCCCATCCTGGATCTGGGACAAGACAGCTCCAAGTCCCACGTTGCTGGCATCCGTGTCTAAAATGAATTTTCCACTCGGAAGGGGATAACTTAGAATCGGTGCATTGATCAATGCCCCCTTCAGCGTCCTGAACGAGTCTTGGCTTTCTTCGGACCATTGAAATTTTGTTTGACCTTCCGTGAGCCTGGTCAGTGGTTTAGCGATGTTGGCAAACCCCAGCACATATCGGCGATAGTATGTGCACAAACCAAGGAAACTACGTAGTTGGTGTATGTCTTTCGGGATAGGCCACTCCTTCACTGCTTTAATCTTCTCGTCATCCACTGCTACTCCGCGCCCAGAGACAACATGTCCAAGGTACTTCTTTTTGGAACAGGTGGCATTTCTTGGGGCTCAGCTTCAATCCAGAGTTTCTCAGTAGCAGGAATACCTCCTCCAGGTTTTTAACGTGGTCTTCGAACGATTTGCCAACTACAATGATGTCATCGAGATATACCAGACACGTCCTCCATGAGAGTCCTTTCAGAACCGTCTCCATTAATCTCTCGAAGGTTGCTGGAGCATTACAAAGTCCGAATGGCATGACGGTGAAATGCCACAGTCCTGAGCCGATGGTGAAGGCTGTCTTTTCTCTATCTTCTGGAGCCAGTTCTACCTGCCAGTATCCACTCTTCAGATCGAGGGTCGAGAAAATCGTGGAGCCGACCAACGTGTCTAGGGTGTCATCTATTCTCGGAAGAGGGTAACTGTCTTTCTTCGTCACGTTGTTCAGTTGACGATAGTCTACGCAAAAGCGTGTTGATCCATCTTTCTTCTTCACCAGAACGACTGGAGAGGACCATGGACTATCGGACGGTTCAATAACTCCATCTTTCTCCATATCACTGACTATTTTGTCAGCCTCTTCCTTCTTGGCAAGAGGAAGTCTTCTAGCTGATTGTCGGATTGGTCGAGCGTCCCCATTATCAATTTTATGCTGAACTACATTCGTTCGGCCCCCTTTTCCTTGTCCGGTATCGAAGATGTCTTGGTACTTCTTGACTGATTCTCTCAATCTGGGCTGTTGGGCTTGTTTAATGCCCTTGGAAGAGAGGGTAACCAATTTTTCCAGTTCCGCTGTCAGGTTGTTGTCTTGACTAACAGTACTGTGTACACTCCTGATCACAGAGGAAATTGACGAGCAGTGCCCCAAAACAGTTCCTTTCTTCAAAGTCACTGGGTAATAATTGACATTCATTACCCCTACTGGCACAATTTTATCAGCACGCAACAAAGTCTTGCCTAGTGCAATCCCTCGTCCAATTTTCTCATCATGAAGTTTGGGCTCGAACATAACCACGCTTCCATTGCTCGCACCTCCATCCAAGCGAGCCTCCAGTATGGTCTCAGCCCTCTCGGGTACACTTACATCTTCAGCCAGCAGAACACGAATCATCTCCTCACTTCTTCCATGTAGCACCAGCTCTTCTCCGTTCACACGTAGGACGCCATCTTTGAAGTTCAATTCAAACCCTCTGGAATTCATGATGTCCATTCCAATAATTGCGTCGTCCTCAATGTCCGCTACTAATGCCCGATGTTTCACTTTTGTGCTGCCTAGAATCAGTTCAATTGGTAGCTCACCATGTACAGTGGCCGGCTCTCCTGTTGCTGTGCGTAGCTTCCAGGATGATGGTCCCATTCTCTCTGGTGTTTTAATAAAAGCAGGTCCAAGGATTGTCCTAGTCGCACCTGTATCTAGCAGCATGGTGCAAGGCTCGTTGTTGATGAAACCGTCTACGAAGGCTCCTTTGTTCTGTCGTTGGAGGACAGCGACATATGCATTGTTCACCGGGTCTTTCTGAGTAGTGGCCGACGATTGCCCCTTCTCAACAACCTTCGTTGGTCTCGACCTCTTGAGGGTTGGACATTGACTACGCACGTGTCCAAGTTTCCTACAGTTCCGGCATCTCACTAGTCTTTTCTCAGGCAACATTTCCTTCACCACCTTTCTTATGGCAGCTTCCAAGTTATCAGGCTCCTGTGGATCTTCCTCAATAATTCGGACTTTACTTTGGCTTCTGCAGGATTGTTTCGCTGCCTCAAATTCCAAAGCGCGTGCCAGTGCATCTACGAGATGTGTTGGACGTGCTAGTGTCAATGCTTGTCTGGTTTCCTGTTCACGAAGTCCATCTAAGAAGGCCTGAACTGCTAGTCGCTCCATTACCTTTTCCAGTGTAGCTGGGTATGCAAGGCGAACCAAGCGTGCTATGTCTGCTTCAAATTCCTGTAAGGATTCGCTTGATTTCTGGCAGCGGTTTTTTAGCTGTGAGTGGTACACATGTTCTAGATGGGTCTGTCCATACCGTAATTCTAGATGTTTGATCAGCTGCTCGTAGTCCTCTTGTTCTTGAGCCGTGAGGGTTTGTAAGATATTCGCATTCCATCCATTCGCCTTTGCTGCAGCTTCAAATTGTCGGCGGTAGTTTGCCCATGGTGTTTTCCCGTCAAACTGAGGTGGTTTCATAGGGAGTTTTCCTGTTTCGGAACTGATCTTCACATCTTTCAGACCCTTTTGAACATCATCCAAGTTCAAACTCACTTCCAACATTGCATTTTCGTTGACAGATTCTGTGGTGTGGGTAGTATCATTCTGGTTTTCCAACTTACTGATTTTCTCCTTCAATTTGTTGATTTCTTCCTCAATTCCGCCTCTGATTTCATCGCTGATTGTTTCCTTCAATTTTCCCATCTCTTCCTCGATTTCATCTATTCTTCCTTCCAGTCGATTCGCCACCCCGGAAAGTTCTTTTTTTAATCCCTCTATATTTTCGAGGAGTTTGTCTTCCAGAATCTTTGAACTTTGTAGAAGATTTTCTTCTAGATTCTTCGAACTTTCTTGAAATTCTTCCTTCAGACTATTCGAATTTTCCAGAAGTTTTTCTTGAAGTTTTTCTTCCAAATTTCTCGAACTTTCTTGAAATTTTTCTTTCAGGCTGTTCGAATTTTGTTGCATTTTATCTTCCATTCCGACGAGTTTACTCATTATGGAACTCATATCTATTCCAGAAACTTCGAATAGAAATGTTTCTGCGTCCTCGCCCTCCTGAACTAATCCCTCGGCAAGTCTAGTTTGAAGCACGGCCTTTTTACCACTTGTGTCAAGTTCCCTCTCCTCCAGTTCTTGCTTCAATTCCGCAACATTCAATTCAACCAGGCGAACTTTCCTCGAACACATTTTGTCTTAGTCTATGTCTATTTCACGGGTCACCAGTCTATTATTATTGTCTATCTCACACAGTCTATTTCCCGGACACTAGTCTATTACTATTATTATTGTCTATTTCACACAGTCTATTCCACGGCCACCAGTCTATTATTATTATTATTGTCTATTTCACACGCGAAAATAATTGTCCGAAATACACAAACTTTCTACTTACACGAACACTCTGTATTTAAAAATCGCACTTCTAACACCAAATGTAATATATTTATAGTCCAATTAACTCTAAAATAATTTATTTAACGAAATACCATAACACAATACTCTAATTTACATAACAATCACGGAACTAGGTATTTATATTCGACTTTCACTTCACTGACTGCCCGTCTGTCTGCTGCGTCGTTCTTTTTATATTAATTGTTGACTTCTCCGAATGCTCTGGAATTCTCCATCGAATTGTCCGGATCCATCTAATCATCCAGATTCTTCTTGGTGCATAGCGTATCAAAGGTCATATGCAGCCTGCGTGAGTATATATATATATATATATATATATATATATATATGTTCCAGTGACTGTAAAACAGTCGAAAACAATCCTTTAGGAACTCACTATACCTTTGTATAGATTGTATGGCATATGTCCGACATAAAACAACTACTTCTCTGGCTAATACCTCGACAGATATTGAATTATATCTGTCAGACATATGTGCAAAGATCCTTACTTTGAAGGAACAACTTTGCAAGAGCTCTCAGAGACAGACAGCAGGATACCGCCTGATCCAAACAAGAAACCAACTGCAGACCGCTTTCGGGATGTAGTCCATCATCAGTGCAGTCCTGGTTATCACGGTTGTATCACGGTTGTACCAGGACTGCACTGATGAGGGACTACATCCCGAAACCGGTCTGCAGTTGGTTCCTTGTTTGGATCAGGCGGTATCCTACTGTCTGTCTCTGAGAGCTCTTGCAAAGTTGTTCCTTCAAAGTAAGGATCTTTGCACATATGTCTGACAGATATAATTCAATATCTGTCGAGGTATTAGCCAGAGAAGTAGTTGTTTTCTGTCGGACATATGCCATACAATCTATACAAAGGTATAGTGAGTTCCTAAAGGATTGTTTTCGACTATTTTACAGTCACTGGAACATTTATTGCTCCTTGAAACAAGTATTCAGCATATATATATATATATATATATATATATATATATATATATATATAAGTGAAAATAGAGTGAAACATTGAAACATCTTTTTTGTTAATGTACCACACAGGCTTTTCTCAAATAACACTACAGTTTTTATTATTGAATAAACTTATCTAAATTGAAACTTCTTCATCTGTTTCTTTTAATACAGCATCGAACAACGAATTGTTGGCTGCCTGTCAATTTGTAGACAAACCTCTACTTTGGATTCCTTGGTTCGTGTCAAATTAAGTTTCAACTAGTGACTGTAGATGTCATAAGTAACTTTCTATATATATATATATATATATATATATATATATATATATATATATATATATATATATAGCCAACCTTAGATGGCGACAGTGATCTCGCATCCAAGTCATGTCGTAACTTCAGTGATCTGGCCTCCAAGTCATGTCGTAACTTGATTAAAACAATGGAAAAGCATTAAAATCAGGGTTTTTTGAAGAAACCTGCATTAAAATGACGTCAAATATTCATGTTTGTAACTAATCACGCTAGATGACACTCGCGTTTGTGTCCAATACCTTTTCCACAGGCATTGACTAACTACCTTCTATTTAAACAATGATTCTATATAAGGGCGCCATCTCTGGAACCGACTAAAGAAGCAAACCACTATTTCATTTGTTTATTTGTCTTCTGAAAAATCAAAACAAATTCGAATCACTCGACACACCAGGGTTTGTAGACATCTTAGACACAAAATATGTGTTCTGTGATCTTAGATCGACGTATGTCTAATTGGCCGCAAATCAAAAACTTTTGACGCATACCGTACCGTTCCAAATACCTTGAAATTGTATTTAATTTTTAACTAGGTATATCTATCGTAATTTGTATTATTTAAGTTATGTGTTGTTTATATTTATGCATGCAATTTGTTTTGTTACTATATTTATTAACTTTATTTATGTCATGACTGTTTAGGTAGACTATGTCAATGAGATGCGAATCTTCAGACAATAACAATATTTGGATTGATGATTGAAGGCTTGTTCGTACCCTTGCGAATATTTGTTGCCAAAAAAAATGAGGTGCAAAAAAATTGTGGTGAATGATGAATCATAACCAAGGACCCGGACCGGAATCGTTTGAAGCAGAAAACCGTAACGGAACCGATACTTTTTCGTGAACGGAAATTGAACCCATATTTCAACCGAATCGGAACCCTTTAAAAATAGAAACTGTTTTTTCAGATGTCACTCAGGTGTCACTCGGAAATATCATAAGCTGTACTTTTTTCGATTACCTCGTTAGCAACAGATTGAGGAGTCACACCTGCACAGCCAAGCCCAGCAACCAGATTGGGAATAAGAGTTCTGAAAAGACATGAATATAATCCCGGAAACAGAATGACAGCAAAGAACCGCAGCTATAGAATAATCAGTAGTAATCATGTCCATCTACGTCACAAATTTTCTTTCATCTCTTTCTATTAGTGTCAGCATTGTCTTATGGGGATTAAACTCTCCTAGTCAGATAACGTTTAATCTCTTTTGGAAAAATCCACACTGTGAAGTTGCAGCTTTAGCGGAATAAGCCAAAGAGATTAAACGTTATCTATTAGCAATAAAAACGCGAGAAACTTTTTTTAATCGAAACTCGCTTTTTCTAATCTTTCTAAAAACCATTCCATGCAAATATAGCAAGAGGTCAATGAAAGTCATTCACAGTTCGTAAAGTTACATCGAGTTTTTATAGTGTCGAGATTTTCTATAATACCTCACAAAATGTAAAGAAAACTATATTCTGACATCAAATAAGACTTCAAGTTGCTATTGTAAGTGATTGTGCATTGTATGAACTTTTGTTTGCGCAATTCAAACTCCTACAAGTAAATATTATGTTTATTTTGAGATAATCGCATAAAGATAGGTGTTAGAATGAACTCAACAAAAAGGAAACGGAAATTAGAAGTAAATTACAAATAATGATAAGCAGTGAGGCGAGAATGAATAACATGTTTATTTTCATCGACCAAATTAATTGCAGTACGAAATCTAATTTTACCGCTCGATAACATCAAAAACTCTCAATTCAGTTATTGGCGAACAGAAAAAACAGGAATGTACGCAACATGAGCGCTTCGTTGCAACTTATTCGGATACTTATGAGTACATACTGAATTTTCCGGGTAGAAGAACTTTTTTTGATTTGTTTCATTTTATTGTATATGTAATCTTGAATTTACATTTACTTCGTCTATTTACATTCGAGTTTGAATTGTTCTCATTTGTCTCCTGCCGGTCAATCTTGGGAGTCGTCACCTCAGGCATTTTGTGCGATTTTTTACTGAAAAAATCGGGTTTGAAAATTGTCGATTTTCATGATTCAAAAGGTTGTAATTCGAACAGTATTAGAGACCCCCACAAAATTCTTTCGGATTCGTATTCAGGAGATGCGTAAGTAACACCACTATTCTTTTTGTTTCGAGAAAAAGCCCGAAAAACTTATCTTTACCCATTCAAGGACAAGAACGGTAAGTAGAACGGTAATGTTTTACAAAATTGGGCATTTTCAGGTTAGGTACTGATTTTGTCGGAAAGAAAATGTTGTCCAGAGGACTGGAATCAAATTTTAGTTTTTTCTACATTTCTTTATTTTGTTTTGTTATGATTTAGATTTGACTGGTGCTTTTAATGTAAAAGTATGTGCACAGAGTTAGTCAAATGTATGGAACCGCCCAGTTAATATAAGGGTTATCGAAAAAAAGTTGGGATGAAACTTGAAGGGTATTTCACTCTGAACCTTTCTATGAATTCAAATATTTTTCAGATGTGCCATTGGTGGAGAAGTTACGTCATTGGCATTTAAAAAAAATGGAAACATATGTCACGTTTACTATCGCTAGAAACCTTTTTTTTCCCATTTCAGTAGTACTAATATTATTTCAACTCTCTCTATTTTTGTGTCCACCTCTGTAATTCACTTGCATTTTGCTTAATTTGTCGAAAATTCCTCAAGAGCATTTTGCTTAATAGTGTTCAGGGCATCATTCATAGATTTATCTCATTGTCAAGAGACAAATGGATAAATGGTTTGAGTATTTAACACAGTAATTTTGTATAAAAACGAAATAAATTGTTTTTTTCCTAATATTAAATATTTCTTTAACCATCAATGGAGTAATAATGTGTTTAACTAGTGTGATCTGAAACATGAATGTGAATCCCACTACCATCTCTGAGACCATTCTGTGTTGACTGGGAAGTGCGGAAAGTTATACTTTGCCGCTCGCTACTGCCGATGCCTAAATGACGCGAAACGGAGTTCGACAAAGCAGTCGCGTGCGGGAAAGATACGTTCTAATAATAATTACGTAGATAATAACTATACAAAAATACACATGAACTCACGAGTTTGGACGATAGGAATCAATGATAATAATGTTTATTTGGCGTTAATAAATACAATTTCACATACTGATTTATATGATTGCAAATAAACATGTACAGGTCACTGAAGTGTGTATAGCAATTGTCAGTTGCTACACCACTTGTGTGCGACGTTTTGTTGTTTACACTTTTACTATAATTCAAATGGAATCGCAATAATTACACTAATTCCGAGTTGTAAAGTCGGAATTATACTAATTCCGAGTTGTGAACTCGAAATTATACCAATTCCGAATTGCGAAGACGGAATTATGCTAATTCTGTGTTATAAAGTCGGAATTATACTAATTCCGAGTTGTGAAGTCTAAATTATACTAATTCCGAGTTGGGATGAAGTCGGAATTTTATTTTTTTATTCTTTGTGGCCCTTTTATGCTTTCGTACGTTTCTTTAGTTTTTTCATAACTGAAATTTGTACGGAAAAGACACATTTTTGGGTTACACTGAAAAAACAGTTTATTCATAGTTAACAAAATTAATTAACGCCTAATAAATTATTTATTCGAATATTGCGGAATAAACGTTTGTTTATTAGAAACAAATGATGCATTCAAATTATTTAAATATACAGTCAATTCAAATTAATTTCCAATAAATATAGGTCTCACTACAGATTTATTAACAGTAAATAAAATAGTATTTATAATAAATAAAGAATATTTAATAATATTATATATTTTATTAACAACTAATTAACACATTTTTATCATTGATTTGTTTTATTTTTTGAAAATGAACGTTTGTAAATAAAAAATCTCAGCATTTTTTCCAAATAAATTAACCCATCTGACCCTGAAACTATTTTTTTCCGATTTTGTATATTTCTTTCTTAAAAACTGTTAATAGAAGGTCCCATAAGTCGAGAAAAAATCATAGAAAAAATTTTCGATTTGCAGTTTTGGAAAAAACAGCGGTCCTTTTAAAAGGACGGTAGGATAAAGGGCTACTATTAGAAAAATAAATAAAGATTCAAAAATATGTTTATATTATATCTCACAAAATGCTTAGCAAAATACAAAAACTTTTAAAAACTAATTAGTATGATAGGCCACAAAACAGTTTTTTGGGAACAGTTTTTTGGGTGAAGACCAACGTCACATTTTTGGCACACAAAATTTGCTTTATTGTGGCACACAGCACATTTTCGCTGACTCTCGTGATATGTAACTAAATGATCTAGTCTATCGTAACGTGAGAATTGGAGCGCGGTTTTTGGCAATTTCGAAGGTCCTTTCTTAGTTGTTTTCCTGTACGTTTCGAGCAGCTGTGTCCCTAGGTCCCTCCTAAACTGAAGTTGGTCAAGGGTACCACCATCATTCCTATGGAGGTGCCACGAGTTTTGTGAGGCCATGTCGACACAGTGGGAAAATAACGGAAAATACCACTTTTTACCTCGTATTGAAACTCTATATTGGCTTATGTTTTGGTCACTACGGTCTACACCTCCCATATTTTCGTTGTATTTCTTAATCAATTGAGGCTGATCTATATAAACATGCTTTTTTTCAGCCTGTGAAAATCGTTTGACCTTATTTACTGGCAAAACCGAACACGCATTGGTGGCTGAAGTAACAACGCTGTTGTCATTCCATTTGCATAAAGCGATTTCATTATCGGCAACACACCATTCAAATGTACCTCGTGTCTTCTTCTTCAGAACTGCAGCATTGCTAAATGGAGATTGAGGGATCCGGTTTTCACGTATAGTACCAGTTGCCTTGATGTTCCTAAATTTTAGCTCCTTTAGAAGTGACAAAGATGTAAAAAAATTGTCAAAAAATAAGTGAAAGGGCTGGTAAGGCATTTTCTCTAAAACATCTGCATATTGGAGAACAAGTGACGCTCCCAAACCCATGTGTTTATATTTGTCCGGAATTGTTGTCGACGCACCTTGGTAGGGATCAAAATAAACAATGTATCCAAGGCGTAGGGTACCTACCCAAAATTTATACCCCCACCTTATAGGCTTGCCTCTGATAAATTGCTTACAGCTATGTCTCCCAAAATACGGTATCATAGCCTCATCAAAGCTGTGATTCTCTTCAACTGGGGCATAATCAAAAAACTTTTCATTTAGGCTGTTGAAAAGAGGACGCAGTTTAGAGTACTTGTCATTTTTAGTAAGAGAAGTATTATCATTGCAATGAAGATTACTCATTATGAATTGAAATCTATCTCTGGAAATAGCGGCTGATATAAGTTTATTCTGGGTATCGTTGCAATTTTGCCAATACATATGTCGCCTTGGAACAGTTGTATATCCACTGACAAGTAACACCCCTATGAAGCAGTACATTTCGTCTGCAGTAACGTTACCGGGGCGGTTTTTTTGCTGTGCATAAATATTGGTAAAATTGACAATTTCTCCTACCAAGTTTTCATCAAAAAACAGCTTGAAAATATTTCCAGGGGAACGATTGCTTTGTGCAGTTTGAACTAGTTGCCATTGCATAAACGTAGAATCTAAATCTTCATTGAGAGTATAGTCAAACGTCTTTTTGAGTATAGGTCGCCTTTCAACAAAAGTGGACAGTGGTAGATCGTCATCACTGTCCCAGTCGTCATCACCTTCCACGTCAAATTCAATTTCCGCCGGGGCCCTTAGTTGCACTCCGGGTAAATTATTCAGAACTACATCGTCTTCGGCCCCAGAATCTTCATCGGTATCGCAGTTTTCGTTGGCACTTTCGGGTGGAAAAATTATAATGCTTGTAGGAATGTCCGGCGTAGAGTCATTCTCCAATTCCTCTAAGAGCTCTGCCATGGTTAGTGGCTTTTTCCAATACCTGCAATACCTGCGGAAAAATAAACGAGTTTCAACATGTCTTACCTTGAGTCACTCATTGCAAAATCACTAGAAACACAGCGTTTTTTAACCGTCACTATCGATCCAAAACTTAACAGAATCCTAACGATCGCGATTGACCTTGTTTAAGATGTCAACTAAATATAATGTGACACTGGCGACATCTTCAAACCGTCAGCTGAATCAGAAAAATACAGGTTTCGTTTTGAACTCCTTTTAAAAGGACGGTAGGTGTAAATGGGTTAAGAATATTTATTAAAAATATTGTCTTTTATCAATAAACCAATAGGGACGCAAAATGAGCCTTCTGAAATCGAAAAATCAATAAGGAAGAAATTGGAATCAATTTACCGTTCATACAAAATTACCTTAACATATATTCATTAATTCCATAAAACTGTTGTCTTTCAAAAAATTTTCCAGCTCACGAACATGGTCCATTATGGCGAGAGACAGTCTTGATGAACTGATGCGTTACTTGAAATTTTCACAACAGAATCTATGATTGTATTATAATAGAGAATAGATGCACACATCATGCTTCTAATAATTATTAAACTAGAGTTATTGTGTCTTCTATATCTATGAAGAGATTGTTTGATTTTGAATTACACTTCAATCACACAAAAATAAATAATTACAACATGCGAATTAACCTACCCAAATGGCGCACACACGACTCAACGACAAACGACGAAACACGAAACCCCGACGTACGACGTGACACGTGGCCCATCAGCGAGCCCAACAACGGCACCTATCGCGGAGATTTTATAATAATGGTCAGCGCAGTATTTTCAATGAATATTCATTATTTGGTACTATGACTTATTCACTTTAAATGAACTTAAAATCAATAATGAATAAATATTTAGTAATATCACCCAACAAATGATTTCATTAGGAATAAATTTGTATTGTTAATTATAAACATATCGACCTCAAACAAACTATTTATTTTTTATTAGTCAATTATATATATTTTTGGGTTTTGGCATCGACTGCCACGAGATTTTAATAATTTAATCGGTTAAATTAAATTAAAAAATCCCAGCCCAACCAGGGTTCGAACTCCGGTCGGACGCTTTAACCAATGCGCCATGCCCCGACATAGTCAATTATATTATCGCGTTTATTAATATTAAATAAAATTACCTAATACAAAATAAAATTTTCTTTTCTTTATTTATTGTAAATGAAAGGCACCCAAACAAATATTTATTAACTATAAGCCCTATCTTTTTTTTCAGTGTACTCACCAGCCAGTGATTCCATTCCCTGCTTTTGGGATTCTTCCTGCTCGGCGCATCTGGATCGGTAAGAATCAGAGTATAATAGTCTTTAGGGTCAGCTTCATATTTGACTTCCGGCGCTTCCAAAACTTGCTTGGGCGTGAGTTCGTTGCCCAGTTTCACATCTTTACCAGACTTGTAGCCAACTTCCAGCTTCTTGTTAGGAACGTCACTAAGAACGTCCGGTGTTACTTGATTCGATTTGAATTCCTGTAAATTAACAGAAAAACAATAAAATATCTTTAGAATTAGGATTCTTTATTTTGTTTTTATGCTCAGTAAACTGGAATACATGGTCCAAATTTAATAATTATAAACAGTAAGCGTTGGCAGACTGGAACAATTTGGTTGCGAACTTCACAAATTGAATTGAAGTAGCAAGTCACTGCTCTGCAATCAGTTGCTTTGTTGTCACACAATGCACTGAGGCAATTTCTGAAACCATAATGCTGGGGATGCAAACATATATAGGGTGTCGCAAACTCGATGGCCCATTAGACGTTTCTAGAAAAATGAACGTAGGATTATTTTCAAAATTTGTTTTCTTGGATAATCAGTTCTGTTCTATCGATCTAAAATATTTTCAGCGCTGCGGCGGTGCCGCTTCTATCGAAAAGTAGCAACAACTTTGATATTTCGAATAGAATACCCTGTATATTATTGAATTTTTCGCTTAGCTATTGCTTTAAATTATTTTCGTATGATACTTCCCTATACCGATCTCCAACGGTTTTCGAGAAAATAATTAATTTACTCATTTTTTGTGAGAAACAGCTTCAATTAAATGTTTATTACTGCTGTATTTGGATACGTGAGCTGAACTCTTTGTAGTATGACAATGTCTTGTGTATCAGTTATGACTAGAGGGATTCGTTCTTCATTATACAGGGTTGATTTGTGATTTCACCGATAGATACAGAAGTGGTGAAAAGTGTATTTTTTCAAAAGAAACACCCTGTATATCATCAGATATCCTGAAAGATAATTGAAATTCCTTTCAGATGATGCATCATGTTTCTTTCCCTAAAGAGTCAGGTTTACGAATTAAAAGCAAGTTTTCTATAAAAATTGCCATATTTTGTATTGGGTAGATAGGAAATATCATGGAACATGTCATTATGAAAATTTGCGCGTTCATTAGTGTAAATTTGATTAAAAAAGAATCAAAATGGAAGACAATAATTATTCAAATGAAGTTTTGCTGAAATTGTTTATTCTTCATGGTCAATGTGATAAATTATAGCGAGAACATGCAAAAGGTAGTACAAAGAGTGATTAATATACAGGGAATTACAATCTCAATGGCTTTTTTGGAGATCTGGAAGATAAATAATTTTTTATACTTCTTTCTGACAGAAACTCAATTAAATTATTCACTGTTTGTCAAACAGATTGTTTTGCTCTTTTCTGGTCACGGCATACTACAGATTATTTCAATTGTGATATATTACCTATTTTGCATCGTTATACTGGGAATTGAAAATGATGGATTATAATGCATATTGGAATACAGATATTGCGAATCTTTTTTATTTTCACTGTTAGTGCAAAAACATGATTTCAAGAATACGCAGGAAATTCAATGAAGAATCGAACGGAATTACGCTGAATTTGGGAATGTTGAGGTGCCAAGAGGTGATCCTTCAGAACGGGTTGATTTCTGTGAATGGATTTCAACATGGACTTATGAAGTTCCAAATTTCCTTCAGAAAATTATTTGGAAAGTATTTGAATAATAATATAAGAACAACAGTTAGGAACTTTTTGACAATTTGCCGCTTCATGTATATCGAAGTTGTTTTGTTAGTCTCAGTTTGACGGTGCCTCCCCTCACTGTAGACAGGAAGTGAGCAGAGAACTGACTACAACCTTTTAGGCCAATCAATAGAGCATTTTATCCTAACAAAAATACTAGTAGAAAACCGACTGTGCCATCACATGGAAGACATCTCGTTGTTATATTCTGTTATATTTTCGACTCGCAACTTTCATTTATTGATTTGTTATAAACATTTAAATAACAAAAAACTCGTTTTTTAAAATTGTTCTGCTCATAAAATGAAAACTAATAAAGCAATCTGGTTGCTCCAATGGAAAGAATTGTAGATAATTGAAATACAAACAAAATGGAATGTTTCACGACCCGATCGGATCATCAGCGATAGTCCGATTTCAATTCCTAGAACAGATTTTGAAACTAAAAAATGATGCGAAATGGGTGAAAAATGCTTGCAAACATGACTCAAAACGGCTGAGCTGATAGAAGCGGTCGAGTGGAAGGAGAGAGCGTGAGATGAGGGGAAGCGTATTATCACAGAATACTGTGTAGTTCAGTATTCTGTGGTATTATCACGTAACTCGTTCATTAGAAGAATTCCCCTCTCTCCTACCACTCGGCAGCTAACGCGGGCTCGGTCGTTTTCAGTCATGTTTGCATGCATTTTTCACCCATTTCGCACCATTGTAGCGCAAAATGAGAATATACGTTTTGTAGTAGTATACTTCTACTTTCATAATCTGTTTGAGAAATTGAAATCGGGCTATCACTAGAGCATCCAGGCACGCTGAAAGATAGTGCAAAAAAATTTTTAAATGCAATTGTGCCAAAACTAACGATTCGACAGCGCCTGTTTTGTGCACACACAAACTACACATGATTCAATACTTTCAGAAGAAAGGCCGATCCTACTTCTTGAACAATGGCGGAGTTATGAATTTTTCAAAATTTTCCGGTTTTAGTATAATGATCCAACCGGGTTATAAAACATTCCATTTTATTCGTATTTCAATTATCTACAATTTTTTTAATTGGAGCAACCAGATTGCTCTATTAATTTTCATTTTATAAGCAAAACAATTTTAAAAAACACGTTTTTTGTTATTTAAATGTTTATAACAAATTAATAAATGACAGTTGCGAGTCGAAAACATATCAGAATATAACTACGGACTGTCCCCCATGTGATGGCATAGTCGGTGTCCTACTAGTATTTTTGTTAAAAACTCACGCATTTTATGCTCTATTGTTTGGTGTATTTGAAGATCGGTGGATAAGACGCTTAGCCACCGCGATCCCCGGAGATAACTATTCTAAATTTTCACATTGAATCAAATTAAACAGCACTTTGAAAACATAATTTAGAGATTAATATTACTTTTATTTGTTTGTTGATTGAAATAAAATTCAGTTCTGCTTAAGGTGAGTCATGATTTCTCAACAGACACACGTTTTTTATATACCCTGAATGGGAGATAAAATTACATGGAGATGAAAAACCGAACCAAGCATACTTTGTTCAAATCTGAATTGGAATTTCATATCACTGTTTTTCCAGATTCATGAAATATTAGTTTTGGAAAAGACAGTTGTGACAAAAATACAAAATATCAATTTACAATGAATAGATTATGGGACAAATTCGACAAAAATTATTCATATTTTCAATTGAATAATTATTGTATTAAGTATATTTTGATTCCATTCTAATCAAATTAACGTTAATGAACGCGCAATCGTATCATTATCAATGTACTTATTTTCGAATTTTCGTAATGACATGTTCCATGACATTTCATATCTACCCAATACAAAATATGGCAAAATAATCCAATTTTTATAGAAAACTTATAGTAACATAATACATCATTATACATCATTTGAAAGGAAATTCAATTGTCTTTCAGGATAACTGGTAATATACAGGGTATTTCATTTGAAAAAATGCACTTTTCAATACTTTTGTATGGATCGGAGAAATCACAAATTTTTAACGACCCTGTAAAATGGAGAACGAATTCCCTTAGTCACAACTAATACACAGGAAATTATCAAACTACAAAATAAAATTTCAATTTTCTACGTATCCAAATACTACAGTAATAAACATTTAATTGAAGCTATGTTTTTCACAAAAGATGAGGAAATTAATTATTTTCTGGAAAACCATTGAAGATTGGTATAGAGAAGCATGAATGAAAATAATTTGAAAGCAATAGCAAATCGAAAATGCAATAATGTACAGAGTATTCCATTTGGAATATCAAAGTTGTTGCTACTTTTCGATAAAATCGGCAACGTCGCAGCGCTGAAAATATTTTAGATAGATAGAGCAGAACAGATTATCCAATAAACCAAATTTTCAAAATAATCCTACGACCCTTTTTCCAGAAACGTCTAATAGGACATCGAGTTTGACACGACAAGAACATCATCTGATAAACCTTCGTTCAGAAACTGCTCCAGAGCTGTCGCATTCAACAGGCAGCATACTATCGGCAGTACAAAAACCAGAGCTCTGAGACTAGATTAGAATATGTTGAAGCTAGAAACATGTGTATGGAGACAATCAAATTCTCGAAAGAGGCTTACAACGCCAAGATACGGTCAAAACTAGTCGAGTGTCCCAACTGGTCCAGCTCGTTTCAGTCTTTTGCCAAAGCTGTGGGAAGAAACTTCACATCCAGCTCGTTTCCTCCCCTAACCAAGGAAGATGGAACACTAGCCACAAACGCCCAGAAAAAGCCAATATTTTTGCCAACATGTTTGCTGCAAATTCTACTCTGGATTCATTTGGAAAAAAAGCCCAGAAAATCACTCCCATTGACAGTCATATGCCTGAGATTACTTTTCGCCAACGATTTGCTAGGACGCAACACCAACAAACTACAAAGCTAGTGGATCTGAAGGAATTCCTCCGATCGTTCTCAAAATACGTGCTCCTGAACTAACACCAGTTCTTTGCAAGTTATTCAACCTCTCTTATAATTTGAGGATACTTCTGTCCAAGTGGAAAATTGCAACCAGTCCCCAAAAAAGAAAAAAAAAACATTATCTAGCAACTACAGGCCTATCGCACTCTGCTATCTGTTATCTCGAAAGTAATGGAAAAAGCCGTCAACGTCGAGATAATGAAATATCTAGAACGATCAGAAGTTGTGAAAGATCGACAATAATGTGTCCGTCATCTAAGATCAACTGGTAACCAGCTTGCTTATGTTTCTCATTTATGGCAACTATGTATATGGAAAACTATGGAGAAACTCTGGCCGTGGCATTAGATATATCCAGGCGTTTGATCCCGTTTGGCACCAGGGACCCCTCGCTAAACTTTCCATTTCATCTATTGATTCAAAATTTTATTTCACATTTAAACATGCCGAGTGCACTGGTTCACTAAAATAGCTTCTTGACAAGATGGCGTTTAATCTGAATGTGGAGGGGATATAATTAGTTTTAATGGTATTTCTTTTAACCCAATTGACAGAATTAAAACCTTTCAACTTTATAATACTCTTATTGTACTCATTAAAAAGTAAAAATCATGTTTTTGGATTTAATGTGGTATTATATTGAATATATAGTCTTAGGATAAAAAAGTTTTCCTAAAGAGTTTTAAAGAATTCATCAAGGGTACTCCATAAAACTCCATTAAAACTATTTTTCCCAAAATGGATTGTTTTAAAACCAACTTGCTATTTAATTATAAATAATAGCAAATTAAAGAAAACAGAGTTCTTTGGGAGATCGTTTAGTAACGAACAGTCGTTACCGACCGATGATGAACCCTTTACTCCCATATACACCTACTATGTAGGCTTATTATGGCAAGTACCTGACAGAAAACAACTACTCCGAATCTCCGGGTTAGGAGATTTAATCGAAGAAAACATAGTTCTTTGGTAGATCGTTCAGTAACGAACAGTCGTTGCCGACCGATGATGAACCCTTTACTCCCATATACACCTACTAAGTAGGCTTATTCTGGTAAGTACCTGTCAGAAAACAACTACTCCCCTGGCTAAGATGACGACGGGTATTACTGTTTAGATTTATTTTTCATACTAACCATATTTTATATACAGGGTGACCCAGGGGTGTGTGCATGGTCCATAACTTTTTTCTATGCAAGCAATCGACTTGATTTTTTTTTCAATTGATAGGTTCAACAATGAGCACATTCTGAAAATATGTTCATCGATATACAAGATGTTTCAAAATAAAATCGACGACTACGATCAATTTTTTTAAATGGCAACCCTCCTTTTTTATTCCATTTTTGGATTCGCCACTAAATTGTCAACATAACGCACCCTGGTTTCATATACCTATCTGCAATGGTTTTTGACTTATGCCAATTTATGTGTCAAAATCGCGTCGTGCATGGACCCACAGAAAAATTCATAACTTCAGAACCTTTCAAGATAACTCAACCTACTTTTTCCCAGACTATTCCTCACGCTTCAGAGCATTTTTTGAAATGCTGGCGAACTTGAAGTCAATGTTCCATCGCCTACTACGATTTTTGTTCAAATGACGGTTTACAAATCGCAATAACTCGATTTTTTCAAATGCAACACCCTGTATTTCATTACACCATTACATGGCATTTTCTTAGAGCTTTTCGTCAATATAGCATTTGTGGGGTCTACTTTGTGTAGTTTGCGAAATATGTTGAAAATAAGAAATGTGGATGATTTTTGAGGAATCTAGAAGGCTGCTTTCGTAAAATTTGACACATTCTTAAAATTATGGAGAGAATATGTTTTTGAAATTGTAATATAAACAGGAGTACATTACAAATAAAATAATTCTAGTAATAGTTACAATAACAGGAAAGAGTGATTAACAATAAACAATGTAAAAATTTTGGGGAAAGGCCAGTTATAAATGCTCAAATAGGTCCCCATCATGTTCCACACAAGCTGCTAGTCTTCTTGTGAATGAGTCCCGAACGAAACGCTTCCGTGATTCTATTTTTCATATCATCTGCAGTTGTCGGACGATCTCTGAAAACCCTTTCTTTCACGTACCCACAAAGAAAGAAATCTAGAGGCGTAAGGTCTGGGGATCGCGCGGTCCAAGGAATAGTACCTCCTCGGCCTATCCAACGATTAGGATAGGATTGATCTAAAAATTATCGAACTATACCTTGGTTATGCACCGGCGCACCATCGTGCTGCAACCACATGGTTCTTCGGGTATTCAAATCCACTTCTTCTAACATTCTCGGAAGATGTTCGCGAAGGAAACGTAAATATCTTTCACCATTTAGCACATTGTCGAAGAAGTAGGGACCAATAATGAGATTTCCAATAATTCCTCCCCAAACATTAAGCGACCATCGCTGTTGGTGGTCAAGGATCCTCAACCAGTGAGGATTTTCGACTGCATAATAATGCATGTTGTGTTTGTTGACCGAACCGTTGTTCTTGAAAGTTGCTTCATCAGAAAACAGAATTTTGTTTAAAGTATAATAATCCTCATCAATCATGCCATTCATTTGAATACAGAACGCAACTCTATTGGCAAAATCATCACCATACAATTCTTGATGTAGGTTCAGATGAAAAGGGTGGAACTTATGTTTCAATATTATTCTGTTCACACTACTTTGTGAAATATCCGTTTCCGCTGCTATTTCCCTAGTGCTTACGTGAGGATTTTCCTGTAGCATCAATAAAACTTGCAACTCATTTTCCTCATCAATAGGGTATTAGACAGTATCAATAATATAAGTGATGGTGTTGCAAATATTATAGAATATATTAAAATAGACGTCAAAAATCATGTTGCTGCCATTTTAAGGGTAAATAATGCAATATAATGGAAGTTGAAGTTTGATTATTTGGTTACCTGGCTTGGCGCCTTTAAACAGACCCATGATTGGTGTGACGTCACTTGGCAAGGTCTGTTCCGGTGTTAAACGTCAGATAAGCAACGTTCTTTGTCAATCGCAAACGATAAAAAGAAATGACTATATTACATCCAGTAATATTACCGAACACACCATCTACCCCATTTGTCAACTGTCAATTCGAGTCTTCTAGCTAAATGTCAGTTTCAGTTTGTATTATTTACTTCATTTTTTTACTCAGTAACATTTGAACTTTGTTTTACAATGGAAAATAATTTCATCAAAGCTGATAGCGCTAATTTGCCAAGAGTGGATATTCTTATGATTGGGAGATATTTCATATCAAATCCAGACTTCCATTCGGCCGAGTTCAGGAACGTAAAAACTTCTGTGTAAGTATAAGTAATCATTCTAATAAGTTTTGAACATTCCCAACATTGATATTTATTGTAAATTCAGCATGTAATTCAACTGTTCATCCACTAAAAATGGTCTTATAACATTTTTTGTTGTAGGTCTTCGAGGCAATCCTATGGTGATGATGCTATTGGATATGTACAGCTGCGAAGAGAAGCAAATTTATGGGTAAAATTCCGTTAACCGGGCGCTACAAGCTATCAAAATTTTTTTTGAGACTTACGTAGTTTGACCTCCTGAATAAAAAATCCAAATGAAATTTTTGGCGGTCTCAAGTAATTTCGGAGATACGGACCTTTTTTTGAATGAAAACTGGATTTTTCTAGCACACGTTTCTTCTTCGAAAAACACACTCAAATGCCTCCTGATTTTCACCAGCACAATATACACACTCTAATTCACCAGTTTTACACTTTTTTTTCATTGAAAACAGTTTTTTATCAACAAATTCTACTTTATTTTAGCAATAACAAAATCAACAAATTCATGCTGTTTTGTTTAGTTAATATCTGTTAGGTTGGTCACAATGGAATTGACGTAAGGGCGAAGCGACATTGCCAGTGTGATTCTAGAAATATTCAATTCACGTATAAAGTCTTGTTCATACCCTCGCGAATTTCGCAGTTTTTTTGCGAATAAAATGTCTGCCGACATGGTTCTGCATCGACGATTGGTCCGGCATGACTGGCAGTCATTTTATTCGCAGAAAAATTGCGAAATTCGCGAGGGTTTGAACAAGACTTAACATGGAATATTTTACTGAATGAGTAAGAAAAATGAGTTGATAACCACAAAATTTTCCCATCAACACTTTAACTGCACTTGTGAAACAATGGTACTTATACTGTTTCTAAATGACTAGCAAAATTCAAAGAACGAGACAGATCACGGAAATGTGCGCAAACACATAACATGAACCTACTTCAATGACTATAACTTATCCCAACAGACCCGATCTCATGCAAATCCAATCGAACTCACCCGACTATACAATACAGTTAGGATTCGTCTTTTCTATCTGTTTGCGCATGCGCACTTACCAAAAATGAATGTTTGTGATCCGACACGTTTATTCAAGTAATTATTTGTTCGCAAAAAATGCCTCCTAGCTCTGTCTATTTAAAAATATCTTTTGTGCATTCAAAATATTAATACCAAGACTTTTTCCAAATCCTGTTCTCACAACGAAATGGCTTGTTTCATACCGAGGTAGCCAGTATCAATGTCTTTTATTGAATCAACAACAGCGAGTCTTAAAAACTTTACAATACAATGCGACGTTGTCAGATTCCCTAAAATTCCTGAATACTGAATACTCATGAATATGAAGTGTTTGTAGTGGATAGTATTCAGAAGTATTGGCACCCTAGAGACTGGCACTTTTTTCACAAATAATAATAATAATGATAGTTCCTCATAAACACTCGAAGAGTGAACCATTCTTAGTGAAGATATTCAGCAAGAAATACGTAAGCAAAGCGAGCACGCGCATTCCTATTACTACTTTGTAACTTATGTAACTTATCTCTTACTGCTTGGTGAAGATATCTGCGAGACAGACACGAGCGCGCGCATTTCCATTACTTCTTTGTCGATTTCTGTCAACTTTGAGTAGAAATTTTCATAACTTATCTGTTAGTGAACAAGACCAGAAATACGCGAGCGAAGCGAGCGCGCTCGCCCGACATTTCGCAAATCCGCGCGCGCGGATTTGCGAAATGTCGGGCGAGCGCGCGCATTCCCATCACTACTTTGTCGATTTCTCTCAACTTTGAGTAGAATTCTTCATACCTTATCTGTTAGTGAACAAGACCAGAAATACGCGAGAGAAAACGAGAAGCGAGAAAACGCGAGAGAAGCGAGAGCGCTCGCCCGACATTTCGCAAATCCGCGCGCGCGGGTTTGCGAAATGTGTAAAGTTTTTAAGACTCGCTGTTGTTGATTCAATGAAAGACATTGATAATGGCTACCTTGTTATGAAACAAGCCATTTCGTTGTGAGAATAGGATTTGGAAAAAGTCTTGGTATTAATATTTCGAATGCATAAAAGATATTTTTAAATAGACAGAGCTAGGAGGCATTTTTTGCGAACAAATAATTACTTGAATAAACGTGTCGGATTACATTCATTTTTGGTAAGTGCGCATGCGCAAACAGATAGAAAAGACGAAACCTAACTGTATTGTATAGTCGGGTAAGTTCGGTTGGGTTTGCATGAGATCGGGTCTGTCGGGATAAGTTATAGTCATTGAAGTTGGTTCATTTTATGTGAAAAGTGCTCATTATTTTTTGTGCGCATGTGTATTCATGTTATGTTTGCGCACATTTCCGTGATCTGTCTCGTCCTTTGAATTTTGCTAGCCATTTAGAAACAGTATAAGTACCATTGTTTCATAAGTGCAGTTAAAGTGTTGATGGCAAAATTTTGTGGTTATCAACTCATTTTTCTTACTCATTCAGTAAAATATTCCATGTTAAGTCTTGTTCAAACCCTCGCGAATTTCGCAATTTTTCTGCGAATAAAATGACTGCCAGTCATGCCGGACCAATCGTCGATGCAGAACCATGTCGGCAGACATTTTATTCGCAAAAAACTGCGAAATTCGCGAGGGTATGAACAAGACTTTATACGTGAATTGAATATTTCTAGAATCACACTGGCAATGTCGCTTCGCCCTTACGTCAATTCCATTGTGACCAACCTGACAGATATTAACTAAACAAAACAGCATGAATTTGTTGATTTTGTTATTGCTAGAATAAAGTAGAATTTGTTGAAAAAAACTGTTTTCAATGAAAAAAAAAAGTGTAAAACTGGTGAATTAGGGTGTGTATATTGTGCTGGTGAAAATCAGGAGGCATTTGAGTGTGTTTTTCGAAGAAGAAACGTGTGCTAGAAAAAGCCAGTTTTCATTCAAAAAAGGCCCGTATCTCCGAAATTACTTGAGACCGCCAAAAATTTCATTTGGATTTTTTATTCAGGTCAAACTACGTAAAATTTTTTTGATAGCTTGTAGCGCCCGGTTAACGGAATTTTACCAATTTATGTATTGTTAAGTGTAAGATTTGTCCTGAACACAAAGTGAACGCAAAATCATACAATGTTACAATGATTGTTGAAGAAAAAGACAGCAACGTGATGAGTGTTCAATGTCACGATTGTGCTGCATCAGAAGGGGGCTGCAAGCATGCAGTTGCATTTCTAATGTGGGTCCATCGTAGAAGTGAAGAACCAGCTTGCACTTCAATTGAGTGTTATTGGAGAAAGTCCAAACTGGCTAAAGTGGGGAGTTCTCTGAAAATCATCAAAGCCAAAGACCTATGTAGGAAAAAAGCAGTGCCAGTTGTTGACACAACAGAGGATGAGGCGCTGGGGAAGCTCATTTTCAAAGATTTTGTGAAAAATGCAGAGGAAAGAAAAATTGATTGTCAGGTTCTCCGACATCAACCAACTCATGAGATTTCTGATGTTAAAATGATGTCCCTTCATAATTTGATGATGAAATATAGAAATGAGTGTGGCAACGATAGCACCAAATTTTTGGAGTGTCTAAAAAATATGCCAAATGGGTCAGTGTTAAAAAAAATCGAAAAGGAGACTAGGGAGCAATATAAAAGTGGTCTTTGGTATGAACTGAGGTATGGCAGAATAACAGCTTCAAAAGCGTTTGAAGTGAGTCGATACAAAACTGCAACTGGCTCATTAGTCGCCACAATTATGGGTGCCAAGATGCCGGACACGCAAGCAATGAAACGTGGAAGGGACCTAGAAGATAGTGTGAGAAAAACTGTTGAGAAAATGTTAAAAAAAAAAATTGAGATGTGTGGTCTCATTATATGTTAAGACATTCCAATTTTAGCAGCGTCACCAGATGGTAGATGTGAAGATTCTATCATAGAAATAAAATGCCCAGCAAAGTTAGATACTCTCAAAAGCTACCTGAAAAATGGCCAGATTACAAAGAAATGTTTAGCCCAAGTTCAGCTTCAGATGTTTGTATCAAAGTGGAAAAAATGCTATTTTTGTGTTGCTGATCCTAAGTTCGAACTAAATAATGAAGTACAAATAGTGTTAATAGAATATGATGATATATATATATATTAATGATATTGTGAATACCTTGGTTTCTTTTTGGAAAAAAAACATTTATACTCTATTATATAATAGTACAATAATAAGATAAGACATATTTTCTTGTGACATTATTTATTTCAGTTGCACCATACAAATATCTTGACATAATAAAATATTTAACAAATATTACATGAATAAAATAAAAAATGTTTTAACAATTTCCGTTTGAGTATAAGACACACTACCACTGAGTTCAAACCGATCTCTTAACTTTTGGAATGAAGACACCCGTGGAGTTCTTGCTTCCGGATATTTTTCATGGTAGAATCTGCTTGCTAATAAAGGATTTCTGTCAGCTTCGCCAATACAGTAGACCATATTCACTAATTCTTCGCGAGTGAAATTCATTTTCAACAATTTTACGTGTACAATTATTGACAGTACAAGGATGTCAAATTTTACGAAAGCAGCCTACTAGATTCCTCAAAAATCATCCACATTTCTTATTTTCAACATATTTCGCAAACTACACAAAGTAGACCCCACAAATGCTATATTCACGAAAAGCTCGTAGAAAATGTCATGTAATGGTGTAATAAAATACAGGGTGTTGCATTTGAAAAAATCGAGTTATTGCCATTTGTAAACCGTCATTTGAAAAAAGTCGTAGTAGGCGATGGAACATTGACTTCAAGTTCGCCAGCATTTCAAAAGATGCTCTGAAGCTTGAGGAATAGTCTGGGAAAAAGTAGGTTGAGTTATCTTGAAAGGTTCTGAAGTTATGAATTTTTCTGTGGGTCCATGCACGACGCGATTTTGACACATAAATTGGCATAATTGGCGTTATGTTGACAATTTAGTGGCGAATCCAAAAATGGAATAAAAAAGGGGGGTTGCCATTCAAAACATTTAACGTAGTTGTGTATTTTATTTTGAAACATCTTGTATATTAATGAAAATATTTTCAGAATGTACTCATTGTTGAACCTATCGATTGAAAAATAAAATCAAGTCGATTGCTTGCATAGAAAAAAAGTTATGGACCATACACACACCCCTGGGGCACTATGTATGTAGAATTCTTTCTAATATTTATCACTTTTTATGTAAGCAGTGAAATCCTGTTAATCTCACTCTATCGAGAAAGCACAAACAACACCTTTAGGATTAGAAAATAAAATTAACATCAATCCCTACGGACAAGATTATCTTTTGTAGGGTTTTTGTTTATTTCTTGTACCTAATTTACAATTTTACATGTACAGGGTGTCCCAAATTAGAGCCACATCATTGGGATCTCGGAAACCAGAAGAGATACGAGGTCGGTTAAATGGAGGCAAAGCTGCGCAATTTGGTGCTCATTGTAACGCCGCTTTCATATTTGAAAAATTCCGAATACTTTCGACGATTTTTGGAAAAACCGATTATTCGCGATTTCATTTTTATTTTTTTGTGATTCTATTTGAATAGATATAACAAAACAAATTTCACATTCTCATTGCTACTTTTTCTGTTCTACAAGATGGTGTTATCAGATTTTCAAACAGACGTTTCGTATTTGAGCTGCCATCATCAACTTTGTTTTTTTAAATACGGCCCTGGATTTTTTATTATGGATTTTAAAATCTTCTAATATCCCAAAACAAATGATGTATCGCACTTATTCGAAAAGTTTATATTAATAGCATTTTCCATAAGAACTCGTTAGAGAGAGACAGAGAATATATTTTTGGAGATCTTAGCAGGACATCGTTAAAATAATTTTTTCGAAAAAGAACGATACATCATTGTTTTAAGGACCTCAGAAGCTCCTAAAAATTGATATAAAACAATGTGTGATGTTCAACAATAGGCATGATGTTTTAATTATTCCAAAAAAAGTCAAACAAAAACTATAAAATTGAATACCCAATGAAAGTTAAAGCAAATATTCAAATTGTAATCCACCTGCTTGAATGCATTTTCGTGTCAGTCTGTGAAGTTTATGGATGAAACGCTGAGTGGTCCTTGCAGGGGATAGCCCTGATCTCCCTTATTAGGTCTTGTCGTAATACTTCAAGATTTTGTGGCGTGTTTCGATAAAGACGGTTTTTGAGAAATCCCCAAAGAAAGTAGTCTAGAGGGTTTAGGTCGGGGCTTCTAGCTGGCCAACGTACGGGACCTTGGTTTCCAATCCATTTATTCATTTAATAAATTTTCAACACATCTCCCATTATGAGGTGGTGCACCGTCTTGTTGCCACCATAGTTGACGTAATACGCCCAAAGGTTCTTCCATTAAGGAATCCAGTATATTGGTCCTTATTAATTCTGCATATCTATCGGAATTTAATTTTCCTTGATTAAAAAACGGGCCGATAATTTTATTGTGCCACATACCGACGCATACGTTAAATGATTGTCGTCCCTGAGGTCTTACTTCTTGATTCTGCCTTGGGTTTTCTATTGAACAATAGTGTTCGTTATGTCTGTTAAATAGTCTGTTGAAAAACTGCATTCATCTGTCCATATAGTTTTATTTAGGAAGTCATCATTTTCATTAATTTTATTTTGCAACCAGTTACAAAATTCTAATCGTCTCTCAGCATCGCCAGGTCTTAGTGTTTGACTAATATGGATTTTGTGAGGTTTATATCCACGCTTATTTAAAGTTCTCCAAACTCTCATTCATTTCTACTTTGTAATAGTTTCCAAACTTACAGTGTTCAAGATAATTTGTTCCTCTTCTGGGTCGATTCGTGTTCCATATTCAACCCTTGGCTTAACAAAACTTCCGCACTGAGCTAAATTATTATCAATATAAGCAAAATAACTATAATGCGGCTGCCGTCTTTCTGGATATTCCAACAAATAGCGCTCACAAGCCGTTTTTGAATTTCGATTCGAAATATAATAAATCCTTATCATGTCTCGTTTTTCTTCGTTAGAAAAAGTCATTTTCGTTTAATAAGCGTTAACGATTAGTGAACGAACAGTGAACTGTCAAAATATTGGATAATTTAAACATTAACAAATAAACTAAGATAGCCAGAATGCACGATGCACAGCCACTTTGATAAAATGCAATTATTTTTATAAATATAGCCTAGGGCCTAGAGTTTGACGGATGACACTTCAATTATATTATTTATTAACCACCCACTTTTATGTTAGTTTTTGAGTTTTATGCAGTGCGTTAGGCAAAAAAAGTTTGTTTTAACTCTATTAAAAATCTAATTTTTGTCTCTCTGTAACTCATGAGTTCTTATGAAAAATGCTATTAATATAAACTTTTAGAATAAGTGCGATATATCATTTGTTTTGGGACATTAGAAACTTTTAAAATCTATAATAAAAAATCCAGGGCCGTATTTAAAAAAACAAAGTTGATGATGGCAGCTCAAATACGAAACGTCTGTTTGAAAATCTGATAACACCATCTTGTAGAACAGAAAAAGTAGCAATGAGAATGTGAAATTTGTTTTGTTATATCTATTCAAATAGAGTCACAAAAAAATTAAAATGAAATCGCGAATCGGTTTTTCCAAAAATCTTCGGAAGTATTCGGAATTTTTCAAATATGAAAGCGGCGTTACAATGAGCACCAAATTGCGCAACTTTGCCTCCATTTAACCTACCTCGTATCTCTTCTGGTTTCCGAGATCCCAATGATGAGGCTCGAATTTGGGACACCCTGTACATATTTATGTAACCGCTGCCGTTCATGAAATAAATTGATTGATTGATTGAATTAAATCTAACAGATACTTGTGCAACGTTCCTCAAAGCATCAGGAGTGTTCTCCCTCTGCTCGCTAGGTGGAGCGGCCTAGAAACCGCTTCACCGCGTGAACCAGAGTTGACCAAACCAGCGGAGTGTGTAATGATTTGGACGGGGAACAGATGGCTTCACTGCTGTCTGTGTTGACCTACCCTTGCACTGATGAGAGGCAACAACCTCGAAACTAGTCTGCAGATGGTCACCCTGTCCAAATCGAAACATAATTCTGCTGGTTGGTCATAGAGGGCACTTGCAACTGCGTCCTCTGATGCTTTGAGGAACGTTGCACAAGTATCTGTTAGATTTAATTCAATACCCGTTGTGGTCGTAGCCAGGGAAGTAGTTGTTTTCTGGCAGGTACTTGCCATAATAAGCCTACATAGTAGGTGTATATGGGAGTAAAGGGTTCATCATCGGTCGGTAACGACTGTTCGTCAATAGCAAATTAGTTTTAAAATAGCTAATGTAAAGAGTAACATAAAACCAGTATAAGATCAATAGGACATTGAGAGCAAATAGCATTTTTATTTTGATATCTAAAAATTAAACTAAATGAATGATTATCACTACAAAGGGTTTACAAAACCACGACGATCGTTTCGCTGTACAACAGCTTCTTCAGCTGAAGATATTAACATGGATCTTCATCAAGTATCGGCTACATCAATTAAAATAAAAATAATTATTTTGATTTATTTTGATTTGATGTAAGAACTTTTAGTTTATCTTAAGGTTACTTTAAATCCTATGTCGATTCATTGAACGTATTAGAGCCTTTTTTTAAACCTAAATAAAGGGAAACTGTTTTAAAATTGTTACTTGGGACCCCCAGTTGTGTTCTTTGCTAGTTTTCTCTCAAATAGATCTCTCAACATGGTAATTGATAGAGTTTCATCTGACACTCTCCTTTAAATGCTGGTGTTTCGCAGGGATCTAGTTTAGCACCAACACTGTTTCTCCTTCAAATATCAATGATTTGTTGGGAGCTACGTCATACCCAGTGCATAACATTGAGGATGATAGTACCCTTCACATCACAAAGTTCCGATATCAGCCCGTGAAACTAGAAGAGAACGAGGAAGGAATGAGAATGATTTAAATATTGACCTATCATAAATTCTAGAATGACGATCCAAAAACTTGGTAGAATTGATTGCGAATAAAACCCAAGCATGTCTTTTCTCTAGGAAGTCCGATCTCACAGTGGCCAACGTAATCATGTCAGGAGTGTCCTTACCAATGAAGTCCTCCATTATTACGATAGTCGGTATTACCATCAGCAGTACCCTGTCATGGGAAAGCCATGTGAGGTTCAGCTAAAAGTGCCTATCAAAAATATAGTTTTCTGCTTCATTCCGTCAGTTGATTATGATTTATAAGGCACAGATCCCACTGTTCCCTTATATGGAGTGCAGCTCCTAAACACACACTGAACATCTTAGAACATTACAGGATTTTCATCTTCGTGAAAATAAAATCATAAAAAAAATCTATTCACCTTCATCACACAAAGATATTGTTCAAGTTTATAACGCAGAATACGACTATAGTGGCATAAAAATACTGATCGATATTGGGAGATATATCTTCTTGGTACTCAATTTGTATACGTTGACAACGTCAAAATATAGGTAATACACGATGATGTATGATAAAAAGCGTGTTCCGTTTCATGCATTCATCGCATCACTGTTGCAGACATAATCAAGCGTTCCGTTTCAACTAACTTTGACGTTGGTGGGTTGAATCGGAACGAATTGCTTGCGTGGTGCATGCCGTTTCCCGCAGATTTTGACATTTATCACTTTATCAGTTAACCAAATTCTTATGTTACGGAAACAAATCTGTTGATCTAGTAAATAAATTAATATGGGTAGAACGAAAGTGTTAATAGCAAGAGTAGGAAGCGAGCTTTGTGAAACTGAGAGTAGCTCAGATTCTATGATACAAGTGATAGTTATGAGGATAACATCGTCTGTCCCAGGTCAAAACGACGAATATGCTAAATCCAGGGTTCTGACTTCAACATGTAAAATACTAATGTTCTACCAAAATGTTCATTGTCAAACCCACGAAAGTGCTATCAGGTTGTCTACTGTGAACGAGAGTGAATTCGCCAATGTGAAAACTTACCTAGGTTTTCAAAGCAAGAAGCACGAATATTCTTGAAACTCTCCTCATTCGAAATGACAAATTGCACATTCGTGGTTTTGGCATGAGACCGACGATATGATGTTGAATGAATTGACGATTTTTTCTTCCATTGTACGGTAAATCAGGTAAATGTGATAATGCACGGTACTCGACACTTCATCAAATATCAAATTTAAACTTTTAATTCGGTTTCTGACGTTTCTGTTTGAACGTGACTTTTGAGTTTGACAGATCTAATTTGGATCGCATTGATCGCTGCTAGACGAACGGGCAGTAGCTCATGCACTTTCGATGTCTCAAGGCCAAAGAGGGGAATATAAAAGTGGGCGTGTCAATGCGCTCCCAATGTAGGAAACGGAACGGTCATATGCGCATTATGTCCTCAATGCATGAAACGGAACAAGCCTAAAATTGAATTAGATACAACATTTTTATTACTTGACAACGTCGAAATATGGGTAATACACGGTGGATAATAATAGTATCTTTTACAACAAGAGATGAAAACCCTGTTTTTTTTCGTGAGGTGAGAGTTTAGGCGTGTTCCGTTTCATGCATTGAGGACATAATGCGCATATGACCGTTCCGTTTCCTACATTGGGAGCGCATTGACACGCCCACTTTTATATTCCCCTCTTTGGCCTTGAGACATCGAAAGTGCATGAACTACTGCCCGTTCGTCTAGCAGCGATGATTGCGATCCAAGTTATATCTGTCAAAGTCAAAACAAAGAGTTTCTTGTCTGTGGTTTCACGTTGAAATAGAAACGTCAGAAACCGAATTAAAGTTTAAATTTGATATTTGATGAAGTTTCATGTATCGTGCATTATCACATTTACCTGATTTACCGTACAATGGAAGAAAAAATTGTCAATTCATTTAACATCATTCGTCGGTCTCATGCCAAAACCACGAATGGGCAATTTGTCATTTCGAATGAAAAGAGTTTTAAGAATATTCGTGCTTCTTGCTTTGAAAACCCTGGTAAGTTTTCACATTTGCGAATTCACTCTCGTTCACAGTAGACAACCTGATAGCACTTTCGCGAGTTTGGCATTGAAAATTATGCTAGAAAATTAGTATTTTACATATTGAAGTCAGAACCCTGGAATTAGCATATTCGCGGTTTTGGCGTGGGACAGACGATAATATTATTGTATCAGAACCTGAGCTACTCTCATTTTCACAAAGCTCGCTTCCTACTCTTGCCATTAACACTTTCGTTCTACCCATATTAATTTATTCACTAGATTCACAGATTTGTTTTTGTTACATAAGAATTTGGTTGACTGATAAAGTGATAAATGTCAACATCTGCGGGAAACGGCATTGTTAGTTGAAACGGAACGCTTGATTATGTCTGCAATAGTGATGCGATGAATGCATGAAACGGAACACGCTTTTGTCTATGAGAGAAGCGGAGTGAGTGTGGGTGGCAATCTCACGAACGAAAAAAAACGTATTTCATGTCAAGTAGGAAATGCTATTTTTTCTAAGATAGATGTTGTTTATGAAATACTGGATTACTATTTATTTATAACACATACTTGATAATGATACTGGGAACTATATACAGGGCGAGTCAGAATAAGACCGACAAACTCCGCTTACAGATTCCTCACCTCATTTCGAGTTAAAAAATTCTTATAATACATGTTTTAAAATACATTCTGTCTGAGATACAGGGTGTCGAAAGTACGAAAGTCGAAAGTACGAAAGTCGAAATTACGAGAGTATGAGATTTTTTTTCTTTAAAACTGCTTAAGGAAGAAAATTTGAAACTGGTATGCCAATTTAGTTTCATCAGTGTGATTATTTGAAGTCTATATTTGATAATTTATGATTTTCGTAAACCAGTGGCGTAGTTACGGTGGTATGTGGCCATACTTTCCTTCATATTTTCTTTAGACAAGTGAATGAACAAATTAGTGCTCTATATCAGTTAGGCTCATCGATACTCATCCTAAAAGTCATGATATTTCATATGCCTAAAAGTGGAGGTTTCTAAGATATTTACGAAAAACTGAAGTACAGACATAATTTACTGTTTGCAATAATCGCATAATACAACTTTCTTACAACATATAGGAATAAATGTTAACATCCTGAACATTCTTCAATGTTGGGAGTATTCAAAACATAGTACAGATAAGTCAGAATGAAACCAAAAAACTCTGTATTTTTATTCGTCATATTATTTGATCGATTCGATGCATATGTCTATTAACTACGAATATGGATAATAAAGACTTATGTGATGCTTATGTGATGCCAAAAAAAAATGAGCATCGACTTCGAATTGAACGCTGCTGAATTATTGCGCTTGCGCCAGAGATTCCTATTCAAAGACACGATTTTGTTTTCTCATCTCTATCGAAGATATGAGAAGCATATCTTAGTGGTGCTAATTTGGCAAATTCCAACATAACCTCGCATAATATGGATAAGTTTGCAGAGAGCAAGTTTAGATTGTGCTAATTCTAAGAGGGCGGCACTCTATGGGTTTTATTCCTGAGAATATGACACATTTTATAAATTTCTAGATTCATGCCTGAAAGAATTTAAGATCGCCGCGTTTTAATTCGAGTTCGTGTTCAGGAAGCAACTTCACTACTTACAATACTTACAATACTTCACTACCAGCAAACTATTTTATTCGGCGGTTATGAGGCCGATTTGGAACGAGATTTACCTTTTCAAACAATTGTACGTCACATACCCAATCCATATTTCTTCAAGTTTAATGAGTTTCTATCCGCTTTTAGAAGAAAATTGATTGATGAAACTCGGGTATCAGGTTACAAATAAACATTTTGTTACAAATGGATCATTGAATCGGTTTTTTGATGACACGAAGTTTAATTGACCGTCTTGCATAATTCCCATTCTTCATTTATGCACATTATAGAAAAATGTTACCCCATTTTCAATACGGGACGGTTGAAAATGTCAAAAGAAGCATAACCTCAAAAATGTATGACATTTCTCGTGATTCAGATTTCGGCATGCACAATAGTTTCCCAGCGCTCGTTTGAGAAAAGGTAAGATATATATTTTTGGCTTCAATTCGATTACATTGCGTCTTATGGCGTGTTATCAATATTTGTAGTTAGTAGATATATGATTCGATGTCGTGAATTCACTGATATGTGAAAGTACTTTCTTCCATAATGATTGTTATAGAAGATCAACTGATAAACAGCCCCATAATAGACCAAGCTATAGAGGTTTTTTCCCCGCAAAATAAAAGAAGCAAATGGCCTATCCTAATTTTTTTAACATGGTTCATTGATGAAAACAAGCAATAGCGAAAAAACTTACAACTTTTTTGGTTTTTTGGAAGGATCTCAAAGATTATTCAAAGAATCGTTTTACAGTCGATGGAACTTTTGTAGAGATTTATAAAACCTACAAAATGGATTTCCATACGACCGGATCGGTGCATAACGCGATTGTGCAAAAACTACACATCGGACAGAAACCATCTTGCGCACAGCTGAACCACATGTTATTATCTATCAGTTTCCGCAATATTGTTTGTCCAGCTTCAGATTTGTAAAAATTATGAATTTTCAAAAATGGTCTCTATTTCGTAATGTAACGTAGCGCGCATAAACCTAGTGGTTGATGCGCTTATCTTTAAATAAAAAAGAAACAATCTCCAGAGATACCAAAAATCAGTACTACCTATAAATAATACAATTCATTACCTAACCATACGAGCAACATGAAATATCGTACGATTTAACTTTGTAAACAGGAATGTCGTCAGGTGTGCGTCGTTAATAAATGTGTAAATTTGTTGTGACGTTAAAACTAGCTTTTTTGCGTTTTATCCATAGGGTTGATTAGGCTAAAGCCTCAGGCCCGGCAGATTTTAGGGGCGCCAGCAGATCTTAGGAAAAAGCCAAAAGTTGGCAGCAATGGAAACGAAATAGGAGGATTCAACCAGTCGTGTTTGTTTACTGGGCAATCAGTCAGATTCATAAGAGAACAAAAAGATACATCAATTTTTCCAAATATTGATGAGGCTTTGAGAACTTTTTATGTATTCCTGCAAAAAAGTGTTCAGGCGAAAGGTCGCTTTCAACTGAAAAGCAAGAGCGCTTTCATTTAAATGCACTAAAAAAAGAAAATACATTTTAAACCCATCATTTTGTTACACTATAAAATTTTAAATGATATAAAATCTCATCGCGATAAGTATCTACGTATTCCTTATTGTAAATTGAATTTAAAATTACCTCAAGATTTATTCTCGCGCCAAAGCTTTTATATCATTTGAAATTTAAAAATGATGGGTTTAATTTAATTCAAAATTCATTTTCTTCTTTTTAGTGAATTAAAATAAAAGCTTTTCTTTAAAAAGTTTTTTAAGTTTATTTATTTATTTCTTCTTTAGTTTTCTTTGAATATGTTTCTTAGTCGTTTTATTTCAATTAATGCGTCATTGTTACACGGTCGCTTGCCTGTTGATTTACTACAATCTACTTCTTCAATGAGACCTTCAGTGACTTGAATCTACACACATACTTGGCCAGCAGCAAAGAGCTTTGGGCCTAGATAGACAACGGCATGGTCAACAGTACTACCCTGCATTTTGTGTACCATGCAAGCCCAGCATAATATAATTGGCACCAAACAATACTTTCTTTCGTCATAATCTTCATCGTCCGAAACAATCAGGAAATTTTTCAATTTTCTATGCATTCTCAATCTAGATAGGGGGGTAAATTTTTTATAAATTATATTATTTGATGGCTAGATATTTTTCACTATTTTTACGGATTTTTCCGATTTTGTTTTCGCAAGTTTTTGCAACTTTTTTTAGTTTAGTATGAAACCGTTGGAATATTTTTCGAATTTCTACGCGTTCTCTATTTAGCTTTAGAGAGGGGCAGAGGGGACATTTTTTGAACTGTATCATTCGATGGTCAGATGAACTTTCACGGATTTTTTTCGATTTCTATTTCGCGTGTTTTCCCAATTTTTTTCGTGTCAGGAAAGGGAGGCGAGCCCCCTGATCATTATTTTCAATGTCCGAAACTGTTGGAAGATTTTCTGAATTCCTTTGCATTCTCTATCTAGCTTTTGAGGGGGATAGGGGGGGTGACATTTTTTTAAACCATTATAATTGACGGTAAGATATTTTTCACTATTTTTACGGATTTTCCGATTTTAATTTCACGAGTTTTCCAACTCTTTTCGAGGAAAGGAGGGGGGAGCGAGCCCCCTCTACCTATTTTTTTTAGTTGTAATTTTTGGCGTCCAAATCCGTCAAGAAAACTACCGAAACCCTACGCGTTCTCTATCTAGCTTTCGGTGGGCAGGGTGGGGACAATTTCTTGTCATCGGAATTGAACCAACATGTGAAATTTCAAATCCATAGGATCAGAGGAAGTGGTTCTAATTCAGCTTGCAAGATTTGTACCCATGTGCTAGCTTTTAACTGTCAATCAAAAAGGGCGAAGAATTATTTGAGGAGCTCATTAGAAGATTCCAAAAATAGCAATCTCTGTCTGTTCTCAATTGAGTCAGAGATTTTAGATGAAATCGATTTTTCACATATAATTGTTCAGAAGAAAATATTTGATGACACTACTTGGCAGAAGCCCATTAAACTAATAATAAAATGGATTAAGCAATCCAGACTTCTGCATTTAACCTATACAATAGGTATAATCGTCGGCAAGTCTCCAACAGAAAACAACTACTGCCCCCTACGACCATTGAATTATATCTGTTAGATTCTTGGCAAAGTATTCTACAAGAACTACTTTGCAATGTTCTCCCAATCTCAACGCCAAAACATGTCTCAACCCACACGACATATAATTGTGAAGTTTGCTGCGAGTAAGTCAAGAAAAATGTCTCTTTGAATTCAATGATAATAAATACCTATCCATCAGTGCTACTAACCGAAGAATTTGTTTGATTTGCTTTGTTATTATTTTCCGGTCTGCATGTACCTGTTTGTACCTGTATTGTTTTGTTTCAGATTATGTTGTATGTTTGTTTGTTTGTTATTTCCGTCCACCGATCGCACTCCTACGCGCAACCCTCGGAAGTCTTCGAGAGACTTGTGTGAGCTAGGGAAGACGCATGTATATGGTATGGTAATGGTGGAGTTTGAAGCTAGTAAATAAAAGAAAAATATATTTAGAGTTCAATTAATCAACTAGCCAAAATGCTACTAACCAAAGAATTTGTTAATTTATTTCGTTATTTTTGTTCAGTTTTGTATGTACCTGTTTATATGTTATGTAGGTTTATTTCCGCCAGCTCAAGGATAAGTATGTGTTTATGTGAATTTTGTATTGTTTTGTTTGGGATCGTGTTATATGTTTTTGATATTCATTCTGTGTTTCTATTTACAAGTATTATTAAGATATACCTACCATTACATTTGCCTTTTTACCTATATGGGAATTTTTTTTAATTCAAACTGTCAGACTTTCGGATTGAACACGACTATTTTGTGAGAAAATTTCACTGGCTACAGGCGCCAATTAATTTTTAACCTCAGTCGCCTGTAACACTTAAAACGCCCCTGAACGTAATCCATAAGAACATTTTCCAAGAACGAGTTAAATTTGTTACTATGTCTCCAAGTCATGAACTTTCCTTACACAAATTCATATACCTTTCTCGGGATTTATCTGGCAAAATATTGTTGGAAACTGAGTTTGCCGCTTCAACTATAATATTGGGTGGTGTACATGATTCACCAATTTCGCTATCAGAACCCATATTAATAACAGTTATAGAGAGAAGTTCAAATATAATCGTGAAAATGACAGAAACAAAACATTGTAGGTATAACAGCACATCGCTGTTGAATTATATAGTAGTAATAAAACCTGAAATCTTTTTATAACAAAATTTCAAAAAATGGTTTCAATAACTGGAATTTATGGGATGAAGCCTCATAATATAAATATAATAAAATAGTATTCTGGCTCGTAGTATACATATAATTTTATCGTCTGCATAGAGGTCAGTTTATGAACGGTTCACTTCATTTCTTGCTTTTATACATCTTAGTATTAAAATTGTCCTTATAATTTGTTTACTTTGCACGATAAACTTGAGCAGTTATTTGGAGTAGCTGATAGCTGATTATATCTTGACTAGAAAGGTTGAAATGAAGATAAACTTCTGGTTTTTCTACTTTTATTCATGATAACCGCATTGATTGCATTTCAATCGTTATATAACAATGAATGTTGTTAAATCTTGCCACTTGAGACATTACAAATTTAGGGCATTAACCTTTTCATCGCCATTTGTGATTCTACCTTCTGTGTAAATATTGGGAAGCAGAATAAGATACTTTCTGATCCCATGACTATTTTGGAATAAAATCAACGAAAAAGTAAAATTTCAATTGAAAAAGAGAACAAATGAGAACTTATCTCCTTTCAACTATCAGATACAACCAAGACAAAACCAACTTCCACTTTTCTATATTAATAAGAAATAACTTAAATTAGAAGAAACAATACCAGCAAAATCCAACGTCTCACACACACACACACAAAATGTCGGCAAATGATGTATATAGTATATTCAAACAAATTCACTCTAAAATAATTTATTTTTACGAAATACAATGTCTCAATAACTTCAACACAATACTCTAATTTATATAACAATCACTGGACTATTTATGTTCGACTTCCGCTTCACTGACTGTCCCAACTCTGCTGCGTGGTTCTTTTTATATTCACCGTTAACTTTTCCGAATGCTCCTGATATTTCTCGAAAGTCTTAGGAACGTTCTCTGATTAGACCAGATTCTTCTCGAAACAAAGCGCCTCGGAAATAATTCGCACTCACGCTCGGTCTACGTGAGCGTTCAAGCCCGGCATCGCCCGCAGCTTCGCCACATTACCCTCTTCTTAGACATATTTCGTCCCGAAATGTCATCCTTGGAGTGTGTCGATATTTGCAGAATTCTCCATATCTGCAAGTTCGATGGAAATAACACTCCACAGTCTTCATTTTAGGTCGTGGAATAGGATTACAGCAAACCAAAATCTGGACGCCGCTGGATCGGAATATCGTCTCCAACATACTTCTTATAACTCTTCAATCCAGCCCATCAATACCACAGAATAATTTTGGGATTGCCAAGTCCACCAGATTCTGGTCCACCATCGTATCTCTCAGTTGGGTGAGGCTCCTCCAGACATCTTCATAGGACGGTTTATCTTGAGTATGCTTCTTGGTCACCAGGTAGTAGATGTTCCTCTGGCCCTTCTTCAGCTGTAGCACACCTCCAATTTCTGGTTTCTGTTTTCGTAGTGTTTGGAGTTGGCCAAATTTCTTGGAGAACACCACAGCAATGCCCCTGGACATTCGAAGATCATCTGCGACGCAGTGTGCTAGGGCGAAATCGACTGGCACTTTGAAAAGGTCCCGTGGCTCCTCTCGAGTTACCCCGTGTGAAACATTCTGTCCATTTGAGTATAAGGACATGAATTTCTGGAACGTCACCGCATCCTCTGGTAGTCTGAGAGTGCGGACTTGGTCATGGTTTCCAGCGTAAGGGGCCAACCTGTTGAAATGAACGACCCTGGGTTTACCTCTGGGTGGCTTGTAGATCCGGTAAAGCAGGTTTTCGTGAGAGGAAGGGGGTTGAGCCCCCTGATCGATTATTTTCATCATTATGTCCGAAAATGTTGAAACATTTTCCGAATTCCTTTGCGTTCTCTTTCTACCTCTTGAGGGGGGCAGGGGGAGTGAAATAATATTCGACGGTCAGATATTTTTCACTACTTTTACGGATTCAGGGTGCCCACCAATTTTGAAAAATGAAATTCCTGACTTTTCCAGGTATTCCATGTCTGACTTTCAAGTTTTCCATGACCAATAACGGATGTGATAAAAAAACCTTCAATGTCCAAACAGACACTAGGCCCAATTATGTGAATGATTATGCTTAAGTTATCCATTGAGAAAAGTGATCATAATTTATTATCATTAAAAAAAATAATAAAAATTATTTTTTCTGTTACTTAAAGGAAATTTTAATTTTTCAATGGGAATGTTTTGGAGGGGAATTGAAGGTTAATTATCGATGATGGGGCTTTCAAATTTATTGAAATAAGTGAAACATTTCACATGTCAATATGAGGTAAATATAACCACCAACAAAAATTAAAAGAATACACCTAAAACCCTAAATTGAGCTGTAGCTTGTCAATTGTTTTCTGAATGTCCTCATTTTCTTTAGGTACTATTTATTCTTTGTTTCCTCATTTTCAACATTTTTGTTTCATTTTTAATTTTTAGTTTTTCACTTTTTAGATAATTTTTAACGGCTTCAGTTTTTTTGTTTTCTTCAAGTGTTTCTTCATACTTTTTATTTGATTAACGGCAATACCTCAAGATTTTATCACTAAAAATAAACGAACAGTGTCTTTGAAATTAATTTTAGCTATATTCTTCAAATTTTTTGGAATTTTTTCTTCAATCATGATTTTTTCCGCTATCGTGTTTTTAAACTACAGAAGTGGTGAAATTGAGTTGACATTGATGCCAAGATTTATATATTTCCCTAGGTGGCCGGAAATAGAATTCCCTGACTTTGGGCGTTTTTTAACGTTTTTCCCTGACTTCCAGGACCCATAAACAATTCCCTGACTTTTCAAGGTTTTCCATGTTTTCCAGGTTGGTAGGCACCCTGGGATTTTTCCGATTTTAATTTCTCGAATTTTCCAACTTTTTTAGAAAAAAGGGGGTGTGCGAGCCCCCCATACCTACTTTTTCTTTCGCTGTAATTTTTGACGTCCAAATCTATCAAGAAAACTTCCGAAACACTACGCGTTCTCTATCTAGCTTTCGGGGGGCAGAGGGGAATAATTCCTCTTTTCAAACCATAATATTCGATTGTCAGATATTTTTCACTATTTTTACGAATTTTTCCGATTTTAATTTCGCGAGTTTTCCAATTTTTTTAGAAAAAGTGGGAGACCTCTACCTAATTAATTTTTCGCTGTAATTTTTGACTTCCAAATTCGTCAAGAAAACTTCCGAAACCCTACACGTTCTCTATCTAGCTTTCGGGGGGCAGAGGGAGACAATTTATTTTTTAAACCATAATATTCGACGGTCAGGTATTTTTCACTATTTTAACGGATTTTTCCGCTTTCAATTTTGCGACTTTTCTAACTTTTTTCGAGAAAAAAGGGTTCGCCCCCCCTTACCTATTTTTTTAGATGTAATTTTTGACGTCAAATCCGTCAAGAAAACTTCGCGTTCTCAATCTAGCTTTCGGGGGTCAGGGGGGACAATTTCTTCGACATTAATGTATTGTCATCGGAAGTGAACCAACACGTAAAATTTCAATTCCATAGGATAAGAGGAAGTGCTTCTAATTGAGTTTGCAAGATTTGCACCCATCTAACACACAAACACACACACAGAGCAAGTTAAATAAAAGCTTTTAATAAAAATTGAGAGCGTTTACATACACAGGCCCGCAAATAACAAAAAACAACATGATGATTCTAAACATCATTATGTAAACACAATGTAGGCCAAACAAAGAAGAAATTGATCGAAAGGTTCGAATAACATAAAAAAGCTTATAAACAAAAATAATCTACAAATAATCCAATCTCACAACACACGCCAAAGAAAACAATGAAAACTAATGAAAAAACAACAATGAACTAAGGATGGCTATCTAGGAAAACAAGAATATTAATAACAATACTCTGACAGAAGTACAAAAGCAGAAAACAAAAAAAAAATAAATTTAATACCATCATCAACTTGTGAACTCGGTTGGCAAAAATAACAACCAACCAATACATACGCAAATAACAGATATTAACTTTACCCCCACTCTGTGGAAGAAATTTATTTGAAAGCGTCCATCACAGAATAATGCTAGACTGTGATAACCAATGACATATTACCTAGACTCCGTTATTTACATTTCTAGCTGCGGTCGTTTAGAGTCACATTCTAAGAACAATTTTTACAACCGCTTGTTTCGGGGCAATTATGTGCTTATATACATTGTATATAAGCAGATAATTCTGCAGAAACTTAGCTTTACCAACTTTTGGGTTGACTGGCAACTATTTTCCAAAAAACAAGCAGCAACAAAAATTGTTCTTTGAGTTCTGTGGTCTTGAGCCGACAGCGGACGCTTCGAGACTTGCAGACGAATGAGGAAATTGACGTTTCTAGGCGTTGTACAGTTGTACAGTACTCACAGGAGTTCTGAATGTTTTTGAAGAAGTAGGCGGTTGGAGCGGAAGGACAAATTGGAAATTAGAATAAATAGTGCAGGTTACAACTAAAAGTTGAATATTAAGTTGAGTTAAAATTTTTAATGCAGCTCGCTAAATAGATACATAACAGTAACAGAGAAATATTTTCCAGGGATAATTTTTGTAATATTGGTAAACTTATATTGCATTAAATACGCCAGTAACTTCATACATAACAGCATGCGTCAAATTTGGTAGTTCTGATTTTTTGCAGACTTGTTTACTTTAAGGTGACCGATGTGAAGTTAGCAGCCAAAGCTAGCAGCCAAATTTTACGAACATTCCCGATTGATCAGTGGCGTGTTTCCCTCCTTTTTTACGGGTCCAGCAATTTTACTGGTTTCAGGATTTCGTGAAATCAAACAACTCCTTTCCTTTTTTGTTCTTTATTATTTCAATATTGAACATCATATTATGGAAGCGACAGAAAATCATGATAATATTATAAAAATTAATATGTATTTATGCCTCGATGGCCGCGTGCACGGATGGAAAGAGCATGATGAATTAAAAAAATTACATTTAGAATCACGCTGTGTGGATTTTTGAATGAATCCGTGGATTCTACACTGAAAGAAATTAAATTTCTATATTATTTTTTTTGATCCTTTCTCCAACGATTTTTCAGAGGCTTTTGTGTCATGTGCATACCCTTTCACCACCACAACAACCCTATACCAATATACTTCCTTGTTGAATTTATTGTACTGTAGATTCCAGAGTAATTTCCTCAAAAACTATACATACTCTCAACGTCAAATTACGTACAAGTAAAATTAATTGAAAAACGAGCCAGGAAATAATAAAAAAGTTATCTGCCAAAGCTGACTACATGGTGGAAACATGAAAATTTTGAAAACTAATAATATTGCCAACTTAAAATTCTGTACGGGTATATTCAATTGAAAGTAGCGTGTCGAAGTATCAACGATTCTCTGCCAAAGCTGACTGAAGGGGAAAAACAGGTATAGTCAATCGTAAGTATAGTCTGTAAGTATCAACGAAATTCTCTGTCAAAGTTGACTACAGGGTGGAAACTTGAAAATATGGAAAAAAATAGATTTGCTCGAAAAGTAAACATACTAACAACTTCAAAATATGTAGAGTTATAGGCTGTGTCAAGTCACCGGTCGGACAAGGCAGGCGCGTTCAGTATGAAGTATGACGATGAGTCGGACCGATCAGATGATTGAAAATATTGGTCACATACATACAGTTCTAATTAGGTCGTCAAGTCAACCAAATGACCGCGCTGGTCTAATCATATTGGTCAGACCGGAGACTTGACTCAGCCATAGTCTATTACAAGTAGAGCCCGAAAGTAACAACATAATTATCTGCCAAAGCTGGCTACAAGGTGGAAACATGAAAATATTGAAAAAACAATTTTCTCGAAAAGTAAACATAATAACAACTTCAAATTATGTACAATTATAGTCCATTGCAAGTTGAGTCTGAAAGTAACACGAAATTCTCTGCCAAAGCTGACGGCAGGGTGGAAATTCGGAAGTATTGAGAAAAAAAGATTTTCTTGAAAAGTAAACATACTAACAACTTTAAATTATGTACAGTTATAGTCCATTGAAAGTAGAGTCTGAAAATAACAACAGAATTCTCTGCCAAAGCTGACTACAGGGCGGAAACTTGAAAATATTGAATTAAAAAGATTTTCTCGAAAAGTAAACATACTAACAACTTCAAATTAGGTAGAGTTATAGTCCATTGCAAATAGAGTCTGAAGGTAACAACAGAATTCTCTGCAAAAGTTGGCTACACGGTGGAAACTTGAAAATATTGAAAAAAAAAAGATTTTCTCCAAAATTAAACATACTAAAAACTTCAAATTATGTACAATTATAGTCCATTGCAAGTTGAGTCTGAAGGTCACATTAGAATTCTCTGCCAAAGCTGGCTACAGGGTGAAAACTTGAAAATATTGAGAAAAAAAAGATTTTCTCGAAAAGTAAACATACTAACAACTTCAAATTGTGTAGAGTTATAGTCTATTGCAGGTAGAGTCTGAAAGTACCAACAGAATTCTCTGCCAAAGCTGACTACAGGGTGGAAACTTAAAAATATTGAAAAAACAAAGATTTTCTCGAAAAGTAAATATACTAACAACTCCAAATTATGTACAATTATAGTCCATTGCAAGTTGAGTTTGAAAGTAACAACGAAATTCTCTGCCAAAGCTGACTACAGGGTGGAAATTCGGAAGTATTGAGAAAAAAAGATTTTCTCGAAAAGTAAACATACTAACAACTTTAAATTATGTACTTGCAATGGACTATAACTGTACACAATTTGAAGTTGTTAGTATGTTCACTTTTCGAGAAAATTTTGTTTTTTCAATATTTTTAAGTTTCCACCCTGTAGTCAGCTTTGGCAGAGAATTCTGTTGGTATTTCTAAACTCTACTTGCATTGGACTATAAGTATACATATTTTGAAGTTGTTAGTATGTTTACTTTTCGAGAAAATCTTTATAATTCCATATTTTCAAGTTTCCACCCTGTAGGCAGCTTTGGCAGAGAATTCTGTTGGTACTTTCAGACTCTACCTGCAATAGACTATAGCTCTACACAATTTGAAGTTGTTAGTATGTTTACTTTTCGAGAAAATCTTTTTTTTCTCAATATTTTCAAGTTTCCACCCTGTAGTCAGCTTTGGCAGAGAATTCTATTGTTATTTTCAGACTCTACTTTCAATGGACTATGACTGTACATAATTTAAAGTTGTTAGTATGTTTACTTTTCGAGAAAATCTTTTTTTCTCAATACTTCCGAATTTCCACCTTGTAGTCAGCTTTGGCAGAGAATTTCGTTGTTACTTTCAGACTCAACTTGCAATGGACTATAATTGTACATAATTTGGAGTTGTTAGTATATTTACTTTTCGAGAAAATCTTTGTTTTTTCAATATTTTCAAGTTTCCACCTTGTAGCCAGCTTTGGCAGTGAATTCTGTTGTTACTTTCGTACTCTACTTGTAATAGACTATAACTCTACATATTTTGAAGTTGTTAGTATGTTTACTTTTCGAGAAAATCTTTTTTTTTTCAATATTTTCAAGTTTCCACCCTGTAGTCAGCTTTGACAGAGAATTCTGTTGTTACCTTTAGACTCTACTTGCAATGGACATTAACTCTACATAATTTGAAAATCATTATTTTTTCTATTTTTTCAAGTTTCCACCCTTTAGTCAACTTTGACAGAGAATTTTGTTGATACTTACAGACTATACTTACGATGGACTATACCTGTACATAATTTGACGATGGCAGTATGTATTTCATTTTCAAGTTTTTCCCCTTCAGTCAGCTTTGGCAGAGAATCGTTGATACTTCGATACGCTACTTTCAATTGAATATACCCGTACAGAATTTTAAGTTGGCAATATTATTAGTTTTCAAAATTTTCATGTTTCCACCCTGTAGTCAGCTTTGGCAGATAACTTTTTTAATATTTCCTGGCTCGTCTTTCAATTAATTTTACTTGTACCATTGTTTAAATAGAACATAGTTAGTCAATGCCTGTGGAAACGGTATTGGACACAAACGCGAGTGTCATCTAGCGTGATTAGTTACAAACATGAATATTTGACGTCATTTTAATGCAGGTTTCTTCAAAAAAACCCTGATTTTAATGCTTTTCCATTGTTTTAATCAAGTTACGACATGACTTGGAGGCCAGATCACTGAAGTTACGACATGACTTGGATGCGAGCTCACTATCGCCATCTACATGTCGCATCCATTTTGATCCAATTATAATCCCATAAGGTTGACTAACTATCTTCTATATAAACAATGCTTGTACGTAATTTGACGTTGACAGTATGTATAGTTTTTGAGGAAATTACTCTGGAATCTACAGTACAATTCAACAAGGAAGTATATTGGTATAGGGTTGTGGTGATGGTGAAAGGGTATGCACATGACACAAAAGCCTCTGAAAAATCGTTGGAGAAAGGATCGAAAAAAATAATATAGAAATTTAATTTCTTTCAGTGTAGAATCCACGGATTCATTCAAAAATCCACACAGCGTGATTCTAAATGTAGTTTTTTTAATTCATCATGCTCTTTCCATCCGTGCACACGGCCATCGAGGCATAAATACATATTAATTTATATAATATTTTCATGATTTTTTTTCGCTTTCATAATATAATGTTCAATATTGAAATGATAAAGAACAAAAAAGGAAAGGATTTGTTTGATTTCTCGAAATCCTGAAACCAGTGAAATTGCTGGAGCCCTAAATAAAGGAGGAACACACGCCACTGATCAATCGGGAATGTTCGTAAAATTTGGCTGCTAGCTTTGGCTGCTAACTTCACATCGGTTTTAAGGTGTTGGCCCAATGAACACTCCAAGTTTGTGACCTCGAGCGCCGAACGCAACTTTGTCAAAAATAGGAAAAACTGTGAAAAAATTGTTTTTTTCTTCAAATTTTGACGATTATAACCCTAAAGGAGTAGTTTTTGAAAATACTTTCATGGAACTTTTTCAAAGTAGACTTAATTTTCTATAATATGATACTGAAACTGTATCCGTAGACCCGATAGTTTCCGAGATTTTCAAAGTTTATAATTTTTTTCGAATTTTACAATTTTTTGCATTTCTGTCGTTCTAAATGAATTTTGACCCTGATTATACTATTAAACTACAAGCACATATAGACCGTCAGATAACGACAGATTTTGCTGACTCATTTTCTCTCTTCTGGGATTTTAACAACTGGAAATTATGTCAGTGTTGAGCCCAAAAATTGAAAATTTAGCGATCGGACGTGTGCTAGGCATATAGAAAATTCATTATCCTTTTGCAGAAAAAATTTGTTTTATCTTATTTTAATCTTGTTTTTTCAACATTTTTAAGTTTCCACCCTGTAGTCAGCTTTGGCAGAGAATTCTGTTGGTATTTCTAAACTCTACTTGCATTGGACTATAAGTATACATATTTTGAAGTTGTTAGTATGTTTACTTTTCGAGAAAATCTTTATAATTCCATATTTTCAAGTTTCCACCCTGTAGTCAGCTTTGGCAGAGAATTCTGTTGGTATTTCTAGACTCTACTTGCATTGGACTATGAGTATACATATTTTGAAGTTGTTAGTATGTTTACTTTTCGAGAAAATCTTTTTAATTCCATATTTTCAAGTTTTCACCCTGTAGGCAGCTTTGGCAGATAATTATGTTGTTACCTTCAGACTCTATTTGCAATGGACTATATCTCTACATAATTTGAAGTTGTTAGTATGTTTAGTTTTCGAGAAAATCTTTTTAATTCAGCATTTTCAAGTTTCCACCCTGTTGCCAGCTTAGGCAGAGAATTCTGTTGTTACTTTCCCACTCTACTTGTAATAGACTAACTCTACATATTTGGAAGTTAGTATGTTTACTTTTCGAGAAAATATTTTTTTCAATAATTTCAAGTTTCCACCCTGTAGCCAGCCAGCTTTGGCAGAGAATTCTGTTGTCACCTTCACACTCTACTTGCGATGGACTAACGCTACATAATTCTTAAATAAATCTTTTTTTCTCAATACTTTCGAATTTTCACCCTGTAGCTTTGGCAGATAATTTCGTTGTTACTTTCAGACTCAACTTGCAATGGACTAGAATTATACATAATTTGAAGTTGTTAGTATGTTTACTTTTCGAGAAAATCTTTGTTTTTCAATATTTTTAAGTTTCCACCCTGTAGTCAGCTTTGGCAGAGAATTCTGTTGGTATTTCTAGACTCTACTTGCATTGGACTGAAAGTATACATATTTTGAAGTTGTTAGTATGTTTACTTTTCGAGAAAATCTTTTTAATTCCATAATTTCAAGTTTCCACCCTGTAGGCAGCTTTGGCAGAGAATTCTGTTGGTACTTTCAGACTCTACCTGCAATAGACTATAGCTCTACACAATTTGAAGTTGTTAGTATGTTTACTTTTCGAGAAAATCTTTTTTTTCTCAATATTTTCAAGTTTCCACCCTGTAGTCAGCTTTGGCAGAGAATTCTATTGTTATTTTCAGACTCTACTTTCAATGGACTATGACTGTACATAATTTAAAGTTGTTAGTATGTTTACTTTTCGAGAAAATCTTTTTTTTTCAATACTTCCGAATTTCCACCTTGTAGTCAGCTTTGGCAGAGAATTTCGTTGTTACTTTCAGACTCAACTTGCAATGGACTATAATTGTACATAATTTGGAGTTGTTAGTATATTTACTTTTCGAGAAAATCTTTGTTTTTTCAATTTTTTCAAGTTTCCACCTTGTAGCCAGCTTTGGCAGTGAATTATGTTGTTACTTTCGTACTCTACTTGTAATAGACTATAACTCTACATATTTTGAAGTTGTTAGTATGTTTACTTTTCGAGAAAATCTTTTTTTTTCAATATTTTCAAGTTTCCACCCTGTAGTCAGCTTTGACAGAGAATTCTGTTGGTATTTCTAGACTCTACTTGCATTGGACTATAACTATAAATATTTTGAAGTTGTTAGTATGTTTACTTTTCGAGAAAATCTTTTTAATTCCAAATTTTCAAGTTTCCACCCTGTAGGCAGCTTTGGCAGAAAATGCTGTTGGTACTTTCAGACTCTAGGCTAGGCTAGGCATATAGAAAATTCATTTTCCTTTTGCAGAAAAAATTTGTTTTTTTTATTTTCTCGTTTATGGCATTTTAACACATGAATAGGAATAACAATTTAACAGTGAAGAACCAAAGCCATAAAATTTGCACGTACTTGAAGGGTTGAAATAGGGGCGCGAACTTGTGAAAAAATAGTTGGTTGCTGATGCATTTTCTCGCTTATGGCAATCAACAGAATGAAATTTAATATCGTTAGGAACCCGAAAAAAATATCCTATAAACCGGTCAACTGTTGAAGTATATTTTCCGGACGGATAATTTTGTGAAAATTTTTTTCGTTTTCCGGCAAACTTTCTCGTGAACGAAATAATGTACAATATAAATTTATTAATGTAAAAGTCTGTCATATAAAAAGCCATAAGTCTAGTTCGTGCTTATCATACTATATGAAACTGGAAAACTTGCAGAAAAACACAGGAAATTTTGTTCATTTTCTCGTTTATGGGAATTGGCGTGTAGGAAGGAAAACTGATTTCAAGACTAGAAAAAAAAAGCCATAAGTCAGAAACATGATTACGATGTTTTATACAGTGAGGTCCTGAAGTAACGGATACATTAATTTTCTACGTTATTATTTTTTAATAAAAACGTCGAGTTATGTTTTCGAAAAGACACTCTGTGACATAAAAAAATCACCCCTCCTGCACCCCCCTCAAGGTGACAGTCATTCACCCAATTGTTTTAATGGAGCAGGGGGTCAGTTGAAAACCTTTGAGGTTCATCAATCCATTGAAGAACAAAACTCTTTGGGGTTTAAAACATTTTCAGAAATTCCAAGGAACCTATGTTATGGGTAGTTTTTAGAGAAACCGAGAATGATAATCTAGATCAGCCCATCTTAGGTCACAACGGTACTTGTAAGTCCAGTGCTAGGACATGAGAGACTTGTGCACACATATCCAGTGTGATATGGTTCCTAGGATACGCAGGAACCAACAAAATATTACATTGCCTTCTGTTCACCATTTGAATTGTACCGAAGACACTGCAAATCGATTTCAACATATGGTCTATAACTGCTTCTAATCTGTAAATGAGTTCGATTTTTCATTTATTATTCTGGAACTTCTACTTCTCAAATGTGAACTAGGCCTGAAGGACAGGCCACTATGAAAAAAACGCGCCGGAAGCTCTGCTTCTAAGGTGGTGGGGAAACGAACTAGTGTTTATTATATTCCTGCGCACACTGGCTTCCTGTGTTTACTTTTTTGTGAACTTTGATTCGCCACATCGTGTCACATAGTCACAATAAACAGGTAAAGGGCATAATCACATTATTTCAAAAATCTGATGTTCCGTATTCAAATTCGAATGATCATCCGATTATGACACAGCAAGCCAGTAGGCGTGGGGAATTACGCAGTTAAGATATTTAACTAATAGTGGTTGACGCAAAATTGCTTGAATTGTCTTTACAACCCCTATCAGTTTGTCACAATAATGCCCGTAACTATTTTTTTTCACTCTATAAAAAATTATTTTAAAAAATAAATTATTTGGTTCCAATATTACTTTCATACTTCAGACTTTTTTATGGCCTAAGAATGAAGTTTGCAATGCATATGCCAAATCCCATGGAGGAAGAAATGAGCAATTTTATCTTTACTAATTTCTCGCAACAGAATTTTCAAATAGTTGTATTTATTTATGCAGTGTGACCCATTTAAAATGGAAGCACTCATATCAAACATTAATTTTTCAACCGATTGGAATGATTTTTTTTCAATAGGTAGACATTCAAAAAGTCCATCAGGACACCAAATTTAATTCTTCATTTTCTGGGCCAACTGTTCTCATTTTTCAAGGTTAAAAATATAATATTATTTTTTTAGCAGAAATCTCACCAATCCACTGGATTCGCGACATTTTTAAATAGTTTTTGTTAAAAGTTTGTTGAAACTCGTCCATCAATAAGAAAATGAAATTTTAAAAATATGCCGTTTAATTAACCCACCAATTCAATTTCAGAACTCTTATCAAAATTTGGAATACACCAAGAAGTCTCGAAATATCACTGGTCAGAATTTCATCAACATCTATTCATAAATAAGAAAATTACAGGATAACAAAATTTGAAAAATATGTTGATGGAATTTCATGAAAATATCATTTTACTTAATGATTTTTCATTATTATTTATCAATAGATTTTGTTGAAATTCTGATCAGTGATATTTTGAGACTACCTGAATCCAGTGGTGTATTCTGAATTTTGGATAAGAGTAGAAATTGAAATGGCGGGTTGATTAAACGGCATATTTTTTAAATTATTTAATTCTCCCATAACTTTTTTATCGATAAACGAATTTCGACAAAATTCCGAAATTAACCATTTGAAAATGTCACAATTCCAGTGGTGTAGTCTGATTTCTTCTCAAAAAAATTCTTATAAAGGACCCCGCAAACTCCTTATGGAATTTGGGTCCCGGTGGATTTTTTTGAATTTTTGGTATGATGTAATTCTTAACCAATATTACCATTGCGCCAACCCAAAAAAATGAGCAGTTTTGCAGCTAGGGGGCGTTGAAATCACCCCTTGTGCAGATTAGACTATTTATTTTTGAGCCCGGTAACAATATTTTCACTTGTTTCATTATTGCTAATGTTGCACAATATTGTGCTGTTTTATAAAAAAAATTCTTACCCCCTCCCCTTTTTCCCCCAACTCTTATTACGGAACGCAAAAAAAATATTTCTCGAGTTCCTTCAAATGTATCGTCGAATGTTTAAATATACCTAAATAAGGAAAATAGCAGTTTTTTATGATTATCCCCCCACCCCCCAAATGACACAAAACGAAAAAAGTTCGGTGGATTTTTCTGAATGTTTGATATGATGTAGTTCAAGTTATTTTGAATAGAAATAAATCGGGTGACAAACCCCAAAAATGAACAGTTTTGATGCTACGGGGCGTTGAAATCATACCTTGCTCAGAATAGACTATTCATTATTATAGGCGGAAGCAATATCTCTACGTATTTTTGTTTTATTTTATGCCGAACAATTGTGTAAACTTTCATAAATTGAAAATCTAAAACCTCCCCCTTACCCCCAACCACTATTTCAAATCACGAAAAAAAATAATTCAGGCACCACCTCAAAATCTTTATTTATTTTCAAGATATTCGCCCAATTGATTGATATTCAAAAATCATGAACTACGCCCTACTAAGAAGTCAGCAAACTCCATCAATATTTTTCTGAAGGGAGGGAAAGGTGATATTAAACAACTGTACGATTTCCTCAATTTGAGCTGATTAAAACGTTTATTTTAATAAAGCATTTACAAGTAGTCGGGAATACATTTTTTCGTGTTTTAAATTAAGGGTAGGGGGTAAGGGGAGGTTTTAGATTTTCGTTTCATGAAAAATTACAGAATTGATCAGCATAATCTAAACTAAAATACGTAGAGCTATTATTTCCGCCTATAATAATGAATAAATAGTCCATTCTGAGCAAGGTATGATTTCAACGCACCCTAGCATCAAAACTATTCATTTTTGAAGTTTGTCACCCAATTTATTTCTATTCAAAATAACTTGAACTGCATCATATCAAAAATTCAGAAAAATCCACCGAAATTTTTTCGTTTTGTGTCATTTGGGGGGTGGGGGGATAATCATAAAAAACTGCTATTTCCCTTATTTAGGCATATTTAAACATTCGACGATACATTTGAAGGCACTCGAGAAATATTTTTTTTGCGTTCCGTAATAGGAGTTGGGGGGAAAAGGGGAGGGGGTAAGAATTTTTTTTATAAAACAGTACAATATTGTGCAACATTAGCAATAATGAAAAAAGTGAAAATATTGTTACCCGGTTCAAAAATAAATAGTCTAATCTGCGCAAGGGGTGATTTCAACGCCCCCTAGCAGCAAAACTGTTCATTTTTTTGAGTTGGCGCAATGGTAACATTGGTTGAGAATTACATGGACTACATCATACCAAAAATTAAAAAAAATCCACCGTGACCCAAATTCCATAAGGAGTTTGCGGGGTCCTTTGTCAGTTTTTTACCTTGGAAAAATAAAGAATAGTTGGCCCTGAAAATGAAGATTTATTCATGAAATTTGGTGTCCCAGTGGACTTTTTGATTATCTACCTAATGAAAAAAAAGCATTCCAATCGGTTGAAAAAAGTATGATTTATAAGGGTGCTTCCATTTTAAATGGGCCACACTGTATAAAACATCGATATCATGTTTCCGACTTATGGCTTTTTTTTCTGGTATTGAAATACTATTTTCTTCTCACATGCCAATTCCCATCAACGAGAAAATGAAAAATTTCCACAAATTTTCCTACAACTTTACAACTTATGGCTTTTCTTGAGGTACATGCAAAGCTTATGGGAATTTTATTATGATGTTTATCCATCAACATAATCATATGGTTCATATGCCATAAACGAGAAAGTTTGCCGGAAAATGAAAAAAAATTCACAAAATTTTCCGTCCGGAAAATATTCTTCAACAGCTGACCGGCTTATGGGAAATTTTTTTCGGGTTCCTAACGATATTAAATTTCATTCTGTTGATTGCCATAAGCGAGAAAATGCATCAGCAACCAACTATTTTTTCACAAGATCGCGACCCTATTTCAACCCTTTAAGCACGTGCAAACCTTATGGCTTTGGTTTTTCACTATTAGATTGTTATACCTATTCATGTGTTAAAATGCCATAAACGAGAAAATTAAAAAAAAACAAATTTTTTCTGCAAAAGGAAAATGAATTTTATATATGCCTAGCACACGTCCGATCGCTGAATTTTCATTTTTTGGGCTCAACACTGACATAATTTCCAGTGGTTAAAATCCCAGAAGAGAGAAAACAAAATCTGTCGTTATCTGACGGTCTAATATAACAATTTGGGGAGGTCATTTGACCCAGGACAAAATATTCTTGTGTGGCATTCCTCACGTTGGTAGATTATGAGATAATAATCTCCTAGAACCTACTGCCGTACAAAAATAATGGGAACGGAAACCAGGATTTTTTTTTTCGGAAATTGAATTTTTTTTCTTGCTATCGGTCCCATTATTTTTGTACGGGAGTAGGTTCTAGGAGATGATTATTTCATAATCTACCAACGTGAGGAATGCCACACAAGAATATTTTGTTGGAAAAGCACATATTCAGATGAAAAATTATTATTATTATCATTACAGTCATTTGCACCACCAAGAATTGACGGCATAGTGCCTAAAGTTATTTTTTCATATAGCAGCACCGTTCTGAATATGTTTTATCCTGGGTCAAATGACCCCCCCAAATTGTTATATGGGCTTGTAGTCTATATCGAAGTCCTGTACTTTTTTGATGGGATTTTAAAAAAGAAAATGAGATGTGTGAACGATGATGTTTAAGCTAAGCTACGAATAATGAAGTGAAAAAGATAAGTACAACCAAAGTTAATAAGTTTATTTGTTAGGAAATTGACTGATATTGAAAATTTAAAAATTAAATTTAGCCCTCTTGGAAGGTCAAGGTTGAGGTTCTTCCGTATCTGGATCGACGTATTCGGATGGTGATGAATCGTCGACGTCTTGTGCTCACAAGTCATCCTCCATTTCGACATCGGACAGATCGTCGCCTTCTGGGATTTCTACTACTGCAACATCAGGTATATTGTCACAAGAGGCCCCGCTGCAGTGCCTGCAGACTGATGAGCATTTTAATCCTGCCTTCCTGCAGCTGCTCGCATTTCCACAACCCTTCTTGCAGCCGCAAGAAATCATCCGCAAGACGTCTTGAGGCGTGGATATCCAGCCCAGGAGAGAGGGTTCAGTGTGACTCCCAACCACGCCTGTACCTGTAAGAAGATTGTACATGAGAATAGAAAATGGTGAATAATATGTAATGTGTGTTACTGATGCAAGGACAAATTTTTACCTGATGGTATTTCCGCAAGGAGTGAAATCGAGCAGAGTCTCGTGTGGGAGGTAACCTGGCTAGATTGAAGCTGGCGAATAGTTGATACCGCAGCTCGTCGAAGTTATGGGTGTTGGAGTTGCCTCCGTATAGAGCACTTATGACTCGCCCTCCTGCTGCTGCTATCTCGTCAGGTGTGGAGTTGGTGTCGAGAAAAATCGCAGCTTGATTCTCAACTTCCGTATTTATTTCGACAATGGACATTATTTGCTTCTTCCCTAAGCCAAAGAAGCAGGATGTTGAGTCACAACCACTGAAGGCATGGATGAAGAGGAAAAGCTCTGGTTTCAAAGAAGATTTTGAAGGAGCGATGCTGAAATACATGACATCTGATGCTTTGCCTCTTCCACATTTATTGTAAAAAATTTCACGTTGGTTTGAGATCGCAGTAAGGATGATCAGCAAGTCAATGTCCTCACCAACGTCTACCACTATATCATAGAGAGAGGCAGCAGTTACGCTGTAGTGATGATGAGCCTATCAGCATCTTCCTCTGCTTGTAGTAATTGAATGTTGTGATTTTTCATTTTTGTTGTCAGCAGCTTCATGAAACGAATCTTGTATTTGTCATTTGACAATAATTTCTGTTGAGGAACCTTTGCCATGGTTTTTTCATCAACGATTATCTCTCGCGATGAGTATGACTTGGCTCTTCGAAGACGCTCAGAAGAGCACTTTGTGTTTTTCTGTACAGCATCTACGGGGTAACGATCTAAAACTACTGCCACGTTTAAGCCATAGTGAGCAGTAATGTATGTATCTGTCAGCTGTCGCACCAAATGATGAGCTTCGAGGCCACACAACTTTGTGAAGTGGATGCCATCCCAATACGTCGATCCAGATACGGATGAACCTCAACCGGGACCTTCAAAGAGGGCTAAATTAAAATTTTAGGTTTTCAATATTACTCAATTTCCTAACAAATTAATTTTGGTTGTACTTATCTTTCTTACTTCATTCTTCGTAGCTTACCTCAAACATCATTGTTCACACTTCTCATTTCCTTTTTTAACATCCCATCATAAAAGTGCAGGACTTCAATAATGTGATCAGGGTCAAAATTCATTAAGAATGACAGAATTGCAAAAATTTTCGAAATTCGAAAATAATTATAAACTCTGAAAGGCTTAATCTCGGAAACTATTGGGTCTACGGAGAAAGTTTTAGTATCATATTGTAGCAAATTTAGTCTACTTTAAAAACGTCCAAAATAAGTTTTTTTCAAAAACTAGTCCTTTAGGGTTATAATCGCCAAAATTTGAAAAAAATACGATTTTTTCGCGGTGTTATCGATTTCTGACAAAGTTGCGTTCGGCGCTCGAGGTCAAAAACTTGGATTATTTATTAGGCCAATATCATAAACTAGTCTGCAAAAAATCAGAACTACCGGATTTGACGCATACTATCCCATACTTTCAGGCGACAAAGTTACTGGATTAAAAATCGACATGACGTTCCTAACATATTGTTTAAGTTTTTGATACTTCGAAATAATATAACCAATAATATTCATTACATAATATATTATAAAATGTTGATAATACGTTTCCCAGATATGTCTCAGATAGAGTTATGTTGTTATTTGTTCCATGTACCTACTCACATATGTTTGCAGGAAACTTGAAATTAATATTATCTTCACTGTCTGTTTGGTACAAATTTTGTTATCGATTTTAAACTACCTTCTCTATGGGCTCGATGGGCAAGACATTTTTAACATAGCTTAGAACTGGGAAGGATGACAAAACAATATAAATAATAATAATTGTTATTGAATGTGGTTGTTGGGGTAAGGTCGTCTTAAAGAAAAACCAGTATTTTTCAACAGGCCAACGTTTCGGCGGTATATTTTGCCAACTTCAGTGCTCTGAAATTTGAAATTATGGACAAAACTTGGAAAAAATCCATTTGAATTTTTAAATATAAAATAACGTGTAAACATTTGTGTCTGAAATAAACTAACTTACAATACCAGCCAAACTCAGAAAAAAGTATTCTTTCTATAAAATCTAGAAGAGTATTCTTTCTATAAAATCTAGAAGAGAGTGTACATTGAAGTACGTCTGGGAGGCTCCATGTTTTCTTTTGTTGTTGATCGGATCGACAGTACCGAGGGAGTTATATAAGACATAAACAACACAGGTAAAAACTCTTTTTTGTACAACTGTCAAAAAATTTGACATTTCTGCATCTCTATCGTAAATGTTTACTTTTTTTCACTGACAAATAATTCACAAAATAATCATCAAATATTACTTTTTGAAGGATTTATTTTTAACAGAGTCAATTATTAGTTGATTATTCACGTAAAACAATTTCATTTGTTGGAATAATAATTGATAGTAAATTTTGAACAATTACTTCCAACATAAATTCCCGAAGATGCTCCATGTTGCTGCTGATCAGAAACGTTAGATATTTCTTGAAGAGTTGATTCCACAATTTTATCAGATATTTCAATTTGTTTGGAAGAAGATGGACGATTCAATATTTTGTTAAGAATCTCAATTTTGTTATTCAAACTACCTTCTATAATAAATGCTACGGAGGCAGATTTTCAGTCACCGTGATGTTTTATGGATGTAATGTTACCCCTTGCATTGGCCAGAAGAGTTACAGACCTTTTCCTGAAACAGTAACCTGTGTAGCTCTTATACATGTCTTTTCCAAGAAATTTTTCAATCAAGCTGGGAATTTCTCCTATTTTATTTATCCCCCATGTTGGTTAATACATTTTTCTTTGGAATATTTCAAAAATAATATGTTACTTTTTGTATGAGGCGGCCGTTCTTAGTGCTCTAATATCTCAATATAATCAGAATTTGAATCAGTAAACGTTCTTGCGTAATAGTTCTTCGTATCAGGTATTTTAACAATCAATATAGATCCATCATCCTCAATGGCATCAACAGTAATAATTCTTCACGGCGACAAGAACCGCTGACACCCAAAATTAGAACAACCTACAAATAAAAAATATTAAAATTACTACTAATCTTACAAAATTATGATTATATCTGTACCTTATAAAGCATATTTGTTTCGTTATATTCATCTTGAGTAAATTTATTGAAATCATCCCTTGATAAAACTTTATATTTCTTTCCTCGGTATCCGACGCTGTTGTTATTAATGAGCGGGACCAATTTTGAAACCTTCCTTATATCAATATTTTCCGTAACTTTCATTGTACTTTTCAACATGGAGTAGACACTCCATAACGTAGCAGGTTTTATAATTTTTGGTTTTTACTCAAATAGCATAAAAGCACATTTTCAGAAATCTTTTTTACATGTTTCTTGTCGCACCATTCACGAAATTGGTCATATGTTTTCTCTTAACTTGGATTTGTCCGGTAACATATTAGATACTATTGCATTTGCTTTCTCAGATATATCTGATAGTGTATCACTACCACTATCATAATCAACATCCATCTTCTTGAAAATAACTTGAAATTGAAGCAACTACGAGCAAACACAGTCAAACAGTCGAACACACGGCGTGCCAACAAACCGTTTCTATAGTAACGACACAGAAAGACCACCGAATGCTGTAAAATTGCATTGGAAGTATTGATAATATTAAAGATAACATGTGTGGAAAAAAGAAGTATTATTTAGTTATTTTGGACTTATTCTTTTCAGACAGGAAAAATTTTTGAATACGATTTTACTGAAAACATTGAATAATATTTTCAAGACAACAGTCGTTTAAAAGCGATAACTTATCGGGACAAAAAACTACGTCAAGATGTATTGGAAGTATTTATTTTTAATAAGTATATTTCACACGATGCAAATTCACATTCACAGTTGTACAAAAATTGTTGTTGGTATTTCGTGTACAAAATTCGTATTTTCATGGCACATTTGAGAGAATTTTTGGCCTCGACCTGCGGTCTCTGCCAAAAATTAACACTCTTATGTGCCATTAAAAAACGTTTCTTGCACTTAATACAAAAATAACAATTTTTTCGAGAATGCGTAAATGTATATGAGAAGTGCGTAAAAACTTTCTTTACGCTCAGTTGATTTTTTACGCACTATTGCTAAAAACTGTCACTTTACGTACTGCCGTAGAAAAATCTTCTTTTTTCATTTATATATTTGTGTCAACCTAAGAAATTTTGTGTATCACACGATCAGTAACTGTTTTGCAAGTGCTCGTAATTACTCGCACTTGTCTTAAAAAAACAAAGGGTATATTTATATTTAAAATTTGACCAGAAATTCAAACATAAATAAGGAACATTATTTGTATTACTTATTTGTTTACTCCATTTATCTAAATAATGTAAACATAAATTTGAAATTTGATCAACAACCTTATCAAAAACCGTCATATGAACAACTGATATCAATGATCTGCTTTTTACACTGGATGACCTATTCAAATAATGGGTGACTAATAAGAGTTTTTGAATGCGGCCAGTGGCGTATCTGGCCACTTACTCTGGGGGGGTGTAATCCAATTTAGGAAAACGTAGGTAGGTGTAACAAAAAAAAAAAATATTTTCTGTACTTACATTATAAAAAAAATATTAAACAAAAATGAAGACAAAATAAAACAAAACAGATCACAATAAAAAAGGAATATTATGAAGATAATGACTAGGTATTCACATACCTAAACCTAATGATAAGTATAACCAAAAATAAAAATAAACCATACAACCACTAAATATGGGAACAAAAATAGGTAAATATAAAAACAAATCAAAACAGTAAAAATAAACCGTAACAAAGAAAATTTGTGTTTCTATTTTCCTTAATGGCGAAAATATGTATGATATTGGCAACTTCGAGGTTAATGCAACATATTTTTCATGTGTGCTTATTAATGTGTATTTTTGTGTGCAAACAAGTGTATATTTATGTGAATATGTGTAGATCAAAACGTTTTTAATCTGTAGTGAATTATGATGAATTTTTATATTGCTTATATACTTTTACCTTTCGACATTTTTCACAATTTCCCTGTATTTTTTACAAGACAATTGATGAAATAAATAAAAAATTAAAAAAAATTAATTAAATTAAAATTAAATTTCCCGGTATACATGTAACAGAGCTAGGCGTAATATTCTCTCTGCCGACATAGTTGATCGCAACCAAGTATTTAAACGCCTAAGGCCGACCGCCCACGGTGCGACTGTTTTGAGACAAAGGTTGCGAATCAGTTGATCTTACAACTCTTTTGTAACCTCGGCAACGTGTTGTAGTGTGAAGCCGCACACGAGTCGATTCAAATGAAACTAGTTTGCAATCAGTCACAAATCAGTTGTGAGGGACCATTTGCCGCGGTCGCAGTTGCGTTGCAGTTTGGTGTTTACGAAGTGGTTATATAGGTTATTTGGTTTGTTTCAATAGTGACTGATCAAGAAATGAATTTAAAATTTGTCTAACCATCCTTGTCAATTCCATTCGACATTCGATAAAAATATAGAAACTTTCTATCCGTTTCAGTCAGTCCCTGTGCTGCTGTCTAAGGCCGACCGCCCACGGTGCGACTGTTTTGAGAAAAATGTTGCAAATTAGTTGATCTTGCAACTCTTTTGTAACCTCGGCAACTTGTGTAGTAGTGTGAAACCGCACACGAGTCGATTCAAATGAAACTAGTTTGCAATTAGTCACAAATCAGTTGTACGGGACCATTTGGCCGACTGCCCACGGTGCGACTATTTTGAGACAAGGGTTGCAAATTGGTTGATCTTGCAACCAGTTCACAACTTATATGAAACTTCTGCACGCACACGGATACGAATACTTTGAAACAGTTTCAATCAGTTGGCAAAACACTGCATAAGATTTTACATTGACTGACTCAGATGAGGAAGATATGATTGATTATTATCGATACCGCAGACAACGCAGGACACAAAGGGCGTACTTCATCCATACATGAGAGGAAATCTGAATCCTAGACTGTTTGTAGCAGCACAGGAACTGACTGAAACAGATAGGAAGTTCATAGTTTTTTATCGAATGGAATTGACAAGGATGGCTAGACAAATTTTAAATTCATTTCTTGATCAGCCACTTTTGAAACAAACGAAATAACCTATATAACCACTTATTGGTGAACACCTTGAACGCGGGCAACTTCAAACTGCAACGCAACTGCGACCGCGGCTAATGGTCGCTTACAACCGATTTGTGACTGATTGCAAACTAGTTTCATTTGAATCGACTCGTGTACGGCTTCACACTACTACACTTTGCCGAGTTACAAAAGAGTTGCAATATCAATTGATTTGTAACCTTTGTCTCAAAATAGTCGCACCGTGGGAGGTTGGTCTTTGCCGCCGTCGCAGTTGCGTTGCAGTTTGAAGTTGCCCGCGTTCAAGGTGTTTACCATGTGGTTATATAGGTTATTTCGTTTGTTTCAAAAGTAGCTGATCAAGAAATTAATTTAAAATTTGTCTAACCATCCTTGTCAATTCCAGGTAAAATTCTTTCGACATTCGATAAAAAGCTATTAACTTTCTATCTGTTTCAGTCAGTTCCTGTGCTGCTACAAACAGTCTAGGATTCAGATTTTCCCTCAAGTATGGATGGAGTACGCTCTTTGTGTCCTGCGTTTTCTGCGGTGTCGATAATAATCAATCATGTCTTCCTCATCTGAGTCAGAATTAGACACTGAGATCTATTAAACATATTTTTCACATTTCTTAAATGAAATTTCGTAGAAAAAATGGTGAAAATTGCATAACTAAAATACACCGGTATTAGACTAATACTTTTCAACTCGATCCAATTGCGGCCTAATGAGCCGGAATTGCAAAAAACGAAATTATTTTCAATAAACTTTTTTTATATTTCTAGCAAAAAACAAGAAACTTTTTTTCGAATTCTTGTGACCTATACCCCGAAATATATGTAGAACTATTTCCGGCCCACCAATTTCTCGACAGAAATAGGAAAAAAACGACTTTTATCAATCAATTTCAAAGTGTTTTCATACAAAGATTCATTCAAAAAATTAATTTAAGGTAACCATTTTTTCAATAAAAGTGGTAGCTTGAAAAATGTTTAAAATGTTTTTGATCTCAGTTGGTTTGTAAAGGTAAATTAAACTAATTTTTCTTTTTTTGTAGCAGACTTGGTAGAAAAAATGGTGTAAATTGCAAAACTAAAACAGGCCGGTATTAGACTAATATTTTTCACCTCGATCTAATTGCGGCGTATAGAGCCGGAATTGCAAAAAAATCGAAATTATTTTCAATTGTTTTTTTATATTGTTTTTAAGGAAAGAAAAATGTTGTTTTTGAATTTTTGTGACGTGTATGATTCGAAAAATTTATAAAACTATTTACGGCCCACAAGTTTTATAACAGAAATAAGGAAATTGTATCCTATATTACCCACTTTTAAAGAGTTTTTACAAGAGGAGTCAATACAAATTAATTTTTTAGATCAATCAGTTGTTTCATAAAAATGGTACAATTAGGATATGGTTTTGATTCAATTCAAAATCTGCCAAAAATCAAAATGTCAAGGCGGAACCAATAAATGAAAACGAAATAGAAATAAACAATCAAGAGAACGTTGACTTATAAGTTCGTGATAAAGTAAAAGTTGTTGAACAGAGTTCAGAAAGATTGCCTCTAAACTGTTTACAAAATCAGAAAATATTATACCGAGGTCACTTGATTGTTTAAAAACTAGAAAAAGGAAAGGATAATAGCATTAAAGAAAAAATAGTAAATGTAATGGAGTCACGTGGTTGCCCCAAAATCCCCTCCAGTTTCAGCAAATCTAGAAAACAGAAAGGATAACAGTAATAAAGAGCAATTAGAAAATATTGTAACAAGATCAATTGATTGCTTAAAAACTCCTTCAGAAAGCAATGAAGAGAATACATCTGATTATATAATAACACCGTTTGAAAATGCGATCTTTTTCCCAAAGAAGCCAAATTCGAGCAAAAAGCGAATAACCAAAAAAAATTTACTCCGGCCGTCAATATCTCAGACGAGTTCAGTGAATACCAAAGAAGAATAAGTAGACTCGAAAAAAGAAACTGAAGAACAGAAAAAAAGAGACAATCAAGGAAAGAGAAAACAAAAAGCTGATGAAAAACATGAGAATAAAAAAGAGAAAAAAACAAGAAACCCAAAAGTGTGCCAGTAGTTCAATCAGGCAGTTTAAATGAACTTGCGAAAAAGCAGATTGAGAATATTTCGATGGTGAATGAAGTGAATGGAGATGGAACACTTCCATTGTGAGATCCCCAACAAGCATCCCTGCCGAACCAAGACAACAAACGCAGGAGCAGATGGAGAAGCAAGAGGAATGCTGGGACCACTTTGAAAAAGAAATTAGTTCGATATATCGAGTGTCATTCTACGGATTTCATTCAATGTGATAAAAAGTTCGAACAATAATTGACAATTCCTGAGACAGTGACAACTATCTCCTCTATGTTCCCGATCTGAGCAAAAACATATTGAGATCGCCACCTAAAAAGCGGATAAGGAGGAGAAGAAAAGATTTAAAATGGAAGGAAAACGATGGAAAAGAAATGGAAATAACAGATCAAAAAATACTTAAAAAAATAAAAGAGACAACAACAACTAGTTTTTACAAAAGGGGAATGTTATCCTCAAATACGAGCAAAAATATTTCCTGGGTTTGAAGAAGACACCAAATCAAAATAAATATTATATATAAGCCATGGAACAATTGGAAAGTTATTGGAAATGACCCCATCATGAAGATGTGATATGATATGATTTTGATGAAGTGATCTCCAAAATAGTGCCGCCTCGGCCCATCAACAAGAGGGGATTTTATGAGGTTCCTGAAATTAATGAAATGGAAACTAGTGTCTGATAACCAAATATTTTTTTATTATTCATTTTTGAAAATAAACATGTTAGTGAAGTACTTTCTGCAATTTTTATATATTTTTCGTGATAAAACGCAGAATTTTGTAATAAGCCGGGATAAGATTAGGCTTAGGCCGGCGTTAGAAAAGGAGATTTTTTTGATAGGCCGGTAATAGAAAAAGGGGACATTTAATGAAAAAAATATTTTATTTTGCATTAAAAAAGTAATATGTTATTTTTTTTTTGTTTAAAATCACAGAAAACTCCCCCCTCTGCCTTATAAAAAAATTGATTTTCACAAAATATGAACTGTTCACACTGATCCAAGCACCTTAATCTAAAATATCCTTAAGAGGGTCGGTGATACCATAATTTACCTTGAAATCTTTTTTATTGCCGGGAACATATTTTCGTTCAAAATAGTTTCATTATAATTGCGATCAGTTTCTGAGATTCCGAGAGTATGGTTGTCCGTATTTATAGATTCATTACATTTCGTACCTAATCCATATATCAGTTTCAGCCATTAATTTAGCTTTTAAAATAGGAACGTCGTCATTGTCCACACTGCCTAAGTTAAATTGTCTATTACGTTATTTACTTCAACTTTTGTTTTATTCGAAATTACGGAAGGAAAAAATAAACTGTCAAAACGAATAAATGTATTATCGATAAAGCGAAATGTTAAATCTTCAATGATACTGTCCAACAATAGTAAATATACAGTTATTCGATAATAGTCCCCACAGTTGGTAACTTCAGGATTCGCGCGATTTTTTTTGTCTACCAACAAGTCTAGGAAGACTCAAGTCTGAGCCAAGCTCTTCCACTACCTTAAGAATTTCTTCCAACAATATTTTGCTCTCTTTTGTTTTAAAGTTTTAATTACGTTATTAATTATTTCTTCAGCATAATACCTATCGATAGTTTTTTTTTGCAAAGTTTGGCTCAGGCTCAAAGTTACTGATAAAACATCAGACAAGCAAAACAAACTAACAATAAAATTATTGGATGTTAAATAACTTTTTAGACATTCTGCCTTAGAGGACGATAAGGAGTCTTTCCATTGCGATATCGCTGACAATGAATCAAGTATTCCGATTTAATTAGTTTAAACAGCAATATAGTATCATGTCGATCTACCCATCGCGTTTCACATAATGATTTTAGATTTCCGCTAATTTTATGACTCAATACAAAATTTCTTTTTGAGGACATATTAAAAAAGAAGACAGTTTCAGTTATTATCCCAACTGAATTTCTAATATTGTGTACGGAATTTGATATAGAAATTTACAGATAAGAGCATGGTTAATACAAGGACACTTTAAGGCGTTCGGTAAGTGCTCCTCAAGTTGCGTTACAGCGCCATTTTTCTCACCTAACATTAACACGTTAAACCCCACCATAATGAACAAAAAATTGGGTCCACTAGGCCAATTTTTTAAAAATCATTCTGGTTCCATTTTGACGTGAAATTAACAGTGTAACAATTTATATACGAACACCTTTTTTGTTTTTGATTTACAGCTAATTTTGTGTGTGGTATGAGTTTTAAGCCGACATCCCAAGGCGCGTAGATCGGCGAGCCTGGCTCGTGGCTTGGGCTCGTCATGGCTCGTAGAGGCTTTGCACGAAATTAAGGATTGGCAATTTGTATGCGATCCCACGACGTGTGTGAGTTCGTAGTGAAGGCTCGTGTTGGCTTGTGTTGCTTTTAGTCTTGCCAGTGGTGTAGCATAGTGTACACTTCTTCAGTCCGAACATGAAGAATCGGTGAAGATGAGTAGCAGCTTGTGTTGCTGCCGTCTATTACATCATGTTAGGTAATTTTTTTTCAATACCAAACAGAAGCAAAAGAAAAGGTGTTGGTGGAGAGTATCTTTGCACAAAATCCGCACAATACCCGTACCGGGTATCTTTTCAATCCTGTACAACGCGATTCTGCGAACTCCGAGGGTACGAATCAACTCAACTCAGTTAAAAAATGAATAGTAACTTTCCTATTCTCATTACATAAGGGTCCTATTCTCATTACATGAGGTTTAAATGTGTCCTGATATCTATATCCAGATTTTGTCGATGCTTTTACTTTCTGGAAAAGATTTCGAAAAGTAGCCATTAGGCTATCCTTTTTGTTGTTTAGTTCCGCGATTGAAAACTTCACAGACATTTGGTTTTCAATGAGTTTCCATGCATGTTCCTGTTCTTATGATCTGGGTTCTTAGGGTTCCACACTGCCGGCTCTTCTTGGTAAATTGATAGAAACTCCAACACCACGTCGTTGGACCACTCCATAATTATCACCTATCTAGACAAAGTTCCAGACGCTACTGAAACTCCGTACTACGCTTCGATGGTCATTGGATCGGGTTGAAAGTATACGAGCCGAGCCCAAAAATGCTCGCCTTCCCTTTGACTCGCGTCAAGTTTACCGACAAGAAGCGGAAAAGTCCAAGCCGCGCCAGAAATAAGGAAGCCACGCCAGAAATGCGAGCGCGACCATTCCCACGGCGCGTAGTTCAGCAAGTCACGAGCCAGGTTCGCCGATCCATGCGCCGTGGGATGCCGGCTTTATGACGCGTGGCCTGTAAGAATTCTCGTTTGCGCTGTATTGTGTGTTGTCGCGATATGAAAGCTGAGCAAGGAAGAAAAATAGCACTGAATAAGGCCTCATGTACGAAATATCGATGTGTGGGCTGTAACAAATGTTACTGTGTCACATTTTTTTTTGTTGACCATCATTTTTTTACAAACCTGAAAAACGGAATATTTTCATTTATTTTTATTATTAGTGGTAGTTTCAGAAGTATGGATTTGTTTTCATATTACTTGTAACACCCATATTACTTGTAAGACGTATTTGTGAATTATTTCAGTTTTAGGTCAAATTCTAAAACCATAAAAAAGAGACATACATGCTGTGTCACACAATCGCTGAAAATCCTACAAATCTCATGGACCAAAGTATATGTTGTCTCCCCGGGACACGCTCTTTCATTCCCAATGAAGAAATCAGTATATAGACCGTCAGATGACGACATATTTTGCTGACTCATTTTCTCTTTTCTGGGATTTTAACCACTGTAAATTATGTCAGTGTTGAGCCCAAAAAATGAAAATTTAGCAATCGGACGTGTGCTAGGCATATAGAAAATTCATTTTTCTTTTACAGAAAAAAAATTTTTTTTTTTATTTTCTCGTTTATGGCATTTTAACACATGAATAGGTATAACAATCTAATAGTAAATAACGAAAGCCATAAGGTTGGCACGTGCTTAAAGGGTTGAAATAGGGGTACGATATTGTAAAAAATGGTTGCTGATGCATTTTCTCGCTTATGGCAATCAACAGAATGAAATTTAATATTGTTGAGGTCAATTTTCCAGAAGGAAAATTTTGTGAAAACTGTTTTCGTTTTCCGGCAAACTTTCTCTTGAACGAAATAATACAATAAAAATTTGTTAATGTAAAAGTCTGTTATAAAAAAAGCCATAAGTCTAGTTCGTGCTTATCATACTATAGGAAACGGGAAAACTTACAGGAAAATCACAGGAATTTTGTTCATTTTCTCGTTTATGGGAATTGGCATGTAGGAAGAAAAACTGATTTCAAGACCAGAAAAAAAAAGCCATAAGTCGGAAACATGATTACGACGTTTTATACAGTGATATCCTAAAGTAATGGATACATTAATTTTCCACATTATAATTTTTTAAGAAAAACCCTGAGTCATGTCGAGTTGTTTTTGAAAAGACACCGCAATGGTCCAGAACTGATTCGAATCTGAAAATGAGTTTAATTTTTTATTTTGACATAGAAGCAATTTATCATTCTGGAACTTTCACTTCTTAAGACTCAACAAGACCTGAAGGGGATGCCACCATGAAAAAAAAAGCGCCGGAAACTCTGCCTCTAAGATGGTGTGGAAACGAACTGGTGTTTATCATTCTCTCCAATGTGGTTATTTTTTTTACTAGAATCCGACATCAACGTTTGAGCCCTAGGAACAGAAAATACCCCACATTGTAGAAAGTTAAAGTGTACCTATATATTGCTTACTGCTGGTAACAATGTTAAACCTTATCAATATAATGTATTTGATACGAAATGTCATGATTCCAACATTATGTAATTCGGACACAAAATTATTACCCCCTGTAGTCCCCTCAAATACGCTCCTGGATGCGGCCCGGATGGAGTATACAATGGTTAGGTTAGATGGTTTTCCGTACTTGCTCTAAGCATGATATTTCAAAATATAGCACCATACCAAAATGTATCGAATCTTGATCTTGATCTTTTGTGGCATATCAAATGAAAACTACTCAATAATGTTCTTCCGTCCTAATACCTACACTATACACGTCAATAAATAGGGTTTTGAGTGAAATCCAATAAGGCGACTTTTTGATATTATACTAATGAAATGAAAAATAAATGTTGTACATTTATATTACTCATTTGAGCATTTCGTGCTTGTACACTATACTTTTTCTACAGCTATAATATGTAAGGTTTGTACTTGTTTTAAATAATGATGGTTCTAGGACATCAGGACAAGTTCCAACGGACTTCGAAGTGAATTACACTGCATGTCAGAAGCGATGGAACCAACGACGTATCTGAAATATCATAGTAGGAGGCAAAATAGCTCAAAAATGAATTCTGATTCGTATTTAGAACCTCTTAACTACTAATCCACTTTGTTCGTGATAAAAATATAGTTCAAAAACATTTTAATTCCTCATGGAACACCCTAGTAACTCCCGTAATTTTATACGTAGAACTGTGAAATTTGCAGAATCGGTAGATACAGTAAAAATGTACAAATTACAGAAGTAACGGGGATGTTTCCATAAAAAGGAAGACACTTTGAAAGGCTAGATAGAGAACGACGGCTTCGGAAGTCGAGAATTATGCCAAAAAAATAAAATATTAGTGGGGGAAAATCATTGAATTATTTGATTTGGAAAAATGTTATCCACCTGTCCCCCTGAATGCTAGATAGAGAACGCGTAGGAATTTTCGACGGTTTCGAAAACTAAGGCGAAAAATAATTCAGTAGGGTGGCTCGGACCCCCTGCGTCTTGAAAAATGTTGCGAAAACACGCGAAAATAAAATCGAAAAATTCTGTAAAAATAGTGAAAACCACCGGAACATGAAATAATTAAATTTTTGAAGATATTTTGAAAACACTTTTCACTTACTTTTTTCACACGAAAACCAATCGCTTTTATAATAAAACAACTTTCACAGATTATGGGTTCACAATTCTATAAAAGTTAAAATGGATTTTCATCAAGTATTGGCTTATTCAGTTCAACAAATAACAAACGCTATTCAAAAATTCCACCAATTTGAATAATAGTTTAGTAGTACAGCACATATATAATATGGTCAATAAATACTGGTTGGTGGCTGGTCTCGTATCTGGGTGGTCGGAAATAGCATGGCGATGTTCGACCTAATAAAACAAAGATGATTTCACCAAAACCAGTCAATACTGGATCATATAATCAAGAGGTCATGTTTATTTTCATTACTGTTAATGCTCCTCGATCCAGACACTAACTTGAAACGTGCATGATTTTAGGTTTCCATATAAAACTATGAATAATGATTTCGATAAAAATATATGTACAACAGATAATAAAAAGCAAAACAAACGTAATGGTCAGTAAGCAGTTTGAGCATGTTAGATTGATGATTTCAGAAATGTTTACACAGGACACATACGGGTCCGAGAAATCAGTCTTACCGACACTGAAAATATCATTTTAAAACACACCAATTATATAAGATTAGTTAGAGTTTCGAAGGAGCTTATCAAAAATTAGAAGGACAGGTTGATATCGAATATCTTGCAAATATATATAAGTGGTAAAAGAAAAGGCGGTTGGTTTATATACGAGGCTACTGAATTGCTATTTCATGTGTGATTTCTTTCAACGTAAAAAACATTACTCAACTTTTTTTCAATCCCTACTCATGGATATATGGGTAATGTATTTTGATAATCATTTAAGAAACAATAAAAAGTGATGGCATGAATTGAATTAAGTATTAAGTTCCTAAATCATTGTATTCAATGGTGCTCTTATACTGGAGTCATATACTATGCCTCGTTGTAAGCATATACATTTTTCTCACTTCTATGTCAGATTTTTGTTTACAGGGTTTGATGTTTGCTCACTTTTTGACAGAAGCATCATCATATATCTGTAGTTTTTCAGAAACCTGGCTAACCGATTCATTTTCTAGTCGATCGGTCAGAGTTCTAGATTACAACTTGATACGCAAAATTGTAAAAATAAATCTGACATATAAATTGATTGACGGTGGAAGTTATGCCAACAGCACTTTTAGAGTATGAATATAATTGCTTTGAAACGTTGTACAGACCTTCTGGTAATTCAACCAGTTGTTCAGTTGATTTAGAAAACTAATGCCCAAATATGATTTTATAGTACTAGGTGGAGACTTCAACGTTGCCTTCTCCATCAGAGCAACAATAAAACGAAAAAACTTTTGAATTTTTTCGATAGATATAATTTATTTCAACAATGTAAGGAGCCAACTAGAATCACAGATACAAGCAGAACTTGCATTGATCTTACATACTTGTCAGACCCTGACATTATAGAAAATGTATCTGTGTTTGATAGGGATTGCATTTCAAACCACCATCTTGTTAAATGTGAAATAAAGTGTAAAAAGGAAAAATTTCAGCCTAAGTTTGTCAGCTTTCGCGATTTCTCGAAATTTGATCTCAACATGTTCTTCACAAACTTGCACTCAATTGATTGGAACTATTTATTCGATGCGGAAAATGTTGATGAGTTGGTGATATTCTGGAATCAATACGTAAACCATTCATTCAATATTTATACAAACGCGTGACGAAACCTCTGGCTCCATGGCTCTCCGCGAATACAAAACTACTTACAAAGCTAAAAAAAGTTATTCAATAAATATAAAGGGCTCAAGACAGAAGAGTCATTCAAAAAGTATAAAGATCTGAGAAATTTCTTTAATAGATGCATTTCTACAGCATAAATTCAAATCTGATCCCAAACTTTTCTAGAAATCACTAAAATCTTCAAATATGGTGAAAGGTTCGCGTGGTTGCGCTTGTGATATCGATCAATGATAACTTCTTGAATTCTGTCCCAGATCTTCCCCTAACGAATGAATATCAACTTAACAAGTAGGTATAACACTAAGTATCCAGAATTGAAAGAAAACATATTTCATTTGAATAATGTTACACAGAGAGATGTGGAACTGCTTGAATTACTCCCGTCATTAACTCCTTTTTTGGTATATATAGTTGATACTTGCTTCAAGAAAGGGCCAATTCCAAAAGCCTGGAATATGCAAATGTTAAACCTATTCGTAAAATTGAAAAACCAGATAATATAACTCAGTTTCTTCCAATCATCATATTACCTACTATCTCTAAAGTAATTGAAAGACTATCACAGACATCTCCTCAAGCATACGAAAAGAACAGTAGAAATAAATATTTTCTTTAAAGAATGATTCATAATTGTTTTGGATATTTCCACTACAAATTCAAGGATAGGTAATCTGAAAATTATAATAAGAAAAGTTCAGCTGATCACAAAACTCTTTTATCTGCTACCTATAATACCCAAATATTCACTTGTAGAAAACGTTTGACAAGATTCATCAATGAGAAGTGGAAGTGCAAATGTTGATTATCACGAGTTAGATGTTCAGTTATCAACTCATCGATCAGAAAGCTTTGTACGGACTAGTTTTCAGGAAGATTAGTAAAGACGAGTTGCAATTTAAAAAAATTAGCTAACGTTAGCTGTTCTTTCCGCAAAAGCTGCAACGTGAAACAGTGTGGCTATTTCTGCGGAAAGACTCTGAAAATACACTGAATGAGACTGTACGGATTTATCTACTTCGGAGCAGTCAATAATATTGTTCACAAGATCTAAGTGGTAACTTGAATAACTGTCCAAATGCTTTGATGGCAAAGCTGTTCATTGGTATCTTCACCCAAACAATTTTCTTAGAGGGATCAATCTGGATTTTGCTCCCAAAAAAATTGAAATCACAATATAAAAATATGGAAATAAACTCAATGCAATAAATAACATTTAACAAAAAAGAAAACTCTGGAAAGCACTAGGGACAATCGAATCAAAAATTAAATCAAATACAAATAATGCATTCCAAAACAATGGGCAGCTGAATAATTTGTTCAATTCCTCACTGACATTTATTAACCACCCTCGTATGTACCCATATAATTAAACTTGAAATTTAGATGGAACATGCAGACGGCTACTGAATTATGCTATAAGAATTTAGACAAAAAATGCATCCAGTAAATAAAATTATCTCAGGCAGAAATTTTCATCATATGTAACGGTCAAGACCAACAATCACTCGTCCCACAGCAATTCACATCATAGACCTATAGACCGTCAGATAATGACAGATTTTGCTGACAGATTTTCTCTTTTCTGGGTTTCAACCACTGAAAATTATGTCAGTGTTGAGCTCAAAAAATTAAAATTTAGCGGTCGGACGTGTGCTAAGCATTTAGAAGATAAATTTTCCGTTTGCCGAAAAAAATTGTATTTTTTTTATTTTTCGTTTATGGTATTTCAACACAATTACATAAATAACAATCTAAGAAAAACCAAAGCCATAAGATTTGGACGTTCTGAAAGGGTGTTGAGATAAGGGAGCGATCTTATGAAAAAATACTTGGTTGCTGATACATTTCTCGCATGGCAATCGACAGAATGAAAGGAAACCGCAAAATCCTTATGGAATTTGGGTCACGGAGGAATTTTTTGAATTTTTGGTATGATATAGTCCATGTAATTCTCAACCAACGTTACCTTTGCGCCAACCCAAAAAATTAACAGTTTTGCTGCTAGGGGGCGTTGAAATCACCCCTTGCGCAAACTAGACTATTTATTTTTGAATCCGGTAACAATATTTTCACTTGTTTCATTGCTGCTAATGTGCACAATATTGTGCTGTTTTATAAAAAAAATTCTTACTCCCCTCTCCTTCCCCCCAACTCCCATTACGAAACGCAAAAAAAATATTTTTCGAGTGCCTTTAAATGTATCGTCGAATGTTTAAATATGCCTGTATAAGAGAAATGGCAGTTTTTTATGATTGTCCCCCCTCCCACCAAAATGAAAAAATTTTGGTGGATTTATCTGAATTTTTGATATGATGCAGTTCAAGTTATTTTGAATTGAAATCAATTGGGTGACAAACCCCAAAAATGAAAATGCTAAGCATGAAAGCAAGGGATAAAAAGGGGGTGTACCATGAATCTGTGTCACACGGTATAACTTCAGGGCTTTCTACAGAAGGAAAAATTATGCTTTCAATTTCCGTGATCCATATAACACCAAAAATCAGCCTGTGAAAAAGCATACGTTAAATAATCGTTAGATACTACCTTTTTTTACATGTTTCGGGGCCTTCTACATGAGAGAAGAGTATGCTTTTCAATATATGTGATCCATATGACAACTAAAATCAGCCTTTGAAAAAGCATACGTTAAAAAATCATTTTTAGATACTACCTTTTTTTACATGTTCAGTAGATAATTTCGGGGCCTTCTACATGAGAGAAGAGTATGCTTTTTAATTTTCGGGATCCATATAACACTAAGAGTCAGTCTGTAAAAAAGCATACGTTAAAAAATCATTTTGAGATACTACCTTTTTTTTACATTTTCAGTTGTTAATGTCGAGGCCTTCTACACGAGAGCAGAGTATGCTTTTCAATTTTCGTGATCTATATAATACCAAAAATGAGCCTGTGAAGAAGCATACGTTAAATAATTGTTCCAAGATAGCCGAAGTTTTTGCAACTTTTCAATTGTCTTTTGAATAGTTCTACACGCCAGAACAGTATGCAAGTTAGTATACTGTCAATGGGCCATATGAACTTTATATTCAACCCGGTTTTAAGTGTTAAATAATTTTTCCGAGTTATTACAAAAAATTTGCATATTAACAAAACAATTGCAACGCATGTGCACGCCGCGATTGTATGCTTTTTGAAATTCGTGATCCATATAACACCAAAAGTTATCCTGTGAAAAAGCATACATTAAAAAATCGTTTTGAGATACCACCTTTTTTTTACATGTTCAGTCGATAATTTCGTGGCCTTCTACACGAGAGAAGAGTATGCTTTTTATTTTTTCGTGGGTTTTTCAGTTCAAACTGTCGAAAAAACCACTTTGCATACATTAAAAAATCGTTCAGAGATATCAATTTTTTTTGCAAAATCAAAATTGGTTGGTGCCGCCGCTGCATGCGAGCAGTCTTTGATATTTGTTGAGAACATTTATAAACCTATAATAATCATAATTTTAAAAAACATACGTTAAAAAAACGTTTCAAGAAATCTGTCATTACCGGCCGGTCTATTAGTACACATTATCTTACCTCACATCACCTTGAAACAAATGAAAAAGTTGTTGAATTCGCTTGGTGCACTGATGGACATGTATGGATTAAAGGAAATGAAGAAGCAGACGATGGTGAGCGAGAAGACGCAGAGAACTTTGACAGCATAGGTGGACTATCGATCCACCTAGAAGACTTGAAATTGTTCATCGAACAGAAAACAAAATGCGAAATGGCAGAAAGAGTGGAAAAACATAGAAGCGCAATTGAGGTCGATCAAACCCGAGATTGGGCCTTGGAGACTTTCCTCAGATTTGAAAAGGAAGGAAATGTGGTAATCACCTGACTACGCATTCGTCTCATATCTGACATCATCCTCACTCCTGAGGGAAGGAATACCAGAATTGTGCTGTAGGTATGTGAACAAATCTTATCTGTGCAGCATATTTTCAAAGAAGGTGTAGGTATCAACCCAAAAAAAAAAACAACATAACCGAATCTCTTAACAACGGTAATCAAAATATAGAGAGATTTTGGTCCATTTCATAATGATACACGGAGAAAAATGGTCCAAGTAAAATGTTTTCCTGACTTTTTTTCGATTGTGGTAAGAAAATTAATACCTATATTAAAAAAAATAACATTTTGTCTCTAAAAAAATGAATAGTCTGAACGCATGAACTTGTAGCTATAATATTGTTCACATACAGCAAGTGCTTCGAACATTGGATAATTCACTTTGTATAATGTCAGGTCAACATTTTACTAGCGCTGGAAAAGTGTATATTCATATTTATCTACTTTGTGTTTCTGAAAAGTAAATCATAACAACAGAGACTCGTTTTACAGGCATAATACAACAGCTTATTTGCAGTAGAGCTAGGTGTTCCTACGATAATGAAACTGTTCACCTACTTGTTGATATGCGACCAGTTCGGGATCAATCGGTAGTAACCGTTGCAGTGATCATGAATGTTTTCGCAAGACTGGCCTCAGTCCAATTCGAGCATTTGAGTTAGTAGTTGTATGTGGACGTTTTACATCCTGTGCCGGAATTATACTATTATTACTGTTGTGAGTTGTGTGAATAGTTAGTTTGATTTATGTATTTTACTTGTTGGTATGTAGAATGTGGATTTTAACCTAACATTTCTAGAGTATTGACATTTTATGTATAATCAGGATAATTTTACAAAAGACTGAACAACAGTTTTGTTTCAATAAAAATATAAAAAATTTACATATTTTTATCTCATTTCTCCAATATTTTTTATTTTCAATTTTCAGAACGTTCTAATTCTACATTATGTTATGCATAACTTGGATTTGTTATGATCATAATGAGGAAAGATATTAGCTTGCCTGCTTGTTCATTCATTCATACTGATGAATACAAACAGATTCAACAAAGTTTCGAAATTTTTAATTGTGAAACAGATTGTACTGGGTGATCCAGTAAGGATATGGCCAGAGGCGATGATTTGTTTAAAAGAATCGTCAAAATGTTTTATACTTCTTTCCACATCAACTTATAATTCACGAAAAAATATTTTCATAAAATTGCAATCTCTCCAGGTTTTCTTGAGTAGTGTATTTTGCTAGCCTCTATATGCCATTCAAGTACGTTTTCTTATAGTATAAACTGAATCTTTCCTACCTTGATACAACCGAACCTTTCATATCATTTTAAATTCAAGAATGAAATGAATGTATAGAAAATAAGGCTTTATAAAAAACAAATGATCCTTCTTTGAAGAACTAATAACTCTAAACTGAGGGCAAGTGGATATTTCAATTGAGTCCGTATCCTGATACCAAAGATGGAATGAAAGTTTTAAAAGGTAAGAAAATAATCAACTACCCAAAAGTGAGTCATTTGATAAGGCCAAGTAAACTAAAATTACTATAATAATCTAAAAATGTTGCTGCAGTAGAATACTGTATAGTAGCAACTAATATATTTTTTAGTAGATTTAAGTATATGAGTTATTTGAGAGTAAATCATTCTTCTTCAATGGTAAATTTACTAGTCACTAGTAGTTATCAAACTGAGCACCTACTGCAAATAAAATATAGATTGAGGCTTATGAAATAAAAAGTTTGCTTCTAGTAAAGCGTTTAATATCGTTAGGTTACACTGCGTTCCTGAAATCACATCAATAACAGCAAGTGATCAAATTCAGGAATTTTTCTTGTAGCTAATAAAGCGTGTACTTGTCCCATATAGTATGCAAATTTTCACTTGGTGGTATGCAAATTTTACATGCTACTATTAATTTTTTTTTTCGTGTACTAGGCTTATAAGGAACTTCTGATTTTTATGAATAATGAGTATCAGATGCGAGTACTTAGTAGGGCTTATGACCATATTGTTCGAAGTCCAGAAAAAATGTAATCTTGTGAGTAAGAGGGGTTATAACCGTAGCAGTCGAAATGTTGAAAAAAATTTAACATTGAAATATAAAAAAAATTACAACCTACTTTAATACTAGCCTGGTAAGACATTCCATGTACAAGCAGGTTTAACCTTTTATGGGCGTTTTCCTAGTTTATTTGTGAATACGCTGGCATCATTTACCCAAGCAACCACTCTCCATAAGTGGTTATTTGGTCCGATACCGAGAATCATATGCCCAGAGTATCCAAGGATAACGGCCTTCTGCATTCGTCCGGCTAAGATTTCTGCCATCCTCTAGCAAGCTGTTACCGAGAACCACGATAATCAGAACCGCCATTTTAACGGAGAGGTTAGGGTAGAACTTACGAAGTCCAAACGCAAGATCTCGATATTTTCTTCGTTTTTCTCCCATTTTCCGTGAGATATTTGTTTCGCCTGGAGGCGAAAACTCCATGACGAGAATCGTCCTACTCTGAATTCTGATGGTCGAGGAGGACTACATCAGGATTACTGACTTATATTTGTCTGAGGGTGGAGAATGGGTAGTTGCAATAAATTCGATAATTCTCATCCTCCACGAAGGACTCAATATCCCCAAGAGCGTGAGGAAACATTTAGATGTCTCGTATAAACCATAAGAGTGTCTATAGGATATGTTCAGGAAATACTATATTTAATTGTGAACTCGTATGTTCCCAACGAAAAATAATGAATATGATTCAGCAAGATACTAGCGCTAACAAAATAAAAAATCACAATTAAAATAAATTATATCATCAATCGAGGGACAAGGAAAAAAATTCGTCAGTGTAAACATCGTTATCATCGAAAAAGGCGCTCATGTGACCTTCACGCAGTCTCAATCAAATGTATGTTTACAAAATGTCTCTTGCTTATCAGAAATAAGATTAAAGCGGAGCTATATAAGAACAACACGTTAAAAGAAACGCCTAGTGAAGTTCTTGAACTCTAGTTAGGACGTCGCTGATTAGTGCTACATCAGTGAACGATTCATTAATTCCAATCACCTCGAGAATAAACAGAAAATATCCATTGACATCACCCATTAGCAGGTAAGAAATTGTGCCGTTGCTTAAATTGCTTCAGTAGAAATTGAGACCGCTCGAACATTTTGTTCTAAAAGGTTGTCAAAACCAAGCTCATCCGAACCAAATAGTTTTTTTTTTCAAAAAAATTGATGGGGGTGAAAATGATCAATGGAAAAGTTGTAGATAATAAAAAAATCTAAAACGTTTGCATATAACACTTTTTGACATAACATCAAATTAACCGTCAAAATGGCGAAAAACCGATTTTTCAGTATGTAATTTTTTTCTCACATGAAAATTTGTATACATATGTCTTTTTTGGTTTCAAATGAGCATGATTTTTTCGCAATTCAGAAGATGACTAGTTTTCGACTTATGTACATTTTTCGAAAAAATTTATTTATTTATTTATTGAACTTAAATACATTAATATATTAAAGTTTCAGCTTCAAAATGAGCCTGAGATACGAAAAAAATACCTTTATCTTCCACGAACAATTGTTCGATGCAGGAAAACAGTAAAAAATAGCCCTTCCTTGTGCTTCATGGATTGTAGGGGGTAGGCCTTCCTAGTTCATCGATCTCCACAACGTGCAAAGATATCCCAAAATAAACTATGATACCGGAACTAGCAATTTTCGCTTAAGATTTAAGTAAACTACTCAACACTAATTTCGTCGCACCTCGTACCCCAAAATTTTGCATCTGTTGAAATCTGAATAACTTTTTTCTGCTTTGAGAAATTCGAATTCTGTTCACACTGTTCGCTAGCCCAGTCCTTCAGCTATAATCCGGTACTTCTTCGAATGTTTATTTTGAGTCAATTCTGATTTTCATATCTCTTCATCTAAAGTTTCAGCTTCAAAATGAGCCTGAGATACGAAAAAAATACCCTTATCTTTCACGAACAATTGTTCTGGAGTTTTTTTGTATATCGAAGGTCTTTAAGTGATAATTTTAATTGCTGAAATGTCTACTTACGAATGGTTTATGTGACTAGAGGTTTATTGATCGTTAAACCGCTTAAAATTGATAAAAACCGTCTCTCTTAATCATTATTTTCTCAATATTTTCAATAACTGTAGAAAAAAAGTTGTTGAGGTTCCACCTTTCAGGAAAAAAAAATATTTAAACACGAAAAACACTCAAAATGATGAAATAGGGATGCAGTTTAGGGGTTGAAAACGTTTTTTGCGATTTGCGGCGAAACCTGACCTCCTAGCGAAATTTGTTCAAAAGTTGTAGATAATAAAAAAATCAAAAACATCTTTAAACAATACTTTTTGACATAACCTCAAATTAATCGTCAAAATGGCAAATAAAAGATTGTTCAGGATTTTTTTTCCCGCGTATCAATGCTTGAGTTCCAATGAAAATTTGTAGATATATGAATTTTTTTGTGATGAATAAGCATGATTTTTTTTGCAAATCAGAAGACTACGAGCTTTTGAGTAATTCGTATTTTTCGAAATAAATACCCTTATCTTCCACGAAAAATTGTCTTGATATTCTTTTGTATTTCGAAGGTCTGTTAGTGATCATTTCAATTGTTCGAATGTCTACTTTCAAATGGTGTATGTTTTTCGGATTCGTTAAACCGCTTAAAATTGAGAAAAATGTCTCTCTGAATCATGATTTTCTCAATATTTTCAATGATTTTTTACATTCTTCATTATTTTTATAACAAAAAGTAGTTTTTTTTAAATTTCCTACATCGTATTTGAGTACATAATTAACACAATTACACTACAATATTAATTTATTAATATAATTTTTATTCTTTTTTACAACTATTGAAAATCATTGAAAATATTGAGAAAATTATGATTGAGAGAGACTTTTTTTCTCTCAATTTTAAGCAGTTTAACGATCAGTAAACCACCAAGTTACATATACTTTTTTAGGGTAGACATTTTATTTCAAGAATTAAAATGATCACTTATAGACCTTCGAAATACAAAAAAAAACACCAGAATAATTGTTCGTGGAAGATAAGGGTATTTTTTTCGTAAAATGTACATAACTCGAAAACTTGTTGTCCTCTGAATTGCGAAAAAATCATGATCATTTGACACCTGAAAAGACATATGCTCACAAATTATCATGAGAATTGAATCATTTATACGCGGGAAAAAAATTAAATACTGAAAAATCGGTTTTTCGCCATTTTGACGGTTAATTTGAGGTTATATCGAAAAGTGTTGAAAACAAGTTTTTGATTTTTTATTATCTACTATTTTGCCATCGAACATTTTCCGCAGACAGATTACGTTTCGCAGCAAATCCAAAAAAACCGTTTTTAACCCCTAAACTACCTCCCCATTTCACCTTTTTGTTGTTTTCCTGTTTAATTTTATTTTTTTTCAAAGTTGTAACCTCAACAACATTTTCCACCTGGTCTTTGCCTGTTACTTTTTTTTCTTATTTTAAGCGTTTATAACTCGTTTTGGCGCCAGCCTAATAATGGAAAGGACAAAGTGATAATTTGCCTAAAATATATAATATATACACAGTGATGGAGTTTATTTTCTTCAAACCCGTCATATGTTAGTCAGTTTACTTTAAAGTTTATTTTCTTCTTTTCAGAGCACTTAAAATATAAAAGTATGTTTTTAAAAATGTGTTCTTACTACGTACAGTTCAGTATTTATAGTCAGAAATAGGCAGCTACATGATTAAATGATTAAAATGATTAAAATGATCTTCACACACGTGTTGTACTTTTGGGTCCAATTAAGTCACGTCTCATTAGTTGCACCCACCACTTCTTCCGTTCTTCCATGACATTTGTTACAGGAAAAAAATTTATATGGGTTTTTAACTGTCGTGATTTTACACATAGGGACAATAATATTTTATAGGCCCTTTTTTAAATTTCAGCCATTGTGTTATGAAAAAACACAACACGAACGGTATTATAGGCATTTGCAAAATATTTGCGAGTATTAACCTAGTATTTTTTTGTGTAAGAAAATATCCTACAGGCTACAGGCGCGTAATAATGCCCCAGGGCATAGTCAATTCACTCAATTCAGAACTCTGGTTTGCTACATACCTTTTCAATATGTTCGGCTTCATTGCACTGACAAACAGTAATAACAGTTAACAAAAAAACAAATCGAAACATTTTTCTCCAAACCACACTGAACTGAAAGATCAATTTTATGGGCGTTATTTTGGTTGCCGAAGAAACTAGCTGGATTGACAATACGAAACTACATCTACGAATCTACTATTGCATTTATATATACCACCTACCTATTTTACGGCAACTAATAAAGGTACCACTCCTCACTCCTACCTTACCTACCGATCTAGTTAATTTGATTTTTTTTAACAATAAAAATTAAAGTAATTCGGTGATTAACATTGTGGTAACTAGCAAAAAATTAATAGATATCTGCATTAATACCTATGGGGGTACTGGGCTACTAGGTTAAGGTAATTTCGTCTCTGCGTAAATAGTTAGGTTAGAGTCAAGATTAAGGTCAAGATGCATTGAAACCCGTTGGGGTATATTCTAAGTAGGTACACGTAGTAGAACGTACGGTGTATGTTCTATTTACTATTCAGTCCAAGATCACCCAAGAATCCCAAGATCGCTCAGCTCAATTAGTCAATTACGATTTGTTTGTTTGTTTCCCACATCGTCGCGTCTGCTTAGATTAAAGATAAGGCTGAACATATTTTCCTAACCACATCAGACGACGACATACCTAGTTCCTAACCATTAGATTAAATATAAATAAATTTCAATATTCAATTTTGACCTTGTCACTCTTGTCAGTTTTAGGAAGAAAAAATTAAAATGGCTGCAGTTATACCAGCAGTGAGTACTATTTCGTCAAGAATCATCAGAATTTTAGGGTGTAACCCAGGAGTTATGACATTACAAGGCACCAATACTTACATAGTTGGAACAGGAAAAAGGTGAGCCTATTTTTAATTTTGTTCCTTGTTCTGATTTCGAATATTCTGATATTGATTTAGCTCACGTCTTTTTGGAAGTGACTAAGATCCCGTTCCAAGGTACCTAAACATCAGGATCGCTAAGTTGAAAACTTGAAATAAAATGAAATGAACAAAATAGTAATTTACGTAACAAGTCCGGAAAATACTGTTATTTGGACGAGTAGACCAAATTCTAGGACGAGCGTAAGCGAGTCCTGGAAGTCTACGAGTCCAAAAAAACTGTTTTCGGACGTGTTGCGTACACTATATTTTCGTCAATCATGTTAAATTTTTTTTTGTTAAATTTGTTTTTACGAAACTCCCAGGTTTTCGGAGAAAACCCCTCAAAAAGCAGAGCTTGTGCGAGCAAGGGAGATCCGGGACCTACAGTTTAAATAAAAGTGGAATCCGAACCACTTCAGCTCAGTGACACACGACCGGGGATCGAACCCGGTCCGTCTGGGTGGAAGCCAAACGCTCTAACACCTCGACCACGTCGCTGCATGTAGAATAACAAATCAATGAGACGCATTTAGTCTAAGAGACGAAGAGAGGTCGACTTTCACCCATCTGTTAACCGGATGAAACGATTCCAAATTTGAATATTTCGCACATTTCAGTTCTTATTTGTATTATATATTGAAATTCGAACAGAAGATAGGTACCAACAGAAACATTCTAATTCTTATTTATATTAATATTTGTATTAAAATTCGATCACTTCTCGGCCTAGTCCGGGAAGTCTAGTCCGGGAAGTCTAGTCCGGGAAGTCTAGTCCGGGAAGTCTAGTCCGGGAAGTACGTACTTCCCGGACTAGGCCGGGAAGTACGTACTTCCCGGACTAGGCCGGGAAGCTACTTTCCCAAAGAAAAAGTTTCCGGGAAGTGAACACTTCCTTGTGCTTGCCCTTCCTTGTGCTTCATGGATTGTAGGGGGTAGGCCTTCCTAGTTCATCGATCTCCACAACGTGCAAAGATATCCCAAAATAAACTATGATACCGGAACTAGCAATTTTCGCTTAAGATTTAAGTAAACTACTCAACACTAATTTCGTCGCACCTCGTACCCCAAAATTTTGCATCTGTTGAAATCTGAATAACTTTTTTCTGCTTTGAGCAATTCGAATTCTGTTCACACTGTTCGCTAGCCCAGTCCTTCAGCTATAATCTGGTACTTCGAATGTTTATTTTGAGTCAATTCTGATTTTCATATCTCTTCATCTAAAGTTTCAGCTACAAAATGAGCATGAGATTTTGAAAATCGGTTGACGAGGAAAAAAGGTATTACTGCAATACCAAAAAGTAACTGTAAATAAAAGAGAAGAGACAATGGAGCTTTATATTTATAAAAAATAAATTGCAAAACTCTTTTATATCGATAGATTCTAGTCTGAAACGTACATTTAACAAAGCGTTCCACTATATTTCTTTCATTTTGAAAGAATATCTCATTTGAAAGTGTGCCGCTGACGTCACGTTCATCGGAAACAACCCCCACCATAATCCATGTTCCGAAACATTCAATACCGTTCTCCTCAAAAATATAGATTCTAGCTTGGTATAAGCCATTGAGAAATAATTGAAACTTCCTCACTTGATCAACTCATAGAAAAAAATCCACATATAGCTACTTTTTATTGTGTTTGTAACTTTCAAATTTCCTGAACGGACCAACTTTTCGATGAAGAACGAGCATTGACAACACCGCAAATCATTATGACAGTTCTCATGCAACAAAAGTGATCTCGAGATTTGAGGTTAATGTTTGTTTTTTAACTGATACATTCATTAATATTGTAGCGAGGTGTTATTATGACCGATCTGGTGTGAATTTATTTGTGTATTAAATGGACGGTGTTATGCAACAATGAGTCAAGCCACATTTTTTATTAATTGAGCTATCACAGTCATTGGAATCGCCAAAGTGTTATTCTACAATAAGCAAAAATGATTCAACCCACAATTGTAAACCACATTCCTCATTACATGATCTGCTAAACTATTTCGATATTTTTTCCGAAACTAGCTGACTGTGGCTTGACCCATTATTGCATAACATCATCCAAATATGGAAACGCTTCGGATATGGAAAGTTCGGATAATTTACCGAGGGTAGATTATGAGATGATTGACTCTTTCTGTTTAACAAATATGAATTTATTTTTTGCAGTAACTAAAATTTAAAATCGTTCCTTGAACGCTGCTTGAATACAGTAACGTTCAGTTGGAAATGTTCTTCACAAAAACATAATTATATTTCAGCTTTTTACACAAGGTTTATTCATTGCTTCGAACCACATTTTACAATGCGCTTCATAGGTATTTAGGAGCATAAAAAATTGTTTATCAGAATATTCACTGCTGTTCAGACAACCAGGTACGAAGCACCTTTTCGACATGTTCACAGTTATTGCAGGGATATAGGTACAGGAATTAGGAAAAAAATTTAGAGCACAAACAACAAAAACATTTCAAAACTTTGAAAACCGCATTAACCTCAAAAAAAGAAATCAAGTAGTGCCTGTTCGTTTGCAGCATACATATTTGATGGAACTGCTCTACTTGTATTAAATATTAAAGTAGGCAAACGAGTTAAACAGAGACAAACGATTCTTATTAATGCTCTGTGGAACAGACGAACGAACCCATCTGGTATGAAATGACAACTGTCATACGACATTATATTCATATGAGAATATGAGATTCCACGATGCACAATGTTTACAACGTTGCCAAGTCTAGTTTTGATGAACGTGACGTCACGAAACCACTTTTCTTCTGATTATAGAGAAACTAGCGGTCAGAAAAAATAAATAAAAATTCCCGAGTGATATTAGCGTATACACTTTCTAATTTCAGTGTTCTCTCATATGTCGTGGAAAGGTCCATTCGAGAAATGTCTCTAGGTAATGAGATTGTCTTCATGCCTCTGCTGTCAAATTAAAAAAAAAGTTTTACTCAATTTTGGATCCTTTTCAAACTTCCGAAATTTTGCACAGTAACACCCTGTAGCGATTTTATGTGAGGAACCTTATGTTTTGAAGTACGAGATTATAGCGGGGGGACTGGGCTAGCGAACAGTGTGAATATAATTCAATTTGTTCAAGGCAGAAAAAAAGTTATTCAGATTTTAACAAGGACAAAATTTTGGGATGCGACGAAATTAGTGTTAAGTAGTTTTATATAGATATTTCGATGCGAACGACTTACACCAATTTTCATTGTGTGCCCGGAATACTGTTCCACTGCTTTTTAGCGCGGTTTGATGAAAAACTAAAAAACATTAATTTTTGCCTTTCTGAATTATTTAATGTGAACTACAAAATTAATTACAATATTCTAATTTTCAATACAAAATAATTAACCAAATTTACTCTAAATTTGAAGTTAAAGACGGAACAGATATATTTTTGGTTAAATGGGCAAAAAGTTAAGTAAAAGAATGGACTAAGAAAGGACCTCGCACCATTTCAATGGGAAATTGGCTTAAGGTAAATTTGCTCAAATTTTTTATATATTGTAGAACTCGTGGTGCTGATCAAACGTCTCCATTGCGCCAAAGCTCTAAATTCAACGGTTTAGATTATACAGAGTGCTGAAGTTTTGGTTTTTCCAAAATTTCAAATGGCCATTGTGAAGACATTTTTGCGAATTTATAGACCAAATCAACCATGCATCGATCATTTATATGGCCGAAACAAATCCACTATAAAGTATAATGATTCCTGTACAGACCCACGATATACGGGGTGAGTCCAAAGCTAGCAAGTTTATGAGTGTTTTCTAAAAAATTGAGCGGTGGAATGTCATTCATTTCCAGATATTTCGAAGGACACAAATATCGAATCCACTTGATGATGTTAACATCTCCTGAATCAGACTGACATATCATATACAAAAGACGTTGTAATGCTCCTGCAGCTGAATCCGTCTTGCTTGTTGATATATCCAAATACATGGAATTCCGTATAACTCGGTAATAAACTGGATCGTTTATTATGAAAGTTCACTCTGCAGTTACACAAAATATACAGGGTATATCAAAAATAGTGGCCTATGCTGATGATTTATTTATTACATGTGGTTAGGCTTGAGATTCATTTTATTGATGCATTTCCATAAACACATATTTCGTTGGAACAAATCTTCTTAAATGTTTTGAACAATTTATTTTGGAATATTTCAAAAATGTATGCATCTTTATTTACCACAAGTAATAGAATAATTTGAGTGATAAAGGTGGAATATTGAAAAAAATTAAAAGAAAACATTGAATTGCAATATATAATTGGAAATGAAATATACTCATATTTTATTACAAAATAGACGATTCGAGTGTATGATATTGGTGAAACAACCACCAATTTAATTAATCTTCAGAGTATTTCAAATGCATCATTTTCATATTCTGGATGAATCTACATGGAATTTCAGAACGAACCATGATCGCCATCCCACCAATGACTAGCAGAAATGCCAATTGGCAAAACATACTCATTACTTGAATTCGCATCTCAATGGGTGAATTTTTATTTTTTTTCATATCTAATGTAGAAATTATTATGCTGATCAAACTATTAGGTTTGAACGTGAGTGGGCCCGTATCAGGCCCACCACTGCGGCCAATGACCTATTGTGGCTCGATCAAACTATTGCACATACGCTTTAAATTCAACAGTTCAATCTCATCTCCCTGTATATGGAAAGGAACGTATGTTCCGTAGCCGGCTGTGAACCGTATACAGGGTGTACAACTTATCCGAAATTATTCAACCACATCTGCACTGCTAAATAATAAGTCAATTGCTGTAGAAAATATAAGAAAATTCCAACAAAGAAACGAGAAAATAATTTAAAATAATATATAGAAAAGTGGACACTGCATGAAAAAACCTAGAGGATACTGCCCATAGAGATAATGCTGCACACAGAGAGGGACAATTTAATCAGGTGCTCTGACTCTATCATCATTGTCTGTATGTTGATCATATCATAATTCGTTTCAGCTTTTTGCTACCTCGTCATAAATAGTTTTTCTTTTCAATGTGTAATATCATACACGCGGTACTGGTTTTTAGTTCCTACCAACCTCTCCTACATAATCTATGTCCATCCAACTCTTGCATAACTCATGTATGTAACCTGAGATGTTATGGTTCATTCTGAAATTCCATATACATATATCTGGAATTTTAAAATGAAGCATTTAAAATTCTCTTAAAGGAATAATGAAATTGGCTGTTGTTACGCTCTGTATAGATGCGAAACATCTGTTATAATAAAATACGAGTATATTTTGTTACCTATTAAATACTGTACTTCACCGTTTTTGTTTATTTTTTGCAATATTACACGTTCGTCACTCAAGTTATTCTACTGCTTGTAGTAAATATGACTCATACATATTTAAAATATTCCACAGTAAATTGTTCAAAATATTTTAGAATATTTGTGTCGAAAGAATAAGTTGATAGAAATGCCACAATAAAACGAATCAAGTCCAACTACTTCAAAGAAATCATCAGCAAGTGTCACTATTTTTGATATACCCTGAATATTTTGTGTAATTTTCATCATAAACGATCCAGTTTATCACCGAGTTATCTGGAATTCATGTATTTGTATATATCAACAAGCAAGACGAATGCGGCTTCATGAAAAATAGAACGTCTTGTATATAATATGTCAGTTTGATTCAGGAGATGCTAACATCATCAATTAGATTCTATATTTGTGTCCTTCGAAACATCTGGAAATGAAATGGAATGAAAATTCCACCGCTCAATTTTTCTAGAAATCACTAATAAAAACTTGCTAGCATTGGACTAACCATGTATATCGTGGGTCTGTACAGGAATCATTATACTTTATAGTGGATTTGTTTCGGCCTTATGAATAATCGATGCATATTTGATTTGGTTTATAGATTCGTAAAAATGTCTTCACAATGGCCATTTTTGAAATTTTGGGAAAGTCAACTTCAGCACCCTGTATAATTTAAACCTATGAATTTAGAGCTTTGGCGCAATGGAGAGATTTGATCAGCATCACGAGTTATATAATATATATAAAAAATTCGAGCAAATTCACCAAAAGCCAATTTCCCATTGAAATGGTGCGAGGTCATTTCCAAAAATGTTTTTGATTTTCAAATAATTTTGGATAAAACAGAATTTTTCAATTTCTTATATTTTTTTCTAGTGGTGTCCAAGATGGCGGACGAGTTTTGTGATTATGATGAGATTCTACTCAAAATTGCTATGTGGGGATTTTCGGGGTCGGAGAGTGTGAATTTTTGTCAAAATTGATAATATCAAGATGACGGACGAGTTTTGTGATTATGGATTGAATCTATTGAAAATTGGTATGAGGGTTTTTGAGGTCGGATATAAAGATTACATTGTCAACATTAAAAAATCCAAGATGATCGGATAGTCGAGATCGGAAAAGTTTCAGTTGACATGTTAAATGTTTAGTGAATATCTCGAAAAAGATCTGAAACGTATTGAAACCGGCGTAAGTAATACATAATTGAATTCAGAAAAAAAATACTCGAAATAACTGTATTCTTGGAATCAAGGTTTTTCTATTACGATAAGTCGGAAAGTTAAATTGATATCATCACAAGAAAGTTTAGAAAAGTTAATAAGGGTAGTAACATTTTTGTCAGAATATTGACATCTATAAAAACTAAAAATAATGTTTTGCCTTCTAGGAGAATTTTAATTGACACCGGCGATTCAGACGTTCCACAGTACATCAACCACTTAAAATCCATTTTGACATACGAAGGAATCGACTTGGCTCATATTTTCATAACTCATTGGCACCACGACCATATTGGAGGACTCAATGATATTTTGCAAGAAGTGAAAGAAAAAACAAGTGAGTGCATAAGGAAAAAAGTTTTGTGGCTCATTTTCCATTAGTATGTCAATATTTAGGAAATTTATCATGATGATTTCATTTACAAATTAGACGAAAAATTACTTTGGAAAAATAGTTGAATTTTTTAGGGCTGCATATTATGATTATTTTTTCTCAAAGAGAATTCCAAAATATAACCCCTCAACCACATTTATTGTGATGTCGCCGAAACTACTTAAATAAACTCAAAAAAATCGAATGTGTCCCAATAAAAATTTACTTCTTAGGCATCAAACGGAAAAAGTAAAGAAAACGGTAACCTCTCAGATTTTCAGAGTACATTTTTTTGCGGAAATACCTGGAAGACATTTATTTTCTCAATAAATGCTGAATGGTGGTACGTAAAAGAGCAGAAACACATGCATTTTAATCAAACTTTTTACCTAACATTTCAATCTGCAACACATATTGGAATATAATTTTAAGCCATACAAAACCGATTGGCACACCCAAAATATACAGAATACACTTAAATCATTGGTGATTTTACTTTAAAATCATTGAAGTATGACTAAAATAATATTATCAAATGTCAAACATTGACAAGAAAGAATAAAATGCGTTGTTGTAAAATTTTTTCAAATTCCAGCAAATTAAGTGCCAATTACTGTTTTGTTGAAAATAACAGAAAATTCATTTTCAATGAGTTTTGACGCTTTTATAGTTGAAAACTATATTGTAAAGAAACAAAATTAGTACCTAGATGAGACTACCAAAAATTTGAATTGTGTAAAGTAAATCTATTCGAATTCTTTGGATAAAGTGGTGACCCTGAATAGGGTCGTTTTTGTGAAATGAAAAAATTATATTCTAGGTTCCAAATCGGAGTAAAATCTTCTTCATCCGCAACATGTAAGCTATTTGAATTATCGAGGGATTTTTTGGCATCATATAGTTTACTTGCCAATCTAAAAAATTCTTCGGTTGTTTCCAGGAATGTGTCCATTTTTCCGTACATTTCCTTTTTCATGTACATTTTCTTGATTTTCATGTAGGAAGACTAAGTCTGTTACGATTACATATAAAAATTGCAAGGGCTTTTCTGCCAAGATCAAAGCCCTTGCAATTTGAAAAAGGAAATGTACGAAAAAATGGACACATTCCTGAAAACAGAACCGAAGAATTATTCAGATTGGCAAGATGATGCCAAAAAATCCCTCGATAATTCAAATAGTTGCGGATGAAGAAGATTTTATTCTGATTGGAAACTAGAATATAATTTTTTCGGTAAATGTTAAGAAGACGGTAACCTCACTGATTTTGATGAAATTTTCACAGATGAGTCAAAATACAATAAAAATACGATAGCAAACGAAATTTTGATGCGGAAATTATAACTTTGGCAGATATGACTTTTTCAAGTACCAAAAAAGTAGTAGATATGGAATTACACTCTAGGAACGTTAAATGACTACAATTTTCCTCTTTTTCTCAGCAACACACTCACTACACATTTATTCAGTTACTGTCACTATTTTTCTCCCAAATAACATTGAAAAATTCAAAAGAGGCAAAAATATTTATATTATGAAATATGAAACATCGTAGGTAGTTGAGATATCTGTGCTTGAGTACATATGCAGCGTTGCCAAATTTTTGTGCGGAATCGTAACATATCATGAACAGAAAAATAAATACGCATGCGCTGATTTGCCAACTGTCGACCGAGTGCCAGATCAAGAGAATGGACACAATGGAAATGCGCATGCGCTGTTTTGCCAAGTGCAATGCCCTTGCAATTTTAATATGAAATCGCAACAGACTTAGGCTTCCTATATGAAGAAAAATATGAAAAAGGTAATGTGTATGCGCTACACCGACATTTCGCAACAGACTTGGGCTTCCTCCATGATGATCAAGAGAATGTATGAAGTGGAAAAGAAATGCGCTTGCACTTGGCCTACGAACTGTTAGCAAACCGTTTTTCGCGCGCTTTTCTACCAAGATCAAAGCCTTTGCAATTTTTATATGTAATCGCAACAGACTTATAGTCTTCCTGCATGAAGATCAAGAAAATGTACATGAAAAAGGAAATGCGCATGCGCTCGGCCGACATTTCACAAATCCGCGCGCGCGGGATAAAAATAGTGACAATAGCTGAATAAATGTGTAGTGAGTGTGTTGTTGAGAAAAAGAGGAAAATTGTAGTCATTCAGACATATCTACTACTTTTTTGGTACTTGAAAATGTCATATCTGCCAAAGTTACAATTTCCGCATCAAAATTTCGTTTGCTATCGTGTTTTTATTGTATTTTTTCTCATCTGTAAAAGTTTCATCAAAATCGGTGAGGTTACCGTTTTCCTAACACTTACCTCAAAATGTTTCCTACAACTATCACTATAGCTTAAATTGGCCTAGGTACGTATAGCCATTCTTTGATGGACAAAAACACTTGCAACATCTGCAGCCTGACCCCAATGTACTATGGAATATCTTATATGAATGTGAATCGTGGCAAAATATAAATGACGTAATATAGATCTACTGCATTGTCTTGAGGTTACTTTCAGAGCATATACCGTCCTTACCAATTTGGTGATATTCAATATGCTTAGACCAATTTAGATTGCATCAATGGTTAGCCTAGCATCTTACTGTGTTTTTGGTATTCAAGTGTTTTGGTTGCATTTAAAGAAATTGTTTTACTACAAATTATTGACTTATTAAATAAAGTGCATACAGTTTTGTCTTCGTTCAAACAGAGTTAATTTTTATTTACCCAGAACTCCACTTCAGTATATATTTGTTGAGTTTGGAGAACACATTCATCATAGTTATCATGTGTGATCAAGATATTAGTATCATCGGCATATCATGCTATAGTACAACACATGTTCTTGCTCCGGATGAAGAGGAGTAGGTCATTTATGAAGACAATGAACAATGTAGGACCTAATATGGACCCTTGAGGTACTCCACTCGTAATGGCTGCGAGATCTGAGACATTGCTTCCTATGCTGACTTTTCTAGTTCCGTACCTTGATAATTTGTGCAAGAAAAAGAAACTCATCCTCAAGTCCTAATCAATAAATATGAATGTAGAGTTTCACACTATAACAAAATTAATCCAAATGCGGTTGATATAATTGGGAGTTTATTTCACAAATACCAAACTAGTAAGGCATTATAAAACAGAGTTCTTTTGGGAGATCGTTTAGTTACGAAAGTCGTTGCCGACCGATGTTTCACCTCGAATCTAGTCTGAAGGTGGTCATCCTGTCCGAATCAAAACATAATTCTGCTGGTTGGTTACAGGGAGTACTTGAAATTGTATACTCTGCAATGAGGAAAATTGCACAAGTATCTGTCGTGGTCTTAGCCAGGGGAGTAGTTGTTTTATGACACATACTTGCCATAATAAGCCTACGTCTAAGGTGTATATGGGGGAATTGGGTAAAACATCGGTGGCAACGACTTTCGTTAATAAGACAATATTTTTAATTTCATATAAACTTCAAACCCATATTTATTTTAGATCAATATTTTTCCAACATAATGCAAAAAATTATGTTTAAAAACAAAATGTATTTGTCGGATCGCTGTCATATGGATTATTCTAGTCAGATATATACAGGTTTGTTCATTTATGTTAGTAAAGCTGACCTTTGATACTTTTCAAAAGAGAAAAACAAATAAATTACAAGTGTTAGAGAGAGACGAACAGATGTAAAATTACTGCTTGGGTCAGATTAATCGACACAAATGAACAAACCTAATATAAAACTTGCCAGTTAGCTCAAACATCAGTTGACATCAGTTGCAGTCAATATTTATTTTTACAGAACATTGTCAAATTTGGAAGTATCCTGGCGGTAAGAACTTGGACGACAACAACAAAAGTGTTCACATGGAATCTCTGAAAGATGGGCAAGAATTCGCCGTAGAGGGTGCAACCTTACGTGTCGTCCACACTCCTGGACACACAGATGATCACGTTGTGTTCCACCTCCTCGAAGACAATGTAGTGTTTAGTGGAGACTGCATTTTGGGAGAAGGAACGGCAGTGTTTGAAGACTTGTACGACTATATGCAATCCTTAAATGAAATCGCCAATTTGCAACCCACGCTAATTATGCCAGGACATGGAAACATTATAAATGTGAGTATTGCTGCCAACCAAGTCGAACGTTCTTTTTTTGTTTCGAACAATGAATGAAGCTCTGTACCACATTTCCACCACGGACCATGGGGATATATACATGTGTGGTTTTGGCCGATGTAGAGCATGTACAGGGTGTCCCAAATTCGAGCCTCATCATTGGGATCTCGGAAACCAGAAGAGATTCGAAGTCGGTTAAATGGAGGCAAAGTTGCGCAATTTGGTGCTCATTGAAACGCCGCTTTCATATTTGAAAAATTCCGAATACTTCCGAAGATTTTTGGAAAAAACCGATTATTTGTGATTTTATTTTTATTTTTTTGTGACTCTATTTTAATAGATATAACAAAACAAATTTCACATTCTCATTGCTACTTTTTCTGTTCTACAATATGGTGTTATCAGATTTTCAAACAGACGTTTCGTATTTGAGCTGCCATCATCAACTTTGTTTTTTTAAATACGGCCCTGGATTTTTTATTATGGATTTTAAAATCTTCTAATATCCCAAAACAAATGATGTATCGCACTTATTCGAAAAGTTTATATTAATAGCATTTTCCATAAGAACTCATGTGTTAGAGAGAGACAGAGAATAGATTTTTGGTAAGATCTTAGCAGGACATCGTTAAAATAATTTTTTCGAAAACGAACGATACATCATTGTTTTAAGGACCTCAGAAGCTCCTAAAAACTGATATAAAACAATGTGTGATGTTCAACAATAGGCATGTTTTAATTATTCCAAAAAAAAATCAAACAAAAACTATAAAATTTAATACCCAATGAAAGTTAAAGCAAATATTCAAATTGTAATCCACCTGCTTGAATGCATTTTCGTGTCAGTCTGTGAAGCTTATGGATGGCACGCTGAATGGTCCTTGCAGGGATAGCCCTGATCTCCCTTATTAGGTCTTGTCGTAATACTTCAAGATTTTGTGGCGTGTTTCGATAAAGACGGTTTTTGAGAAATCCCCAAAGAAAGTAGTCTAGAGGGTTTAGGTCGGGGCTTCTAGCTAGCCAACGTACGGGACCTTGGTTTCCAATCCATTTATTAAAGAATAATTCATTTAATAAATTTTTAACACATCTCCCATTATGAGGTGGTGCACCGTCTTGTTGCCACCATAGTTGACGTAATACGCCCAAAGGTTCTTCCATTAAGGAATCCAATATGTTAGTCCTTATTAATTCTGCATATCTATCGGAATTTAATTTTCCTTGAATAAAAAACGGACCGATAATTTTATTGTGCCACATACCGACCCATACGTTAAATGAGGTATTAATTCCTGATTCTGCCTTGGGTTTTCTATTGACCAATAGCGTTCATTATGTCTGTTAAATAGTCCATCTGTTGAAAAACTGCATTCATCTGTCCATATAGTTTTATTTAGGAAGTCATCATTTTCATTAATTTTATTTTGCAACCATTTACAAAATTCTAATCGTCTCTCAGCATCGCCAGGTCTTAGTGTTTGACTAATATCGATTTTGTAAGGTTTATATCCACGCTTATTTAAAGTTCTCCAAACTCTCATTCGCGGTAATCCTACTTCTTCTGAGAAAACTCTAACTGGATTATTATTGACCTTAAAAAATAATTTAAAATTATTCATTTTACTTTCTACTTTGTAACAGTTTTCAAACTTACAGTGTTCAAGATAATTTGTTCCTCTTCTGGATCGATTCGTGTTCCATATTCAACCCTTGGCTCAACAAAACTTCCGTACTGAGCTAAATTATTATCAATATTAGCAAAATAACTATAGTGCGGCTGTCTTTCTGGATATTCCAACAAATAGCGCTCACGAGCCGTTTTTGAATTTCGATTCGAAATATAATAAATCCTTATCATGTCTCGTTTTTCTTCGTTAGAAAAAGTCACTTTCGTTTAATAAGCGTTAACGATTAGTGAACGAACAGTGAACTGTCAAAATATTGGATAATTTAAACATTAACAAATGAACTAAGATAGCCAGAATGCATGCACAGCCACTTTGATAAAATGCAATTATTTTTGTAAATATAGCCTAGGGCCTAGAGTTTGAGGGATGACACTTCAATTATATCATTTATTAACCACCCACTTTTATGTTAATTTTTGAGTTTTATGCAGTGCGTTATTGCAAAAAAAGTTTGTTTTAACTCTATTAAAAATCTAATTTTTGTCTCTCTCTAACTCATGAGTTCTTATGGAAAATGCTATTAATATAAACTTTTCGAATAAGTGCGATACATCATTTGTTTTGGGATATTAGAAGATTTTAAAATCCATAATAAAAAATCCAGGGCCGTATTTAAAAAAACAAAGTTGATGATGGCAGCTCAAATACGAAACGTCTGTTTGAAAATCTGATAACACCATCTTGTAGAACAGAAAAAGTAGCAATGAGAATGTGAAATTTGTTTTGTTATATCTATTCAAATAGAGTCACAAAAAAATAAAAATGAAATCGCGAATAATCGGTTTTTTCCAAAAATCGTCGAAAGTATTCGGAATTTTTCAAATATGAAAGCGGCGTTACAATGAGCACCAAATTGCGCAACTTTGCCTCCATTTAACCTTCCTCGTGTCTCTTCTGGTTTCCGAGATCATCCCAATGATGAGGCTCGAATTTGGGACACCCTGTGCATATAATATGTTGAACTATAAGAAGTTTTCTTTTTCGGGTTTAAGGTCGGAGTCGTAACGGGCAATTTTGAACCGTATACAGTGACTCAGGTTTTTGTTTACATTCAATGAATTGTAGGAGTAATATGATTGAAATTTACTACAGAGGTAGAGGTGCATGAAGAGTCAATATATGTTCTGTCACTGATGGCAACTCCGAAATATAAATGAGAGCTTTGAAAAAAGAAACTCAAAACGGAACAAGTTTGAGGTTTTTTACTATTCAATAATATTGTGTATTCAACATTTATTTTCGACTTATGAAATATAGCTAAAGACATCAGTTAGATTAATGAGAATGCTTCAAAACAAACGACTTCAAAACAAAAGTATCAAAAAATTATCTTGTTTTCAAATTCTTATGAAATAAGTGATCGTGGGTGTAGGTACGCCATTTACTGCGTTTTTGCACTTTCTTTTGTTCACTTAGTTCAGCTACCGTCTGCCAGAGGGAGATTTCAGTACAGTCGAAAATATGAATGAATATTGAAAGCCTAGTAGTAGAAAAACATTAAAGTTAGGAAAAGGGAATTCGTGACGTTTTTTACTCAAGCGTCATAGAGACCTATTGGGTTGCAAAGATTAGATGATAAGAAGAAAAAAATGTTATATAATACATACCTTTTCATCGGTGGGGGAAGCGGCTATAGATTGTTAAATATGTAAAAAAATACTGATGCATGGACATTCTCGAGCGCGTCAGATATTGATAGCATCAATGCCCTACGTATTTTTGATAATGTATGTATGTTAATCTGATCGTTTGTATGATGCGGGTGGTTGTACGTAAGGGTTGAAAATGAAAAAAAAAATTTATCGATGGCGTCAGATTTTCTAAGGGAGTGTTGAGTGCACCAAAAAAAAGCTCTCATTCACTAATCTGACGATTTCGATGTGACGCAAACTCGCGGCCATTATAATATTGTGAAAAAAAAATTCGCCATTTTGAAATACTCAAGCGCGTCAGATTAAGATATACAGGGTGTCAATTTGAAAACTTCCCACCCTTAATATCTTCCTTCCAGTAAACAATATGAGTAATCGAAAAAACAGGTCAATTTTATTGTCAAGGGGGACACTTTCACGGTCTATTTGTAGCCCTCGTGGTTCAACCCCCTAGGAGGGGTAGATGTTACCCTTAGAATTTTAAATGGGAAGGGGGGTCAAGTGGCACATCATTTTGATGGGCGTTCAATTCTTGTTCCAATGGTACCCTGACTTATTATTTTGTGATGAGCATTTTCCGAAAAATTGCGTTCTAAACTAACAGAAGTAATTATTAGAACGCCTATACTGAGATGCATTATTGTATTGACTCCCTTTAATAAAAATGGTTAGAAGAGTAGGTGGCACCGCTCCAACCCTTGAATGACAGGAATAAATTTATTACGCATGGGATTTTTTATTTGGTGGTTATTTTCCTTCTACACAATAAAATTTAATTTGCGAGAAAGACATTTCCAACATAAAATCTACTTACGCTTATCTTATTAGCTGTTCGAAATGTTGTCCATTTTGCTCTAAACAGTAATAAAGTCTGTTTTCGAACTCCCCTCTAACATTACGGAAAACTTCACTAGGAATTGACCGGCATGCTGCTGTAATTCGTCTTTTAAGTTCGTCAATATCAGAAGGTTGTGTTTTATAAACAACGGATTTAAGATGCCCCTAAAGAAAGAAATCTAAGGGTGTTAAATCCGGTGATCTCGGAGGCCATTCAACTGCTCCCCTTCTGCCAATCCATCTACCCGGAAATCTCTCGTTTAACCACTGTCGGACGGGAAGAAAATAATGAGGTGGAGCACCGTCCTGCTGGTAATGTAACAGATCCTCCTGCAAAAGTTCATTACCTTCTGCATCAATTTGAGTTTCTATCTCGTGAGTTATAAGAGGATCGATAGTCTCTTCAAGCATATCAAGGTACAGATTGCCAGTCAAGTTTCCTTCCAGAAATAATGGACCAAGAATGGCATTTCCAAGAATACCAGCCCAAACATTAACTTTTTGTGGGTGTTGTGTATGCCCTTCCCGAAAAATATGTGGGTTTTCGTCACTCCAATAGCGACAATTTTGTCTATTAACATTGCCATTCAGAAAAAATAAACACTCATCGCTGAAACAGATGTTTAACAGAAGATTAGGGATGGTATTGACTCGATGAGACATGATTTCACAAAACTCTATTCTATCCTCGTGGAGCTCTTGAAGAATCTGCATTTTATATGGATGAAATTTATGCATTTTCAATGCTTTTCTTATAGTCTCGCGTGACATTCCCGTCTGTTCTGATACTGATCGTAAGGAGCTCGTGGGCTCTGCAGCAAATGTTCCCAAAACTTCAATTTTTAAATGGGAAGGGGGGTCAAGTGGCACATCATTTTGATGGGCGTTCAATTCTTGTTCCAATGGTACCCTGACTTATTATTTTGTGATGAGCATTTTCCGAAAAATTGCGTTCTAAACTAACAGAAGTAATTATTAGAACGCCTATACTGAGATGCATTATTGTATTGACTCCCTTTAATAAAAATGGTTAGAAGAGTAGGTGGCACCGCTCCAACCCTTGAATGACAGGAATAAATTTATTACGCATGGGATTTTTTATTTGGTGGTTATTTTCCTTCTACACAATAAAATTTAATTTGCGAGAAAGACATTTCCAACATAAAATCTACTTACGCTTATCTTATTAGCTGTTCGAAATGTTGTCCATTTTGCTCTAAACAGTAATAAAGTCTGTTTTCGAACTCCCCTCTAACATTACGGAAAACTTCACTAGGAATTGACCGGCATGCTGCTGTAATTCGTCTTTTAAGTTCGTCAATATCAGAAGGTTGTGTTTTATAAACAACGGATTTAAGATGCCCCCAAAGAAAGAAATCTAAGGGTGTTAAATCCGGTGATCTCGGAGGCCATTCAACTGCTCCCCTTCTGCCAATCCATCTACCCGGAAATCTCTCGTTTAACCACTGTCGGACGGGAAGAAAATAATGAGGTGGAGCACCGTCCTGCTGGTAATGTAACAGATCCTCCTGCAAAAGTTCATTACCTTCTGCATCAATTTGAGTTTCTATCTCGTGAGTTATAAGAGGATCGATAGTCTCTTCAAGCATATCAAGGTACAGATTGCCAGTCAAGTTTCCTTCCAGAAATAATGGACCAAGAATGGCATTTCCAAGAATACCAGCCCAAACATTAACTTTTTGTGGGTGTTGTGTATGCCCTTCCCGAAAAATATGTGGGTTTTCGTCACTCCAATAGCGACAATTTTGTCTATTAACATTGCCATTCAGAAAAAATAAACACTCATCGCTGAAACAGATGTTTAACAGAAGATTAGGGATGGTATTGACTCGATGAGACATGATTTCACAAAACTCTATTCTATCCTCGTGGAGCTCTTGAAGAATCTGCATTTTATATGGATGAAATTTATGCATTTTCAATGCTTTTCTTATAGTCTCGCGTGACATTCCCGTCTGTTCTGATACTGATCGTAAGGAGCTCGTGGGCTCTGCAGCAAATGTTCCCAAAACTTCAATTTGAGCTGCTTCATTTAGTACTCTGGGGTTATTTCTTTTTTTATTTGTCACTGAACCAGTTTCGTAAAACTTATTCACCAAATCAAGCACATACCGGTGACTTACATTACAATTTGGATGTATTTCGTTAAAAAGACATGCCGCCCTTCGTGCGCACTTTCCAACTTCGCCATAAATTACAATCATTTCAATTCTGTCTTGAAGAATGTAAACCATTTTTACACATTTATACACTTATTAAAGTAATTCCTAAACAGCCCAACAGGTACAACGGTATTCACAATACTACCACATAGTTCAAATTTGCTAACCAATTTTTTGCCGGAAAACAGAAACTTTTTACAGCAGAAGTAGCAAAAAAGGAAGGCTATCTGTACAATTTCTGCGATGACACTTAAAAATTCAGCATTTAATAAACACAACTTTACTACCATCTACGTTTTACTATTAGACTACTTTTTTATGTAAAGTGTTTGGAGCTAATGGCTAATGTTACCCCTAATAAAGGGTTGGAACGGTACCACCTAATATTCTAACCAGTTCTGGCCAAACCATGCATCTCAGTATAGGCGTTCTAATAATTACTTCTGTTAGTTTAGAACGCAATTTTTCGGAAAATGCTCATCAAAAAATAATAAGTCAGGGTACCATTGGAACAAGAATTGAACGCCCATCAAAATGATGTGCCACTTGACCCCCCTTCCCATTTAAAATTCTAAGGGTAACATCTACCCCTCCTAGGGGGTTGAACCACGAGGGCTACAAATAGTCCTTGAAAGTGTCCCCCTTGACAATAAAATTGACCTGTTTTTTCGATTACTCATATTGTTTACTGGAAGGAAGATATTAAGGGTGGGAAGTTTTCAAATTGACACCCTGTATAAGGTTCATCTTTATGTTCTAAACGTGCTGTCTCATAATCTGACATTTATCTAGAGGGATTCGTCTAATCTAACAAATTTTTTTTGTTTAATCATTGAACTTAATTAATTGAAAAGCTCGATTTCATCCTCAGATTGCGTATCTGTAACAAAAAATCATTAAATTATTTAACAATTTTTTTATGAACAACGTGTTTTTGTAATTATTGGAGAAAAGAAATACATGATTCTGGAGTATCCTCAAGAATATCAGGTGTTATGACTACATCTTCGTACGCTTTCGGCAATTGATCACCTGCAAACCAGATCATTTTGAATTTTCCGTCGACAACTTTCCATCCATAGTCCGTTGGTAAAAGATCAGTAATATTTGCATTAAGGGCATTACTCCATGAGCATGCAATGAGGCTTGTGCGTAACACTTGCTGGAGTAACTCCGATTCACAGGGTGGCAAGTTGCACGCATCGTAATTCCGGACACTCAAGGAGAAAGGTTGTGATGTGTCTTTTACCTTGTACGTCCTATTGAAGATGACAATCCTGGCTTGATTGACATCGTCTAACTTTTTCAACCCATACAAGTGGCAAGTTAAAGACTGTATGATGTTAAAAGAATCCTGGATTTGGGATCAAAGGAGCATAATGATGCTCCTTTGATCCCAAATCCAGAAATGCTTCTTGGAAAATTTCGGAATTCATTAGTAATTGCAAAGGTTTCTTTTTCCCTCGTCGGTACAATGCTGGGTTGAAATCGCAACCAGTGAATGCATGCAAAGCTGGAAGCGCTTTCGAAATTTTTGGGCATTTTTTTTTGTAGAGAGCGGATACGTCGATGTATCGGCGTGCATTGCCAACTCCAAGATCCATCCAAAGTTCTACTCTTGCTTGCAGGTGTTCCATGTTCGCTAACATGATGACCACTATATCAGTGAGAGTGGAATAGAAACGCAGAGAGGGAAATATAGGCATCACGCAGCTGCACGCATTTAACTTTATCGACGAATTTTTGTTATTTCGTCTTACGGAAATCGTCAGATTATATATTTTTCGTTATCCTTAAATTATTTCCTTCAACATAAAAAAAATTTAGCTACGCTCGAGAATGTCGAGATGACGTTTTTTTTACAACTTTGCCGCCCTCCCCTTTCTTTACGTCACTCTCAAATTGTCAGATTAGTGGAATATACACTTTTTAGCATGTAATTAACTCACCCTACCTTGATCTGACGCGCTCGAGAATTTCTGATGATCAATATTTTTTTACTAATCTGATCCTTTATTCTTCACGGGCGGCCTTATATATGGGGCTCATATTTGGTGGAGGTACTTAACCGGGTACAAGGTATCCCCCTGTATATTAATCTGCCGCGCTTTAGTAAATCCCGAAATCCCCGCTTGGGCTCCCCTATTATAATGAAATAAAAACAATTAAATTCACATATCCAAGTTACAGGTGAACAGATATTTTACTACGTTTTTTGTCTGTTCGGACTAACTTCAAACAGTTCAAAACTGAATAACAATGCAGTACCATTGCCTAAGTTACGGTTACATTAGATGCGTACTATGACGACCATTGAGTCGGACATAGAAGAACGAATATGGTCGTACGATCTTGGTGGTCGCATTGCATACATTTAAATGCGACTAGTGTCAGTTGAAACAATATGACCGAAGATGGAGAATATTTGTTAGAGAACAATTTTTTAAGTCTTTTGATGTTAGTGAATACAAGACAAATATGGATAAATGATGTATACCTACATAAATAGGAAAAAAAATGGCGAGTTTCACGTATTATTTGAAGAGTAATTACGCCAACCACATATTAGGTGGAAGATTCGACTTCCGGCAATGGTGGAGGACAGACGGCGTCCTTAGTTGGAAGTCAAGTAAATGTGTGTGAATGGTAAAATATGTTGAAAATTAGCAGTATTGTGCATTGTCTATAAAGTGTTATGTGAATTTGTCTACTTCCCTAGCTTCTTACGCCGGTATCCAGGCCGGATGACAACGGATTTGTCGGAGCTAGAGGCCATACTGCTATTTAAAAATACTTGAAATGATTTCAAATTACCTGATTTGGAGAAATTGTTTCCGTATGGAGACAGAAATCCAAAAAACTAACTGAAGAAAAAGAACCACATCTTACGAGCCATATCTCTATTTTGATAATCTTTATTTTTTGTGCCATAGTGCCTTTCTTTCAAACACACCCAAAACCATTTTCTCTACCAATTTTTATTATAATCGTTGGATATGTTTCACCGTGCTATACCCACATCACCATGTGGCTCTCTATTATATTTTTGATGCCTATTCATCTTGTGTTGTTGAAAAAAGAAAATTTGTAATGAAGTTAAAAAAATATAAACTTCATCTCAAGTTATCCCAAGTATAATTTCTCATCTTCTCGATAAATATCCAACAATAATAATAAGAAATATTCAGTGTACGTTGTTTTTATGGACTGAAGTAGCCGAAAAAAACAAACAAGTTTGAATTTCAAAATCGGTCGTGCAGATATGCGCATACACTGACGACTATTCCTCATCGAATATAACCGGTTCAATTTGTTAGCCGTTGCTTATTTTGATTGTCCGACTACGCACGAGTATGTCAGACTTGATGGTCGTCAGAGTACCTACGCATTCAATATAACCGTAGCCTAATATGTTAATAATGATATAATAATAATAATGTTTGTTCGGTGTGAACAAATTTTGCAATCGATTTTAAACCAACTTCAATCATAGCTTAGGTCTGGATGACAATGCAATATCATTGCCTAAAATGTTAATAATGATAACATAATAAAAATGATAATGTTGGTATGATCAGTACAATCTTATGCAATCGATTTCAAACCAACTTCACACATATCGCAGAACTGGGTGACATTGCAATATGTAAATAATGATAATATAATAATAATAATGTTCGTGTGTCCGTACATATTTTGCAAATGATTTTAAACCTACTTTAAACATGGTCAGAACTGGATGACAATGCAATATCATATCTTAATATTACTTGAAAAGGCGAGCTTCGAAAACGATTAAACTGACAACGTCGCATTTTGTGATTCCGACCAAGGAACGGAAGAATCCTAAAATTTCAACACACCGAATTTCATGAATTAATAGTGACGTAACACAGAGTACTTTGTTCTAATGTTTGTTGCATACAATTTTATTTTATCTAGCGTTTGTAGTTTACCAAGGATGGAAACTCTCTCCTTAAAAAAAATTCAATATTTGAGCTGATCGAATCTAACAAGCTAGCAGAATCCCAATTCAATGACTTTAGAAAGTATTTTATAAATTTTTTCTTTTGTTTCAGAATCCGAGAGAGAAAATTCAGTACTACATCAGCCACCGCAATGAACGTGAGCAGCAGATCATGGATGCGCTCAGTAACAACCAATCTCAGACATTCAAAGAGAACGATTTGGTTCAAATTATCTACACAGACCTTCCTAAACACCTAGTGAAAGCTGCAGAAAATAATGTTAACCATCACCTTGTGAAGCTCTTGAAGGAAAAGAGGGTGCACAGAACAAACGATAGATGGCAGATCAGTGAACAAGAATTTGTCAAAAGTCACTGAGTATTAGTAGGTTTAGGGAGTTTGTAAAAGGCTGTATTTAAATTTAATTTGAAGTGTTTTTTAGGAAAGGACACGAGGATAGAGACATTTTGTACATATATATAGTGTATTTGCTAGTCATTACAGAGCACTCTGCTGTAAGATGGTTGATAAAATTTGAATTGATGCAATTGTTAGGTTATAGTTAGAGAGCCGCAGGTTCTGAGACGCGATGACCCTGACGTCTTCCGTTTGGTGAGGTGAAAGTCCATCCCTCGAAAACCCCAAATGCCAAATATTTTTCAAATCGGGTGGGGCCGACTGCAGTACGAAGGAAAACTGTCTATCGATTTTTTCGACGATTTAAATATGTCTTCCGTTATGATGATTTTGTTTAGAAAGTGACTAGTAATCATCTGACAAAGTAGAAGACGATTTGGTTGAGGTGCACAATGGGACCCAAAATCGATCATCGCAATAATTCGTCGTCTCATATAAGCTTAATGTTGTGTTCCTTCACTTTGTTATGGTCTTTACTTCGTGAAAATCCGAATGGAAGACTTTTTCAGTAGGGCCTCAGGGTTGATCAAATAAACAAATTAAAAAACTCGAAGGAGTGGCTAAGTTTAAAAATCGAAAACTGCACTTGGGTTCAATCTTAGGCTTCCAAATTTTGCATGGAGCTTCTTCAGGGGCCAGAAAACCTGTTTTCCAAAGGGAACATACATGAAATCGATCGATTTTGACACGGAACGACACGGACGGAAGACATATAAATCGTCCAAAAAATCGATAAGACATTTTTCCTTCGTACTGCCCACGATTTCAAAAATATTTGGAATTTGGGGTTTTCGAGGGAAGGACTTTCATCTCACCAAACGAGTTTAGACACACGGCTCTCTAACTATTAAACTAGGAAGAACACAAAATCAAAGTATTGTACAATTCGTTTTATTATTCAAAGATTCAAATCACCGCCATAAACATTAGTACAGCCAGAAAAGAAAAATATTCTATACTGAATTTTTTAAGTTGACTTCCTTTCTGGCTGTACTAGAACTGAATAATATATCTCATTATTTCATATAAAAATAACATTAAATAAATAATAAAAAAACGTAATTAAAATATAATTATCCTAAAAATGATCATCTTTTAATTATTTTGGCGGGTGGGGGCATCGCATCTGAGTCTTTTTCTTTGAATTTGTATCTCTCTATAAAATCCAAGAGCTTTTCTTTCGATATTGGATCCTTGATACTCCCAACAACAGCTGAAACAATGAAATATGTATATGCAAGGTTTTATTTTTTAAAGTTTATTTCCTCATCTGTCCAACTTTGTTCACTGTAATTATTAATTCCTAAAAAGATAAGGAGGAGGCAATGACAGTAATTTTTCATTGAAGGCCAGTAGATGAAGAAAATATCGGTCTCAGATGATACGAAACTTTGCAACCTCATACAGAGGACCTCAATTATTCACGTTATTTCGATTTACATTATAGTTTCAGCAGTCGAAACGTAAGAAATCGCTCTAAGTCAAAGCGGAACACATTATGAAGGGATCATTCTACAGTGGTCCAGTTAAATACTTGATTATCCATCTAATATCTGCTACATTTTGTACTGATTGATTGGAACTGACTCATTTCAGATCGGTGTTTTGTTACTGTTTAGGTGCATGATGAGTATACCGAAGGGTTAATTTGAGGATTATTCAAAAAATTCTTTCAAACATTTTTGCTATGGATTACAAGTGTTTCATTTGCGGTGAACATTTGGCAAGTGGTGACGTGCAACAATGTGATGGGAGACAATTGAATTTACTGAATCGGTGCAGTGAAATACGAAGAGGCGGGAGGAAGCACTTGCTTCAAGTTTAACATACATTTTCCATAGAATATTTTCAAATTCAAATTGGCAACGTCACTTTACGCGAGCTCTCTAAAGTAGTAGAAAATTGATTGAAACTGAAAATAAAATTTGGTTGACTCAAATCTTGATATAATGAATAACATAGTAGATATTTCCATTATTAAAGCTGATAATCGTTGGGCCTAAAATGTTCGACTATAATTTATTTTTCCGCTCGACTTACTCCAACAGTGGTTTTGCATGAAAATCTTCAAAGAATCCGCATGAAGGACTGAAATGTAATAGATACGTGAGAATCATTTTCTTGATTTATAACAAATTTGAAAATAAAGAATGGTAAAAACACTGTGAGGCACATAATATTATCTATGAGAAAATAAACACTCAATAGCAATCCCAAATGTATATGCCATCCAAATATCCAATAATTTACATCTCTACAAAAAAAGGAAAATAACTTGCTTGAGAAAAAAAAGTACCGATTGCCGAGATCGAATCCGAGGCCTTCAGCAAACTAGGCAGCGACTCTAACCTCAGCACCACCACAGTTACTTGGAGTGCTTTGAATTTATTGTCTATACTTTCCATTTTCAACAAAAGCATTGGAGATGGAGCGTTTTTCAATATTTTCGCTCTAGAGCGAAAAAGCTTTCACAAAATGACATTTTACAGAAAACGTCAACTTTGCGTTGAGATCTGAAAGCGTCAAAGGCTACTTTGGTAAGCGGTTGTAGAAAATAGCTATTTATGATACAAGTTCGTAAAGTAGGACTTTTTGTATGAGTGTGAAGTTTGTTGAATGAGGCGCAGCCGAGTTCAACAAACACGCGAGTACAAAAAAGCCCTTTACGAAAGTGTTTCATACAAAGTTTTTTCTTCAACAGTTTCATATTAGATAAGATAAGATATTTATTCACCTTAAGAGGCCATGAGCGAAATCATATTTGGGAGGTTTTTTCTTTGTAAAACAGTTGATAGCTCAAAAACGGTTCGTCGTATCGATTTCAAACAAAGACAGGTTTCTAGAGGACGTTCAATTCTATGTACCTACGTCTGTGGCAGCACCTCACGGTGCTTTTTACAGATAATCGAGGCAGCTGCAATGGTATTTCTCTTCCATTAAAATTTGATGCAATTTTTTTCCAATCGAAATGAATTTGGTATCAAAAGAAAGGTGAAAAAGATCTATGTACGTGCTGTAAAGTTTTTTTGAAATTATTTGTTCTTCTACCCAAAATATTGCTTCAAAGTAACTGCATTTTTGGGAAACTTTTGAGGTTTTTTTAGTGAAAAAGTGGATTGAAATTTCAATTTCCATTACAGCACGTACCTAGAATCGAATGTCCTCTAGAATCCTGTTCTTGTTTGAAATCGACGCGACGAACCGTTTTTGAGTTATCCATTGATTATTTTACCCTAAAAATCGCCCCAAATATGATCGCGCTCATGGCCTCTTAAAAATACAATAACGATATATGAGACACGCATTGCAAGTAACATATTCGATTTGTTTAGGTACGTCTACAGTGATAATGTGAATAACAATTTTGAGTAAAACAATATGTAAATAATTAAAAGAAAAATACATGTACAAATTTGAAATATGGAGTCATACATTACAGTTTATGACATCCCACTAAGAGCCTATCTTGGTATACACAATTTGGTCAAGAACGTAGTAGGTCATCATAGATTTTTGTGTCTTTCTGTATGGAAAATGACTTCCAATCCACTGGTATAAGGTTATACAGCTTCAAGGGCATAAATTCCGTTTGTTTCATGGTTACTTCATAGTTCACTAATGCTAAACAGGTTCTTGCTTCTGGTATCGTAATTGTGGATTTGCGATCCCATTGTATTTCTGTGTTTGTTATTGTGTGCCCATAGTATTGCTTCTATTATATATATATATATGTAAGGTAGAGTTCAAATTTTCAGTTCAATGAAAATTGGCTTTGCGTGTTCGTTGTCCCACGTTTGCAATGGTACGGATAATTTTTTTTTTTGGCTAACTAGTAGCTCAAGACACCCCGGGCTACTTCCCCATAACAGGGTCCCATAGGTAATACCGTAATAAACTGTCTTCAATACTTCTAGAGATAATATCTCCCTCAAGTTTCTCAATACAAAGTGACTCTTAGATAACTTCTTATTTATCTCCTTAGTGTGAGTTTTCCAGTTAAGTTCGGCATCTATAGTGAAGCCAAGAACTTTCACTACTGTATCCTCATTCTCGAGATCTTTATGTTTTGTAAATGAAATGCTTTTTGTTTTATTTTTATTGAGAGAGAGAGAGAGCATTGCCAAATTGTAGCAATTATATCATTAATTTGAATGTTTAATGATATGAATTGCCGTCGTATTATCAAACAAAGACTTCCGAGTTATATTTGACACAAAATACTTTTTCAAAAATGCATGAATGTATGAACAGTGTGTAAAAAATTACTTTATGCACTAGCGGGCGGTAAAGTACACTTTACCGCCCGGTTCGCCGGGCGTAAAGTGGCACTTTACCGCCCGTGGGCGCATTATGGCCCGGCGGGCCGTAAAGTAGACAAAATTCTCAAATTGTCTATACTCACACATCATTTCATGCAATTCCTAACACGAATTAGAACCATTTCAGTTCAATAGAGCAATACTCTTTCTAACATTTGTTCATAATAGTTGGCAATTTTTTCGGTGATGATCTATTTATTTGAAATAGATTCTCCAATATAGCACTCAGCTACTATAGTTTCACATTCCTCATATTATGTTACCCTTAATTATTGTATGCATAACGTATGAAACGTGTAGACCATTGCAAATCAAGTCAGTATTTGTGATTCGCGCTATAAAACCGCTAGTGCATTAAATAAGCCTTCACGTCAACAATACGTGACATCAATGTCCATCACCTACTTGATTAGATGTAGTAAAATATAAGGGACATTGATCTAAAATTAATTTCCAGCATTGTTTTTGTCATGTCATGTCATGATGCAGGCATAAGAAAAAATAGCGTATGATACACTTATACAAGTGCCTTTAAAGCACTCGTAACATTTGAGGGCACTCCGTTTCATGTAGTTACCGCATTACGAAGATAAGTAAAACCATTGTTGAAATAGAAGTAAGATAGTAAGTCAACCTTATCGGATTCAAAATGAAGGCGACAGTGATTTGATAGATGACAGTTGCGTTTTGGTCCAATACCTTTTCCACAGGCATTGACTAACTATCTTCTATTTAAACAATGGTAAAACCAACGAGCTCGTATAGAAAGGAAGAAGTAAACAAACCAAAGTGGCACCAAAGTAATGCGAATTTTCCATACGCAAATAACGCAAGCGATTGGTTGAGACATTCGGTTTGTTTCGCATGCAAAAGTGTTTTAACAGTGGCGCAACAGTTCGTTTGTTGCGCTGTTCTAAAAAAAACATCTATGCGGGAAGCATGGAGGGAGTGTAAAACGGTTTCAAATTATCAGAAACGGTTTAAAGTTGCTGTAGCGATGTGAATTTTGTATTTATGAAATATATAAGCTGCCATTGTGATAAAATTCTAGTATTTTCAAACTTAATTTTTCTATTATTACTCATATTCAAGTAACCGCTGCTGGCGCTGTCGTAAGCAAAGGCATGTCAATTGTTTCCATTATTATAGAGCCAATATAACAAAGCTTTTTCGTTTGAGTGGCTACGCTTGATTTATTATATATTACATCGTTGGGTGAAACGATGCATGTTAGTAATGAAACTCAATAACTTGTTTGGGAAACTCGAACCATTGTTTAAATAGAAGTAAGATAGTTAGTCAATGCCTGTGGAATCATGATTGGACCCAAACGCGAGTGTCGAATTTTGTATTTATGAAATATATAAGCAGCCATTGTGATAAAATTCTAGTATTTTCAAACTTAATTTTTCTATTATCACTCCTATTCAAGTAACCGCTGCTGGCGCTGTCATAAGCAAAGGCACTGGTGTTCGTAGGAGCGTAGGAAAACTGTCAATTGTTTCCATTATTATAGAGCCAATATAACAAAGCTTTTTCGTTTGAGTGGCTACGCTTGTTTTATTATATATGATATCGTTGGGTAAAACGATGCATGTTAGTAATGAAACTCAATAACTTGTTTGGGAAACTCGAACCATTGTTTAAATAGAAGTAAGACAGTTAGTCAATGCCTGTGGAATAATGATTGGACCCAAACGCGAGTGTCATCTAGCGTGATTAGTTACAAACGTGAATATTTGACGTCATTTTAATGCAAGGTTCTTCAAGGAACCCTGATTTTAATGCTGCACCATTGTTTCAATCAAGTAACGACATGACTTGGAGGCCAGATTACTGAAGTTACAACATGATTTGGAGGCCAGACCACTGACACCATCTACATGTCACGTTCATTTGAATCCAATATTAATTCCATGAGGTTGGCTAACTATCTCACTTCTATTTAAACAATAGGGAAGAATCTCGGAATGGGCGACATCTGTTATTAATTGTTTGAAATAGTCGAGCTGTGACCAACAAACTAACCTGTGTATGTTGATATGGCTGAAATGTGATGTTTTACGTTATTTCTGGTCATTTATGTATTGATAGTGTTATAGTTGCAGGGTTCGTAATTATCAAGATAATTATTTTTTTTGATAATTATCAGATAATTATCAGATAATTATCGGATAATTATCGGATAATTATCTGACAATTATCTGATAATTATCCATACTGACAGACAACTTATTTTCGTTATATTTTTACTTACAAATTATTTTTTCAGTTCAAATATGTTGTGTATAAAAATAAGGAAGGCATTTATATCAACTTTTTTATTATTTGAAACTACAAAAATAAAAATAAATGAATAAAACTAAATATGAAATAAAAAAATAAATAAATTCAAAATTTCTTTTTCTTAGTAGTATAAAATTAAAATAATAATATGTTAAACAAAATAATATTCCAAACTTCTTAAACAAAATACAAAATAAATAATAGTATCACATTCTAACCATGTTAAGGAAATTATTTATTATTTTAAAATCAGTCTTTATATTAAGTCTTTGTTAAATTACTTAATGCCCTTAATGGTATGTTGTCTTCTTCATCCGAATCATTTTCCACTGAAATTATTGTGGGAGTAGATGTTGAAGGCAGCTCAGATTGAGGAACTGGAGAAGTTATCCAAGTCAAATCATTCTTTCGATTTTCAGGGTTTTGATTAAAATATTTAAATAAAAAGACAAGTTTGGCAGCTTTTTCGTTGCCTAATCTATTGTGGAGTTTAGACTGAACCAAGCCAAATGTTGAGAACTGCCTCTCAAGCCCCGCTGTGGCGGCTGTAGCAGTTAAAAGCTTTTCGCAAAAAGTCAAAAAAATTTCCTTATCTGGCCAATCTTTTTCATTTTCTAAAATCATTGACCTCCACCATAATAATGGACTGGTCATTACGAACTGAGCCCCAAACGTATATTCTGGAAAAGGAAGAGTTTTGGCAACCAATGCCATTATGAAGGAAGTGAAGTTTTTGTCAGCTGCTGTTATATATTCATAAGCTTCCTTTTTTGAGCATTACCCAGATTTCGACCTAAAAATCGATGATCCAACATGTTGGCTGCATAGTGCTCTCCAGACAGAGCCATTTTTTCTCGCCAGAAATGCTTTTTTTACAGTTGATGTCTGATGTGCTAAATCATTTTCTAGTACATTCCATATTTCTACAGCTATGGCTAAAGTGGTTCCGTTTCTTTGCATTCTGTCCAAAGCCACTGCAATTTGTGAAAGAATTTTTAGCAAATCAACACAATTCATTGTTATGTGAGAATCATTCACAATTTTAATAATTTCATTGTCTATCGACTCTTTGTGGTCTTGACAAACTTGCACTAATATCCCTCTGTTGTCAAGATATGATTGCAATGAATCATTCATAGTATTCCATCGAATTTCTAAGGGAAGAACTAATTTTTTACCCCCTGCATTTTTGTAAAGAGCAGATGGAACCTGTTTATTTCGAAAATATTTTATTACTTTCATAATCGACGATATCACTGTAGGCATTTCTAAATCTTTGGCAAGCAGATTCAAAATGTGTGCGGAACAACCATAGTGAACAAAATCTGTTTTTTGTTTTTCAGCCAGATCTCTTTTCATTTTTTGCACATTGGCTGCATTATCCGTTACAAAACTGCCTACCTTAATATCAAATTTTTCTTGGGCGGATTTGATAGCATTCATTGCAACTACACTTAAATTATCAGCACTATGTGGATTGCTCTGTGTGTCCACCGTGTTAATTAAAATAGATTCACCACATGAGGTGGTGATGCTTGAGCAAACCAATGGACAGTTGTGAATGTTGCTCCATCCATCCAACGACATAGAGACTGTTTGTCCCTTAATCTTTTTTCTTGTTTCTTGTGTGGCTTCATTATGAACTTTATTTAATATTGAATTACCAATTTGATAAACCGATGGAGGCTTGTAGCCAGGCCGAAGCAGTGTACAAAGTTTTATAAATTCTTCGTGTTCCACATGATTAAATGCTGTATTAGTGGCATAAAAATATTTTCCAATCTGTAGATCAATTTTTTCTTCGTAATCTTTTGTAGTTGCTATCACCTCTGTATTTTTTGTAATTGCAAGCTTGGTTTGAATTATGTTTGGTTTACTGGAATCTGTCGCTGGTGACTGTTGTGGTTGTGATGCAGTTGCAGGCGTAGACGAATTATTTGCAGGTTGTAAGTTAGTAGATACTGCCGCTGTTGGTGTATCTGTCGATGGACTACAAATACTTGAATGTTTTTTGAGTCTATTAAGGATGCCTTGCATTTCCTTTTTGCACTTCCGGCACCTTGCCCACATACCACTGTTTTTTGTTTTGATACACACATATTGGCTCCACACGGAATCTTTAATTCTCGGCATTTTTGTATATTATTTTTAAATTTTAATTTAACATACGAACGAACACGTTTGTTTTCAGTTTTTTTGACACAAATTTTGAGGTTATTTGTGTTCGGTGAGTTCGGTCGGATACGAGGGTGCATTCCGAACTTACGCTCAAGTGCACTGGAGTGCGAAAGGGCAGTCCAGTGGAAAACGCTAATAAAACAAAGTACAACTAGAGTTAATGTGGATTTTCATAATTATCAAGATATTTATCAAGGTATAATTATCAAGATAATTATCTTGATAACTATCTTGATAATTATCGATGATAATTATCACTCCGAACCCTGTATAGTTGGATGATGTTTTATGAGCACTTGTTTTAAATAACCTTTGTACCAACTGGAAATGCAGCAGATTGGAAGAGGTAAGGATCACACCTAAATCCGACATTTTGTCATTCACGGCGCCATCTCGCGGTACGTGATTTTTCCCTATGCTCGGACATTCTTCTTCTTATTTTTTTTCTTTGGCGTTTTGGCATTGACTGCTATGGTCATTAGCCATGTGTTATCGGTAGGCCTTGTTACTAACTCCATACGCCACCTTAGGAGCAGCACTGTTAATTGGAACGCAACAGTGAATAGTGCAGGACTCACCCCAGTCGAGCCACGAGATTTTAAAAACTTAATAGGTCAAATTAAATTAAAAAATCCCAGCCGCAACTGGGGCTCGAACTCCGGACCTTTCGACTCAGAGTCGGACGCTCTAACTACTGCGCCACGCCCAGACATTTATCTTCTTATTTTTTTTTTCTTTGGTGTTTTGGCATCGACTGCTATGGTCATTAGCCATGTGTCCTGGTAGGCCTTGTTACTAACTCCATGGGCGACATCTGTTATTAATTGTTTGAAATAGTCGAGCTGTGACCAACAAACTAACCTGTGTGTGTTAATATGGCTGAAATGTGATCTTTTTACGTTATTTTAGGTCATTTATGTATTGATAGTGTTATAGTTGGATGATATTTTATGAGCACTTGTTTGAAATAATCTGTATACCAACTGGCAATGCAGCAGATTGCAAGAGGTAAGGATCACGAAAAATGTGCTCTGTTCCTCAATGCTCATCATACGGTACTTCGGATATTTCTTTACATAAATTTCATTCTAATCTCATGGCACTTAAGAAATGGCAGACAATCTTGGAGATAGGGACACCTATCTCAAAGTATATATTTGTTTGCAGCAAGCACTTTCTGAAAGATGATTCTATTTGTGGTAAGTACAATAATTTTTATATATCTAGTTGTCATTTGCCATAAAATATAGTTAGTTTTACCGTAGGTTTCATGGTAATTACATGTGAGGATTGTACAATTGTAGACGATCTCATGCATAGACATTTTATTACTTTTCCATTGGAGCCATCAGTTCCACATGATTCCACATAAAATGAATAAATTGTTATCTCGACTTTCACAGGCATTTTATTTTCTTCTTCAAATTTTTTAATAATATCCTTTATTAAAAAATTTGATTTACAGCTTATGATTGTTCTGAATGAAAGAAAAAAAAATTTGTTGATCACACCTAAATCCGACATTTTGTCATTCACAGCGCCATCTCGCGGTACGTGATTTTTCCCTATGCTCGGACATTCTTCTTCTTATTTTTTTTTCTTTGATGTTTTGGCATCGACTGCTATGGTCATTATCCATGTGTTATGGGTAGGCCTTGATACTAACTCCATACGCCACCTTAAGAGCAGCACCGTTCATTGGAACGCAACAGTGAATCGTTCAGGACTCAGGAGATTTTAAAAACTTAATAGGTCAAATTAAATTAAAAAATCTCAGCCGCAACTGGGGCTCGAACTCCGGACCTTTCGACTCAGAGTTGAACGCTCTAACCACTGCGCCACGCCCAGACATTCCTCTTCTATTTTTTTTCCTTGGTATTTTGGCTTCGACTGCTATGGTCATTAGCCATGTGTTCTGGATAGGCCTTGTTACTAACTCCATACGCCACCTTCGGAGCAGCACTGTTAATTTTTAACGCAACAGTGAATCGTGGAGGATTATTTCCAGTCGACACGAGCTTCAATCATTCAGACTTTCACATCTGAAAATGAAAAAAGATCGCACCGTCTGGGAATCGAACCTGGAACCTCTCGGTTACCAAGCGAGCGTTTAACCACTGCGCTAATCCCCGCCCTTCTTCTTCTAATTTTTTTTCTTTGGTGTCTTGGCATCGACTGCTATGGTCATCAGCCACGTGTTCTGGATAGGCCTTGGCAGGACTCACCCCAGTCCAGCCACGAGATTTGAATAATTTAATCGGTCAATTTAAATTAAAAAATCCCAGCCGCAACTGGGGCTCGAACTCCGGACCTTTCGACCCAAAGTCGGACGCTCTAACCACTGCGCCACGCCCCGACATTCTTCTTCTTATTATTGGCAACATTGTTGTCGCGTCGCGAAGAAATAGGTTACATGATGTTTACGTCTAGTACTCTAGTAGTATAAGTGAAAAGCTCATTTTCATAAATATATTGGTAACAAGTAATAAATATATAGCATTTCCGTGCTAATATATGTTGAGGATATTGTTATATGTGAATAAACCCTAAAAATGAAAGTATTCGTTCGGTTTCAATATACCGGGTGATTCACAAAATTAGATGGGGTACGTGTCTATCAAGTGCGAAAGCACCTTTAAAATTTGAGGGCTATCCGTCATAATTTAACCAATTATATTGTACGTCAACCGCAATGGATACACCACTGCATCATTGAATTTTAGGAACAATCTAAGTGAAAACACAATCGTGCTTCTGTGAAAGATGTCATGAGAACTGAAGCATTGCAGTTGTCTACTCATCCCCGATTTGTCTTGGTTGTACACTTATTACAGAATGAATACTCCCAGCGTATGTGGTAACAACCAAAATCATCCCTCGACAACCTGTTTCCTCCAGATAATTCTCTAAGTAGAGAAATTTGAGAAGATTTGGCACTGGTGCGCATATGTATGTCACCCGTCCAAACATCGTCAGTTTGATTTACAACAGTGATCGTATTTTGACGTCTTTTGTAAATCGGTACTGATCAATCTGTCAGCGTTTAACTCTAGCGAATATTGTGATATGATTGTTACATATAGTGCAGCGAACGAAAATGCCCGGGCTTGTGTTCGAGAATACGCGAGAAACCTTCCAAATAGACGCCATACAAACAATTTTGGATGCAGTGCAGACTTCGTGATACCGGGTCATGTATTCCAAGTCACGTGTAACGTGCAGTAAATCGTGCTGTTGTTGTTGATGAACTCCTCGACCACCAACAAGCACCTAGCCCGTCGCCCAAATGTGTAATGATTTTATAACGTATGCTTTTTAGGGTTGGTAGTTATAAATATAATGATCAATGAACAAGCAAAATTAGCGCTATCGCGTGAAACTTAACAATAATAATGATAATAATAATAATATGTAGGGGCGTGGCGCAGTGGTTAGAGCGTCCAACTTTGGGTCGAAAGGTCAGGAGTTCGAGCACCATTTGCGTCTGTGATTTTTTAATTTAATTTGACCGATTAAATTATTCAAATCTCGTGGCTGGACTGGAATCCTGCACGATTCACTGTTGCGTTCCAATTAACAGTGCTGCTCCTAAGGTGGCGCATGAAGTTAGTAACAAGGCCTATCCAGAACACGTGGCTAATGACCAAGCAGTCGAGGCCAAGACACCAAAAAAAAAATTATAATAATACTCTTTTTTTCAAAGACATGCATATAGATTCAACAATGCCCTATTTCTCAACACATTTGAGGGCATATGGTGACTTTTCGGACCAAATCAAATTGTTTTATTGTTTGTTTTTTTTTCGTTAACCAGCTGTCGTCCCCTTACGAACGGCAGCCCTCAGAAGTCAAAACTTGTGCGAGCCAAGGATTAACGAGGTCTTAACTTTTTACGTGCGATTCCTAGCACTTTCTCGGGCCATCAGAAAAATTTCTGCAGTCGCCATGGTTTGAACCACCGCCGACTGGCAGCCAAAGTGATTAAAACATGTCGCTTTAACCACTCGGCTACCTGGCCCCAAAATATACTTAATTGTCAAAAGAAATTAATCCTCATTGACAAAGTGTTTCGTTAGTCAAATAAAATCTAATAGAAATTAACATGAGTCAGGTCATAAAAATACATACATGCACAGACACTTTTAAATAAATTAAATGTTACATAAAAAAACAATATATAAATTAATAAATAAAATTATGTATATAAAGTTGTGTAACATATTAAAATAGAGCACATTAAATTTAAAAAAATAAGTAATAAATGAACAAATAAATATATAGATCCTGATACTGGTATTTTAGTCACAAAAGAAAGTAAATATATTAACCCTTTCGCTCATGGTGTCCTAAATTTAGTACACAACTTTCTTGTTTTTTTTTGTGTGCAGAAAACTGTTTAATCCAAGTATTGTTGCCATGGTTTTATAAGTTGTTATTTTAGTTGCCAACTGTAATTTTATCTGTCATCTATCAGATTCTTCAGGAAGTATTTTGGAAAACTTCAGCTGACGAGAATGGACGAATCCTATCATCTGGGTCACCAGTTTGGTGTATGTCATTTTTGAATTTCTCAGTGTGGAATTTATTCATCGAAAAAAATACTGTGTGTTCACATTAGAGTGTTTTACATACTCGATTCAAAATATTTAAACATTTTATCACTATTTTGAAGTTTTGAACATGAATTTCGGTGTGCTAAATTTAGTACACTGTGAGCTAGTGGCATTGCATATGTGGTAGACATAACCTCACTTTATATCATTAAAAAATGTATTTTTTGTTATTTTCACAGTACCATTGATCGACATGGTTATTAGAAGGGCCTTAAGTAATCAGAAGCTATTATCAATAATAGAAAACAATTTATCTGATAGAATGTCAATGAAATCGAAAGTGACTTGAGTTAGGGCACTAATTTGGAAGCTTCTGGGGGTAAATTTCATGAGTACGAGATTGATTCAGAATGCTCGTTTATTTACTTGGACATAGGTTCAGAGGAAGAACAAGAAAACGGGTAGTTATATTAGCACAAAAACTTGCCAGAATCAACTGAATTACCTACCTACATTTTGATATATAAAAATAGTCTTGGAATATTACAGAGTATGCTGCGATATTTCTACTTTCGTTTTCGGATATTTTTTGATTTGCACGAGACATTTTTATTGAATTGCAAGGACTATCACAAAATTTGTGTTCTCATATTATAATATCCCATATACCGTTTGCTCATGGTGTACTAAATTTAGCACAACCCATATCACAAAAATTGGCTGTCGCAAAAAATTTTCTATAGGCTCAAAAATCTTAGAAAAATTCATTTATTAAATTTGCAAAATTCAAATTTTTTTATTTCAAAATACAAAAATTCATGAGTGAAAGGGTTAACAACAAAGATTAACTGGATTAAACTATCAAGTGTCCCTGTTGGGTAAGGTTGCTGAAAAAGTGACCTGAAAGAACTCCTGAACATTATAGAGAACCTGCTCAAGAAGAATATTCTTCTTAGATGATCTAAACCGATTATACTCTTTAATACTTCTTATATTCCGTGGACTATGATGGTACATTTTTGCTGTATTATATATCAATGAGTTTTTAATCATATTAGTAGAAGGAATGGGAAGTACCAAATTACTTCTTTAGCGAGTGATGCCTTCATTGATCTTATACAAGGATTTATATTTGAAAACCAAGCAACCTGTTTCAAGGATAAACCAACGCTACACATATGCCGATGCCGATCGGTTTCCAACTGATTTTTATTCGATGAAATATCATTTGGTATGCTTGGCATACGCTAAAGTATCATTAAAATACGCGATTTCTTTATGCGATCAACAATAATCAACTAGTTTCTGACAAATTCTATACGTGTGCATGTATTTAAGAAAAAAAAAAGTATTCTTATTGTTATGTTCCACGGGATATCGCAAATTTTGGCAGCGGGCTGACGGACTAACCCGTGTGATTATTCGGAGACTTAGTTCAATGCAAACTATGGTATGGCGTATTATACGCGAAAATCGTTTGTATTCATACTATTTCCAAAAGGAACAAGACCTAGAACCACGTCGCCACGTCGTCAGAAGTTTTGTGAATGGCTTCTTGTGTGCACCAGACAAGATACTCATTTTCCCCGAAGTATTTTATGGACAGACGAGGTTATATTCAGTAGGGACGGGATCTTCAATTCCCACAATAGTCATGTTTGAGCTCAGGAAAATCCACATGTCTTTAGTCCATTTCGGTAACAGTATCGATTTTCCATAAACCTTTGGGCAGGCCCCTATAAGAATTAGTTGATATGACCCTTTTGTTTACCAGCGGGGCTAACTTGTGATGCTTCTTTGGCCTTTTTGAGGGATCAACTCTTTCATGATATACCTTTGGCAAGGTTAAGACGAATATTGCTCATGCACTTTAGTCATGTGGTTAGAGACTTTTTGGTATGCTCTAGCCGTGGGATAGGCCAGGGTAGATACATTTCTTGGCCCCCAAGAAGCCCAGATACTACTCATTTGGACTTTTTTTGTGGGGCTACATGAAAAGTTTGGTGTACGCTGACCCCCATTGACTCGCTACATGACCTAGAGCAAGCCATCGATAATGCCTCTAATGTTATTTGTGCTCAAAGGGACGTATGTGATCGCGTACACGACAACCTCATTCGTCACTTGGAATTAAGTATTGACGGTAACGGAGCAACATTCGAACATTTGCTTTAACATGATAACATGTAATTCTGCTGTGCTGTTTAATGTGATTTGCAAAAATATTTTATTCATTTTTGCCATTTTGTAATGTGAGTAACATCCCAATCTTACTTAATACCCCCACCAGCTCTGCTGTTAGTCCCAAGTCTGATGAAGAGTGAGGGAAAAAAACCATTTCACGTGGTTCTTTTTTGCATAACAACTTAGTTGACTCCCACAATTTGAGATGGTTCTCACATCGAAAACAAAAGCCTAAATGTATGAAATCCGCTTGGTTCTTTTTTGCTAATAATAGAATGGATATTTAGCCATTGATTCATGCACAGAACTCAGTTTCGACGATCATAACTACTACTTTCAAGATTTTCGCCCAATCAATTGATATTCAAAATAACATGAACTGCGCCCTACTAAGAAGTCATCGAAATCCAACAATATTTTTTTGAAGGGTATGGTGAAATTAAACAACTGCACGATTTCCTTGATTTGAGCTGATTAAAATATTTATTTTGATAAAGCATTCATGAGTAGTCAAGAGTAATTCTTTTGAATGTTATAAAATAGGGTTTGGGAGTAAGGGGGAGGTTTTATATCTTTTTTTATAAAAAATTACACCATTGTTCAGCATAATCTAAACTAAAATACGCAGAGATATTGTTTCCGCCGATAAAAATGAATAGTTTATTCTGAGCAAGGTATGATTTCAACGCCCCATAGCATCAAAACTATTCATTTTTGGGGGTTGTCACCCAATTAATTTCTATTCAAAATTAGGTACTTGACCTGCATCATATTAAAAATTCAGAAAAATCCATCGAGATTTTTTCTTTTTGTGCCCTTTGGGGGTAGGAGGGATAATCATAAAAAACTGCTATTTCCCTTATTCAGGCATGTTTAAACATTCGACGATAAATTTGAAGGAGCACGAGAACATTTTTTTCGCGTTTCGTAATACGAGGTGGCGGGAAAAATGGGGGGGGGGGGTAAGATATTTTTTTATAAAACAGCACAATATTGTGCAACATTTGCAACAATTAAAAGTGGAAATATTGTTAACGGATTCAAAAATAAATAGTCTAATCTTCATACCCTTGCGAATATTCGCAATTTTTTCGGATCGATTCGACTCGTACGGCAAAAAAATTGCGTGAATGATGAATCATCATGTAATTTTCCGCTAATGTAGTATTATCCAACCCCAAATACTGAAAAATTCTATGTTGTGATTCATCATTCACCGATTTTTTTTCGCGGTACGAGTCGGATCGCAAGAAAATTGAGAATGAAGGTATGAAGGAGCCTTAACAAGTGTCAGAGGAGGTGTTTGGGCTACAAATAATGTTCAATGTCCTTGGTGTTCGGACCTCTTGGTTCTTGCCATAGACAACATAAATTAATAAACTTCATTTTTCGTTTCTCTATGGTTCTTGCCGTTCTTGGCGCTTTTGCAGAAAAGGTTTACGTGCCCGAAGGACTGCTTGGATGCACGAAAGAACACAAATGGATTCCAAAATAAATAATTGTTGTATGTGTATTGCATAATATTTGTATTAAGCAAAATAATGTATTCGCGATCACCATTAGCACCAGGTGGCGCACCAAAACTCCGGGAAAACAAAGCAAACGTCATTTATCTATGAGTTGACAGTTGACGATAATTTTATTATTGAATTTCTACTTCTAACTTTCAACTTTCGAGTGCTTATTTAGAAATGCCTGTGGTGAAGATGACCCATTTTGATCAATCGCTTTAATGATTTGCCTCTTGTGTCTAGAAGATAGATTTACGCCAATTGTGGAGACCTGTTACAACACCAGATGACTCAATGGAGATAAGAGAATGAACCCGACAGTATTAGTGAGTCGAGCAAAGAGAGCGGAGTTCTTGAATATACCGAAAGTTTTAAATTTCATTATTTGTTATCAATGTACTATTGTGAATTATAAATAATGTAAAGTTTGTTGTGTTAAACATAAATTAGTATTTTTTCCAATATTATTGTGGAGTAACACACCAATTACAAACAAAAATTCTCTAACTAGTTATTCCATGCACACAGTATTCAGGCGAAGTTTTAGCCTGCTTTAAGAACTCTAATTTGTTCAAAGTAAACGTGCCGGCCCACCTCGACACTCAATGAAGAGCACCGCGGCAGGATTGAGTTGGGCCGCCCTTGCGAGCTAAGCCCACCGGCAGGACGTCCCGCGACACGCCAGTTAACACCGCGTACGATGAACCGGCGGCGCGGGACACAGATTCGACTACGAGCTTTTTAACCGCAACAACTTTAATATACGCTATTGGAGCTGGAATTACCGCGGCTGCTGGCACCAGACTTGCCCTCCAATTGATCCTCGTTAAAGGGTTTAGAGTGTACTCATTCCGATTACGGGGCCTCGGATGAGTCCCGTATCGTTATTTTTCGTCACTACCTCCCCGTTCCGGGAGTGGGTAATTTGCGCGTCTGCTGCCTTCCTTGGATGTGGTAGCCGTTTCTCAGGCTCCCTCTCCGGAATCGAACCCTGATTCCCCGTTACCCGTTACAACCATGGTAGGCGCAGAACCTACCATCGACAGTTGATAAGGCAGACATTTGAAAGATGCGTCGCCGGTGCGTGACCGTGTGATCAGCATAAAGTTATTCAGAGTCACCAAGTTGTACGATGACGAGCGAACCCGCCACCGATTGATTTTGATCTAATAAAAGCGCTCCTTCCGTCTCCGGTCGGCTGCGGCACTGAACAAATTTTTTTTGGCTAACCAGTCATATCAAAGCTATGCTTTTTGCATTGAATCAGAAAAATCAAACCAAATATAGAACAACAAAGAAATAATCAACAATTTTTTAACACTAGATCTTATGGCAGAATGTTTGTTTTCCCGGAGTTTTAAGTACAGATTTCAATATGTAGATGTCGCCCACTCCGTGGTGATCGCGAGAACTTGAGTAAAATATTGAAATGCCATGATCATGAAAAACGTGAAATAGGAAATATCGAGCTTTATAGGAAAATAAGTTTGTTGGGAAGATCTAAGAGGAACCGACTGTGTCAAGAAATCAATAATGCATAATGCTTTTTCTTTCTAGTATTTGGAATAAACATCAAGAATATATGTACTGTTCTATCATTACTGCCCTATTATCTTATTTATGTTCCCTGAATTATACCTCTGTAATACATGTTTGCTGGCGAGTAAATCTATATTTATGGTTTGAGCAGTCTGAAATAATTTGAATATGAAATGAGAGTAGTTATATAACTCGTCTGAAGCAGCCAAAAGGGTTAGGGAATTACACCTTATTTGTAAATAACATTGAAGTCAAAATTTCAGTTCCTGAATTCTTTGACAATATGAAAGATAGTTTGAAAGTTAAAATATATATTCAGTTTCAAAAACAAAAATGTTGGGGTGCAACAGGTTGACGGGAATAATACAATTTTAACAAAAATAGAAACAAATAAATAATTCTTATTAAAGAGTAAAAAATCAACAATTTATCATGTCAACAACACATCTTCAAATTGTCCTTGAAAATTGAAAAATTGACCATTGAAACACACGTTTTTTTTTCAACTCCATCTTTTCTTCCTGTCTTCTTTGAATGTACATACTCGTTCCAAGAAAGAACCCTGCTCGTTCCCAGATTTTCCATTTTCTGTCAAAGTTAAACCAGCAAAACCGAAATGAAACTATGGTTGTTCTGGTGAACGATTTCTGATATTTCAGATAACCGCATAGATGTCTCGTATACCTTCAAACAATACACAAACTGTCAAAGTCAACGAGCAAAACCGTCATGAAGCTACGGTAACACATTTCAGTTACCGATTTTCAGTATAGATGTCCCGTAATACCTACAATTTTTTTAAAGTTGTCATTTACGGAACGCGATTTCGCTTACCTGGTTATCCAAGGTATTGTTTATATAGAAGTAAGATAGTTAGCCAACCTTATGGGATTTATATTGGATTCAAATGGATTCGACATGTAGATGACGAGAGTGATCTCGCATCCAAGTCATGTCGTAACTTGATTGAAACAATGGGACAGCATTAAAATCAGGGTTTTTTTGAAGAAAACCGCATTAAAATGACGTCAAATATTCATGTTTGTACCTAATCACGCTAGATGACACTCGCGTTTGGGTCCAATACCTTTTCCACAGGCATTGACTAACTATCTTGTATTTAAACAATGACCAAGGTGATATACGGTACATACCCTATACTTGTGATACATCATTGTGAAGAGAATTCAATCCCAAATACATCGGTGTACTGAAATTGAGGATCGATCAAGTGCTGTTGAAGTTTTAATGAAAACTAAGTTTCATCAAGATATTTTTCATCACCTAAAATGTTATCATCGCAAGAAAGGTTACGTGGGTACGCCACTGTATTGAAAAATAGAATGCTGTCAGAAATAATCGTTTAGAAGGTTTAGAAGGTATTTGATGTATTTGATGTATTCGAGTCACTTCATTCAACAATTTGAAACCTTTCGAAAATGGTTTATACTATATAAGAGAGAATATCCATTGTAGCTGCGTATATTGAAAATGGACGATGTGCTAGAGCTACGGCTCGAATTTTCATTGAAATTCATACAGAAAAAACCACATCATATCAGTACATGCTTCATTAAGTTCATGGTGTCGGGATCAGTGCTGAATAAAAAACATGAACGAGAGAAATGAAGGGGTCGCTGTTGCAGTTGTAGGACATGCAGTGATGGACAACATTCAATCTGTAGTATCTTACATTTTGATAACATACTGTAGGTAAAATTATCATACTTGAATTGTTACTAGGAAACCAATATAACTTTTCGACGTATTCTACAATTCACGTCTTTTTATTCCTTATAGAGAAATTCAAATAAAAATAGAATATTCTCTATAAATCTTTAAGACAACTTGTGACTATTTCTGGAGTTTCTAAAACCAGTGTACATCGAATTCTGAAAGAAGCAAAATTCCATCCTTATAAAATGCAGAATGTACAAGAATTAAATGATGATGATCCTGACAGACGTACAGTTTTGTGAAATCATGAGTAAATTATTGATTTGGATTTCTGTTCACATTTTGTAAGAAATAAACAAAACAAATTTTCTCATAAATAAGTTCTTTGGAACTTTTTTGAGTATCTCCTTTGTTTATTGTACATTGAACTGTTGATCTGAACTGCATTGTAATTCTAAATTGGTAAATAAACATTATTATTATTATTAATTACCTATACAATGTGTGCTTTTCTGACGAATCTTCTTTTTATTTAAATGGACTTGTGAACAGGCACAACTGCAGATACTGGAGTGACGTAAATCCCCATTGGTACAGAGATACTCATTCACAAACTTTCCAGAAATTGAATGTTTGGGCTGGTATTCTGGGAGACCATATTGTAGATCCATATTTTATTGATGGTAACCTCAACGGACAAACGTATCTTGACCTTCTTGATACAACTGTGAACTCCAGAATCACTTAGTTACTTGAAGACGATAATAGGCTATTTGAAGGTAAGCTCATCTTTCAACAAGATGGAGCTCCTCCACTTTTCGTGGCATTGTACGTCAACTTTTAGATGACAATTTCACAGGGAGATGGGTTGGAAAGCGAGGACCAATAGAATGGCCGGCTAGATCTCCTGATTTATCACCATTAGACTTCTTTTTATGCTTTTTACACAGCCAACTTCGCTTGATGATCTACGCAGGAGAATTGTTGTGGAGTGTCGTGCAGTGACTCCAGAAATGTAGAGCAATGCTTATACTTCTGTATGGAACTGAATGGTTCACATTTTGAACCTTTCTTACGATGATAACATTTTAGGTGATGAAAAATAAAAATATCTTGATAAAACTTAGTTTTCATTAAAACTTCAACAACACTTGATCTATCCTCAATTTCAGTACACCGATGTATTTGGGATTGAATTCCCTTCAAAATGATGTATCACAAGTATAGTAGTCCCATTGAAAATTCTGAAGTAGGGGGTGCTGGGGAAGAGGGGGTTCACAATACCATGACGATGTATTTGGTGAAAGTGTTCCCACTTGAAATAAAAATCGACGGGTCTGAGTGATGTTCAATTTTTTTCACTAGTTCGGAGATTTTGGGGGTGAAAAGTTTTAGCTGGGAAACACTGTATTGATGTCAACTAATAAATATATGGGCCTGAATAAACATTTTTGAGAGGAATTAAAATATAAGAGAACAACTACTTTTCACACAAGCGGCGCCCTATATAATTTCATCAACTGTATCAGACTGTGACTCAAAATTAGTACAGTAGCCATTAAAATATGTATTGTGAAATGATAAGTTACTCAAAATCACTTTAAAAACATTACTTACCAACAGCAGTGTCATAACTATTGGGAAACGATTTGTCAGTTCTTTCTCTCATAAACTTCCATTGATTCTCTTCAAATTTACATTCTACTATTTTATTATCGAGATCCTTCATAGCTTTTGTGTATTTCATTTTGGCAAAAGCGGGCGTAAATTGCCCGACAAAGAGGTGGCAGCACTTCTTGGAAACAATGCTGAAACATATTCAAAATGAGGATAATAATTGCTATATTTTAAATGTTTTCGACTTTTTCCCTTAGGTTCATGTTCAATGCATGTTCATGCAATTAAAAAATGTTCATCTGAATAAAGAAAAACGAATGTTATAATTCAATCTTTAATGAATGACTGCATTTGGTTACAAATATGAAATGAGACCTATTGTAACAAAGTATGTGTTATATTTTTTTAGAATATGGAATTAATTCCAAATTTATTTATAACAGTAATTAATATCTAATGCTATCGATATTGACGTTAAAAGGACCAGAGCTTATCTAAACATCGTAAAAAATTAACTGTGGGCATATTTTTATATGGCGTCAAAGAGGAATATACCCCTCAACATAGAGTTATCGGTTTCAGGGCCAGTTTTTTTGAGTTCCAATTAAACTCCATGTTAATCAACTAATGGTTAGAATGTGATCCTTCAAACGTCATTTGATGAATGTCATTAACCATTTAAACTATTCGTTAGTAATCTGGAGCTTAACTGGAAATCAAATAGGCCAAGCTGTAGATAAAAATAAGAGGTCCTTTTCACACAAAATTGTAGATATTGATCTCTACTTCCAGATGTCGTTTACAGAATTTGAATACGATTTTCCTTAAATCTTGCAAGATGTGCCCTTAAATTGTTTATAACGCGATTGTGCAAAAACTACACATCGAACAGAAAACATCTTGTGCACAGTTGAACCACATGTTATTATAGACCGTTGACTTATGACACTAGAAGTGTCGAAGATGGAGTTGGATTATCAGGAAAAAAAATGGTTTGTTGGATCGGTACCCGGTCGCTCCCCTCCCTATTCAATCAATTTCCGGTTTAAAGCAATGTTGAAAATGTTATTATAGAAGCAGCTGTACAAATGAAGAGGAATAGTCTGGCCTAGCTAAACTAACCGGACTCTAGTCGATTTGCATACGTCTAGGTTGGTCCTCAAGGGCCGGAAGTTACCCTTCACCGACAGTACCCTCATATTATTAACGAAGGAATGCCCTTTGGTTAAACCCTTCATTCTGACCCATCATTCAATGTTATAATATTTGCATACAGTTTGGGTGGGCAAATTTAGCAGTATTCGAAGGAAAGGTGACGTCATTGACTTCAGGGAGGGGGGCGTCCAGGTACTGATCCAATAAACCACTTTTTTCGCGATAATCCAACTTAATCTTCATGTTCTTTGACGTTTTGAGTTCCTTTTATTTGGAAGAGTTCCAGCTTTAATTATCAGTGAGAGTACCTATAATCCATAACTCACCCTTCTCCTTCTTCCCTCATTATTTTCAGTCTAAAATCAACAGAATTCATATCTAAAGGTTTCCATTTTAGTACATCATCACAACGACCTGGAGTATAGGGCTAAAAAAATGAGTCAATTATTAGATTACTCAATGCATCAAATTGTAACTACTTATATACCTTAGTTGCAGAAAACCCATGATAACTCATTAAGGTGCATGAAACTTTTGTTCTGATAATTTTAATGTGTATTTTTAAATAGTGAAAGTTTACACAATTATTAAAACAAACCTCCACAACAACCGTTTTCCATCTTGTTTCGGGCTTACCTCTTTGGAAGGCTGGAAGATGAGTCCATCAGGCTCGTGTGATAAGGTTTTTGCAAATTTCTCCCCTAACAAGCTAGCAGCTTGAGTGATCTGCCAAAAATCTTTTTTCCTAACACTAAATGGCTCCAGAGACTTATTTATGAGACCGTTCTCCATTGCAGAATACCTAGGCTTGATTATTTCATTTTCTAAACAGTGCAGTCGCACAGGATGAAAGGGCATCTTCCCCACTTTTTGACCCTCAAATATGATGATATCATAAGCGAGAAATCTTGGGATGTCTTCTCCGTTAACCTTGTCAATGACCATTTCCTACAAACAAGATGACAAATTAAGTTAATTTGCCTTGGACTTCAGTTCCATATTGCTTATGGAGTGGTTAGTTACAAATGAGTAAACACTTACGCCATCTAACAAGGTATCTTTCAAATGCCTTCTTACATCTTTCCTATGTACAAACCTAAGACCATCGACCCTGAACACATTGTGGTCTCTATCAAAAAAGTATATTTCATCTTCTCCATCAATTAACATCATATACCTCATACCATCGGCTTTCCATGACACCCTGAAATATTTTTAAATGAGAAACAGCAATTCGTTACACGATAACAGTTAGTTAAAACATGAGGAATTAGACTGACAATTTCTCTCATATTATATAAACCAATCAAATCTTATCATTTTCTCAATCTAAACCAATGACAACAAGACTTTCTGAAAACACTCGAGCAAGCTCTCTTGGTGTTTCTAAGCAACACAATTTCATGAACATATAGTAATGCTCATCTTCAGGTGAAATGATCAGAAGGTTAAACTGAAATTAGTAAAAACAGTAATTACAATTTTGAAAAATGTGTAAAACAAATAGATAGATGAACTTGAAATCCAAAATGACAAGGGATGGGAAACATTGAAGAATTAAAAAACAAAAATTAAATTAAATTACAGAATGTAATTGTCTTGTCAAGCATAATACTTGATACTGTCTATTTCTTCTATTCTAGTATTATTGTCAAGTATTAATGGCCCTATGTCTGGGAGGGTATTATTATAAAAGGTGAATGGCATATACGAGGATATATTGAAAAATTCTTAGCCTACTATAGAACCAAACAAAATTTCAATGTTGAAATATTTTATTACTTAACATATTCTACTCTTGATTGAATACATTTATTACAGCGAACCTGCAACGTCTCTAGACCTTTCAAAAAAATTTTTTCTTATTGCTCTGCAAACCAGACCTCCACAGATTTTATTACCTCCTCGTTGGAAGAAAATTTACGACCTTTTAAACTTTTTTTCAGTTGGGGAAAGAGATGATAGTCGGACGGAGCCAAATCTGGTGAATCAGGGGGGTGTTCTAGTAATTCAAACCCTAAATCACGAATTTTTTGCATAGCAACATGAGATTTGTGTGCAGGGGCGTTGTCCTGCAAAAACAAAACACCTTTGGATAGCTTTTCGCGTCTTTTCTCTATAATTTTTTCCCGTAGAGTGGTCAGAAATGTCGAATAGTAATCTCCAGTTATTGTTCTACCCTTATCCAAAAAATCAATCATGATTACTCCATGGCAATCCCAAAAAACTGAAGCAAGAACTTTTCCAGCAGATTTTTGGAAACGAAACTTCTTAGGTCTTGGAGTGTCGCCATTCCATCGATTGTTGCTTTGTTTCTGGATCGTAGAAATGTACCCAAGTCTCATCCATAGTAACAAATCGGTTCAAGAAGTCTACATCGTTTTCAAATCGAGCACAGATCGAACGCGATGCTACCACCCTTGCACGCTTTTGGTCAACATTCAAACATTTAGGGATCCATTTTGCAGCAATTTTTCTCATGTCCAAATTGACGTGAACTATATGATGAACGCGTTCGTATGAAATATTTATAGCCGTATGCATAGTCAATTCCAGCGACTCGCCAGGGTTTCGCCGCTCGCTACACAAGAACTATAATGCACAGTAGAGCTCCAAAAAAGTGCTACATCTCCAGCGTTTCGCCAAAAAGTGACTTATCGCGTAGTTGTCACTTTTTTGGAGATCGACTGTACATTATAATCCTTGTGTGGCGAACGGCGAAACTCTGGCGAGTCGCTGGCGATTGACTATGCATACGGCTGTTAGTGTTTCAGATATCCGTTTTAGTCCAATTCGACGGTCTGTTAAAATCATGTCAAGAACTGCATCGATATTTTCGGGCACTGACACAGAAACTGGCCTTCCCGATCGGTCATCATCTTCAATGGAAAATTTACCACTTTTGAAGCTTGCAGTCCAATTTTTCACGGTCGCATACGAAGGACTTTGATCACCAAGGGTATTAAGCATATCTTCGTAAATCTGCTCACCTCATGAACCTTTTAAATACAGGTACTTGATGATGGCTCGATACTCCAATTTTTCGATTTTCACAATTTCGGTGGACATATTTTTTCTTTTAATTTAGTGCGTAACTCTGGTTTACTTTTTTGACGTCAAACTTTACACTGACACTTCTAATAAGTTATTGTTCGTTGCTATGGTAACACAATATTTTGTTTATGCAGGGAACTGGTCTAGGCTAACTAGATATCAATACCGAGGGGGAAACATCTCGCTAAAATGTGTACGAGATTTAAAATATTGAAAAGACTAAAAGGCTCCAACTGATGACTGAAAGTCTCAAGCCGATGACTGAAAGACTCAAACCAATGACTGAAGCGGAGATTTAATGACTGAAAATTGACTCAAATGACTCAAAATTTCTAGTTGTACGAGATTTAAAGGAGATGTTTCCCCCTCGATCAATACATCCTCGTATTTCTTTGAATGTCATATATTTCGTTTTTTCAAAGTTTATTGTGATTAGGTTATAATCAAAACAATTTTTAATCTTTTCAAAATCTAATGTGATCTTAGTATGTAATTCAATCCAGTTTTTTTCTCCATATAACTGTATCATCTGCAAAACTAAGAATTGTATAGTATTGATAAAAAAAGGTCGTTGAGATAGATAGTAAATAGCAGTGGCCCCAACACTGTCCCATGTGGCACACCAAATTAAAAGATTTGTTGTTCATTTCTAGCTTAATCAATAATTTTTGAACGATCTCTAATTTCATTATTATGAAAGATCAAATTATCTTACCGGTAAGGTTTTTCGTTTAATAACTTAATATTATTGACGTCCATAGAAACAGGTTGACTACCAGGGAATCCCCTGCTTTTCCATTCGCACATTGCCTGTACTTTTTTCTGGAGATTACTTGTTTTTGGAAGTTCTTGGAAAGCATGCACACCTGGAACCCCTTCCATGAATTTGGGGACATCTTTAGTGCGACCTCTTTTGTGTTTCGGATTATGACTTTGGTGACTGAAATAATGCAAATCATTTTATTAGTTGAACAATCAACGGGTATATATGAAATGATGAAATAAGTCAAAGCTCAATTTCCAAACGAATGAACTAACCACTGCACTACAGGATCGCCAAGTTGACATCTACAGGTTCAGATTTGTTACTGATGATGAAATGGGTTGAATCGAGGGGGAAGTAACTCTTTCATTAGGTGTACATCATAACATTTTCATTACTTCATTAATCATTTCATATTCAACTTAAAATCGAAATCTATGTTTCTGGGGATCCGTGATATGATTTTTTTCGGTTCCAAGTTGGCAAATTTATGCCGTCTGACAATCGGTAAGTGATCGCCTCGGTGATCGCTGAGCAGACGCGGATTTTAATCAGTGATTTTCCGATGAATAGTATAACATCATTAATGGTAATTATTTTTCATTAGAGTTAATTACTGCATTATTTTCATTAGGTGTACAAAAAATGGCTAGTTACTTCCCCCTCGGGTTGAATAGAAACCCATCTTTATGGAAAATGGCTTTCGGTTAAATTCCCTAAATTTTTGGTATGTTGTAGATTTTGACACCCTAGGCAAAAGTTTCCATGGGCACAAAAAAATTGGCAGACTAGTTTTCGAGAGAACGGGTGTCAAAGATGAAAGCTTTCTCTAATTTTTTTAAAATTTCGATTATTGACAAAACGCCTAGTTATTCTGGGAATACCATGCCTCAATGATGGTACAATATCACCTTGATCTCATATAATAATAATATTTATTATTTATTTATTGTCCATTCAAGTTTTTTTTTTTAATAACAATATACTATACAGGCCGTTTCTTTTATCATGTGGTAACATTGCTATATTCTAAACCTTAACAGATACGAAGACGATTAAATGGGAGAAAAGGTAACTATTGTGGAGAACAGTACAATGGTCAAAGAAAATTTACAGGGAGTCTCGCTCTTCCCGAGTTATACAGGGAAAACCAAAAATGCTGTTATTTGTTTTTTACGAATAGAACTGTTATTTCTGAAAATATAAAAAAATTTATAAGGAAAGTTTTAATGTATTTAAAATGTACTATAAAAATGTAACAATGAATCTTTGATTAAACGTTTCGTGTCAACACGGCCACCATCAACATTTTTTTTTCAAATACGGACCTGTCTATTTTAGTACAAATATTGATAAAGCGATAAAATCACAATTCAGTGGTATATCACACTTGATATTTTTATAACGTTTCATTTAAAATAACTAGCATCCTCAGTGACAACAATTTTTAATTACGGTCCTGTCGTTAGTTCTTTTGTAAATTATTTTGATTTCTTCAAAACCTATTTAACTATTGGCATACTTCAGACTTCACCCAATAATTTCGATAAGAAAATACCCCAACACAACGAACATTCGTATTTTTCCTTCTTGGGCATTTTTGTATTACAGAAATCCTTGTTTCAAGGATTTCTTCTGAATCAATTATCATACTGAATATTTCTATAATTCTCAATCCTGGAAGTAACGAAAATATTAGTTTTTGGTCAAAATACGACTATTGTCTGATATGGTACAATTAAATAGCATCTCACTTCATTTACCATTTTTAAACAAGTAGGCTTTGCTTGGTTTCTATGGCAGGACAAATAAATGAGTTGTTGATACGTGTTAAGAACTGTCAGTCGTTTATACACTCAGTCATATCAAAGATGTATTCAAATGACGAAAGGACTGATATGCTATTTGCTTATGCAAAATCAAATAGAAATCCTCTTTTGGCAAAAAATATGTATGGTGAGCTATACCCAAATCGTCGTATTCCAAACATTCAAATGTTTAGACGATTAGAAAGAAATTTGAGAGACTGTGGTGCATTTGATAGAAATAAAACTAGAAAATGTTTGTTACTGGAAGTATGCGGAACCAAATAAATGTTTCAGGTAAGCAAATATTACTTCATAAAGATTAACAAAGTGACGAAAATATTTTTTTTTCAATTTAGTATTGGTCAGTTACAAAAATATTTCTAATCAAGATTGTTCTTTACGAGAAATTGCCCACGAACTAGGGATTTCTGTAAAATCTACCAGAAATATTTTGAAAAAGAACAAATACAAATGCTACAGGATACGCAAAGTTCATCACCTCAATGAAAGGGATTACGGAAGGAGAGTACGATTTGCGATGTGGTTGAGACGTAGAAATAGGGAAGTTGGAAATATTTGTAATAAAATAATATGGACGGACGAATCAAAATTCACCAACAATGGTTGGTTTAACAGAAACATCCATTATAGGTGGAATAATACAAATGAACATTTACATATTGAAACCAATTTCCAGGAAAGGTTCGGAGTAAATGTTTGGTTGGGAATTTTGGGAACAAACATACTAGGTCCTTTCTTTCCAATGAGTTTGATGGCTACTTAGATGAATTGCCACTGAACATCCGCCGTGAAATACAATATTTTCAACAAGACGGTGCCCCTCCCCATAATGCAGCAATAGTAAGGGAACATTTAGATGCAATATTCCCAAGAAAATGGATTGGAAACAATGGACCAATTGCCTGGCCAGCTCGATCCCCAGACCTGACTCCTTTAGATTTTTTTGTCTGGGGATACATAAAGGATAAAGTTTTTTCGACAATTAGTACAGATATCGACCATCTCAAACAAAAAATAAGAGATGCATGTAATAGCATTACACCCATCATGCTAGAAAGTTGCCACAGAAATTGTATGGACAGACAACTTATGTGCATTCAACAAAGAGGTCGGCAATTCGAGCATTTAATGTAGGTAATCATGAAGAATTCATTTTCTGTATTGGTTTTATTTTCACTCAAAAATTCAATATGAAATAAATTGTTTTCTGTTTGTTTGATTTCTTCTACTCTTAAGTAAGTTTATTTCCGAGGTAAATTGCTATCGTTCGTCTCTGAAACTACAGATATCTTTTATTATAGTGTAAACATAATTTTAATAGATACATTTATTCAAAGCGTCACTGATAATTTTTATATCGGAGAGTTAGGTTTTGTGGAATCCATAAACGACCTAACGACAGGACCGTAATTAAAAATTGTTTTCACTGAGGATGCTAGTTATTTTTAATGAAACGTTATAAAAATATCAAGTGTGATATACCACTGAATTGTGATTTTATCGCTTTATCAATATTTGTACTAAAACAGACAGGTCCGTATTTGAAAAGAAATGTTGATGGTGGCCGTGTTGACACGAAACGTTTAATCAAAGATTCATTGTTACATTTTTATAGTACATTTAAAATACATTAAAACTTTCCTTTTCCATTTTTTTATATTTTCAGAAATAACAATTCTATTCGTAAAAAACAAATAACAGCATTTTTAGTTTTCCCTGTATAACTCGGGAAGGGCGAGTCTCCCTGTAAATTTTCTTTGACCATTGTACTGTTCACCACAATAGTTACCTTTTCTCCCATTTAATCGTCTTCGTATCTGTTACGGTTTAGAATATAGCAATGTTACCACATGATAAAAGAAACGGCCTGTATACATGAAAAATAACGGCATAAGGCATAATAGGCGGAGTTCAGCTTACAAATTGAAAAATATCGATAACATAAAATTATAGTGAATTGTTCATATTAGCTGCTCTTCCACTCAACCTCAAACACACCAGTCTAAAGAGAACAGAGTTTACCTACTAGACACATTTGTTCACACGGAAGGGGAAAGGGGGGCTCATTTCACATATTCTGCGTATTGAGAAGAATTTCTTTGTAATGTTTTTTAAAACAACTTTCTTTCATTTTTTTCAGATGGCTTGGTAAATTATTATAGATTTTGACTATCTGATAACTGAACGATCGTTTGAACTGTTCGGTACGATGTGTAGGGGGTGTCAATAAACCCTTGAATCGTAGATTCAATGTATGCACATCTGTTCGAAATTTCAATTTGTTGTAACGATAAATAGGCGTTTTTCTATTGATGATATTATGAAATAGACATGCTGCATGTAAGAACGTACGATTTTTCAAGTTCAGCCAACCATTATACTTTTTCGTTTCGTGCTCTGCAACAGGGTGAACAAAGAAAAATACAATTCGATTAATTTTAAACCAACCAATGTGAGTTACCTGAGAATTAATGATGTAATTTAGCCTAAATGAATTCCCTCAATCGTTCTTTAGTTCGGATAGGCCGGATAAGAGATAGAATATATATCGAACATTCTTCAATGTTGAGAGGGTTGAATAGTCGCTTCATGTATACAGGGTGAGTAAAAATATACAGTCCAAGTTTCTCAGAAAAATGCGTTTTTTTTTTTAATTACTACCCAGGGATTTCGAAAAAGAAATGGTTAATTTTCATGAATTTTTGATATAATGTACGGTTTGAGGAGAGGAGGAGATATTGTTATCAATATCAGCATAGGTATCCGGACTCATTAGTTGGCTATATAGTTTTGAATGTACGGATTTTATTGATACCCCAAATACTCTTTCGGAGACCGAAATGGACTATTTTCGAGCAATTCTTCTTTTTGAAAAATATTCGGAATAGATTAATGCGGTACCTATTCCAAAAATGCAATATCTTATATACATGGTGAATGAAATATCTTTCATCAGAAAGCCCTGTTTCCAAAGAAACTAGAGAAAATTCAAATATATCAAAAGCAATAACCCTCTGAATGTTGGGACTAATTCTCCATTGTTTGAAAGCTAATTCAATTCAGATGGAGAAATATTTTATATGATTTCTGTCAAATGTGGGGTTTCTACAAAATAGTGGATATTTTTCAATCAAGCACACCTAGGAATGGTAGATTTGGCATACAATAATTTTCTTACCAAAATTTTATAAGAAAGTCCGCACTAGTGAAAATCGACTTTTTGTAGATATTTATTCATTGAACTAATTTTGAATTGTATTTGAATATATTTCACACAAAAAACTTTTAAAGGCAAGCTTTTATCGAATTGCAGTAGAAAGGAAAAAGTAATTTCTTTACAGGTGTCACTTTATTCTGTTAGTAACTGCCGCTGATAAATTTCAATTTTCTCTAGTTTCTTTGGAAACAGGGCTTTCAAATAAAATACATTTGATTCACCATGTATATGAGGTTTTGCATTTTTGGAATAGGTACCGCACTAATCTATTCCGAATATTTTTCAGAAAGAATTGCTCGAAAATAGCCCATCGGTCTCCGCTGGGGTATATAATAAGTAATAATAATTATAAGAACCGTACATTCAAAAGTATATGCCGACAAACGAGTCCTGAGACCTATGTTGATAACAATATCTCGGACTCCTCAAACCGTACATTATATCAAAAATTCATGAAAATTAACCCATTCTTTTTCGAAATACTGAGTTGCGGAAGAATTTGTGTGAGAGACGTCAGATAACTGTGACTAATTGGAAATTCCTGCCAACCGTTTTGGAATTCCACTCTAGCATGTAAGTCATGAGGTTTCAGATTTTGAACCTGTTGACATATGAAGAGATGCCAGTTATGTTTGATTAAAATTCGGTTTATAATTGACGAACATGAAATTCTAAGTGAATTTTATGCGTCAATCAAAGAATTTTTTGTATAAGCTGTGAAGTAGGCCAAAACTACAATTTTGTTGTCCTCATTGTTTTCGAGTGTTTTTTTTTTGTTGATGACAAGACGAAAAAGATCCAAAATTACGGCAGTTTCTCAGAATATTTTTATTAGGTCTGTGTAGATTTGGGAATCTTTCTGCGAAAACACGACAAGTTCTGTCAATTATCTTATTGCATTTTCCATAAATGATTATTAAATTCAGGAAATCTTCATTAGATTACCCCAAAACGAGATATTTTGCACACAAATAGAGGACTAGGAAATACTCGTCAATTAAATCGCATCAAATTCTGACATATTTGTTGTAACTTCGTTTGTTTCCAAAGTTTTCTTGGTTTGGTATTGCTTCGAATGATTTACATTTCAAATATTTCCCAAAATAGGATATATCTTTCCAGGGGTGTATTTTAGGTATAGGATATTCCTCATGAATTTGATATTCTTTTTTAAGCTTAGTCGATAAGTTGAAAAACTTCTAACATTCAAGTATATTTTGATTTTGACTAGAATAGTGTAGGGTTTCCTTTTAAAAAATCCGTGTATAATCAGTTTTCTCCATGTTATGTTTTAGGTGGAAAGACCACTCTGTAAATTATTTTTGAAAATTCGATGGACCTGTTATTGACTTGATGCTTCTAGTGTAATTCTGTGAAATTTCACATTTCCAACTGTTACTGTATACGAGTTATAATTTTTCGGAGTAGTGTTGTAACTATCAAATTTTATAGAAAAAAATTAATATCTCGAAAACTAACAGATTTGGATATAATCCAGAACCTGGACTAGGATGCTGTGGGCCTGTTTGGAATGAATCAGCATTCTGAAGTCTGTTTCCTCTACCGACATACAATTTGATTCTGAAAGGTTCACTTTCCTTCCACCTTGGATAGATGCGCAATTGAATATGACTTCATCTTCTTCATCACCATAAAAAGCGCTAAAGGTGTGGTTGGTATTAGATGGTGTTTCAGTTAAAGAAGCTGTCAATGGATTGGCAATGAACAATTGTAAATGTAGCTTGTTCTTCGAAGACCCCCAGAAACCGCTGAGTTGTACAGGCAAAGAAACATTTTCAGATATTTGGGTGACATGTTTCCATTCTCTCAGGTTTTTTCGGTGATAGCGTGTGATAACTGTGAAAAACGTAATCTACTCTTCCACAGTTCTTTGTTATGCCCCCAATATACGACAAAAAAGCAGAAACTGCTTCGGCAAATGTTTTCTTTTCAAGTCTCATAACTTTTCTTATGGAATTCATCACATCTACTATTAAAAAGGTCTTGTCATCTGACTTGACTTGACTTCGATGACGCCATAGCTCAAAAATGTACCAGGTGGCGGATGTCCACCCAAGTCCAAAATACTAACTAGGACACCTACTAAACATTTCTGAAGAAACATTCTCCATACTCGAATTTTCCCACAGGACCCTAGTCCAGGTCCAGGACTAATATAGGCATTATTATACAAAGTGGGTCTAAAATCTGCTGGATAATTAAAAATGTAATGAAATACAGGTGTTCCAATTGAAATAAGGAAATTGCCCTTCCGGTATGACGGAAAGGGACCGGAAGTTTAAAATATTTTTGTTGAGAAGGTCATATTGTAAAACCCGCTATCACAAAATTTTAAGTTTTTATTTTGAATTCCTAATTCCTAACGAACGCTTGACGTGAAAGACAATGAATACTACAAGTAGGGTAATTCCCCACACATGCAACTCATTTGTACTAAGAGGTGTCTCATTTGAATGATAAATATTATTATTATATGAAAATACTCACTCTGAAGATGTTGAAGCCATTTCTTGGGCACCATCATCAAAATCATCAAGATTGTTGCTGCCTGTTGTATCGTCACTCTCTAGGCACCAATCAGGAAGAGAAGGTGGTGAGGGAGCCTCACCTGGATCGTCATATCGCTTGTACAATTCATCTATGTAATCTTTTTTATAAATTCCAACTGGTCTAAAAAAATCATTTAATTTTGAAGAAATTACTCAATTATGGTTGGTGAATAAGTTTTGTCCATGACTTTTTTTTAATAGAGGTTTGCGGCATTCAGACAGATTTTTAAAATTACAGAAAAAAGTTTCTCCTCGAGCAGGATTCGAACCCACGACCTCCAGATCGCCGGTTTGGTGCTCTACCAACTGAGCTACCGAGAAGACATGTTTTCCATCTGCAAATCGAGATACCGCTTTTTCCTAGAATTTTGGTGTTAGTAATATCACCTACAAACTACGGCGTTTGTAGGCGTTGGGAAAGTTAGTTGTTAGTGGGGAACTCATTTGCTTCCAATGATCATCAAGATCCTAATTACCCTTCACACCTAGCATCGTCGACATACAGCGATTTTCAGCAGGGATCGGGTGTGGATCTCCGACCACTGAACCAGGTTAATAGCCGAATATGAAAAATGAATGGGGTAGAGCACCAAACCGGCAATCTGGAGGTCGTGGGTTCGAATCCCGGTCGAGGAGAAACTTTTTTCTGGAATTTTAAAAATCTGTCTGAATGCCACAAACCTCTATTATATTTATATTACAGACATAAACTCCCCATTCATTTTTTTTAATCGGCCCAGATTCCTCTCTAATAATAATATAATGATAAAAAAATCTTTATTGATTATATAAACAACAGGTACTACAAATATAAATATTATCAAATGGCCATCGACCTAAGTTCTTCAGCCAGTAATTTTTTTTTAATGCTGGTACTTCCTTAGATTTTAAGTAAACAAAACGTTTTAATTTTACTGAAAGAAATGTAAAAAAAATGTATATGTTCTTCAGTTAATAATTTCTGTATTATTTCTAATAATGTAAATTTATACCGGGACGAACTATTGTACGTTCCCAGAGTAATGGTTCCATTAATTCGAAGTTATGAGGTTTTGATGCAAATTTCTTGGTAAGAGTTTTCAGCCTACACTGGATTGGCTGCACCATTGTTTTTTCATAGAGTAGAACATTTGAAGGGTTATGGGTTCATCGGGTAATGCATTTTAGTTATTGTTTCTGCAACTTGTAGGTTTTTCAGTGCGGGTTTTCTACAGTTGGCGAAAAGTGGGTGCATTCATTCAGTGGTCTACATATGGTTTTATATATTTTGGATGCATTCCACATGCTGATGCCTTGATTTTTGTAAGTTAAGGCTCGGATGTAGTTTGCCCTTGTTTTGGTTCTACGTTTCACCAGTTTTGTGTGATGGTTGAAATTCAACTTGTGGTCCAGTATTCCTAGGTATTTTATACAAGATTGAGATTGGATGATTCAGTAAGGTTATTGTGGGTGAGGTTATGGACGGAGTATGATTGAATATAATGAACTGGGTTTTCAGTGGGTGTGCTAGCAGCCTCTAGCATTAATTAATGTTCTATGGTGGGCGACAAGAGCTGTGTCGTCATCGTATTGTAGAATATAGGAGGATACGCCTTCATTTTGCGGGGATTGTCACTGCATATCATAACAGAATATATTGAAAAGTATGGGAGATAATGATGACCCTTGTGGTACGACTCGTTCAGCAGTGAACTCTCTTGAGTAAAAGTTGTTGATTTTCACTTTCATTGTTCTTTCACTTAGGAAACTTTTCACAAATTGTATGATCCATGCTGGTAACTGAAGTTGGGCTAATTTATAGAGAAGGCCTTTATGCCAAACACTGTCAAAAGCCTTTTAAATCTAAGTCTAGAAAGATGGCATTGGATTTCATATTACTCAATTTTTTAGTTGTTTGCACATTTGATACTAGAATGGTCAATGGATGTAGAGTAGAGCAGTTTGTTTTGAAACCAAATTGAAGCACAGGATTGTCATTTCTCACATAGCATAATATTTTATTTTTGATAATTTTTTCCAGTAGTTTACCCAAACCTGGAAGTAAGGTGATTGGTCTATGGTTATTTGCTTGTGAGTGGTCCGTGTTTGGTTTGGGAATAACTATAATGATTCCTGCTTTCCAAGTGTTGGGAAATTGTTGTTGGCGAATACAATAGTTGTAAAGTTTGATGATAAAAAGGTGTACCTCATACTTCAGTTTTTGCATAATTGGCCAAGGGACGTTATCGAAGCCTGGTGCGGAAATTCCTTGTTGATGGAGTATCTGGAAATAGTCATCTTCTTTGATGACCGTATTTTCAGGTTCAGGAACATTCTGGAAATATTCGTCATACCAAGCCAGCACTCTTTCCTGATTTTCCACATCAATGCTGGCATGTTGTGTTTGTGAAAAATTGTCTTCAAAATTGTTTTCAGAAATATTTGCTTTTTCCAGGTCAGATGAGAATTCTTGTTCATTTCTGTTAAGGTTGGTAGTGTGAATTTGGGATTGTATCTTGAAAGTTTGTTTACCTGCTGATAAAAATTTCTTCCACTGGCTCTATTGATTTCTTCACAAGTGATTAACCAGTTGTGTGTTCTATATTGATCTATCATTTTATGAATGTTTTTGTTGAAATCATTAATTTGTCTTTTTGTGTCTGGATTTGGATTGCGTTGATAGTCTCGATACATTTTACGTTAACAGCTTCCTCACTGATTTCTTCATTTTGAGTATTTTCAATGTAAACTTCCATTTGTTCATTGACTTCGTCCATTCTACATTTCTCAAAGTTAAACTTGGTGATTTGTTCTATAACTGCTAGGAGGGATGATTGAGGGATCATTTCAAGATGGCGAATCAGTAAAGTTCGGTTCGAGAGATAAGTGAATAAATTTCATATTGCAGTTTTCAAATTGTGTAGTATTTGTGGCTGAACTGATTAGATCGAAGTTGGTGATAGTGCAAACATAGGTATATCAACAAACCATTTTTTTTTCTATTCTGCCTATCTGCTCTCTATAAACATGGGTCTAACAAGAAAGGACCTTGATGAAATCACCGGAATAGTTGAACTGAAGATAAAAAACGTCATAACAGATGACTATTTGCAAAACATTGCAGATAAAATAATGAACAATGTATCACGAAAGTACGATAAAATCATAACAGATCTCAAATCATACATCAACGAACTGAAAAAGACCAACAAAAAACTCACTCACAGCTGTGATATTTTAGAACAACAGTAGAGAATGAAGAATATTCGAATATTTGGTATTCAGGAAAACGACGCAGAAGATCTGATTAGTGTTACTTTGAAAATTATTCATGAGAAGTTGAAGTTGAAAACAATCAGTGTGAAGGATGTCATGAAATGTCACAGAGTGCCCAGTAGGAATGTCAACAACGACCATTCGAAACCGCATGCTGTTTTAGTACGGTTAAACGATATGACTGTACGTGAATCTATTCTTAAAAACAGGAAACTATTGAAATCAACCGGTATTTCTATTCAAGAAGACCTGACACGACATAGAATTTCCCTTATGCAAAGTGCAGTTAGCAAATTCGAAAGAAAAAATGTGTGGATCCGCAATGGTAATGTGTATGTCAAACACAACGATGATGTTCGCCGAATTTATCATGAAGATGATGTAACGGGTTGGTGATAGCATGGCTCCACAAGCACTATTATGGAACACAGTTTGAATGAGCAATAAGTCTGATTTGCAATAAGATGTATTTGACAATTCTTTATTTGTCTTTGCGAATGATTTTTCCACTATTTCATTTAATTTTATTGATTATTAGTCATAATTCACATATGTATCATTATCAGTCATAATTCACATATGTATCTCGGTCACAATTTTGTATTGTATTCTTTTTTTGACTGCTCTTTGATTCCAGGGTTTTTTTTGGTTGCTATATAATAGAAATACTTAGTAATTGAAATTATCCTAAAAAAGAATTGCTTCCTTTTTTTTGCCAGTCATACTCAATTCACTTTTTTTATCAAAACTTGCCAGCATGGGCATAGCTTTGCTTTATTGTAGTGTACAGGGTGACGCTTATGCATTTATAAATATTTTTGTCTTACTATATTATATTTCTAATTTTCCCTTTCTTTTTTTCTTTTTCTTTTCTTATTTTTCAGATGTCTCTGAATGTTTCACATGTGAATATAAGATCACTTTTTCCCCACTTGAATGACCTTCATAATCGTATTATTGAAGCAAACTATGATATTATCGGAATTACTGAGACTTGGTTACATGCAGGAATCGAAACTGAAACTGTTAGCCTCAACCAGTACACTTTTATACGAAATGATAGACGAACTCATGGCGGTGGTGTAGGTATGTATATTAAAAACAAATACAAATTCGAAGTTGTCCTATGCGAGCAAAAAGATCATATAGAACAACTGTGGGTCAAAATATCTCTTTCTAATGATTATTCGGTTGTTATCGGTACTATCTATAGACCTCCAAAATCAACTCTTAGCGATTTTTTCAATGAAATCGAAAATATATTTTCTAATTTATTTTCGTCAAATAATAATTTAATATGCATGGGTGACTTCAATATAAATATGTACAATACTGATTCTACACATACACAGCACTTTTTATTCAGTTGATAAATGATCCCACACGCTAAACTCTCTTTTAGACCTCATTATCACTGATTTCGAATTAGAAGACTGTACACCTGTAGTAAATGATGACTTGTTAGCAGATCATTGTCTTGTTGCATGTAAATTCAAACTGAACATTACAAATCTAAAAGACAAGAATAGAATAACATATCGTCCATTTAATAAAATTGATGTGCTTCAGTTTCAACGAGATCTTGTTTCAATGCCTTGGCATATTATTTTCACAATTGCAGATATTGATTTAAAAATTAAATTTCTCACAGATAATATTACAAACTTATTAGACTATCATGCCCCAAAAAAATCTTGTCTCGTGAACGAAAAAAAAGTACTCACCATGGATAACTGAAAATATCAGGCTCATGCAAAAACTGAGAGATAAATCATTAAAAAGATTCAAACATTCTAATCTATCCGAACATTGGACTTATTATAAACAACTCAGAAATTTTACAACCAATGCGATAAATGCAGAGAAAAAAGCTTATTTAAACTTCAAATTAAGAAACTCTAATATTAAGGAACAGTGGAAAGAACTGAAAAAACTCAACGTATCAAAAACTAAAAAAAGAGTGATCCCTGAAACATTACAAAACGTAAACAGTATTAACAAATTTTTCATTGAAACTTCTGAAAGTGATAGACCTGTTGATGATCAACTTATTCAATTTTATAGCAATAATTTGAAACAAGGTATCAATAAATCATTTAGTTTTCAGCCAGTTTCGGAAGAAATTATCTATCAGACTATAAAAAACATAAACTCTAAAGCATATGGAAATGATAATATTAACATATCAATAATAAATATGTGTTGCCCATTCCTAGTTCCTGTCATCACACACATAATAAATGAATGTCTTGATAAAAACTATTTTCTCTCTGACTGGAAGGTTGCCAAAGTAATTCCCTTACCGAAAATTACCCAACCAACATGTTTTAATGACTTACGATCAATTAGTGTTTTACCTACCTTTTCTAAAATAATCGAGAAAATAATGGCATCACAAATTAGAGAATATTGATAACCAGAATATTTTGCCAATAAAACAGTCTGGATTCCGAAGTGGTTATAACTGCAATACCGCACTTGCTGACGTCACCGATGACATCATACATGCTTTAGATGAAGATAAAGTACTTTTATTGATTCTGCTAGATTATTCCAAGGCATTTGATTTAATAAATCATAAAATCCTTTTGTCCATGTTGAAATTTTTTGGATTCAGTGTGACAGCCTGCTCGTTGCTATCCTCATATCTAGAAGACAGGCTGCAGTTTGTACAAATTGAAGATGCAAAATCATCAACTTTAGTGGTACATTCTGGAGTACCCCAAGGAAGCATTTTAGGACCTTTATTATTCACCTTATACACCTCAAACTTCATCAATTGCTTAAAAAAATGTAACTATCACTTCTATGCTGATGACACACAATTATACTACCACTTCGATATTTCTGAAATTGAACAAGCTGAAATATTCATTAATAATGACCTTTCATCACTTTATCAACTATCAATCAAACATTCCCTCAAACTAAATCCTACAAAATGCTCTGCTTTAATATTCTGCAAAGAAAATCAACAACAAGATCTTAATGATAATATATCTCTTAAAATCGGTGAAACATTAATTCCATTCAAAACCCAATGTAAAAACCTGGGACTTATTAGATACCAAATTGCGATTTATATCTCATATAACTAATAAATTGAAAGCAGCATATGCTTCTTTGAAATTAATTTATCCTCAACGACATTTTTTATCAACAGAAGTTAAAAAAATGCTATGCGATAGCTTAGTTCTCTCTCATTTCAACCACTGTGACATAGTTTACGGTCCCTGTCTACGTGATATAGAATCACGTCGCATTCAAAAAGTACAGAACTCATGTATTCGTCTAATTTGTGGAATCAGGAGTCGACAACATATATCACATAAATTAACAGAACTAAGATGGTTGAACATGTTCAATAGAAGATATCTCCATTTAGCATGCATGTGCCTTAATTTATTTAAAACTAAAACCCCACCGTATCTTTATGACAAACTATCATTCAGGGCTGATGTGCATAATATAAATATTCGACGACAAACACTGTTAACCATACACAAGCACTCCAAGGCATTGTTTAAAAAGAGCTTCACCTATACTTCAGCCGTTTGCATTAATAATATCTTTAAAATAAATAGAACATATTTTGATATGAGTAATATGTCATTCAAGAGGAAGTTTAAAGGATATTTGCTGAGCATTCAGTGATATACATTTGATTCATTTTACTTCTCTTTCTTCTTTTCTCTCTCTCTCTCTCTCTCTCTTTTTCACACATACACTCATTCTCCCTTACGCTGTCTCTCTCTTTTCTGTATAAGCGCATACATTTTGTAATACTTAAGTCTCTGATTTTTTTCTCATTCTCTAGTTTAGTTAGTTTTAGTGGTGTCGGTGGAAGAACAGATTCGGCCTTGGCCGGAAACTGAACCGAACTACCATTTACCTCATTCATGAAATTGTTACATGAAAATTATTATATTAATTGTGATTGATGGGTAATAAAAATATTATTATTATTATTATTATTGATAGACGATCAGAACCTATATCTGGAATGACATCAATTTTGGTCATGATCTTTGTAATGTTCTTCATGTGTAACACTATGTCTGGTGTAGAATCCTCATTATTAGGCATAATGAAAGTGGGAGGAGTTGTTGCTTTCAAATAATTGATATTTTTCAAAAAATCATTTAGCTGCCTTCGCTTTATGATTCCTCTCTATATTTTGACTATTGTTAATTTGTACAATCAGTGACAAAAAAACGCAAAAAAGTGCATTTTGTGATGTCCCAGGAACATCTCTAACAATGTTTTATATACAGTGATTTGATGTGGGCGAAAAGCTTCGAAAATGTTATGTTGTGTCTTCAAAAATGCATTGGAAAGAACGAAAAAAAAATGTATTTTGTGATGTCCCGGGAACATCCTGAAAATAGTCGCGTGCGGCGGAAATTTGCAGCTACATACCTACACGTTTTATTCATGTGTGAACAGAACATCCCAGCGGAGGTTTAATGTATCAATAACACTTACTTTTAACATCTCTGAGATGTTTTTATTCTCGCTGGGTGTTGCGTTCGGTTTTTGAAGAGATTACAAAAGTTATTTTCCTAGAAGGTATCTTGTATAAGCTACAAATTTTATCCTATTGGAGAATTAGTAATAATTTTTAACCAAATCAGATCTAGGTGTGGGCAATTTGAAAAGATGTTTGTTTTGTCAAGTGCCATAGTGAGCATTGATTGTTTCCAATATATCCTCCCTCTTGTCTTCATCTATTCTTTCACTTATAATATTGTTCAATCGGATTTGTCGTTTGTTTAGTTCTTTCAATACTGTTTCGAATGAGATATTAAATGATCAAGTTCCTAAATCAGGTTGCCTTATCTTTTATCAAGCAATCATAAGCTACTGTCATCTGTAAGTTTTTCATCATTGATCAGAACAGGTATTTGTAATAAACCATTTACCATTAGGTAGGCATCTTCAGTTCAATTTCATTTGATTTTTCATAATCTCGCAATTGAAAATAATTTTTTTTATAGGTATTCAGAAGGGTTCTAGTCTTGATAGTGTGTTCATCACTTTTGATGAGTTTGTGAGCAGTGGTTTTTAGAAACTGATTTGTTCTACATATAGGATAGTGTGAGTGAAATAGTTATTTACTGTGAAGAGTGTTTTATCTAGACTTCAACCTACTTCGCCAAACCAAATACAGTCAAATGATTAAATTCAATGAGAATATCTGCAGTGAAATTATTTAGCTCAATAAAAACCATAAATTGAGGGAAGTGTATTGAGGTCCGCGCGGACGGACCCGCGGCATATTGGTATTTTGATCCAAGCACTTCTGCAGATGATAGCATAAATAAAAGATTTCCTCAGATGCCAATCTACCTGAGGGGGAAAAATCTCGCTAAAATGTGTAGAGACTTAAAATATTGAAAAGACTGAAGACTCAAATCGATGACTGAAAGACTCAAGCCAATGACTGAAAGACTCAAACCAAAGACTGAAGCGAAGATTTAATGACTGAAAATTGACTCAAATGACTCAAAATTTCTAGTTGTACGAGATTTAAAGGAGATGTTTTCCCCTCGAATCTACCTAATTTAATAATTACTAGTGCCAAAAACAACCATTTCACCCAAAAATTTGACATTCTTATAACCACAAACAATACCTACCTTCATGTAGATGAAACATTCGTATATCCATTTTCCACGGCTAACTATGACCAATTGAAAAGTGAAAAAGTGGGGAAAACATATTAGGGATTTTTTTATCACAAAATTAACATCAAATTCTGTTTCAGAATACCCTCAAACCCTCAGATCTTAATGCTTGAATCAATTGATTATACAGGGTGTCATTTGTAGCTGGCTATATGATTAACTCTTTATCATCAGTAATATTTGCTCGATTTTCAAAATTTCTTCACTTTTCACAAAATTGACAAAAATATGCAATTAATACTGCGAAAAATAACCAAATACTACTTTTCCATGGCAAACTTTGACCACTTGAATAGTGAAATATTGGGAAAAATAGATTAAGGATCTTTTATTGAAAAATTAACCGCAACTCCAGGTTTTGGAATGTCCCAGAACCCCAGAACTCAATGCTGAATCTCTGAAATATACAGGGTGTCATTTGTAGCTGGCAATATCACCAACTCTTATTCATCCACAATGCTCAGGATATTTCGAAAATGTCTTCTGTTGTGACAAAGAGCCCAGAAATATTCCATTAATACTGCAGAATGTAAATAAGCATCGCTTTTCCATGGCTAACTAGATCAGCTAAGAAGTTAAAAATTGGGGAAATTGTATCACTGAACTTACATCAGAAATGGGTTCAGAATACTCTAAAACTCTTAGATCTTAATCCCCCAGTCATCTGTGAATACCAATATTATAAATTGATGTGAATTTGCAGCTGCGGAAAAGGAATAAATTGATAAGTGAAATAATTTTCGAAATATGTCAATTTAGGAGTTGAACTTTTGCCATATACAGATGACACACCCTATATATTTCTCAGGAATTGAGATCTGGGGATTTCAGAGTATTCTGATCCATAATCTGATATTAGTTCAGTGATAAAAGAATCCATACTATGTTTTTCCTAATTTTTCAATTTGCAGTTGGTCATAGTTAGCCATGAAAAAGTGATTCTTGGTTCATTTCTACAGTAATAATGGATAATTTTTGGGCACTTTGTGACAAAAAAAGATATTTTATTTAAAATCAAACGAGCATTATGGATAAATAAGAGTTGGTATATTTCAATGATTCAGCATTGAGTTCTGGGATTCTGGGTCAATCCAAAACCAGGAGTTTTGGTTAATTATTCAATAATAGGTCTTTAATACATTTTTTCCTAATTTTTCGCTATTCAAGTGGTCACAGTTTGCCATGGAAAAGTAATATTTGGTTATTTTTCGCTGTATTAATTAAATATTTTTGTAAAAAGAAAAGAAATTTTGGAAATTAAGCAAATATTGCTGATGAAAAAGAGATAATCACATTGCCAGCTACAAATGACACCCTGCATAATCAATTGATTCAAGCTTTGGGATCTAGGAGTTAACAGCCGTATGCATAGTCAATTCCAGCGACTCGCCAGAGTTTCGCCGCTCGCTACACAAGAACTATAATGCACAGTCGAGCTCCAAAAAAGTGGGACATCGCCAGCGTTTCGCCAAAATGTGACTTATCGCATAGTTGTCACTTTTTTGGAGCTCGACTGTGCATTATAATCCTTGTGTAGCGAACGGCGAAACTCTGGCGAGTCGCTGGCGATTGACTATGCATACGGCTGTAAGGGTATTCTGAAACAGAATTTGATGTTAATTTTGTGATAATAAAATCCCTAATGTTATCCCCACTCTTTCACTTTTCAATTGGTCATAGTTAGCCGTGGAAAATAGATATAGGAATGTTTCATCAACATAAAGGTAGGTATTCCTGAGTACTATATGAAAACAAACAATTTTCAAATTATTTTATCCTCAATCAAATATGAGGGTGTGGCTGCTCAAAGTGGCACACACTGTATGTGCAATTGTTTAATTTTCGCCAATGATACATTTAATAACAATTATAAAAATGGATTTAAGAAACATACTAAAAGAACCTGTGGTAGAAGTCCATTGTATCTCGAAGTGGAGTGGTATTGATTCACAATATAGAAAAACTCGAAGTCATCTCCACAATTTTTTTAATATTTCATCCATTGTCGGTAGAATGTGATTTTCATTTTTCTTAATTATGTATTTTTTCTCTCCATGTAAGTAATACCACAATTGAATGGATTACCTATAGTCATAATTTTCTTCTTTATTGTAGAATTTAACCCACCCCCATTTAATTTTGTTGAAATGTAGGGACACTTAATTTCATAAATCCATATCAAATTTTCTTCTCCATATAAGTAGCACTACACCTTACTGGATTACCAATAGGTATGTTTTTCTTCTTTATTGTAGAATTGTCTTATTCGCTGATGATGAACCTATATAGGTTCGAAACATGTTTGATAAACTGATTTTTTATTGATGACTTCGCCATCACACTGCACCAGATGAAATATTAAAAAATTGTGGAGATGACTTCGAGTTTTTCTATATTGTGAATACTAAAAGAGCTTATAAGCCTGGTTAAAATCCAGAAAAAAGCTTGCTTTGCTGGCTTAAAGAAAAACAAAGGAGAAAATGACCAAACCCATGCAAACCTCACTATTCAAGTTGAATGCAATCCTTTCACACTACAATCGGTCATCTAACCTGACTGATAATATAAATTAAAATATGCTTGGTTGGTTATGTTTGAATGTGAGTGGGCCTGTACCAGGCCCTCCACTGTGGCCCATGGCCTATTAGGCTTAGGGAAAAAGACACTCCTTCATTGTGTTCAAGAGGTAATGCAAGCACACTGTAACATATCCTGTTAAGGTGTAATGCATAAGTTCAGATGTTTGGACAAAAATACAAAAATACCACAGGTCCGACCGCTCAGACCTCAATACACTTCCTAAATTAAATGGATTTAAGATTTTCATTAAAAGAATTATTACTGACCTAGATTTAGCAAACATTTCCAAGGCAGTTCCTAGATCACAGTCCATCTGTTCTACAAGATAGGAAACTATAAGGAATCCAGTTCGATTGAAACCGTGAGTACAATGAACAGCAATGCTCTGTAGAGGATAATTAGCAATGAAATTTTTAACCAACTGTATAAATGTAACAGTTTGTTCAACAGATGGTGTCTCTCCGTGTCCTCTGCATTGAAGTTTCACATATCTACATTCCTGGTCCTCTATTTCATTCTTGTCATAAAATCTAGTTGTATTGGTTAAATCAATCCATAAGCCAAGTTTTATCTGAAAAGTTGAAGAATATTGGGGTTACAGGTTTGATTTCAAGAGTTTGGCAAAAAGGTACCTTTTTCGATTTACAGGAATTAAACAACATTTTTGGGTGAAATCTGCATCCAGGAGGCACTTGTTCATCAAAGGAAGAGCTCAACGGAGTTTTCAATGCCATAAATTTGCCTATAATCAAATTCTCTGATATCCTGGGACAATGTAACCACCTGGGTGGTACAAGACCTGGATTTTTTCTGGGCCTGCTCATTATTTCTATCTTGAACCAAGAGGCAACTTGCTAGGTTATGACTTATATGAATATATTTATTTTAATTACGTATTGGTTTGAACCTTTACGCAAATTTCGAACATAGTAAAGATATACCGAAAATTATTTGGCAAATAAATAATTCTATTTTAACTAATATATTCTCAACACTTTTCACATATTGCACGTCAAAAACAAAAATGAAATGACAGAATGAAGAGTGTTGCAGTGTTGTCAATTACGATTGAGGCTCATTCACACCTTTGCGAATTATCGCATTTTTTTGCGATTAGACACATATGGCAAAAAAATTGCGGTGAATGATGAATCATCATGTCTTTTTTGGTAATGTACTAATATTTTACTCAAAGTTCTGAAAAATTACTTGTTATGATTCATCAATCACCGCAATTTTCTCACCGTATGATCGCAAGGGTACAAACGAGCATTCAGTGGAATCGTGCAAAATGTATGAGTACATTCAAAAGGTTTGTTCCACAGAACAAGTTCTGTGGTTTGTTCATTTGTATCAGTGAAGCTGTCCTAAGGTGGGATTATGTGAGCCATATAATTCTATAGTCGACACAGATATGTCTCTGTCTCTTCCGTGAATTCAACCATAATGACACCTCACTTATTCGATGATAAGTAGAATTCTATGGCTCACGGAATCCCACCCCTCTGCTGAGCAGCTATTTTCTAAAGAGGTAGACAAATGAATTGAAGGTGTTGGAGATAGATAAACAGATGTAAAATAGTTGCAAAGAGCAGCTTTACTGACACAAATGAACAAATCCACTGGCACTTTGAAAAGGTCCCGTGGCTCCTCTCGAGTTACCCCGTGTGACACTTTCTGTCCATTTGAGTATAAGGACATGAATTTCTGGAACGTCATCGCATCCTCTGGTGGTCTGAGGGTGCGGACTTGGTCATGATTTCCAGCGTAAGGGGCCAACCTGTTGAAATGAACGACCCTGGGTTTACCTCTGGGAGGCTTGTGGATTCGGTAAAGCAGGTCGTTTATCCTCTTGATGATCTTGTACGGACCTTCCCATGAATTCCGTAATTTCGGTGACAGGCCCCGGCGACGCATCGGGTTGTACAGCCAAACTAGGTCACCAACCTGAAATCCTCCAGCATCGGCATTGATGTCATAAGTCGCTTTCATTCGGTCGCTGGCACTCTGGATGTTCAAACGGACTCGTTCGTGGATGTCCTCCATTCGCTGCCGGAGTTTACTGACGTAGTCCTCTCCCGCGGTATCCTGTCCTGGTGGCATCCCAAACTTTAGGTCACAGGGAAGTCGCAGCTCTCGGCCCATTATGATACTAGCAGGGGTTTGGCCGGTCGACTCGTGTACTGCGGAACGGTAGGCCATCAGGAACAAATGGAGATACTGGTCCCAGTCTCTTTGATGGTCAGAGACTACCTTGGACAAGTGGCGATTGATAGTCCTGTTCATCCGCTCAACCATTCCATCGGACTGTGGATGTAGAGCTGTGGTTCTCGTCTTGCGGATGTTCAGCAGTTGGCACATTTCTTGGAACAGGTTGGATTCGAAATTTCTGCCTTGGTCCGAGTGCAGCTCCAAGGGTACACCGAATCGACATATCCACTCTTTCACCAAGACGTCCGCGACGGTGATGGCTTCCTGGTTGGGCAGGGCATAGGCTTCGGCCCACTTGCTGAAATAGTCCATTGCCACAAGTATGTATTTATTTCCGTGATCTGATACGGGAAACGGGCCGGCGATTCTCTCGAATGGACTACCTACGTTATACTGACGCATCGGGGCCTTGGGTCGTGTCCGAGGTCCATTGCTGGCAGCACAAACAGCACACTTTCTGCACCAGTCATTGACATCAACTTGACAATTGACCCAGTAAAACCGTTGCCTTACTTTCTGCAGGGTCTTCGTCACACCCAGATGTCCTCCAGCAACTCCATCATGGATCTCTCGGAGTACTTCCTGTCTTCTGTTCTTGGGCACCACTATCTGACGTCTGTCTTCCCCACCATCTTCGGACTCCAATACACGTTTCAGGACCACATTGTCCAGGGTAAGGGAATTCCATTGGGCCCAGTAGGATTTGAGTGCTGGGGAATATCTTGCAATTTCCTGCCATGTCGGTCTTTGATTACTCTTTTTCCAACCGATGACTAACCCAAGATCTGGATCCTTTCCTTGGTCTTTCTGGACCTCGTTATCATTCCAGTTGTTGTCAACTGCGGTGGTTCTACAAACCGCTGCTTCCTTCTCTTCTGCTCGTCGGCAGTGTGAGCAGTCGTCTGGGCACGGTCTCCTTGACAGGGCATCTGCATTCTTGTGGCCACTCCCAGCTCGATGTTCGATCTCGAAGTCGAATTCTTGGAGTCTTTCGATCCAACGTGCTACTTGGCCATCGGGGTTTTTGAACTGTAGGAGCTATTTAAGGGCTGCGTGGTCGGTCCTTAACAGGAATCTTCTTCCGTACACGTATTTGTAAAAGTGTTCTACTCCCTTGACAACAGCCAACAGTTCTCGTCTGGTGACACAGTAGTTACGCTCCGGTTTACTGAGAGTTTTACTGAAGTATCCGATGACCTTCTCTTGCCCATCCTGGATCTGGGACAAGACAGCTCCAAGTCCCACGTTGCTGGCGTCCGTGTCCAAAATGAATTTTCCACTCGGAAGGGGATAACTTAAAATTGGTGCGTTGATCAATGCCCCCTTCAGCTTCCTGAACGAGTCTTGGCATTCTTCGGACCATTGGAACTTTGTTTGACCTTCCGTGAGCCTGGTCAGTGGTTTAGCGATGTTGGCGAACCCCAGCACATATCGGCGATAGTATGTGCACAAACCAAGGAAACTACGTAGTTGGTGTATGTCTCTAGGAATAGGCCACTCCTTCACTGCTCTGATCTTCTCATCATCCACTGCTACTCCGTGCCCAGAGACAACATGGCCAAGGTAACGTACTTCTTTTTGGAACAGGTGGCATTTCTTGGGGCTCAGCTTCAATCCAGAATTTCTCAGTCGCAGGAATACCTCCTCCAGGTTTTTAACGTGGTCTTCGAACGATTTGCCAACTACAATAATGTCATCGAGATATACCAGACACGTCCTCCATGAGAGTCCTTTCAGAACCGTCTCCATTAATCTCTCGAATGTTGCTGGAGCATTACAAAGCCCGAATGGCATAACGGTGAAATGCCACAGTCCCGAGCCGATGGTGAAGGCTGTCTTTTCTCTATCTTCTGGAGCCAGTTCTACCTGCCAGTATCCACTCTTCAGATCAAGGGTCGAGAAAATCGTGGAGCCGGCCAACGTGTCTAGGGTGTCATCTATTCTCGGAAGAGGGTAACTGTCTTTCTTCGTCACGTTGTTCAGTTGACGATAGTCTACGCAAAAGCGTGTTGATCCATCTTTCTTCTTCACCAGCACGACTGGAGAGGACCATGGACTGTCGGATGGTTCAATAACTCCATCTTTCCCCATTTCACTGACTATTTTGTCAGCCTCTTCCTTCTTGGCAAGAGGAAGTCTTCTTGCTGATTGTCGGATTGGTCGGGCATGCCCAGTATCAATTTTATGCTGAACTACATTCGTTTAGCCCCCTTTTTCTTGTCCGGTATCGAAGATGTCTTGGTATTTCTTGACTAATTCTCTCAATCTGGGCCGTTGGGCTGGTTTAATGCCCTTCGAAGAGAGGGTAACCAATTTTTCCAGTTCCGCTGTCAGGTTGTTGTCTTGACTAACAGTACCATGTACACTCCTGATCACAGAGGAAATTGACGAGCAGTGCCCCAAAACAGTTCCTTTCTTCAAAGTCACTGGGTAATAATTGACATTCATTACCCTTACTGGCACAATTTTATCAGCACGCAGCAAAGTCTTGCCTAGTGCAATCCCTCGTCCAATTTTCTCATCATGAAGCTTGGGCTCGAACATCACCACGCTTCCATTGCTCGCACCTCCGTCCAAGCGAGCCTCAAGTATGGTCTCAGCCCTCTCGGGTACACTTACATCTTCAGCCAGCAGAACACGAACCATCTCTTCACTTCTTCCATGGAGCACCAGCTCTTCTCCGTTCACACGTAGAACGCCATCTTTGAAATTCAATTCGAACCCTCTGGAATTCATGATGTCCATTCCAATAATTGCCTCGTCCTCAATGTCCGCTACTAATGCCCGATGTTTCACTTTTGTGCTGCCTAGAATCAGTTCAATCGGTAGCTCTCCATGTACAGTGGCCGGCTCCCCTGTTGCTGTGCGTAGCTTCCAGGATGACGGTTCAATTCTCTCTGTTGTTTTAGTAAAAGCAGGTCCAAGGATTGTCCTAGTCGCACCTGTATCTAGCAGCATGGTGCAAGGCTCGTTGTTGATGAGACCGTCTACAAAGACTCCATTGTTTTGACGTTGAAGGACAGCGACATATGCATTGTTATCAGGGGCTTGCTGGATACAGGTCGACGATTGCCCCTCCTCATCGACCTTCTTTAGTATTCCTGCATCGGTGACGATTCTTTGAATGTTGGACATTTGCTACGCACATGCCCAATTTTTCCACAATTCCAGCATCTTATCTGTCTTCTCTCAGGCAACATTTCCTTCACCACCTTTCTTATGGCAGCTTCCAGGTTAGCAGGCTTCTGTGGGTCTTCTTCAATAACTCGGACTTTACTTTGGCATCTGCAGGATTGCTTCGCTGCCTCAAATTCCAAAGCGCGTGCCAGTGCATCCACGAGATGTGTTGGACGAGCTAGTGTTAATGCTTGTCTCGTTTCCTGGTCACGAAGTCCATCTAAGAATGCCTGAACTGCTAGTCGTTCCATTACCTTTTCTGGTGTAGCTGGGTATGCAAGGCGAACCAAGCGTGCAATGTCGGCTTCAAATTCCTGTAGGGATTCGCTTGACTTCTGGCAGCGGTTTTTGAGCTGTGAGTGGTATACATGTTCTAGATGAGTCTGTCCATACCGTAATTCTAGGTGTTTGATCAGCTGCTCGTAGTCCTCTTGCTCTTGTTCCGTGAGGGTTTGTAGAATATTCGTTGCTTCTCCACGCAACGCCAGTGTTAGTGCCACAGCTCTATCTCCTGCATTCCATCCATTCGCCTTTGCTGCAGCTTCAAATTGTCGGCGGTAGTTTGCCCATGGTGTTTTTCCATCAAACTGAGGTGGTTTCATAGAGAGTTTTCCTGTGTCTGGACTGATTTTTACATCTTTCAAACCCCTTTGAACATCATCTAAGTTCAAACTCAGTTCCAGCATTGAATTTTCATTGACAGATTCTGTGGTGTGGGTAGTGTCATTCTGGTTTTCCAACTTACTGATTTTCTCCTTTATTTTGATGATTTCTGCCTCGAGTCCGCCTTTGATTTCGTCACTAATTGTTTCCTTCAATTTTCCCATCTCTTCCTCAATTTCATCTTTGATGCCGCCTCTGATTTCATCACTGATGGTTTCCTTCAATTTCCCCATCTCTTGCTCAATTCCATCTTTGATTTTCTCCATCTCTGTCTCGACAGTCCCCATTCTTTCTTCTAATCGATTCGCCACGCCACAAAGTTCTTCTTTCATGTTCTTCGAGTTTTCTAGAAGCTCTTCCCTCACCTTCGAATTTTCTAGAATTTCTTCTTTCAGACTATTCGAATTTTCTAGCAGCTTTTCTTCCAGATTTTTCGAACTTTCTTGAAGTTTTTCTTGAAGTTTTTCTTCCAGATTATTCGAATTTTCTAGCAGCTTTTCTTCCAGATTTTTCGAATTTTCTCGCAGTTTTTCTTCCAGATTATTTGAATTTTCCAAAAGTTTTTCTTGAAGTTTTTCTTGCAGACTTTTCGAATTTCGAAGTTCTTCTTTCAAAGTACTCATTATGGAAGTCATATCCATTCCAGAAACTTCGAATAAAAATGTTTCTGGATCCTCGCCCTCCTGAACTAATCCATCGGCAAGTCTTGTTTGGAGCACGGCCTTTTTACCACTTGTGTCAAGTTCCCTCTCCTCCAGTTCTTGCTTCAATTCCGCAACCTTCAATTCAACCAGGCGAACTTTCCTCGAACACATTTTGTCTTAGTCTATGTCTATTTCACGGGTCACCAGTCTATTATTATTATTATTATTGTCTATCTCACACAGTCTATTTCCCGGACACTAGTCTATTACTATTATTATTGTCTATTTCACACAGTCTATTCCACGGCCACCAGTCTATTATTATTATTATTGTCTATTTCACACGCGAAAATAATTGTCCGAAATACACAAACTTTCTACTTACACGAACACTCTGTATTTAAAGATCGCACTTCTAACACCAAATGTAATATTATATTTATAGTCCAATTAACTCTAAAATAATTTATTTAACGAAATACAATGATACAATACTCTAATTTACATAACAATCACGGAACTAGGTATTTATATTCTACTTTCACTTCACTGACTGTCCGTCTGTCCGCTGCGTAGTTCTTTTTATATCCGACGTTGACTTCTCTGAATGCTCCAGAATTTTCCATCGAATCGCCCAGACTCACCGAACCGTCCAGATTCTTCTCGGTGCACGCGCATCGACAGTCTCCCGCGGTCGGTCGCTAGCTAAGTGAGAGTTCAGGTCCGGCATCGCCCGCAGCTTCGCCACACTATATATACTGTGACTAAACCCCGCCTGTAAATTCCACTGAACTCATACTTATATCTTATCTTATAAGATATATAAGGCGGGGTTTAGTCACAGTATATATAGTATGTTTAGTTTGGGCATTGTTTATATAGAAGATAGTCAACCTTATGGGATTATAATTGGATCAAAATGGATGCGACATGTAGATGGCGATAGTGAGCTCGCATCCAAGTCATGTCGTAACTTCAGTGATCTGGCCTCCAAGTCATGTTGTAACTTGATTAAAACAATAGAAAAGCATTAAAATCAGGTTTTTTTGAAGAAACCTGCATTAAAATGACGTCAAATATTCATGTTTGTAACTAATCACGCTAGATGACACTCGCGTTTGTGTCCAATACCTTTTCCACAGGCATTGACTATGTTCTATTTAAACAATGGTTTGGGTTTATAAAGAATAACAAGTCGCCTCTATATATAAGTTACGAAGGCGTAGAAGCGCCAGATGTAGTGATTTTTTCCAATTCCCAGATAAATCTGTCTATTAGACAGTTATTATAATTGACAGATATAATTGTCTAATAGACAGATTTATCTGGGAATTATACTAATTAAACTAATTCCTAGATACAACCCAAGTAGCACACCTATATTGGTAAAATATTGATACAATATTGTGAACATATTGGCGAAATATTTGAAATGCAATATTGGCGAGAAAAAAAATGTGAACATTCGGCGATATTGGTCCAATATTACTTGAATAATATTGGCGAAATATTCTTGAACTAATATTGGCCTCAAAATGTTCGGCGATATTGGTACAATATAGCTGATACAATATTCTGACAATATTGGCACAATATTCAAAAGTTATATTGTCGAGAAGTAAAATGTGAACATTTTGCGATATTGGTCGAATATTGATTGAATATTTTAGAAATAGTTTTGGTGGAATATTCTTGAAACAATAATGGCCTCAAAATATTTATCGATATCGGTACAATATTTATCGATATTGGTAGAATATTTATCGATATTGGTACAATATTTATCGATATTGTTACAATATCATTTGAATATATTGGTGGATGTCAATATACCTTGGTAAATTATTAAATGTCCTTTAGTTGATGAAGGTGACACCAGAGTCTGCCTTTTGATCGCCATAACCGCTGAGTGAGCTGTCTTGAAAACAAGCTAAGGGAAGTATTTAATATACTTTCATAGGATTTAGAACACGTTCTATATGTAGAGCCACCTAGCGGATTTTTATCCAAGTTTGATCATGATATAATTTCAATATGTTTCATTGAATATTCGGCCAATATTCAAATTTCATCTCAATCTAGATGTTGGAAACAATACAAAGACAATATTGTTTTAACGATATCGATAAATATTATTGAACCAATATTGACCCAATATTGATTAATAAGTTTTGTTGAATATTGGCGAAATGATATTCAACCAATGTGTAATCACACTTGGAGATACAATATAATTTTTATTCCCAGAATCGATATTAGGGGAATATTGGGATTGCGATATTTATTCTAGATGTTAAAAACGATGTGAAGACAATATTGTTTTATTGATATTGGTAAATATCGTTCAACCAATATTGACTCAATATGAGTTATTACAATTTCTTAAATAAAGTGGAAATGATATTCAACCAATATTCTAACAAACTTGAAAATACAATATAGTTTTTTCCCCCTATAATCAATATGACTGGAATATTTGGATTGCAATATTAATTCTAGATGTGGAAAACAATATATAACCAATATTGTATTATCGATATTGGTAGAAATTATTCAACCAATATTGACCCAATATTTCATGTGATAATCTACATTCAAAACTAGTTCAACCAATATTCCACCAATATTATTAATATAATATTGTTTTTTGAATATTCACCCATATTGGACCAATATTGATTTTTCATTTACAATATATCTATATTGGCCCAATATGGAACCAAGATTCAGCCGATATGATGTGCTACCTGGGAAGTGTCTAATAGACAGATAATATCTGTCTAATAGACAGTTAATATAAGTCTATTAGACAGATAATATCAGTCTATTAGACAGTTATTATAATTGACAGATATAAGTGTCTAATAGACAGATTCATCTGGGAATTATAATAATTATACCAATTCCTAGATATAAGTGTCTAATAGCCAAATAATATATGTCTATAGACAGATAATATAAGTCTATTAGACAGATGATACCAGTCTATTAGACTGATAATACCAGTCTAATAGCCATCTAATATCAGTCTTCTAGACAGATTATACCTAGGAATTAGTATAATTTTCAGATAAATCTGTCTATTACACTTTTATCTGTCAATTACAATAATAACTGTCTAATAGACAGATTTATCTGGGAATTAGAAAAAATCACTACATCTGGAGCTTCTACGCCTTCATAATAAGTTATATCTTATAAGATATAAGTATGAGTTCTGTGGTATATTCTTGTGCTGAACCCTACGATTTCATATACGCTGAACCAGAGATCTCTAAAACCATGGTGTGTCGACCACAGAACTCATACTTATATCTATGAGTTCTGTGGTGTCGACTCATTCCTGCAAAACTGTGGGATAAAAAGGGAAACAATTCGCCAGCTTGATTAAGAGAAAACAAATGAAATCGTGACCTGTTTCCCAAATATTCCACATTTGCGTGTACCGCCACGGTCGGTTTTCCTGTTAGGGTAAATTTACAAGCACAGAAGTTTTCAAGTATTGTCGACGGATGAACTGAATAAAGAAACCTAATTCAGTTTTATTTGTTACATTTTCGACTAATTTTTATAATTTTTTACTGAAATGCAATTAACTACATTTCATTTGGAAGTATCGAAATTAAGCTTCATGAAAATTCACCATTAGAACCTGTCAATCTTGTGCTAATATAATCAGGAATAGCGGGATTCCGTGAGATATATTCGTGCCATTATTTTCATTAAAATGTTTTCTAATAATACAAGATACTATGTGATAATCTTCATAATATGGTGGTACTCACTTTCGGTACTGGATATAGATGAATTATTTTGTTCGTCTCTCTGGATTGCCCACAAATGATACAAAAACGGAACATGAACGAAATATTATTGTACAGACTACACAGAAAACGATTAGATATTAACAAATTGTATTCAATGTTTCGCCAACACAACAGCTTCTTCACTGTCTCATTGAATGAAGTTTGTGGAGATCGAATCGTTTTCTGTGTATTTTATACAATTACTATATGGATCTTCATCAACGGCCGAGTCAATCAGACAAATTGAATTATCATTGAATGAATGATGAATTTCTAAGAAAATATGTAGCAAAATGGACAAACACATTAATAATAGTCATCAATACAGGGAAATTGCACTATGAAATTTAGATTCCGTCACAACTATTCAGTTTTGAACAGTATTTGAAGTTTGTTGAAATTCCATAAAATTGACAACAGTCGTCAATCACCATATTCCTGAAATATTGACAGGACTAAACTTAGGGTCACTGAATCTAGAAGGCCGTGGTCCAATACTTGAAATAGTTCCAGTATTCAAATAACCCACAAAATCACCAATTAGAGAGCAAGTTTTGTGGGATATTTGAACACTGGAACTATTTCAAGTATTAGACCACGCCCATTGGCCATACCCGTAAGGACGGCACGACCTCCTAGATTCAGTGACCCTAAACAATACATTTTGAGGGTTATACCCAATAACTGTTCTACTTATATTTTCATATATTGCCCCTCGCTATATCCATCCTTATTTGTATTTTCCTGGGTAGGATTGTCACGCTGGTAGCTATAGCTGCCTCCGTGGCGACGTTAGTTGTTGCCTTGTAAGCACAAGGTCTTCTAACCGAAGCCACAAATGTGTGGTTGGCTTCCTGTTGTTGACTTCCTTTGTTTCTATTTTTACATCCAAGTGTTGTACATCTTCGCACTTGATTTTACCGTACTGATGAGAGCTTAAGCTCGAAACACGTGTCTACGGTTGCAATACATTTTGAGGGTTATACCCAATAACTGTTCTACTTATATATATATATATATATATATATATATATATATATATATATATATATATATATATATATATATATATATATATATATATATATAACAGGAAGTTATTCATGACATCTACAGTCACTAGTTGAAACTTAATTTGACACGAACCAAGGAATCCAAAAGTAGAGGTTTGTCCACAAATTGACAGGTAGCCAACAATTCGTTGTTCTGACCAACCCAAGGTTCAATCAAGTTTCTAATACGTTATGAGGAACGCAAGCAGAATCTAAGTGAAAATAGAGTATATATCTAGCTACTTTTGGATTCCTTGGTTCGTGTCAAATTAAGTTTCAACTAGTGACTGTAGATGTCATGAATAACTTCCTGTTGTATTCTGTCTTGCCTCACGGTATTAATTCTTGAGTGGATTCGTTTTGATTTCGAGAGCTCCATAAATCCTTTCTGATGAGTGCGTTAGCACGAAACAGCTGTCAAAGGTTAGAGCTCTCGGAATTAAAACGAAATATACTCTATTTTCACTTATATATATATATATATATATATATATATATATATATATATTGATATTTTTGTAACGATATTCAAGACTGATGTTATAAACTCCTGCTATTTACTATTTTTCTGCAAATTTCTATATCGGTGTCAAAAATTATGCAACCAACATTGCAGAAATTGCTCTGCACCTTTCAGAAGAAACACGTAATAAGTGCTCCGACCGATATAATAGTAGTGTTATTTACAATTTTAGTTAAATAGTCCTTAAATCGCTAACAATGTCGTACGGTTATTCTGTTTTTGTAAGGTTGGTCAGGTCAGGTAGGATCGGCTAATAATTCACTTATTTTCAACTTAGTTCCCCTCCTTGCATTGTCATTCAAACTTCCCGCCCCTAGTGGCCAATCTCAGAGCGCTTATTGCGTGCACTTTGCTGTCGTCTGTTGGTCTGAGGCAACGATTTTATATATACTAGATCAAGCATACCCATTTGAACCTAAAAGATTTGTTTGACTCTATAATATTGCAAACAATTGACAGTATTCCTACGCAACTACCTACAAGGACATTGAAAACTACCTACAAGGACATTGAAAACTACCTACAAGGACATTGAAAACTACCTACAAGGACATTGAACACTACCCAAGGACATTGATGAACAATATTTGTAGAGAATGGCCCAATCGCCTGATTTTATGTGCCTGGCAATGACGTCACCGCGATGCCTCCTAATGGTTTTTAAGTTTCTCTAATTTGTGGTTTTACTATTGGCGAAAGAAAATAAGATCGCAGCGCCACCTATAGCAAGACTTTGAACTACGAATCACGGACAATGGTTTTTGACTTTACACGTGTTTATATGGCGTTGTGACGATCTGTACTCCTATTTTCAAACAATTTTTGAAAATTTGTGATTTCTATAACTAAAAAGTGATTGTGTTTCTATTGAAAGACTCTAAAGAACGTTTCAGTAAGGTGATTCAAAGCTATTTCATCTCCGATTAGTTTTGAATGCTTCTGCAATTCAAGGTTGTATGGCGTTTTGATGATCTGTTCTACTATTTTCAAACAATTTGTGAAAATTTGTGATTTCTTTAACTGAAAAGTTATTGTGTTTCTATTAAAAGAATTGAACGATAATTTCAGTGTAGTTAACAAATATTTTACTTGTTATTGGAGGTAATGATTTGCGATTAATTATTGATCTGATTCATTCATCAGTCTGTTTGTCAAACAAGCATATACTTCGATATTATTTAGCTTGCCAATTTTCAGTTTCAAAATCCATGCTTTCCTTTGGTCAATTTCTTCAATCTGGTAGAACCAATTGGTGATTTTTTAACCTTGCTTTTATTTTTGGGGGAAATTTGTGATATCCCACATTTTCCTTCTTGCCATATGTCCTGCATCCTGGGACTGAACAACTAGGATTGTATTTTCCCATATTTGGCAGTCTATCAACAGTATAAACCAAAAAAATACGAACAGAAACAGAAATCGAGTATGGAAATATCCTTAATCAACAGAATGAATCAGATCAATAACTCACAAATCATGACTTCAAAAAACACGTAAAATATATGTAAACTACACTGAAACTATCGTTCAAGTCTTTTAATAGAAACACAATAACTTTTCAGTTAAAGAAATCACAAATTTTCACTAATTGTTTGAAAATAGTAGAACAGATCATCAAAACGCCATACAACCTTGAATTGCAGAAGCATTCAAAACTAATCGGAGATGAAATAGCTTTGAATCACCTTACTGAAACGTTCTTTAGAGTCTTTCAATAGAAACACAATCACTTTTTAGTTATAGAAATCAAAAATTTTCACAAATTGTTTGAAAATAGGAGTACAGATCGTCAAAACGCCAATAAACACGTGTAAAGTCAAAAACCTTCGTCCGTGATTTGTAGTTCAGTCTTGCTATAGGTGGCGCTGCGATCTTATTTTCTTTCGCCAATACGTGGCACGATGTATACAAAGTATATTCAAAGAGTAGGGGTCATAGACAAGAGAGATCACATAAGGTAGTCATGAATGAAATAGTAAAATCGTTACGGAATCCTTGAATCAACTGTCATTTCAATTTCATTCATAAAATTCAAAATCTGGTTGGATTCTGGTGTCACCAATCACGAGCCGGGAAGCAGGTCATGTGACATCTTCATTAGCGTCACAACTGTCAAAACGATAACGAAGAAGAAGAGCAGAAAGAATGAGATTGGAGCAAGGATTGGAGATTATGTTATAAAGGTAACCGCTATTATTTGACAGAAATTTTCAATAAAAAATAAAAAAATATTAATGTTTTTTGATAAGATATGATACTATTATGTATGTAACTATGTTGAAGGTGTTATGCATTAATCGATGCGGAGAACATCTTCAGTCAGTTCACTATTTGTATGTGCTGGCCACTGCATTCGTACCTAGTTTCATTTTTCTATGGTGTTTACTCATCGAACATAATTATTTTAATTTTTGTTCATAAATTACATTATATGTAGAGAAGAATTATTTCAAACTGTTGTTTGTGCACTACGAAATCGAACAGAAGAGGTTACAAGACCTGGAACAGGCTTGAAATTACATAAGTGCGTGCAAATCTCAACAGAAGATTTTTAGGAGTGTTGTTATTTACTGTCAATGCTAAACTATGTGCAACATGTGTTTACAAAAGCCGAGTTTGCTTGAACCTAAACTCTGAGAACCAAGTTGAAGTAATTCAATGTAAATTAATCAGTGACGTATTTACGACAAAATACTTCAAATTTCTTATTGTCTCACTGATCTTTATGAATAAACCATAACGGTTATAAGAACCTGATGAAACTTTTGTAGCTATTTCAAACAAGAAAAGTGTATCCCATGATCATTTATCATGTTATTACGAGTAAAAATAACCTATCTGTGGCTACGGTGGAGTTATATAAAAAACCCAAATGCTCACTGCATGAGCTCCCTATACACACTTTAACCTCAATTATGAAGTGAATTAATTCTCTACTTTATTCGCTCTGTCATAGCAGTAATCAAGAGTGAATTTGAAATTATAGGAAACATCGACATCAAGAATGTGCACTCCTGCTTAAGAAAAAGGCAATATTTTTTTCAAAATGTATTGAAGAAAAACATCTTCGTTTTACAAAACTAGTATTTACCATATTTCATTAACAAAATATTCTATTTCCGTTAAAACTGAAGTACCTACAGTACAGTAAAAAAAATATCTAAAATTTTAATCCTTTTATTTTTAATGAGCCCTGGTGATAAATCGCAAACTCTGAAGAAGGAAAAATATCAGATTTTTTCATTCAAAACAGGACATTTCTTACCATTAAAAAGAGTGAAAAAAAATTCCCCTAAATAGCATAAATTATTCATTCATAAATTCATTATAGTTGAATCCAAATCCTTAAATGAACATTATTATGGATGATTTTATGTTCACAAATACCTACTTTAACATATTCTTGAGAGCAGTAGTTACACAAAACAGCTGAACAAAACAATACACTATGGTAAAGTACTCTTAGTGGGATCTTATGTCCCTGGACATTTCAACAAAACTATCAATAATTTCAATTTCATAACTGCTATGTACTAAAAATTTATTGAATCAAGAGATAAATTTTGGTGTGAATATATAAAAAGTGTGCTCTTTCACAACACAAATACATCATTCATTCATGCTTTAATATTGGTAACTTCCCCAATTTCTTGACTCTTCGATTCTTAGTTTCTTTCCTTTTAAGATTTCGGTTGGCATATTTTACAATATGAAATATCCGCATTCATTGGCATAACTGCAATAAATAAACAGGGAAACTCTGCACAAGGGTGTACAAATGGAAAGTCTTAAAATTTTTCATAAAGTTGTTCTCTTGTTTTTCCAGTAGCTTTTGGTCCGCCTTCTTCGTATACCTCCAGCCTTTCGGTTTCCTACCTTCAGTTCACTAAGAATCTTGGCAGTAAATAATTCTTTTGTAATTTTTTCGTCCTTCATTTTCATGTCCTCAAATGAACGTTCCAGTTTAGCCTTTTCACTCTCAATTCTTTTTATTTCAATCGATTTGGACTGGAAAATATAATATCTGACAGAGATTCCAAACATTTTTTGTGTGTAACTTCACTAAATCCCTCGACTTGCTTTTCCTTGGTGTTTCTGAAAAAAGACTGATGTTTGGGTACAACACTCTGAAGCTGTTGAAAGATATTTTTGCATTTATTGATCCACTTTTGTAGTTACTTCTGACTGTGTGTCTTTGTCAACCCTTGACTTTTGAAACAAATTCAACTTGGGGATTGTAGTTCGACTTAAATTATGATTAATGTTATTTGAATATAATTGTTTTCGCTTCTCCATTTTATCTCCATCATTTATAAGCGAGTTTCCATTGAAGAACTCGTTCAACATCTTCGAGGTCGGGAAATTTAAAAATCTTATCTTTTCCAAACTACGCGAGCTAGAATAAAATCTGTTACGGCAATCTTCAACAGGCCACTTGAGCAATTTCCAGTAGTTGCACCTTCCATGATGACATGCGAATATTAATACCAAATGGGTAAATATTAATTCTACTTGGACAAATGTAGTCAATTCTCTTTGAAATAAACGTTCTTTCTTGTGAAAAATAACCAGAAAATAGTAAGACTTTAGGAAAAATGAAGCAGCTGATCCAAACACAGTTTTCTGATATTTGACAGAAAATTATAAACATCGTAGTAAAATTCAAGGACATTGGCCGATTTTCGCGCAATTTTCAGAATGATCTCTCTTGTCTATGACCCCTACTCTTTGGTATATTATTCCAATCCAAGATGCAACGTAGGCAAACAATAACCAGCACGTGATCGCTTCGTGGCTTACTGGAATCTGCAATAGTATTGGTATCAGGTTTTAAGATCGCAGCGACAGTGCGGACAAAAGTTGAACTACAGATGGACAGTAGTTGCCCAAGACTGTAGCATTGTCAGTAATGGATGTTTGTTGTAGTTGTGTCGTTGTTTTCAGTTTTTATTGTTAATTCGTTGTGTTTTTTCGCTCAGTGCCGTTTAATTATCTTCTGTAAGGAGTGATAGAGACATTATATTATTTTTGTAAGTTCAGTTCAGTTATTTCCTAGTTAGGCAAGATGAAATTATTTGTCCCCTTTTTTCAAAACTTTCCATTCATTTTCTTACCCCTTGAATTTAATTCAAAATAACTGGTTTCAGATAAAGCTGAAATGCCTAGATTAAGCATTGTGGAGTATATGAGGTATCTGGGAGGGACAGAGTCTTCAAGATGTGTTCATGAAGGGGAGGAACTTGTAAATGCTGGGCATATTATCACACTAGGAAGAATATGCACAGCAGACACGAAACATGTGAAGCTATGTGCATTATGCTTACAAACAAGCGCTTTGAAATCGGCTCCGCATCATATCAATGGAATGTTGCATATTGAAGGAAGAGGAAATGTAAAAGTTGTGAAAATGGATTGTACCTGTAAAGCTGGAAATAGTGGAAAATGCAAACATGTTTCAGCAGTTTTGATAAGATGTACAAGGTAAGTTCTTTGGTGTTTGTTTGGTGTGGTGTTTAGCTTAACAACAATTTTTTATGAATTGAAAAAAGTCAACATGTGAAGGTGTGTTGGTTGTTCTAACCTTTAGAAATGTTAATATACCTAATGCTGAATGAGTAGTGTAAAGGATTTCCCTATTATGTACAGGGATGTGATAATCAGCTTACCATACTGGTTAATGTTGAAAATATTGACTTTCAAAATTTCATTTCAGGGAGAATATTGATGATTTAGACGTAATGTCACAGACAGACCTTAAATGTGTGTGGTCAACGCAGAAAAATTTGACACAAGAAAAGTACAAAGCCGTTTCGATAGATGAAATGCCATGTTTGAAAGCGAAAATTGTGGAGCCAGAGTTGAATGTAGACGAACAAACAATGGGGGAGTTTTTTATGAGAAAGATATGTGACTCAGCAATTACAAAACATAGGTTGGTAGTATATTTTACTCTTCTCAAAGTTTATCTTATTCCTAAGTATATTTTCATTTAATAAATTATTTTTACTTTTAGTGTTGGTCGCAGAGATTTGGGAAGTTCCCCATCAAGTAGTACTGTGGAATCAAATGAAAAAGAAATTTGGACAAATATTTTAAATCATGCCTGTCAGTCAACCATAATGATGGAGTTGGCATCAATAGAGACTGCCAACAGAAATGAGTGTTGCAAAATCCTGTACAATAGGCTATTCGACAAGGACATTTCAGATAACGCAATTTTTCAATCACAGCACTCTAACGAATGGAAAGCAAATAGAAAGTACAGGGTGACAGGATCACGGGTTTATGAGCTGTTCACATATTCCAAACAGGAGTGGAAAAGTAAATCTCTACAGTATTTCTTCCCCAAAGGATTCACCAACAAATTTGTCAAGCATGGCCTCAAATATGAAAGTAATGCCAGAGATGCTTTCATGGAAAAAACTGGATTGATGGTAATTGAATGTGGAATGGTGATTTCACATTGTAATGAATGGCTAGGATTTTCACCTGATGGCATAATCGTGACACAATTGAAGCCAGTTGCTTTACTGGAGATAAAATGTCTGTATGAAGGTAATATATTAGACAAATTGATATTATGTGGTATTTTGGGTGTTTTAACCTTCCAAAGTCTGAAAATGAACAACTGTAAATTCTTCGTGAAAGAATAAGATCTTTGTTGACCAAGTCGAGACAAAGTCAAATGAAATTTACAATTTTTCATTTTCAGACTGTGGAAGATTAAAAGTCAAGAAGCGACTTTCCTCAACAAAATAAAACTTCCAATCAATGGATATTACACTTCATACTTGTTTCAGGTGCCACATCTACAATAATGGAAGCAATGTCCAACGCAAAATATCTTTATAAGTTGAATGGAAAATATTATCTCAAGGAAAAACATAAGTACCATGGACAGATTCAGCTTGGGATGGCATTACTGAATTTGGACAGCTGTTATTTGGCCCTTTTTGCCTCATTCGATAAAAGTATGCACATCATTGAAATTAATTATGATAGAGATTTTACCCTAAAAATGCTGAAAAAAGTAAAAATACATTTTTTTGAAAATATGATACACAATTTATGTGAAAGTGAATCCATATTACAAATATGATAGTTATAAGTTATTGTGAAAGTACTGTTTAGTTATGATAATTATATTTTATATCTCCTTAATGTTTTCTAATTTAATTTTTTCCTTTCCCACTATGAAATGAGTTCATCCTGAATTTCAGTTTATTATTGGTTGAATCACACAGACTGGTGCAAACTAATCACAATAGTAAATAAAAGACATTTGAATATAAAAAAATATTTATTTGCTGAAAACTCATCTATATTGCAAAATACCTAATATAATAATACATAATTTTCTTATAAACATTTGTAGAATACAGTTTTATCATGAAGGTTGGCAAAATCAGCTTAAAAACTTGTTGTCTGCTAAAATTGGGCTTGATAGATTCACAACAGCACAGGCAATGACAAAAATATGATGAATCATGGGAATCAATGACCACTGCAATTTTCCATTTAATATTTTGAAAACTTTGATACGTTGATTTGCTCTCTCAATGTGTACACGAGCAGCAGCTATTTTTGAATTAAGTAAGGCCTCTTCAGCACTAAGTTGTTTTTTGTCTAGCAAGAAAGGTGGTCTTATCAACCTTATTTTGAATTTTTCACATGCATCGTCAATCATAAATCCTTTGTCTACCATAATTGCATCAACTGATTTTGTCAATTTTGTAATCAAATTACTTTGATCGAAAATCAACTTATCAGATGCACGACCTCCATATGGTTTACTGATGAAAGTGATTATTCCACCAGGTGATACACCTGTCATGAATTTTACTGTTTCATGGGACTTATATTGAGAGTAAAATTTTATACGACAGCATAAGCATTTTGGTGTCTGAATACGTATTTCAGTACAATCCAGAACAATTCGAACATCCTGAAAACCTTCGAAACATTTTGGCATGTTATTTTTTATTTCGATTGAATCAGGAAACCGTATGCAGGATTTTAACACCTGACCCAAAACTGGCAACATATCTAATATATAAGTTCTGCAAAGCTCATGAGAAATATTGAAAAGAATTGAGAGTGTTATATATGACATGTCACACTTGAGTTTAGTAAATACCAAAACAATCCTCTCTTTTATGCTCAAACGATGAGATCTGATATCATTAAATACAACTCCTACACCTTCAATTATTGCATCTAATATTTTGAAACTACTTATTCCAGTAAAACTATTGAGCGCAGAATCACTAATCAAAAGATCACATAATGTTAACACTTTTGGCGTGTTCACTTGAACTTCAGAATCCCTGACTTGTATTGGACCAGTATAATCAGGTTGGGATTGAAGCATTAGCAGTAAGCTTTCAGCAGCAGCAATATCTTCCTGGCTATGGTTTGGTTTCTCATTTTCTTCACATTCAATTTGAATTTCAGATTGATTGGAGGCTACCTCTTTCTTAGCGAGTCGTTGTTTCCTCCTTTCTGCTGTACTCAAAGATCTTGGTGACACTCTCTGCTTTGGTAGCTTCTGGGAGGGCACAGCCGTCTTTTTCAATAGCCTTCTTTTATCGATATTGTCAGCTGAAAACAAAAGTTCACTTAATTTTTAAGAATATTTTTTGATAAATAGTGCCGATTTCAAATAAGCAAAAAAGTTTTAAAAGGGTGAATTATTATTATTCAGGTATGAATATCGTGCTGGTGTTTATGTTTTGGTAGCCACAAACTGAATTTCAACTCACCATTACTGAAGTAATCATTATCTGTAAAGTGAAGAGAACACACTCTCATGAATTTGGTAACAGGTTTTCCAATTTTTAATTTCAAAATCCATGCCTTCTGATGGTCAACTAGAGACTTTGTGCCCATTTTGTTTTCCATGTACACCTTTCGTTGTCCGGGTTTAGGAAACAAATGAAATGATAGTTCAGGATGTTTTTCCCCCACGAATTACAAAAAGGCACTGAACAATACCGACTCATGATTAAAACTTTAAAACAAATAAACAATATCAATAAATGATGTACTAACAACCACTATCTCTTATGTAAACAAATCCAACTACTGCCTGTTTATGGTTTCAGATTTGTCCACCAGAGAGCGTATCGCTTATTTTGCATTGCCAATTGGTCAAACGAACATAACGCTATCGTGTCGTGGATCAGTGTTTGAATACACTGCATCTTGATTTGGAATGTACCTTATTTAGGTTTTTAGATATAAAAAACGTATGGAAGGTATCGTGATGACGTCAAATAAGAGACAAGGCACGCGCGTTCAGTATGAAGTATGACGATGAGTCGGACCGATCAGATGATTGAAAATATTGGTCACATACAATCAGTTCTAGGTTGAGTCAAGTCTACGGTCTGACCAATATGATTCGACCAGCGCGGTCATTTGGTTGACTTGACGACCTCATTAGAACTGTATGTATGTGAGCAATATTTTCAATCATCTGGTCGGTCCGACTCATGGTCATACTTCATACTGAACGCGCGTGCCTGGTCCGACCGGTGACTTGACACAGGGTGGTTGAGTCAAGTCTACGGTCTGACTAATATGATTCGACCAGCGCGGTCATTTGGTTGACTTGACGACCTCATTAGAACTGTATGTATGTGACCAATATTTTCAATCATCTGGTCGGTCCGACTCATGGTCATACTTCATACTGAACGCGCGTGCCTGGTCCGACCGGTGACTTGACACAGGGCTAATTAGGTCGTCAAGTCAACCAACTGACCGCGCTGGTCTAATCATATTGGTCAGACCGGAGACTTGACTCAGCCTATATTGCGTTCACTGCCCTAGGGGAACACCAGAATACTATATAGCAGCTTATGACAGCGCCAGCGACGGTTAATTACTTCATTAGGGGTTATGAGTTATGATACGATACAAAAATTGATTTTGGGTTCACGGAGTGAGTTCAAAATGATTTAAAGTTAGGAGAACGGTTTGAATTAACCTACAGTTGGGTGAATTTTGTATCTGGATTTTTTTAATTTATGGGATATGGGCTGGTGGGTGGGTGGGTTTCCTGGGCTATGGGCTGGTGTTCCCTAGTTGCATAGGTGAACTGTCAATTGTTTGCATTTTGCATTATCATAGAGCCAAGGCCCAAGGAAAGCTTTCAAGTTTGAGTGGGAATGCTTGTGTTATATATTTGAAATCGGTAGGTTGTGGGTTGTACATAAAAAAATTTGTTATTTTTATTTGTGTTCTGCGTTGCAGTCTCCATTTCACAGATTACCATAGTCTGTCATCTTCCATATGTCAATATGTCATATGATTTTTGACATTTATCGTTTATCTCATCACTAACAAAAAAAGTTTCTTCAAAAAATATATAAGTTGTGATACCCAAAGCTTAAATGATTGTTTTTCTAAATAACAAACTACACAGTGAATAACGATTAAAGTGTGAGTAATTAATTGATTAAGGAGAATGGGATTATTCGGGACTTCTAGTGATGTTGCTGTTGTCACTGATGAAGTTGGTGAGTCATATTTGTGTTTTCAAGTCCATATGACGTATATAATTGTGTTTCTCTTTGCAATGAACTGATGATATGAAAAAAGTTTACCGGATCTTTTTGTTATATCAGAGACAGCCACAAGCGAAAAAAATGTGGAAGAAGATTGGGGTCTTATTATGAGTATTTGTGATAAAGCAGGAAAGTCTCAAGAAGAATCTAAGAATTACCTGAAAGCCATAACAAAACGTTTATACAATTCAGATCCCCACATAGGTGTAAAAGCAGTCACAGTAAGTAGTAGTCAGTAGGCCAGTGTTCCGTAACGTAATTATTCTTGTTTTCAGTTGTTGGATGCGTGTATCAAAAACTCTGGAAAAAATTTTCACATTGAAGTCGCTTCCAGGGATTTTGAGAACGATTTCATCAAGTTGATGACAAAGGCTAATCCAAACACTGCAAAAAAATTGCGGGAATCTTTGAAAAAGTGGGCCGATAACGAATTCAAATCAGACGCTCGACTCAGCCTCATTCCATCATTGCTGTCCAAGTTGAAGAGTTCCTACGATTTTTCAACTGTTGAAGCTGTAGGTAACATTTTTTATTCTCATAAAAATAAATCTGGATAATTTGTTTTGTGATAAATAAATACAGAGATGAAATAATTGGGGTTTAGGCCCTATATCCGGTGTCCGCGGAAAGTGGCTCGCCCCTATAATTTTATTGTTTTTGAAGATAATAGGAATATGGAGGATTTATATTCGACATGAGACTGCATTTTTTTACAAGTAATTCAGCTTCATATGACTATTTGTTTAACCAGAAATTCTATAAACTTCGATTTTTAAATGGGATACCTGGTATGTTTTCAATTCTTTTGTCTCCAAATATTATGACATACTGAATCCAACCAACCAAATTTCTTTTTTAATTTTGAAATTTATGTTTTATTCTAGAGGGCTATGGATTCTTCAAATCACTAATTTCAGTCCCAAAATTTTGGTAAAAATACAACTTTACTGTTTTTGGTCAAAATGCATCTGCCATTTAAAATTTAATTTACAAATTTCTGTTCCTAATTTTTTTCAAATGTTAACACGATGGGTTAGGAATAGGAAAAAAGATCATTTTATTATGGCAGTGACTAGTGACCGGTTTGACCGACTTCCAATATTTTGTTCACTTCCAGTCCGGCCAGTTACTACTACGCAGTGTTGCCAGACAAAATTTGCAAAAACTTCAGACAAATCGACTAAAAATTCCTAAAATTCCTCAAACATAAATACGCATGCGCCAAAATTTCAATTTGTATTATGCGCATGCGCAAAAACCTCGGTTACCATGTTTCATTCAAAATTTGAATATTTTCTTGGTTTTCTGAAATCATATATTTTTTGAAATGCAAAATAATACATAAAGGAAATCACATTTATTGTTTTTTTAGTCACTGGTATCAAGTAGGTAGGTAGGTAAATAGTATTGCAAACGTTAAAAAATAAACATAGAGGACAAGTTATTCCAAATAAAAGCAAATCCATCTGACAAAATAACAAAACCTAATAGAACACCTAACCCAGAAATGTGTGCCCCATACAAAAACAAAGACAGATATTGAAGAAATATAGGTATTCACAATAACAAAATCAAATCAGACCCTAAAGCTTGAATAAATCTTTTAACCCTACATTTCTTTTTCCTTTTTCGTTGTATCAACCACATAATTAAACCCATTTTTGATTGGCTGCCAAATTCCTCATCCACAGTTTCCATGTGATGAGTATATCAAGTTTATGTTTTGTAAACCAAGTCTAGGTGCTTCGGAGAAATTGCGATTCAACTCCATTCCAAGCCCCAAATATTGGTTTGACACGTGTGACGTAATTTTTTCTAATGGTTTCAATAATTTTTAACCAATAACCTGAAGGACCCCGCAAACTCCTTATGGAATTTGGGTCCAGGTGGATTTTTTTGAATTTTTGGTATAATGTAGTCTATGTAATTCTCAACCAATGTTACCCTTGCACCAAAACAAAAAAAAGAACAGTTTTTCTGCTAAGGGGGTTGAAATCACCCCTTGCGCAGATTAGACTATTTTTGAACCCGGTAGCAATATTTTCACTTGTTTCATTGTTGCTAATTTTGCACAATATTGTGCTGTTTTATAAAAAAAATTCTTACCCCCTCCCCTTTTTCCCCCAACTCCTATTACGAAACGCAAAAAAATATTTCTCGAGTGCATTCAAATGTATCGTCGAATGTTTAAATATGCCTAAATAAGGGGAATAACAGTTTTTTATGATTATCCCCCCACCCCCCAAATGACAAAAAACGAAAAAATTTTGGTGGATTTTTCTGAATTTTTGATATTATACAGTTCAAGTACAAACCCCAAAAATGAATAGTTTTGATGCTAGGGAACGTCGAAATCATACCTAGCTCAGAATAGACTATTCATTATTATAGGCGGAAACATTATCTCTACGTATTTTTGTTTTATTATATGCTGAACAATTGTGTACATTTTCATAAATTGAAAATCTAAAACCTACCCCTTACCCCCAAACCCTATTTCAAAACACGAAAAAAATTAATTCAGGCACCACCTCAAATTGAAATTGTGGATGTATAATTTTTATTTAATTTCAAGATATTCGCCCAATTAATTGATATTAAAACTTCATGCACTACGCCCTACTGAGAAGTCAGCGAACTCCACCAATATTTTTCTGAAGGGAGGGAAGGTTGAAATTAAACAACTGTACGATTTCCTCAATTTGAGCTGATTAAAACATTTATTTTGATAAAGCATTTACAAGTAGACGGGAATAAATTTTTTTCGTAGTTTAAAATAGGGGTAGGGGTAAGGGGAAGGTTTTGGATTTTCATTTTATAAAAAATTACACACTTGATCAGCATAATCTGAACTAAAATACGTAGAGCTATTATTTCTGCCTATACTAATGAATAGTCTATTCTGAGCAAGGTATGATTGCAACGCCTCCTAGCATCAAAACTATTCATTTTTGGGGTTTGTCACCCAATTTATTTCTATTCAAAATAACTTGAACTGCATCATATCAAAAATTCAGAAAAATCCACCGAAATTTTTTCGTTTTGTGTCATTTGGGGGGTGGGGGGATAATCATAAGAAATTGCTATTTCCCTCATTTAGGCATATTTAAACATTCGACGATTCATTTAAAGGCACTCGAGAAATATTTTTTTGCGTTTCGTAATAGGAGTTGTGGGGAAAAGGGGAGGGTGTAAGAACTTTTTTTATAAAACTGCACAATATTGTGCAACATTAGCAATAATGAAACAAGTGAAAATATTGTGTTACCGGGTTCAAAAATAAATAGTCCAATCTGCGCAAGGGTTGATTTCAACGCCCCCTAGCAGCAAAATTGTTCATTTTTTCGGGTTGGTGCAATGGTAACATTGGTTGAGAATTACATGAACTACATCATACCAAAAATTCAAAAAAATCCACAGGGACCCAAATTCCATAAGGTGTTTGCGGGGTCCTTTATACTGTAAGCACATTCTTTATATCTAAGGAAATTTCTTTGCATCTGGCAACGCTGCTTACCTACCCCAACTAAAAAAGTTTTAAAAGCAAACCATAATCGATATTTTTGACAGAAAAAATGTGCGCCACTGATTTTTTCCATTTTTTTTTCTCACTAAGCAACTAAAAAAAAATGTCTAGCATTTTTGCGTATCTTGCTTTGATAAGAATAAAATCGACAAAGCCGAAGTACCCTTCTCTCCAAATATTTCCACAAAGTGGAAAATATGAGGCAAAAATCTGACAGAAAACAACTACTTCCCTGGCTAATGCCACGTCGGATATTGTACTACATCTGACAGATATTTGTGCAACGTTCTTCAAAGAAGACTCAATTGCAAGTGCTTATTGTAGACAAACAAACGATTATCCTTAATTTGGCTGGGGATGACCACCTGCAGACATGTTTCGAGGTTGTTGCCTCTTATCAGTGCAAGGTTAGGTCCGACAACTTTGCTTTGTTTTTGAGAAAAAATAAAAAAAAAACTTCATTGCATTACCTTGGGACAACATAATAAAAAAATGTAATGTAATGAGATGGAGTAAGCAGTTTTACTTGATGTTGAGCGTAGCCCGATACAAGTACACGCAAAATTGCACAACAATTCAAAATTTCTCACTTTACTGTATGGATGATTTTAAAGGATAACTAGGTTAGGTTTGAACGTGATTGAGCCCATATCAGGCCCTTCACTACGGCCAATGGCCTATTGTGGCTCACCCGGGTGCATTGCGTTATGCCCACATCTCATTACACCCACATTTCGTTGCACCCACATTTCGTCCGCCCACATTTCGTTATGCCCACATTTCGTTATGCCCACATTTCGTTATGCCCACATTTCGATATGCCCAAATTTCGTTATGCCCACATTTCGTTATGCCCAAATTTCGTTATGCCCACATTGCATTGTACCCACAGCTTCCGAACATAGCTGAATCAAGCGCTGTTGCCAAATGCTGACATGCAATTCTCTAAAAAATTGATTGTTTGCCTAATGAGACACTTCGTTACACCCACATTCAATGAAGTTGCGTTTTTCCCAAATTTCGTTAGGCCCACATCTCATTACACCCACATTGCGTTGTACTCAAATTTCGTTACGCCCACATACCGACGTCTCTGAATAACTGTCATTTGTCAATTGGTATACATTGGATATGTATAGAACACCACATAGTTAACACTCTTTCGGCTGCTTTGTCACCGACTTACATTCGCGACGGTGAGGAAGGAACATCATTTAAGATACTTATGCCACTCGTAGAAAACCTATAACACCTACCAGCGAACTGTTATGCAATCCAGTAATTACACTGAATGTCTCATTAGACCCACAATAATTTTTTTAGAGAATTGCATGTCAGCATTTGGCAACAGATCGGCTATGTTCGAAATGTGGGCGAAATGAAATGTGGGTGCAACGAAATGTGGGTGTAATGGAATGTGGGCACAACGACATGTTCCCGCTCACCCTAAGGTTATATTTCTCCCAGTATAACCAATCTCTTTACGAAATTGAGGAATGTATTGTAATGTATTGTAATGTATATTAATTTACCAGATTTTCTGGCCTTACTGTAATATTGAAAATCTGGTTCTGGCCGCTGCAGAATGTGCTTAGCCGTTTCATCTTCCTCCATGCACTCTGCATCTTGTGCAAGTCCGATTTTATGCATGTGATGTTTGAGTTTGCAGTGGTTAGTGAGCAAGCCTACTTTAACTCTGAGATGCGCTCTACTGAGTTCTAGCAGTTTGTCAGAGTCCTGTTTTTTCATTGTACAAGCAATAATTGCTTTGGAATGGGCTAGGCCCGGTAGACTTCGCCAGTACTCCAGTCTTTTATTGTCTGCTCAAGCTGTTATGACATTCTTGGCAGTGACATATGCTAAACCAATTACCTGTTCTGGTCCAGTGAACGTTATTTCGGCCCCCCCTTTTGCTAGGGCGTTCGTTATTTCGTTTCCTTCTAGGCCTATGTGACCTGGTATCCAGACTAGGGTAACGTTGTTGCGTTGCGCTGGACTGTTTAAGGTGTCTCTGCAGTTCTGTACTGCTCTAGATTTAAAGCAGTTGGATTCAAGCGCTTTCTATACTTACTTACTAACTGTATCCTTACCACAGCGTGATCAAGCGTTATTACCTGCGGATTTCCCCCAGCGAGTTGTTCATTCTACTTGGCTTATCTAGCATCTTCGACATTTTTATCTCGTATATTATTCACCGATGAAATGTGTTTTTCCCAAATTCAATTATGGAACTTTCATAACAATCATATCTGGGCTGAAGAAAATCCCCATGCTGTTATAGAAAATAATTATCAACATTGTCAACATTGTTGAATGTTTGGGTTGGTATTGTGGGTGATTATCTCATTCGACCTCATTTTTTACCCCCGAGATTGAATGGTCAAGAGTATCGTAATTATTTGGAATAAGTGTTACCTGTACTACTAGAAAATGTCCCACTGCCAGTAAGAGGAGCAATGTGGTTCATGCATGATGGGACCCCACCTCACTTTAGCATAGTAGCATGTCAGTTTCTGGATGCAACTTATGGAGAAAACTGGATGGGTCGCGCAGGTCCACAGTCATCCCTTAGATTTTTTCCTTTGGGGACATTTAAAGTCCATCGTTTTTATAACACCAGTCAATCAATCCAACGAATACGGGATTCATGCGATCAGATAAGAAATACGCCGAAAAATGTTCAGCGTGTTCGGGAATCGATGTTAAGACGACGTAATGCTTGCGTTGAAGTTGGAGGACATTTTGAGGTGCTATTTTAAGTGCTTATTGTTGAATGTTTTCTTACCGAAAAACATTGCCTAGCATTTTTCTTTTAGTGAAGTTTTAAGAAATGGTGTTTCTTGTTTAATATTTTTTTTATTTCCGGCCTTATCACTATGCACGCCTGGTAGAAATAAATTAACAATTTTTTAGCTGTACAGATTCATTTGTGTTCATTAAAATCCATGTACTAACAACTTTTTATTATGTTGTCCCAGGGACATGCCATGAAGTGCTTATTATGCTTTTTCTCAAGAACAAAGCAAGATAACGCAAAAAATGCTAGAAATAAAAAAGTTGTTGTTTTAGTTGCTCAATGCGAAAAAAATACAAAACATTTAGAAAAATCAGTGGCGCACCTTTTTTCTGTCCAAAATATTGGTAAAGGTGCCTTCTGGGATAGGCCAATCAATAGAGCCTTTTTTCCTAACAAAAATGCTAGTAGAAAACCGACTGTGCTATTACAGAGAAGACATTCCGTAGTTATATTTTGTTGTTTTCGACTCGCAAAGTGTCATTTATTAATTTGTTATGAACATTTTAATAACAAAAAACGACTTTTTTTTATTGTTTTTCTTATAAAATGAAAACTGATAGAGCAATCTGGTTGCTCCAATGAAAAGAATTGAAATACGAACAAAATGGAATGTTTTACGAATCCATTGGATCATTAGTAACAGAGGAAAACCGGAAAAACCGTAAAATTTTACGATTTTTTTTCATAACTTCGCCATTTTTCAAGAAATAAGGTTGGCCCTTCTTCTGAAAGTATTGAATCACGTGTACTTTATGTGTGCACAAAACAGGCTCTGACGGATCATTAGTTTTGGCACTGCACTATCTTGTAGCATGCCTGAATGCTGTAGTGATAGTCCAATTTCAATTTATAAAACAGATTTTAAAAGTAGAAGTACAGTGCATCCCATTTTGGGTGAGACAGCCAGGTTTATCGCTTGTTATTTAAGATAGAGCCTTGCGGTTTTCACGTTCCTGTTCTTTTTTTTTTGTGAAACTCAAGTTGGCCTAATCAGATTTTGCATAACTGTTTCCGTTTATGAGATACATGGCGATTTTGGAAATTGATACTTTTCGGACCCCTTCTTTATCTCCGAAGTTATTAGAAATAATGCTGAGCTAAAAATTACATCTGATACAGAATTCTGCGTAGAATCCAGTGGCGTACTTATTTTTTTTTCGGGGTATGGTTTTGAAGATACGACGCAAACCTATATTTTTTTCAATGGAACACCCTGTATTTTATTACTTCGTTGAATTCGCTATTTTTTTCCCTTCAAAATTATGTATAACACTATATAGGTAGGATGTTCAGAAATGCTATAAAACACTAAAACATCACTTAATGATAATGTTTTGTTAGTGGGCCATGGATTTCCCATATAAAAGAAGAATTAATTGAATAATTTTCATTTGTGTTTTTTTTATAGGAGAGTAAGCAAATAAAGATAATACACTAACACGAAAAACAAAACGTAGGTACCTACCTAATAGCAAAAAATAAATAATATAACAATTCATAATACAAATTAGATACAAAAGAAATACCCAATAAAATATTTATCATTAATAAAAAATTTCAACATTACATAATATCTTACTGATTAAACTGTTCACATTGCTGTCCATTTTCCCTAATACATAATTGACAAACTTTTTAATTTGCCTGAGTGCATTTAATATTATAAAAGGGCGGTTTTGTAAATTTCGGAAAGCTGCCGCTGTTGATGCACGAAGTTCTTCGGGACTGTTGTGTCTGTTACTGTATATTTTATTTTTCAAATAGCCCCACAAGAAAAAGTCTAATATAGACAGATCAGGTGACCTTGGAGGCCACCTGATTGGTCCATGAGTTCCAATCCAACAACCCTGAAAATTATTTTCTAAAAACCGCCCGATCAATCTTGAATTATGGGCAGGGGCGCCGTCCTGTTGGAAATGTATGGAATGAAGAAAGGCGAGGGGAACATCTTCCAGTAGTTCCGGTAACACGTCTTCTAAAATTGTCAAGTACCTAGTTGCGGTAAGAGATCCTTCAAAAATGCAGTATATGATTTTTGTCCCCAATATGAAACATGCCACATTAAAACCAAATCTACCCTGTTGTTGTCGTTAAAAATCAAGTGCTGGTTTTCATCATACCAATGCCTTGTATTTTGCCTGTTAAATATACCAGCACTGCTTATATGTGATTCGTCTGACCAAATAACTTTTTTTGCGAAATCAACGTCTCTCCGAGCATGGTTCAAAAACCAATTGCAGAAATTCACACGTCTTGCTGCATCACCAGGATATAAGTGTTGGACAATATTGACTTTTTTTAAATTCTGTGTACCCGTGATCTGGAAATAGCAGTATCATTCTCTAATTTTGCACAAGAAGTCTGATGATAGGCATGAACGCTAGCTAACACATTTATTTCATCTACTTCTTGATTCTCTTTATTATATACCTTGGGTCGAGGTTTAGAATATGCACCATAATTCAGTAAATTATACTTTAGTCTGAATATAGTCGCTCGACTAGGTTGATGCCTCTCAGGATATCTGAAAGTTTTTAAATCACGATGTAAGGAAATGTCTTGTGGTAAAATTCTCGACGTCATACCTGTTCAAATAAAGTTCCAAAGCTTCGCCAACGTTTTCATTGGATTGATTCAAACATTGTATAATGTCATATTTTTCATTGTTTTGAAAAACCAAATCTCTTCCAGCCATTATCAGTTTTCAATCAACAAATTCACAATCAATTATTTCTACAATACTCAATATTCCTTCAAACCCAAACACGATGAAACACAATAATAATTCGTAGCGATGACAGCTAGATCAGATTTGTTTTTTTTTTCTCTTCAATGCCTATTTGATAAAACAATGCTTCCAAATGCATAGTAGCCATAATAACAAGGATGTTCGTATCATCCATGACCTACTAATGTTAATAATCAAAAGTAATAATCCTCTTATTGAAACTTGGAAAATCCATGGCTTACTAACGAAAAATTATCATTATGTGATGTTTTAGTGTTTTTTAGCATTTCTGAACATCCTACCTATATAGTGTTATACATAATTTTGAAGGGAAAAAAATAGCGAATTCAACGAAGTAATAAAATACAGGGCGTTCCATTGAAAAAAATATAGGTTTGCGTCGTATCTTCAAAACCATACCCCGAAAAAAAAAAAAGTACGCCACTGGATTCTACGCAGAATTCTGTATCAGATGTAGTTTTTAGCTCAGCATTATTTCTAATAACTTCGGAGATAAAGAAGGGGTCCGAAAAGTATCAATTTCCAAAATCGCCCTGTATCTCATAAACGGAAACAGTTATGCAAAATCTGATTAGGCCAACTTGAGTTTCACAAAAAAAAGGACAGGAACGTGAAAACCGCAAGGCTCTATCTTAAATAACAAGCGATAAACCTGGCTGTCTCACCCAAAATGGGATGCACTGTACAGTACCACAAAACGTATATTCTCATTTTGCGCTAAAATGCTGCGAAATGTGTGAAAAATGCTTGCAAACATAACTGAAAACGACCGAGCTGGTGGAAGCAGTCGGGTGGTAGAAGAGAGCAGGAGATGAGGGGAAGCGTATTATCACGTAACCCGTTCATTAGAAGAATTCCCTTCATCTCCCGGACTCTCCAATCACTCGGCAGCTTACGCGGGCTCGGCCGTTTTCAGTCATGTGTGCATGCATTTTACACTCATTCACCCATTTTGCACCATTCATTTTGCACCATTTATTTTGCACCATTTATTTTGCACCATTCATTTTGCACCATTCATTTTGGACCATTCATTTTGCACCATTCATTTTGCACCATTCATTTTGCACCATTGTGGCGCAAAATGGGAAAATACGTTTTGAAGTACTATACTTTTACTTTCATAATCTGTTTGAGAAATTGAAATCGGGATAGCACTAAAGCATACAGGCACGCTACAAGATGGTTAAAAAAAATTAAATTGCTATTGTGCCAAAACAAACTATCCGAGCGCCCCTTTTTTTTGCACACATAAAGAACACATGATTCAATACTTTCATGAAAATGGACAATCCTACTCCTTGAAAAATGGCGGAGTTATGAATTTTACAAAAAGTCGCAAAATTTTCCGGTTTTTTCAGTTTTTTTCCGTTACTAACGATCCGACTGGGTTGTAAAAAATCCCATTTTGTTCGTATATCAATTATCTACAATTATTTCCATTGGAGCAACCGGATTGCTCTATTAGTTTTCATTTTATAAGCAAAACTATAAAAAAACTCGTTTTTTTGTTATTTAAATGTTTATAACAAATCAATAAATGACAGTTACGAAACGAAAACATAACAGAATATAACTACGGACTGACTGTCTTTCATGTGATGGCATAGTCGGTTTCCTACTAGTATTTTTGTTAAGAACTCACTCATTTTATGCTATATTGCTTGGTGTAGGACCTCACTGGACATGATAATTTTGATATAGTTAGGGCTAAAAAAGCCCCTTACTACCCTATATAACACTGACAAATTTCAACAAAATCAGTTGAAGGTTTATTAACAGATTTACAAAAAAAAAAGATTTCATTTAAAAACTTTGTATCTTGAAAACGAAGCATTACCGGACCTATGTTTATTTAAACCTTTCATCTCAGAATCACTTGAAGAATCTCCCCTTCAAGTTTGACCACGTACTTACATAACACCCTGTATAGCCAATTGTAAGTTTTTAAATTGCCACACTGTTGTTGTAATTCAGCTAATAGGGATGTTCTTTATCTTTTTTTCTCAAGTTCTTTCAAAAGTAGGAAGGGTAAAAATATTAAAATTTTCTTATAGCCTGTGAAGAAATCAGCCCCGATTAGTAAGGACCCCAACGTGGTCGAGACTCAGGAGGAAGAAGAACAAATCTTGAAAGCCATTGAACTATCTCTCAAAGAATCGGGTTCGCCTCGATCCACCACTGTGTTAAGCCATAATCCGTCATTGTATCCTTCAGTGACCATGTCGACAACTGGGGCAACACACACGACTGTGGCTTCAGCTGCAGCAGGGCCTCCAAAGGAACCGAAAAAAGTCAGGGCTCTGTATGATTTTGAGGCTGCTGAGGATAATGAGTTGACATTCAGCGCTGGAGAGATAAGTAAGCAGGATGTTTGGTTTGTTGTGTTTTATTTTAGAGTTCACTTGTGTAATTGAAAACAAAGTTGTGCAAAGATATGATAGTCCAGGAGGAATCGGCGAAAGAGTACCGAAAACTATTTTAATTTTTTATGTGATCCTCTTCAAATTGCCCTACTGATGATATAAATGCATGTTGCCATTGGGCAACCCCGTGCCATATTGTTTAAACCGATGTTGTTTAAACAATACAAATAAAAAAGGTCCTATGACTTTTTACGATAAAGTTAATATTTTTCAAGATATGAATTTTTAAAGGTTCGAAAAATCTCAAATTTTGGTACTTTCGACCCATGAAACATATATAAAAAAAGTATATAAATAATATTTTTTAAATTTCTTTATACAATAGTTAATAATATTGTGAATATGCAGAACTTTTTATGAAGAATAACTTTTTTCGTAAAATCAATAATACAAAAGTTAAGCATACTCACTGTATATAATTGTGATTCCAACAAATGTTCAAATACCATTATATCTTATTATTGTTGTTATAAATGCACAAATGAACTGTTTTTATATTTTAATTTTATATTGTCCCTATGCAATATCTAGTATATATTGTTTCACTCATTCTACTACTATTTGTAATCTATGAGATATCGTTGTACTAATAAATAAACAATATAATATAAAAACAATAAAAATGCAAATGAAACATTAAATAAAACTAAGTATGATATGATAGCAGCGATTTAGTGCTTTCCTGCTCATAGAAGAGAACATAGGCATCTCCGTTCACCAGGGATCTAGATGAAACTGGGGTCACATGTGAATCATTGTATTCATGCCACGTGCTCGCATACGGATGTCTACAGTAGGCTGTGTAGTGTCCGCTATGGGTAGTCCCACTATGGTTAGTTAATGCATATAGACTATATCGACAAGGGGTTACGTTTTCTGTTGTATAATTACTCAAATCTAATCCCTCTAACGGAAAATCTATGGTAACATTCAATAAACTGATAAAAAAGTAATTTTAATTACTTGTTCCGATTTATGCTTAAATAACTTTTGAAAAATTTATTTCAGAAAAAAATTTGTAAAAAACAAATTGTAGTCGATTTAATTATTAATAACATTCCTCTCTTTACAATCTTGACAAAATTGATAGTTTTTAAGATAAATGATAAATAATGATTCAAGACACAGAGAGGCCGATGCAGCGCATAAGTCAGAGAGAGACGGCGATACTTAAAGGTAAGCGACGAATACTTGTGAGCGCGCGAAATTTGAAATCTCAAGGTCTTATAACCGAAGCCACAAATGTGTGGTTGGCTTGCTGTTGTTGACTTCCTTTGTTTCTATTTTCACATCCAAGTGTTGTACATATTCGCACTTGATTTTACCGTACTGATGAGAGCTCAAGCACGTGTCTACGGTTGCACAACAATTTGAGGGCTATACCCAATAACTTTTCTATTCATATTTTTATATATTGCCCTTCGATAAATCCATCCTGATTTATATTATATAGTTTTTTTTAAAATATATTTTTCGTAGGTCGAAAGTACCCAAATTTGAGATTTTAACTTATCGTGAAAAGTCATAGGACCTTTTTTATTTGTTTAAACAATTTCGGTTTAAACAATATGGCACGGGGTTGCCCCATGGCAACATGCATTTATATCATCAGAAGGGCAATTTGAAGAGGATCGCATAAAAAAATTGAGGTGGAATAGTTTTCGGTACTCATGCGCCGATACCTCCTGACTATGAATCTAATTCAAAATATTTGTTTTTACTTGGAATTGAATAAAAAACACTTGTTTTGTAGCATCCACAATATATTACTACGTGTAATATGTGACACGTTTCGCTATTACTATAGCTTTCTCAAACATAAAATGGAATTCAGTAAATGTCCAAACATATTTATAGTTATTTGAAATTAGGTAAATAGAAGGAAGGTATTATAATTATAAACAGGTAGCATAATGATAATCAGGAAATCCATTCAGGGTATTATTATGTGGCGTTGCTGCGGGCGAGTGCGGACATGTCGCCTTCACCCATGAACAAGCTTGCGATCCGAAGGAATGTTCGATAATCTTCGACTCATGAGGTGCGTTTCAATATTACGTCCGACGTGCGTCCGACGTCTAACTTTTCTTACGAAGCGTTTCGATATTAGAACGTCCTGTCCGAAAACTTCATTCCATCGTTTCAAAATTCTTGGGTGGAACGTCCGACCGTCAACTATTTACACCACGATTTAGGAGAGCGTTTCAAAATTCAATCCGAAAGATATCGCCCTACGAAACAACTATGACGTCATACATCGTCCGTTACCGGACGTCAGACGTTAAATTGAAACGCACCTATGGCATCTCGATCGTGCGACATCTAGATGCGAATAGGTGAGACGACTCAAAAACATTCTGGCGAGATTCTCTTCGAGTATAAATACCTCTATGACTCGCGGCGGAGGTCAGAACTAGAGAGTTGGACAGTTAGTGAGGAAGTGATAGACAGTTCAGTTTTAAATAAAATAGTTAGATATAATTGTCATATTATAGTTGTTTGTGAAATAAATGAATTGAAAGTAAATTAGACTTTAAAAATATATTACAATAGGGAATATGCATATTTATTTTTATTTGTTTAAATTTTTTTTTACTTCTTTACAACATAGTAAAAAATATAAATACGGTTGAAAGTCTTGGAATTGATTTTTAAAATAATATATTAAATACCGATTGAATTTGACCTATTTGAACGCCTCCATTTTCGCGCGCTGTGGATGACGTCACATGGCGCGATCAGTGTTGTTCTTCTTCAGTGTCGTTCGTTGAGACGTACTCTGATTGCTCTACTTGCTTGAAGTTGATATTTTATAAAAAAATAAGACAAATGCAGTACAAGTGTTAGAGAGAAATGAACATATGTGAAAGTGATCTCGATCAACCAGAGCAGTCTTCAATGAATAAGCCTTTCTATAGTTATGGCCATTGACACTATTGACAGCTATTAATTAGGTTATGGAATTGCAATTTTAATCGCTATTACGATAATGGAAAATGCTAAAAAACCATTTTATAGGTATTGTCTAGTACCGGAATGCCAAAACACAATTATAAGTACACCAAATACAGTATTTTTTTCTGTTCCAAGAGATGCGAAAATACGTAAACAATGGTGTAAGGTTATGAGAAGAGGCGAAGTATATCCAATATCACATTTACATTGTTGTGAAGATCATTTCAATGTGAGTTCTTTGTATTTCGATAGTTAACATGAAGTGAATTGATCAGAAGTAAGTTTTGTATGCATAAATGTTTTGTATATACCTCTGCGTCATCTAAATTACAAAAGGAAAACTATCATTTGATAAACTGTTACTACTTATCAGTTCAGGTATTGTCGGATTGTGCTTTGACAAAACCACTTTCAGTCATTGCTCTTGATAATTTACAATTGTCACTAGACCAAAATTGCATTATGTAATGGAAAACACTACAAATATATGAATAAAAACAAATTTTCTATGAAAGACGACTAGCACAGTATGAATATCAACACAGATAAATTTCATAACGTGCCATGTGACGTCATTCTTCGTTTCGACCAATGGTGATGCGTTTCGCAAATTTGAATTCCGCGCGCTTATTATGCACTTTTTGATTGAAGTTTTATGGAATTGAATACAAACTAAATGATAAACTAATGGTTATATGAGGTAAAAAAATCAAGTAAATTAAAATCACTTGCATATTCACTATTACAAAGAAGCATTTAGTTATTTAATGTCTGTACATTTACTGAATTCCATTTTATGTTTGAGAAAGCTATAGTAAGAGCGAAACGCGTCACATATTACAAGTAGTAATATATTGTCGGGGCCAGGTAGCCGAGTGGTAAAATCGCCGATGTTTTCAATCACTCTGGCTGCCAGTCGAAGGTTCAACAACCGAGCGAATGCAGACATTTTTTGATGGCCCGAGAAAGTGCTAGAAATATCACGTAAAAAGGTGAGACCTCGTCAATCATTGGCTCGCACAAGTTTCGACTTCTGAGGGCTGCAGTTCGTAAGGGGACGACAGCTGGTTAACGATAAAAATAATTTTAATTTTATTAAAAACATTTGTGGATATTAAAAAACAAGTGTTTCTTACCGAGTAATTATGAATATCCATGAAGTATCGGTCAAGATGTTTGTTTTTATTTATTCATGTTTATTTATATTCAATCAATTTTTCGAGTGTTGAGAAGTCGGGAATAAAGAAGTATTCAGATAGTCTCACGATGCACGAAAGCACTATCTGAAAGGCTAGTCTGTCATATAGGACTTGCCCTAGAATATTGTAGCGAACCGATCGCCACTATTAATGACCCCGAAATATGCAAAAAGATAAATCAAATTTGAGTAATTCATCAAAGTGCGTAAATTCGCTCACCAGTTCACTTCTCCGAAGATATACAGCTTACATAAGAAAAAACTAGTTTTTCGGGATTTAAAAATAAAAACACATACTGGTTGACAAAGAATTCTGAAAATTTGGAAAATTATTTGTATGTGAAATAATTCTGCATTTTGATGTTTCAATAGTTTTTTAGTTTTACTTAGCTATTGTTATTGTTTTTATGTATATAAAATGTTATGTTTTTGGTTTAATTTTCAATTGAGAATGTTTCCCTTTTCAACGTGATCGATATTATTTAGGCATACACTCAAGTTTATTTTACTGTTTTTCTGTCTTTATTTGTATTATTATGGATATTCAGCATATTTGTGTATTTTGATACAAGATTATTTCATCATTAATTTCACAATATCACGGACAAGTTTTTAACTTATTTGATCATGTTTCCATGACAAAATTTATTTCTATTTATTGTACAGAGTTAGTCAAATGTATGCAATTTTCCTCAGTTAATATGAGGGTTATTGAAAAAAAATTCGACGTTGCACCTTTCTATCAATTCAAATATTTTTTATGTCATGTTTAGTATTGCAAGAAAGCTTTTTTTTTCTTATTTCAGCAGTACTAATATTATTCCAACTGTCTTTATAGGTACAGTTTGTTTCGTATTTTTGTGACCACCTCTTTAATTCACTTACATATGGCTTAATTTGTTTAAAAATTTTCTCAATCGGGGAATGTAGCCAGTTCGATATTTTAAGCGATATGGCAATTTGATTCAGACAATGGCGTACGTGAGTTTTTATAAAAATATTTTTTATGTGCTACATCGGCAGTTGTTTCATTAAAAAATTTCACTTACCATATAATACTTAAAGTTATCCCATAACTTTAAGTATTAAAGACTGAAATTAACCCATTGATAAAATGATGAAGTTTTTTAATGAACTGTCAATATAGCACATATATAATATTTTTTTATAAAAACTTATGCACGCCCTATACCCATCTCTATCGGTTTTCAAGATAAAAATTAATTTGTGTTAAATATGGTCCAAAACATAGCCCTAATTGAACTTTAGTACATCAGTCAGGGTTGGCAAATATCATGATATTTATATAAATATCAAAATATCATAATATCGGATATATATCAGATCCGATAAATATCCGATATATATCAGAAATTTTGATTTTGTTCCTAGGGTAAAATGCAAAAAATACAAAAGTTATAAAATACCTACCTTTATTTTGGTAAAAACTAAAATCAAACTTTAGTTTAAAATAACAAAAAACAAGACAAAAAAATAACATTTTTCCTAAAATATGTGATATAAAAAACATTTTTAAGTAACGCAAAACCGGGAAAGAGGAATACCATCATCATTATCATCTTCACAACTAGTTCATCATTTGACGAGATCCAGTACAGTCCAGTTCTGGCTTTTTTATCGGTATTTTGATTCATTTTCATTTTTTCGCAAAATATTTATTTCGTTGAAAATATGTAAATGATATACAGGGCAATTCAAATTCGACCCCCACCATTTCCGGAAATACTCGGAATTTTCCAAGTTTCAAAACAGTATTTTGTTAAGCACCAGAATACGCAACTTTGCCCCAATTTAAGCTTCGACGTATCTCCTGTAGTTTAGGAGATCCCAATGGTGGGGGTCGAATTTGAATTGCCCTGTATATCATTTTATATCAATCAATAAATATCAGATATATATCGTGGTATGTATCATGATATATATCACTTGATATATATCGGCCAACCCTGACATCAGTACTCTCAATTCATGAAAAGTTGATATTTTGATGGTAGTTTGGACAAACTCGAAGTATTTAATTTACACCGAGAAATTGACTACATGTCATACAGGACCTGCTAAAATTACTTTTATTTCCGTTATACATAGAAGTTGTCAAAGTTCGTTTTTTCAGATGAAAACTCCTGTATGATACTTAATAAATTGAAAGATGAAGAAAAATGCTTTAAGATGACATCATATCCCTATACATAAATCATCAAGTTTTCTTAATGAAGCCGCTTTTTTAGGAAAAATTATTTTTTGAAGAATTTAATTTTAGGTAGCTGTGGAAATATCAAGCTAATGACAGTTTGGTGACTTTTATATGTAGTTATGAAATTATTTATTATACACAGACAATGTGATCAAATCATTGCCAGAACATACAGAAAAATCAACCAAATGTATCCTGAATTACCACCAATGAACGAGAGGAAGTTTGTAAGATTACAAAATAAATTCCTTAACTATGGCTCAAAGTTTCCACAGAAATAAATTACAAATAATTGCAGGGAACAATTTTAGTCACAATCTCACGAGTTATTATGTACATTTTCATCTACAACCGATTCATTTGTTTTCTCTTTAAAAAATTTCATGAAATTCGCAATTGCTTCCACTCTCGTGGTACGTTTGAGGAACTATTATGCACTTTGTATTCTTATCCAAATTTCTCTTTTCTTATTGATGGATATGCTGTTCAATCTTTTGCATTCTATGTTTTTGTATCTGTAGAGAAAGTAAAAAGGATAGTTTCCTATACTTATGCATCGAAATCATTTTACTGAAAACTGTACTTACTTTTTTACTGCTATATTGGATTATAGTTTCCTCTACTTCTATTTAATTGGTTCCCCTTTTTCATTCTTAGAACTAGAAGTCTCCATGTCTTACAGCTATTTGCACCGGTTCAACTTAAGGTAACCTTACGACTTAAGTGGACCTTACATTACGATTTTGGTTTGCACCGCTATTTAAGGACAGCATAAAGTCTCAGTCAAGATAAGCCTCCGATTCTCCAGGCTTAGGTCCCACTTTAACTACTCAACCTCACTTTTCCTACACAAAATATTTTCTTATTTTCTTGATGTTCAAAGTCTTTCGAATACTTTTTCTGGATTTTGCTGATGTGATTGCATTTTCCCCTCTATTTAGAGTGACCAAACCAACAGCTCTCTATAAATAAACCTGATTGAGGCTGACATCGAATATCCCTATGATGTGAAAGTAGGAAATTCATTTTCAGTTTCAATGTACCTATTTCTTAATACAAAATGTCTATTGATATATTGTTAATTTACATTACTACGAACATAAAAATATTCTGTTGCTTTGTACTGGAGGAATGGAATGGCGAGTCTTTTCAATTTTTCTTATTCATCCAAAATTGTTAACCACATCTTTATCGTAAACATTTTGGATGACTGCTTTTCTGTTTACCTAGGGTAAGACAGGTCAGGTTAGGGTGACTCATGAACTAGGCATTTTAACTAATGTGCATGCAGCTCTCTTTGCGATATTGTGGCTACTTTTTTCGGTAGAGACAAATTTTCCAAATAACATGCCATACTCTTGCCAGCCTTTCAAATTAGACAGAACTGACAGCGCTTGCGCAATGTGCATATTTTCTAAAACTTTGCGTTGTTTAACGTCTCGTCGTTGGTTACGTGATCATTTTGGCGCTGTTGCCAAATATTTCCAATACTCAGGTAAGGTTCAGGCCAGGAGTCAACGGTGCAAACCATCTTTACCTTAAGGTGTACCTTAAGCTGATCCTCCGCTTAGCTTTTTTAATAAGAAGAACCGGTGCAAATAGCTGTTACTACTATTTATCTCGGATGAATAATATAATTGAATAAAACAATACACACGACACAGTTTTCAAATGCAAACACAATTGAACCTAACCTATAATGGGCAAATTATCATAAATAAGACATGAAACGAGAAAAATAGCGCTGCTGCCACGTCTTTTCCGTCATTAGTAAATGAGACTGTTAAATACCTGGAGCATTTTTTTTGTAACGCATCTGAGATTTAACGTAACATCAAATTTGATGTGACGTTTGTTAATCATATGATTGATTTTTCTTTCTGCAACCGGTCCTATGAGTTTTATTGCCATTAATACGTTACACAAATTTTACACAACTTTCTTACTTTTATTTGAAATTCATTATTATTCTGGATTCTGACAGTGGAATCAAGATTTTAAGTCCAAGAAAATTAATTAGGAACTTTGGTTACAGTATTTGTAATAGATGATTCTGATCAGAACTGGTGGAAAGGCAGCAATCAAAGAGGAGAAGGCTTGTTTCCTGTCAATTTTGTGACTGGTGATCTAGATGTAGAACCAGAGAAATTCCGTAAGTTTAGTGTTTCTTTATGTTTTTAGAAAAACATTAATAAAACAATACTTAACAGAATGTTTTGTTGATGTTTCTTACCAAAATTGTGATTAAAAAATCAACAACTTTTACAATTATTTTGTGCATCCAACTTGTAGAAATGAATATTTATTTATGTGTACTCTTAGTGTATGAAAAGGCCAAGAAAATGGTGCAATTCAAGGAAACGACTGAGGTGAAAGTGGTGAAGGAAGAACCAGAAGATGTGGAAATAAATGAAGAAAAAATCGACAGATTGTTGCATTTGTTGCACGAGGCTGATCCTACCAATCCTGAAAAAGACACAGAAGAAATGATCAATTTAGAAAGTAAGTGTTGATCTTCCGCGAACTTGAATGTTATAGTTGGTCCTAATTTTGAAGGAAAACGCTTTCATATCTATTATATCATGTAATATGGCTGTTAATGCATTCCTTTGTGAAATGGTTTAAATAACATTTTCAATGCAGAGTGGCTTCATGTTTTGAAATATTTTATTCCACTTTGTTTTCAGGAGAGGTTAACAATATGGGACCTCTGATAGATGCTGAATTGGAAAGAGTAGACAGGAAACATGCACAGTTAACCCAACTCAGCGCTGATCTTGTTGAAGCATTAGGTCTTTATCATACTTTGATGAGGGAACCCCAGTTTCCTAGTATCAATAAAATGGGCTATGGTTATCAACCTGTTTCAACGCCAATGGTGAGTTTACCAATTTGAAGAGTATTTTTCATTAAACCTATCTGAAAACACTATATTTACATACTTTTGTTGCCGTCAAGAAAAGCGCCAAATTTGACAGCAGCTTTCTGGTAGTCTTATGAATGATTTGATGAAAATGTTTTTTTACAGTTACAAAATAAATATCATCTCAGTTTCCTATGTATATTTTTCATCCGTCAACGCTTGAAGTTACTTTTCCTCCGTCAGTCCGTCAATGTCCTAATTCATTAGAAGAGCTGAGTAATTCCAATTGGGTTGGTTGGTTGGTTAAAGGCTGACGAGCGAGATACCGGGTTTACCTTGAGGTTTCCTTTAACACTGAGACCAGCTGCGGTCTATTGTATTGTTCTGTCGTCAGAGGTTCCTAGTTAAATAGGCCTGTGTTTTTCACCAGGTTCAGTAGTCTATTTACTAGGTGTTTCGGATTCATGCCTGTTTCTAGGTTGATCTGTCCGAATATTCTGTTGCGCTTGCTGAGCAGCGCGTCGCATTCGAAGATGATGTGAGAGGCTGTTTCCTCCTCGTCACCACAGAGTCTACAGTCCACGGTTTCTCTATTTATTCCCATGGTGTGTAGGTGTTTCCTAAGGCCGCAGTGTCCGGTTAGTAAGCCGGTGATCGTGCGTATCTTAGATCTGTTAAGGTTGAGTGTGTCCGCCGTCAGTGTTTGGCTTAGGTGCCTCACCATTGCTGTGCTGTGTCGATGCCCTTCGATTTGGTACCAATACGTTTGGTGTTTTGATTTCTTCCACTCCTTGATTAGGTTTCCGCATCGAGTTTTGCTAATTCCAAACGCTGGTTCTGGACCTGTGAATGGTGATTCAGATGCTTTCTTTGCAAGTTGGTCTGCTTTTTCATTGCCTTCAATTCCTCTCTGTCCGGGCACCCACACAAGTGTAACCTTGTTGCGTTTCGACAGTTCATTGAGGCTCTGAAGACATTCCCAGACTTGCTTAGACTTTATCTGAATTGAGTTCAGAGCTTTTATAGCGCTCGGGCTGTCAGATAGAATGTAGATGTGTTTTCTTTCATACCCACGTCTAGATTCATCTGTATGCATGTCCTTATGGCATATGTCTGCTTGGAATACTGTGATGTTGTAACCAAGTGGAACTATTACGTTCCTTAAACAAATAAATAAATAATTTCCATACCCGCGGTTGGAGTGGTATGAATACCACTCGTGATACACAGACAGGCGAGCATCTGTATTTTACCAAGGTTGGTTTTCGACTGTCTCTGTTTCATCTTGGTCCACCACAAAAGTGAACCATATTTAATTCTGTGTCTTATATTCGCGGTGTAAAGCCAGTGCATGACTTTCGGTTTCAGTCCCCATGTTTTTCCAAAAGCTCTTCTGCACATCATGAACGACGCTTTGCTTTTGTTGACTACATGTTGTAGATGCATGTTCCAGGTTAGTTTCTTGTCCAAGAACTGCCCTAAATATTTGACATGATCAGCAACTTGTAGTCTTGCGCCAAAGAATTTGGGTGACTTAAGTCCCCCTGAATCTTTTTGCGTGTGAAGGGAATGAGTGTGGTTTTGCTGGGGTTTGCCCTCAGTCCTTCTCTTTTACACCATTCCTCTACGGTCCTCAGTGTCCTCAGTTCGAATTGGAACATCTCATTCATTTCTTCTGTTGGATGTAATTGTACAGATGTAATAACAATCTCCTTTTGAAACTCGAAAAAGGAAATATGTTTGTATGGTCATAAACATTACCTCACCAAAAATTATCTACCAAACTCGCCAACACCTTGCACTATGAAAAAATCTGTTCCACCACATTTACTCGTTGATTTACTAATCGATAAATTACCTACGTCAATTTGGTTTCTATTTCGCCCTGACGGGCTGATGGCTGGATTGACATTACTTTTTTGAGGTCTGTGATATAGGCAGAAGTCAGAAGAGTCAACCTACCTAAACAAATATAACTGGGATTACATATGGTATTGCTCTATGTGATACTGGCTTGGATTTCAACCAATTAGCGTGAAGCTCGAGCGTCCAGCACTGTATTCTTATTTGGAATAGAGGATAGTTTCACTAGTGCATTATCAGGATTATCTTTCATTTAGTTGTTTATACAATGCATTTTGTCTTCCTACATATATTAGAGATGCTGAAGTCATCCACTCTTTTCTTTCTCTCATTTTACTTTTCATTCTAACTTTTTTAGTACATTCAACAGTAATTATTTGAATTTTTTATCAAACAATCTTTCATAGGAATTGTTTAGTTTATAAAATTAGCTCCAATTTTAATTTTTAAACTTCTCATATAGAGTTTTTCAGTCAATTGTGTCTTTATAAATAGTTTTATCATAATTTATGCTTGGAATGTACAAATTATACTGAAGAAATATCGGATAATGATCAGTTATTTCATACTCGTTTATCATGGATTTGAAGAAATTTTTCTTACTCTTTACGAAAATATGATATACGTAAGATTTTTTTTGTTTTTTAATCTAGTATGCCCATTAATGTATGAAGCAAAGCCATATTCGCTCAGTGTATTGAGATACTCATGAACAAATTTGAACTTACATGGTGGTTCTTCGGGTTGTAAGGCCGACGTGTGTTCAGAGTGGTTAGCATTTTCAAGAGTTATTTTAAAAATTTTCGCTTTCTGTAGTCGCTGTCAAATGCTTGACATTTGTTATACGTTGTCTCAATAAATACCTGTGATTTGACGTTCTTACATCTGATTGGTCCATAGCGTTAGCAGACATCATAGAATCGTTCGTACCGTTATTTTGTGGGTAGGGAGCTAATTGAGAATTTTTGAGAACTGGAAGCCAAACCTTGTTCAATTGTAGTCCTTCTTCGGTTCTGTTGAAGTTGCTGTGGTGTTTCTGGATTTCAATTGCTTCCCGGAAGAGTCTTGGGTAATACGCAGATATTGAAGAGATGACTTGGATTTCTTCAAATTTCACTCTATGGTTATCGTTGTTGAGAGTATGTTCTGCGACAGCGGATTTCTGTGTGTGCCCTAACCGACAGCAAGCCTTGTGCTCTTTGATTCTTGTTTTAACAGAGCGTTTCGTGGTTCCGATATAAACGCTGCCACAGGAACATGGAATGCGATAAACCCCAGAAGAGCATAGTACGTCTCGTTTGTCCTTCGCTGATCTAAAGTGGTCTTTCAGTTTCTTTGAAGGTTTGTAAACGGTTTTAATCTCATATTTTCTTAGAATACGGCCGATACGATCTGTAACTCTGGGAACATATGGTAAGAATGCTTTTCTTTTTTCGGTGTTGGTTTGACTACTACTTGGTTCACTGGATGGACAGTCATTTGGTCTACTATTGATTCTTCCGTCTCTGATTTCTCTTCTATTTTTCATACACCTCTCAATATCTCTTTCTTTGTATCCATTAGAAAGAAGAGCGTTTTTTAGATGTTTCAGTTCAGCTTCCAGGTATTCAGGTTCGCAAATTCTTCTAGCTCGATCAACTAATGTCTTGATTACACCTTGTTTTTGGCATGGATGATGGTTTGAGGTATTGTGGAGATATCGATCAGTGTGTGTTGGTTTTCTATATACCGTATGCCCCAGACGTCTTTCTTTTCGAGAAATGAGAACGTCTAAGAATGCCAGTTTCTTCTCATTTTCAATTTCCATGGTAAATTGAATATTCGGGTGTATGTCATTGATATGGTTAAGGAATTCATTGAGTTTTTCTGGTCCATGAATCCAGAAACACCACAGCAACTTCAACAGAACCGAAGAAGGACTACAATTGAACAAGGTTTGGCTTCCAGTTCTCAAAAATTCTCAATTAGCTCCCTACCCACAAAATAACGGTACGAACGATTCTATGATGACTGCTAACGCTATGGACCAATCAGATGTAAGAACGTCAAATCACAGGTATTTATTGAGACAACGTATAACAAATGTCAAGCATTTGACAGAGACTACAGAAAGCGAAAATTTTTAAAATAACTCTTGAAAATGCTAACCACTCGTGTTGGCGAAACGTCGAGTTCTTCTCTGAACACACGTCGGCCTTACAACCCGAAGAACCACCATGTAAGTGACGATGGCCGCGAAAGCCTTTCACAATTTAACAAATTTGAAGTTTGACAAAATATTTATGTTTCCAATGATAAAGAAATATAATAATTTAATCTCATCTCATTAATTTTTTTAATTCTCTAGCCTTATAACGGCAGCGTTCCACCAAACATATCCCTGCCCATGATGGGCCCTCCTCCAGGCTTAGGCCAGGCACTTGAAAGACCTCCATTTATGGTTCCCGTAGGACCACCGCCTGGTATGCATTATCAACACATGCCTCCCGTTGGCTCCGGTCATTTACCGCCACAAGGACAGTTACCACAGATGCCCCAGATGCCTTTGCATATACAGCAGCAAATGATGGAGGAGAGGCGACTTGAGCATTATTCTGGTCCTGGGTAAGATGGTTTCATTTATATTACACCAAAGAATACAGAGGCGTAGAAGTGCCATAACAATTTTATTTTTCAAATTCCCACTAACTCGGAATTTCGACTTAATCAACGTCACAAATTCAAAAAAATAATTAGCATCCTTAACCATAAACAAAAAATAACGTTGCATAAAAGTTTGTTAGAACCCCACTTAAATTACAATATAACAATATGGTTTTCGAAGATCTAGCGATACAGAATCAGCAGTTCTTGATGTCATTACTCAATTACAACTTGATATAGATTCAGGTAAAAAATGTGGTATTCTGTTGCTTGATCTTCAGAAAGCGTTTGACACAGTTGATCACAAAATTTTATTGGACATCTTATATCAAATAGGTGTGAGAGGAAGTTCTCACGAATGGTTCAGAAATTATCTTTTAGACAGAAAACAGTTTGTATTTATGGAAGATACTGAAGGATTGCATAAAACGGTTTTATGTGGAGTGCCACAAGGATCAATCCTTGGACCTGTACTCTTTCTCATATATATCAATTCATTAGCCGATTTGGAACTAGATAGAAAAATCAAAATGTTTGCTGATGATACAACCATTATTTATAACGGACATAGTTTACAAGAAATAAAAAAAAAACATGTTGAATGACATTGAGAAAATATCATCTTGGCTAATAAACCATAAACTAACTTTAAATTACAAAAAATCATCATTTATGTTTGTCACCAAAAGATCGACTTCTGTGGATTTCAAAGAACCTATCAATTTCAAAAGTGAAATCATCAGCTCCTATTTTGAAGTTTCTTGGCTTGTATATTGATGAAAATTTGTTATGGTCCAAACATATTGAAATATTAAGGAAGCAAATATCTCCAGTAATCTGAATTCTTTTCAAAATCAGAAACTTTTTACCCTTGAAATATTTGAAATTAATTTATTATTCTTTAGTCTTTTCCAAACTTCAGTACTTAATCTCAGTTTGGGGAACGGCAACATAATGTTTACTTAAACCATTGAAAACACTACAAAACAAAATCATCAAGTGTATATTCAAACTAGAAGAGTACAAGGAACCTACAAAAAATTTATACAAACCAAAAAAAATTCTGGATATCCATACTCTTTATAAGTTAAAGATTTGTACTTTTATTCACCAAGTCAAAAATAACTTAAAAAACTCTGATTTGGTTTTCAATCTCATCAACAACAATCATAACCACTTGACGAGGCAATCAGATAATTTGTCAGTAATCAAAGTGAAATCAAAAGTGGGCCAACAATCAATTTACTTTAAAGGAATAATGTATTACAATGAATTGCCAAAATCTTTGAAATCCAATGGTAAAATGAGATTTAAAGTAAATTTGAAAAAATACTTATTATCATGAATTGTGTAAATAATATGAATTTGAAAATGTGTTTATTGTTTTTTTCCCTGTCATAAACTTGTATGTTTCTTGGGAAATAAATAAAATGTGTGTGTGGGGAGGGAGGAGTCTCAAAAATACATCTATGGTCCCTTGAAGTCATTCAAAGGATACAGGTACAGGCACAGGCGATCTACTCAGAAACTGTAATATTCGACCCAAGACAACTATTCTTCATAAATATTATTATAGAACAATATAAACACAGCAACGAATTGATCAGCTATGACCATAACTATGAAACCCGCCACAAAAAACAAATTGTACAAGTCAGTCGGTCAAAGAAATTTTCATTACTCAGGTCCAGAACCCTTTAGCTTCCTGCCTGATGTACTAAAAAGCGAACCAAATTCAAGAAACTTTAAAAAATCTGAAACTCTATTTAAAACATACTTCTCGTGTAGAAATACATGAGATGATAGGAAAATAAATGCAACAAATCTATTCTCAGTGTTCTATTCCGATCCATAGATGTTCACATCTTACATTATCATATTTTAATAATAATAAATTTCTTTATTTAGCAGGTCGCTAATTAAAATTATACATGTAAAGAATAAGAAAAATCGACAGTTGTAATGCTAGTTCTAAAACTATTTCTAAAACTACTTTATGTATAACACAAACAGTTGATGCAGACAAGTATAAATAAAAGTTATAAACATTTTTTCTCACACGTTAATCGTTAATCCAACTTATCTAATATCACATACTCTCAGATAATATTCCCTGAGACTAGTCTTGAAACCAGCATTTGTAGTTGAATTTTTCACATCATTAGGCAGTTCATTGAATGATATCAAACCCTTATGAAATACAGAATTTTGACCAATTTTTTTATGTCTTGGTGGAATGAAAAAGTCACTTTGTTGTCTGGTGTTGTATTGGTGTATTTGGTTATTAAGTATTATTTTACTATTCAAGTAAGATGGGGCATCTCCTGTTTTCACCTTGAAAATGAATACCAACACCTGCAATTGTATGTATTCCTTTACTGGCAACCATCTTAAACATTGTTGCATAACTTTTATTGAAGTGTACCTTGAACAGGACAGTATTAACCTCATTGATCTGTTCTGTAATTTCTGAAGTCGAGATAATTCGTTTTGATTCATTAGATATAGGATTGTAGAACAATAATTTAAGTGTGGGAGGATCAATGTATTGTATATAGTTAATTTAGACCACATTGATAGGTGATGTGAACATCTTGATAGATAATTAACACTATTACTCATTTTTGATATTATGTAGTTTGCATGATCTTTGAATAACAACCGTCTGTCTATAATGACGCCCAAATACTTCAATTTTTCAACACACAATCATACAACCTCCAATATGCACAGTATATCTATTATTACTAAACTCAGCCGAAGTTTTGTCATTACCTATAATCATACATTTGCTTTTTGTGCATTTATTTTGAGAAAATTTCGACAGGTATATTTATAAATATTTTCTAAAGACTCATTGATTTTGTTTATACTCTTAGTTCATTTGAAGAGGCGTATATTAGGGTATCGTCAGCAAATAAGTGTATTTCAGCTCCATGTAATATGTTAACCATGTCATTAATATAAACAATGAAGAGCAGTGGTCCCAATATACTTCCTTGTGGAACACCATGATTGTTCATTATCTCACTGGAAATTATTCCGTTCAGCTTAACTTTTTGTTTTCGATTCCTCAGATAGTCAGAGAACCATTTTAATGCTGTGCCTCCAATACCGATTTTCTGCAACTTTGCGATTAGTATATCTCGATCTACAGTTTCGAAGGCCCTTTGTAAATCTAAGAAAACAGCAACAGTACACTTTCCAACATCTAAATCATTTTTCCAGTCATTCAACACCAGTTGAATTGCTGACTCGCAACTGTGTTTCCGCCTAAATCCTGATTGCTTGTCGGTTAAAAGTTGGTTTTGTTCAATGTGTTCTAATAGTTGACCATATACCCATTTTTCCTTGAGCTTTTCTATTGAAACTAACATGTTGATTGGGCGTAAATCTGTAGCCTTATTCGTATTTATTTTTTTTGGTACTGGTATAATGGTTGAAACCTTTAACAAGGAAGGTACCACCCCTTGTTCCAAAGAAAAATTTATTAAATGTAATAGTGGTTCCTCTATACTATCATAAATATTTTTGAGAAGCTGGATATGTAGTTCATCTGGACTAGTTTTATTAGGGAGAGCAAATAAGTTATTCCTAAGAGAATTCTTATCAAGTAACTTGAAATCTAAAAGTAATGAATTGTATTGATAATGATGATCCATCCTACTAATTGTTTCATTGGATTCATCTATATTATCGACTATGTCCTGAATACTTTCAATATAATATTTATTTAGTCTATCTGGCAGTGTGCCAATTTCAGTACTGATACCGTTATCAAACTCGATACTATTAATGGGGGTTTTATTTTTATTTTTAGGCATTAGCATCTTCATCGTCTCCCACATTTCTGAAGTGTTATATTTACAGCCATCAATTTTTTTTTCAAAATATATTGTTTTTTCTTGTCTAATTGTTTTGACAACCATGTTCCTATTTTTTTTATAATTAGCAAATTTTTCTTCAGTCAATTCAGCTCTATACACCTTATAGCTATCATCTCTAAGCTTACTGCATTTTCGATATTTTCATTCCACCAATGCTTGAATCGTGGAAATATTATAATCTCCTTTTTTTGGGGCCACTTCGTTTAAAACATTAAGTATACATTCATAAAACTTCAAATATTTCATATCAATGTCCTTTATGTGATAACTCCAATGATTTATTAACGATAACTTTTCACTTATAAGTTGGTAGTTAATATTTTTACCTCTACTCTCAAGTATTAAAGGGAGAAACTTATGCCTTTTAAGAATATCAACCTCCAAAGTTATGATGAAATGGTCACCTATTCTGGGAAATGTTTCAATTTTGAATTTTAAATCAGTCAAATTTGTGAAAACCAAATCTATTAAAGTACTAGACGCTGGTCTAGTTATGTCATTAATAATCTGTTTCAAACCTATCTCAGTGGAATATTTCTTGAGTCTTTTGAAATTTCTAGATAATATTTAGAGTAAAAGGAACCAGAAGAACTTATATTGGTGACACAAAGTATATCTATTTATAATTCAACAAAAGACATACATTCATATCTTAAAATATATGAAATAAATGATCAAATATATATAGAGTGATATGAATAATTAGCACTGCATATCAATATTCAACACTCTCCCTCAGGGCGTATTATTCATGAATTTAGAACAGAGGTAATCCAGTTGAATTCTTCCCAGAGGTTTAGTCAGTAAGTCAGCAATGTTCTCTTTAGAAGCAACATATATAACTGATACATCATTATCCAAAACTCTCTCTCTAACATAATGATAATGAATATCGATATGTTTACTTCTTTGGTGTTGTACAGGATTCTGTGATAAATGAATGGATGCTTGATTATCACAGTATAAAGTGAGAGAAAGAGTAACTAGTAAATCTTTGGTGATGTAGGACATCCATATAGTTTGTCGACAGGCAGCAGAAAGAGCCATATACTCGGCTTCAGTTGTAGATACAGCAACACTTTGCTGTTTCTTTGATGACCAACATACAACTGCTTGACCATATAGACCAACATATCCACTATATGATCTCCTATCATCAAGACAACTAGCATAAGAAGCATCGCTGTACATTGAAATGAAAGGAGAATTGCTCCGTTTATAAATTAAACAATTACTTTTCGTTCCTTTCAAATAACGCATAAAATGATGATATTACTATGAGCCAGTGTAGGGTCCACACAAAACTGGGATAGGACATTAACAGCATGAGCTATATCTGGCCTGGTTCCCATTGCAAGATACAGCAGACTTCCAATTTTTGATTGATATAAAGTTTTATCGGCTCTTGCATCATTTTCTTTTCCTTTTTCAGGTTTTGCACCAATATCCATTGGAGTATAAGTTGGTTTACAATGAATTAAACCATATTTGTCCAGAATATTGTCAATGTATTGTTCCTGACGAAGTGTTGCATAAGTCTCGTACCATGTTATCTGAATAGACAAAAGATATTTTGGTACACCTAGATGGGTGACTTCAAAATTCTCAGTCAACAGATTTTCGACAATTTCTACTTTTGCTAAGGTTGTTCCTAGCACCAGAATATCGTCGACATATATAGCAACGATCAAACTCCCATCATTGGACACGAATAGACATGGATCAGCTTGAGATTGCTCGAGTTGAATTTGCGTGAGAACTGTAACCAATTTATGATTCCACTGACGTGGAGATTGCTTCAACCCGTAAATAGATTTATTTAATCTACAAACTCTCCCTGGTTGAGCATCCACACCTTCTGGAATTTTCATAAATATACAACAATCAAGTTCCCCATTCAAAAAAGCAGTCTTTATGTCCATTTGCCTAGCAATCATATCCCTGTGAACTGCATGAGCAATAAGAATTCTTATTGTTTCATACCTAACAACAGGAGAAAATACTTCTTGGAAGTCTGTGCCTGGAATTTGACTAAACCCCTGGGCTACTAATCTGGCTTTGTATTTCAAAATTTTTCCCTCATCTGACAACTTCTTCTTGAAAATCCAACGGCACCCCACAGCTTTCTCTCCTGCAGGCATCTCAACAACATCCCACACTTTATTTTTATTCATCGACTCCAGTTCATCATTTATGGCAGCAATCCAGTATTCCGACTCCGAGCAAGTGATGGCTTCACTGTATGAATCAGGTTCATCCGTAGCTATATTGCAAAATTCCTGTTCAAATCGTATTGGAGGATTGCGCTGGCGACAACTTCGTCTTGGTACCATTTCAGGCGTAGAAGTCTCTGAAGACGATAGTGGAAAATGATAACAACTGGGCCTTGGTGATATTTCAGAAGTGGATGGTTCTGAAGATGATGACGGTTCAATTTTGTTGTTTCTATTGGACCAATCACCCCAATCTCGAGAATTTTCTAAGTTCGTGTGTCTTCTATTTGCTCCAAGTGTTGATAAAACACTGATATCTTCTTCAGGAGGAAATTTATAGTCGCGAGATATACTGACTTTTTTCCCATTCCAGAAGCGATACCAACCTGGTTTCTCACCGTATCCCACTACTAAAGCCTGTTGAGCTCGAGACTGAAACTTACTCCCCGGAGTTTGTGCTTCGAAGGGAATGTGAATATAAGCTTTCTGTCCAAAATATCTTAGGGTTCCAATCTTTGGTTTCTTTCCATGAAATACTTCAAATGGTGTCTTCTTTGTGAATGAATGTGGAAGTCGGTTTTTAGTATAAACAGCATGTGCGACTGCTTCTGCCCATAATGATTGTGGCAACTCTGAGTCGATTAGGTTTGTTCTAGCCATGGTAGTGATTGTTCTGTTAGTTCTTTCAGCCAAGCCATTTGTCTCATGGATTCTCGGTATGGAATTCTCAGTTTTTATACCAACGGATTTAAAAAAGGTCATCAGTGATTTTGAAACATATTCTCCTCCATTATCGGATTTGAAAATTTTCACTTTTCTTTCAGTTTGACGCTCAACCCTGTTAATAAATTCTTTCACAGCATCTTCGACTTCATGTTTGTGTGTAACGAATTTCACTTCAATGTAGCGTGAATATTCATCTATGAAAGTGACATATTAAAATTTTCCTCCTAGTGATTTTGTTGAAAAGGGTCCAGCAACATCAGAGTGAATCTTTTGAAGGATTTCTGTGCATGAATTTGCTTTATCTTTGGGGATATTCCTCACCATCTTGGATTTTTCGCAGGACTCGCAGTCAATGAGGGGACGATCAGCTGGCAAAACATCAGGATCAGCAATAACTTTCTTCAAATCTTCAAATGCACGTATTGGAAAATGACCCAGTCTTCTGTGCCATATTGTGACACTGGCATTCGCCTCTTCATGACTTACTTCTTGAAAAATATTCTCCTTTTGTTTGGAAATAACCCAACCAACCTTCTTTGCATTTTTCCAGAGAATTATATGGCTTTCATTTCCTTTCATGGTTATACCTTTGGAATTGATAGTCTCCCATGACATGAGAGAACATTTCAACTCTGGTGCATACAATACATCATATAGGGTTATTCAATTTTACATTTCCAATATGTGTTACTTCGACCTTCATATCATTACCAAGTTTGATGGAGCCAGCATATGGATGGAGATTATCAAATGCTGCCTTATTTCCTGTCATGTGAGACGTTGCTCCGGTATCAAAAATCCATTTCCATTTATTCTCTCGTGAAGTTGAAGCTGGGTAAGCAACTTCATTGTCATATTCATCACTTTCGACTAAGTTTGCTTTACTTTCATCTTTTTCATCCTCTTCTTTCTTCTTATTTCGACAATTATGAATTGTATGTCCTCTAAACCATCTCTTGTTGCTTTTACAATAACTACATTCTCTGTTTTTACGTTCTTTTCTCTCCTTTCCGAAAAATGCCTGTGGATCCTCTAAAGAAGCAGATGCTACTGATAATTCCATTAGTCGTTGACATACATCATCATAAGTAAGATGTTGTTTGGTTTTCAAATTGTCTACAATATTATCGAGTTCTGATGGTAAAGTAGTCAGGAACAGAGAACCTTTAGCTTTTGTTGATTTAGCTAGAGGACGTAGTGCGGCTTCTAATGAATCGGGATCATCATCATGGGATTCAGCAGTCCTTTCAATGAGCCTTGACCAAAGTTCATTATACTTAGCAATGTGATCAGAAATACTGGATGCTGAATGGCATTTTATTCCTACAAGCGATTTAACAAGAGCATGAAGTGAATATTCATTTTTGCGATCGAATAGATCATTCAATGTTTTCCACATATCCCAGGAGTTTGAGTAGCAAGTAATTTGTGGAGTGATATGTGAATCGACGTTAAATAAAATGAATGCTCAGGATAGAGAATGTCTATAACTCCAGTCTTCACATGTAGTCTTATGAATACGAATTTTCTCTGCATAATTATCATCATTATCAGAAATTTTGGGCGAATTCAGTTTTGGATCCTTTTCTTCTCCGGTGACAATAGCATAAAGATTATTTAAATCCATATAGGCATACACCATCATTCTCCATGAGTGAAAATTGGACGACCCATGCAATTTGTCAAATTTTGGAAATTTGTCCATTTTTTACTTGACAATTCTGACAGTTATCAGAAATATTTTTGGAGAGTTACTTTTTCACCTTGTTCCTTCTCTGATTTTATATCTTCGATGTCTCTAGATGAACCACGTTACTGGGCCCATAACCTTTTGAAATTTCTAGATAATATTTAGAGTAAAAGGAACCAGAAGAACTTATATTGGTGACACAAAGTATATCTATTTATAATTCAACAAAAGACATACATTCATATCTTAAAATATATGAAATAAATGATATATGGAGTGATATGAATTATTAGCACTGCATATCAATATTCAACAGAGTCTACCTGTGTAAGTGGTATCAGTTTTCCAATTTATATTGAAATCTCCAGTAATGACTATAGGTATGTTGATGTCACAAATGAATTCATCACACCAATTTTCAAAAAAAGTTAAAAATTCGGAATCACTACTATTTGGTGAATGGTAAATACATACAACCATAAATTTTTTTTCATTTAGTTTTATAGTGCAACTCAATAGCCAATAGTTTTTTTCATAGTTATATTTACTTATCTTTATTATTTGAACTTCGCTTTTGATATAAATCTGTACCCCTCCAGTATGTCTGCTACAACTATCGTGCCTTACACATGTATATCCTTCAACTTGTACTTCACAATCATTTATATCTTCGGTTATATGTGTTTCAGATAAACAGGCAATAAGTGGTCTGTTTGTTATAATCAAGTTATTTATTTCTTCAAAATTTGTTGTTAATCCTGCTGCATTCAAGTATAGTATCCCCTTATTGTCGGTATTCATATTATTGTCAATTATATTACCTCTTCTAACACTTGCGATTGGCCTAAAAAAGTATTTGTATTTTCTTGTGTATCGACAAACACAAGTCCATTATAAATATTTGTTGTCTCTAAACCTAGTAGATATACAATTTTATTACATATTTCATGGTCCCTCAAGACAAATCCCTTTTTGTTATTGATATCTAATAGTGAAACATTTCCTTTGGCAAATTCATTTAACTTCAGTAGATATTGGTTAAGGTAGATATTACACTTATAAATACATTTATCTCTTCCATATTCATTCATATATGGTACTGAAGTGAATATAATATTGGTATGAGTACATTGTTGGATTACACTATTCATTACTTTAAAAGAGGGGTACCGATTCATTCTGAAGTTAGTTGCTCCAGCCATCACTATAATATAATCGTCTGCTGTATAATTTTTAGATAGGCCTATCATATTCTCTATGACCTGTTCAAATGTAGCAAATGGTTTACTAATTGTCTGTATTTCGAATTTATTTAGTTTATTTAGTTTGTTACTCAATAATGCCTGTAAATTATATTTACGTTGGTCACACAGAATCAATATCTTATTTTTATTTTTACTCTCATTACTAATTTTCCTAGGTATTAACTGTTCCTGCGAAATGTCTCTATTTATCTCTACATTATTCTTGGTATTTATTCTAGAGTTATTTTGATTAGTGTCACTGCGCAACACTCTTTGTAATTGGCACTTGCTGCTGTTAGTGTCAGACTCCAGGTCCACTATTTCTTTCCTCAATTTTTTTAGATCGTCTTTATACAAGGCATTCTCCTTTTCCAGAGTATCAATAGTAGTTACCATATTCTTAGCCAATAACTTCATTTCCTCAATTTCATTCCTCAAACTTATTACATACTCTTTATGTTTTTGTAAATTTTCATGAACCATTTTATTTTTATTTCTCAATTCCACTTATTCTCCATTAAGATTGGCAATCATTTTCTTCTGATCTGTTAATTTTGTGATATACTCACGCTCCGCATCAACAGCCTCGTCTTCAAAATCTTGCGTTCTTCTTCTCAACCGAGTTAAGTTAAGTTTAAGTTTCTTTTATTTCAGTTCTGAGTTTGGTAATTTCTTCAGAAAGATCTGCAAACTGTTCTTTTTTCTTAGTCTCCCTTTCCTGGCATTCCAATGAACAATAGATTTTATAACCACCAAGCTTGACAATATTGTTTTTTCGCTCTAGGCAACTTGGATGGAAAACATTTATACAGACAATGCAACAGTAACACGAGAACTCCTTTTTACAACACTTATATTTCCTCTCCATTATGCCCCTCGTATATTGTATATTTAAAAGTACACTGATTTCTTAGGTATTAAATTTCGCAGTTTTCACTTTCAATCAAACAAATGTTACCTCCTGGACTATAATGGATTCGAATGTGCTTATCTTTAACCAGTTTTTTTACTACTGATCAACAATTCGTTTGGGTGTTTTTAGGTTTTGTTGACTATTTTTACAGCTACTTTTTCTTTCACTGATGTATATTGATGCAGTGTTAATTGTTCAAACTGCAATGGATTCCTTTCAAATTCACCCTCTTAGAATTCTTATTCTGCAACTACACTTAACTACACATTCTGGTGTCTGTCCCAGTAAAAACAATGATCTGGTTCTCTCACTATTAGACTCCAAAGCAGGAGCAATAAAAGTACTCAACCTTTGCCTTATTTGACATAAGTAATAATTGACTTCTTTACATAATCAGATTTTATATCATAACATCTCTAGATGTCTGTATTCCTACATTTTTATATTTTACATTTTTCTATTTTATATTTTTACATATTTCCTTTTTTACATTTTTGAATTTCTACATTTTATCTTTTACATTTCTAGATGTTTATATTTGTGAATTTTAACATTTTGACATATCTACTTTTTTACAATCCTAAATTTATTAATAAGTCAACTTGATCATCCAAGTTTTACCTTTTATGGGCAAAAATAATATTTAGCATTAATTTAATTTCCATAAATTTTTCAACATTATCTTTAATGCAATGAAGCTTTGTCAATAAGTTTATCATTAACTTCCGACAATGAAGCATATTTTGACTTTGACTTAAGAGTGTCTCTTGTTCTTTTTAATCCTATCTCAAAATTTTTGTTAGCAAATAAATAAATCATTGTTATTAACATTGTATTTATATATGTAATTATAAATTTTTTAAATTATTATATAATATATTATTGCACAATCTCATTATTTGAGATTGTTTTTATTATTTGTATTGTATGTTTACAAACAAGCAGAATCTTTCTGCTTCGTAAGCTGTTTCAATTCATTCACCAACTAATGTAATATTCAAAAATGTTGTATTGTTGTTTTAAAATTGAGAGTGAATAAATTATTAGTACTATTTTATTTTACAAGGAGGCGGCTATAAACCTCGGACGTAGCTATATAGTGCGGCTTTTTATAGCCCCCCCCCCCCGTTAACATTTCAACTGTTTGACGTACAAACATGAAACAAAAACCATTTTGAATGGTATCACCGATACTACTTTTTGAAATAGAAGACATTGTGATTTCCCGATAGAGAACGCAGGGAGCACATCAATTAAAAATTTCAAATGGCATGGGGTGGCACATCGTTGAAAACCATCTAAAATTTTTCGATTTTTGTTTATACGTATTTTCACAATTTTGATCTTTTTGCCTTTCGAAATTTTCAGTTTGATATGCCCCCATCGCCATCTGACAAGTAATTGCAATGTATCTTCTCTCAAAAAGTATTAAGGTACCATTCGGATCCGCACTCATACTGATATTTCGAGTGCATATTGTAAATAAAATACTAACAAAATCACAAAAAATTTAGATGGTTGAAAAGGGAATTGAATTCTCTTTCCAAAGTGTATCAATTGGACCCCCATGCTAATTAAATTTTTTAAATTGATGTGCCCCCCGTGCCTTCTACCTAGCAATCACAATGTCTTTTATTTCAAAAAACCATCGATGATACCATTAAAACTGGTTTGCCTCACATGTTTGTACGTCGATCCGTTCAAAAGTTTTCAGGGGGAGGGGGAAGGGGTGAAAAGCCGACCTGTATAAATAAAATCATATTAATAATATTTCCTCATAAACACTCTTAGAGTGTACCCAAAGGCATAGCCACATGTCTGTGCGGGTAGAGTACTGCTATTATTATCATTTGCTGTTGCTCTTCATGTACATTAATTTTAGGGAGCAACAATGAACCAGTGTTAAAACCGTTATTTTAGAAAATAGAAGCATTGTTTATATAGAACATAGTTAGTCAACCTTATGGGATTATAATTGGATCAAAATGGATGCGACATGTAGATGGCGATAGTGAGCTCGCATCCAAGTCATGTCGTAACTTCAGTGATCTGGCCTCCAAGTCATGTCGTAACTTGATTGAAACAATGGGACAGCATTAAAATCAGGGTTTTTTGAAGAAACCTGCATTAAAATGACGTCAAATATTCATGTTTGTAACTAATCACTCTAGATGACACTCGCGTTTGCGTCCAACACCAATTACACAGGCATTGACTAACTATCTTCTATATAAACAATGATAGAAGTAAGATAGTTAGTCAATGCCTGTGGAATCGGCATTGGACCCAAACGCGAGTGTCATCTAGCGTGATTAGTTACAAACATGAATATTTGACGTCATTTTAATGCAGGGTTCTTCAAAAAAACCTGATTTTAATGCAGTCCCAGTGTTTCAATCAAGTTACGACATGACTTGGAGGCCAGATCACTAAAATTAAGACATGACTTGGATGCCAGATCACTGTCGCCATCTACATGTCGCATCCATTTGAATCCAATATTAATCCCATAAGGTTGGCTAACTATCTTACTTCTATTTAAACAATGCTTTTATATAAATGTTATATCTGGGTCTTCACTTAGAACTTAAAAAAAAAACTGTATTCAGGTGTTTCGAACCACCGCACCGTTTAATAATTATAGAGAATTAAATAAAAAATTACTTTATTCTCGAACATGAAATGAATAAGCAACAATCTAAATTTGAAAACGCGAATTTATAAGTTCTGAAATGCAGGCGATGCTGCTTTACAGTAGAAAGTGGATATCCCTTGCTCGGCTCCGTGGGATTGACGAGTCGACGGTTTTCCTGGAATGTAACTAGATATGCCTGGGACTGTTACTGTGGATGCTGGATATAACATAGATTTTATGTCATATATCCAGTACGAAACAACTAATACCTTGACGGATATTCAATTACATCTGACAGACATATATCAAAAGAACCTTACTTTGATGAAACAACTTTGCGAGAGCTTTTGGAAACAACTAGCAGTACTTTGCCTGATTCAAATATGGAACCAACTATAAGGCAGTGTCTGTTTCTCATAGGTCATCACGGCTGTAATCACGCGATGTGGCCCTTCTACTCGTTCATAAAAGAGTGTGGGTGTGTGTCTGTTTATAGTGTGCGTGATCATATTGTACATAGCGAGTCAACAAGACAAGATTCTCTCCGTACGGTGTAGTGATCTTAATCAATATTTTTATATTCTAGAATTTTTTGGTATAGAAGTTAACTTGAAAGAACGGAATGTGACAAACTAAAGTTAGTTTAACCTATTTTCAGTATATCATTACTAAAATTTTTTTTTTGATAAATTATTATGATCTTCATTGGTACTCAGTTAGACTTGTTCAAAAGCAGTTCTTCATGTTGGCACCAGCTATTAAATTCATGACTAAGGACGGCCATAATGCCTCATGTATAATTGTGAAATTTGCAAAATAGATACACTAAAAATGTAAAATTCTATATTGAAAATTACGAAATTTACGGGGGTGTTTCTATGATAAGTGAAACAAATTTGGATTTTTCAGGACTAATTTTTTTTATGAACAGAGTGAATTAGTAGTAAAATGGTTGCTCTTGAATAGGTACAGCTAGCTCAGCCTGAGACTCAAGTAGGTATCACGGAAGTAGATTCTTGGGTAGGACGTGAATTTAAATAAGTGGATCACACCGGGTTACAACTTGTATTATTCACTATTAGCTACAAAAGTACGAATAAGCAATACAGAAAGTATTTGTTGTAAGCAGAGTCAGACACGTCGTTCCGCCTCGAAGTCTCGCTCGTCACTGCCCCGCCAGCGTTGCCAAGTGGGAAAATTTTTCAGTACCACAAACTCGATGAAGATGTACTAAATTTTGCGTCAGCGTACCACTTTATTAATATTGCGCTCCATGCTCCATATGAAAGAAAAACTCATTATTTCGATAATATACACTATGTATTTATTTGCCATGTGTCCGCTAGTTTGGAAGAAGCTGCCCAAGAATCCAAGGTGCACAGGTGCAGAAGAATGATTGATTATTAACACAGACCATAGAGTAGGTGGTCTGTGGTTATTAAGTGAGAAATCTAACTCTTTTTATTAGCCATTTAGAAACAAGTAGTCGAATATCAAAATATTGCCCTTGAGTAACTTTCAGTTGTTTGGCTGAATGCGCCGAATGGAAGCAAACGTCAAATAACTTGAGAGAGACAGATAACTTTCAGTTCAGTCTAGTCGGTTTCAAAATCAACCGCTAGAAGCTCAAGGAGACTAAACGTTATTTAACAGGGAGAGTTTAAGCCCCATAAGACAATGGGGACACTAGTAGAAAGAGATGAAAGAACATTTGTGACGAAATGTGACGTAGTTGGACGTGTCATGGCCGCCGTTCTCTATAGACAGTGACGGACTAGCTCTTGGTATATGAGAGTTACTGCTGACAGTTTTGTTGCTTGGTTCGAGTTCGACTCTGTACTCATATCCCAGTACATCACTATGACGCGTTGATGCTACAAGATTCTGATTGGCTAGAGCTTATTAAACCTTGTTAGTTTAGTCTCTTTGCTAGAAGCTCGCGTGAGATACTTCGAGACTAGGAAATGTCAACTATGGAACTGAGTCAATAGTTTCATAACCGAACACAATAAAAGAAGAATGAGAAGAAGAAAAGCATTGCTCGATTTTAATTGGAGGAAACTAGGAAAAGACGAATTAGTTGAAATTGTTCAAAAGTATATCCACTCTACATCTACAACGTTAAGCTGTGATACTCCCTACATATGTCGGGGCGTGGCGCAGTGGTTAGAGCGTCCGACTCTGAGTCGAAAGGTCCTGAGTTCGAATCCTGGTTGGGCTGGGATTTTTTAATTTAATTTAACCGATTAAATTATTAAAATCTCGTGGCTCGAGTAGGGTGAGTCCTGCACGATTCACTGTTGCGTTCCAATTAACAGTGCTGCTCCTAAGGTGGCGTATGGAGTTAGTAACAAGGCCTATAAAGAACACATGGCTAATGACCATAGTAGTCGATGCCAAAACACCAATGAAAAAAAAAACCTCCCTACAAATTCAGTAATTTTATTAACTAGTACAAAAAATAAATCTAAAAACTCAGAATTCATCAAAAATATGATATATTTATTCTAAAACGAAAAACTGTTACAAGTTAGTAACTTCTCACATATTGAGTATACTCAGTAACAGGTACAAATATTACATATAAATAAATCCAAACAGTCTAAAACAATTCATCAAAAAATAAAATATATCCATTCTACAAAAATAAACTGTAATAAATTAATACCTTCCTAGATATTTAGTATTCAGTAACAGGTACAAATATCACAAACAGGTATATAAATCTAAAAGCTCTAAAATAACTTACCAAAACAAATTCGAAAGTATATGAACATAGGTCACATACTGAACATAAAGAAAAATTTTTAAACAAACAGTGATAAATTAACATTGGAACATTCATTCAATAAGTTTTCTCAATATTTAGGTTTGTTTTGTAACAGTCGTTGTGACGGTTGCCATGTATAACACGTATCATTGTCTAATAAATCTGCAGCAAGTAAGATGGAGTTGCATGTCTCTACTTTCAATTTATTTATAGTTTTAGTCTTCACAAGATTCAATTTTGAAAATATTCATTCGGCTGCGGAAGAATGTGGCAAACACATCACAGCTTTAACTATTGTAGTTAAATTAGGGAACATTGCTTCCTCTAATTCGTTTTTCATTTTGAAAATTTTCATCCAAAAGTTTTCAAAATTTACTTGTCATTTTTAACATTCGAGGTGATTTTAATTTTGAATTCTTCAATTTCCGGTAAAAGTCTCCATTCATAATCAAGTTTTTCTACATTTATGTTGAGGCTCTTAAAATACCTACTCGCTTCGAAAATGGTCAGGAATTTTAAGAAATCATCCTCAAAATTGAACCGCTTTCTTATTTGGTTACACAGCTCAACATAAAAATTCAAAACATTCACTCTGAATTTATTCAATTCCTCTGCAGGTAAATTATTTTCGGACAAAAAAGTGCAACTTTGGCACCCATATACATATCTTCCAGCTTCATGTAATTTTCCGGATTATTTGGAGATATTTTCGATAGTTCAGTATTTTGTTTTTCAATGACATACTTTAACAAAAAAATTTTCAATACTGTTTTGTATAAACTTGTAAATTTTGTATGGAGGATATGAATTTGTCTTGTTTCACTTTGAAATTGAAGATTCATTTGATTAATTATGTCTAATGTATAGGACAAAAAAATAGATGCACCTTAAAAATAGGGTTATTCAAGTTGTCTAGTAAAGTTCTATCGATATGTAAGATAGCTTTTTCTTCAGTTTCAAATATGTAATTGCGAAAGTATAGCGTTAATGCATCCCAAACCAAAAGAGTTCTATCCACTACTGCCTGAAACAAAAACAAAATATAGGCATTACATTACTAATTTTTTTTTCAGTACCTGTAGAGAAAGCCATCGTGTTTGAGATGGTTTCAACATTTTGTGAGGTTCTAGTAAAAGAAATGATTGAAACTCTTCAAAGTTCTGTACACGCTTTGGACTATTTGAATAATTATTGTAGAGGTGTCTCACAAATTCCTCTACAGATTTGGGCAATTCAGTTGCAGCAGCAGATGAGCACAAATGGATGGAGTGGCAAGTGCAGCCCAAAATAAACAGAATCCAGGCAACCATCTACATCCAGCATAACTTCGTCAAATTCAACCACAGCGGTTCAGCTGTATCCATATGACGAATTGAATGAGACGTTTGATCTATACCTACAACGCCTTGAAAATTATTTCGAATTGAAGGAACTTAACAATGCTACACCGACAGGAGATAAGAAATGCGTACAAATACTTATATCTTGTTTGAGTCCGAAGATATATCAAGTTCTTGCTAGTCTGACTGCGCCGATGCTTCCTCGGGAGAAAACATATGATGATCTCATCTTAGCTTTGAGGAATCACTTGTGTCCTGTGCCCAATGAACTTGCTGAACAACATAATTTTTCAATGCGTATACAAGGAGAAGGTGAAAGCATTGCAAACTACGTAGCAGGTCTCCGAAAACTTACAACTAATTGTAATTTCTTCTGCGAGGCATGTAAAAAACTAACTACCGATACCCATCTCCGTTCCCAATTCATTCCTGGAATTAGAGAGGCTGATATCCGTCAGAAACTTTTTCAAGAAGGATCCAAAGTTTCTTTTGAAAAGGCTGTTGAAATAGCATTATCTGTAGAAGCTTCGAAGAAGTTCAATCCGCAAATGGAATCTTCAGGAAATAATGCAGTCAATAAGGTAGAACGATCTAAAATTCCATTCAGAAAATCCATCCAGCATATAAAATGCCATAAATGTGGAAAAGCTCATAAAGCAAATGAATGCCAAGAAAGAAATTTAAGATGCAACAACTGTGGAATTGTTGGTCACGTTAGTACAGTATGTTTTCAGAAACGCAGAAAGACGCCAGATGATTCTGTCTCTACCGATGAAGATTATTATATCAATAGTCTGAAACGGCACAAAAATGAAAAATTAATGTTAACTGTCAAGATTAATGATATAAATTGTGAAATGGAATTAGATACTGGTGCTGCAGTTTCTACCATTTCTAAGAAGGAGTTGGATAAAATATTGCCACATCAAGGTTTGTCACCAACATCTGTCAAACTGAGAACGTATACAGGTGAAATAATTCATCCATTGCGAAAAACGAATGTCTCAATCCAGCATAATGATTGTACATTTGACGGAACACTATACGTGATAGATGGAAATGTTGATGCCATTTTTGGAAGGGAATGGTTCAAGAAAAGTAATTTATCATTTCATATCAATAATGTTTCGAAATCCAAAGAGTTCCAGTTGAAAGATTATGAGCAAAAACTTCAAGGTCTAATGAAAGAATACAGCAATATATTTAGTGATGAAATTGGCAAGATACCTAATTACAAATGTTCTTTGAAACTGAAAGAAAATTCAGTTCCGAAATACTTTCGACCTCGACCAGTACCGTACGCACTCAAAAATAAAATAGATGATGAACTGGATCGTTTGGAGAAATTGGATATAATCGAAAAAATCGAGCATTCTTCTTGGGGAACACCAGTTGTGCCAGTTATAAAGAAAAATGGTGAATTGCGTCTATGTGCCGATTACAAGATAACACTCAATCCTGTTCTTGTGGATGACAATTACCCGATTCCTAAAGTTGAAGATATCTTCGTTGAAATGTCAGGCGGAAAGTTGTTGTGCACACTTGATATAAGTCAAGCCTATCTTCATATGGAAATGGACGGAGAAAGTGCCTTAATGCAATCTATCAGTACCCATCAAGGTATATACATGGTGAAACGACTGATGTTTGGCGTCAAGGTGGCTCCTAACACTTAGCAGAGGTTTATGGACCAGACGCTTCAGGGTATACAAGGAGTTGGATGTTTTTTCGATGATATCATTGTTCAAGGAAAATCATACGAGGAATTACTGCAACGTCTGAGAGAAGTATTCGACTGTTTGCTCGATAAAGGTTTGCATTTGAATAAATCAAAATGTAAATTCTTACAAAAATCAATTTCATATCTGGGGCACGTCATTGATGAGGACGGTTTACATCCAATGAAAGACAAAATCGATGCAATAATTTCGAGTTCGAGTTCGAACATTCTTAGGATTGGTGAATTATTATCAAAAATTCTTACCCAATTTGTCGAGTCAGTTGAAACCATTCCATGAATTATTACAAAAAGGAGTCAGTTTCCACTGGTCAAAAATATGCGAGCGTACTTTTCAACAGTTGAAGGAAACAATTACTAGTCCAAGAGTTCTTATACCATTCAGTCTACACCTGCCTTTGACGTTAGCTGCTGATGCATCACCCAGAGGTTTGGGAGCCGTCATATCACATATTCTATCTGACGGTACAGAGAAACCAATAGCATTCGCCTCAAGGTCACTAACAAAAGCAGAGGCTAACTATTCCCAAATTGATAAAGAGGCAACAGCAATTGTCTGGGCATTGAAGAAGTTCTACCAATACTGTTATGGAAGAAAATTCACTTTGATTACTGACAACAAGCCACTTTCATCTATTCTGCATCCTGCCAAGAATTTACCAGTTATGTCTGCAACGCGACTCTTACATTATGCGAGTTTTCTTTCTGGGTTCAAATACGATATCAGATACAGAAAAACGACTGAACATGCGAATGCCGATTTTTTGTCTAGATTTCCTGTGCTCAATGCAGAACCAAGTAAAATCGATGATGATGATTCATTTCATATTCAGCAAATCAGTATGTTACCAGTGACTCAGGCTGATATCTGTAAGGAAACACTCAATGATCCAGAGTACAAATCAATTCTCGATGAAATCGTGTCTGGAAAAGAATCCAAGATCTTTGTGAATATTCATTACAAGATAGGTGTTTATTCAAAGGTATAAGAGTGATAATTCCCAAAACATTGCATAAAAAGATACTCAAAGAATTACATATTGCACACTCTGGAATGACCCATATGAAAGCTTTAACCAGGAGTTATGTGTGGTGGAACGGCATTGATAAAGATATCGAGGAACTTTGTCGTAATTGTCCAGGATGTACTAGTATTCAGAACAATCCTCCTAAATGTTCTTTACATCCCTGGGTACCTCCAAATGCTCCCTGGTAACGACTTCATCTAGACTTCGCCGGACCATTCATGGAGCACTATTTTCTTCTAGTAGTTGATGCGTATACCAAGTGGATCGAAGTCATACCAACAAAAGTTCTATCGTCAGCTCATACCATCGAAATATTGCGTAATATTTTTTCTCAGTTCGGCCTTCCGGCTACACTGGTTACAGACAATGCTGCTCAACTACGATCTGATGAGTTTGAACAATTCCTTATTTCAAATGGAATTGTTCACAAATTCAGTCCCCCACACCATCCATCATCGAACGGCCAAGCCGAAAGATATGTGCAAACTGTTAAACGAGGACTTCGCGCAATGACAAATGAAGATGGAGATTTTGAAACTAAATTGTGCAGGTTTCTTATGCAATATAGGAAAATACCAAGGTTGAGCCCTGCGGAGATGATGTTCAAAGGCATTTATAGAACTCGGCTAGATTTGGTGAAAAAACATGTTTCACATGAAGATGGTACTCGAATCCGTGGTCTTTCAAGAAAATTCCATGTTGGTGACGAGGTATGAGCTCGATTCTATTCCAATAAGGATACCAAATGGAAAAATGGGATTATTTCAGCCACGGTTGATGATGTTATGTATGAAATATTGGTAAATGGAAAAAACATATGAGGCATATTGATCAATTACTTCCATCTGGTTCGAGTAGATCATCAAACTTGTCGAACAAATATGGAAATGAATCGAAAGTACCTATGGAGAGTTCAATTGATAACTATGGTCAAATTCCAAGTGTATCTTACGTGAATGTACCGATTACTGATAATATCGTTGTTTCTGATCAAGAAATCACCAATGATGTACAACCCGAATCCGAATCTAGTGTAAGTCCTGCCATCGAAGGTTGTTCAATGGATATTGATGTTCAGAATGATCCAGAAGAATCTACCTTAATCAGTACAAGAGAACGACTAAATGATTCCGATCCAGTCCGGAGGTCTACTCGTACCAGAAAACCTCCCGAAAGGTTCCGATAGTGAATATTTACAGCGCGGGGGAGAATTGTTATATATTTTGATATTCATATCATATTGTATATTAATTTTGGGGTATGTTTGTCAAGTTGACAAACAGTGACAATATACGTTTTACTTCGTTCACTGAACAGACGTTGTTAATCAAATACAATATTTTGTACCCCATTTTTATTTCCCATCATGACTGTCGCATTATCTGCTGCGTAACCAAGCATATTTGTAACTGATATCTCATTTTCATCAAGTAATTTGATGAGTCCATCAAATATAGATTGTGCATCAGCAGAACTCACTTCCAGTAAACCAAGAAATTTATCATTAACAGTATTTTTATTGAAGAATCTTATGACCACAGCAAGAGACTTTTTCATCGAAACATCAGTGATGAGATAGTACATAGGATTACTAGCCAAATTGTATTTCAAGGTTGTTAAACTTTCCATTGCCAAACATTCATTAGTTATTGCTGTGGCTTTGGTCCTACCACAGTTCATGTCTTTTGCTATGAGTGAGTGAGGGCAAAGGGATGATTCTTCATGCCTTTTAAAATGTGTTACACTTCCAACAATGTTTAAGAAACAACATTTACAGAATCCTTTGTTTTTCTCGTTTTTACTCAACCAAGGAAATTGTTGATGCCAATTTTCATTGAAATTGTGGCTGAACTTTCTTTTCTTTTTCTTTGTGAAAGTGTTTTCTTCCAAACCATCCCTTATAATCCCAGAACCTTCCTCCAAAATATCCAAGTCTTCATCTCCAATCTCCGAATCTACATCTCTGACTGAAGAAGAACATTCTCCTCTTGACTGCTCTGAGCCTTCTTTAAGGTGGCCGTTCAATGGCATGCATGCTGGCTACTGCTCGGACGGCGACGAATCGGTGACACGTAAATAACTCAAATTTGGTAAATATATTTGGAACATAATGGAGTACTTGTTGAGACTTTCGAAATTAATTTTTTTCAAAAAATTCGTCATTTTTTTATGCAGAAGTCAACAAATCGATAAAATTCACGAATTGTAATGTGTCAACAAGAAGACCTATTGAAATCGTTCTAAACCTAACATAGACCAATTTTTTACAATGTGTTTTTGAGAAATGCGAGCAGCACTAGGAATTAGGCGGCAATATTCTAAAATCCAGCAAATTTATAAGAGATTGCATCTTATTACTCACTGAGTCAGTTCAGCAATTTGCGAATAGGTTGCGCCACAGTAGAATTCGTTATTTTCAAAATTATGAATGAACCGGAATTTGGGTAATGGCAATGAACAAGCACTATGAAAAGAGTAGAATGAAAGATGTTGACGAATATTCGCATTGAGCGGCGAGAAATGCTTTTTATACATTCTTTTATAAATTTTGTCGCATCATAGGCGTTTATTGGTGCTTATGAGGGGCAGCTCAATATATTCTTTTGTTCTTTCATTCATTAGTCAGATTCTGAAATAAGAGTCACTATAGTATGGAAGGGTTTTATTGAATTCATAGATCGTTTTTATACATATCCACATAAACTTATTAATTTATTTTTAATGATGAATTGACTCGGACGTTGCTGTATTAAAATGACTTATATTTAAATATTTCAAATTACCTTTTGTAGCTATATATATGTTATATCCTTAAGCTTTTTGAACGAGAATTGTATTTCTTCCGATATTAAATATTTCGATTGATTGATAGAGGGGACAGTGATTTCCCAGTAGTAAATTGTAAAATTGAAATAAAAATTGAGTGTTAGAGGTATTCTGAAAAAAAATTATATAACCAATAATAAAAGGAATAAGTCTCTTCAATTTCATATAGGTATAATTAAATTTTTACATGATAATCATAATGGTAGAATAGATCTGAATAAAATTTGTGTAGGTAAAAATCCGCAGTTATACAATCATTAACAGATAAATCATCAGAATAATTCACAGTATGATTGAATTATTAGCAGAAGCGAAACTTTCGAGGAGTTAGGAAATTTGCATATTGATTGAGATTTTAAAATGGTCTGACATAAATTCTTGACTATTACAGTTTCATAAAGATTTAGAGAAAAAAATAGTCTAGTGTTGAGCCTCGATCAATATATAGGTACACATATACTGTGAGTCAAAGATAATAATAGATAATAATAATAATAATCATAGTAAAACCATTTTCGTCATAGTTTTTAGCTTCTGTCGAAACGAACATCGTCGGAAAAGAAGAGTAAAAAATGGAATAAAAATCGATAACTCTTTGAACTCTGCAGGCTTCACCCAAAGCATGGTTCTGATAATAGGTGTCCTTGGTTTAATGATGGACACCTTGCTCTCGAATCTGAAAATTATACCGGCTTGCCTTTATAGGATAGAAATCCTTGCCGTATGAATGCAGAAGGCCTTCATATTTGGTTCACTTCGTCTGCTCAGGGTACATGAACCTCGGGCCTAATAATCACTCACCCTACGGATATAGGGAACGGATATTTGGGTAAATGATACCAGCGTGCCCTCTAAATGTATAACAGCTTCTGAAACAGGCCCGACTTGGATAGTCCTTACGGATAAAATATCTCGAGAATATATTGAAAAAAATTGAGATGATTTGGAACCTAATGAAATCGTTATACAGACGTACGTAATACAACATCAAACGCGGAATGAAAAATAATTTAAAAAATGTATTTATCAAAATAGAGCCGGAGTTAAAAAAATAAGTTCCGAAATAACTCAAAACTCCAATATATACATAAATGGTCTCATGTACTATTTAACCGAAACTATAGTCAACTATTGCCGTTTCCGCCGATATTACCACGACAAACATCTTTGGACTCATTATACTTGCTGATCACTTTTATGAGCCACAAAAATTTGAAAAAATTATGAAAAAAAAGTAGTGGTAGGGTAACAGAATATTCAAAGAGGTGGGCAATAATGAAAAAAATGAAAACAGATATTTCTTTTTTATTTCCCGATGCAATTGCTTCTTCTATCCATGGTGGAGCATAGCATTTCTTATTTCGCAAGGAACGTTGTCGTATTATCTCTTCCAAAACACAATCCTCCTAAAACCTTTCCACAGTTGGTACCATCTCTTCTTTCCATAAAATTTCGTCCTCTTTTATTTCTTCTATGAATATTTCGTGATGATCTCCGACATACACAACAAAATAGCAAGAATTTCTTTTTGTGATATTCAGCTGACCCTGAACCTGCAACAATATACAAGTTAAATACTTACCAGCTGTGTATCTCAAAAAATTTGTCACAAAACACTCTTTACCTGTCTAAGCCCTAAGCAGGAAAGTAAAAACTCTGTGAGCTGTGGAAACTCACACTGGTTTGCCTGAAAGTGACAGCTTCACTTAGTCATATCACAACACTCTGTTTTGCCAGTGCTCGTTATTTGAGACCTCAACCTTCAGCCTCTGCCCCCAAACATTACTCGACTCAAATAACTATTTCACCATTATAATTGAAAAACAAGAAATGTCTCTCCGGCCACTGCAATCAAACATTACCCGCACTTATTTCAGTTTTTTTATTTTCAAATAGCTATTTCTCCATATAATTGAGAAACAAGAAATATCTACTTACCTACCACGATTAAATTGATCACACATTTCACTTAACGGAATTCATGTTTTTTTACACCACTCAAAACTTAAATATCCAAAAATAACAATCCCCTTATTTTACACAAATAATTGAAACACTGCACTGATCAACCTACAAATTCGTTGAAATGAATCATACACAAACGAAATCTTCAATTGCAATTCTGGTAAATATATTAGGGATTCCCAAATTCCTTAAATACTTGTTGCGAGTCCATACAGATGCATGTTGCCAAGCATTTATAAAAATAAAAATCTTTGAGTTCTTATTTCTTTCTTTGTCCAGGCTTGTACTACAAAACATGGGAACATGGAAGTTGATATTTCAAGAACATTATTCAACGGCATTTTTGTCAAAAGTCATATCTCTCTAGATATTATTCAGCCAGAATATGAATTAATGATTGAATATATAAAATAAAACGAGAATAATTGTGTCATCTGACATCACTGCTCAGCGGCGTGATATTTCCATTTTACTATCATAGTAGCAATTGATGCCGGTAACAAGCTTCATTTTTATGGTTGCATACTTGGATAAATATTCATTCGAATGGCTGGTGGCTCCTCTGTCTGATTAGTTTGTCAAGCCTGATCAAACGGGCACGTTAATTCGCTCATCTTGTAAATCCACTAGAAATCTGAACAGAAGTAAATAAGAAACAGTTATAACCACAAACCAAAAATAAACAACTCACCTCTTCATATTTCTCTTCCAAACTATAATATAATTATTCTCTTGAAATGTACAGATATTACAGATATTACAGATATGAAATAATTTTTGTCAGCAGATTGCAAAAAGCAGAAACATTGAATTCAACAAAATCCAAAAAACAGATTTGCAGGCAGGTATAAATGGTGTATAATAATAAATTTCCAAATGTCCATTTCGAATTTCGACCATCTCACTCACAAGCACAGGTCAGAATTGTCAATTGTCAACTGTCACTAATGTCAGTCAGCTAGACAGACGACAGATTGTTCCGTGGATATTTTACAGTTTGCACTTTCCTTCCGACTTGCTTTTCTCTCTTTTCATTGTCATCTGCTATGGACATTTTAATTTCTTGTCTTGAATAATTAATCGATGAAAAAGTTGATGATTTTCATTGGACCCACATGTGGTACTATAGTACCACTCTGGCAACGCTGTGCCCCGCGCACTATGTTCAGTTTTCGCCCCTCTCCCCGCACTTATAGTCTTATAGCGTACTTAAAAATAGGGCTGCACCACTACACTCTGATCACATTTATAAGCAATGTGCACCAAAGGACAGGGCACAAAACACTATGAAAATGGCTTTCAGCAAAACGTAATATTTTTTTTATATTTTGTTTGGTCCAAGACCCTATATAATTCTAAAGTTATAGGAGGAGCGTATGATTAGGAGAGCTGCTAGAGGGTGGCAAAGTTGAATTATTCAAAATGCATTTTTATGGTATCTTCCATAAAAAAATCATGATTTATTTGATTACGATGCATTTTCATTGCAATAATTTTAACAAATTAAGGTAGTAATATTTACATGTTTACAGTGCGAACACCGAAACTCAATAAATTGTGTAATTACAAGTAGTGAAGGGGATGAAATAATAAAAAAGGTTCGAATTCAAAATGCTCAAATCAATAACAACTAGTTACGCAGTGTATTAATGAGAATGTATGTATATTGAGACGAGATTTGAACAAGGGGCTCCGGGGTGGTAGTCGACGACACTGTCAACGAATTCACCGGGCTTTACAAATATATGTCTGTAGACTGAGGATTTAAGTAAAGCAAGTAATGTTTTTCGTACCTTGATTCCCTGATATCCGAAAAATGGCCATTTGGCCAAGCTTGCCGGTAAGCATGCGATCACAGTACATACTAACACTACTCAATCGTACACATTTCGTTCGTCAGAAAATAAGAGACGCCTGGCGGCCCTGGGATCTTGCTCTAACACACAAAGAACAATTTGAGTTCACCATATTCATACCAAATTTCCTATCATTGTAATTATCACTGCCTGATGGCTTTGCAAAAGTCAAATTTACTCCTCCTGCTTGGTCACTCATGATGATTTGTCTAATACTTGTAAACGTGTAACGCCAGAATTATCGCACAAACATTTAGTTTTGTACAGTCTGGGCCCATAACCTGTTAGTATTCTAATATTTCAGGTGCACAGCATACAATACATAGCAAGTGACAACTGACAACATAACATGGAAATAGCAGAACAGATTGACAGTTCTAATCTCAAACGGAAATGTACTACTATATTACATAATTTCCAGTAGTGGTGACACTCAGAAATATGTTTCAGACAAGTCTGATGAAATTAATATTAAAAAGAGTCCTAGAAAAAAGCTTTTTGAGACATATGGGACCGATGACAGGCAGTTGCACTTGACAACAAAACAATTATGTTTCAAATAAACTTCTAGAGTGTAATAAAGTTCTAGGAAACTTTTATTTCAAATACTTTTGACAGATCTACGATAAGCGAAACAAGCATTTTTTGAAGTAGTTCCATATTGATTTTATTATAAAATGAGATATGGAATCTTCTACGGCTGAAGGACAAACCTTAGTCGCTATTTTCTTTAGTTATAACCTCTTGAAAAGGAAAACATTCTCAATTAAAAATTGACAAATATGACTCCTCTGGAAATGGAAAGAAAACCTATGACGAAAATTAACAATTTTTTTTGTAAAATCTAACAGAAAACAACGATTTACCCTGCCAAAGACAAGCTGGACGTTGAAATAACATCTGATAAATATTGTGAAAACACCCTATCCTTATAACTTGAAAGAAACAACCCGAAAGTGAAAATTTGCTTATTCATTCAGATAGTTGATTATTTTTAACAATATCTATCAGATGTAATTCAATATCCAGCGTGGCCTTAACTATTTATTTATTTATTTAAACTGAATAAAAAACAGATAAACCATTTACATGCATCCAGTGTAGAAGTATATAGCTCTGTTTCTAGAATGAAATAAGAAGAGTAAATATGTATATATCACAGGTCAGACAACATAAAATTAATAATTTAAAATAATACATAAAAGTTCTCAAATTATAACAATAAACAGTTGACTAGCTGAAAAAACAACAACAAAAAATGCAGTAATAAAAGATAAATATAGACATGCCTATAGTCTGAGTAGTGAAGTTAATTGAGTTTTATTTATATTAAATATGTCTAAATCATTAATAATAATAATAATAATAATAATAATAATAATAATGTTCTTTATTGAATTATAAGCAGGTTATAATTCAAACGGCAATTGACCGAGGTCCTACAGCCTTTGAATGTGCATCATTATTCATTTGCAAAAATTTGTTAACTGCTAACAAGCAATTTTCCGTCGGTGAGTTTATATTCAGAATTCTGTCCTACGCCGCAGTCTCAGGCACGTTAATGTTAATTTCTAGCAAGAGTTCTGGTACCGATATTTCGACTTAAAATATCGGAAACGAAGATAATTTGTGCATTTTCTCTTCGTTTGCTTAGACTTGTCACGTTGAAGTATGTTCTTTGGGTTTCATAAGAGACACATATTTTTTAAAATGCATTGATCTCAGATTTTTTTTTTGTATTCTTTCGATTGTTTCTGAGTGTGTCCTTGTTTGCGTATTCCATATCACACAGGCATATTCTAGTTTGGAACGAAGATATGTGTTGAATAATGTTATGCAGGTTTCCCAATTAAAGATCTGTCCTGTACGCAATATGAAGCCCAGAGTTCTATTACATTCACTTGCTAATGTTGTGATATGATCATTGAACTGAAAGTTTTTTGAGAAAATTGCTTCCAGATTTTTGATTTCCTGGTACCTCTATTGTAACCCCATTAATGCAGTATTCTGGAGTTTGATATTCTCGTTTTTTTGTGTACGTCATTTCGATTCATTAAGTGTGAGATCGTTTTCTTTGCAGTATAAAGTGATAGATACAATATCACTTTTAAGCTCATTTATTTAGCCGGGGAAGTGTTGTTTCCTGTTAGATATTACAAAAAATAGCTCAATTTTTTATAATTTTTTTTCTATTTCCAGAGGAGCCATATTTGTCAATTTTCTATTGAGAATGTTTCCCTTTTCAACATGAATAGCCCAATATATTGTATGATGCAAATTCAATAAATTTTCTAAATCCAGAAAAATTATCCAGTTCCGTATAATTCCACCTTCGTTGCCTACTATTCTTTTGAATTCTTTTAAATAGATAGAAGCTGTGGAATTTGTAGTTATTCATTTTATGTCATACACATTTTTTCAATTATTTTGGAACCACCACCAGAAAATGACAGATTCACCAAATGCCTTAAATATCGAATCAATGATTTTTTATGATTATTATTGGCATATCGTCAAAACCAGTAGAATGTTCAATTGTCTGAATTTGTTCAATTGTCTGAATTTGTTAAAACGCTGAATTCATTAATTGTCAAAAAATCAAAGGGATAATGAATTACAGAGGACGTACTGTGCTTAGTTTTTCTCAAATCTCATATTATTTATAATATATCAAACTCGTTTAGTTCTGTTCTCAGGTATATTTTTGTAGTGTAATAGTTCATCTTTTCCTCCTTTAATTTTATTGTTCTACAATGTATGGCCCTACAAATTTTCATGAGTTCAGGATTGGTGTTTTGCTTGTTGAGATATGATATTCCTTCAGTGCTTAGATGAGTATACTATTTTTTTTAGTGTGTTTAACATAAGAGTTTTTCTATTAATCAGTGAGAACTTGTTGGTTATTTTCCTCTTCTTTATCATTACCTGAGTAGCAGTTAACGATGTGTTCTGTTGCAGTTAATACATGCAACATTTTCACTTCATTCTGTGTAAACAATCTTTTTGCATGACTGTTGTTCCGTAAACAAACTGTATACTGTGCTTGATTTACTTTTCTAATACTTGAGCAATAAGTATTATCTGTATCAGCAGGTACTAGAATATGTGTGGTCTTGAATATTACTCTGGATTAATTGATAACTAATTGGTCTTCACTTTTTTCAGCATGCCAAATTATGGTCCACACGCCATGGTGCAACCCAACTTTCCTCCATCTGGGCCAACGTCACAAACAAACATTCAAAATCCTCGTCAACAAGGACCCCATTACGTAACATCCAGTAGTCAACTTCCGCGCTAAATACGCTAATGGGAATGTAACTATCAGGGTTCTGTATAATGTCTGTGATGAAAAGGAAATGATCTACTGAATAAACTTCTTTGTTGAAAGTCTGAAAAAAATATATTTAGAATCAGTAGACATGTTTCAACACCTGCATCACCAATATCATATGGAAAACTGAATATTTTTGTCTTCGGACTAGGATGTGATGTATAATATTAATAATTTTCAGTATATCTATATATATTGCTAATATGCATATTTATGATTATTGAGATGCAAGATGTGGGGAGATTTGTTAGGAAAATCTTGGATCAAATCAAATCAAATTCTGAATATGTTTGACAAAACCTGCCAATATGTGTTTGACGAAACCTGCCGAAACCTAATAAAAATATAGTTTTCACAAGTTTTGATAATTGAGGCAGATCCGAAACAACGTTTTTTGAAAAAGATAAACCATGGAAGGTTAAAATAAAAAAAAAAAACACTAAAAATAGAGGATTACCGAGTTGTATTTCTTGATGAACATTACAAAATTTTGGTCAGAGGCAAGCTTTTTCAACAGAAAATATGTTTTTGTCAATTTTAAACTTTTTCTTCGATGGACTAGGTAAGAAGGTTCCTAAACTGAACAAAGAAGGGTCCGTTGCTTTCTTTTGCACCTGACGAGTCCGACAACTTTTTCCTCTGCCATTTTCCCCGATTCGACCACTTTTTCGCTCGGAAAATTCCGAAACATGGTGATTTCCCGGGGTCTTGTAAATTTATTACCACATTTTTTATTTTTATCAAAAGGGTGGACGTTTGTTTTAGATGGCAAGGGTAACCTTGTACGACAAAAATTTGTCTGCCATTGTCGAGTCTGACAACCCAATCATGCCAAAATACCGGGGTATTGAAAATCAATTTCCACAAAGCTAATTTTTACAGGTTTGTTTAACAAAAATTAGTGAAACTGAAGGGTCACATTGTCCTACAAATTTTTGGTCTCGCTTTTCCAGTCCGTCGGAATTCTGGCGGGGTATTGTTTATTGATTACCACTTGCCGGACAAAAATGAGACATGATTAAAAAAACCATTTTTTATAATAATAAATCGAGTACTCCGACAAAAATATATCCGCGTACCGCCAGTCCGACAAGAAAACGAGAAAAAAATTCAGGAGAATGATTATTTTTCCTTTCTTAGCTACAAATGAAGATACAAATACCAAAACCAAACCTTTTACACAAAAAATTACTTTCTTATATAGTTCACAACCTACTTTTTAGTAATGTTGTGGTACGTTGGTCACTTGGACTATGCGCGGTTAACTATTCGAATTCAAATATTATGAGTGACAGCTTCAACAAAAATTCTTTAAATTAATTTCTTCGATAATAAATATTATACAAAAAACGACGAAAAATAGAGAAAATTAAACAATTGAATTCATAAATGAAGGAGAAGTTGTGTCTCATACTTGAGTTCGAACAATAATCCTCGCATATCCCAAGTGACCAACTTACTACAAGAATGGAAATTACTAAAAAGTAGGTTATGTTTATCCATAAAAGATAGATTATTTATTAAAACGTTTATTTAACAAAGATAGTGAAGGGTCATATTATCCGATAAATTTTTAGCCGCGTTTTGTCAGTCCGACGACTGGAAGTCGGAATTCCGGCGGAGTATTGTTTATTGATTACCACATGTCGGACAAAAATGAGAAATTATGAAAAACCCTTTTTTATAATAAAAAATCGAGTTGTCCGACAAACATATCTGCGTACCGCCAGTCCGGCAAAAATAAATCCGTGTACCGCCATTCCGACAAAAATATTTCCGCGTACCGCCGCGCCAGTCCGACAAGAAAACGAGAAAAAAAATTCAGCAGAACGATTATTTTTGTTTCTTGGCTACAAATGAAGATGCAGATATTCATGAACAAATTTAATGTACATTTTTGACGTAATATTTTTTAAAGAAACAGCATTTGTACATGGCAATGTGTAAAGTCACTGAGAATGTTTTTATTGTAAATAGAAAAATTCTAAAAATTAAGGAGTAAAAAATTATGCAAAACATGTTTTAATATTAATTTAGAAAATTTGAGGAACATTAACCAGTGAAGAAGGATTAAAATCACTCGTGAATTTTGATAAAAAGAAAAAATGTGGTAATCAATTTACAAGACCCCAGGAATTCGCCATGTTTCGGAGTTTTCCGAGTGAAAAAGCGGTCGAATCGGGGAAAGTGGCAGAGGAAAAAGTGTCGTACTCGTCGAAGACAGGCGCCTCACGAAGGTAATCATCAAATGAAAGGAGCTAGAAGATTTTTTATGAAATAAATAGATAAGTAGAAGCATAAAAAATCACTCTTCTGAAACTGATTTTCTATGATTCGGACTTGCAAATAATTACGAGTAGGTACTGAAGTATCGATTTTGGAATCCATCATTTTATAATCACAAATAAAATTTGGTGGAACAAGCTCTCCTGCAAAGTTTGGAAGGAGCTCAAAATTTGTTAGTCACCGTTTACCATATCATATGAGTTAACGATATATAGAAAAGCTTAATTTTTTTTTCACAGAAAATGTTTGGTCTTCTTTAGTATTTCATTTCGTTGTACTGTAATAAATAGTACACGGTTATCTGTCGATACTAAATGTCAAGAACAGGGATTCCTAAATCGAAGGAAGCACAAAGCTTCTTTGACTGTAGTGAGGCGCGCGGAAATAATTTTGATACTTGTAATTTCCCTCTTTTTCATCTAATCTGTGACTTTGTTACACCCCATATTCAGAATAGATTTGAGATATTTCCTTTAGTGATGCTGAATTTGACTTATTCCTTGAATTTGGTGGACACTGGTCAGTTGCAAGGTACTACCATATTTCAATAATTTTAATTTTAGAAGGAAAGTCTGATATTTTGGTAACTCAAAAAGAGATGAGTGAAAGATTGTTTTTTGTTAAGAAAGTGGATCTATTTTGAAGTGGTGTATACACTTTATGTACATTAATAAAAATTTTATTGAATGTGAGTTTTTCTTTCACCATCATCGTGTATTCTTCTGATAAATTTCAACAACAATATCAGATGATATAAAATAATCTTGTAAACTTAACTTGACCATCTGGTTTTTATGTTGAGCAATTTTAAGATAGTTTCATTGGCAACGACATAAATGGTAGTAATTTACGTAACAAGTCCAGAAAATACTGTTTTTTTGGACGAGTAGACCAAATTCTAGGACGAGCGTCAGCGAGTCCTGGATGTCTGCGAATCCAAAAAAACTGTTTTCGGACATGTTGCGTACACTATTTTTTCGGCAACCATGTAGAATAACAAATCATAATGAGACGCATTTAGTCTAAGAGACGAAGAGAGGTCGACCTACACCCATCTGTTAACCAGAAGTTACATAAATAGACGAATACGCCTAAAATGGGTTGCCTATCAAAAAGTGGACATAACTATATACAGTGAGTTTAATAAATTTGCACCATCCGGAAACTTTTTTATTATCGATTTGTCAGAAAATTTTATTCTTCAGAAAAATTGGTGCATTACGGAATACTTGTATTCGAGTTATCAAAATTCTAAATTTCCAAACGGTGTACAGGGGGGGAACAAAAAATATAATTTTGATCAAGAGTAAACTACCCCCTATCGGTGATTCCAAATTTGAATATTTCGAACATTGAAAAAATATTGTTCTGCACCATACACACTTTTCCGGATTCACCACAATGACGGACACGACAAATATTGGCAAATATGTTGGTTGGATTCTTTACAGTATTTCTGCAAATTTTCTAGAAGAAAAAATATATTTCGATGATCTCAAAATTGCAACTGTCAGTATCATTGAAACAGTCTAAAATGACGATTTCAGGAGTATGGTTGTAAATTGCATAGTTGCCAGATATAAAAATATTTCGCTCTAAAAATAGATAAAAAGTTATGGAATCTGTATACATTTATAGTCATAGAGATAAATAAACACTATAACGACAATTAGTTCAGAATAACGTGGTCCCCCTACGGCAGATACACATACCTATGAGTTTGCGCAATAGAGCGCAAGTGTCGCCAAGGACGGTCTTAGGATTTTTGACTTCCTGTTCCTGAATCTGGTATAAGTTGTCGGTAATAGCATTTTCAATATAATAGAGTTTTCCTTCAATGATATATGATGATGATTGACTTCTTGAAAATAGAAATATTGAGTGCAGGTCTTCTATTTTGTGCTTTATCGCGACCAAGTAGGGAGAAATTATTGTAATCTTCAAAAAATTCAAATTTGATATTTTGATGGGAATTGATTCTATTCCACTCATATTGCAAGTCAGAAAAAAATCTCAATTTGTGTGTCCATCGGCCTCACGCCTAAACCGTTGAGCCTATAATACTCGAAATCCATATCGGAGTGAGGAAACTCTTAAGGTAGGCATATTTTTTATTTTCGATATTCTGAATGTTGAAGTTGGTTTTCTTGAATATTTGAGTAATTGGGGTATAGTGGCCTTTGTGTTCAAGAGATTACGAATGCTTTTGTTATGAAGAATTCAATTTATGAGGTGATTTTGAATCATATTGTGGTATGAGAGAATCTACTTCTACAAATTGATTGATTAATTAATTAGTTCTTAACGCAAAAAGTATGTAAAAATAATAACAAAAGCTTTTATTAATAAGACATTTAAAATTTTTTTACATGAGTTCAAACTACTTGTTGACTCTTATCGTCATCACTCTTCCAACATTTTTGTTGAAACACAAATGTCCATGATTGGAGATATAAAATTGGGAAAAAATCTGTCAAATATGGTTTCTCGGGTAAAAAACTACATTTTTGCATTCGGACATTTTTTGTAATGAGAAGTTGATTATCGAATGTTGAGAGAAATAATTATAAAAAGTGAAAAATTCAAATTGTTACAGGATATTTGTTTCACTTTGTTTTAAATAATGAGAAATGGTAGGATTGGAGGAAAAAGAACTATAACAATTTTCAACACATTTTATTTTGTAATGTTACAAACTTATTTCTATCAAACGAAAATTGTGATATTTTGTTTCAAAATCTATTGATGGGTAGGTAAATAGAATCAATTTTGTAAGTGTTTTTTTCTTCAGTTCTCCTCTAATTTTCTCAGTTTGTGACATTGCAAAATTGAAAAAAACTAATTCTGCTGTAAATTCTTGTTATTGCCTTCATCATTTTCATTTTGTGACACCTCATAGGGAGATACTTCGAAAATGTGGATTTCCAAAAAAATCGTTTGATTTGGCATAAAATTATCGGCAGGTGCAAGAACGTATTTCCAAGAAGGTATTTTCCTTGAGAAGAAATTGCTCGTCGTCGAATAACCCTATAATTGTCATGTTTAATCTTCAATTCTTGGAGAAGGGTATGCATGAACCACCCGTCAAAGTCAATCTCGTCGTACAGATCAAAAGCGCATAAACATACTGCATTATACACTGCATCTTTTTTCAAAATCGCTTGCATATCTTCAGGCGGCACTAGTACATTGGTGTCCGCCACCAATTCCAAGACAACTGGAGTCAAACACTCCTTGTATTCGTGGAAAATTGTAACAAAAACTGTATCTATGCTGGGCCTCAAACTGTACTTCCAGCTTTCTCCGCTTTCATCGTTTGAAAACTCTTCAGGTTCAGCATCCCACAACTCCAATTCATCTTGGTGGTCCTCCCAAGGAATATTCAAATATCTATAACAGTTTGTGGTGGCCTTATGAGACCACCTCTATTTTTTCTAATCAATAATTTAAAGTTTTCTGCATCTGCAGAAGATTTTGTAATGTAGTCAAGAGTAGACACACTCTTCATTTGATAATTTTTTATAGATTTAACGACAAATCCTGATATATGTGTAACCATATTTTCAGTCAGAGTACTCAAAGAAGGGAGAAATGAAATTCGATTAACATGTCGTTGGTTGACATCAATGCAAACTTTTTTTATAATGGACATAAGTAGGAGATTTGAGCCGGTTCTGGGCCTCCCCCCACCACTATGACGTCATCGTTGACCTTGTGGTGACCTTCAGGGATGACCTTGGTGCATAGGTACCTTAGTGTAGGTCTATGACCTTGGCATGCCTAAAGATGCCTTTGAAATTTTGTGTTTGACCTTGATGTATTGTCACGCCCCAGGCCATGGGGCTCTAGAATTAGGGTTTTGGTAACCAATTACCAACTTCCCTATATTGGGGTTTCACTCAAAATTATTATAAGCCCAGTTCATTTAGGTAAGGTGGTGAATAATTAAAACAGTTGGATAAATTCAACACATCTAATTAAATCCTTTCAATAGAAACACTAGAAATTGTACTTACAAAAATAATTCAGTCATTTCAGAATCGGTGGCGTGTCACACCTTGAGGAGACCAGCTAGCAACTGTCCCTTCGAGAAAAACTCTCTCTCCAAATCAAAGGTGATAAATCCTTCATCAGCGTATTCCCATTCCCATCGTAAAAGGTCAATAATCACAATTATGCCGAAATAGCAGTCTCAGCAATTCTTGTCAATACTACTCAACACGATGTGAATTGGATACTTCCTGATATGCCTCGGACTCGAGAGAAATAAATAATTTTATTTAAAGTGAATTTGAATGTGTTTTTCCCAAATGAAAGTAAATATGAGTTTTATTGATTTTCCCCAATAATGTGACAGTATATTGTTGGAAGAGGTGTTCAGGGTTTGTGTTTGACCTTGAGATGACTTGGAATTTTTTCATACACGGACAAGTACTTTTTATAAGTACACATATTTTTTTTTACCTCCATGTCTTGCATGACCTGCATGTATACCTACTCATTCTCATTTGTGGAGTGCACATGAAAATCTATACCAAAGTATGGAGAAGGTACACGTCTGCACACCACGGAGACCCAGCCAGATATGTGAGCTCTGAGTCCTCTCACGATAATGACGCCTTTGTGTCGATGCGTTCCTTTAGAACAAATTCACTTTGTAAGTTCCTAGTGAACCGTCAACTTCGTGGAAGTTCTCACTTGCACGATAATGACGCCTTTGTGTCGATGCGTTCCTTTGGAACAAATTCACTTTGTAAGTTCCTAGTGAACCGTCAACTTCGTGGAAGTTCTCACTTGCACGATAATGACGCCTTTGTGTCGATGCGTTCCTTTAGAACAAATTCACTTTGTAAGTTCCTAGTGAACCGTCAACTTCGTGGAAGTTTCGGTCTGAACATGTCGAATACCTGTTGTAAATGAATAGTTGGTTCTAGTTCCGGAAGGATTGGTTCACACTAAGTGGTTTCTGGTAATCTTTGTAGAGTTTAATTTTTTTGGTTTTAAAGATCACATACTATGATAGTCAACCAACACATAACCTGTTATTTCATGTGAAGTTGCCTTTAGTTATGAAATCATTCAGTCGCATCTTTAATTCTTGTTCTGTGACTCGTGAACAGCCCAAGGTTACTCGGTGTGACAGATCACCTGACAGGAAGGACAGGATGAGGGACGAAGCCATTTTATGCCAGGGTTCCTTGATAGGGGGGTTATGAAATGTCATCGATTTTGTCGGGCATCTTGTTTCGTCATTGGAGGGAAATTAAGGTGGCTATCCTGAGATTGGAGGCGCCAAATTTGAATTACACTAAAAATCCTATTTTGTTGGATTGAATTCGAAACCAATCGGTGGGAGTAAATTGAAAAACGTGCAAGTGATTATTAATACATATTTGTTATTAATATATTCCCTAGTTCGCACAAGCATCTCGAAGGCTTCTGAGAGTTTAAAAGTTGACGAAAATAACAAATTTTTAACATTTTTTATAAGTTCTGAATGTTGGCCGTAGATGATAATAATTATCAAATTGAATGAACTGACGAGAAAGTAAATTCTATAAAAAGTAATGAGCCGTTAAAAAAAAAAAAGAAAAGGTGAAGAATCACATAATCTAAGATTTGAAATATATTTCAAAGATTCAAAGACTAAATCTCAATATATCTGTTGTAACACTAGTTGAATAAATTGCACCCTTCAAAGAGAAATTCTTTTCATGTCTAATGAAATGAATAAAAAAAACTCTCTTATGTTGACATTATTCCAGAACCTCAGGTGCAAGGAGAAAGTGTGATTTGTAATATAATTGATTTCTATTTTATTTTAAAATGTGTGAATGTGAAATGGGGTAAATGATTAAAATGATAGATAGATACATATTTATTCGTCCTTGAAGTTTACTCAAATATAAAAACTTATTAGGCTATAGTCACTGTCATTCACCCTGCCTTGTTCACAAAACTATCTCACATTTCATCGACATTTATAATATTTTCAGAAATAATTTATGAGTACTGTCATTGTTTATAGAGAAAGAAGATAGTTAGTCAGTACCTGTAGAAATCGCGTTTGATACAATCGCACGAGACATCTAGACCGATAACGACGAACCCAGGCAGAAAATACACCCGTACGAATGCGCCACCTACAATCAACTTGCATTTTTTGAGGTATACTTGAGGATTTTTATTTTCGTCAAGGAATCCAAGTAGTAAATCATTCGCCCCGACAGGGACGTACTTGAAATTTTCTAATGATAGTTTTTATTACAAATTCAATGTCATTCAATAAAAATGAAGTGCATACTTTTTTGTTTATTATTTGATATAAATTGAATGAACTATTCATAAATAATGTAATAAAGTGAACGTGAACTTAATATCAATTTTGTCATTTTGACTTCAATCATCAAGAACAATACTGTGGCATTGAAAAATGAGTGTTGAATTTCAGTGAAATATGTCTTTTCACCTACATGTGGTGTCCGTGTATTTTTTAAGCCAAAATCACTGGGACGAACTACTACTACCGGTGAACAGCACCTTTGCCTTATTATTTTCGAGGCAAACTGCTTTGTGTTTGTTATTGTTTATTATTTAATTTCAATCACTGGGCGACTCATTTTAACCAGTAGGTGGGCGACATTTGTGTCGCACACTTCACTGGTGAAAAGGTGGTGACACACAATGGAACGAATATTATGTTTGTAATCATCAGTTTATTTAGGCTCTGTATTCACCTTGAAGATATCACTTAACTAGTGTGTACATTTTATACCTGTGCTCATTTATTCAAACTGAATTTATTTCTTCGAAATGGGGCTCCATATATGCTTTCAGAAATCAGAACAGGTTCGAAGTGTTATAAAGACAACGATTATTGAATGAAGAGATTGAATGTGTTTACCAACTAAATTGTTATCTATACTGAGTACAATAATATATACAGGGTGGGGCACCGAAAACGAAACACATCGAATATCTTCACAACGCATGTGTTGTGAATAAAATGCAAAAACAAGTCGATTTTTAATCCAAGGGAGACATCTTCCTATCATAACCTCAACTGTCATACCTCTCCCCTCACCCCTTGGGCACCATCACCGAAACAATTTGAATAGGGAAAGTCGTAAGTGCGACACATCATTGAAAAGGTAATTTCATAAGCAATTCAGCCATGACAATTTTTGCAGCCTATATTTTTAATTTTGCGCCCTCCTGCGGGAAAAACAACTGTTCCGTATTCCAAATTATGATACTGCATTTGCAAACTATTTTGACATAAATTCGGTGACAATGCATTATGGAATATTTCTAAGAGAAAAAACAAAATGGCGGTTCCAAAATGGCAATTATGGTCCGATTCGATTCAAAATTAATATGTGGTGGTTTGCAAGGTCGGAAATTATGATTTGTTTATCAATGCAAAAAAACAAGATGGTGGTCCAAGATGGCGGACAAAATTTGTAATTCTGGTCCAATTCGAATCAAAATTAGTATGTGGGGATTTTCAGGGTTAGAAATTATGATTTTTTTTCGATGCAAATAACAAGATGGCGGGCGAAATTTGTAATTGTGGTTCGATTTGAGTTAAAATTAGCATGTGGGGGTTTTCAGTATGAATAAAATGAATTATTTAAATTGATAAAAAAAAGCTTTTATACAAAAGCGCTAAAAGGAAATAACGGCAAATAAACGAAAAAGAGAAAAAAGGTAATGCCATATTTTTTTTAGATGTGTGACGTAGGTTACTCTCTGCGTAACAGATTCGAAAGCTTGCTGCGAGTACAAAATAGGTATTATTGCGAGGTAAAATTATGACTCTATTACGAATAGAATAACCTCAGTCACACATCTGAAAAAAAATATTATTTCCTTTTTATCGCATTTGTTTCATTTTTTTATCAATTTAATCAATTCATTTTAGTCATACTGAAAACTTGTAAAACCCCCATATGCCAATTTTGAATCGAATCGAACCACAATTACAAATTTCGTCCACCATCTTGGTTTTTTGCATTGACAAAAACATCATAATCTTTCACCCTGAAAATCCCCACATACAATTTTGATTCGAATCAGACCAGAATTACAAATTTCGTCCGCCATCTTGGAGCCACCATCTTATTTTTCCGCATATCAATTTTGAATCGAATTGCACCATAATTGCAAATCATGTCCGCCATTTTGAGCCGCCATTTTATTTTTTCATTTAGAAAAATTCCATAATGCATCGTCACCTAAATTATGTCAGAATAGCTTGCAAATGCATTATTATAATTTGGAATACGGAACAGTTGTTTGTCTCGCAAGAGGGCGTCAAAATGAAAAGTTACGTGGCAAAAATTGACATGGCTGAATTCCTTATGAAATTACCTTCCTAATGATGTGTCACACTTACTACTTTCTCTATTCAAATTGTTTGGGTGATAGTGCCCAAGGGGTGGGGGGAGAGGTATGACAGTTGAGGTTATGATAGAAAGATGTCCCCCTTGGATTAAAAATCGACGTGTTTCTGTATTTTATTCACAACACATGCGTTTTGAAGATATTCGATCTGTTTCGTTTTCGTTGCCCCACCCTGTATATTAATAGCAAGTGTTGAACAAATATAATATTCAACAATACACGAAGGGTAACGTGACAATTTCACAAATGACAACGGCACAAAAAAAATAAACACAAAATTCACTGGGAATGGTCTTGATAAAGTTCCAGGTAACATTAAATAGAAACACTGAAACTGAAATGAATGGAATCTCGAGTTTACCAGTACAACGCTGGATAGGATGCATGTGTCAAAATCATATTTCAGAGCCATCTATGGGATTATTCAATAAATCGTATTTTACGAACTGATCAAATACATACGTTAAAATTAAGAACAGACGTGACTGGAGACTCGTGTACTAGCGACCTCTAGTGATGGTCTCCATTTGAATCCAACTGAAAGTACGTAAGATTGGCTAACTATCTTCTTACTCTATAAACACTGGTACTGTTATTTATGATATTAGTCAATGTTTTATTTTATAAATTTCGGTATCATTTATATATTGTTTCATAAATAATAATTTACAATTTCTTTATGTAGAAATAATTTAACATTTATATTCTATATATCTACCTAAAATCCTAATTAAATGGCTAGTAGTAAAATTGTGCATATCTAATATTTTAAATAAAGCTGAACATATCATTTGTCTTTGCAACGTTCCATAATAATTTTGAAAGTTAATTTTGAGTTTGGATAGTTCTTACACTTGGTAATGTGAACTTTTCTTTCAATTTTATTTCTTCCTTCTGATAATTGTTGTACAATAGTGTTATTGCACAGAAATGTTCAATGAGTTTTTCTCATCTTTGTAACGTTGTTGTAAACAAGGGGTGGAAGGAGACTGTGAATCCTCATCTGAAATGGCATAAAGACCTATCAATATCAATCATTTCATAGCACCAGGAATATAATATAATGTACAAACCATTATTTGATGGTAAACAATCGGCCATGGGTACAGATTCTAGCAAGTATCTCTCTATCTCCAATGGAACTCCAACAGATTGATACGATATCACAGTGGACAGACCAGATTTTTACCAACCTTGGTAGGAATAACTAAAAAGGAACACCAACATTATATCGTAATGTCATAGCAAAAATATTGGCTTTCAACAGTTTCTTTCCAAAACCAAATTGAGATCTGTTTCTCATTAGAACAGTTTGAACTCACCGTTGTTCTAAGCCTTTGTCTTGACTTCTCATGTAGGAGAGATTCTTGAAGATTGGTTTCAAAATCTCTTTTATTCAAATGGTCTAAACAAATCTTGGAAAAATCAATAGGAACCCCATACTACAGAAAATTATCCATTGATGTTTTACTGTTCTTGGGGAATATATGGAACGACGATTTATCATCATGGTATGATGTAGGAGTATGGTTACAATATTAAACAACTAGCAATACAAAATACAAGAAATAGGCATAATATTTTATTATGATTTATCTGAGCCACGGACTTTAGTAACTTTATTTATTCGCAAATTCACGTAAATATAACCAAAGTTACCAATTTCAGGATAGCCACCTTAATTTCCCTCCAATGACGTATTCTCTCCCTTTCCTCAGTCTTCCCCTTGTCCAAATGCTCACTTATTTCATAACCCCTTCCTATCATAAGAACCCTGATTTTATGCTCACTCTCCGGTCACCCATCGAAGAGGCAGTTGTGTAGTCAACTTTTTCGACTATGTTATAGGTCAAATCACTAATGAATTGTGAAATATAAGATTTGAAGTGACCTGCTAGGTTTTTTTGACCACCCCCTCTGAGAGATTGAGAGAGTCATCATTTTTTCCCAAGGATGATTATGGATTTGTAAATCCGACGTTTTGGCGTTGGTTGTGGCACATTTAAATTTTGGGAAATATATTATGGAGAACCCTTCATTATAAGGTAAGCTTCCAAGAAAGGCTATTTTCACTGTTGACAGTGTTCCTTTCCGTGTTGGGAGATTTCATTAGAAGTGAATCTTACATTTAAGGTTGTATAAAAAATAGTACAGCAGTACTGATTTATTTTAGTGTTTTTCGTTGGGGTTTATGTAATGGCGAGCCGTTGTTAGCTCCTACCACTTGTTCTTTTCATGGAAGTGGAATTTGGGAAGTTTTTCTGACTGCCATCCTTTGATATGAGTCCTGGCTGGTTAACCAATAACTTTCTTCGATCTACTCTCCAGTGACAGTTTTCAAAATGTTCCAGTACATTTGTGACACCTACCATTTCAACAGGATAGATATAACTACTGTTCCAGTGCTGATTTGATACCATTTCAACAGGATAGATATAACTACTGTTCCAGTGCTGATTTGATACCATTTCAACAGGATAGATATAAATACTGTTCCAGTGCATTTTTGACACCTACCTTCTCGACAAGTAGAGAAGTGATGAAGCCTACAGCTGCATAGGAGTAATCAAGCAACTATATTGTTTCTTGTTAAGTTTATACAAATTTTCACACGTTTGGTCTTATGTAAGTACGTTGATGCATAGCATGCTATAAAGAAGCGCTACTAGTAGGTAGTTCGCTTGCTTCTTTTATGAAATTTCAATTGAAAGGTCAGTAATTACTGGAAATTATTTTTAGAAATCTAGAATCTCAAAATTTTAAATGCACAGCAGGAGTTCTTATGGCCCTAACATAATTATTCTAAACCTAATCTAACTTTTTCATATATTGTTTGAACTTTTACATACTGTTTGAACTTTTCACTTGCTGTTTAAACTTTTCATGTTCCACAACCAACATTTTTTTATTATTATAGGGTGTTTGGGATACATGTATTTTATTTCCTCAACCTACCACCACATAATCAGCCAATTTTCTTCTGACTTTCTTACTTTTATCAAGACATTGTAAATATTTAGTATCACAGCTTGCTGGGTAAATTATCTATAGTCTGTTTTCAAGCTGTGTGGTGCCCAACCAAACTGTTAAATTTCCATCTTATAAAGAATCTTGAATTTTATGTACCCATAGTATTCTACGACGTAAAGCTGCCGTTCGCAATGACTCTGCTCTAGAATTTTTTTATCACAATAATCTAATAATTTTAATAACAAAAGAAGAGGTCACAATGTCTTGAATGTAACAGGTATGGATTTTCCAGTTAAACTTCAAGCTATAAAAAAGTTTGAAGACATGAATGATATTTCAATAAATGTTTATGGGTTAGAGTCGAAACTTGATAAGGGTAAAATGAAATATGAAGTGGTTGGTCCATTGCGTTACTCACAGAGAAGACTTAGAAGACATGTCAATTTGTTACTTATAACGGATGATTCTGGCAATAGTCATTATTGTTGGATTAAAGACCTTTCTAGGTTAGTCGTCGTCGTCTATTGGGTTGATGGGTTTCGTTCTGAAACATATGCCCAAAATCTTGTTAAGTGTGAATGGTTAGGGGAGAGTGTACAATGAAGTACATCTGGGAGGTCCCATAGTCGTCCCCTGTAATAGTTTCAAGTGCGTATATAAGGGTGTTAAAGACATACACAAACACAGGAAAAGACTTTTCTCGCTCAGGGGCAACGGCCGAGCATTACACACACCAGAAAGTTGAAAGTTGAAAGTTAGGATCTATAGAATTCAAAAAAGTGGTATAGTGGTATACGTTACAATTTGATAGCATGTCGGTGTAAATATATGATAATGATTTGACATGCTTCATATGTCAAAATGAGTAAGAGAGAGACTATGTTGATTGGCGTAGGTATTCCTTTTGATGCTAATTGTTGATATAGATTATCTTGTGGTTGAAACATAGTACATTCCAATAATATGTGTTGCAGATCTCCTAGTTTTCCACATTCACATTGAGGGTTGGGTTTGAGACCCAATCTATTCAAATGATGAGGGGTAAGGCAGTGACCCGTACGTGCTCTGATGAATGTTGTAAGGTGTCTTCTATCTTTAAATGGAAATTTTGAAAACCACGGTTTTTTTGGAAAAGACTGCCTAAGGAGGCCATAAAAGGTTTGTGTATGTGTTATTTTCTCCTTCCATTGGGAGCACCAAGATGCCCAGAGTTTCCGGTTAATAATGGGTATTAAGTTGTCCTTGTAAAGTTGAATTCTCATTGGTATAGGTATTTAAATTTCTTCCTATATTTGCAAGAGTATCTGCCACCTCATTACCATAGATGCCTGTGTGTCCTGGTATCCAAATTAAGGAAATTTCTAAATCATTTTGTCTCATGTCGAGGATTAATCGTTTTGTAAGGAAGCTGATATGATCTCTATCCTTGTGATACTTGGATTGACAAATTTTTTGTATAGCTGTTTTTGAGTCAGTAAAAACTGCTATTTTAAGTTGCCCCTTTGATAGGCATATGGTAAGTGCTTTATGAATAGCTATTATTTCCGCAGTGCATATTTGAGTGTACCTTGGAAGATTCTCAGAATAACGAATATCCAAACTTGGAATATAAACTCCATATCCTGATATGTAATTATGAGGTTCAAGAGAACCATCAGTAAATGCCCATGTATAATCAGAGAATTTATCTTGAAATTTTCCTAGAAATTCTTCATTATTCACCATGCAATCCCGGAGATTATTTGTGTTAATGGTTTTTATCTCAGCTAGTTGTTCTCCCAAATCATATTGGTGGCAAGGTAAAATGTCTTGTATGTATAAGTTGTTAGCAAGAGGTTGAAGGTTTCTGAAGGCTTCGATATAATAAGGTTGTTCTCTTTTTGACCAATATTTATTAATTCTGTTGCAATTGTGGGCCAAGAGATTGATTATGTTGATAATAGGATGGTTAGTATATTGCATTTTGTTCAGAATGTATTTACTGGTAAGCCAGAAGCGTCTTATGTCTAGAGAAGTTTCAGCGCTAGAAGTGCTAATATTGGTGTTGTCCTCATACAGCCAGTAACCACACGCAGGGATTGGTATTGGATTCTGTCCAGCTTACTCAGGATCGTTTTGTTGCTTGGTTTCAATAGTTGCCCCCCGTAGTCTAAGTGTGACCTGACTAGGCCTTTGTACATGAGCATTAGAGTTTGTGGATCTGCTCCTCACCAGGTACGACACAAAGCCCTCATAACGTTTAGTGCCTTCATAGCTTTGTTGACAATATATTCAATGTGAGGTGCCCAGTTCAGGGTTGGGGTAAGGATGACTCCCAGATATTTGATTTTGTTACGATATGTTATAATTTGATTGTCAAAATATATGGGTGGGTATACTTGCCGAGATAAGCCTTTTCGAAATATTAATGCTGTGGATTTGTTCGCAGCTAAAGTGAAATTATAGAGGGTAAGCCAATTGTGTAGGGTATCAAGGGCCTTGTTCATTTGTTGTACAAGTGGAGGGATTAAGGGGCCTTGAGTGAGTATAACAATATCGTCAGCATATTGAATGATTTGGATATTTTTTATCGAAGATGGTGTGTAAAGTGTTTGTGTATATGTTAAACAACGTAGGACTCAACGGTGATCCTTGTTGAAGGCCTAGAGAAGTGGATTTTGGGCCATGCACAAAGTTATCCTTGTCTTTGACATATATGTATCTGTTTGATAAGAGCTGGAATATGAGGTTATTGATTTGGCTTGGGATGTCTAATTTTGTAATTTCTGTGTACAATTGATGAATACTGACTGTATCGTAAGCCGCTTTAATATCTAAGAAAACCGCTAAGGTGTAAGATTAATGGCTCAATCCATTAAGGGTATAAGTTATGATGTATGTTAAGGCATCCATACATCCCATATTTCTTCGGAATCCACATTGTAATTGTGGAAGTTTTTTATTGTGCTCTAGCATCCAATCTAGCCGCAAATTAATCATACTTTCTAGTAGTTTGCCAATACTTGATGCCAGGGCTATGGCTCTATAGTTATCAGAATTGCTGGGATCTCTGCCGTGTTTTAGAATTGGTAGAATAAGGATATTTTTCCATTGGTCTGGAATGGGATTACCGTCTAGAAATTTATTAGATACAACAACTAGTTTGTTGAGACTATCTATCGATAGTTTTTGTATCATACTATATGATATATTGTCAAGCCCAGTTGCTTTATCTTTTTTTGTTAGAAAGAACGTTATGTAGTTCAGATAGAGTAAATTTGGGTACTTCCACGTTATCATGTATAAATAGAAAATCGGGATCAATGAGGCATCATGTTAGCTTATTAATTATGTATTTTGTATTGGTTCTATTAGGCAGTATCATTCTTTTTTGTGGTGAACAAGCATAAGAGATTTTTTTAATGGTAGACCAGATGTATGAGAGTGGGGTCTCCCGGTTCAAGGTGGAGCAGAAGGCTCGGAACTTGACCTTTTTTTTCAATTTTAGTTGTTTTTTTGTGTTGGCAATTATTCTCTCTACGTTCAAAAAATTATTGAGAGATGGATTGTCCTGGAAGATCTGCAGGGCTCTTTTCTCTTTTAATTGCTGCTTTGCACTCGTCATCCCACCATGGGACTGAATATTTATGTAATTTGTTTGTTGGATTTGTGGTTGGGATGTGTGCTTCACTGGCTGCATCTAATATGTTTGTTATTTGTAGGTAAGTGGGTTCTGGGATTTCGTCTAAGTATTGGGAGGTGAATTTATTATATAAGGGCCAGTCTGCCTTAAACTTCTTTCGTGGATATAGATAATTGTTTGGGTTTGATATACCTGAGATTTCGCAAAGTGTTGGAAAAGGTCACTGTTTCCACAATCTAGTATGACACACCATGTACATTTTGAAGCTAATTCCCCTGTAGAGATAGCTACATCAACGGCAGAAATGTTTTGTGTAGGGGGGCGTGAGGCGTGTTGGGGATCCATCGTTTAGGATTACTAAATCAAATTCGTCAAGCAATGAATTTATTATACGACCATTGAAATTTATAGATGAACTTCCCCACAAGGTGTGATGACAATTAAAGTCACCTAGTATTAGAAAGGGTGTCTGTATGGCATTGCATATAGATTTTAGTGTATTAAAACAAAGATTCAGATTTGGGGGGTTATAGATATTTATAATTGTTATGTTCTGTGCAATTATGTGCATTAATTGATATTGAAATCTATTTGGTGGATTCAGAGCATTGAGTTGAAACGTACGATATTCTATATTTGATTTTACAAGTATGGCTATGCCACCTTTACCATCCTGGCGGTCGATGCGCTCAATGGTAAAGTGTGGAATGTTGGCATTGAAATTTGGCTTTAGCCAAGTTTCATTTAGTAGTATAAGATCAGGATCATATTCGTTAATTAGCAGTATCAGGTTATGTTTATTACTATTATAGCTATGAATGTTCCATTGAATAATTTTCAAAGGGGGGTTAGTATTCATCATCAACTTCCAGATTATTTATTGGTAACGTATCAAAAATAATTTGCATTGTTTTTTCTTTGTCTTCTGGGGTCATTTTGGAAAGATAATCAAGCAGAGATTTGAGAGATTGAGGCATATCTGATTGTGGGATTGTATCGTTTGAACGTGATAGGGGTCTGACTGGGGAGCCAGGTTGATAGCTGGGTCTTGAAGTAATTGGTGATTTGTCTACAGACGAGGAGCCTGTTTGAGATGAGAAAAGACACTGGCCATGAGCCGCCCTGTCGTACCCAGGGGGTGTCGATGTCCTTTTTTGTGCGCCGAGTCTCTTTTGGCCTTTTGGCTATAAGGGGTGAATGTTGGGTCGACATATCTTTGCAAATTTTGTTGTTGTGGGTTTGATATGTTAGTTAGATTTCTATTCAAACTAGGAAATTCAGAGGTTCTATAGTTAAATTGATTAGAAGTTTTTGGCTTTGGAACTAATTCATTTGCATCATAGAATGACATATTATTGTACGACATGTGGTGTCTGATTGTGTTTTGTCGTTCGTACTCTGGGCATTGTTTGCTGACAGAAGAGTGTTCATTACTATGACAATGTTTGCAAACTGTTGGATTGGGGCATTGTTGGTCCATGTCATGTGACTGTGTGCAATTTGTACATATAGGTCTGCTGCGGCATTGCTTTTTAATGTGGCCATATAAAAGGCACTGAAAACATTGAATCACTGGAAGGCGGTAGGTTTCTACCATTATAGCATACGAGTAGATTTCGACTTCTGGCGGTAAGGATCTACCTGAAAAGGAAACACTTACCGTACCTGTGGGAAGAAAAGTGGTTTCCCCATTCATAGTGACTCTTCTATTGAGACGTCTAGCTTTAATGATTTTACAGTTTACAATTTTAGTTGAAGAATTATCGATTATTTCTTGTTCAGAAATATCTTCTGGGACATATCGTATTATTCCAGTGCGTGTTACATTGTTCGTGGGGATGAAGGTTTCCAAACCCTTGGATGATATGATTTCATTATGTAGAAAGTTGTTAGCGGAGGTATACGTTTTGAATTCTATACTCATACGGTTGCGGCCTTTTCGCTTCAGTTTCTTAATTTCCCCAATGTTTAGGTTGTATATCATTTTGGCTATTGATAGCTGGTGAAAATTTCCAATATTAGATTTGCCGTCCGGGCTATCAGATTTTTTTTGGACGTAAACTTCGTATGGACTTGGATCCGTATAGGAGTATAATAGATTTAAAGTGTTACCTTTATTTTGGATCTGCGGAACTGGGTCAGTCTCGTCGAAAGTACTATCGGGGGGGTCATGCCCTCCCATCTCACGTATCATTGCACGTCTTTGAATCCCTTCTCAGTTCTCGGAGGTTGATGTTGATATACCACTAAATTATATATTAGATTAAAAATAAGCTCACCAAGGAGGGAAGGATGAGGTTTAACAAAGGAATTGTTAATTGATGCACTTAGAATTTCTAAGATTCAAAAAACAAATTTTCAACTCGTGTCACTCTCCTTTTCTAGGTTAGTTTCAAGTCAACTATCTGCGCATGAGCATAAAAAATATTTTTGTGATGGATGTTTATTGTATTTTTCTCATGAGCGATTATTGTTACGTCATCAGTTGCATGACTGTAATCACTTGAGCACTACAATACCATCAGTCAATTTCAGAATCAACAAATATGGTAAAATGTTACCGGGGAATGCACTTATGTTTGAAAATTTTGAGAAACAGATGAAGGTGCCCATTTTTAGTTTATGCCGACTTTGAATCAGTTCTCAAACCCATTCAAACTAATCAACCCAACCCTAAACACTCATACTCGAATAAAATACAATACAATACAATAAAAACATACAAACATGAACCTTATTCATTTGTTTATTCGATAAAATGTTCATACAATGATAAATTACCTAAATTTGTTACATATAGGGGTGAGGACGCAGCCGAGAAATTTGTTACAAAACTTGAAGATGATTTAAGGAATATTTATCACAATCATTTGAGGTATCCAATTCCTATGGCTGCACAAACCCCCGCGGAGGAAGAAGAGTTTTCTTCTGTACAATTTTGTGGTATATGTGATAAACCATTCTCGGGTGGTGATGTGAAAGTGAGAGACCATTGCCACCTCACTGGAGAAAAAAGATCACCTGCTGCACATTCCGTATGTAACTTGAATTTCAAACTACCCAATTTTGTTCCGATAATTTTCCATAATCTGAGTGGGTATGATTGGCATTTGTTCATAAAAGAACTGTATTGAAACAAAGACAAAGTGGATGTTATCCCACAAACTAAGGAAAAATACATATCTTTCACCAAGCATCTATTCACTCACACATACACTGACAAAGATGGAAAAGTGAAAAAGAATTATTGAAAATGAGATTTATAGACAGTTTCAAATTCATGTCGAATTCTTTGCAGAACTTAGGTGCTAACTTAACATCCGATCAGTGTATTGAGATGTATAAACATTTTCCACAAATTGACAAATTCAATGTGATGAGACAGAAAGGTGTTTTTCCATATAACTTTGTTGACCATATTACAAGTTGAATCATCCAACTCTCCCCACAAAAAACCAGTTTTATGACAATCTTAACGGAGAGCATATATCAGATAAGGATTATATGAGAGCGAAACTTGTTTGGCATTTATTCGAGTGTAAGAGTTTAGGAGAATACTCGGATTTATATTTTAAGTCCGATGTGCTCCTATTATGTGACATATTTGATATTTCTCGTTGAAAGTTTGATACCTCCATATTCCAAATCGAAAATTCCTAAATTAATTCCAAATTTAAATGACAAAAGAAAATATATTGTTCATTACAAAAACTTACAGCCGGCTGTGGCCAATGGTCTTATTGTCATGAATACACATAGAGTGCTGAAATTCAGTCATGTTGGATGAAACCTTATATTGATTTGAACACTGAAATGCTCAATCGATCTAACAACAAAGCTGAAAAAGATTTCTATAAACTCATGAATAATGCAGTTTACGGGAAAACGATGGAAAACGTTGATAACAGAATAGATGTTAGACTGGTGACGCATTGGGAAAGTATCAAGAGAAAAATGGGTGCTAGCACCCTAATATCACGTCCTAATTTCAAAAGCTGTTCAATTTTTTCCGAAAATTTTGTTGCCATTCAATTGAGCAAAGTCAATGTATTGAACGATAAACCACTATATTTGGGATTCTGTATTCTAGAATTATCCAAAACAGTTATATACAACTTCTTCTACGGATGTATTAAACGTCATCATGCAGAAAATGCCACCTCACTCTACACTGACACGGATTCTTTAATTTTGAAAGTAAAAACTGATAATTTTTATGAATTCATTACCAGCAATATAGGTGAGTTTGATAATTCCAATTACAAATTAGGAAACCAATTCAATATTCCCATTACAAAGTCAATTCTGGGTAATTTAAAATGATCCCATAATTAGATTTTATGGTACCGGTGCTAAACCATATTATGTTCAGTCTGTAGGTAGTTAATTCAAGAAAGCAAAAGGTGTCAAAATATCTGTCATAAAGAATGAATTGACATGTGAAGATTATAAGAAAATTGTCGAACAGGATGGTTTAATATTTAGGAAGATGAAATCGTTCAGAAGCATATTGCACGACATGTATACTGAATTGAAAAACAAAGTTGCATTGTCGTACCATGATGATAAACGGTTCATCATTTCCAATACGACACAAACTCTTCCTTGGGGTCATAGCGATATAGAGTTCTACCAGAATGACCCAGAAGAGAATATTCGTTGGGTTTCCAATATTATTCAATCTTTTTTCCAAGAGAGTCCTTTAGATCAATTACTTCATTTATTAACAGCTGACTTGAACAAATGAAATATCATTCAAAATTGAAAATTCACCACCACTATACTTATTTATTTGTATTTCATATGTGATTACGCTTATTATATAAAAGTCAAATTGTCTTGTCCTGTTACCAAATATATTATATATTACTCTTATTGTATAAAAGTCAAAATATACTAGTCAATGTTAGTTTATGTCTTGTCCTGTTACCAAATATATTTTTTTGAATAAACATGTTAGTCTGAATTCCTATTGTTTCATTTGAGATATCAACATACCTAAACAGAGATATATACAAATGATTGTTTTGAAATCAGTATGAAAGATATCAAGGTGGGAGAAAGATGTCCAAAGCTATCGATAAATTCGGTCGTACACGAAAATGGGGTGCTGTTAAAGTTCGAGTTCTTCAAGGTTCTCAAGGTCCCCAAGGTATAGGATTCAAGCTTTCACCTGATGACCAATATGATGTGCAAGGTAAAAGACTGAAAAATGTTGGTGAACCGATAGATGAGAGTGATTGTGTAACTCAATTGTATCTCAATGAACAAATCACAGAGACGAAGGCACGTGTCCTCAAAGCCTTGCAGGCTGCCATACTTGCCACAACGGCTAAGATTGTACCTGATGCCCGTCTAGCATTCAATGAAAAAATTGAGGAGGTAACTGATGATCTAGATCGCAAATATAGTAATCTAAAAAGTGAAGTGGATATCAAAGTATGGGATACCACAGCTACAATTACACGAAAAATAACAGAGTTGACTAGTGACCTCGATCATAAATGCAATCTAATGAAAGAGGATTTTGAAGTTAAATCTGCAATGATGCAAAAATATGATGACTTGGAAAAGAGGTTAGCCGTATTAGAGAAAAAACATCACAGGTTAGCCGATTTGGAGAGGAAACATCCTGATATTTGGCTGACACATAGACCAACACTTTGGGCTCCAAGCAGTGATCCAGACCCAGCTGTTTGAAAAAATGAATCTGTATTATCATAAAAATCTATAGAATAAATTTTGCCATACTGAAGTTATTTTCATTTCAATACCATAATGTTACCTATACATGCACATATACTGATATTCTCGCTAACACTTTTTGGGAGACACGAGACCTCTTTACTCTTATGCAGAAGAGTTATGGTGGTGGTATCCCCCCTACTCTGAATGGAAGATATACAAGACGAACAGGTCACAGAATACTTCATTCGAATCTCATAATTCGAATACTATTATTTATCACATTCTCTTACATTTTTTAATTTCTTGAGCCATGAAAAATTACATGGAAGTTCTGACGAGTCTGTCCCTCATGGACATCAACAAATTCGAGGAAGACTGGGAAGATGACATAGAGGTGAAAATACCAGCGGTCCATGAGCTGGAGGAAATGGTTGACCAGCTGGTGGTCGAGGACCTAGTGGAGCTGGAGGACCTGGTGGAGATGGATGCTGCTGAAGATGATGCCGCTGAAGATGATTTCGTCGACGAGGACAACGAAGAAGATGACGTCAATGAAGGGGTTGAGGTGGATGCTGCCAGCGGCTTCGACTCCATCATGAGTCGGACGGTACGAATTAACATGTCGGAGACATTGAACAATTTTGCAAGCAATTTGTATTGTTGCACATTGTCCTTCGTCGCAACTGATGCAGGTGATGAAGGCCAATTCTTCGTCTGCCGCATGTGTTATTTACGGTACTGTGGTATGAATGACAATGGTGGGTGGTATGATAACCACCATTCATATGATACTGTCGAGTATGCTGATACTCCAACCCACCATTGTCATGCATACCAAACTCCCTTATTTCAACTCACTCCACTACATGTATTTTTTGTAATAGTTAGCGGTGTTGAAATGGGGGTGGGGTTATGATGGGTTTGATTCGGATGGTATAAGGGGAGGGATGTGCGCAATGGTCGAAGTAGCTTTTCGAGAGGGAGGGGGTAGAGGGGGAGGTGGGCCGATTGCTTAAAAGGAGAGTTCCTCTGAATACTCTTTAGTTGACTTCGAGTTCTCCAAGCCAACACCACCAGCACCAGCAGCAGTTTCTCGTCCAAGTTCCAGTTATTCAATTACAATTGGTGAGTACACAATCTTATATTCATGATTTTGTTTAATTTTTTTTCAATGTATAGCTATGGCACCTCCGATGACACCTGCAGCCAACTTGCTGATGCTAGCCGCCATTTCCAATGTCTTGGTCGACGGAGAGACCAGACCTCGAGGACCATCTCCACCAGGACAGTTCCACCCGGACATCGATGAAGATGCCTTCGATGAGGCCCTGGAGAGCATAAGGGAGGATACGGAGATCCCTGAGCCATTGACGCCAATGGATTCACAGGAGCAAGGTGGGGGTGAACGGAAGCGACAAAGCGAATCCGTTGACGATGTTGCTCCCAAACGGAAACGTAAAATGAGGGCAAAATCGTCAATGAAATGTAAGTCGATTGAGATTGTGGATAGCGAGGACGAGTTTGCGCCGACACCACCACGACCAAGTGGTAGTGGCGTGAAATCGTCATCGCGGAAGCAATCGGGCACAAGCCGTAGGGTCGGTGCTATTTTCGCATATCGGAAGAGATGCGATCAAACCAACCCGTATCAAGCAGGATGGCCATCATCCTCAAGAGCTGTGGTCCCTGTTGTTACTCTTGTTGCAACTATAGTGGCACCTATTGAACATGTTCAAGAGGTTGCACCTATAGTTGTAACCGTGGAGCCGACAGTCGAAGTCGCGGAAGTTGTTCCACCACCAGCTGTTGTGCGAGTCATCAGCGTAAATGTAATCCCACCACCGCCCGCTGTCCCTCCACCAGCCCCTATCGTGGAGGTAGTTGCCATCGCGGAGCCCGTCGTAGCCGTCAACCACGTCGTCGCCTTGGAGGTCATCGCTCCCATGCTGGAAACGGATGTGGACCAGCTGATGGGTGTGATAGCCGAGGCTCAGCGCGACTTCCAGCTGAGCCAAGTAGCGCGGGCGGAAATTGCCCGCCAGCTGGCAGAGCTGACTGAGCGTGACCGTCAGGAAGCCACCCTGGAGGCCGAATGCTTCACTAGGTTGGAGACGGCCAGAGCGCAGGTGACGGCTTTGACGAGAGGATGATGGCAACCCTCCAACGACTTAGAAATAGTTAGATGTAAGATATTTTGTATAGGTTAAGTTATTTGTAAGTGTTGTAAAAATTAATTTAAATGTAAGTTGCATGTGTCGAATTAGTTATTGTTAATAAAAAAGATCAAGTGAAAAAGGAGTGTACATTGAATTTGTTGGTTTGGTACACATTGGGCAATGCGATGTTGGGGCATTGCCCATCACTTTATCTAAATTGTATTTTAATTTAAGTTGGATATATTAAATTAGTTGTTAGTAATAAAAAAAAGATGAAGTAAAAAAAGGAGTGTACATTAAATTTGTTGGTTGGTACACATTGGGCAATGCGTGGTTGGGGCATTGTTCATCACTTTATTTTAATTATTGTCTTTCATACTTATGTTGATCAATGAGTATGTAAATAATCTTTGACTCTATGATAAAACATGGACTTTACTACATTCTCCAATTCCGATTCAATAATAACATTCATTATTATAACCCTTTGATAAAACATATTACTTCATCTTAATTGCATTCTTGATCATTATATCATTCTAAAATTAAATTTATTATTTTAACCCTTTGATAAAATATCATATTGTGTATTTCTCCCATCACACACTCTACGAAGCCCCACCCTTCTCTCCTACCTTCTCTCCCACCCTTCTCCCCCAACCTTTCTCTTCCACCTCTGAACTAGTATAAATTCAATGCCAGCTCGTATTATAGTATCAGTCTTCCGAAATGTCTTTCCCAGACTCCACCTCATCTCCGAGATGCATCTACGCATTTGAAGATGATGAAATCCTAGATTTTTGGCCTCTCTAGGAGAATATTGTGTACGAGGGTGACAGGGCTCACTGGTATAGAGCTCCCAGAGGCCCAATCCAAGTGAATGAGGTGAGCGACTCCACGGGTACGTTGGATTATTCATCGCCGTCGCCGTCATCATCAGAGGATGAGATGGACGAGCACCCGGAGGACGACTCGGAGGTCGAGGAATCAGCGGATTCATCGGAGGATGAAGCGGTGATAGAGCATGTCGAGGATGTGGACATGGGAGACCACCAGGAGGATGTCGTGCATGTCGGCATCGAGGACCTGCACCTGCTGGTGGACGATGACTCTGACGATGACACTGTAACGTTGACAATGGTATACAGTTGTTTTCCTCGTATAAATAGGTCACAAGGTGAAATTTCCAAACACTTGTCATTCGATCACCACATGTAATAGGATTCCTAGAGACATACCATCCTATTTCACATGAAATATAGTTGTTTTGATTTCACAGCTCTTGGTTCCCACGGATATCTCTGGTAATTTAATTAAATCCATAATTGTGTGGTTATCAAGAAGGAATGTTTACATGTTGACAATAATATGGTTAATGTCACTTGGGTGACAGCGCTTCTTCTTCCGAATCGATTTGTTAAAGAAGACGACAGTTCTTCCTTTTACGATTCGAATTCTTGGAGTACGCTCACTACATTGATTTTGTTTACACAAACTTCTACTTTCATGGAAAAAAGAGAGAGAGAACTATGTTTGTTATGGTTTTTATATAGTTTTGAAAATCGCGGAATGCTAGTCTCTTTGATATAGTTCAGTGACATGCGTATAATAATTGATAGTGGTGGCAACAATGAAAGGAAATGTTTTTTTGTTAAAATCAATTTTGGAGAGGACGGAAGTGTTTGAAACACCATTAGTCCATTTCTGACCTGGTAACGCTGAAGCTCGCTGGAGGTTGAATTTGAGTTTATTCAATTTTGGCAACCTACCTAATATTGCTGTACCACACAAATGAGAGGTGAATATTCTTGTTATGTAGAGGTCTATTAAAGGTTACTCGCTTCACGAGATTTAAATATATAAATATTTTTTGTAAAAAGCACGCCTTAAAATTTCCTTTTCTTTTTGCCATAGCTATGCCAGGAATTTACCAAAGTCTTTGAGATACTTTAAACAGTATAAGGACTAATCAGCCAATAAAAATTTAAAGGCCAATTCGAGAAAGGAATATAAGCCCACATGGTATTATAAAGCCTACGATGGTATTGTGAAGCCTATGATGGTATTGTAAAGCCTATGATGGTATTGTAAAGCCTATGATGGTATTGTAAAGCCTACGATGGTATTGTAAAGCCTGTGATGGTACTGTAAAGCTTGTGATGTATGATAAAACACGTAATGGTATTGTAAAGCCTGCCATGGTGTTGTAAAGCCGGAGAGCATGTTGGAGCAGACCCAACGCTAGAGATTTCCGTGGAAACAATCATTTATGGAGACCAAAAGGGAACAACAAAACCAAAGTCGTGATTCCTTAATTTATGCCTAATTCTGTAAGGTTTGAATGCATTCGGACTAGGTAAGATAAAAACTGTTATAATTTCTTAAACCACGACTTGGAGAACCCATTCTTTTGGTTGGTTACATTTCAAGATTCTATTATTATTAATACAGTAGAGAACTATTGAAATTATTAAATATTTATATTTTAATGTGTCTTTTGTTTGAAGTTGGAGTTGAATCTTTCTTTCAGCATAGTTAAGGTCTTTCTACAGAGATTGGCCTGGGAATAAGTTTTTGAAATCGTTTATCACTGTAGATGGCGTCCAATAAACACCATAATTAATAAGAAACTTATTCTCTGTGCCACAAATTGGACCTTTTGAGAATCATCGAGTGACGTCGACTTACGCCTTGCCTCCGAAAATCAAAAAAGCTAGCCTGGCCAAATATGTACCTAAGTTAAGGTTACATAAAAAATGGCGCCCAACGTGGGGCCATTTTCCGGTTTAGGAAAATCCATTCCTGTTTATAAATGGGGTATTCAGTTTGATGGTTCAACAAGTTTGAAATCTTTTCTTGAAAGGGTAGATGAGTTATCAAAATCTCGCAATGTGTCAGAACTAGAACTGTTCAATTCTTGCATTAATTTGGTATAGGTCGATTAGACAAGAAGTTTTTAATTGGCAACAATTAGTTACTCGTATGGAAAGTGCATTTTTACCTAATGGCTATGATGAGAAGCTTCTGGATGAAATAAAGAATCGTACTCAAGGTCGAGATGAACCTATTGATATTTATGTTGCAACAATGCAAAGTCTTTTTAGTAGATTGAGTCAACCTGTAAATAATCAGGAATGTTTGAAAATAATAAGGAATATTTTACCAAAATATATACATCACTTAATTTTACAAGATATAAACAGTACTTCAGAATTGATAGGTTTTTGTAAGAAAATTGATGAGGCTTCTGAAATAAAGCAAAGATATACTCCTCCGAAATCAGTGCATTGTTTGGAAACAGACCTTGCTTACGTAGAGACATCTTCACCTGAAAATAAAAAATACAATTTTAGTTCAAAAGGTACTTGGAGTAATAAAAAAAAATCATATGATTTTGCAAAAACTTCTATAGGTGAGGAAGATCAAAAATCACAATTTCCTTCTAATTCTCAAACGTCTGCAAATGTCAGACCAAGTTCCATTAGGTGTTTTCGATGTGAAAAGGTAGGACATCTGAAAAGAGATTGTAAAGAGCCCTCAAAAAGGTTTTGTTATAACTGTGGTAGGCCTAATTTTACCAAGTTAACTTGCCCTACGTGCAACCCAAAAAACCTATAGGGAAGACGACTTATTCAAGTCGTCAAAATTCTTTTAAAAATAGAACTGATAACAGAAAACAATTTCAAAAAGATTGTAGTTATGTTAGTAAAAACCCCAGACCTTGTGTTAAAGATTCTGTTTTAAAAAATACTGTTTTTGTCCAAAGAAAAGATACAGGAAATGTATCACCTCTTTTCATTTCAAAACCGAATGACAATAGACCATATATTTCAGTTGAACTGTATAGTGAACAAATAATATCTTTACTAGATAGTGGAGCCAATGTGAGTTGTTTAGGTAAACATTCCTTAGAATTATTGAAAAAGTATAAAGTCAAACTTGATAGAACTATAAAAAGGTCTGTCACTACTGCTGATGGTAAGAAACAGACAGTAAGAGGCATTTGTGAGTTACCCTTATGTTTAGGAAATATTTGCAAAATAGTAAAGGTATCTGTTATACCTTCCCTTCAATGCGGGCTTATTTTAGGAAGTGATTTTTGCAAATTGTTTGGACTCACAATGGATTTTAGAAATAAAGTTTGGAACGTTAACAGTAATCTAGGAATGGAAATAAGTGTTTTATCAGAACCTCTTAGAGAAGTCGGTCTGAGCGAAGGAATTTGCAAAGATCTTTCAGATGAACAACAATTAGAGATGGAGAAAGTAATAGATTTATTTAAGTCTATTTCTTCTGAAGATCCTATAGGTTTGACAGATAAAATAACAGCTCATATTGAAACAGGAGATCATCCTCCATTTAAAAAAAGACAATACAGAATGTCTCCATATATGTTAGAACATCTAAATAGAGAGTTGGATAAAATGCTTGCTTTGGATATAGTGGAACCCTCATTCAGCTCTTGGAGTTCTCCAGTATTGTTAGTAAAGAAACCTAGTGGGGATTTTAGGTTTTGTTTTGATGGTAGAGCTCTGAATGAGATAACAAAAAAAGATTCTTACCCTCTTCCATTAGTTGATGATATTCTCAACATGCTAAACAATGCAAAATTTATATCGACACTAGATCTTAGGTCTGGTTTTTGGCAAATCCCATTGGACGATGAAAGTAAAGAAAAAACAGCTTTTTCAATCCCAGGGCGTGGTTTATTCCACCATAAACGCCTTCCGTTCGGTTTGTCAAATTCTGCTGCCCTTATGCAGAGATTAATGGATAGGATACTAGGTCCAGAGCTACAACCAAAAGTATTTGTTTATTTAGATGATATAGTAATGTGTGGTTCAAACTTTTCAGAACACATAGCTCTATTGAAAGAAGTCCATAGACGTTTGTTAGGTGCAAATTTAACAGTCAATCTGAAAAAATGTCAATTTTTTAGAGAATCTTTGCTGTATTTAGGTTTTGTAGTTGATCACAGAGGACTACGAACATCTCCTGATAAAGTTAAAGCCATGGTTGAATATCCTAGACCTCAGACTACAACAGAAGTAAAACGTTTTGTAGGAATGTGTTCCTGGTACAGGCGTTTTATTCCTCATTTTAGTACTTTAATCAGTCCACTCAATGATTTATTAAAAGGTAAAGGTAAAAAACAGGTAGTTATTTGGAATGACTCAGCAGAAAAATCTTTCGTTGGAATAAAACAAAAATTAGTTTCATCCCCAATATTGTCAGCTCCAAATTTTTCTTTAGAATTCACTATTCAAGCGGACGCCAGTGATACAGGATTAGGCGGCGTACTTACCCAAATTCAAAATGGCGAGGAGAAGGTCATTGCGTATGCAAGTCGAAGTCTTAGTCGATCAGAGCGAAATTATTCCACCACAGAGCGTGAGTGTTTAGCTCTAATATTTTCATTGGAGAAATTTAGACCCTATATTGAAGGAGTTCACTTCAAAATTTTAACAGACCACGCCAGTTTGAAATACCTGTCAAAAATGTCAAGTAGTTCAGGTAGACTCAGCCGATGGGCAATGAGGCTTTCCGTATTTGATTTTGAAGTCATTCATAGAAAAGGAAAACTCCATATTACTCCGGATGCTTTGTCTCGAGCTCCTCTTCCTGAGGAAATAAATGTTTTGGGAGTTTCATTAGAAGTTCTTGAACCTTGGTACCTGAAATTAAAAGATAGGATAACTAAAAATCCTGAGAAATATTGTCAGTGGATGATTAAAGATGGGCAAATTTTCAAACATACCTCCAGTAAAATTGCATTGAAAACTAACATTTCTGAATGGAAATTGTTAGTTCCATCTTCAGAAAGAAAGAAAGTTATTTCTGATTCACATGACTTACCTACTGCAAGTCATGACTTTAAAACTCTAAGAAGAATCGCAGAAAAATTTTACTGGCCACAAATGAGAAAAGATGTTCTAAAATATGTAAGGCAATGTCAAGTATGTTGTAGTCAAAAAGCTTTACATGCTAGACGTTTTGGTTTAATGGGTGCTGAGAAAAGGGTGAGCTTTCCTTTCCAATTAGTAAGTACAGATGTTATGGGCCCATTTCCACGAAGTAATAAAGGTAATAAATTTCTCGTAGTAGCTTCAGACTATTTTCAAAATATGTAGTAATGAAACCTGTAAGAAATGCAACTGCACAGGTGATTACAAATTTCTTAGAAGAAGTATTCTTAACTTTTGGCTTTCCTCAAATTTTGTTATTAGATAATGCCTCAGCTCATACAGGGACAGTTTTCAAAGAATTTGTTGACAAATATAAAATCCCCAAGATCTGGTACAATTGTAGATACTTTCCACAAAATAATCCAACAGAAAGGAACAATCGTACCATTGGAACCGCAATTAGGTGTTTTATAAAAGAATCTCACAAGAAATGGGATAATGAACTTTCGCAAATTCAGCATGCTATGAATTCTGCTGTTCATGAAGTAACAGGTTTCAGTCCAAATTTTTTGAATTTTGGAAGGATAACCCCTGTCTCAGGAGATTATTATGGAGCGGAATTAGATTTTGAGCTCAATAACAATGAAGAAGCCAGAAAAGTTTATTCTGAGGAGTTGGAAAAACTTCCTCCAATTTATAAGAAAGTCCAGCAAAGACTTTCTGATTCTTATAGGAAGAATGCAAAGTATTACAATCTGAGAAGGCGTGAACATGTCTTTCGAGTAGGTGAAAAAGTCTGGAAGCAAAAATTTTATATTATCGGATGCTGCTAATGCATTTTCTAGTAAATTAGCTCCTCGATATATTTTATGTAAAATAAAAAAGGTATTATCGAAAGTGACTTATGAGTTGAGTGATCTTGATGATAGGCCACTGGGTACATGGCATGTATCAAAACTCAAGCCCTATTTTGGGTCTGACTTGGATATGACTAATTGAAAATATTAATGAAAAGTCAATAAAGAATACTGGAAATACATTTTTCATTTCCCTTCGTTCTAAGTGAATAGGTATTTCATGGAACGAATTGTCCCCTTAAATATTAAATAATTATTCCAACCTTGATTTGTGAATTATTCTTGTCTGACTTATTTTTCGAGAATAAGAATTAATTTTTAAATCATTCTAGTAATGAAAGCTGTCCGAGAAAAATTATTTCTGACAAGATAGCTTGAATTTGTTTCTTCCCAAATTCAATAAGGTTTGATAAAAAAAAAAATTATTAATATTTTCCTTGAAGAAAGACTGATGGTAGTCTATTTATGTCATATAGTTGACGGTTTATTTTCTTGTTAAAGACTGTCTGTCTAGTTCCGAATGGGAAAGACAGGATAGTGTAGGGTATTTATTTTGCTTCTATTTGAAAATCTTGTACAAGTGTAGAATGCAACAAAATGTATAAATTTGAATTTGTATTAGAGTTTGGAACTTGTGATGTCTGATCAGCTTCACTAAGTAAAAAAAAAAAACTGGTAAATTATCTGTAAATAGTAGTAAATAGTTTTAGTTACTAGCTTAAATTGCTAAAGATTCAAAATGTCGAATATACATTTGAATTTCAGATATGATTCTACACTGATTGTATATACAGGTGGGATTAGTATCTGGATTAAAGAACATTTGGAAACTTTCTTCTTTTCTGAGACTTGGCCAGTTTCATTTAAAGTTGATTTTGAAATGACATTGGGGCAGAAGTTGGCTGTCCCTGGCGCAGGCCTAAAGCAACTTAAACTTGGACACAGTTTCCAACTAGTGAGATTTTGGCTTCCACAGTAGCTGGTAAATGGGTTGCGTCAACAAAGTCTCACGACAGTAATAAAGCTGCAATTATTTTTATGGAGTGTCATTCTACAATTTTGGTGTTATTCAGTTTTAAAGCCTGTTAATTTTCTGTAAGGAAAATTGAGTTAATTTGTCAGTATTCTTGGATGTTGAATTCTTATGAATTCGATACGAATTTAGTTTTGACTTACTGATAAGAAAGGTTAGAAATAGCGATAAATAGGCACCTCCATAGAAAATGCCAGAATGAAATGATATTGTTTATGCGGGTAGTCATTTCCAATATTAAGTGTCCACACTACTATTCACACTAATTTGTTTTCCTCTGAACCTTGTTTCAATTTTGTAGCTTCTGAATGAGCCAGATTTATTCGAGATCATGATTGGCTTTGAAATTATTCGTGCATCCACAAAATATGGAATAGGTTCGAGAAAATTAAATTGTACTTACTTATTTTTGTGTAGATTTGTTCGGGTGGGAGCTTTGTATCTGCTTCAGTAGTTTCGGGGTTCCGATTGTATTTATTAGAGTTTATGGGAAGGGTGGCATACTCCACATTCCACCACGGTGTTGAAACATTTCTCCTTCGGGGTTAATGGCTTCAACACCACATTGATTTTATGATAAGTTGGTAAACTGTATTTTTTTGTCTGTAGGAGGCCAACTGTTTATTGCTGGTTTGTTCAACTGGTGTGAGAGACCGATAAAGCTTCGGGAGGTTGAGCTGCCTTCAATGACTTTTGGAGTACCTCCGAGGTGTTTTTTCTCATTCTTTTGAGTTAATAGCTCTTTTAGGGGTGGTGAATGTTCCTATAAATTCACTAGGGTTTTATTGGGAATCCTTGGTAAAACTAAAATTGAAATTAAATATTGAATAATTTTTTGGCAACCAATAGTAACTATATAAAGTTATGTAACTTACTGACTACGAAAAATTTAACAAGTTAAATTTTTCTATTCCAAGAAAGGGGGTAATGTAACGTTGACAATGGTATACAGTTGTTTTCCTCGTATAAATAGGTCACAAGGTGAAATTTCCAAACACTTGTCATTCGATCACCACATGTAATAGGATTCCTAGAGACATACCATCCTATTTCACATGAAATATAGTTGTTTTGATTTCACAGCTCTTGGTTCCCACGGATATCTCTGGTAATTTAATTAAATCCATAATTGTGTGGTTATCAAGAAGGAATGTTTACATGTTGACAATAATATGGTTAATGTCACTTGGGTGACAGCGCTTCTTCTTCCGAATCGATTTGTTAAAGAAGACGACAGTTCTTCCTTTTACGATTCGAATTCTTGGAGTACGCTCACTACATTGATTTTGTTTACACAAACTTCTACTTTCATGGAAAAAAGAGAGAGAGAACTATGTTTGTTATGGTTTTTATATAGTTTTGAAAATCGCGGAATGCTAGTCTCTTTGATATAGTTCAGTGACATGCGTATAATAATTGATAGTGGTGGCAACAATGAAAGGAAATGTTTTTTTGTTAAAATCAATTTTGGAGAGGACGGAAGTGTTTGAAACACCATTAGTCCATTTCTGACCTGGTAACGCTGAAGCTCGCTGGAGGTTGAATTTGAGTTTATTCAATTTTGGCAACCTACCTAATATTGCTGTACCACACAAATGAGAGGTGAATATTCTTGTTATGTAGAGGTCTATTAAAGGTTACTCGCTTCACGAGATTTAAATATATAAATATTTTTTGTAAAAAGCACGCCTTAAAATTTCCTTTTCTTTTTGCCATAGCTATGCCAGGAATTTACCAAAGTCTTTGAGATACTTTAAACAGTATAAGGACTAATCAGCCAATAAAAATTTAAAGGCCAATTCGAGAAAGGAATATAAGCCCACATGGTATTATAAAGCCTACGATGGTATTGTGAAGCCTATGATGGTATTGTAAAGCCTATGATGGTATTGTAAAGCCTATGATGGTATTGTAAAGCCTACGATGGTATTGTAAAGCCTGTGATGGTACTGTAAAGCTTGTGATGTATGATAAAACACGTAATGGTATTGTAAAGCCTGCCATGGTGTTGTAAAGCCGGAGAGCATGTTGGAGCAGACCCAACGCTAGAGATTTCCGTGGAAACAATCATTTATGGAGACCAAAAGGGAACAACAAAACCAAAGTCGTGATTCCTTAATTTATGCCTAATTCTGTAAGGTTTGAATGCATTCGGACTAGGTAAGATAAAAACTGTTATAATTTCTTAAACCACGACTTGGAGAACCCATTCTTTTGGTTGGTTACATTTCAAGATTCTATTATTATTAATACAGTAGAGAACTATTGAAATTATTAAATATTTATATTTTAATGTGTCTTTTGTTTGAAGTTGGAGTTGAATCTTTCTTTCAGCATAGTTAAGGTCTTTCTACAGAGATTGGCCTGGGAATAAGTTTTTGAAATCGTTTATCACTGTAGATGGCGTCCAATAAACACCATAATTAATAAGAAACTTATTCTCTGTGCCACAAATTGGACCTTTTGAGAATCATCGAGTGACGTCGACTTACGCCTTGCCTCCGAAAATCAAAAAAGCTAGCCTGGCCAAATATGTACCTAAGTTAAGGTTACAACACCATCATCGTGGTGTCATCGGACGATGACGATGTCATCTAAGCCCCCTTCCGTGGTCGTCGCGCATAAATATGCGGGATGACACCCAGCTCTCCAGAGCACCCCAACGGCCCTTTTCAGGACCACAAAAAAAAACACAAATGAACGCATTTGCGCTACTTGATGGCAAAAATGTACAAAGTTTCTAAAACTTGAAGAGATGTAGATGTTTAGTGCTCTATCACCTGATAGATTAAAAATCCTAAGATGAAAGGATTGAAAGTCTTTGGATGTTGATGTTTCAGGGCTAAAAAAAGAAAACTTATGCGCATGCGCACTTAACAGGAGAAAGATATTCGGATGCAGGTTAGTTTGTCAGATTTCATTGATTGAGTGATAACAAGAAAACTTATGCGCATGCGCACTTAACAGGAGAAAGATATTTGGATGCAGGTAAGGTTGTCAGATTTCATTGATTGAGTGAAAAAAGTAAAAAACGTCTATCAGTGCAGAAAGAATGATTATGGGGTAGGGGGGCGGAGCCCCCCGGGATGTCCTGGGGGTCTTTCCATACCTTCGTGGAGCTGAAATTTTTCGGACATTTTTGGGGGTCCGGGGGGTTTCCCGCGGCTGCCAAATCAAAACCGCGACTGCGGCCGCGAATCCGCGGCCGACCAATGTCGCGGTTTTGATTTGGCGGCCGCGATTTAATTCGCGGGTCGAAAAAAAAGGCCACAGAACAATAACTTTCAAATTTTTGGAGGCCGAAGGCCGGGAGTCGAAAGCCGAAGGCCGAAGGCTGTAGGCAGAAGGCTGTAGGTCGAAGGCTGGAGGTCGAAGGACGAAGGCCGGGGGCCGAAATTTGGAGGACAGAGGCCGGAAGCCGGGGGCAGACGATAGGAGGCAACACAAAATCCAAACAGAACCAGCGCGTGCGCCTTACCACCACTACCACTTCCACTAACCTACGTCACATATCCCCACTCCGATCACTATAAATACGGTGGCAACCTACTCAAAGTATCATTCAACAATTCAACATGTCTTCAGCAACAGCACAGGAGAACCCAACTAGCACATCGCCTCCGCGGCACTCAGCAGAAGAGCATGGGTCCGATGATGACAATGACATCGGAGATGCTACAGAGTTTAACCGTGTGTGGGCAGAGACGAAGGAGCGGGCTAGGGATGTTGGCAATGTCGGTGAAGACTCAAGCTAATCAGTCTTCTCCCAAACCCCCTTGGCTCTTTGGAGCAAAACAGCCTTTTTCAAGGCTACAAAAAAGAACTCACATTTTCTATTGGAAATCATATTCGTCACTATGATTATATGCAATACGTAGGTGTGAATCAGAACTATGACTCAATTGGATCATTTTGTTCTAAATCACACCTTTGCATTATTAGACCGTCAGATAGTGACAGATTTAGGTGCCCCATTTTCTCATACAATCCTCGAATATGGTTGAAAAGTACATCGATGTTGAGTAAAATGGAGATAAATTTACGAGTGGTTCCTGGGGAAAACATATGGAAAATTAGATTTTCCAGAACAGAAATAAAATGAGTAAGTTTTTCACGCTAGCCCTGTTCACCTAGTTATTAATTGATAGAACCTGGCTTCGGAATACCAAAGGCTTGAGTGTTGCAGGTGGCTAAAGGGTTGAAATGAGGGCGTGATCTTGTAAGGAAAAATAAAAATTTTGACTGATTTTCTCACACAAGCCCATCGAAACTATGAGAACTTACATCGTCACAAGACCGAAAAACATAATGGCTTGAGTGACGCGAATGGATAAGTAGATTTTGTCGTCGGAAAATTTAACGGAAATTCTTTTTGATTTTTCAGTTATTTTTCCATGCAAGCCTTTGGAAGTATAGAATATTATTGACGTATTAGACATTACAATAAAATTGGCATGACTATTGGATGTAACCGGAACGAAGGCTTGCGTCTAAAAGTTGCAGGAAAATTGTAACGAAATTGACACCATTTTCTCACGCAAGCCGTTTCGCATATGCTTAGAAAAAGTGATTCTTAGACTAAATAACAAAAGGCTTGAGTGTCAGACATGGTCAGCATATTAATTATAAATTTATATTTATATAACAAAGAGCTGACAAAATCATTTTAGAAAATTAAATCATTTTCCCACACAAGCCCTTTGGCACATACCTAGAAAATGTGATTTCAAGACCATGTAATGAAAGGCATAAGTGTAGGAAATGGAACATATTATTAATTTTGAAAAGAGCTGACAAAAATGTTTATGCAGGGTTATTATTTTGACCATCTGATTTAGTAAATATTTCCTTCTATAAGTTTGATAATATTTTATATGTGTGGATTACGTATAAAAAATATACAATTTAAAAAAAAAATATTTATGATGAAATGAGCTAACTTTATGAATGATATCACAAAGTGGTTTTACAATATCTCCAGAACGAGCTAAATGTATTCATGATTGTCATCGTCGTCCTCACTTATTTCCTCTTCCTCGCCGCCTGCTTTATGCTTTATATTATACGACATCTTTACACGTATAGGATATCTAATTTTTCATGTTCAGTAGCTGCAGTATTGTTTTACACATACATTAGTTTTGTAATAATTAAAAATGCAACAACATATATTTCTTACGAATCTGTTAAAATTACTTAACAGGAACTTCAAAATATTAGACAAACTTAAGATATTATACGAATGTGTCAAAGGTCATCTCAAAAGAGGACGATGCGAGAAATACGGAATCTGCTCGTAGACGGGAGCATCCTACATCATATTGATGATTCCTCTTTGGGGTAGTAAAATGGACTCAAGAAGAGCAGCGACAACTCGACGTTAAAACTCACAAAATGATGCATCTTCATAGGAGTTTGCATCCTACATCGTCCGCCCCACGGCTATACTTCCCCAGACAACGAGGAGAACGTGGACTTTTGAGTTTGGAGTGTCTACATAACATAATGGTACTGAACGGAGCCTGTAACGTCAACAAGACTTCAGATCCCATTCTCTGCATGGTCTGTGACCATAAAAAAGCAGGGATCGGAGCATTTCTTTTAAAGGCAGATGCCCGTGCAGCTGATGAACTTGGTCTCGTGTTCGACACTGACACTGTCACCGAGTTGGAAACCGTTCGGAAAAAGCTCTCCTGCAGCTTCATACGAATAAGCCAATGCATGGGATCTACATCAAGACCATCGAAGACCTTGGCTTATCCGAAAATGTGACTTATGCCTTCCTCAGGTCAAGTGAGCTGAAGTCGGAGACCGAGGAATTCGTAATGGCCTGGCAGGATGGTGTCTTCAACACCTTAGTCTATCGTAGACGCGTGATGCGGTGTCAGCCTAAATCCACAGACAACGAGGGTGCTACGAGTGTTGTACTACCACTTAAGACTCTCGTATGGTTTGGACGAGACAACGGTGTTGCCTCATTGAGTCCGTTGTAGAGAATGAGAAGTGCCCAATTTATTGAAACTACTGATTGGCATTACAAGCCAATGAGGTGAGGTGAGGTGAATAAAATCTAGTAAATGCTCATACTATATATTTATCTCTTTCATTTATTAATGAAATGAAAAAGTCTGTCTCAGGAAGGTATAAGCATTCACTTAAAATTTATTTTATTCACATCCACCACTAAGCCTGATGTAGTCCTCCTCTACCATCAAAGTAGGACGATATTCGTACCTCTATGACGAATTCGGCTCCTGGCAAAACGAAAATCGTAAGAAAAGAGGAGGGAAAGCGGACTAAATATCAAGATCTTCTCTTCTAATTCCGCCGGCTTTACCCAAACCATTCTGTTGAAATGGTGGTTCCATCATTCCACCATTGAGGAATGATGGGAACACTGCTCTCGGGCCCTAAAAATCATACCGGCTTGCCGTAATATGGCAGAAATCTTAGACGGATGGATGCAGAAGGCCGTCATCCTTGGTTCACTCTGTCTACTCAGGGCACACGATTCTGGGACCCGATAGTCACTTACCCCAAAGACGTGAAAAATGGTTATTGCGAATAATTGATACAAGCACGCCCTCCGGATGTATCGGGGCTCCGGAACAGGGCCTGACTGGGAAATTCTTAACTAAGCCAATCAGTAGAGCATTTTTTCCTAACAAAAACACTAGTAGAAAACCGACTGTGCCATCACATGAAAGACAGACAGTCCGTAGTTGTGTTTTCGACTCGCAACTGTCATTTACTAATTTGTTATAAACATTTAAATAACAAAAAAGTTGTTCTGCTTATGAAATGAAAACTTATGGAGCAATCTGATTGTTCCAATCGGAAGAATTGTGGATAATTGAAATAAAAACCAAATGGCATGTTTTACGACCCGATCAGATCATTAGTAACGGAGGAAAACCTGAAAAAACGTAAAATTTCACAATTTTTAAAAAAATTCATAACTCCGTCATTTTTCAAGAAATAGGGTTGACCCTCCTCATGAAAGTATTGAATCATGTGCACTTTATGTGTACATCAAACAGGCTCTGACGGTTCATTAGTTTTGGAACAATTGCAATTTGATTTTTTTTGCACTATCTTGCAGCGTGCCTGGATGCTCCAGTGATAGTCTGATTTCAATTTTTACAACAGATTTTGAAAGTACAAGTTTAGTACCCCAAAACGTATATTCTCATTTTACGCTAAAATGCTGCGGAGTGGGTGAAAACGGCCGAGCTGGTAGAAGAGGTCGAGTGGTAGGAGAGAGCGAGGGATGAGTTGAAGCGTATTCTCACGTAACCCATTCATTGAAAAACTTTCCCTCATCATCCGGACTCTCCTACCACTCGGAAGCTAATGCGGGCTAGGCCGTTTTCAGTCATGTTTGCATGCATTTTTCACCCATTTCGCACCATTGTAACGCAAAATGAGAATATACGTTTTGTAGTACTATATTTACGTGAGTACACACAGAGTACACGTAAAGTACACATGATTCAATACTTTCATGAGAAAGGCCATTCCTACTTCTTGAAAAATGGCAGAGTTATGAATTTTTCAAAAAATCACAAAATTTTCTGGTTTTCCCAGTTGTTCTCCGTTACTAATCATCCGACCGGGTCGTAAAACATTCCATTTTGTTCATATTGCATTTATCTATAATTCGTTCCATTGGAGCAACTAGATTGCTTTATTAGTTTTCATTTTATATGCAGAACAATTTTGAAAAAAAAACACGTTTTTTGTTATTGAAATGTTTATAACAAATCAATAAATGACAGTTGCGAGTCGAAAACATACCAGAATATAACTACGGACTGTCTTTCATGTTATGGCATAGTCGGTTTCCTACTAGTATTTTTGTTAAAAACTTGCTCATTTTTTGCTTGGTGTAAACAGATAATAATGACCTGCATAAATAAACATTTCTATGATTTTTGGCAACTCTTTTATGGATAAATGATATGCTCCATGAGGAACACTCAAGGCTTTTGTTATATAGTCTTAGAATAACTTTTTCTAATCATATGCCAATGGGCTTGTGTGGGAAGATGATATTATTTTCTGGAATGTTTTTGTTGAATAAATCATGTATAATTAATATGATGACCTTGTCCGACACTCAAGCCTGTTGTTATTTAGTCTTAGAATCACTTTTTCTAAGCATATGCGAAACGGCTTGCGTGAGAAAATGGTGTCAATTTCCTTACAATTTTCCTGCAAGTTTTTCATGTTCTGAAAATTTGAAGGCCACGCTTTACACTCAATCCTTTATTTTTAACGGACTCTTAAATTCATAAGATTTTTTTGGAAATAATTTCATTTATGGGAAAATAACTGAAAAATCAAAAAGAATATCCGTTAAATTTTCCGACGACAAAATCTACTTATCCATTCGCGCCACTCAAGCCATTATGTTTTTCGGTCTTGTGACGATGTAAGTTCTCATAGTTTCGATGGGCTTGTGTGGGAAAATCAGTCAAAATTTCGATTTTTCCTTACAAGATCACGCCCTCATTTTAACCCTTTAGCCACCTGCAACACTAAAGCCTTTTGTATTCCAAAGCCAGGTTCTATCAATTAATAACTAGGTGAACACGGCTAGCGTGAAAATATGAGCAACTTACTCATTTTATTTCTGTTCTGGAAAATCGAATTTTCCATATGTTCTCCCCAGGAGCCACTCGTAAATTTCTCTCCATTTTACTCAACATCGATGTACTTTTCAACCATATTCGAGGCTTGTATGAGAAAATGGGGCACCTAAATCTGTCACTATCTGACGGTCTATATGTTACGAAATTATTTCAATATTTATAGTTAATTGAGCAAAGTTTATGTAGGTGACATAGAACTATATACACATCTGGAGAAGACATCGGTTGGAAGAACACTGTGTGTTCTCAACACATCTTATTCCTATGAAATTTGTAGAGTTAACTCCGGGATATTTACTCCCTCTCCTTTCACGGTGGTTTTTGTCATGTTCTTGTGCGCATGTACCAGTCGGTTTGTTGATTTAAAACGTGAAGTCGCATCAACATCAGCACCGTTTCTATCCACATCCCATTGATATCACACATTCCTCCGAGCTGAATAATCATGAACACGCTACCAAACTTATCTGTTGAAGAAGGTGCAATGTCATGTACTCCAACAAATGGTGAGTTTGGTTTTGAAAATATTCCGGTATATCACTTGTCATCCCAAGATTCCACCGATGACTTCAACATCGAAGCTTATCCAAAGATGACAGATAAACCGGAATCTTCAGAAAGTGCTGATCCAACCCTTTCACAGCTGTCACTACCCGAATGCCCTCCACTCCTCTCTCCTCTTAGTGTGGATAATAAACCGAAACCATCTAAGAGGAAGGGTACATCTACTGCTTCTAAACCCAAGAAAATAACTAAGGGTGTACGGAAACCCCGTAAGAAGAAGGTAGATGACACCTTAAAGAAAGTGATGGGTGATTTGGGAAATATATCGCTTCATTCTTTCGGTTCACTGCAGTGCTGTGGGGACATGTTGAAGAAAGCCAAATGCCGCATCGTAAAAGCGAAGGCCACCATCTTCAAATGCGATGACGATATTCGAAGTAGCAGCATAGACGAGGTGGCTCTTCAGGAGCTCGATGCAAAGATTGCATCAACAAAAGTTGAACTGATCAAAATGTGTGAAGATGCAGATGAACTCCGTTTCAAAATCACACAGAAAAATCAGTCCACCCATTGTTTGAAAGTGCAAGCTGAGATGGAGCTTCAGGAGTCCACTAAACTTTTTGATACGGCAGCATCTGTACGTGATAAGTGGCGAAAAGAGTTTAATCACGCTTTTCAATCTAATACTGATTAGCTCCGAGGATTATGAAATGTCATCAATGTTGTGAGTTGAAAATATATAAGTGGAAATGGGGTGTGCATTTAAATGGGTTTGGCATACACAGAACGTTGCGATTGGCTGGGGCAACGTTCACCGCTACAATATTTTTTCAATTTAGTCTACTTGAAATGAAAACTCAAAATCAATTTCACCACTTTATTCAACAAAAACTTAAAGTTAATACATATTTAAACCATCTCACGTTTATCAATCCATGAATTGTGTTCAATGGGAAGACCTAACCACTTCACATATAGTTTATCTTTTTTACTCTTCAGCACCTTCTCGACGAGATAAACATCAGGATTTTCCGTTTTCAATAACTCTTCTTCATAAAAACATCCTCTAATCGGTTGGCCATCCATATCTTCAATGATATACGTTGTGGGGTAAGTCCTATTGATTTTAATGATTTTGAATAGTTCAGTTGTGAAATTTGCAGTATATCCTTTTTCGAAAATATTTTTGTACTTGCTTATACGTACAATGTCATTCATTCGGAATTTGGGAATTTTTTGTTTTCCTCGGATGACTTTGGCACCTTTAAATTTCAGTTTTGTTGTTGGTGTAACATTAATTGGTTCTATACCAGTTATACGATGCACTTAATAGGAAGAATGTCTAACCACTTGTTGTGTCCCATCGCTGAAAATTCCCTATAAAGCCAAGTCTTTATTGTTCGAATTACTCTTTCTGCTATGGCCGCCTTCATTGTGCTGAATGTTGAATAATGATTGATTTTATATTTACCCATTAGTGATAAGAAAGTATTGTTGAAAAACTCTTTTCCTTGATCGCTTTGTAGATGTTTCGGAGATTAGTTGGCTTCTTCCAGCACATCTTCCATTGCATCAGTTACAGCACTAACTGTTTTATTTTTGATTGGTTTTAATCATAGATATTTTGAGTAGCAATCAATTACTACAAGAACATATCTATATCCTTTATTATGTTTAGCATAGGGTTGTAATTCGGCAAGATCTATTTGCCATAGATCTGCAAAACCTTTAAGGGTGGTGGATCTTCTGGTGAAATTACGTCTTGCCGGTGTATGTAATTCATTGACAACTTGTCGTTTGAGATCACTTATTCCACTATCCATCCTCTCACAATGACTGCCACTTTGTTTCCGTGTACAAAGTGACCATTTTCTTGAATGTTTCAATATATTATACTTTCCTAAAGTAATTCTTCAATTATTGAAATTATTTCATTGTCGTGTCCAGTATGTCCAGCTGATTTCGAGGATATCAATAGTCGTGAATTCCAGTATACATAATTCGCAGGTTTGGGATAATACCTTTTTTGTATCCGATTGATCCCTGCACCTTTTTTTGTTCTACTTCTCGTTGTTAGATAATGTGATAAGTTTAGTACTGGTTTGATAACTTCACGGAATTTTTTAGATTTCGTATGTTTGAAACCATTTCTCAGTTGATGTTGTTTGTATGGTGCATTCGTGACTCTCAATATTTTAGCATATGTATGAAGAATTCCATCATCACTGACTTCAGGTGGGTTTTTCAAAAGAATCATAATATATAACTCCGGACTACTTGGGAATTCTTGTGTTTTTGTTTTATTGGCATTCCAAAATGAAATATTTCCACCATTGAAATTTACATTGAGACTGCCCATTTTAAGTTTTCCTGTAGCAGGATCTGTACGGATACCAAATATTGTGTCATAGTCACCATTGTTTGTTTTGACATTTTCCAAATGCATCTCAAAATATCTTCAATATTGCCTTCAGAAAGGGAGGAATAGTCCGAGTTACTTATTCGAGATGATGATGGTGTTTCGAATATAGACGTTTCACCGAATTCTTTGATGGTCTCACTGTCAGCAGACGAGGTGTCACTACCAAATTGATTCTTTCCCATTGGAGTACTCGTAACTGGAGTAGAATGTGAGTTCACTTGCTTCGTCATTGATTGTCATAGTGGTGGTGGTAGTTGTTACGTTGCAGCAGCTGAAGTTAGAACGTTCAATGGCTTCATTAGGGGATCGTAGAATTTTTCAAGTGCTATTCGATTTTCAATCAGTCCACTCTTGATAAAGTTAAATTTCTGGCGTACAGCTTCTGTTGTCTCAACTAGTTGACGTTTCAAATTCAATTCATTGTTTTCATCATCAACTACTGAATCGTTCTTCATTTTGTTCTACAAGAGAGATTACACCACTGAAGTAACCTGTGTGCAATCGAACGATCGATTGAATGTGGATTGCAGTGTCATGGATATATAAAACTATCAAATCCCATGCAATATCTACCTTCATGCATTTTTCTATCTTTATCAATGACCATAAATCCATAGTGATCCTCCCAACATTTAACACACATCAGTTGGAATTGTTTGAATGTTACATCGGGTGACATGTGATCGGAATAAATATGGTGTAGATTTGTTTCATCTTGCTTGAACATTACGATAAAGTTGGTATTATCTCGCACTAACTACTTGGGCACACGTGAATATGTTTGAGCAAGATAAAAACAGTAAACATCTTTTTGGCGTCCCATACAGAAATATGATCTTATAATGTCCTGTTTTCACATATTACATCATCGAAAATGAAAACAGAATTTGGTTTGGCATCGGACGGTTCCACTATTTCTGTATTATTACTGAACGTAAAAAATCCCAACCCCTTTATAGGTTCCAATACATTCCGTAGGAATTTATATTTGGGTTGATTGAGTGATTTCGAATAGAGATAAACGTTTGTGAATCGCAGTCCTTGTGGATGTGTTAAGAGAGAGATCATGGCATTCGTCTTTCCACAATTTGACGGTCCGATAATGAGTCCTCGAACAGATGATGGAAGTAGCGGACCATGCCGCAACACTTTCTGCCCATTCAATCCACAACCGAATTTTTCATCTAAATTATCTACAGCAAACTTTTCTTTCTGCTTCACAATGCGTATCGTACCGTGGTTGGAGACTATGTAAGCGTCGATATGTTGTGAATGTTTCATTTAAATGAGTACCATCAAACGAAACGGATGTGTTCGTGGTAGATGCAGAAAAAAACGGTCGTGGATTCGTTAATAATTTGATAAACAAACTTCCCTTCGAATTACATTTACCTGGAGGATTTCAGTACTGTGGACCCGGTACAAAATTGAAAAAACGTTTAGCCCGCAAAGATCCTGGAATCAATAAATTGGATATTGCATGCAAACAACACGATATTCAATATTTGAATCATCTTACTGATCTCACAGCGAGACATACAGCAGACAAAGAACTCGAATACGCAGCTTGGAATAGGGTTAAATCGAAAGACGCTGGTATTAAGGAAAGAGCAGCTGCCCTACTCGTTACCAACATTATGAAAGCAAAGAGACGTTTTGGTATGGGTTGTAGTACTACTATGAAGGAAAAGAAGAGGAAGCAACCGAAGAAAAAGAAAAATAATCTCAGAAAAATCGCCTTCGATTCTGGGGTGGTTCATAAAGTGCGGAATGTATTGAAAAAAGCTGGGGGTGAGCAATTTGTGACGAATAATGTGAAAAAAGCTACCGTAGTGGCATTGCATGCGGCACGTAAATACCTCAAAGCTGCCGGTGGGAAGAAAACAATCCGCACACCCCGCATAATTCCAATTCCTAAGGTAGGAGGGATTCTGCCATTGATTTTTGCTGGATTGTCCACGCTCGGAAGTTTAGCGGGTGCTGTTGCAGGCATACCAGAGCTGTGAATTCAGCAAAAGCAAGCAGAATAGCCCTGATTGAAGCGAATCGTCATAATAAGAAAATGGAAAATGTAGCATTGGGTAAAAGTGGTAGTGGTATATACCTTAAACTATACCGTAAAGAACTCGGACTCTACTTAAAACCATACAATCCAAAAAACTAGTTGATTCCCTACCTCGAAGACCTCTCACCGACATCGATCTCAATTATTATGCAGAGAAAATGAAAATTCCATACTTTCGCGGTATTATCATGCGTGATACACGACACGACACTACGAGACTGCCATTGTCAATTTAGATAGAATAAGAGGATCGGGAACACATTGCAGCAAATGTGGGAAAGACATTGCATACTTTGATAGTTTTGGAGATCTACCCCCACCAATAGAGTTGATTCAATACTTTCAGAAATGTCCGAAAGTGAAAATTATATATAACTATGATCGCCAGCAGAAGTTCAACACAGTTTTCTGCGGTCACTTGTGCCTGAAGTTTCTCTCTGCATTATTATAAAATGGATACTACTCCAGCAATGACTCGAGAGGCTATTAAGGGGGTGGGATTTTCACTCAAGATGTATTCAAAATATCGCACTTTGACAAAAATGTATCGAGTGATACTTGCCACTATGCCGAAGGAAGCAATACTTGCATGTGCTGCACATGAGATTGCTCATGTTTGGGAATAGTTACCCAAAAGTCTACAAGATGATGTTGACATAATTAAATATAGATATTGCAATGAAAACCACAATCTTGACGGTGATAGCATTTCAGATTCTGATGTAAATGATGGTTCTACACCTCGAAAAATATTCTGCTGTTATTGCGATATAAAGGATATGAATATTGGTGCTAATAAAAATGAACTGGATATTGATGAACCATCTCCGAAAAAGCTTAGGTTGTCTCAAGTGTGTTGTAGACAAAAATAAATTGAAGTGATATTCATAAAATGTATCAGTCATGTCAGGGACGTTCGAACTACAAGCTGTCGGGACGAGTGTCTTGAGTGCAGACTTTTTCCCACCCATTGAATTGGATAGAAACAGTCGTTATGGATTGGGACTTTCAGGATTCTATGGATGCAACATAATCAATAAAATAACTGAAAAAAACAATGTGATCAGTTTAAGAGTCAGTGCTGATAGTTCACCAATACTTCAGAAATACACAATTGAAATTCCATGCGGTGCCTATGAAATAGATGAGATCAATGCAGTTATTCAGAAACATATCATGTTTAGATTATTTTCTGGTAAAAATCAAAACGATACCAATGCAGATGATATATTCTACCTACATGCCAATAATAATACTTTCAAATGTGAGATGCGATCAAAATTTGAAATTGATCTTACTCATCCGAATTCCATAGCAAAGATGATAGGTTTCAATTTTGATAGATTTCAATCATTTCAATCAGATACATGAATCCTCACTACCGATAAACGTAACAACTGTGAGACTCATCCGCTTAGATTGCAACATTATATCTGGTTCATACATAAATAATGAAGAATCACATATTCTTTTTTCATTCGATATCGATGTGGAGCCTGGATTCAATCTCACGAAAGAACCACACAAGATTATATATATGCCAGTCAGTCCAGAAGGTCGTCAGTTGATTCACAACATCACAGTGCGTATTTTGGATCACAAAAACAATATTATTGATTTTGGAAGTACAGAAGAGATTGTTATAATTTTGGAATTGGAGAAAATCTAAAACTATTATGGGTTTTTGTTATAATAGACAGAATCGTGGAGGATTTCAAATCATTCCACAAACCGCTAAAAAGGAAGGTTCGACTAGAAAAAGGCCCATTCCAAAAGTTTACGCTAAACAGTTAGCACACCACGCTCTGTCAGTGAGAGATCTCGAATTTTTTAAATCTATTGGACTGAAAGTAAGGGAAAATGGTACTCGAAACAAATAGTAAAAAATTGAATATATTCGATGAGCCGATGCTCGATCATTCCCTCACGAGTTTACATGAGCACACATACAAACCATATGGATCACCATTGTTTAGGAATTCAGATGAAATTCGAATCGCAATCAATAATCAAGACGTTATACTCGACATTGCTGTGAGTTTCATTTATATAGAGGGTAAATTCACACTTAAAGATAAAACGCAATCATGTTATCTCTCGAACAATGCAATCGCTTTCCTTTTTGACGAAATTATCTACGAAATGGGTGGTGAACAAGTCGCTGTCGTCAGGAAGCCGGGGATCACATCTACTATGAACAATATGATTTCATTTGGACAATCACATGCGAACACATTATTAACAACTGGATGGGGACTTTCGGAAACGAAACAGGATATCTTAGACTCAACCAGTCATGTATTTAGTGGTAAATTACCACTGAAATATTTGATGGGTTTCGCTGAAGATTATAACAAAAGTATCTTGAATGCCAAACAAGAAATGATTCTAGTAATCGCTCGATCCTTCAAGAACTCATATATTGGTGCGGTTGATGCTGATTTGGAAATCAATAAAATTGAGTGGAAAATAAGACATATAGTGCCAGAAGATAAGCACAAGCTCAAACTTTTGAATAGAAACAACAAAAGTGGTCTGAATGGTAAAATCAAGTTGGCTTATCGCATGTGGATCTCTATGAACTTCCATCACTACATGGCACATATTCAGATATATGAGTGCTGAATCCTTACTGTGAATGGGTTAGTTCACATACGTATATTTCTGCGGGAGGTATTGAAACGCTGAACGTAAAATGGAATACACATTAACAAATTGTGAAAGGCTTTCGCGGCCATCGTTGAATGAATGATGGTTTTTCGGGTTTGTAGGCCGACGTTTATTTAGAGAAAAACTCGACGTTTCGCCAACACGAGTGGTTGGCATTTTCAAGAGAAATGTTTACAGTTTCGATCACTGAACACTACTTGTTTGGTATGCGTTGTCTCAGCCAGTATTTATGGGTCGACGTACTCGTACCTGCGTCCGGTGCCATCGTCCCTGCGTCGGGTACCCCCTCGGATTCATTAATTTCCCGGTATGGTGTTATTACCGTTTTCTTGAGATCAGGTAGCCATGCTTTCTGCAATTGTAACCCTTCTTCAATTCTGTTGAAATTGTTGGGATGTTTTTTGATTTCGATTGCTTCTCGGAATAGTCTTGGATAATATGCATGTGTTGTGGCAATTACTTGAGTTTCTTCGAACTTCACTCTGTGATTGTTATTGTTAAGCGCATGTTCTGCGACAGCGGATTTTTCTGAGTGTCCTAATCGGCAATTGGCCTTGTGTTCCTTTATTCTAGTATTTGTGGAACGCTTCGTGGTTCCGATATAAACGTTGCCACAGGTGCATGGAATGCGGTACACCCCAGATGAGCTTAGTTCATCACGTTTATCCTTCGCCGATCTCAAGTGATCCTTCAGTTTCTTTGAAGGTTTATATATGGTTTTGATATCATACTTTCGTAGTATACGGCCAATCCGATCTGTGACCCTAGGAACATACGCTTTCCTTATATCCGTTTGAAAGAAGTGCGCTTTTCAAGCGTTTCAGCTCCGCTTCTAAATATTCGGGTTCACATATTCTTCTGGCTCGGTCTACTAGTGTTTTGATAATTCCTTGTTTTTGACACGGATGATGATTTGAGGTACTGTGGAGGTATCGATCAGTATGCGTTGGTTTTCTATATACCTTGTGCCCCAAACGTCCTTCTTTTCGAAAAATGAGAACGTCTAAGAAAGGCAGTTCCCTATCCTTTTCAACTTCCATTGTGAATTGTATATTCGGGTGTATCCTATTAATGTGCTCAAGGAATTTGTTGAGTTTTTCCAGTCCATGACTCCAAATTATGAACGTGTCGTCTACATATCGCAACCATACCTTGGGTTTGTACTTTGCCGTCTCTATTGCTTGTTTCTCTAGCTTTTCCATGACAAAATTTGCAATAAGTGGGCTCAGTGGGCTTCCCATTGAGACTCCATCTAATTGTTCGTATATTTTGTTGTCGAAAACAAAGTACGACGATGTTAAACATATTTCAAATAGTTTTGAGATATCGCTTGGGAACAGTAGTTCTATTCCCCTCATGGCTCCATCTAATGGTACCTTCGTAAATAGGGACACCACATCGAAGCTGACTAGAATGTCACTTGGGTCAATGGCCAAATCTTTGATTTTTTCGATGAAATGTGTGGAGTCTTTTACGTATGATGCTGTATTGCCAATATGTGGTTGTAGTAGTTTAGCTAGATGTTTCGCCAGATCATATGTTGGTGAGCCGATGGTTTTGACTATTGGGCGGAGCGGCACGTTAGTTTTGTGAATCTTTGGTAGGCCATATAGTCTAGGGATAAGAGTCTCACTGTTACACAGCCTCTTCTTGGTGTTGTCCAGAGAGGATGATTTTATTGAGCGGTTCACGGTTTTTATGGTTGTTAGTGTTGGGTCCCGTTTCAATTCTTTATATATCCTAGGTTCCAGTAGATCATGTACCTTTTTCAGGTAATCGTCTCTGTTCAAGACAACAGTTGCATTTCCTTTGTCCGCTGGTAGGATAAGAATTTTCTCATCCCTGTTCAGGTCTCTGATTGCTCGGATTTTGGTTTTCTGCAAATTGCTCTTGGGTGGTTTAACTTTCCGTAGTATTTGTGTACATTCCGTGCAAATTTCTTCTGCCAGCTCATCGGGAAACGTTCTGATAGCAGTTTCTATATTGGCTATTATATCCTCGTGGGGTATTCGGGTTTGTGTTATAGCGAAGTTTCCTCCATTGGAAAGAACGGAAACTTCATTGGTAGATAGAGTTCGGTCCGATAAGTTTATCACCGTGCGAGTCATGTCTATATTATGATGGTGTCTCGTCAATTCCTCGTCCACTCTTCTAAGTGTTTCGAACTTGTCCTTCTGACTATCCGTGTTTCTGATGAGTTCTTGTTCCATTTTCTTGTATGTGATAGCATCGATTTTGTCCCAGTCACACCTATGCATGTTGTTGGCAAGATTATAACTGATGTCCAATAACTCTTCGTCTGTTCGGGCTAGTAATATCCTGGTATTGTGAATACGTTCTCTCAGTAAGTCACACTCTGCCCTGGTATATATTCGGCGAGCCTGAATGGATCGGAAGTTTTGTTTGGTTTTAATGAATGTTGGTATCACATTCTCATCGCGGCAACGAGAGAGAAACGCTAGAGATGATAGTAGCTGGGCTTTCTTCTTTCGCACTTGGTCCAATCTTCGGTATAGAGAAACTATTTCCTCCCCGTAGAGGCGTTTTACAAATTGTGAAAGGCTTTCGCGGCCATCGTTGAATGAATGATGGTTTTTTGGGTTTTTAGGCCGACGTTTATTTAGAGAAAAACTCGACGTTTCGCCAACACGAGTGGTTGGCATTTTCAAGAGAAATGTTTACAGTTTCGATCACTGAACACTACTTGTTTGGTATGCGTTGTCTCAGCCAGTATTTATGGGTCGACGTACTCGTACCTGCGTCCGGTGCCATCGTCCCTGCGTCGGGTACCCCCTCAACAGAATTGAAGAAGGGTTACAATCGCATAAAGCATGGCTACCTGTTCTCAAGAAAACGGTAATAACACCATACCGGGAAATTAATGAAACCCGACGCAGGGACGATGGCACCGGACGCAGGTACGAGTACGTCGACCCATAAATACTGGGTGAGACAACGCATACCAAACAAGTAGTGTTCAGTGATCGAAACTGTAAACATTTCTCTTGAAAATGCCAACCACTCGTGTTGGCGAAACGTCGAGTTTTTCTCTAAATAAACGTCGGCCTAAAAACCCGAAAAACCATCATTCGGAATACACATTTAATATTCATTTATCAACGAAGCACATTACTGAACATGTTCCGGGCAACGCGACCATTATAAAAGACTACCATTTGCTCACTACTCTATAACGTGGGCAAACCATAATGGACTGATCCTTCCGAGTCTTCCTTGTGGAAATACGTTTGCGGAAGTATCCCTTCCATAATTAGGCTTACCAACATTTCAGTTCTGTAACTGACAAGTCACTAAAGATTGTGAGGCGTTTTTACGCGACACGACACTCCTTCACTTAAGGTAGAACTTCCTTAACAAAAAAAAAACTTTGACTTATTTAAAACTGGACAATCTTCCAAATTATTTAGTGTACTAGACTTCATACTAGTATAAATAGATGACTTTCGAGTTAACATTGTGTTTGCTTGAAAAAAAAAACTACAAAATTAATTTTGCATTAAGAATTATCTTATATAATAATGGAAGAAAAATGGGAGTTTTGCTGTTAACTTATAAGAAAAAAAAATTCATCAACTTTTGTATTTCATGTAATTACATTTAAATAAGACTGCCATTTTTCTTTATTTTACACTGTGTAGTGAAAGCTTATAGTTAACACCAGGCTATTCTTTAAGAATATTGGATGTATGTATCACAATGTTTCCGCCTAAAATTATATGTGATCAACAAAAAAAAATGTATTATTGTCAAATCCAACATGTTTCTTGTGGAATCGTGTTTCTTTGACAAAAACTTGGAAAGTGAAAGCCTTTCTTTTTGAATAGTGGTTAATTTTTACTTCTCTTTCCGAATTTTGAAATATAAACTTTTAAATATATATAAATACAAATTAGTCTATTTTTGTCGCTGTTGCCCTTCTTGAACTTATTCTAAAATTGGTCAATGTCAAATTATCTCAAGTCTAATCATTGCTTAATTTAACAATCGTCATAGAACGTTAACATAAATATGTTGAGTCAAATATACTAATAAAAATAAATAAAATGGTTAAAATCAACAAAAATAGATAAAAATGTTTGTAGCATCACCGAAAGGGAACCAGCTTTTTGAACAAAACAAAAAATGAAAATTACCAAGCGTTACTGGTTTTGACTTCATTCTATTTCAGGTGTGAAATCTTTCCAGCGTTCTGGAGGTTTTATCGTCCTTCTGGGACGCTCGGTTGTAGCTGCTTGGATTTGATTTTGAAAGCCTGTTGTCAAGGTTTTCCTGCTGCTTTGTTGCCTTTTGGTGCTGCTACAAGTGCTCATTTGCAAATCTGGGTTTTCCTGGCGTGTAGTACCTGAAAATGATGTGCATAAATGATCTTTTAATGATAATGGGTCAGATTTTGAAGAAGATGGTGGTGGGGCCACCTTTTCTGAAAAAATAAAATCATCCTCTGAACTCGATCTGTTGTTGCTTTGGGGTTCTGCCAGAGTTTCTGGGATTTCTGGCTGACTGGTTATTGATTCTAATGTACTATTGTGGGGAAAATGTATATAAGAATAGTCTTCTGCTGACTCAATATCCTGCAAGCAAGGTTCTGTCCCTGTTCTGTGGATTTGATTTATATGTCTCTTCCACGTTTGTCCTGTCGGTAACAGACACGTGTATACATTTCTTCCAATTCTACCTGTGATGGTTGCCCTTGTCCAAGATTTCTTATTCCGCTGATATTTTCGTACCATTACGTGGTCTCCCTCCTTAAATTCTCTAGATCTTCTGGGCATTTTACCTGATGGCCGGGACTCTGGGTGTTCGATGGACACTGTCTTACTTGGGAGAGTCTGGTTCTTAATTTTCGCCCAAAAACCATCTCTGCTGGGGATTTGTTTGTTTTCTCACATTTTGTATTTCGATAAGTTAGCAAATATCTTGATATCAAGGTTGACAATGGTGTGTTAAAGTTACGGGGATCCTCTAAAGCTGTTTTGATCTTTGATTTGAATGTTCTCACTTGTCTTTCAGCTGCTCCATTGTTCGGGGTGTGATAGGGTGGAATTGTGACATGTTCAATGCCATTTCTTCGGAAGAAGTTTTCCAGGTTTCTTCCGACAAGATTACTACCGTTGTCGCTTACTACGAGTTGTGGCAAACCAAAAGTGGAGAAAACTTGCCTAAGTTTCTCTTCTGTCTCTGCAGCTGTAGCTGACTTCACAGGAAATACTTTGGCCCACTTGGTATGTGCGTCTACCAAAATTAGACACATGGTAGAAAGAATTTCTAGGTAATCGATGTGGACTCTCTCAAACAACTCTTTTGTATCAGGCCAGCTTTCGGTGATTTGAGCAGGTTCATCTCTGTGTAAGAGGCACAGTTGACAATTTTTTACCATGTTTTCAATGTCGGTATCTATATCGGGCCAGTACACTACACTCCTGGCTATATTCTTGCATCTGTGGATGCCAAAATGACCAGTGTGTATTTCTGAAAGAACTCTTTGTCTCAATGTTTTTGGAATTATGACCCGATGACCATACATCAATATTCCATTGTCGATAAATATTTCTTTCTGTTTTTGGAAGTATGGCCTCAAATTTTGACTCACTTTCTTTGGCCAGGTGTCATTTTCTATAAAATTTTGGACTGAGCAGATTTCCTCGTCCTTTTGGCTATGTTTTCTTATCTCGTTGTTGTTAATCGGCCAGTGTTCTAAGGATTCTGTGAAGTTGATGTATGTTGCTCTTCCTGCGGCTTCTTCAGAAGTTGTAATTGTGTCTACTGGCTGTCTTGATAAATAGTCTGCAACTGGGTTGTTTTTTCCTTTTAGCGGACATCTTCGGAATACTTCTGTGTTCTCCGAATAGCGATACGAGTGCTCTATTGTCGGTTCTTATGGTGAATTTGGTACAGCAAAGGTAATAAAATAATTTATTGACTGTGAAATAGACTGCTAGCTTCTTTTTCCACTGTACTCATCTTTATCTCGGCTGGCATCAAGGTTCTTGAAACACATGCCACTGTCCTCTCTTCTCCATGCTTTATTTGGCTCAAGACTCCTGCTACACCTTTGTCTGACGCATCCGTAGTGACAATCACTGGCAAATCTGGGTCGAAATAAATCAAGCAGGTGTCTGATGCTATAAGGTTTTTTATTTTTACGAACGCCTTTTCACACTCGTTTGTCCATTGGAAAATATTATTTTTCTTGAGCAATTCATAAATTGGTGACAAAATTTTTGCACAATTGGGTATGAACCGATGATAATAGTTGACCAAACCCACAAATGCTCTAACTTCTGATATGTTATTTGGTCTTTTTGATTTTGTCACTGCTGCCATCTTGCTTTCAGTTTTTCTTAACCCTTCTCTTGAGATATCGAATCATAAATATTCTACTTTGTCCATAAAGAAAGAACACTTATCGGGCTTGACTGTCAGACCGGTTTCTTTCAGTCTATTGCATACTTGGTCCAACTTCTGCAGATGGAGCTCGTAATTTTCTGCTGTTACTAAAATATCATCTAAAAATACTTGTACTCCGTCCATTCCTTTGAAAATATTTTCCATCTCACTTTGAAAAATACTACCAGCGCTTCTGATTCCAGAGGGAAGGCGCTTTACGGCATATAGTCCTTGGTGTGTGTTCCAAGTTAAAAGTTTACTTGATTCGGAGTCTACCGGAAATTGCATATATGCGAGCTGCAAATCAATTTTAGAAAATTTCTCACCTTCATTCAATTTGTCCCAAATTTCCTCAATTTTCGGTAAGGGATATTTTACTTCAACTAATTGAGAGTTCAAAGTAATTTTGTAGTCGGCACATAATCTTAGTTTTCCATTCGATTTTAGCACTGGAACAATTGGGGTCGCCCATTCGCTGTTTTCGATAGGCTCGATTACACCCATCTCCTCCAATTTTTCTAATTCTTCCTCCACTTCGTCTCTATAAGCCAAGGGAACAGTCCTATGCTTGCAAAAAATTGGGTTGGCATTTTCTTTAACCTGAATGGAAATATTTTTCTGAGTATATTTACCTAAATCATTCGTAAACACGGAAGGATACTTGTTTATAATACCGCTTACTTTGTCGTTCAAAGACAGTTGATTAATGAACTCAATTTTTACTTTGAATAGGGAGATCCAATCTCTGCCAAGTAGGTATATCTGCAGATCCATTTGGTACTACATAAAATCTTACTGGGTTTACTCGGTTTCTATATTTTACTTTAACTGTGAAATAGCCATCTGGCGAAAATGTCGTTCCGTCATATCCTCTAAGCAACAACCCGTCCTTGTTCAACCTAAAATCTGAAAAAAATTTAAAGTATGTATCTTTACTCAGACAACTCAATCCTGCCCCACTATCTATAGTCATTTAATGCTTTTGTCCCATGATTTCAACTAATATTTTAAAAGGGTTATTGTTTGATCCCTGAATGTTGCAAATGGTCACTATATTACTATCGTGTTGAGTTTCTAAGTTTACCACATCACAAAGAAATAGATCGTTATCATCGTTTTCGATAAAATCTACTTGCCTCATACGGCATAATTGTTCACTGTGGCCATATCTGCCACAGCTTCTGCATTTATAATTTCTAAAATTGCTCGAATGTCCACTTTTATCATAATAATTTTTTGAACTATATGGCTTTGAAATGTTTAGATTGACATTTGACCCACCTGATCGACTCCTATTCCTGGCGCTGTTCCTGGTGCGTTCCGAACTCACGCTCGATCTATAGCTATGCCTCCGGCCGGTTGCACGGTTTGCGTCGTGCTTGAAGTTTCTGCGTCGCTGGTTTCTCCATGACCCGTACTGGTTATTGTGGAGATGATGTGGGCGGTTCTGGTTATGCAGTGTCCCCTGGGAGCTTGAAAGAATATCCGAATACTGAACTGTGTTAATAGGTCTTCCACTGGTAGATTGTTAGCTGCGGATACCATTGTTTCGGTGGTGGATTTGGTAATATCCTCCTCGCACAACCGATCGAAAATCTTGGAACTATGAATTCCGGTAACGAACTTGTCCATTAAATACAAGTTTAGATTGTTCCCGAAACTACAATTTATGGCCCCCTTTCGGATTCTAGCATACCATTAATTACAAGTTTCATCCTTGTGCCAAACTGAAATATTTTCTGCGTTCTCTCCAGACACTTACGGTATTTCCAAATTGTTTGCTGAGAAGGTCGGTTAAGTCCTCGAACTTTTTGGTTTTGGGCTTCTCTGGGTAGCACAAGTCCCTCAGCAACGTGTATGTTTCGGCACTTATTGAACTGAGCAGAATTGCTATTTTAATGCTTTCTTCGCTCACTTTGTCTGCGGAAAAGTAACTTTCTAGTCTCTCGGGGTATATTTCAAAATTATCGTACACCGGGTTGAACTCCACAAATTTCAAATTGTTCGCCATCTTGGTTATTCCTAATTTTTATCCTCGTCGCCACTTGCTGAATCCTTACTGTGAATGGATTAGTTCACATACGTATATTTCTGCGGGAAGTATTGAAACGCTGAACGTAAAATGGAATACACATTTAATATTCATTTATCAACGAAGCACATTACTGAACATGTTCCGGGCAACGCGACCATTATAAAAGACTACCATATGCTCACTATTCTACAACGTGGGCAAACCATAATGGACTGATCCTTCCGAGTCTTCCTTGTGGAAATACGTTTGCGGAAGTATCCCTTCCATAATTAGGCTTACCAACATTTCAGTTCTGTGACTGACAAGTCACTAAAGGTTGTGAGGCGTTTTTACGCGACACGACAATGGGCTATCAAGACAACCAATGCCCTTGAAACACCTCGTTATATCATCATTGGATTCCAAGGCACCACCACTTCTGAAGACAGGACTAAGGATATCACTGAATTTACAACTGCTGATATCAATAACATTCCAGTGTACTTGAACTCTGAAGTATACCCATATGAACGTTGGAATTTGGATTTCGATGAAAAACTCGATACTTCAGCTTATTATGCCCATGAGAATTTTCAACGAAGTTATTATGATGAAGATATGAGTGCCTCTCATGGACATTGGGCAATTTCGACAATATCCACTATTCATCATCGATTGTTCACATCTGCCGAATGCCACAAAATCATCAACGATTGATATTAAGCTCGAGATTGAAACCAGGAAAGCCAACTTGCCGGCCAACACCAAAGTATATGCACTCATTCTGCATTCTGAATTTTGACATACAATGCATTGGATGGTTCAGTTCTCAGCAGATATTGAAGAAACACATATTATGTATTTTTAATTATCCTCATTTGTATTCATTTCTTTTTCATTTATTTATGTAAAAGAGGAATAGGTAAATAAAACATGACTAAATAATATTACGTTTTTTATTCAAATATCACTAGCTAACAATTCAATCAGTTTTGGGTACATGCAAACAATCTAAAATTATTTCTCCTTCTTTATCACTATCTTCTTGGCCGACTTCGATTTCGTCATCGCTTTGATTATCTAATTGATACCTTTGGATGATCTCTTCATGAAGGTATGGTAAGAGGCGATAAAGAAATCTTCTCAGCTCACACACAATCATACTATTGCAGAGTTGATCCAAATCCAAAGAACCATCTGAATATTGTTCGCAAAGATCCGCACCCTTCTTGTAGTTCTCGTAGTCTCGCAAGCAGTATTCAATTTGCTCTTCATCATAACACACACTCAAGTCGTAATTGGTGGCAAGGTGAGCATCCTCGTTCAAAGCATCCAGTTCTGATGACGACCCTTCAACGGCTGACGAGATTTCTGTGGCTTCGGTCCAATATTGGCTGGCATATTGCATCCACATCTTTCAAGAATGAAGCTATAATCAAAGAGAAATTGAAATAAGTATGCTACAAAAATAATTAGTATTACTAACATTATACTTTTAATGATGTCTCCACTGAAGAGTGTGTTTAACAAAGTATGAAAAGTTTTATATTTTCCTTACAATTATCACCTATAATATAAAGAATCAGAATGAACCTATGACAAGTGGAAATTATATATTACTATTATTCAGTGAGATCAAATTTGTCCAACGATCGCGTTTTCATGCTAACAATAGACTTTGACCCAAATATGCTACCGTATATTTACCACCAGAAGAATAGATATAAGTAACATCAGCATCCATTAATTGTGCTGAAACACGTTTTGGTAGCCATGTTTTAAACAAAGTATCATTGCTCACATCCACTAATGTTAATAAGATTGATTTACCAAACCGAGTAGAACAAAATGATATATTCTTAATTGGGAAAGCTTCATTCAGTGGCAAAGATGATATTACTCTTTGCTCTAACACTTCCATCTCTTCTTTAATTATAGAATTGAGCTTTTGTAAATCCACCTTTGGAACTGACATGATGAAAATATATAAGGAAAATATAAATAATTTTCAATAGAAAAACACACTCACTGATCTCTCTCTGTGTAGGCACTGAATAACTTCACTACTCTTGCTGACTACTCGACTGCTTGGTATACAACTTCTGATTTCATATCACCATACCCACTTCTTTTATAATAGATAGTGAAGCACCCCCACCACAGACTTATGCACCGCGTGGGTGTTGCAAAGACCCCATCATGCGCGAGTTTGCATCTCATCGATAGAGGACGGAGAGTAAATAGTAGTCGCTACATAGTCGCAACGTATGGGTGTGTGACGTCAGCGGACCCACTCCATCGTATCGAGAGCGAGTACCTGACACACATCAGTGGATCATCGTGCGCATAGCGCTGACGTCATGCGACCTCTCCCCCCACCACCAGCGCAAGGTTTACATCACGGGAGAGGACTCAGAGCTCACATATCTGGCTGGGTCTCCGTGGTGTGCAGACGTGTACCTTCTCCATACTTTCGTATAGATTTTCATGTGCACTCCACAAATGAGAATTGTACACAGTAGCTGAGTAGGTATACATGCAGGTCATGTAAGACATGGAGGTAAAAAAAATAGCTGTACTTACAAAAAGTACTTGTCCGTGTATGAAAAAATTCCAAGTCATCACAATGTTTTCTCAAGGTCAAACACAAACCCTGAACACCAACAATATGCATAAAGGTAAAATTTCAAAGGCATCTCTAGGGCATGCCAAGGTCATAGACCTACACAAAGGTACCTATGCACCAAGGTCATCCCTGAAGGTCACCACAAGGTCAACGATGACGTCATAGTGGTGGGGGGAGGCCCAGAACCGGCTCAAATCTCCTACTGACATATCCAAATTAAAGTACGCATAGATTTTTTTGGCTGTGTCGTCAATATATTGGTAATATCCAGATTCACACAGTTTACCTGAACAACTGCTAAAACCTAACAATGCCAAAACTCAGAAGCCGTCACTGTTATCTTTCTTCGCTTGATACGTCACGATAGGATTTCAAGGCGGTGTTGCCAAGTTTACTGCACTTCCCACAATTACCTGCCCTAACCACAGATGATATTCCGAACTTCATATGAAACACGAAAAAAAAAAAAAAACTTGGCAGCGACGTGACCAGAAACAGCAATAGTGCGCAATTGCAAAGGTTGGTCATCATTCCCTGTGAGGGGTCTTTTAACTGAATCTCGGACAGCGTGTTTGGCGTTCTAGTGTTAATCATATTTCTATGTTTATAGTCCAGTTCGGAAATCAACAATTTCCGAACTGGACTATAGTTGTTGACTCCTGGACAATGGACTAGTTTAGTGATGTTGAAAATACTATATTTGACGCGATGGAATTAAAATATAGATCAGAACTACCTTTACTAATCTATTTCTATCAAAAATTCAATTGCTTCTTTTACTAATAATGGTGTTGCTCATTCTGAGTAGTATCGTCAGCTCTATCCCTTTCACGTAATATTTTTATTCTATAATCAAGACTTCGTTAGTAACCAAAATACAGTTGATCTTGCTCGAAGCAATACTGTATCTGTGTCACTATGAAAATATTATGCGAGGTACGTTTAATGGCCGGACAAACACAAATATCAATTACTTGATATCGGCTTGTCAAAAATGCAAGCAATGAAATTAAACAGCTGCTGGATAATACATAAATGATATTTTTTTTCTACGACAACTCGATAAATGTTCATTTTATAACGGTAACTTCAATCATAAACAAGCACATTTTGTACAAAATTTCATTTTTGCATCGGTTTCTAGGCAAGTTGCTAAGCAACAAATGCGAAATGGAATATTTCGTGTTGGGTCTAGGCCAAGAGACTGTAAATAGCTATTTATATAACAAGTTGCAAAATGAGCGTGTTTTTTGCATCAGACGTGAACATTGGAACACGAGCGTAGCGAGTGGTCCAACACGTCGTGTGCAAAAAACCCGCTATTTTGCAATGTGTTATATACATGGCTTTTTGTAATTTCGTTGGAATATTTATTCATATACAATCATGGATTACACTGAATACGGGCATCGGTCAATAACTATTTTAATATTGCTTAGTACTTTACATAGCACGAGTCTAGAATGATGGTTGCGATTCGGTTGCCGGGAAGTCGGTAGCGGAGACACTGCCGGATATATAGCCGTCAGTTGACAGTTGTCATGGATAGATACAAACATATTGAATTACCTGACGGACTCTCTGATTAAATTCAAACAAAAATGAGTGATTCTGTTACAGAAAATAATGTGCTAAGTAATATTGAAGCTGCCGCGGAGGAGGCATTTACCTATATTGTTGATAATCGAATAAAGAATGAATCTACTGAGTTGACTGAATTTACTGAAATTATGAGCATCCCATTCATACTTCCAAATGAACATCAAAACTGATTTCCATATTCACACTAGTGTGAATATGAACTCTCATATTCGCACTTGTGCAAATATGACCGTCATTTTGACATTCAAATTGTAAACAAAAAGTCGCCATATTGAAACGAAATTACAAAAATAATGTTTTGGCTCCTTGGGGTCTAGGTTCACTCTAAAATCACGACGACTACGGCTGGTCAAATTATGACGTCCAGCGACAAATTGATGAAATGTCAGCAGATCGTTTCTGTGAAAGTTTTAGTAGGTAAAGAGTAATTTCATAGTTGTTTTCTATAAAAACTATTGGTTAAAATGTAAACTGATAGTGATATTGACTTAGATTTGACACCTCCGAACATAATAGAAGCAGCGAATTTAATACCGGAAACGTCGAAGAGTATGTATCAACGCGCTTATAACCTTTTTTTGGAATGGAAGGTAGATCAAAAGACAAAATCGTTTTCCGAGAACGTTTTATTTTGGCGACTTAGCCAAAAAATTTAGAAGTTCCACTTTGTGGTCACACTTCTCAATGCTGAGAACGACTCTAGTATCTATAATGATATAGATATTGCCAAATATTTGAAACTGAAAGCATTCCTCAAGCGGCAGTCTATATTCAATAATTGCACATTCAACTTCAATTATAGGCGTCTATTTCTGTGTACCTATTAGAAATAGCAATAAAGAAAATATTCACATATTTCTTCAATTTATATATTTTGATTCTGATAGAAAACCCATTAGCGGCGAATTCGGAGTAATGAAATATCATCAGTTTATTTCTTTCAAAGTTTTTGCAATGTATGCATGTATTAAACGTGAACGATATGTTGTCATAGAAGAAGTATAGTATGCAACTCGCAACAAAATGGCCATTTTGCACTCGTATGAATTGCAGCACTTGCCTTCGGCTCGTGCTGCAAATTCCATACTCGTGCAAAATGGGCATCATTTTGTGCTCATTGCATAATATACTATTTTATTTCAAACTTAAACATTACTTGAAAGCGACTGAAAATCATAAAATTGAACTGGTGGTTGTAAAAGGATGAAAATAATTATTATGTGTTCATCTTTTCTAGATCGTCTTACAGACTTTATCAAAAACTTTGAAATTATAAATTAAAATCAACATGGTTTCCGAGAATCAAGATCTACGAAACGGCTTTAGTTTCCTTTTATAATACGGTGGTGGAATATATTGAGTGTGGTGAATGTCCTGCCACGGTTTTTTGTGACCTAAGCAGGGCATTCGATTGCGTGAATCACGAAAGATTATTGTCAAAATTGGAAACATTTGGTATCAGAGGAGTAGCAAATATGTGGATATCATCCTTCATAGAAAATCGTACACAGTATGTTAGCATTACCCAAAACATCAAGAACATATCTCAGATTTTTGATTCACAGTTGAGAACTATTGAGAGGGGTGTCCCCCAGGGCTCAATATTGGGCCCTATACTATTCACACTGTATGTGACTGACATTGATCAGAGTATTCTCTCAGGCAAATATACTGCCTATGCAGATGATTTCTCCTTGACAATAACGGCCCCTACAACATCAGAAATTGAAAAGGCAGGCACCGACGTTATGAAAAATATTACTAGCTATTTCAATGAAAATGACCTTTACTTAAATGTAGATAAAACAACTTCATATAGATTTCACAATAGGCAAAATACATGTAACACAATAACGATCAATGTGAATGGTAGGCCTTTATCTAGCTCTAATGGGACAATGGAATTTCTTGGTCTTTATATTGAGGAGCACCTTGACTGGAAAGCACAATGTGGTCATATTATCTCCAAGCTTCACTCCATGAACTATTTATTCAGGAACTTGCGGAATATTTTAAGAAAAATTCAGTTGATATCTCTTTACTATACATACGTTGACTCGCAAATCAGATACGGAATTTTATTAAGGGGTATGTCGACAAGGATTTCTGAAGTATTCATAGCACAAAAAAAGATTATTTGTTGCATAGCAAGAGTGTCGTACACTCACTCATGCAAACAATTATTTCCAAAGTTTGGAATATTGACAATGCCATGTGTTTACATATATGAAGCATGTTTGTATGTTTTTCGCAACAAAAGGGAATTTACTTTCAATGATGATGTGCATAATTATCATACGAGACACAAGAAAGATTTACATTTTCAATTAGCCCGGTTAAAGTTGAGCAATCAATCTCCGAATTACATGGGCCCTAGGTTGTTCAATAATCTACCACCCCATATAAGAATGAATGACAGTTTATATGAATTCAAAAAAACCTTGAAACAGTTTCTTATAGAAAAGTGTTACTACTCAGTTAGTGAATATCTTAATGATAATAACCATTCGATTTTGAGTTTTAATTGAAGTGTTTTTAACAATTTCAATTTTAGTACTGTAACAACTTTTGAACCAATTCTATAATTGTTTCTTAGAATTTCTCATAGATAAATGTGATTACTTAGTACCTGCATATCTTAGTGAATGTGAATGTGTAACTGTTAAAAATTTTAATTTTTAATTGTGGTTTTTGTGAATGTTGTAATTTTAGTTATGTGACAACTTTCAATGCAATTTTATAATTGTCAAATAAGAAAGAATAAAGAAATGAAATGAAATGTCCCGAGGGTCGTATACGGTTCGAAAGAACAAGTTGAGGAAAAATTACATTTGAAATCACGTTGTGTAGAAGCAACTATTATTTGTGGAATTCGTCCGTGACTTCCAAACTGAAAAATAAAATATCTAGGAAAATAATTTTCGGCCATTTCTCCAGATAGGCCAATCAATAAAGCACTTTTTTCTAACAAAAATACTAGTAGAAAACCGACTGTACCATCACATGGAAAACAGTCTGGAGTTATATTCTGTTATGTTTTCTACTCGCAACTGTCATTATTCAATTTTCTATAAACATTTAAATAACAAAAAACGTATATTTTTGAATTGTTTTGCTTATAAATTGAAAAATAATAGAGCAATTTGGTTGCTTCAATGAAAATAATTATAGATAATTGAAATACAAACAAAATGTTATTTTTTAGGACCCTTTCGGATCAGTAATAACGGAGAAAAACCGGAAAACCCGTTTTTTTACAAGAAATTCATAAATCTGAAATTTTTTAAGAAATAGGGTTGGCCTTTCGCATGGAAGTATTGAATCATGAGTACTTTGAGTGTGCAAAAACCAGGCTCTGACGGATCATTAATTTTGGCACAATTGCAATTTGATTTTTTTTGCACTATATTGCAGCGAGTCTGGATGCTCTAGTGGTAGTCCGATTTCAATTTCTAAAACAGATTTTGAAAGTAGAAGTATAGTACCACAAAACGTATATTCTTATTTTGCGCTAAAATGCTGTGAAGTGGGTGAAACATGACTGAAAACGGCAGAGCTGGTGAAAGCAGTCGAGTGGTAGGAGTGAGCGGGAGATGAGGGGAAGCGTATTATCTCGTAAACCGTTCATTAGGAGAATACCCCTTATCTCCCGGTTTCTCCTACTACTCGGCAGCTAACGCGGGCTCGTCCGTTTTCAGTCATGTTTGCAGGCATTTTTCACCCATTTCGCACCATTGTAGCGCAAAATGAAAATATACATTTTGTAGTAATATAGTTCTACTTTCATAATCTGTTTGAGAGAAATTGAAATCGGGATATCACTAGAGCATCCAGGCACGCTGCAAGATAGTGCAAAAAAAAAATTTAATTGAAATTGTGCCAAAACTAACGAACTCACAGCGCCTGTTTTGTGGACGCATGTGCACATGATTCAATACTTTCATGAGAAAGGACAATCCTACTTCTTGAAAAATGGCGGAGTTATGAATTTTTCAAAACAGTTTTTCAGTTTTTCTCCGTTACTAATAATCTGACAGGGTTGTGAAACATCCCATTTTATTCGTATTTCAATTATCTACGATTCTTCTCATTGGAGCAATCAGATTGCTTTATTAGTTTTTTATTTTATAAGCAAAACAATTTGAAAAACACGTTTTTTGTTATTTAAATGTTTATAACAAATTATTCAATGACAGTTGCGAGTCGAAAACATAACACAAAATAACTACGGACTGTCTTCCATGTGATGGCATAGTCGGTTTCCTACTAGTATTTTTGTTAAAAACTCACTCATTTTATGCTCTATTGCTTGGTGTAAGAAGCTTTTGGATCGGGTGTGTTCATTTTCTCCTGTACAACTCCTTGCAAATTTGGTCTCTAATGGTTCATACTGGCGTTGTCCAAAATATTCGTAATTAATTATTGTCTACCCCTACCCCAGGAACAACAATTTTTGGGATGTTTTCGGGTCGAATGTATTGAATTCAATGAGTCGAATCACGATGTGATAAAATTATTCCTTGCGAAATTGGTCTGAGGGGTAATAAGGGTGTTGGAAGAAGATTTCAAAATTAATTTTTCCTCGGCGCGACACCTGGAATAACTATTTTTTAGCTGATTTTGGGTCGAATGCATTGCATTCGATGAGTAGAATCATATTGTGATAAAATTATTCCTTGCAAAATTGTTCTGATGGGTCATACGGGGGTTGAGAGAAAATTTCTAAAATATTACTGTTTCCAACCCATGTAAAAACTTTTTTTGTAGAATCACTCAGTGATCAAATTATACCTTGCGGAATTGGTCTGTTGGAGCAAACGGGGATCAAAGTCAAAGTCAAAATATAATTTATTGTCGGAAGTTGATGATAAACTTATTGCCAAAGCTTCATTGTATTAAAGATAATGTTGAAAAATTTATGGAAATTAAATTAATACTTAAAAAGTATAATGGTGATACCCCCTATTATCGGAACATCATTCCTGATGAGAGGGAACACCACCACTTTATGCGCTCCGGAGCGACTTAACAAATAAAAAAGATATCCATAATAAAACTATGTTTAAAAGATTTTCACTATAAATAGGTTTACAAAACCCGCGACAATTGTTTCGCTGTACAACAGCTTCTTCAAGCGGAGAAGATATACTAATTTACATGTTTGCTATGTTACCTTAAATATACATCGTAAATTCATTAGGGTGCGGTTGTATACCTGTCTCCTATCTTCTCCGCTTGAAGAAGCTGTTGTACAGCGAAACAATTGTCGCGGGTTTTGTAAACCTATTTATAGTGAAAATCTTTTAAACATAGGTTTATTATGGATTTTCATCAAGTATCGGCTACATCAATTCAAAAAATAAAAAAGAATAATGGGGTGCATTTGCTATTTCAACTGCAGGGAAAAACCCGGAAAAAACCTACAGTACCACATAAATACATTCTCATTCATCAAGGACTTCTCCATCTTTGCCATTCCAGCCCGATCACCATTTCTTCATCAGATCAGGAGTATGCACATGAAATAAAAAAAAAGTGTGAATGTCATAAAAATGTTAAAACTCTAAGCTCGTTTCATGATCCAAAATGATGACTTTTAAAAACTCTCATCATAAAACTCTTGCCGACTATAATAAACTCTCTCTGATAACAAACTTTTCACATCTTTTCTGAAACGAAAAAGTGATGTGATACTTTTAATATTTATTGAAAAGTGATGGAACATCTTACATCCATTATAAAATATCGAGTTGTTGATAATTTTGGAGTTGGAAGTTTTAAATCATTACTCTGTCTGGTACTACGATCAGAAAAACTCTGTTCCAAATAGAGAACTTTATTTTGTGTTTGTGTATCAAACAAACAGTTTCAAGTATAAAAATAGCAAAGACTGTGAGAATTTCATGTTTAAGAAAGAGAGGTCGGTATGAATCCCTATATTTTACTTTGCATAAATACCGCAAGCACGCCTTTGAAAAATTAGGGCAGTCTGAAAACGATGACTACAGCAAACTCCCCAAAATGCAATACCATATCTTAGATGTGATTCAATAAGAGAATGATAAACTGGGTTTGAAACTGAAAATCCTAATTCATTCGAGACAACTCTCAATGCGTAGCAACCCGAAGAGAGCTTTTATATAAAATTTCAACATGCTGTTCGAATTTAAACGAATTATGCAAATAAAGTCCAAGGTATTTTAATTTCATTTTATTTTCAATGAAGCTATTATCTAACGGAATGTTTTCAAGATGACATCTAAAAGATATCATGTTTTTTTTGTGAATGATAGTAAATTTGAATCACACCAATCTTTCAATTATTTCAGATCAAAACGAATCATTTCATCAAGATGATCGTGCTTGTTTTTATGATGCCAACATATAGTAATGTCGTCAGCAAAAACTGTAAAAGAACCTGATATCTGGATGTTCAATAGGTCATTTATGTATAATAAAAAGAGAATTGGTCCAAGTATAGAACCTTGAGGTACACCACAAAAAATTTTCATCGATTCTGAATACCCAGAATTCCTTACTATTTGATTTCGCTCGGACAAATAAGATTAAAACCATAATGATGAAGTTTAAGCAGAAGTATCTCATGATTCATACAATCAAAAGCTTTGGAAAAATCTCAAAACACTGCCCTCTTCCCCACTATTAATTCGCGAATTTAGCTCATATAAAAGGGACAACATTGCATTCCTGTATTTTTATTTTTCTGAAATCCAAATTGAAGGTTATTGATTAAATTATAACATCTCAAAAATTCCATAATTTTCGAATGAATCAGTCTTTCAATAATTTTTGCTAAAATTGGTATAAGTGAAATAGGACGAAAGTTAGATGGATCATCAAAATCTCCACCTTTACATATTGGTATAACCAGAGATGTTTTCAGAAAAGATGGAAAACTGCCTAGCTGAAATGAATCATTTATTAAAATAATAAGAAAACTCAGACCTTGTTTTAGAATATTTTGAAAAATGTTAATGGAAATTTCATCTAAACCACTTGTTCTTTTATTTTTCATACTCCTAATAACATCAATTATCTCATTCATATCCGTATCACGTTGGATCATATATTAACATTCTGGAGATAAATCAAAGAATCATTGATAGGAACAATAGAACTAGTTAATTTCTCAGCTATGGAACAATAAAAATCGTTCAAAGTATCAGGACTCAATGATGACTCTATATGATTTCTATTGTTTTTTCCTCTAAAAATATTTACTATGTTCCAACTTTCCTTCGATTAATTTGTAGCTTCACATATCCTTCTCTTATAATAACTATCATTTGCAGTTTTTATCAATTTTTTATATATTCTGTGATATTTATTGTAGTAATCATGAAATAACTCACTATTAGTTAACTGTCTGATATAATGCAAAGAACGTAAATTTTCTGAGGAATTCTTTATCCCTTGAGTTACCCATTGCTATTTATCTTTAATTTTTATCCTCTGAATTGGAAACGCTTTATTGAACTCATTGCATAAATTATTATAAAACATTTGGAAAAGTTCAATGGACATTAAAACACACTCCCGATTTGTTTCAGAACATCTGGAATAAAACTTGTCATAATTCAACTTGGTATACATTCGACCATAATGTCAATCAATCAATCAATCAAAGTATACTTTATTGTCTGAAGAAAATGATTCTTATTGACAAAGCGTTACAAGTACAATATGAACATAATGAGAGGGTAAAGTCTCAAGATGGATAAATAAGAATAAAAGACACTTAGAAGAATAATTAAAAATACTTAAAAACTGATATCCTAATTAGAAATGAGAAGGTGATTATAATTAACAGAATAATTTGTAAATAAATACACAAGCACATTAAAATTTAGTTAAATACTAGGTATAACAGCTTATTCGTATAGAACTAAGAGTTAACAAGATTGTATGTTTAAATAAAAACGTTGTCAAGTATAGTACGTTAAAAACGAGTAAGTAAAATGTCACAGTGTCAAATCACATTGTCCAGTTACATTGTCAAATTAATTTACATAGGAACCATATCATCATAATATTCCTGCAGGTTATAATAAGCTTTCTGTAATAGAGCATTTTTCACCTTCTTCCGAAAAATCTTCAGAGAAGTGATGTTTCTATAACTAGCTGGCAGATGGTTATAGATTTTTTTACTTTCATACATGATGGAGTTCATTGTCAGGCTAAATTTAGGTAAGGGTAAGGGAACACAGTCTTCATTCCTTGTTTTATATTTTTTTAATTCAGTAGGTGTTGACCCATATGATACCGTTTATCAATTTTATTTGAACACAGGACCACTGTACACTTTATTGCTTCATGATCTGATAGACCTGCGGAGATAACTGAACAAGATATATTCTTCGAATCCAAATTACTACACATTTAATCAATAGTAGAACTGGAAAATTGACTAATACGAGTATTTGACTCAATGATCATTTTCAAGTTGAAAGAAATAAATATGTTTCAGAGAAACTGACAGTTATATGAACTTTCATCAAAATTACATTCAAATCACCAGTTAGGATAATTGAAGAGTTAACTAGTAATCCAGATGGTAGCAACTCCAAATTTTAAAAAAATAAATAAACATCGGATACTGGGGAACTGTACAGAGAAAATGTCTAAAATACCCATGTAACAACTTTTTCGTAATTAATTATTGTCTACCCCCTACCCCTGGAACAACAATTTTTGGGCTGCTTTTGGGTCGAATGTATTGCACTCGATAAGTATAATCCGCTGTGATAAAATTATTCCTTGCGAAATTGGTCTGAGGGGTCATAAGGGTGTTGGAAGAACAGTTCAAAATTAATTTTTCTCGACCCCTGGAACAACTATATTTTAGCTGCTTTCGGGTCGAATGTATTCGATGAGTAGAATCACGATGTGATGAAATTATTCAATGCGGAATTGGTCTGATGGGTCATACGGGGATTGAGAGAATATTTCTAAAATACTATTTTTGAACCCCTGGAACAACAGACCAATTCCGCAAGGAATAATTTTATCACAGCGTGATTCTACTCATCGATTGCAGTGCATTCGACCAAAAAGCAGCTAAAAAAAGTTGTTCCAGGGGTTGAAAAACAGTATTTTAGAAATTTTCTCTCAATAATAATTTTATCATGGCATGATTCTACTCATCTAATTCATTGCATTTGACCTGAATGCAGCTGAAAATAGTTATTTTCTCCTACCCCTATAGAAAGTACACACTTTACTCCCTCCTTAGCTGTCCCATCGAGACTGGCCCGTCGAGCACAGTTTTCACATCCCTTTGTCGTCACTTTGGAGAACATTTCTTTCCCAGGACTCGTTCTTCCAATAAACGGCAAAGCTTTGGAACTCATCACTGCCTCGGGAGGTATGCCCTGAGGCATATAGTCTGCAGAAATTCAATAAGAGCACCAATTCTTACCTACTTTCCGTCGGCTCTCACGTTGTCAAAAGTCAAAGTCAAAATATGCTTTATTGTCGGAATTTAATGATAAACTTATTGACAAAGCTTCGTGGTATTAAAGATAATGTTGAAAAATGTATGGACAAATTAATACTCAAAAAGTATAATGGTGATACCCCCTACCATCGGCACATCATTCCTGATGAGAGGGAACACCACCACTATATGCGCTCCGGGACGACTTAACAAATAAAAAAGAATAATGGGGTGCATTTGCTATTTCAACTGCAGGGAAAAACCCGGAAAAAACCTACAGTACCACCTTATGGTCCTTGGCGAATGAGGGAATACAACAATCAAACATAAATACATGCTCATTCATCAAGGATTTTCCTCTTCATGAAAACCAAAACATGAAAAAAGTTGAAAAACTAAAACCAGATTAATTAATAACAAGATACACAAGATACAATAACACAGTACACAGAGAACAGTCATTTGTAATTACAAAGTAGAGAAGGCTTTGAATACATCACACTCTGAAAATGGATATAATGAAAATGATCTTAATTCAGTTTATTCCTTTGTGAAAGCATGTACTCTTTCAACCGATTTTTAAAATGTACGTTGTTTCTGGAGTTCTTGATCTTACTTTGAAATTTGACAGCAGGATCAATATGGAACAAGTTATATGTTGCCTGTTATAATAACTATGTATTTCAGAATTATTAATTAAAGTCAATTAATTTTAATACTTTATCAATGAGTTAACTGGGATTTGTCTATAATTATACTTCGACTGGTCACATCCGTATAGATCACATTATAGTATTACCTCTTTTACTAACTATGCGCAAGTTGAAAGAATGAATCACCCTGGTCTCCCCACATCCATCCCGCTCGCTGCTCGAATATACTGCAATATATTTCTTGCGCTGAACGTGCGAGGTTGTCAGTCTACAAGTGCGTGAACTAATTAAATCTACACGTTACCTATGGATTGTACGAAATGGGAAAAAATCTAGGAACAGCAATTACCGAAGTCAGATAAATATGGTTTTAGACGAAAATTATAAGATTAATCGACTTACCTGAAGGAAGAATTATCCAAATTTTCCGAGCTTGTCCTCCGACATAATTACACACACTGTAGTTTACGAATCTCACACCCAACGGTACGTTTTTATAGTAGTGGTTTTTATAGCAGACAAAAACCTATAGATACATCGTCACTGGACACTGCTGATAAGAATGCTTCATTCCGTTTTCGTACCTAACGGTGAACAGATTGTTATTTATACGTTAAAATGCCGAAACGCAAAATACATAAAGACAAAGGAAAGATGCGTTTCAAGAAATTGAGACAGGAATTAGACAAGCTTAGGGAAAAGATTTTTTTTCTTTGGTGTTTTGGCATCGACTGCTATGGTCATTAGCCATGTGTTCTGGTAGGCCTTGTTACTGACTCCATACGCCACCTTAGGATCAGCACTGTTAATTGGAACGCAACAGTGAATCGTGCAGGACTCACCCCAGTCGAGCCACGAGATTTTAATAATTTAATCGTTCAAATTAAATAAAAAAATCCCAGTCGCAACTGGGGCTCGAACTCTGGACCTTTAGAAGCAGAATCGTCCTCTGATAGCTGGGAGAAGGGGTTGAAATTATGTCGGAGGACAAGCTCGGAAAATTTGGATTAATCTTCCTTCAGGTAAGTCGATTAATCTTATAATTTTCCTTCGCTTGTCCTCCGACATAATTACACACACTGTAGGTGTTTAAATCAGTGTGATTTTGATTTAAATTAGTAAAACGTAAGCATGTTTTACTAAATTTATTACCTAAAAATACAGGTAAACAAGTAAATAAACATATTGGAAAATGGTTTGAACCTTTTGAACATCATACATAAATTTAAATTGTATAATATTAATTATAATAAATTATATTATATCTAATATAACAATAGGCGAAGTCTTGCAATCATTCAAATTAGTTTTCCAGGTTTAGACTCAATATTGTATTTGCAAAAATTTCGTCGTCTTTTCCAACTAGCCTATTGTAAAATTCGAAAAAAAAAACAATTGATGAGTCAGACCATCCTGTAGTATTCTTTATACTGTTAACATTTACCCCAGTCCTGAAGGCAGCTGACGTAGCAGCGTGCCGAACACTGTGGCTCTTGAATATTTCGGTATTTATTCCACTTTCCCTCAATACCCTCTTTATCCTCCTGCTGATCGTCTGGGAGCTTGCGGGATGAATTGGTTTCTTATGAGTCAATACGAAATTGTCGCAACCATTGCGAATGGCAGATGTTGAATTGATATAGTGGTGACATATAGTGGTGACAACACATAACTCAGGTTTCAAATTGAAGTAAGGGAATACTAATAAAGGTTGTGGTCTTTTTGGCCCGAAGTTTTAATCCTTTCGGATATTCTGAATTCGATTTTTTCTTCAGTTTTAGCTATATCACTCAATCTCATTTTTGAAATAGTTTGTACCCTATGAGCCGTTGTAAGGGCTATTAACGTGACCAATTTCCAATTGAGCTTTTCCAAGCTGATCAAATGTAATGGGTAAAGGTTACTAAGGTATCGCAATACTGGTTCTGGGTTCCAAGTAAATTTATATTTTGGAACTGCCTGTTTGATGTTATACGCCCCTTTTAACAACCTTTTTATTATTTTCTCATCATCGGTATTTGGATGGAAAATGAGATTTAGTGCTGATCTGTGACAGTTGATGACGAAGTATGAGTTGCCAGTCTCTATAGCCTTAACTAAAAATTCAATGTATGCATTCAAATTGTATGGGAGGGGGTTAAATTTATTGTCCTTGCAAAATTGCCAATATTTTTTAAATGTGGCTGAATACTGTTTGAGGGTACTTGTTGTTATGGATTGCAGGATAATTGGGATTGCCGCCTGAGAAATTTTTCTATTGGCAAAAGCTATCCTGATAACTTCCCTGCCACCAGGGAAAGGACCACGCACAAACCTTATGGGAAATGGCTTTCGGTGAATTCTTCTGATTTTTTGGTATGATGAACTTTTCAATGTCCTGATCAAAAGTCTCCACGGGCACAACGAAAAATAATGCACAGTTTTTGAGAAAAAAATTGCTCAAAGTCGGCAAAATGGGGAATTTGGCGGCAATGCACAAGTATGGCAATTTCAAATGTGAGAAGATCACTTGCACAAAGATTCGTCCCAGAAAATATTGGTTTCGGTTCAATCACTCGGGAACAATACATTCAACGCCATGTAAATGAGTTCACAAATATATTATATAATCCAAGTCCTGAACAACGTAAAGCCATTGCATACGTAGATGGGACATATTGTGAAGTGGAGAAAAGCAAGAATTTCAAAGTTCTCCGTCAGTCTTACTGTAGACACAAAAATTACCATTTATTGAATCCAACGTTAATTGTTGCTCCCAACGGTTACATTTTGTCAATTCAAGGACCTTACTTCTCCGACCCCAAAAACAACGACGCGTCAACTTTGCGAAATGATTTTTAGCGAGATATTAATGGTATAAGAAACTGGTTTATTGAGGGTGACATTTTTGTTGTCGCTCGTGGTTATAGAGACGTCATTCCTCTTCTACAAGAATCAGGTATTGTACATAAAATGCCCTACAGTGAACAGCATGGACAACAACCTACTACTGAAGAGGCTAATGTCTCTCGCCTCGTGACCAAAACCCGGTGGATAATTGAAACGCGCAATGGACACATGAAATCAATCTTTAAGTTTTTTTCGACCACAATATCAACCCATCATATTTATCATTTAAGAGACTTTCTTCTTATTGGTGGAGCAATTATTAACAAATACCACCCAGTGATTGAAATAAGAGGAGCAGATGCAGAATTAGCCCAACTGATTCTGGAAAGATTTCGCCAGATAAATAGGGTACAGAACATAATTGAGGAAGAAAATCTCATGAGGAGACGTGGAAGATGGATACCATTGGACCATCATCATTTTCCTTATTTTCCTAGGCTGACTCTGGACTATTTACGGAATTTGACTGTCGGTACATATCAATTGAGACTTGCTCCATCTTATATACAAGATTCAAATCGGGAAGCTCCAAATGAACTTCATTTCGATACCTCACTTCGATATCCCGGATTACTGTGTTTCAGAGTTTTTTCCTGTCATCGCAACGACACAAAATATAAAATGTGGAGACAGTACACAAATGAAAATGATAACCCTATAACAAGTTATTATTGTAATTGTAAGGCAGGTGCCAGAACACTGGGCACATGTGCTCATATATCAAGTGTTCTTTGGTTCATTGGTTACGCCAGACATGAACCAAATGTCAAGTATCCATTAACAAACTTGTTGGACCACATTCTCGATGCGGGAAATCGAAATTGAAATGAGGTGGAACCTCATGTCATTGGCTGAATGCGCTTCAGTTCGTTCAACAAAGTCTTTGTTTTGTGTTTTGTTGAATAATTATTGTTTTAATGTATATTATTTGTTGTATTAAAATTCTAAAATATATTATTCTTCATTAAATCTTCCGACACATTTTTTCGTATATATTTTGTAATACAATTGACTTCCATTATTGTCCCCTGTATTACCCCCTATATATCAACTGAGTCATCTTCTATAGAACCATATCCATATCCATTGACTAATTTTCTCACAATCTGCTGTTTTCGTAATGTTATAAACATTATTTTATCATTCCTCGGAATATGGCTTTATGCATCACCCTGTATAGTCTGCAATTATTGGCAAACGGTGCTGTAAAGACACAAGACCTATGAAAGAATTGCTAAAGCTCATGCTACAATTTCCAAGAGGCATAAAGTTGCAAAATAACACGGTCTATTTCTCCCGTTTCAGTATACCAAATTCCCGATTTTGCCGACTTTGAGCAATTTTTTTCTCAAAAACTGTCCATTATTTTTCGTTGTGCACATGGAGACTTCTGATCAGGACATTGAAAAGTTCTTCATACCAAAAAATCAGAAGAATTCACCGAAAGCCATTTCCCATAAGGTTTGTGCGTGGTCCTTTCCATGAACTATTCAACCGAGCCACGTTTTGGAAAGAGCTGGACCATTCCAATTTCAATAAATAACGTCCCTTCCTATTATAAGTGGCCAGTTATCTTGCTCTATCAAAATTGTTGGTTTCATCTCGGGAAACAAATTTCCATGTTGTTAATTTCTTTCATGAATCGATAGTTTTCCTGTAGTTTTTCAACATTTATTGATTGTTTTGGCAGCTGCATGTGCTTCACAGTTCTGGCATTTCTTATAGTAAATTGCTTCATTTCATGTTTTCCTTTAATACGTAGAGATACCCTTCGTGAATTATTTTCCTTCTTGATGGTATTATCTGTCCATTTCATCGTCAGTGGTTCGGTTTCTCCTGTACATCTCAGGATATTTGCGATTTCTTCTTCAATATTGGTGATTGTGGATGCCTCATCGCACAGAGCACATGTTTCTAGAGTGCCATTCGGGCCTTCCAAAGTAACATGTACAATTTTGAGTAAAACTGTATTTTCTTTCGATTCCAGTTGTTTTGCATGGTAAGTTATCTCGGTAGAAGTGTTTTCGTGGGAACTTGATGAAATATGATCTGGGTTATGTAGTAAACTATTATGTCTACCTTTGCATCCATTAACATTGCATGCTTGTCTTTGCCGTTCTTTCCAAAAGCGGAAACTTTGCAATATCACAAACACGAATACCCAATGATGACATAATAGCAATTTCACATGGATGCCCCAATTCATCCTTAGATTCAACGGCATTTTGTCTACTAGTTCTTTCATCACTTGCGGATTTATCAGATATTCTTCACAATTCAGGCTTTCTAAACATATTCTGTAAAGTGTTCGAAAGTTTGATCAGATTCTCTAAATTTTCCTCTCGAACTGGTTTGGTCTGTTTCAACTGAATGAATATTTGATCAAGAATGTCTTCTTTTCTTCCGAATCTTCTTTCCAACACATCAGGAAAATTCAGTAGAGTGAACACTGTATCCCTAACTTTGCTCTTTAGACATTTTAGGAGCCAACTCATATTTTCTCTATTCAAAAATTGGCATAATTCAGTGGTTTCGTGGAACAATGTGATAAAATTTTGTCACTCTAGGGGATTTCCAGCAAAATAGGGAAGATCTTTGTTGAGAGATTGCCTGGTTATGATTATCTCTAAGTACTGTTTCTCTGTTGAAACTTAGAGTTTTCTTGTTTGTTCCGCTGTTTTTTGTCTGGTGAATTGTTCTTCAAATTCAATAGGTTTTTCTCTGTATATAGCTGTTGATATCGATTTGAATTCCGCTGCCATTTGCTTATCATCTCTATTTTCATTTTCAAGATTTCTGTATGGTATATCTTCAATCCATTTCTGCACTCTATTGTGATTCATTTGACTATTCAGATCATCAACAGATATTTTAGGTTTTTCTTCATCGGATTCAGATTCTTCTGATATTACTGCATTTTTCAATTCCCATTCTAACATGATTTTTCGCTGCGTTCTTTCTAGTCGTTGAATCTCTATTCTCTCTTATTCTTCTTCAATCTTGGCCAATTGATCATGTGCTTCGATTTCTGCTCGAATTCTGAGTTTCCTCGCAGAGCTCCTTGTTGCAGATTTCTTACTATCATCTTTTTTGGAAATATTGGAATTCATATCCAAACTGACTTTTGCCTTGACTTTTTCATCTGTCGTCTTGACATTTGCAATCAGCTCTTTTCCGGATCTAAGAATCTTGAACATACTTTCTCCGGAGGACATTTATTCTTCTCTAGCTCAACTAATACTCGAAGGACCAATATAAAATATTTTTTTCGTATTTCAATAACTTTTTCGATAGTTATGATTAAACTTTAAATTGGAGTAAAATTTTCTGTCAGACTTTCAATCTTAAACTTTTTATTTACGTGGATACATACATTTTGTTATACAATGTGAGTAAATATTCGAAATATCAATTATTACCAAAACAATATAATTTCATATCGAAATATGGAAAATGAACTCATTAGAAACACTGATAGACAGAAAAGCAAGTTCGAGAAACTTAGAAGAGCTGACAATGTACTTATTGATAACCAACAGAAGGTAGACATGTCACACACTGTAATCAACTTATCTGACCGCATTCTCTCTTCCACTGAAATCGCCGTTCTTTCCAAAAGCGGAAACTTTGCAATATCACAAACACGAATACCCAATGAAGACATAATAGCCAACATTGAAACTGCTATTAGAACCTTTCCCGAAGAACAGGCAGAAGAAATTCGCACAGAATGTACACAAATACTATATAAAGCTAATCCACCTAAGAGTAATTTGTCGAAAACCGAAGTGCAGGCCATCAGGGAATTGAACAGAGATGAGAAAATTCTGATTCTACCGGCTGACAAAGGTAATGCACCCATTGTCTTAAACAAAGAGGAATATTTGAATAAGATAGATGTTTTACTGGAACCTTTGATATACAAAGAACTGAAACGGGACCCAACACAAGCAACCGTCCAAATTGTAAATCGCTCTATCAAATCTTCTTCATTGGATGACAACACCAGAAAACGACTGTGAAGAAGTGAAGCTCTCATTCCTAGGCTGTATGGTCTACCAAAAATTCACAAAACCAGCGTGCCGCTCCGACCAATAGTCAACACCATTGGATCACCAACCTATGAACTTGCGAAATATTTGTCCACGCTACTACAGCCACACATTGGTAATACATCTTCCTATGTAAGAGATTCCACACATTTCATCGAAAATATCAAAGAGATTACCATTGATCCAAATGACGTTCTAGTCAGCTTTGATGAAGTATCTTTGTTCACGAAGGTCCCGTTAGATGAAGCCATGAGGGAAATTGAACTACTTTTCACAAGTGATATATCCAATCTCTCCAAAATATGCTTAACATCATCATATTTCTTTTTCAAACAAAATAAATGAGCAATTAGATGGCGTTTCAATGGGAAGCCCACTTAGTCCAGTTATTGCTAATTTCTTCATGGAAAAACTAGAAGAAAAGGCAATTGAATCTGCAAATTTAAAATCCAAGGTATGGTTAAGATATGTAGACGATACGTTTATAATTTGGAGCCATGGACCAGAAAAACTCAATGAATTCCTTAACCATATCAATGACATACACCCGAATATTCAATTCACCATGGAAATTGAGAATGAGAAGAAACTGGCATTCTTAGACGTTCTCATTTCTCGAAAAGAAAGACGTCTAGGGCATACGGTATATAGAAAACCAACACACACTGATCGATATCTCCACAATACCTCAAACCATCATCCGTGCCAAAAACAAGGTATAATCAAGACATTAGTTGATCGAGCTAAAAGAATTTGCGAACCTGTATACCTGAAAGCGGAACTGAAATATCTCAAAAACGCTCTTCTTTCTAATGGATACAAAGAAAGAGGTATTGAGAGGTGTATGAAAAATAGAAGTGGAATCAGAGACGGAAGAATCAATAGTAGACCAAATGACTGTCCATCCAGTGAACCAAGTAGTAGTCAAACCAACACCGAAAAAAGAAAAGCATTCTCACCATATGTTCCCAGAGTTACAGATCGTATTGGCCGTATTCTACGAAAATATGAGATAAGAACCGTTTATAAACCTTCAAAAAAACTGAAAGACCACTTTAGATCAGCGAAGGCCAAACGAGACATACTATGTTATTCTGGGGTTTATCGCATTCCATGTTCCTGTGGCAGCGTTTATATCGGAACCACGAAACGCTCCGTTAAAACAAGAATCAAAGAGCACAAGGCTTGCTGTCGGTTAGGGTACACACATAAATCCGCTGTCGCAGAACATACTCTCAACAACGATAACCATAGAGTGAAATTTGAAGAAACCCAAGTCATATCTTCAATATCTGCCTATTACTCAAGATTCTTCCGGGAAGCAATTGAAATTCAGAAACACCACAACAACTTCAACAGATCCGAAGAAGGACTACAATTGAACAAGATTTGGCTTCCACTTCTCAAAAATTCTAAGTTAGCTCCCTACCCACAAAATAACGGTACGAACGATTCCATGATGTCAGCTAACGCTATGGACCAATCTGATGTTAGAACGTCAAATCACAGGTATTTATTGAGACAACGTATAAAAAATGTCAAGCATTTGACAGCGACTTAAGAAACCAGAAACTTTGAAAATATCTCTTGAAAATGCTAACCACTCGTGTTGGCGAAACGTCGAGATCTTCTTTAAACATACGTCGGCCTTACAACCCAAAGAACCACCACGTAAGTGACGATGGCCGCGAAAGCCTTTCACAATTTATCAAACAATATAACAATTGTCAAAAAGAAGATTAATTAACATCAGTATTAGAGGTGAAGGACTGACTTTAAAAACGGTTCACATCCAGTTCTAAGAGACCACTACCAATACGAGCCCTGTGTATGGGAAAAAAATGTGTTGCCTCCACAGATGTTCTCTATAGAACACACATACCTGGCAATTTGGATAGAAAATGATTATCATCAGCATGTTTCCAGTTCTGAGGAATATCAAGGGTATGGACACATTAGGAACAACTACAGGTTGGCTTGAAAAATTATTTTGTAAATTCTATAATAAAATTCTTAGTAGGCAATTAATACAAATTCATTAGAAGTGAATAATTACTATATTTACATGCATACACTATACACCGACTGTGTATACCATACTAATCACATACGAGAAATGCCAAAATGATCATTACAAAAACAAGAAACCATGAAAGCAAATTTCAATCAGGTGGAACAACATTTCAATGAACTTCTTTGTTGATTTTGGGATCGCCTTTTCTTCAGATTCTTCAAACATCTACAATGTGATCTATTCGGATGTGACCAGTATATTAAGGATTAAACGACTTACCTTGAGGAAGTTCAATCCAAATTATACGAGACTGGTCACATCCGAATAAAGAAACACCCTCCCAAGGATACACTTATTTATGTGTGTATATGCATATAAGAGTATATAGTTTTGTATACGTAGACAAGTATCCATTTTTGTTAACCCTACCCCAAAGGCAATCAAGTAACCATCATCGCAAAGTAAATTGAAGTATATTCGAGCAGCGAGCGGGATGGATGTGGGGAGACCAGGGTGATTCATTCTTTCAACTTGCGCATAGTCAGTAAAAGACGTAATACTACAATGTGATCTATTCGGATGTGACCAGTCTCGTATAATTTGGTTTGAACTTCCTTAAGGTAAGTCGTTTAATCCTTGAGTATGTTTACTTCAGATGAAGTATATTTTGACTTTGACTTTCGAATGTATTTGACCCATCTCATGGAACAGCCCTCTTATTTTCCGAAAGTATTGCAGTGGAATTAAAAAAAAAACTGAATTTATGCGGAGGCGGAATACACACGTAATGGGGCGAGGGACTAATATGTTTATTTTAGATGACGCTCAGTGTATTTGACTTATCATTTACTTGAAAGTATCAGCCTTTGAATCAGTTTTCAGGCTCACGTTACCTACCCACTGCTTAGAAAATGAAAAAATGTTTGAATGAAATGTGAAAAATGTAACTGCCTGGAAGTTGAATCACATTAATGTTTATCCATGGGCCGTGGTGGTCGGCTGGTAGTGCGTTCGCCTCGTATGCGTGGGGTCGTGGGCTTGATCCACCGATTCACCTGTCTCGTGCATGGCATCACACGTTGAAACATAAGGGCTGCGCCTTCCCTAGCTCACACAACTCTCGAATACTTCTGAGGGTCGTGCGTAGGGGTGCAATCGGTTGACGGAAATAACAAAAAAAAATTAACCAAATGTATGAATGAAGCGAAAATACAACAACAATAAACTGAAATTAAAGTGGAACATTATTATATTACAATTATTATATAAACATTTTATGCCTTCTGCATAATCTCCCTATGCATAACAAAATAGTTTAAAAAACTGACATATCAGCTTCTCGTAACCCTACTTTTATATTATTCTTGATGCTTTCTACCATTTCCGCCCCAGAGTTTGTTCCTCCAATATCAGGAGTATGAATTTTGTCTTCAACTATGGTTTTGCGGATTGCTTTTGTTATGAGCTCAGCATGAGCATCCTTCTTCAAGTGATAGAGCAAGTTCTTGGATGCATTGAGCATTGCTACTGGGTTGACGAGTTCTTTATCTGGAAATTTTTTTTCTGGGTTATTAAATTGAGGGTAAATTTGTTTTCAATTAAGTTGTAACAATCAATTCGAACGATAAGAAACTTGAGTAATTGGTCAAACATGAACAGAAAAACCACAGTACATAAAAATAATGTTATGAGATATTTACCCACATCTTTTACAGGTGACCCGGTATATGAACGTATATTTGAACAAAGAGGGCTAAAGAAGGGGGTCGCGGACTGAAAGGAGATGTATAACGCAGGTCCCCGTGCAGTATACGCGCAACCTTTCGATGGCCTGGATCGATTACTGCAAGGCATTTGATACAGCTTCGCATGAGCCATCATATGCATTTACTTAGATGCCTTACCGTACTAGATCAAATAGTGAGATACATTGGACAACTAATGTCGCTCTAGAGGACTAGCATCACTATAAGATTAAGTCCACACGGGCAAGTTTCAGGAAGACTCTCCTTCAGTGCACTGCAACTCCCTATTGCCACTTTGTCTGCTGCAGGTAAGCCCGTGGAAACAACTGTGGAATTCCAGCAACCGGAGGTATAAAGTTCACCCAAACTGTTATAACGATAAGCTCTTCGAAGAAATAAAACGTAGAACTCAAGGCCCAGGCGAGTCTATGCAGTCACGGCTGGGTACTTCGAGAGGTTGACGTCCCGATCTCCGAGGAAGCTAAATTAAAGATTTTGCTTTGCAATATATCTCCGTACTATCAGGGCCAACTAGGGTTGGCAAACATCACCTCTATAAGTGAACTATTGACTTTTGGTAGAAGACTTGAGGTTAGAAAGGCGTCCATCGAAAGGTTCCCGGCACCAACTCGAAAAAGTAGTGCTCTGGAATCAGACCTTGCGTACATTGCCGTATCTGAAGGCGTCCCTGCGAGTGTATCTTTGGTAGCGACAGGGTCGTTGGGAAGCAACTAAGGTAGCGCTCTCTGCTTTCGCTGAAACTTACCAGGTCACCGAGCTATAGGCTGCATCTCCAAGAAATAGGTTTGTTTCAAATGTAGGAAGGAATACACGGTGAAGACCTGTCCTATGTGTTCAAGGTCAAACTCCCATCGGCGTGTCTAAGAGGTCGTAGATACGACGCCGTATATACAAATTTTACCCTTCAACCAATCCTGGATTACGTCTTGGATCATGCTATTGGGTTGTTCCTTACTTGGGCTTCTCGATTCTGGTGCTTCTCGAACGATTTTAGGTGCTCATTGTTGGGACATAGTTGGACGTGCAACGAGTTTTAATTAGCTTTAGGCTTTTATAATGGCAACTAAGCTGTCAGAGTGATAGGGTGTCTCGCTACTAACTCAAGTGGAGACGAGAGTGGGTCAAAACAAAATCTAAGAATAATCGGCTGAAAGAATGCCCAAGGTGCAATAATCAATGGCATAAAAGTTTGCGAGATTATTCTGCATTAAATAGCAAGTGGAAAAAGTGTCATAAGAAAGGACATTACACTAAATGCGGCTTCAGAAAAAATGTAAGCAATGTCGATGTCAATGGAACAGAACAATTCAGCAAGTATTGAGTATTCAACCATCAACAATATTAATGGAAAAACCAATGATCAACATATCAATGTAAGAGTTAGAACATTTAAAAACCCTTCGAGAAGTTTTCTTCATAAAGTCATACCAGATACAGGAGCAGAAGTATGCGTCGCTGGAGAAGAGTTCATGCATATACCTACATACTCCTGAAAAGAACTAAAAAAGGACCATATTGAGTTGAAGTCAGCAGACCATTCGAAACATAATGTCTTAGGTTACATAGAATGTGAAGTAGAGTATGGAAAGGCGTCCACCAATATCAGAGTGTACATATGCTCTAGAGTTAAAAACCTTCTTCTTGTTAAACAACCTTTAACCGAATTAGGAGAATTCACCGAAATTTTCCAAAACCTCTTCCCAAGTTTTTGACAGTGCATATCGATTATATTCATGAAAATCCTTCTGAAGAAGACTGTGAGAATATACGCAATATTATTCTGAAGAAATATGAGGATGTCATCAACACAGAAGCGTTAAAACCGATGGAAGGCAAGCCAGTACATATTTATTTGGACAATGTTGTACCTCATGCCATTACATGTCCCATTTGCGTGGAGAGACCCTGTTAAACAAGACTTGGATTCAATGGTAAAAAGTGAAATAATAAAAGCTGTGGAAGATATACCATCTGATTTCGTGAGTCCTTTCGTTATTGTTCAAAAACCAAATGGAAAAATTAGAATTTGCGTTGATTTTACGAAATTGTACTATTTTGTGAAAAAACCCGTGTACCCATTCAAATCTCCATGGGAAGCGGTATCTAACATCAATTTGAATTCAAAGTTTTTCTCAACTTTGGATGCTACATGTGGTTACTGGCAATTGAAATTAGACGAAGACATTAAAAAACTTACTACATTTCTGACTCCATGGCGTCGATACCAGTTTTTGCAAATTACTCTCAATCCGAAAAAGTTTGAGGTTGAATATGTAGGATACATAGTGGGGAGAAATGGAATACGAAAAAAATCGAAGCTATACAGAAATACCCGAAACCTCTTAATTTGACAGAGCTCCGATCATTTATGGGAATGGTAAACCAATTAGGAAGTATTTTAAAAGAAATAAGTTCTGCAGCTGCACCTCTAAGAGATTTACTGAAGATCAATAACAAGTATATGTGGTCTTCAACTCATGATGCTGCATTTGAAAAAATTCGTGAAAAACTGGTGACACCTCCCATTTTAGCTCATTTCGATCCATCGTTGCCCACATCTTTGCACGTAGATGCTTCTCGCCTGAAAGGTATTGGTTACGCCCTTCTACAGAAACATGGCAACATGGAAATTAGTTCAGTGTGGATCAAGATTCATCTCGGATACGGAATCACGCTACGCTATGATAGAAATTTGATTACTAGGAATTCTTTGGTCAGTATGCAAATTACGTACAGATTATTTCGTAATCATGACTGATCACAAACCGCTGATACCGATACTCAATTCACGTACATTAGATGAGATAGAGAATCCTAGAATTCGAAGACTCAAAGAAAAACTTTTGGGATTCAACTTCATGGTAGAATGGAAAAGTGGTAATACACATACGATTCCTGATGCACTTTCGCGTTCACCTGTATCAAGAGCACAAGAAGGGGACTTATTAGCTGAAGATGCTACTGTTCATTTGAATTCTTTCATAGTACAACAGATTTCTCTACTGGACAATACAGAGGAAATGTGGAGAGCCACACATCCCCAAGATCCGTTATTTGAAGTTCTGCAACTGAGAGTAAAAAATGATGAAACCTTTCGAAAGTTAATTGAAAACATACGAAAAGTTTTTCCTAGTTCAAAACAGGATCTGAATGTTGTCTTGAAGCCATACTGGAATGTAAGAAATGAACTGAGTTATGACAATGGATTGATACTCAAAGGATGTAAATTGTCATTCCTACGTCAGCTAGGAGAATGGTGTTGGATATATTGCATGAATCCCACCAGGGAATCGGAAGAACAAAGCGTCGTGCTCGTCAAGTGTACTGGCCATCTATGCCAAATAGATTATCGGGATGGCCAATAGTTTGTCATTATGGAAATCAAGATCCCACGAGTCTCAAATTGATGAAAGATTTCCGAAAAATTTTCTCCGATACTAGTGTCCCGCTGCTACTTTCTTAGTGGAATGGAATATTGTACGTTGTACATCCACTCCACATTACCCACAAAGTAATGGACATGCCGAGGCTGGTGTCAAAGCAATGAAATCTCTGATTACGAAATGCGTAAATGGTGGAACTTTAGATGAAGATAAATTTTACGCAGGTCTGCTTGAGTACAGAAATACTCCAATATCAAATAATCGTTCTCCAGCGCAGATTCTATTCGGACGTCCCATTCGTTACCTAGTCCCAGCGCATTACTGGCCCAGCGCAGAATGGCAAATCGCTGCAGAGGCATGTGAGAAAAAATCGATGAGGGACCATAATAAAATTGTTGAATACTATGATCGACACGCCAAAGATTTAAAAGAGATCCCGTTAGGTTCTCGAGGAAGAATTCAAGATCCGACAACTAAGCTGTGGGATCGTTGCTATTCACGGAATAGAAGATTCATTCGGATGATTCCTAAAGGGGGTAGGCAGATGGAAGACTAAAATATATGGATCACCCTAGACATAAAGGAGGTTAATGTCAGATATATGTTGAAGTTTAATTAAAATAAAGATATTTTCTATAACGAATCTAACAGTATGGTGCTCCTTACCACGTAGTGTTCACATATTAGCATTAGGTAAAAGACTATGCTATGAAAAGGACACGGTAGAATACTAAGTGTTAGATCTGGTACTTGGAGTGCCAAGTCAGGTCAACTAGGGTGGAACAACCAGGTTGATCGTAGCTGTAATGTTGCTTCTTACAGTCTCTGCTACAAGTGCAGGAAACTAGGATGGTACAACCAGGTTGATCTTAGCTGAAATGTTGCCTCTTCGACAGTTTACGCTAGGTACCAGTACATGAATGCCCTACTCAGTGGCTGTAGTAAGTGGAAGATTGTCAACAGGAAGACATACCATATATCAATGGAGTCATGAAACTTCCTCCAGAAAGGAAAGAAATCTTGTATTGGGGACAGAACTATAGTGCCCTATAAATAAACCCTGAAAGAACTTGACATTTTGTTCAACAACTTGGATTGCCTAATGAATACCTCTGTCCAGCACAGGCCTAAGTGCTCTCACAGTGGAAGATGCTTTCGGTAGGCTCTTTCAGATGTAAAAATATCCTGGTCAAAGGGTTAACAGCGGCACATACGTAATCAGATCCTGAAATACATGAAGAACTGCCAACTGAGAGGAATACCATGTGCGAGGAGACTTACCAGAGATAATTGGGTTATAGAGTTCCCCGAAAGGTAACGTTCAGAAATATGCATACAAAGCAATTCAAACGACTAAACGAAAACTGGAACCTTTTGGCAGTTGCAAGATATATTCCCATTACGGATGATTCAAATAGAATCAAAGTTCTTACAACTAATTTTCCCCAATTCTTTCGAAGTGAAAAAGTCTCGCTAATTAATCTTCGTCTTCTCAAACTTCAAGTCAAAATGTCAAATCCGTGTGCATTGTTGCCTTGTACACTTCTCGAAGAGTATCACACTCTCAACGTATTATTCTTTTTCCACAAGCTAGAAATATATTATGAAGATTGTTCCTCAAATGAAACACGCCTGAGTAATACTGCATGGCATAACCCATTTCGCCTCTGCAGAAGTCACAACAACCACAAGTCTATGGTCTACTCCGCTAAGGGCGCACACCCAAGACGTGGAATGAAAAGTGTTAACAGAGTTCCGAAAGTGAACAACTAAATCACGACTGACAATTAATAACCTTGGGATAACTTGAAATATGACGTTACCAATGCATGATGACGTAAATGTAAAATGGATATACCTGGTAGTATTATGAAAATACACATTGGGAATGTCTACACCGAATACCGTGCCGTAAGTGAAACTTCCGTGTTCAATTGAGAAATAGTGGGATGGATTACAAGTGAATGAATACACTCTCGTAGAAGCACCATTTTGATAGCAATTTAGGTATTGTCAGTGTATGAAAATTATGAAATAAATGCAGAAGGCAAAAAGTGGTAACATGCATGTGAAATATGCTTCAAAATTTCGATATACCCAGTAAAAAAATAACGTTACAGATAGTTGGGAATCACATTGTATTGTGGACAGGTGGTATTTTGCACTGTTGCCAATGGTCATCGATGCTCTAGTATCGGAACATATTCCATGCTGATGAGAGTTAGAGATCGTGTAAGATTAATGGAATTGTTGGTGGTTCCGGAGTTGGCTCATAGTCTCATTTTTGGAACCGATTTCTAGAACCGAAAGAGCATAGTCCCTGACCTCCATCACAACAAATGGCAATCCTCCAATACGACGAGTGTCCGTGCTCAGTCAAGTTCAGGATTTGACTGTGCTTACGACGACGGAGAAAACTCGTCTTAAAGCTGTTTGTGTAAAGAACTTATGGGAATGTCTTTAGGATGTACGAACTTGACAGAACACTTAATCAAGATCAATCACGAGCCTATTAAACAACGTTACTACCGGGTAAATCCGGTAATCATGAAAAAATGATGAGGAGTTGAATAAGATGATGGACGAAGGCATAATGGAACGTAGAGTCCATGGTCATCCCTCATCTCACTTGTGATAAAAAAAGACGACACCTACCGGTTTTGTGTGCACTATAGAAAATTAAACGCAGTTACCGAACAAGATAGCTATCCGCTGCCCATGGTATCAGACACTTTGGATAAGTTGAAGGACGCTCGATACCTCTCAACGTTAGACATCAAGTCAGCCTACTGGCAAGTGCCTGAGTGGGAAGAATCTTGACCTTACATCGGTTTTACCGTCCCAAACAGGGGGCTCTTTCAGTTTCGTCGAATGCCTTTCGGCCTACATGTTCTCCTGCTACGTAGCAGCGTCTGATTGACCGAGTATTATGCCCGGAGTTGGAGCGCCATGTGTTTTGCTATTTGGATGACATTGTTATTGGGACTCAGACTTTTGAAAAACACTTGGCAGTTTTAGACGAGGTTTTCCGTCGATTGCGGGAAGCGCACTTGACAGTTAATTGGGAGAAGTGTCAAATATGTTGTCTGGAAATGATGTTTCTCTGGGGTGTCATAGATCGTAGGGGTTTACGGGTAGTGTAAATGTACTTCTGTAAAATCAACGACTTAAACAGAAATCTCGGCGTTTATTCTTCTGACTTTACAATACTTTTTTCTGACTTTTTTGTCACTGTCACATTCACAATCTTTTTTTATAATATCATACAAAGTGTATCAAAATCAGTTACATAACATCAAAAAACATTGAAATGAAACAAATCTTCCTCAACATTCTGCCCCCTGGTGAAGCTCTCTTCACAAATTCATCCGTGCGTTTACATCCAGTTCACAGAGCTCTTATCCACTGAAGGACTGTTTTGGAATCAGTTCAAAAATGGGTTTCCTTTATTTTCACTTCCAGATCCTCAACTATCGTATTTGTCAATAGAGCTGCCAAAACAGCTGCTTGAAATTATAATCGTGGTATCGACATGCTTTCCAAAAGTGGTACTCTGGTCTTTGCAGCAACTAGGTATACCTCAAAGATTTTTTCTTTATGGAGTCTCAGATACACACTAGCCGCGAACGCTTTTTCGCTCGAGTCACAGAATGAATGAATTTCTGCTTGATCACAATTCTCCAAACTCATTGTTATTCCGTAACATCTCGGGATCCTTAAGAGGGTATAATTTTCTTTAGATCGGAAATCCATGAACTCCAGAATTCATTCAAGCTGCTTGGTATTTCGTCATCCCATCCTATATTCGTTTTCCAAATTTCCTGAAGTAAAATCTTGATCGTAACTATGATGTTTCCCAAAAATCCTAAAGGGTCGTAAACAGATATTGTGAACCTCTCTTTTCGTCGGAATTTCGTTCCATTCAGAACATTTGTATTCACTTTGTTAAAATTCAATAAAAATACGAAAATGTCTGCGTCAGGCACCCATTGAAATCCAAGAACTCTTTCTACACAGTTTTGTGTGATTTCGTCAAGATTTTCCATAGATTTCGATCTCAAATTTTCTGGTATACTTTCCAAAACTTTTCTTGAGTTAGATGTAAAATTGCGAATTTCAAAGCCTCCTCTTCTATGAACTTCTAAAACATTTTTTATCTGTTCAATTGTTTCATCCTCTGTACATTTGCTATCTAAATAGTCATCTACATGATGTTTCTTTATTATAGCTTTCCATACTTCGCTGAACTCCTCTGCATATTCTGTAGCATTTCTATTCTTGATGTATTGTGCCAAGAATGATAAACATGTTGCTCCGAAACTCATTACCATCATTTCATAGTTGTCAGGGTCATTCTTCCTTTCTCTTCCCCTCCAGAAAAAACGTTGAGCTGTTCGGTCTTCCTTTCTTATAGCCACTTGATAAAACATCTCTTTCATATCCTCTGTATATGCTACTTTGTTTTGTCGAGAGGTTATAAGAACGCTGGTCATTGGTCTTAGCAGGTCAGGACCTTGTAATAGTTCAGAATTCAAACTAACCGATTTTGTTTTTGAATTAGCATTAAACACAAGCCTCAGCTTCTTCTTATTTTCGTTGAATACTCCAAAATGTGGTGATTACCAAACTGTTTTGCTCTCCACAGTAATTTCAGCTTCATGCAACTTCCTCGCATATCCTTCAATTTTTCCGCAATACTCTTTCTCGCAATTTTCATCTTTGTCCATCTTTCTTTCCATGCAATACAATCTACTCAGAGCATTTTTCTGATTACCTGGAAATTCGACATCGTCTGTTTTCCACAAAAGGCCAGTTTCAAATCTGAAACCAATTCTTCTTCTAGTGTCTTCCATTATTTTTTCGCACCTTGTTTTCGTCAATTTTTCTATAATTTTCACTCCAAACGATTCTGTGCTGAATGACTTTTACATTTGGATACCTAATTTTCAAACCCCTGATGTCGAGTGTTTGTCCCGGCAATTTTATATATTTTATTGTTCTCACTCCATTCAATTGAAAATACTTAGATGGATGTCGTGGGTCAGACAAACTAATATCTACCTTCATCGAATTGTCTTCCTGATGAGTTAGGCCATTTGTCCATTGGTAGCACAGGTACTCATTTTCACCAACTAATTGTAGTTCATCTGCTAGATCAGCATCTATCAAGGATACCGTCGATCCATCATCATAGAAAGCATATATAATGACTTATTTTTCTTTTGATTTTATTTTTACTGGTAAAATCTTGAACAGTACATTGTAACTATCATTTCTTGTCGAGTTCACATTTTTGGTTCGAATTTCTTCGGGTCTGCTGGTTATTTCTTTGCTCTTATGGAGTAGGGGGTGATGCAACCCAGAACAGTTATCTGTCCCACAGGAAGTCTTGTTATAAAAATTATTTTTGAAGTGATTCGATTTAAGACAGCACATACATAGTTTGTTCTCTGTCACAATTTTCCATCTATCATCTTCTGAAATGTCTTTAAATTTCTCACAATCCTGAAGCTGATGGTTTTGTGAACATTTCAGGCAGTTCTTTCTGCTCAACATTTTTTTTTTCGATTTGGTGATTGATAAAACGGTGTCTCTTTTTGGATAACTTGACGGACCTCTTCCCGAATTTTCTGTTCTCACCAATGGACTATCGATGTAACAAGAAATCTTTGCCTATTCTTTAAGCCATTCGGAAAATACCTTCAAGTTGATGTTGTTCGGATTATTCATGAAACGTTCTCCCCAATCAAGACGTAGAAAATAAGGAAGTTTTCTGGATAATTCTTCTAACAGCTGCATGTTATTCATATGGGATATTGTATTGAGCGCTTCAATAGTAGATGTTAAGTTCAATACTGCGTTCGAGAAGTGAATCAGAGAATCTGTTCTACCTTTAGCTGGCGATGCAACCTTTCTGGCCTTTTCTATCAACATCGATATTATTATATCTGGTCTCCCGAAGTTCATTTCCAGAGATTCGATGATGGTTTGCAAATTACTCGAACTGATCAGCAGTGGTTTGACTATATCCCTTGCGCAACCACGAAGACATTTTTGAAGTCTTATCAGTTTTTCCTCTTCTGAAAATTGACATGATTTTGTTGATCTTCTGATTTGGGAGATGAATAGCGGCCATTCTTCTGGATCACCATTGAATAAAGGTAGTTCTCGAAGCGAATGACGAGCAAAAAGGGTTTCAAGTTGTCCATGTGTATTTTTGTTTTCAAATTTGTAGTCTTTGTCATTTTTCACCAGACTAACACTTTCTTTGCTGTTCGATTTTTGATGATTCAAACAACATTCTTTCTGGTCAATGTCAACGTTATTTTTATCTGAATTGTTACTTCTGTTTTCAGAGTGTCCCCGGCCATATTAAATTTGATTTGATTCTGAAATTCTCAGCCAGTTGTTAACTTTTTTAATACTATTTATTATACCTTCATTATTGCTTCCATGATTTCTGGAAATTTGACTACCTGGTGTACTGAGTTGCATTTCTAATTCCATATCTATCAGTTCTTTCTCTCTAACATATTTGCGTTTATTTTTTCTTCTGCTAGTTTTATTTTCTCCTCTTCTCTTTTCATTTTCTCCTCTTCAAGTTTCGTTTGCTCCTCTTCTAATTTCATTTTCTCCTCCTCTAGTTTCTCTTCTAGCGCAGCTTTTTGTCTAGCAGCTTCTAAACGTATTTGAAGAATTTGTCTCTTTGACAAACTGGCACACGTTGATGTCACCTCTCTTCTGGAACCTTCCACTCCTACTTTGCTATGTTCTTCTGAAAATCTTTTTCTATCCACTGATACCTTTTCTCTTTTCATTATACCAAAAAGATTTTCTCCTTCGTCATATAACTCACTGGGTTGAGGTTCCAACTTTTTTTCGTTGTCATCATTTATGTCCTAGTGTACTTCAACTTGAATCATCGAAACAGATTTCTTCGACATATTTTTGTTTCTTTTGTTTTCTTTAGTACTTTTCTCGTTAACTCAAAGGACCAATGTAAATGTACTTCTGTACTATCCAATATTTCAGTAAAATCAACGTCTCAAACAGAAATCTCGCCGTTTATTCTCCTGACTTTACAATATTTTTTTCTGACTTTTTTGTCTCTGTCACATATAATATCATACAAAGTGTATCAAAATCAGTTACATAACACCAAAATGAAACAAATCTTCCTCAACAAGTAGGTCCTGATAAGGTTCGGGCAACGTTGTAGATTCCTGTCCCGAAAACCATATCTGAGGTTCGCCGAGTCATTGGTACATTTTCGTGGTACCGAAGGTTAGTTCCAGATTTTTTCACGGTTATAACACCTATCGCCGCCGTTCTCAAGAAAAATCGAAGTTTCATATGGACTTCCGAATTTAATCATGCCTTGCATCGAATCAGGGAACAGCACCCATTTTTAGTTGTCCGGATTGTTCCCTACCCTTCGTCATTCAGATAGATGCCTCAGGGTACGGCATAGGGACCGTACTCACTTAGCCGACTACTGAAGGAGATAAGGTAATATGTTACCTGAGCAGACAGGAAAGGAATTATTCGACGACTGAGAGGGAATGCCTTGCAGTTCTATGGACCATTGAGAAGTTGCGCCCATATATTGTAGGCGTGACATTCACGGTCATGACTGACCACTACAACCTAGAATCGCTTCATCGCTGAGGGATTTGGATGGGAGATTGGCCAGATCGGCTATTCGAATTCAACAGTTTGATTTACAGATAGTCCATAAGAAAGGTAAGGACAATGTGGTACCGGTCATGCTGAGTAGATCAGTTCCAGTATTGGATTCGTTGAAGGTCCAGGGTGAGGTTATAAAAGATACTTGTTACAATGGGATGTGTGATAACTTCCAACGATTCCCTCTCAGGTTTAGTCAGTGGAGAGTCACGGAAGGAGAGCTTCTAGAGTTCGTTCGAGACCGCTATACAGGGTTGTGTAGGCCGACGGATCAATGGAAGTTGGTGGTTCAAAATCGGAAAGGTGTGGGGTGATATCGGCTGCTCATGATCCGTCGACCGCGGGTCATTTAGAAATATACAAAACCTTCTCAAAGTTGGCCGAGAAGTACTATTGGCCCAAAATGCGCCACGATGTTGCACATTTCGTGAAACATTGTCAGTTGTGCACTGCTTATAAGCCTGATCAAACAACCCCAACATGATGGTCTCACATCCGAAAGTAGACCGTCCGTGGGAGATGGTGTCAACAGACCTTATCGGTCCTTTGCTGCGTTCCTCCAAAGGTAATATGTTCATTCTGGTGGTGACAGACTACTTGAGTAAATTTTGCCTAGTTTTCGCCCTCAGGAAGGCTACTATGGATGCGATTGTACGTCGCGTCGTCTCGAAGATGATGTTTTCTTTTTATTTGGGATTCCCCGCATTCTGGTATGTAATAATGGGAGTCAAGTTAGGAGTGCGGAGTTCAAGGAATTCACTGACAACTATAAGGTCTTCGTCAAATTTATTGCAAATTATCACCCTAGGGTCAACCTTACCGAGAGAACCAACCGTTCGTTGAAAACGATGTTATCCATGTATGTCGCGGAAAATCATAGGAAATGGGATATAAACCTTCAAAGAGTAGCGTGTGCTTTGAGAACAGCTTAGCATGATACAACTATATTTACTTCATTCTTTGTTCAGTTTGGGAGAAATATGTCTCTCTTCGGGGAAGACTATCGAGAGGAAGAATTGTTTGGCGAAGGTGGTGGAGCCCGAGAGGCAGAGGTTAGCAGGAACGCTATGTTGAGGGACGTGTTTCTAGAGGTGCAGAGACGATTGGAGAAGTTGGGGAAGAAGAGCTCTAAGATACATAATCTGCGGAGGAGATATGAAGAGTATCGGCCTGGTTAGCGAGTGTGGAAAAATTACGTACAGTCGGACGCCACTTGTTATTTTAATTGTAAAGTATGTTGGACCATACGTTGTCCGCAAGAGGGTATCGCCTTGGGCTTACCTCCTCCAGGATGGATTTGGTAAAGTGTTGGACATCGCCTGGCACATCAAAGACTTGAAGAGCGCTCCATAACATGAACCTGGGGAGTAATCCGATGAGGCCGCGACTTCATCGGAAAGGATAAGTCGGTGATATTTCATGGTTAATTTTCGAAAAAAAAATGGTAATCTCGAGTTATACGAGGCGATAAAAAATTAACCGAACTCGGTTAATTTTCTTCTATTAAAATTAATCAACCATTTCATACTTTCAATCTATGATTGGGATGATGACCGTAAACATTGCCTAAAGAAGAATAGTCAGACAATCCCTGTGCTGAATGCATTGGATGGCCGTCACTTGAGCCATCTATACTATTCTACTAGAAATATTTAAAATGTATCCAGTAATGTGGCGCCGTCATCAGAACAAAACTATACTTCTGTCTCTTTTTAAAATAGAACGTTAGTTTTCATTCGTTTCATTCAGAAATGTGCGGAATATTGTCATAGGTAAGATGTTGAGAAGAATAAAAGACGAGCCAAAGTTTGTATTCGGATGTTTCGAATATTAGATGACGATCAGTGGTAATTTTATATCGCTGCAATTAAGCCCAATGAAACGCGTAATGTAGTATTATTCTTACTGAAAAATAATGCCTAAGTATAGGTAGAAAAAATGTTCTATTACGATATTTAATCGCAGTTGATATGTTTTGAAAACACATAAAGAATATTCATTAGTGCTTAAAGGTTCCTAACGAGTATAAGTAAATATAGTTATTTTCCTAACGCAAATACAGTCAGGCGAACGACGCGAAGCGGAGTTTGTATAAGTTTTTGCCTGCGGAGAAGGCACTTTGCGCACCTGTTAGGAACAACATTTTTCCTACAAGCTTCATATCAGATAGCAACGAATATAAAAAAAAAATATAACTTATTGAATAATTTTTAGTTAAACTTGATGAAAAGAACCATACAGCAGAAAAGTACTACTTTACGCACGCTCGTCGGAAAATAAATTTTTCTACGACTGTGCATAATTTATAGTTTTTCGCACTGTTCATAGTCCGAAAGTGATACTTTTCAGCACACCTAAGTGAAATGATCAATTGTGCGTAAAGTAATGTTTTACGCACTGTTCATACATTTTCCAAGAGACAGTATTTCGCTTCAGATTGTACTCGGAAATCATATTTTGATAATATGACGAAAATTGAAAACTCCATAGAATAAAATGTATTCAACAATTGCTACAATTTGCCAATATATAATAACAGTAGTAGAAATAAATTCGTAGATATATTTTCGTAAGGAGCTTTTTTTACATAAAAAAGTCCTAATTTATGAATTTTTGGATCATATATAAGTAACTATTTCATCTTCTTTATATAAATGAAGTCATAAAGTTTCATTTTTATTAAGGATATCCACTTATAGAGGTTATCGACTGAAACTTAAAATTCAGTCGCAGATATTGCTATATATCAGTACATAATTTCAAAAGAAAACCCATATTAGGTTTTACAAGTTTGACTTTAGGTAAATAAATAAACTTAAAAAAAAAACTTTTTACAGAAAAGCTTTTATTTAAATGCACTAAAAAGAAGAAAATAAATTGTAAAGTAAACCCTTCATTTTGTTATCTATATATTTCTTATAGTAAATTAAATTTGAAATAACCTCAAGATTTATTCACACGACAAGCTTTTATATGATTTAAAATTTCATAATTTAACAAAATGATGGTATTTTCACATTAAGATTTTTTTTCTTCTTTTTAGTGCCTTTAAATAAAAGCTATTCTCTGAAAAGTTTTTAAGTTTATTTATTTATTTCTTTTTTAGTGTCTGTTAGTTTGCATTGTTGTACGGTCGCTTGCCTGTTTATTTACTGTTGGAAATTTTTCCGAATTTCTACGTGTTCTCTATTCAGCTTTCGAGGGGTACAGGGTGGTAATTTTTTTTAAACCGTTTTATTCAATGGTAAGATGATTTTCACTATTTTTACGAATTTTTTCGATTTCTATTTCGCGAGTTTTCCTACTTTTTTCGTGACAGCAAAGGGGGCGAGCCCCCAGATCGATTTTTTTTTCATTAATATTTTCCATGTTTGAAACTGTTGAAACATTTCCCATGTCCGAAACTGTTGAAACATTTCCCGAATTCCTTTGCGTTCTCCATCTAGCTTTTGAGGGGGGACAGGAGAGGTGAACTTTTTTTAAACCATAATATTCGACGGTCAGATATTTTTCACTATCTTTACAGATTTTTCCGATTTCAATTTCGCGTGTTTTCCAAATCTTATCGAGAAATGAGGGGGGCAAGCCCCTCTTCCTATTTTTTTTTTCGCTGTAATTTTTGACGTCCAAATACGTCAAGAAAACTTCCGAAAACCTACGCATTTTCTATCCAGCTTTCAAGGGGTAGGGAGAGGGGGGGAGGAAATTTATTTTTTAGACAAAAAATTCGACAGTCAGATATTTTTCACGATTTTTACGGATTTTTCCGATTTTAATGTCGCGAGTTTTCCAACTTTTTTCGAGAAAATGGGAGACAAGATCCCCCTACCTATTTTTTCGCTGTAAATTTTGATGTCCAAATCCGTCAATAAAACTTCCGAAACCCTACGCGTTCTCCATCTATCTTTCGGGGGTCAGGGGGCACAATTTCTTCGACATTTATGTATTGTCATCTGAACGGAACCAACACGTAAAATTTCAATTCAATAGGACAAGAGGAAGTGGTTCTAATTCAGCTTCTAATAAAAACAGAAAATAATATGGCAACTGTCAGAAATGGCATTATTACCTTCAAAACTTGAAAACCAATCATCGGTTGTCATCATGAATGACACTTACGCGATTACTACGACATTTTCCATCTCATTCGTTTGTTTGTCTCCTTTTTGGGCACAACCGTGCTGGCGCCATCTACTAATAAACCCCATCATCATCCAACAGTAAGCCCATAAGATTGACTGACTATAAATAATTCTTTAGACAATGCCGTAAATTAGCTTAGTGTAGAACACCCTTTAGCTTCTGCCTGAGTGAAGGGCCATGTAGCTAGGATACTGTTTTCGCTAAATAGGTGTGTAATCTCAGCCACTGCTGGATGGCGTAGGATGTTCCTCAGGTGGAATTAATAATGAGGTGAGCGCGCACGTCAACCTAGAATGACTGGAAGGAGATCGTTCGAGAAAGCAAACAGAGAAATTTTGCCTCTTTCGTAGAGAAACGTGATTTTTGGTATGCAACAGGTGATGAAGTGCTGAGGTTAATTTTGTATTATACCTTCTGGAATTGAATTCCCGGATTTCACTGTGCCTGTAAAATTTTTAGTGACGACAATTGTTGGTTAAGGTGACTGCCCGTCCAGTTTAGCGGTGATCATTTTGCATTTTGCATATCACGTATTTTCCATTTTGGGTATTCTTAGCGTCATCGGCATTCATTTATTCAAGGCTTGGATCATCGTATTGACCATCATATTCACCGCAGAAGACTCTGACTTATTTGTTGCCGCAGCCGTGAGGATCGAAAAGTTCTGCCCTTCGCGAAGGTATAATAATTTTTTTGTAGATAAAATTTTATGTTTTTGTAGTTTATTCGTGATAGAAAAAAGCTAAATATTTTGTATTATATCTCATATGTATCGACACCTATTACACATGTATTCCATAAGGAAGGTACAGGGTGATTTGTGTCAATCGTGGGGGTGATTTTGTCAAATTTTTCATTGTTTGTGACTGTTTGCATTTGTTCAATATTTAGAAAACCACTTTGTCCGGATTTATCGACGGGAAATGTTTCTAAGTATTGATCGGTGGAAAAACTGAAGAATTCGGATTTTTTTGCTTCTATGTGAATAGGTTTCCATACGAAACTCAATCAATTTGGGAATCATATTGATTTCTTTCCTCCCTTTTCTTTCCTACATAAATAGGTTTCCCTACGAAATTTAATCAATTTGGGAATGATTGATTTTTTTTTCATTTTTCTCTTAACGGTAGGTGAAAGTGTATGATTTTCACAGGGTTCTAGTGCAGGGCACACACAATGGACTTTGTGGCCCAGTAACGTCATTTCGGCACGCAACATAAGTATCTATCCTGCTGTTCCTGGTATTCAATTCATTTACTCTTCCGAATAGGCTATGACCATACCAGAAAAATAGTTTTTTTTAATGTTTTCGCACTTTGAGACACTTAGTGGGTCATTGTTCCATTAAAAATATTTTCAAGAAATTCACATCTAGTACAAGAGTTTTATAAGCCTTCAAATGACCGCCCCATAAATAGAAATCTAGAGGATTCATATCAGGTCTGCGAGCTGGCCAATGTTGAGGTACTGCACGACCAATCCAGCGATTAGGTAGGTGATGTCAACATGTTGTCGAGCTAGAACACTAAAATGAGCTGGAGCAGTCGTGCATAAACCACATGTTGTCTCTCACAAGTATGGTTACTTAATCTAACAAAATGGGTGAATGATCTTGAAAAAAGTCTGTGTAGGATTCACCTGGTAATCTTTCCATTAAAAAAATGGGCCAATTAGGTAGTCACCAATAATTCCTACCCAAACGTTCAGCGAAAATTGACGCTGAAAACAATTTTCGCTTCTAGCGTGGGGATTTTCGTCGGCCCAAAAATGGTTATTGTGAAAGTTCATAATGGCATTTCGTGAAAAATTTGCCTCGCCCATAAATAAAATATTTGGTGAAAAAAATAATATTGTGTGCCGATATACGAATCAACCACCTGCAAAACATTAATCTTGGATTAAAATCCCTAGGCAGTAGAGCATGGACCCGCAGTATGTAATATGGGTATAGGAGGTTTATTTTTACAACTTTCCAAACGGTTTTTGGGTCGACTTCAAGCTGCAGTGCAATCTTCCTGGTACTATCTTCTTCTATCGCATCAAGTATAGCTTCTTCTAGTTCAGGCGTTGTTACCGTTTCTGGTCCTCTACCACCTGCATTTTTATTGAAACTCAGTATCACCTAATCTTGCATGTAGCGTTCTAAATCTTCAGGCACAAGGAATTAATCTGTTAGGAGATCTGTCTTGGTAAATTCTCCGTGCTTCATCATAAATATGGTGCATGTCAGCCATTTCAGTGTAAGTAAAATTATTCATAATGAAATCGTTGCTAATTGACAACTCTGAATTTTACTGATATGAACATAATGTTGTCACGAAGAGCTGAATCGTAGAACTGAAGTGTAGGAATGGAGCGTAGAACTGTAGAACTTGACCATGGCCATTATTCATTATCGTAAACAGGTACGCCTGTCATGGATTAGGCAATATTCCAACACAACAATGAACTTTTTCAATTTGAAATGAGAAATGAGTAAGAAAAACTCTACTATCAATATCAGGTGGTTTCCAATGAAGGTGTTCATTATAATATAGCTACCTCCGTGGCGACGTTAGTTGTTGCCTTGTGAGTACAAGGTCTTCTAACCGATGCCACAAATGTGTGGTTGGCTTCCTGTTGTTGACTTCCTTTGTTTCTATTTTTACATCCAAGTGTTGTACATCTTCGCACTTGATTTTACCGTACTGAAGAGAGCTTAAGTTCGAAACACGTGTCTACGGTTGCACAACTTTTTGAGGGTTATACCCAATAACTTTTTTACTTATATTTTCATATATTGCCCCTCGCTAAATCCATCCTTATTTGTATCTTCCTGGGTAGGATTGTCACGCTGGTAGCTATAGCTACCTCCGTGGCGACGTTAGTTGTTGCCTTGTGAGTACAAGGTCTTCTAACCGATGCCACAAATGTGTGGTTGGCTTCCTGTTGTTGACTTCCTTTGTTTCTATTTTTACATCCAAGTGTTGTACATCTTCGCACTTGATTTTACCGTACTGAAGAGAGCTTAAGCTCGAAACACGTGTCTACGGTTGCACAACTTTTTGAGGGTTATACCCAATAACTTTTTTACTTATATTTTCATATATTGCCCCTCGCTAAATCCATCCTTATTTGTATCTTCCTGGGTAGGATTGTCACGCTGGTAGCTATAGCTACCTCCGTGGCGACGTTAGTAGTTGCCTTGTGAGTACAACGTCTTCTAATCGATGCCACAAATGTGTGGTTGGCTTCCTGTTGTTGACTTCCTTTGTTTCTATTTTTACATCCAAGTGTTGTACATCTTCGCACTTCATTTTACTGTACTGAAGAGAGCTTAAGTTCGAAACACATGTCTACGGTTGCACAACTTTTTGAGGGTTATACCCAATAACTTTTTTACTTATATTTTCATATATTGCCCCTCGCTAAATCCATCCTTATTTGTATCTTCCTGGGTAGGATTGTCACGCTGGTAGCTATAGCTACCTCCGTGGCGACGTTAGTTGTTGCCTTGTGAGTACAAGGTCTTCTAACCGATGCCACAAATGTGTGGTTGGCTTCCTGTTGTTGACTTCCTTTGTTTCTATTTTTACATCCAAGTGTTGTACATCTTCGCACTTGATTTTACCGTACTGAAGAGAGCTTAAGCTCGAAACACGTGTCTACGGTTGCACAACTTTTTGAGGGTTATACCCAATAACTTTTTTACTTATATTTTCATATATTGCCCCTCGCTAAATCCATCCTTATATATATATATATATTGATTTTACCGTACTGAAGAGAGCTTAATCTCGAAACACGTGTCTACGGTTGCACAACATTTTGAGGGTTATACCCAATAACTTTTCTACATATATTTTCATATATTGCCCCTCGCTAAATCCATCTTTATTTGTATTTTCCTGGGTAGGATTGTCACGCTGGTAGCTATAGCTGCCTCCGTGGCGACGTTAGTTGTTGCCTTGTAAGCACAAGGTCTTCTAACCGAAGCCACAAATGTGTGGTTGGCTTCCTGTTGTTGACTTCCTTTGTTTCTATTTTTACATCCAAGAGTTGTACATCTACGCACTTGATTTTACCGTACTGAAGAGAGCTTAAGCTCGAAACACGTGTCTACGGTTGCACAACATTTTGAGGGTTATACCCAATAACTTTTCTACATATATTTTCATATATTGCCCCTCGCTAAATCCATCTTTATTTGTATTTTCCTGGGTAGGATTGTCACGCTGGTAGCTATAGCTGCCTCCGTGGTGACGTTAGTTGTTGCCTTGTAAGCACAAGGTCTTCTAACCGAAGCCACAAATGTGTGGTTGGCTTCCTGTTGTTGACTTCCTTTGTTTCTATTTTTAGATCCAAGTGTTGTACATCTACGCACTTGATTTTACCGTACTGAAGAGAGCTTAAGCTCGAAACACGTGTCTACGGTTGCACAACATTTTGAGGGTTATACCCAATAACTTTTCTACATATATTTTCATATATTGCTCCTCGCTAAATCCATCTTTATTTGTATTTTCCTGGGTAGGAATGTCACGCTGGTAGCTATAGCTGCCTCCGTGGCGACGTTAGTTGTTGCCTTGTAAGCACAAGGTCTTCTAACCGAAGCCACAAATGTGTGGTTAGCTTCCTGTTGTTGACTTCCTTTGTTTCTATTTTTACATCCAAGTGTTGTACATCTACGCACTTGATTTTACCGTACTGAAGAGAGCTTAAGCTCGAAACACGTGTCTACGGTTGCACAACATTTTGAGGGTTATACCCAATAACTTTTCTACATATATTTTCATATATTGCCCCTCGCTAAATCCATCTTTATTTGTATTTTCCTGGGTAGGATTGTCACGCTGGTAGCTATAGCTGCCTCCGTGGCGACGTTAGTTGTTGCCTTGTAAGCACAAGGTCTTCTAACCGAAGCCACAAATGTGTGGTTGGCTTCCTGTTGTTGACTTCCTTTGTTTCTATTTTTTATATATATATATATAATGTGCGTATAATAAGTAGGCAAGTAATAATATGTAATATATATATAGAAAAAAAAATGATGATAATGGATAACGAGAATCGAGCAGAAGGCTCCTTAGGAAGCGTGATATGCACATTATACGCCTTCATGTTTATACTTGAATATAAGGAGTTAGAATAACAGAAACTGAATTCAATTTGGCCGAATCAATAAATTTGACAGAATATCTATTTTGAGTTTTTTTTCATGTTAGAGAGAGACATAAGTTTATAATTATAGGGTAACTAATTGTAGAGCTTAGTTATGTTATATGAGTAAGAGCATTTATATAAGGAGATAGTGCGTTGAGTGAGGGCTAAATGAGCGCTTTATTAGTTCAAATGAATGTACCAAATTTCAACTAAATCGGTTGTAGGATATTCATAATACTTTATAATTACCGTTTTTTTTGTACATTTCAACGCCCTGTATCTCAGAAACAAAGCAACCCCGGACATACGTTCATAAAAACTTTTTTTCTTGAAATGACCCAACGAATCACCCCCTAGTCAAATAACCCCGTCACGCCCTTTTTTTGACTGCTGACGGCGTTTGTTACATAAAACTTCGTGCTATGTCACTCTTGTTTAAGTAACTATGAACTACTTGACTACTTGCACGAAAACTTTTGGATTTTATAAAATACTTTCACCGATCAAATTTTTGACGGTTTAGCGGGCTGCTGACGCGTACTGTCCCAATATTCTGCAGACTGACTATGTCCGCATAGTTTGTTATTTGTCTTACTATTTACAGAATAATTTTCAGATTTTATAAAACAGTTGCGACATACGTGTTTTTTACAGGTTCGGAACCAATCCCGCGCCAGTTGTCCCACAATCTGGCGGACTGACGGCAGGCTATGAATATTTAACTTATTTATAACCTAATATTAAAATATCAGCCTTCATAAAACTGTTGCATGTTTGGTCTCTCAGCTCTTGGACTATAAGATACATAATCAGAATACAAACCTTCAAACGTGATAAACCGGGATGCAACCTCGAAGACGGCATTGTAGTCGCCATAATTTTGACCCGAAATTAATCCAGGCCCTCCCATGAGCCCACAAATGACATTCGTCACGATATTTCCGTAGAGGTTTGGCGTCAGTATCACGTCAAAAATTTTTGGATTGGAGACAATTTGCATACAACAATTATCTACGATGAAGTCATTTACTTCTATCTCTGGATATTCTTTGGCTACATCCAAAACGGTTCTAAGGAAAAGGCCGTCTGATAGTTTCCTGGAAATTATAGATATAGATAGTTTTATTACTATTTATTTAATTTTGATATGAACGGAATAAAATGAATCGTTTGCTTTTGACACATTTATATGATTTCGCTGAACTAAAAAAAATATGATCCTCGCTTCGGGGACAGAAGTTGGATTTTTTCACAATATCATAAAACTTAGTATACAGTGTGTCTCACTTCTTATGGAAACACTCCCGTATCTTCCGTAATAATTGAGGTAGAATGATAAAACTCTCAGGGGTGATGGAAATGCTCGAAACGCACCTACCTAAATGTGGTTGGCGTAAATGACACACACTGCCCGCCACTCGCAGTGGAACAACCCATTTTTACGGTAAAACATACTAGGTGGGAAAATTGGCTCAAAATACCTTCATATTCGTGATCAAGACTAACAACTTACTACACACTGTGAATGTTTTTTCCATCAGATTACATGATCCCATATGGGTAATGCGTTGCCATGTATATACATGGAAAGTTACTTAACTCATGCAATATAATGTAAAGTCATAACTTGACTTCAAATGTGAATTTCCTATATATTCCATGGATTATCGCTTGTATAATTATGTAATATCCTCCATTATTCCAGATTCAATAGCTATTTCTATATGTTTGTTTAGGCGTTTTTACCATTATATTCAAGTAGTGCCAATTGACATACATGATTCAGTATGTATTATTGGATATATATATATATATATATATATATATATATATATGTTCGGAAAGGTTTCCGCGGTCAGAAATATGTACATTACTAAGTTCATGGGTTGAACCGCATTGAGAGTTTATAACTCGACGTTTCGGCTCCTGCTTTGGAGCCATTTTCAAGAGTGTAACTGCGAGGCCTCTATCTGCCTACTCCTCGAGTCGTGGTCTTGAGAGATATTAAGGTCTCAACCTGCCTACTCCTTGATCTCAAAAGACGATCCGATTTTGGTTGCACTGTAGTATTTATAGGTGGTTGGCTACCTGGAGGTGGGCGGGTCTTACGGGTTTTCTCGTTTGTCTTGTCTGCTGGTGCCTGCTGTGTAGTTGGAGTTAATGGGATAATAATTGATTGCGGATAAGTTTCACGTGGCCTGGTAATTACGGTTGGAAGAAGGGGCTTCCAAATGGGGTTCAATTTACGGCTATCATCTTTAATGTTCAGGCAATCAGGCCGTTTTTCGATTTCGATGGCTTCTCTGATAAAACGAGAAGTTCTTGAACGTACTGGGGCGATGGTTTTCGTTTTCTCGAAATCTATGGGGTGACCCGTTTCGAAGTTTCTCCTATATAAGAGTGGGGGCAGATAGAACAGGGAATTTCGTAAATACCATGGTCTTCGTTGGGAATTTTGTCACCCCTTTGATGTAAGGGAAGAAGACTTTGGATGGACGGTCTTCAACTTGTGGTTCGTTTTTGGTTACTAATGGTTTCTGAAGCTGTTTTTGGATGTTTCTGTCTATGTGGTCTGGTCTGTATCCGTTTTGTAGGAGAGCTTGTTTTACGTTGTGAACAGACAATCCGAACTTCACAACCAGCAGCGATGGAAAAATGGGTGGTTCCTTCGCTGCTGGCGTGCAGTGGATATTACGTAGAATGACGGGATGGGATAATTGGAACAGAATTCTCCATTCTATTTCATTTCGTTTGCTGAGTTTTGGATTTATATTGGAAACTTCCCTGCGCTCGGTCTATAAACATTTCCTTTAACAACTAAGCCTTAACGCTCGTGATCCTTATATTATTTTTTGTACACTCAATATATAAGAATTCGTGTGAATCAATTTTCTTGAATAAGATATTTTTGATCAAATTTTAGAAAACTCATAACTTTGCTGTTATTTATAGTTGTATTATTTTCAATTTCCCACACTTGAGAGGTTCAGTCCATTAGCCCAATAAGTAAGCTTGTGACAGTCTAATATCCGTTCGTAGAAGTTTTTTCTCGAGCGGCTACTGAAAATATCTGGGTGAGTTCGTGATTCAAGGTACCTCAGATATGAGTTGGAGTTGGTCTATCAGAAAGAGTCAGCAATGAATTATGAGTATAAATAAAGAGAAAAAAATAGAGAACAACATAATCACACAATTATTCAGTAGTGATTGTAAGTTATCCAGTCTCACAACTCTAATTGCCATATCACCTCATACACTTTTAATCCACACTGTACACGTGAATGAAAACTTTATCAACTCCTCCTAGCCAAGTTTTGTAGGCATACTTATTCAGAGTAGGAGTGAACATAATGAAAATGAGTGAAAAATGAATGTTATTTCAATTTTTCTTCTTAAACATCATTATGCCAAAAATCACCGAAGTACCCGAATTTACACAACAACATTGGGTCCAACTGATAAAAGAAAAAAATGTCTGACCAAAAACTGTAATCTTAAAACCGATGCTCATTTTACCAAGGTGGAACAAAAGATACTGTTGTGAATGCTCGGCATCAAGAAACATTCATTTAAGAACATGGTGAACTGTTATTGAATTCTTGAAGCAAGGGTTTCATCCATAACTTATGAAAAATAAGCACACTTCCAATCATAAAAAGAAGAAGAAGAAGAATATCAAAATACCAATTCAAATAAGCGTAACTCTCCATATGAGTTCAATATTTTAGAACACCTTATAATACCAGAATGATATACATTCTCAGTGTATACCATAGGTACTAGGTATATTTCATACGCCTAATTCATTTTCTCTGCATACGAATAAATTCTAGACAAGAAATTATTTTCATTTCAATTCTTGAGTTTTATCATTTTTGAATGATGTTAAGATTATTTCTAAACAAGAGGTTCTAAAACTTTGACATTGTGGTTGCGAGATACGTCAGATGAGTTATTTGTTCAAAGCCATTCTGAAGATATTGTTTGAAACTAAAGAGTAATAATATAATGAGTGATTTTGAAAACAACAATACAGATATACAAGGTGACCCAGTGTTAAACCGCCAAACATTTAGGATCGATTTTTCAGGCAAAAGTAAGATTTTTGTTTCCTACAATAATGTGTCCTAAGCTTCGTTTTCGAGATACATGGTGTCAAAGTTCCTTGACCTGCGAGCTCTCCTGACTCAACCCCCATGGATTTTTGTATAGGGTGCAATGAAAACTGAGATATATGCTGAGCCCATGCACAAAGAAGGTACTCCCCGGGAAAGAATTGTTTGAGCAGCACCAGAGATCACACCTTGCAGCTGCAGAATCTGTCATTCGCAGATGCGAACTTTGCATTGAAAATGATGGTGGTCATTTTGAGCATTTTGTGAATTTTTGTTTTTCCGTTTCCTGAAAAGTTAAAATAAATATCTGTGTCCTATTATCAATTACTTAGATACTTTCATAGTGTTACATGCAAGGAAACGGTTTCAAATTGTTTCTCAAAAATTAGGTGAGATACGAAAAAAATTAAACAAACAAAAAAATTGTATTTTTAACTGCTTAATCCTAAAAAAAATATACATACAAAAACACAGTGGAGTACAATAATTTTTGTCCTAATATCAATATATATTACCCTTTGGGACGCCACTGTGATTAAAATCTTCATTATAAGTACTTTACAAGAAGGCCCTCTTTACCACAAATGAGCTTGCCAGTTTATATCAAAATGAGCAAGATAAAAAACTGATTTTTTCTAAAAAAGTTGAACAGTGTATATTTCGAAAACGAAACAAGTTAAAACACATTCTTATAGGAAAAAAAGTTTCCTTTTCACCTGATAAACCAATCCTGGACGTTTGGCGGTTTAACCCTGGGTCACCATGTAGAATAGGCATTGATTGTTGGAATCTCTCTTAGACTGAAGAAAACAGAGTTCTTTGGGAGATCGTTTAGTAACGAACAGTCGTTACCGACCGATGATGAACCCTTTACTCCCATATGCACCTACTACGTAGGCTTATTATGGCAAGTACCTGTCAGAAAACAACTACTCCCCTGGGTAAGACCACCACGGGTATTGAATCTTAGACTGTTGAAATCTCACTTGGATTCCAGAAACACAAGAAGCTTCGATACAAAAAAAAAACAATTCATATATTGAACTAACAAAACGTCTCGCATACGAGCAGCCACTATGAATATATCGCAAATTACGTATAACATGCCTATACAATCATAAAAACAGTCACCGATGAAAATATTAAAAAGGACACTAAATCAAGATGTGTAGACTACGTAGCCCAGTCCCTGCGCAGTTTAAACGATGCCTACTTTCAAAGTTGGACCCAACAAGACATAATCGAAAGTTTGATTATGTGGAGTAAATTCGGCTATTGACAAGGTCTTTTGGGTGTTTCAACCTTCCACATCCCACAGACATTGTCTTCAGCTGAAGAGCTGCTGTTCTACGCCCTCCCTTAAGCAGAATCCCCATCGACTTGTGAGCAAAAATCTATAAAAGGTGGTGGTTGTACGGCCTTTGATAATCTACTGCATTCGCCAAATTTTCGAATAAAAAATCGGCGACTTCGCTAAATTTTGGATACGGTTCGAACGTTCGGTGAAAAGCTAAAAGTCAATTACATCAGACCCGGTGCCGAATTGCTAAAAGCCAATTACATTCAGATCCGGTATCAGATCTGGCTTATCAAGGTGGCGTAAAAATAGTTTGCTCATCTACTATCGATGGTGTCAAGGTGTGAAGGTCTATTGGAAAAAATTGGCACCAATAAGACATTCATCATGTAAACCACACGTTTACACCTCACGTTATTTGGAAATTGGTTTCTGTTATCCAGTGGGGATTGTACTGTGACCTATAGAGCATATTATGTCGATAAACATTTCCATTATTATGGAAAAGGAATTCAAGAGTTGATTAACGAAGTTCAGCTTGTAATGGATCGAAACTTCAATTCGAGCAATGAATGTCATTCGTATGTCAGAGCCCTTGATGTCAATGTTTTTTGTAAATAATGATACCTGTACTGTTTGAAAATTCTGTTGCACAGAAGACTTACTGATCTCAACATGCATTGCCAATGCACGAACCGAAATACGAGGGTGCGTTTCATCCTAAACATTTTCATACAATTTTGCTCAGATCTCACTGTTCGATAATTTTTTAATTTATTTTCTGCAAATAACTGAAGTATTACCTTGACTGAAAGCTCTAGGTATATACAGTGTGTCCCACTTACCATGCTCACCATTGGTATATTTTTAATGGTAAGTGATACGAGGTCGGTTAAATGACACCAAATGTGGAGTCTATTAAGGCCAACTAAAATGTGAAAAAATATTTTGATAAAATCTATTCGTTTTTGTTTTATATGCAAATAACAAATTTTGATCATTTTCATGTCTCTTGCAAGTGAATTTTGACCCACTTCTGGCGGTCCTAATAACTTGAAATTTGGCACATGTTCATAATTCCGGTGACAATGCACTATGAAAACTGTATTGGAATAAAAAATATAAAAAATAGCGGCTCCTCCAATATGGCGGACGAGATTTGTGATTATGGTCCGATTCCATTCGAAATTGGTATGTGGGGGTTTTTGAGGTCGGAGATCATGATTTTTTTGTTAAAATTTATAAATTCAAGATGGCGACTTCAAAATAGTTCTTGATTTTGTATAAATGACGATAACTCCGTTGTTATCAGCAAAAAACTATTACTGTGACATATCATCTGCAAGAGAAAAAAAAGTTATTCATAACTAAGTTATAAAGAGCTATGACCTACATTTGAAAAATGAAAGTTGGTACTGATATCTCAAATTCTAGAAGAGTTGGTATGAATTTCATATTTTTTTCGAAATCTCATTGAAAAACTGCTATCAGAATGTAAAACTCCTATTCGAATATTTTCATAAATAAATAAGTTAAGGAGGAGACATGAAAATGATCAAAATCTGTTTTTTGCGTATAAAACAAAAACGAACAGATTTTACCAAATAATTTTTTCATATTATAGTTGGCCTTGATAAACTCCATATTTGGTGTCATTTAACCGACCTCGTATCTCTCACCATTAAAAAGATACCCATGGTGAGCATGGTAAGTGGGACACACTGTATAGAATAATCTAGTAAATTAAGGAATGCTTGGACCACAATATATTCAGTGGAAAAATCGTACTCACATAATATTAGCTTTATGAACTACTGTAACTTTTTTTCTTCCTTCCTTTCTCGCGAATTCAAATGCCCATCTCGCAAACCTCAAGGTATTGTCTCTAGTGATAACCTTCAAACTCTCCACGATTCCAGGTTTAGATTCATGCTCTAACATGGCATATTCCCCCTCTGTGTTCTGCCTGAATACGTAGATATCAAGATCATGAATTCTGCAAGAGAAATAAAAGTTAGTAGCCAACTTTGAATTTGCCTAATAAGGATCATTTCTAAAAGAAGAAACCAGCCATAACATTTATATCACTGAAGGTGATTCAAAACTCCCTTCAACCAGTGCAGAGCCCAGTATTATATTGCCCACTTATTCAATGCAGTTTTTTTTAGTCCACCACCCTGTTAACTTTTGACGTACAAACATGGAACATAAACCGTTTTGAATGGTATCGCCGATACTACGTTTTGAAATAATAGTATATTGTGTATCTAGTAGTAAAAGCAATACATTCCCGGACGACAATGTAAATTGTTGGCCGAGGCGTTAAGCCGAGGCCAACAAGCATTGAAGTCTGGGAATGTGCTTTTACTACGAGGTACACATACTATTTTTCTGAAATCGCAATCAGCATTATCAAAAACTAAGGAATTCTACATATTGTTTGCGTGAATTCAATAACTGTCTAAAATGTAAAAAAGTTGGCAAAAATTTTCCCGTATCGTTTTTGATACGGGAAAGTACTTTTTCTGAAATCATTCAAGAATGTCCACTTTCTCGGAGAACTTCAGGCCTCAAAATACGCTAATCTAGTATTTTAGTCCGTCGCTAAGCAACGAACTTTCTCGGACCGTTTTCGGACCTAAACGGTACGGGAATATTTTTGCAGGCTTGTTTACATTTTAGACAGTTATTGAATTCACGCAAACAATATGTAGAATTCCTTAGTTTTTGATAATGCTGATTGCGATTTCAGAAAAAATAGTATGTGTACCTCGTAGTAAAAGCACATTCCCAGGCTTGTTGGCCCCGGCTTGACGCTTTGGCCAACAATTTACATTGTCGTCCGGGAATGTAATGCGTTTACTACTAGATACACAATATACTATTTCCGTACCGTTAAGGTCCGAAAACGGTCTGGGAAAGTTCGTAGCAACGGACTAAAATACTAGATTAACGTATTTTGAGGCCTGAAGTTGCTCCGAGAAAGTGGGCATTCTTGAACGATTTCAGAAAAAATACATTGTGATTGCTTGATAGAGGGGGCGGGGGGCACATCAATTTGAAAATTTCAAATGGCATGGGGGGTCATGTGACACATCGTTGAAAAGATCAATTCTCCTTTCAGACATCTAATTTTTTTTGGATTTTGTTAATATTTTTTTACCAAATTCACTCGGAATATCACGTATAAGAGCGGATCTAATTGGTACCCTTATATCGATAAATTCGAAAGGTTTGATGTGATATTTTGAATGGTATTGCCGATTCTACTTTTTGAGGGATGATCCATTGCAATTACTCGACAGATGCTGCTGGGGGCGGCTCAACTTGAAAAATTCGAAAGGCAATGAGATCGAAATTGTGAAAATATGTATTAACGCAAATGAATTGAAAAGTAATCGGTTGAAAAGAGAATTGAATTTTGTGTTTTGAATGTTTAATTTAATTTGACTTCACATGCCCTACATGCTAGATGCTACCACAATACTCGTACGAAAAACCTTTCAAAACGCAGCTCAAGTGGAACGAATGGGACTTGGGAGTAGAATCGCTATCATCTGGAAACATTATCTGGTACACAGATGGTTACAAAACAGATGAAGGAACAGGAGCAGAAATATACGGGGTAAGGCCAGAAAGGAACGTAATAATCCCACTTGGCAACAACACCACAGTATTCCAAGCAGAGACACATGCCATAAGGACATGCATACAGATGAATCTAGACCATGGGTATGAAAGAAAACACAGCCAGAGCGCTATAACAGCTCTGAACGCATTACAGATAAAGTCAAAGCAAGTCTGGAAATGTTTTCAGGGCCTCAATGAACTGTCAAAACGCAACAAGGTTACACTTGTGTGGGTGCCCGGACAAAGGGGAATTAGAGGCAATGAAAAAATAGACCAACTTACAAAGAACTCATCTGAATTACCATTCATAGGTCCAGAACCAGCGTTTGGAATTAGCAAAACCCGATGCGAAAACCTAATCAATGAGTGGAAGAAATCAAAACACCAAACATATTGAGACCAAATCGCAGGGCATCGACACTGCACAGCAATGGTGAGGCACCTGAGCCAAATACTGACGGCTGACATACTCAACCTTAACACATCTAAGATACGCACGATTACCGGCTCACTAACCAAACACTGCCACCCTAGAAAACGACCACACACCATGGGAATAAATAGTGGAACCGTGGACTGTAGACTCTGTGGTGACGAGAAGGAAACATACTCTCACATCATCTTCGAATGCGACGCGCTGCTCAACAAGCGCAACACAATATTCGGACAGATCAACCCAGAAACAAGCATGAATCCGAAATACCTAGTAAATAGACTACCAAACCTGGTGAAAAACAGGCTTATTTAACTAGGAACCACTGACGATAAAACAATACAATAGACCCCAGCTGGTCTCAGTGTGGGAAACCTCAAAGGTGAATCCGGTATCTCACTCGTTAGCCTTTAACCAACCAACCAACATGCTCTCCGACATAATTTTTGATTCGACGTGCCCCCTACCCCCTCTATCTGGCAATCACAATTTGTTTTATTTCAGAAAGTAGTATCGGTAATACCATCCAGAATGGGTTTTGTTACATGTTTGTACGTAAAACCGTTCAAAAGTTAACAAGGGGGGCTGAAAAGCCGCACTGTATAAAAAATAATGGTAATGAAATGAGAAACTAAAATTTAAATTTCCATATATCCATTCTGAAATTGTTGAGAGTGATAATTTTGAAAATTCAATTATTGGGATTTCAAACACCTTTTATAGTAGTCCAGTACGTGGGGTTTTTTTTGAATGCAAAATGTGAGGTGGTAGCGAATTTTCAGTATGCTGTTAGGCTTGGGGCCCTAATGAAAAATCCAAGTTTTCGACCTCGACGCGCATGCGCTCGAGCCGCCATCTTGGATTTTAGTTACAAAAATTTAGTTTTTTGATAATAACTCAAAAACGGTGGCTTTCACTACAAAAAATATTACGATGAAAGTTGAAGAGGACAAAATTTCCTACATTTTTTGTGGAAAACATTTTTTTGTAGCGCACATATATTAGGAGTTAACGCTCCGTGAAGTTGCATTATTTGAAAAAAAATGCGTAAATTTCATTTTGGTTGAGTTTTATTTTATTATTCTCATTATATCATTATATTTTTAAATAATCATAAAAAAACTGAAGAGCACTTGAATATTATCATTTGACAGTATTATACTTTTCGTAAACAAAGTTATGAAGGCGAAAAGTATATCGCATTTTTTTTTTAAATTTAATTAATAGTAAATTATGATTTTAGAGCGTTACAAAAATTTATTTCTACTATATTTTGGTACGTTTTGATGGTCCGGGTTGGTTACTGTTGGTGTAATGGTCGTAGTTGTCTGTGTCCTGGTCGTAGTTGTCTGTGTCCTGGTCGTAGTTTTGGTCCGTAGCCTGAAAAATGTCGTCATCCTCGTCCTCGCTTTCAATGCGAATTTCCGGAATATTTCCGCAAGATTCTCCGTGGCAGAAGCCACATACAACCAATCATTCAAGTCCAACTTTTTGGCAGCTGCATGCCTCACCTCAACCTTTTTTGCAGTTACGAGATACCGATTTTAATAAGGAATCGGGAGCTGGTTTTTTCGACATTGTTGTGGGAATGACCCCGTAAGGGCCATGATTCCAACCCCAGTGTTCAGGCGGCAGAGAGGCAAGATTAAATTTGCTTTTTAGCGTAGATTTGGCAAAGCGTTGGATACGAATCTCTTCCAAACTCTCTTTATTCATGTTGCCACCATATAAAGCTACAAGAAAGCGTACTCCGGCCTCGGTGATCTCCTCTGGCGTTGCATCTTGTTGGTTGAAAATTTCAATTATTTCATGAACCGCTCCGTTCTTTTTTATCAGCGTACAAAATTCAGTTTTTTCCTGGTTGAATGGGGATGACGTAGTGTCACAACCACCGAAGGTATGCTTGGTTGCTTCTTCGTATTTGAGGCTACTTGCTGCATATTTCCTCTTTCTTCTTCCAGGTTTACGGAAGTAGATAAAACGCTGTCAGAAGTATTGAAACGTCAAAGTCTTCTCCGACCACAAGAACAGCAACAAATATTGATTCACTGCATAATGAAATTCAGTGTTAGTTCGATGGAAATATCACTCCACAGTCTTCATGTTAGGTCGTGGAATAGGATTACAGCGAACCAAAATCTGGACGCCGCTGGATCGGAATATCGTCTCCAATATACTTCTTATAACTCTCCAATCCAGCCCATCAATACCACAGGATAATTTTGGGATTGCCAAGTCCACCAGATTCTGGTCCACCATCGTATCTCTCAATTGGGTGAGGCTGGGGAATATCTTGCAATTTCCTGTCATGTCGGTCTTTGATTACTCTTTTTCCAACCGATGACTAAACCAAGATCTGGATCTCTTTCTTGGTCTTTCTGGACCTCGTTGTCATTCCAGTTGTTGTCAACTGCCATGGTTCTACAAATCGCTGCTTCCTTCTCTTCTGCTCGTCGGCAGTGTGAGCAGTCGTCTGGGCACGACCTCCTTGACAGGGAATCTGCATTTTTGTGGCCACTCCCTGGTCGATGTTCGATCTCGAAGTCGAATTCTTGGAGTCTTTAGATCCAACGTGCTACTTGGCCCTAAGGGTTTTTGAACTGTAGAAGCCATTTGAGGGCTGCGTGGTCGGAATCCTCTCCCGTACACGTATTTGTAAAAGAGTTCTACTCCCTTGACAACAGCCAACAGTTCTCGTCTGTTGACACAGTAGTTACGCTCCGGTTTACTGAGAGTTTTACTGAAGTATCTGATGATCTTCTCTTGCCCATCCTGGATCTGGGACAAGACAGCTCCAAGTCCCACGTTGCTGGCGTCCGTGTCCAAAATGAATTTTCCACTCGGAAGGGGATAACTTAGAATCGGTACGTTGATCAATGCACCCTTCAGCTTCCTGAACGAGTCTTGGCATTCTTTGGACCATTGGAACTTTGTTTGACCTTCCGTGAGCCTGGTCAGTGGTTTAGCGATGTTGGCAAACCCTAGCACATATCGGCGATAGTATGTGCACAAACCAAGGAAACTACGTAGTTGGTGTATGACTTTCGGAATAGGCCACTCCTTCACTGCTTTGATATTCTCGTCATCCATTGCTGCTCCGTGCCCAGACAACATGGCCAAGGTAACGTATTTCTTTCTGGAACAGGTTGCATTTCTTGGGGCTCAGCTTCAATCCAGAGATTATCAGTGGCAGGAATACCTCCTCCAGGTTTTTTACGTGGTCTTCGAACGATTTGCCTACTACAATAATGTCATCGAGATATACCAAACACGTCCTCCATGAAAGTCCTTTCAGAACCGTCTCCATTAATCTTTCGAATGTGGCTGGAGCATTACAAAGCCCGAATGGTATAACAGTGAAATGCCACAGTCCTGAGCCGATGGTGAAGGCTGTCTTTTCTCTATCTTCTGGAGCCAGTTCTAGCTGCCAGTATCCACTCTTCAGATCAAGGGTCGAGAAAATCGTGGAGCCGGCCAACGTGTCCAGGGTGTCATCTATTTTTGGAAGAGGGTAACTGTCCTTCTTCGTCACGTTGTTCAGTTGACGAAAGTCTACGCAAAAGCGTGTTGATCCATATTTCTTCTTCACCAGCACGACTGGAGAGGACCATGGACTGTCGGATGGTTCAATAACTCCATCTTTCCCCATATCACTGACTATTTTGTCAGCCTCTTCCTTCTTAGCAGGAGGAAGTCTCCTAGCTGATTGTCAGATCGGTCGGGCATCCCCAGTATCAATTTTATGCTGAACTATGTTCGAACCCCTTTTCCTTATTCGGTATCGAAGATGTCTTGGTACTTCTTGACTAATTATCTCAATCTGGGCTGTTGAGCTGGTTCAATGCTCTTGGAAGAGATGGTAACCAATTTTTCTAGTTCCGCTGTCAGGTTGTTGTCTTGACTAACAGTACCGTGTACACTCCTGATCATAGAGGAAATCGACGAGCAGTGCCCCAAAACAGTTCCTTTCTTCAAGGTCACTGGGTAATAATTGATATCCATTACCCTTACTGGCACAAATTTATCAGCACGCAACAAAGTCTTGCCTAGTGCAATCCCTCGCCCAATTTTCTCATCATGAAGCTTGGGCTCGAACATCACCACGCTTGCATTGCTCGCACCTCCGTCCATGCGAGCCTCCAGTATGGCCGCAGCCCTCTCGGGTACACTTACATCTTGAGCCAGCAGAACACGAATCATCTCTTCACTTCTTCCATGTAGCAACAGCTCTTCTCCGTTTACACGTAGGACGCCATCTTTGAAATTCAATTCGAACCCTCTGGAATTTATGATGTCCATTCCAATAATTGCCTCGTACTCAATGTCCGCTACTAATGCCCGATGTTTCACTTTTGTGCTGCCTAGAATCAATTCAATCGGTAGCTCACCATGTACAGTGGCCGGCTCTCCTGTTGCTGTGCGTAGCTTCCAGGATGATGGTTCCATTCTCCCTAGTGTTTTAATGAATGCAGGTCCAAGGATTGTCCTAGTCGCACCTGTATCTAGCAGCATGGTGCAAGGGTCGTTGTAGATGAGACCGTCTACAAAGACACGATTATTTTGACGTTGAAGGACAGCGACATATGCATTGTTATCGGGGGCTTCCTGGATACAGGTCGACGATTGCCCCTCCTTATCGACCTTCTTTGGTTTTCCTGCATCGGTGACGATTCTTTGAATGTTGGACATTTCCTACGCACATGCCCAATTTTGCCACAATTCCAGCATCTTATCGGTCTTCCCTCAGGCAACATTTCCTTCACAACCTTTCTTATGGCAGGCTCATGTGGGCCTTCCTCAATAATTCGGACTTCACTTTGGCTTCTGCCGGATTGCTTTGCTGCCTCAAATTCCAAAGCGCGTGCCAGTGCATCCACGAGATGTGTTGGACGAGCTAGTGTCAATGCTTGTCTGGTTTCCTGGTCACGGAATGCCTGTACTGCTAGTCGCTCCATTACCTTTTCCGGTGTGGCTGGGAATGCAAGGCGAACCAAGCATGCAATATCTGCTTCAAATTCCTGTAGGGATTCGCTTGACTTCGGGCAGCGGTTTTTGAGCTGTGAGTGGTATACATGTTCTAGATGGGTTTGTCCATACCGTAATTCGAGATGTTTGAACAGCTGCTCATATTCCTCTTGTTCTTGTGCCGTGAGGGTTTGTAAGATATTTGTTGCTACAGATATTTGTTGCTACAGCTCTTTCTCCTCCATTCCATCCATTCGCCTTTGCTACAGCTTCAAATTGTCGGCGGTAATTTGCCCATGGTGTTTTTCCATCAAACTGAGGTGGTTTCATAGATAGTTTTTCTGTTTCCCGACTGATTTTCACATCTTTCAAACCCTTTTGAACATCATCTGAGTTCAAACTCAGTTCCAACATTGAATTGTCATTGACAGATTCTGTGGTGGGGGTAGTGTCAATTTGCTTCTTCAACTCACTGATTTTCTCCTTCATTTTGCTGATTTCTTTCTCGATTCCGCCTCTGATTTCATCGCTGATTGTTTCCTTCAATTTCCCCATCTCTTCCCCGATTTCATCTTTGATTTTCTCCATCTCTGTTTCGACAGTCAACATTCTTTTTTCTAATCGGTTCGCACGCCACAAAGTTTCATGTTCTTTGAGTTTTTTAGAAGCTCTTTCCTCAAACTCTTCGAATTTTTTAGCAGCTTTTCTTCCAGATCTTTCAAATTTTCCAGAAGTTTTTCTTGAAGTTTTTCTTGAAGTTTTTCTTCCAGATTATTCGAATTTTCTAGAAGTTTTTCTTCCAAATTTCTCGAACTTTCTTGAAATTCTTCTTTCAGACTATTCGAATTTTCTAGAAGTTTCTCCTGAATTTTGTCTTCCATTCCGTCCAGTTTACTCATTATGGTACTCATATCCATTCCAGAAACTTCGAATAAAACGGTTTCTGGGTTTTCACCCTCCTGGATTAATCCCTCAGAAAGTCTTGCCTGAAGCAAGGCCTTTTTACAACTTGTATGAAGTTCCCTCTCCTCCAGTTCTTGCTTCAATTCCGCAACCTTCAAATCGACCAGGAGAACTTTCCTAGAACACATTTTGTCTCAGTCTATGTCTCACAGTCTATTTCACGAGCTACCAGACTATTATTATTATTATTATTATTATTATCTATTTCACATAGTTTATTCCACGGCCACCAGTCTCTTATTATTATTATCATTGTCTATTTCACACAGTCTATTCCACGGCCACCAGTCTATTATTATTGTCTATTTCACACGTGAATCAGTTCATACTCCGTTAAGGCACACAACTGTCAACTTCACGAAAAAATGTTTATCAGTCACTGTCTATTTTTCGCGAAAACAATTGTCCGAAATACACAAACTGTCTACTTACACGAACACTCTGTATTTCAAAATCGCACCTCTGTCACCACTGTAGTATTTTTAAACAAATTCACTCTAAAATAATTTATTTGACGAAATACAATGCCTCAATAACTTCAACACAATACTCTAATTTATATAACAATCACTGGACTATTTATATTCGACTTTCGCTTCACTGACTGTCCCAACTCTGCTGCATGGTTCTTTTTATATTCACCGTTCACTTCATCGAATGCTTCTGATATTTCTCGAAAGTCTTAGGAACGTTTTTCGATTGGACCAGATTCTTCTCGAAGCGAAGCGCCTCGTAAATAATTCGAGCTCACGCGCGGTCTACGTGAGCGTTCAGTGCCCGGCATCGCCCGCAGCTTCGACACAATATGTGTGCCAAAAAAAAAATTCCCACAGAAAATTTAGGAAATTTTGTCTTTTTTAACTTTGTCGTGAAAGCCACCGTTTTTGAGTTATTATCAAAAAAACAATTTTTTTTACCTAAAATCCAAGATGGCGGCTCGAGCGCATGCGCATCAGGTCGAAAACTTGGATTTTTCATTGGGGCCCCAAGCCTAACAACATACTGAAAAATCGCTACCACCCCACCTTTTGCATTCAAACACCCCGTTTTGTTACCCACGTACTGGACTATAGACGAAGCATGGAGGAATTGTAGATTGTAGGGGGGTTGTACATGCTATTCGGCCTCACAAGCACTCACACCTCTGTGACCTAGCACCCACATCAAAGTGATTTGGTTGTTTTCTGCCAGTCGTCTCAATGATTGTTTGCAGTCCCAAGTCAGCTTATTAAGATGTCCGATCAGATTTCCTGCTTTTAAGTTTACGGATTGGCTCATTCTGAAAGCAATTATTGTTGCTATCTCTATTACACATAGGTGAAATGATGGAAAGTTTAGCAAAACCTCCAATGCTGCTGTAGGGCATATAATGTGATTCCCAGACAATTAAGCCATCGCCCTTTCTGCTTATTGACTTGTGCCGAAGGTGGCCACCATATCAGTGAAGCATAGGTGACCATGGCTTTGTTGATCGTTTGGTTTCAACAGTGGGACTAATAAAGAATTCCACCTCTCGTTTTATAACAGTCGATTACTACTATCGCAAGTGACAGACAGATTATTTGGCACTATGTGCTTCAGTCGCCTGCACATCGGGTTTGTTCGGCAACGTACTATCCGATTCGAAAGCATTTGCCAAAGTTTCGTGATATTCTAGTGACATTTCATATTCTTGTGTACAAAATTACCGTCATTGTCACACATTTTCATTTTTAACGGCTGGTAGGTAGTTACATGTGATTTTTAATTCATTTTGAATAGATTGTGATATTATTATTGCCTATGAACGGATGGAATTTATTAGCTCTAATGGAAAGAGAAAATATTGTGAGAAGACTCTTGAGAGAAGCATCAGATCCGTTTTTGATAGAAGATACGAGGTTTGAGAGGCCATGAGCGCGATCACATTTGGGACGGTTTTTTGGTAATAGAGTCGATAACTCGAAAACAGTTAGTCACATCGATTTCAAACAAGAACAGGCTTCTAGAGGACATTCGATTCTATTGACCTACGTCTGCGGCAGCACCTCACGATTCTTTTCAGAGATAATGAAGGTAGCTGCAATGGTATTTCTCTTCCATCAAAATTTGAAGCAATCTTCATCCAAACGAAATGAATTTGGTATCAAAAGAAAGGTGAAACGTTGATCTATGTACGCGCTGTAATGTTTTTTTTAAAATTATTTGTTCTTATACCCAAAATTTTGCTTCAAAGTAACTGCATCTTTGGGATATTTTTGAGATTTTTTTGTGAAGAAGTGGATTGAAATTTCAATTTTCATTACAGCATACGTACCTAGAATCGCAAGTCCTCTAGAATCATGTCTTTGTTTTAAATCGATACGACGAACCGTTTTCGAGTTACCAATTGACTTTTTTTACCCTAAAAACGCCCCAAATATGATCGCGCTCATGGCATCTTGAAGAACTCTTCAGAGTAAATAAGGATATGGCTCAATATATTTTTGACAATATCCTGCATCAGATGAATCAGTTGAATAACCTTATGGCTATATCCTCAAAAATTTAATTTTTTAGTGTCCTAAGTTTATGCAACAGGAACATATCAAAGAGTTATAGGTTGAAGCCATGCTCTTTTTATATCTCAGCAATATGTATCGAGGGCCATTGAAGAGGTAACCATTGCTATCGTAAATACTTTGCCAGAACAATGGGTAAGGTTTCCACCTCCTGTCTTTAGCTGATCTTTTTTCTTAGTTTTTGATTTTCAGTCTACCACTATATTTAATAGGTGCCTATTGAATAAAGAAGTAAGTATAAATAAACATTTGTGCTAATCGATTGAGGCTCTGAACTATTACTGTACTTTTCTGAATACTTATCCTTCTCCATTCTTCGACAGATTCTTCTTCAAAACCTGAGCTGCTGAGCTTATAGCTCACATTTTGCCACACCTTGTGCTTTGCCCTCTATTCGATTGATATTACTTGTTATCAATTCGGGTTTTTTTCACTTATATCGAGTATTATTTGCCAGTGTACTCCATACCCTCATTATTTATTATTTTTTACTATTTGCTTCCAAAATTGAAACAAATATATTTGACAACATTGGCAGAATTAAATCGGAAGAAAAAAGTAGGGTTAAAAACAAAAAGACATATCTAGACGTCTTGCTTTCTGGCTACCGGGATAGTCGAGTTTAGGCCATAATTTGTGTACACAGAGTACCAGTCATATGAAATTCAGTCGATAAGTGGAATTCAATATGACACAGAGTCCCGCTGCAGATCCCTGGTCTTACCAATGATTCTGCTGCATGCCCAGTTTTTGGTCGATTGTAACGCCCAGGTATTTAACCTCTTGTTAGCTGGGTTCCACTCAGAGTTGGGGCTTTGAATTCGTATTTTCTCCTCTTTGTGAATGAAACCAGCACCGTGTTGACATTGTTTAGAGCTACTTGCATAGGGTTAGAAATGACTGCATTATGTCTACCCCTGATGGTGACGAACAGGTCATCAGCGTAACCTCGAGTCGTGAAACCACCGTCGTGTAGCTTCACTATCAAGTTGTTGACCCACAGCGGAGGCGATTGTACTCCTCGTTGACGACAACCTTTTTCTGCTGTCGATGTCATTCTGACTGTCTCCCTCCCTCCTTTCCAAATTGAAACAATGGAGGAACACAATTTAGAAACAAGACGGCACATGGACAGAAAACGAAGATGAAATACACGAAGATCTGATAAACACCTATTTCCCCAAAAATACAAGAAATAGCATAGAACACACGAATATCGTTCACAACATAAACACACAACAAATACATGCAGACAACGATACACCTTCCACCACAGAAGAAACACATGAGCTTGCGAAGAAGCTGAAACCAAACAAGGCGGCAGCGAAAGACGGTATACCCAACGAAGCGGCAATCCACATAATGGAAACCATAGGCCAGGAAATCACGGGAGTATACAATGAGGCCTTGGCACAGGGTATATTCCCGAGGGTATGGAAACGGGCAAACATTGTGTGGATACCGAAGAAGGGTAAAGGACAAAGGCCGATATCGCTGTTGCCGACACTTGGCAAGCTTCTGGACAATCTCATCACACAAAGATTGACACACCACTTGGAAAACACAGGCAAAATAGAGAAACGCCAATATGGATTTAGAAATAGTTATTTACGTAATCAGTTATGAAAAGACACATATTGTTCGATGAGTGTAATATTTGCCAAAACGAGCGAAGCGAGTTTTGCAAATTACGCGAGTCGAACAAATAAGTCTTTTCATAACATATTTCGTACACAATTTTATCTAATGATATCATTTCATGAATATGATATAATGATTTTCTCGTGATATGGGACATTGGCGTTGGCGCTTGTTAGAATGAATATTTAATAAGCAATGTCAAACGTGTCAGACTTATATCAAACGTATCAGACTAAGGGTGGATTTAGTCAACTTTAGCAGAAGCATTATCATAAACATAACGGTAACATCAAAGGTTTTTAGCATAAACTTTACATTGTTGTATAAATGGCGCCATTTGACATAACATATTCAACTTTCGTTTTTAACAAATATTTAAGCACAATTTTAAAATGATGTTGACTAAATGCACCTTTATTTCAAAAATGAGTAGTTGTTCTGACGAAATAGCGTCTGATATAGAAGAATCGGCAAATAAGGCATTAAATGAATTGATACCTCAAAAATCAAAAGCTAGATATGACGCAGCTTACCAAAAGTTTGAAGAATGGTGCCAAGCGAAGAAAGTTTTTCAATATTTTCAAAGAATAAAATCAGTAGTTTCTTGTTTTATCATCACACAACTAGTTGCGTAATGAATATTACACAACTCTTATTCACTTGTCTCAAGTGACAGTTTTGAAAAAACTGACGTTTCAAAATTCACAAACGTCATGTAATACCTGACTTTACGAAACTGAATTAGATAAAAGATTGAACACCACAGATGCCATCCAAAAAATGATACAAAACAAAAGCAAAAGATTACACACCCAAGTCATCACACTAGACATTTCAAACGCTTTCAACACTGCCTGGCAACCAAACATACACAACATCATGACAAGTATACACACCCAAAAACATTCAGAAGATCAGTTACGACTTCTTGACAAACAGGACAATTCCGAGTGGGAACGTCACGAAGACTACTAAATGGGGCTGCCCCCAAGGATAGAGCCTAGGGCCCATCCTATGGACAATAGTGATAAAGGACTGGTTCGCTACCCTGGATGCAGCCACGAACAGAGACGAATACGTAAAAACCCAGGCCTTCGTAGACGACCAAGTCATTATCATAGCTGGACGAACTAACCAACAGATCCTGAAAAGGTGAGAGAAGACTTGGGCCGCCTGCAAGGCCTGGGCAGAACGAAACAAACTGACATATAACAAGGACAAAACAGAGACGATGTACATAACGGGGACAATACAGACAGAAGTACCATCTATAAAGATGGACAACTTCAGACCAGCTAACCTTGAAAAAAACAAATACCTCGGACACGTCATAGATCGAAAAATGCTATGGATAGACCACATCAAGAACATAAGGACCAAAGCGCAGGACATATCGAACAAGCTTTTCGTGGTCGCTGGCAGAGAATGGGACACAGACAAAGAAATTCTGAGAACAACATTTGAAAAAGCAGTGAAACCGCTCAACCTACACGCGGCACAAATATGGGACAAAAGTGCCAAGGACTCCAGAATCCAGAAGCACTTGAGAGTCACAGAAAGACATTTTCTGCTAGCGATCACGAAGGCATGTAGGACGACACCTACAAACACCCTCCATGTGCTCGCAGGCACGGTGCCATTACAGGTCGAGGCAGAAGCACGATAGAGAATAAAATGGACATCGATAAAAATAAAATAAAACACCAACAAAAACCAAGGAGACTAAACGTTATTTAACAAGAAGAGTTCAATCCCCTTAAGACAATGGGGACACTAGTAGAAAGAGATGAAAGAACGTTTGTGACGAAATGTGATGTAGTTGGACATGTCATGGCCGCCGTTCTCTATAGACAGTGACGGACTAGCTCTTGGTATATGAGAGTTACTGCTGACAGTTTTGTTGCTTGGTTCGAGTTTGACTCTGTACTCATATCCAAGTACGTCACTATGTCGCGTTGATGCTACAAGATTCTGATTGGCTAGAGCTTATTTAACCCTCCTTGTTAGTTTAGTTTCTTTGAAGAAAAACCACATCCAGTAAAAATCAACAGGAAAGTAGAGGAAGCAAAAGGGCATATGGAATAACAAAGACAAAAAGCCACAACATCTAGGAAAACAAAGGAAGAAGAGTGGCGGAAGGTAAGGACGTACACCAAATAGAACTCTTGGCAATGAAAAAGGCTATAGACTGGATAGAGGAAAATAACAGAGACACCCTAACCCACACGGACTCGCAAAGAGCCAAAAATATGGCAGAAAACAGAAACACCACAAATACAATAGCAGCACACATACAGAAGAAAACACAAGACAAATATAACGAAGGACAAAAAATACACATAATACACACACACAGAGAACCAACCAGAGAATAAAAAAGGCAGAAGAAACAGCGAAACTACATATACTTGAGGACAATATTAAAAAAATACACCCAAATAGAAGAGAACTAAACAAAAAGAACAACAAACAAAAGGAGGTAAAATGGCAGACACATTGGAACCTGTCAAAAACCGACAGAACAACATATGAAATTTTTCCCACAGTGGCAAGACAGAGGATAAATCTATCGTGGAAGACAACCCAACTAATAACGGGACAAGGGAACATGAAGAGCTACTAAAAAACGCTTCGGCCTGAGGGAAACCGATGGGACGTGCACGTGCAGTACAGCGGAGGAAAATGCACACCACATCATATACGACTGCACCATTATACAACGAATCCAAGCAAGATACACACTATCCAATACATTACAAGCACACAACATACAATATCCGCCAAATTTTAGAAACAGAGAGACATCAAACACAATAATCATTACACAGCTAAACAAACTCAGCTAAGTGGAGGATCCTGCTTAAGGTACACCTCCCCCCTAGGTAAACAGAAAAGTATCCATCCAAAATGTTTACGACATAAAGATGAGGTTGACAATTTTGGATGAATAAGAAAAATTGAAAAGACTCGCCATTCCATTTCTCTAGTACAAAGCAACAGAATATTTTTAAGTCCGTGAGTAATATAAATTTAAATATCAATAGACATTTTATATTAAGAAATAGCCTGGAGAATCTAAGGCTTATCTTCTCTGAGGCTTATGTTGTCCTCAAATTAGGCTGTAACAGCTGTAACAGCTATTTGGACCGGTTCGACTTAAGGTTACCTTACAACTTAAGTGGACCTTACATTACGATTTTGGTTTGCACCGCTATTTGAGGACAACATAAGCCTCAGTCAAGATGAGCCTGAGATTCTCCAGGCTTAGGTTCCACTTAACTACTTAACCTCACTTTTCCTACACGAAATATTCTCCTATTTTCTTGGTGTTCAAAATATTTCGAGCACTTTTTCTGGATTCTGCTGATGTGATTGTATTTTTGTGGGTATCTGATTGTATCAGGTTTGAAACAAAATGTCACGTACAATATTAGATGACGACCCAGAATTTGAATCAAATTTTTCATTATGTGCCTAGACAAGTGTACGAGAGGGACATCTTTTGCATGTTTGACGAACTTACATTTTCCCCTCTATTTAGGGTGGCCAACTCTATATCTATATACTGATCCTGATTGAGGCTGATATTAAATATCCCTATGATGTGAAAGTATGAAAATAATTTTCAGATTTTAGACTGTACTATTTCTTAATACAAAATGTCGATTGATGTATTATTAATTTATATTACTCACGAACTTACTTAAAAATATCCTATTGCTTTGTACTGGAGGAATGGAATGGCGAGTCTTTTCTATTTTTCTCATCCAAAATTGTTAACCACATCTTTATGTCGTAAACATTTTGGATGCATACTTTTCTCTTTAACTAGGGTCAGATCAGGTTAGGGTGGCTAATTAACTACACATTTTAACTAATGTTCACGCAAATCTCTTGGCGATATTGTGGCTGGTTTTCCCGGTAGAGACAAATTTTCCAAATCACATGCCATACTCCCGCCAGCCTTTCATATTAGACAGAACTGTCAGCGCCAGCGCAATGTGCATATTTTTCAAAACTTTGCGTTGTTTAACGTCTCGTCGTTGGTTACGTGATCATTTTTAGCAGTTGCCAAACATTTTCAATACTCAGGTAAGGTTCAGGCCAGGATACAACGGTGCAACCATCTTTACCTTAAGGTGTACCTTAAGCTGATCCTCCACTTAGCTGAGTTTGTTATTATGGAGAACCGGTGCAAATAGCCGTAAGAGAAACAAGTACAACAATAAGATAAGGACACGATGTAAATTGAAACAAAATAAACATAAAATAACGGGCAAATAAAAAAAAATGCAACAAAAAATTAAAAAATACACGACAAAACAGAATTCTGGAACCGCTGATTTTTGGAGTACGGAGTTGGGATGGGTTCTCTCGGCAGAGGACGATAGGTAAACGGCTTAATACCAAAAGGTTGGCAAGCCCTCCGGTACCCCGCAAAGGGATCCGGTAAAACATATATGACATGTCTCCCTCCCTCCTTTCCAAGTTGAAACAATGATTTTGCTTTTCAGCTTTAATTGTATCCATCTAGTTAGTGAGGCATTCATATGTCTTTCCTCTAGTGACCTGGCTATTAGTTAAAGAGCTGCCTATACGATTTACTCATAGGTGAGGAAACCATCTGCTTGGCATGAAATATCATTCTTGGGAAAAGAAAAACCAAAGAGAACGAACAATAGCTTTTGGCGCCAGAGTTGAATTCGTCCATGCGGATGAATTGTAATAATCGCTATATAGGATTATTTATTTCCCCTAACTGTATAAATTCATATTAGAAAATCTCCGTCTCATTCACAAAGAAATAGTACCTAATTTTGAAAATAAAAATAAAACAATCTTCTGGTTCATGCTTCGTGGGTAGGCGATAATTTAATTTAAAAAACCTCTCTAAATATATCGACCGATACTCATAATACATTGTATGAATGAAGATTCATAAGATTTAACGATACGGGATGTTTAGTCTAGAACCGGCGTGTGAAATGAAACATACAATGAGGTCTTTAATTGCTGAAATCCGAGGCAGGCGAACGAGTATGTGTTTGTAAAAGATAAGGGATTTTGAGAATCGATGTGTTGTCAGAATAAATAAATTGATTAGTTAGCGAAGACTAACCGTGTGACCACATGAGCAGTGAAGAAAATTGGAAATTCAGCGGAACGAATACGGCCATCTTGAAGAAGGCGGGAACCAATCCCTTGAGTGGCTGAAGAATATGATTAATGGGAGATTGGACGAATGGAACTGGAGCTCCCCGATTAGCAGCAGGGGGAAAATTGACCGGAGACGAGAAGATATCAAAGAAAAAAGAAGGACCAGAGAGTCTTGCGACGGGTGCGAAGCGGAATAGCGACGGAGTCTTGCGGCGGGAGTGCTAGGCGAAGGTAGCGGCGAAGAGTCGGCTAGCGGGAGATCCTAAGTGGATATAGCGTACCAGGAGTCGTCCTGCGGGGTTCTACGTGAATATAGTGTACCAGGAGTCGTCCTGCGGGGTTCTACGTGAACATAGCGAACAACGGAGTCGTGCAGCGGTTTCTAAGTGAAAGAAATAGTGAACGAAAAGTAATACGGGGATTTCGTGACCGAAGAAGTCACCTGGAGTTTGACGGAGAATTAACGAAAAAGGAAGAATCATACCAGGAGGTTCTACAAGAGAACTATCGAAAAAGTCATCTGGAGCTTTGCGGAAGCGTTAACGGAAAAGGAAGAATCGCGCCAGGAGGTCCTACAAGAGAACCATAGAAGAAGCTATCCGGAGTGAAGTCTGTGTTTTGTGTCAGTGAGAAACCTAAATAGAAGAACGTCGTGACCTCAATACGGGCCGAGCGGTATTTTAAATAGAGTGTTTTTGTTCCCAGACGAAATTACAGGAATAGCTGTTTGATGTTGGTAAGCAAACTATTTGTTGTGTGCATGAAGCTAACTCACATACACGTTGACTCCCTCGTTTTGAATACGCCTTTGGATTAAGAAATAAAGACTAGAAAAAGCTCACATTTTCCAGAACACCTACCCGTATATAGCGTTCATTTAAAGTAAATAGGGAACTTGGCTCTGGAGAGAATAGGTGGTCGTAAATATAGACTAAGATAAAACTATTAGACATATTTAATATCTTGATGATCGGTAAATGTGTTAGGGTATAACCCTATTTTTCCCTGTTCTGGGACCATTTTTTTTTAGTTAATAGAAACAATTTTTTCTCGATGCTAGATTTTTTTTTGAAAGCATTCTCCCCCCCCCCCAGCTCCCTAAGTGAAAAAAAACCCTAAACAACATCTAAAAGACTGCCTCCTCGTGCAGGCAGCGGAACTCTAGCCCTTGAGGTCGGGATAAAACAGATGTACTGATCCTAAATTCTTATTTCTATCTGGCATCCCCGAACCAGATAATTTTTTTTAACATCTTAAACCGGGGTGGTGACAGCATTGCTGCCGATTTATCGCCATCTGGGTTGTCCCGGGCCATTGCAGAGGTTCTTGGGGGAACTTCTGAAGGGAATCTGGCTGAGGAACTTTTCCTCAGCTTACCTGTAGATTCAGTGTATCTCCTAGGGAAGTATCAAGAAGAAGCTAAGAGACTGGTACAGGTAAAACAGATTTCCTTATTTTGTGAACGACTCTCTTAAGGGTCAGTACTTTCGGGACGCTAGGGAAAGCGTCCTTGCGGCAGACAGGGCGCACTCAAATAACAAGAGGGAAGTGGCCCCTAACAACGCCGTTTAGTACAATTTGGTGACAGCGGTGGGATAGATTCAGTTGAGGGTTGATGAGGGTGAAAGCGAAAAATGGTAAATTTTTTATATTTTTGAAAAAAAAAATAATTTTTTTTTTCGTCATTTTCTGGTAGGAAAAACGTAGGTGGGATTATCAATTAATTTAGGGTTGATTAGGGAGAAAAGCAAAAACGTGAATTTTTTTTTTGTTGGAAAACCTAGTCACAATTTGGTGACAAAAGATAACTGCCGTCGAGAAAAAAAATTGCGAAACAAGAGAGTGATTTTGAAAAAAAAAATAAGACTGTTTTGAAAAAAAAATGAGTGTTCTATAAAATCTAATGAACCATCCCTTAAGGAAAGATTTATTGTGTAAGGATTGTATTGTGAGGAAGCGAGAGGTATTTAAAAAGTAACTGGCGATTCGAAGCAGGGAATGTCCTTTGGTTTTTTTGACTTGGTGAGTGTGTTGTTTTATGTTATTTTCCATCGCAAGCAAAAGGTCCGAAAAATACCTTTTCGGCATATACGGTCAGATTTAGTTAGATTTTAGATTTTAGATTTCCTTTTATATCTCATCTCTAGAGACAAATTAAAGTGGAGTAGGGAAATACGGTGAATTTTGATTTAGCTCAGTTAGGGAATTTCACGGATAGGTCGACGCAGAAGAAGCCATAATATACACAGGTTTGAAATTGTTTTGAAACCACACTCCAAAGTCTAATAACCCTTAGTGATTATATGTATTTAACGAAGAAAGAAGAGGATTCAGCAGACAACTAGCTATTTCCGGCTAGTTATACAGGAGGGATAGTCGCAGTCTTAGGCAGCTAAAGAAAACTTCTCTGAAGCTTCCCATTTCGGTAACCTTATTTAAAACTTGAAGTAAATTCGGAAAAACAATTTTTTCCGACTTATTAACTTGGTTGAAAATAATTGGTGATAAATTGTTTTCTTTTTGGCGGATTGAAACGGTACATTTTGATTCTAATTTATACACGGGGAATTAGAAAGGTACATAGGTTAATTGGGTTTGAATTAATTTAAATTTTGTACAGGGTGAGGTCAACTAATACTTTTAATTTTGTTTTTCTCGTTCATTTTGTTCTACAGGGTGAAACTAAAAAGTTTTTGAAATCCGTAAAGTAAAGAAATTATTTTTTCTTTTTTTTGAGTTTGGCTGTTTATACAGGGGGGAAACTAAAAAGTTTTTGAAATCCGTAAAGTAAAGAAATTATTTTCTTTTTTTTTTTGGGTTTGTTTTTTATACAGGGTGAAACTAAAAAGTTTTGAAATCCATGAAGTAAAGAAATATTTTAATTTGAGTTTGTTTGTTTATACAGGGTGAAACTAAAAGGTTCCTTAAATCAGTAAGGTTGATTAATATTTTTTCTTTTGCTTATGAATCATAACATACAGGGTGAATCTGACCAGTAATCAAAGTTTCGTAAAGACCATCAATTATTTCTTGTTGGATCGTTTTAATTAATTTTTTAATTTTTTTATTTTTTTTTGCATACAGGGTGGAACTGAAATTCTATACGAGATAAAATCAAAATACTTTATTTTGATTTTTTTTGTTGGTGTTCTATACAAGGTGATTCAAGGGTAGATAAGTCTAAGGACTCAATTGACATATATTTGATTTTATTGCGGCATCTTTGTGGTAAACAGTGAGTTACCATGGCAACCGGTACGGGAAACAACCCCCAGCCAGGAGTAACCCCTCCTGCCCCAGGTCCCCAACCGACCGTCGCCTATTCGTTGGGAATGGTGGCGACTACTTTAGATAATTTTTCGGGCAAAGAAGTGATTAGGTATTTTGAAAAATTGGAAGCGCGCGCGAAGTTAGACGGGTGGACTCCGAAGGAAACGGTACAACTTTTTAAATTTAACCTCACGGAGGAGGCCTATATCTTTTTCAAGTCGGATGCAGGGTTGGACGTTCTAACCTATCCGGAGATTAAATCGAAGTTTGTGCAAAAGTTTACTCCCAAAGTTGCCTGGTGAAAATCAGTGGAATCTTAGTAAGTGTTTTCAAAGAGTAGATGAAGATGTGTCGGCATTTTGCGCGAGGTTGCAGACCCTAGGAGCGAAATTGTTAAAGGAAGATTTGCACGGAGCTACACCGGAAGAAGAAGCAGGAGTTAAGAAGAAAAACAGGGAAAAATGGGATTAAGGAAGGACTTGATGAGAGAGGTAGGTATCCTGTTATTAAGGGAGGATAAGCTGGATTTAGAAAAAGCAGAAGAATTGGTAAAACTCCAAGATATGACCACGATGATGCTCAGGGAAGAATAGGAAATGTGAAAGTATCGGCAGTGGAGACAGAAATGACCTGCGACGCGTGTGGGAGAAGAGGACATGGTAAAGAAGAGTGTCGGAGTTCAAAACCCCAACGGACAAATTTTAGTGCAGTGGAAAGAAGAAGGTGTTATACCTGCGGAAGGTATGGGCACTTCGCTAGGGAATGTCATGGAAGGGTGCACCAGGACAGAAGCCCAAATTGTTGTTTCTTGTGCCAAGAGGAAGGGCACTGGGCACACGAATATCCCAGGAACAGACAGCGAGGAAATGGAGGGTACCAAATGAGAGGACGCGGTTCAGGCAGAGCAGGCTTTCAGCAATATTCCGGGCAAAGGGACGGAGATAGAAGAGATGGTGAGAGAAGAGACTGGAGACCATCTACTGGAGCTATTCCAAAACGAAGACAGGAAGGCAGGTCAGGTCCACAAGGCTCACCCAGAAATGGAGAAAATCAGGAGAATTTAAACTAGGTCGACCGACATCGCACTGCCAAGATGGAGGTCACGGAGATTACTGGCAGAATAATTTTACCAAATACTACCGAAATTTTTATAGGAGAACACCTAGGTACCAACAAAGAGAGACGGTGAAAATGGTTATCCCTGAGGTATCTTCTTTTTCGATGGGAGACGTTCCCCATGTTATTCGAGTATATTTAAATGGAAAGGTCTGTTACGCGCTGACAGATACGGGGGCAGCAGTAACAATAGTACAAGAAGAATTAGTAAACAAGAGGAATATAAATAATTGGGACGCGAATAGATATCAGCTGACGAGCGTGACGGGGCATCCCTTAAAAACTAGAGGGACATCTAGAGTGGAAATGAGTAGTGAAGATGGAAGATGGCGGAAAAACTGGACCGCTATAGTTTGTGGAAATGAAACATTAGGAAACGTTCAGGCAATTTTAGGAAGGGATTTTCTGCAGACTACTAGGGCACATATACGGTATGGAACATATCCAACAGTGAAAATTGGGATGAATACCTTTCAGCTGTTATATTCTGAAGAGATGGAGGCTGTAAGCAGTAGTCAAGTTAGGAATATTAGACATATTTGGAGGAACCCCCGAGGAAATAGCTACCACAAACCTAGGTCTTATGAGAATGGTAAAAGGAAGGGGACCAATGGGAAGGACTATAAGGGAAATGATAGGAAATGGGGAAAACGACATTGGGAAAACGTGAGCAGAGGAGACGAAGAGAGAGAAGTAAGCCAAGTAGCGCCAAGGACGAGCTACAGAGAGAGAGAAGAATGGTGTCAAAAAGTACGGAAATTCTACAAGGGGGAAGAAGGAAGAAAGACAAAAGAAGAGACGCCCTGGAGAAGTGACTGGGAAGTTCCAGGGAAGAACCAAAACATGGGAGAGAATAAAAGGGAAGAAGAAGTACCGAAGATGGAGGTATGTCACATTGAAGTCCAAACGGAGTCACCCTCACAGGAAGAGAAAGTATCAGTAGAAGCAGAGGTAGAAGAGATAGTCGAGGAAACCATGAAAACAAAAAGAGAGTACGCAGAAGAAAGGGAGCCAAGGAGCCAAGGAGGCTCACAGCGTCTTTGGGAGACAGATATTTTGCTAGAAGAAGAGGTTATCATACCTGCAAGAACGGAAGTAATTGTGGAGGCCAAACTGAAAAAAGAAATAGGAGGACTATTGGTATGTGAGCCAGTGGACATGACTAGCGTGACGGAAAACGCTAAACGAATCTGGGTACGAGTTGTGAACCTTTCGCCGATAGAGGTAAAACTAAATAAAAAAAAAATTGGCTATGGCCGTATCATGCGAGAAAAAAGAAGAAAACTTGGTCCAGACGGACAGGATGATCGGCGTCGTTAAACTAGGAAATGAAGAACGAACGAATGAAGGGTTTGACTTGGATCATTTGGAGGAAGAGACGAAGAAGAAGTTGAAGACCCTGATTCAAGAGTACCAGGATCTATTTATACATGACGACGTGGTGAGAACTAGCACAACGAAAGTCAAGCATAGCATAACCGTGGAGCCAGGAGCGCAACCTATATGCAAGGCGCCCTATAGAATACCCTATCAACAACGAGAAGTTTTGGAAAAAGAGATTGAAAGGCTACTGGAAGCAGAAGTTATTCGACCTTCATATAGTCCCTGGTCGGCACCCGTGATGTTGGTCACCAAGAAATTACCAAATGGAGAAGATAAAGTGAGGATGTGTATCGATTAAAGAGGGCTCAACAGCGTGACAAAAAAGGAATATTACCCTCTACCAAATATTTCAGACCTGATTCAGGGATACAGTTCAGGGAGTGGAGCCCTATTCTCCGTGATGGATGTCGCAGAAGCCTATCATCAGATAGACATGGAGGAAAAGGACATACCACTCACAGGTTTTAGTACATTTCAAGGGCACTACGAATATCTAAAAATGCCATTTGGATTAGTCAATGCGCCATCAACATTCCAGAGGTTTATGAACATAACTTTGTCAGGACTGACGGGAGACATATGTATGGTCTATCTAGACGACATTATCATTTTTAATTCTACCGGCGCCGAAGACCACATTGAAAGGTTAAGGAAGGTGTTCGAAAGATTGAGAGAAGTCAATGTGAAGTTGAAGCCGAGCAAATGTAACTTTTTATTGAAGAAGGTCAAATACTTGGGTCATATGATCACACAAGATGGAGTATTTCCGGACCCCGAAAAGATAGAGGCGAAACATCAGTTCCCATTACCGAAGAACGTTCGAGGAATAAGGTCATTTTTAGGGCTAGTAAACTGGTATAGAAGGTTTATACCAAATGCTGCGGAGCTGATTGCTCCACTAACCAACCTGACAAAGAAAGAGGTGAAATTCGAACTGGTGAGATATAATATAAAGTTACACCTGTTGAATTTTTCATGGATAAAGTTATAAGGTGCTGGCCTTGCAGCAGGGGCCTTAGAATCGTGCTGCCAGTAAGTGTGTCCACCGGATGGGTAAGAGTCCCACAAAGTATGGCACAAACCGTGGGGGTAAGGAGAGGAGTTTACCCTGAGGCGTGGGGCCCATGTTAAGTCTCGGTTAGAGCCCCGCTACTCATGGCTCAGAGGGAACTCCTAACATCACCTGTTTAGCGAGATGCTCAACATAAATCCCCCACACTCCCCACACCCCCCTTTCCCCCCAGGCAGACTATCTGCATTTCTTTGTTGTGCTCTTTTGTTTTGTGTTCCCAATCAAATCTGGGATGTGCCTCCAAATTTGTGTTGAGAAATTAGATGGTTGTGGGTCGTGTTAAAATAGTTTCGTCCCATCTGAGTGTACATCCTATCCACTTAATCAGGGGGAATCGTACGTACCTGCACGAAGGTTTTTTTATCATATTCCGGGGTGATTGCTCCCTCCTCTGAGCAACTTTATCATAAATAAATAATAATAAATATGTATCTTCAGCTCCTTGGTTGTCATAGACAACCCCAATTTTTTTTTTGGCCTTCGGCCTTATAAGGTTAAGGCCGAAAGCTGAGCTTACGGTCCGTAAGATACGGACATGTAGAATCATGATTCACAGTGCGTTGCGAACGGACTAGAGGGTTGACATATCCTAGGTGATGTATCGTACACCTAAACTTGAGCATTAGCATTTGACTGTGTGAATTTTGTTTTGTTTTGTCCGATTCTAATTACTCTGATGTTACAGGAATGGTAATGGAGGCGGAAGAAGTATGAAAAGTACGGCGTAGTATATAAGTAGACTTTCGATCCAGAGCCAACTATAATAAGTAAATATAATCATAACGCTTAGGAATAACTTTGGAGTCCTTGTCCGAAATAACTCTCAAAATATAGATACGTAGAAGAAATAATTTTGAAGAATTTGTTCTTCTGCTTGTATACGTGAAATAAGGTTATAATTTATGGTATGTTGAATATTTTTTTGTGGTTGTTTTCGTTTAAATTGTTTCTGTTTGACTTCAGGAAAGAAGAGGACAACATGGGGCCTAGTAGGCCAATATTAATGGTGGTGGGGATAACCTACTCCCTGTGTTCCGGGATCGTCACTCAGGTGAAGACTATTATTGCCTATGATTGTGATGACAAAGACGCTGAAATTACCGCAGTGTCGATCCGCGACGTGGCGAGGTGTCCCAGTATAGACACTTCTTATCACAGTGAAACCGTGGACATTAAAGTGATTCAGAGAGATGAGTGCTCTCTTCAACATGTGTGGACTTGCCTTATCGAAGTCACTCGCATTATAAGCCACTGTGGCATGCACAGCCACAGTTCAATAGTAGCCGGAGGAATCAGCAACTTTATCTACCGGGTTGGTGCTGAAGAATGCCGTAACATACATCGGTACCAAACTATGAATATATATCGTCAGAAGATTGGAGAGATTACGATGAACGGCATCACCACGGCTTCAATCACACTGGAAGGCGTTGTGGACACAGCCGGAACTTGCCAAGTGACTACTTACCATGAAAATGGACGAGAATGGAAAGATGTTATCATAGCGACTGTGAAAATTCAGACAAAAGACTACACGGCCAGGATCAAGACGGAAGAAAATGAAGTGAGCCTACAGGGAGGAGTTATTTGCCCGTACCTAAAGGGCTACTGCTTTGATACTACTATAGGGGAAGCTACGTGGGATGCCACCCCGCTGAGCTTGCTTTACCAGGGCAAGGCAGAAAAAGTGAGGAATCAAATCACCACTGAGCAAATCATAGTCGTAGAGAACAATGCGAAGGTCTTTGCGGTGACCTTAGTGAAGAAGGTCACCCTCTGCCAGATAGAGATATGGCAGACCGAACATTCTAGAATATTGGTAGTAGACGGAAATCAAGATAAATATTCAACGCCGAGAGTCACGATTCTGCCACACAACGCAGACCTCATGGCTTACATAAATAGTAAATTCTTGTACGTTGAGCAGGAATATACGAGGGAACTGGATCGGTTGTATACAGATACAATCCACCGAAGATCTTATGCAGCGAGAGATACTGAAAACCCAGTTGCTAATGGCACCCATAGTTCCCAGCACCCTGAGTCAGCTGGTGAAAGAGAGCGGAGGATACGTAGGAAGAGTACTAGGTGAAGTCTTATATATAATGAAATGCGTGCCCCGAGTAGTTACCATAAGGCGAACTGAAAACTGCTACAACGAATTACCAATACTGATGAACAATGAATCCAAATTTATGGCACCCGTAACGAGAATAGTACAAAGCCACGCTGAAGAAGTGGACTGCAACAGCTTGATGCCCCCGCTATATTTAATAGACGATCAATGGATGGGACTGAGCCCCTATCCCACCGTAAAGAGAAGGACAGAAGAGCTCGCACCAGAAGCAGGCCAGAAATTGACTTTCAAACCAATACAACCAGTGGGCTCCTTAGGCATTTATACACAGGAAGAAATTAGTGCCGCACAGAGGATACTTACCTTAGGAACCGAGCGAAAGGCTGTAGAAAATATTTTAGCTCGCAGAGTAGCTGGCCTTGAGACTAATAGTCAAGGTTTCTCTACCGTTAGCATTTTTGACGTCACGGAGATGAAGAAACTAGCCCATAATACTATGTATCAAATTTGGGGCTGGTTCACTGACCTAGGACTTTTCATGAGTGGCCTGATGGGTTTTTATGCTATATTCAGAATGCTGAAATATGGAATTGGAGTGGTCTTGAACGGAGTACATCTGTACCAAACCGTAGGCTGCAGTGCCATGATACTAGCCAGTCTATGGAATACCCTAACCATGTGGATAACCCATAGATACCACATTAACCGCCAGCGAGACGAGCCAACCCCCTCAGCAGAAGCACCAACCCCGATCGAAGAAACGCCAACCCCAAGGATTTACCCGCCGACCCAACACTGGTCCGAGCGTCCGTAGCTCTAACGGACCAACCAAGATAATCCAGCTTCGCGAATAGTAAAGTTTGTCGCGAGTGGATCGGTATGCCGGGACAGGACAATTATGAACTCTGGGACACGTAAAAGTCTCAATAATACCCATGTTCGGCAATAGTGCAGTTAGACATAGTCAAGGGTTTAACGACAGACATTCAGTGTGCACAAACTTTAAACGAGAGGAGCAGATAGCCCTGAGATCAGCATGTGAAAGTTACTCCCTACCACCCAACGATCACTCAGCAACACCAGGCAGCGTCCGCAAATTCGCGAACGCAGTGCGCGGAACATACAGAAATTTTGTAAAGTGCGAACTAATAGTGAAAACCTTGTAAATTTGTTGGTAGAATATTGATTTTCATCTGTTAAAACCTAGAAATTACTGTGTAATGATAGTATATTAAACTTTGTTGGTATTTGTTTTGTTCTTTTGAATTTCCCCTATCATATAAAACAGTTAGTAGAGGCTTGAAAAAAAATAATTTTTTTTTGTATAATTTTTCTTACATCTATACCAGGAGTGGTCAGAAAAGCTGTCGGTCCCAATCAATAGTTTTGTTACTCTGACAAAAAGAAGGAAAAAGCATGGGCGTGCCCACACTTTTCCCAAGGGGATAAATAAGTAAGGATTAATTTAGTGAAGTGAATAGGATTTTAGGTATTGAAGGTTAGATTTGTCTTGGGAAGGTGGTTCTGGAAAAGTTGTGGCATTGAGTATGCACAAAATTTTTTGAAAGGAGGGAGTAATGTAATAATCGCTATATGGGATTATTTATTTCCCCTAACTGTATAAATTCATATTAGAAAATTCCGTCTCATTCACAAAGAAATAGTACCTAATTTTGGAAATAAAAATAAAACAATCTTCTGGTTCATGTTTCGTGGGTAGGCGATAATTTAATTTAAAAAACCTCGCTAAATATATCGACCGATACTCATAATACATTGTATTAATGAAGATTCATAAGATTCAACGATACGGGATGTTTAGTCTAGAACCGGCGTGTGAAATGAAACATACAATGAGGTCTTTAATTGCTGAAATTCGAGGCAGGCGAACGAGTATGTGTTTGTAAAAGATAAGGGATTTTAAGAATCGATGTGTTGTCAGAATAAATAAATTGATTAGTTAGCGAAGACTAACCGTGTGACCACATGAGCAGTGAAGAAAATTGGAAACTCAGCGGAACGAAGAAGGCGGGAACCAATCCCTTGAGTGGCTGAAGAATATGATTAATGGGAGATTGGACGAATGGAACTGGAGCTCCCCGATTAGCAGCAGGGGGAAAATTGACCGGAGACGAGAAGATATCAAAGAAAGAAGAAGGACCAGAGAGTCTTGCGACGGGTGCGAAGCGGGATAGCGACGGAGTCTTGCGGCGGGAGTGCTAGGCGAAGATAGCGGCGAAGAGTCGGCTAGCGGGAGATCCTAAGTGGATATAGCGTACCAGGAGTCGTCCTGCAGGGTTCTACCTGAACATAGTGTACCAGGAGTCGTCCTGCGGGGTTCTACGTGAACATAGCGAACAACGGAGTCGTGCAGCGGTTTCTAAGTGAAAGAAATAGTGAACGAAAAGTAATACGGGAATTTCGTGACCGAAGAAGTCACCTGGAGTTTGGCGGAGAATTAACGAAAAAGGAAGAATCATACCAGGAGGTTCTACAAGAGAACTATCGAAGAAGTCATCTGGAGCTTTGCGGAAGCGTTAACGGAAAAGGAAGAATCGCGCCAGGAGGTCCTACAAGAGAACCATAGAAGAAGCTATCCGGAGTGAAGTCTGTGTTTTGTGTCAGTGAGAAACCTAAATAGAAGAACGTCGTGACCTCAATACGGGCCGAGCGGTATTTTAAATAGAGTGTTTTTGTTCCCAGACGAAATTACAGGAATAGCTGTTTGATGTTGGTAAGCAAACTATTTGTTGTGTGCATGAAGCTAACTCACATACACGTTGACTCCCTCGTTTTGAATACGCCTTTGGATTAAGAAATAAAGACTAGGAAAAGCTCGCATTTTCCAGAACACCTACCCGTATATAACGTTCATTTAAAGTAAATAGGGAACTTGGCTCTGGAGAGAATAGGTGGTAGTAAATATAGGCTAGACTAAGATAAAACTATTAGACATATTTAATCTCTTGATGATCGGTAAATGTGTTAGGGTATAACCCTATTTTTCCCTGTTCTGGGACCATTTTTTTTTAGTTAATAGAAACAATTTTTTCTCGATGGTAGATTTCTTTTTTGAAAGCATTCTCCCCACTAGCTCCCTAAGTGAAAAAAAACCCCTAAACAACATCTAAAAGACTGCCTCCTCGTGCAGGCTGAGGAACACTAGCCCTTAAGGTCGGGATAAACCAGATGTACTGATCCTAAATTCTTATTTCTATCTGGCATCCCCGAACCAGATAATTTTTTTTAACATGTTAAACCGGGATGGTGACAGCATTGCTGCCGATTTATCGCCATCTGGGTTGTCCCGGGCCATTGCAGAGGTTCTTGGGGGAACCTCTGAAGGGAATCTGGCTGAGGAACTTTTCCTCAGCTTATCTGTAGATTCAGTGTATCTCCTAGGAAAGTATCAAGAAGAACCTAAGAGACTGGTACAGGTAAAACAGATTTCCTTATTTTGTGAACGACTCTCTTAAGGGTCAGTACTTTCGGGACGCTAGGGAAAGCGTCCTTGCGGCAGACAGGGCGCACTCAAATAACAAGAGGGAAGTGGCCCCTAACAACGCCGTTTAGTTCAGAATTACTCAATCGTACGAGGCATATTCAGCCATTTTACAATTAATCAGGACATGAAGTAGGGTGCTTATAGATAGTACGTTAAAATAGCCCCACCACTCCCCCGCCACCCCCCGCCATCAAAATTTCAAAAAACCGTTAATCCGTGGAAAAATACATTTTTCAGCTTCCCTCAAGTTTCAATGAGCCGTAAACATTGTAAAACAAAAAGGATTATGAGCTTATGTAATTCGACGGTTTGAGTGTACATTTTTTCAAAATTTTTTTACCAAATTATTTTTTTCAATGCGTGCTCCTGATGCGATTTGACATGGAAAAGACATTACTACAAGTGATAGAAAATGTTGATCTATATTTTCAATAAGTGTTATAATTGTAACATTTAGCACAAAGCTTCGCCATGAAATAAAGAAGCTGCGGAACTGCGTTGAAATTGAAAATAACTAAAATGGCCAAAATGGCCCTTGACCAGCTGCGCGTCTGCTGGCAACATTTTCTCATACCTCTAGTACGCCTCAGCACAACCCAAAAGGTTTTGAGCAGTTTCCGGACCTGTCACCTCACTCATAATGGGCGACACATGTAAATCGCGATTTTTTGGGCACAACTCTGAATCTTGACCTCGTTCGCTGGGTTGAACTTGGCAGAATGTTTGTCCAGGACCATATCTACCAAGATAAAAAATCAGCAGGTTTACGGATCAGTCACGAACTGACTAGTTTTCAAACGGCCCCCCTCCTTAACCTTGACCTGGAGAAATTCGGAAATTGCATCCAGGCGACTTGGACTAACACCAAGAATATTTCATGTCCAGCAGACGGTTTCCTTACCTGTCAGTAAATCGTATAAGCAGCTCTATAACTATATTGATGCATGTGAGGTGATATCAAAAGCACGCACTATGTCGATGAATTTAATTATTTGCTACGTATGTCTCTCCAGCTTCAAACCAGAAATTGTAGAGCATTAATAGTGGATTTACCTGCTAGATGAGCAAACTGTCTTGAGGAGCAGTGTTCGCTTCGAACATAATCTATTATTTTCTCCGTTGCTTTAAGGAGAGAGAAGAAGCGGTAAAGAAATCGAGCATACTTCTTTCTAATATAGTGTATAAAATTCTCATATATTGACCATTAATACACGAGTAGGGAGTTCAAAAATACATAAAATCTACCCAAACATCAAAACTACGAGAATTTTAACCGACATACAGGGTAAGACACCGAAAACGAAACAGATCGAATATCTTCAAAACGCATGTGTTGTGAGAAAAATGCAAGAACACGTTGATTTTTAATCCAAGGGGGACATCTTCCTATCATAACCTCAACTGTCATACCTCTCCTCCCACCCCTTGGGCACTATCACTCAAACAATTTGAATACGAAAAGTAGTAAGTGTGATACATCATTAGAAAGGTAACTTTATAAGGAATTCAGCCATGTCAATTTTCGCAACCTAACTTTTTATTTTGGCGCCCTCTTACGGGAAAAACAACTGTTCCGTATTCCAAATTATGATACATCATTTGCAAGCTATCTTGACATTAATTCTGTGACAATGCATTATGGAATTTTTCTTAGGAAAAAATCAAAATGGTGGCTCCAAAATGGCGGAAATGATTTGCAATTATGGTCCGATTCGATTCAAAATTGATATGTGCTAGTTTTCAGTATCGGAAATTATGATTTGTTTGTCAAAGCAAAAAAACAAGATGGTGGCTTCAGGATAGCGGACGAAATTTGTAATTATGGTCCGATTCAAATCAAAATTAGTATGTGAGGATTTTCAGGGTTGGAAATTATGATTTTTTTGTCAGTACAAAAACCAAGATGGTGGACGGAATTTATAATTGTGGTTCGACTCGATTCAAAATTGGCATATAGGGGTGTTACAAGTTATCAGTAGGTATGACTAATATGAATGAATTGAATTGATAAAAAAAGCTTTCATACATATGCGCTAAAAAGGAAATAATATTGTTTTTTAGATGTGTGACGTTGAATATTCTTTGCGCAACAGAATCAAAATTTCACCTTGCGAAAATACCAATTTTGTACTTGCGGCAAACTTTCGAATCTGTTACGCACAGAACCTACGTCCTAAATCTAAAAAATAAATATTTTTTTTTCATCGCATTTTGACATAAGCTTTTTCATCAATTTTATTCAATTCTTCTTAGTCATGCTGAAAATCTGTACCTAAAACCCCCACAATCCAATTTTGAATCGAATCGGACCATAACTACAAATCTCATCCGCCATCTTGTAGCTGCAATTTTGTTGTTTTTTTTATCCAACAAAAATTCCATAATGCATTAGTTAGTCTCGAAAGGCTGTCAATCGTTTGTGTTTTTGAGCAATTTATGCAAAATTTTCCAATTTGTAAGTTCATACAATGTTATTTTTCAATTTTTGTTATGTTTTCGTGAATTGTTCACATTAGCTTTCAAATCAAATGTCATGAGTGGAATACGAAGCAGTTGTTTTCCCGCAAGAAGGAGCCAAAATGAAAAGTTAGGTATCAAACACTCACATCTCTGAATTCCTTATGGAATTACCTATTCAATGCTTTGTCACACTTCGTACTTTCTTTATTCAAATTGTATGAGTGACCAAGGGGTGGGAAGAGTGGTATAACAGTTTAGATTATGATAGGAAGATGTCTCCCTTGGATTTGAAATCAACGTGTTTTTGCAATTTTTTTCACAACACATGTGTTTAGAAGAATTCGTTTTCGGTGCCGGGTCGAATGGAAGCATAAAATCAAATTTCACCCGCCTCTTGTTCTCTGCAGTGACAAATAAAATCATAATTTCCAACTCTGAAAATCCCCACAAACAAATTTTGATTCGAATCGAACCATAATTACAAATATCGTCCGCCATCTTGGAGCCACTATCTTGTTTTCTTGCATTGGCAAACAAATCATAATTTCCGACACTGAAAACTAGCACATATCAATTTTGAATCGAATCGGACCATAATTGCGAATCATTTCCGCCATTTTGGAGCCGCCATTTTGTTTTCCTTCAGAAAAATTCCAAAATGCATTGTCACCAAATTCATGTCAAAGTAGCTTGCAAATGAAGTATCATAATTTGGAATACAGAACAGTTGTTTTTCCCGCAAGAGGGCCCCAAATTAAAAAGTTAGGTATCGAAAATTGACACTTACTACTTTCCCTATACAAATTGTCTTGGTGATAGTGCCCAAGGGGTGGGGAAAGAGGTATGACTGTTGAGGTTATGATAGGAAGATGTCCCATCGGATTTAAAATCGATGTGTTTTTGCAGTTTTTCACAACACATGTAAGTTGAAGATATTCGATCTGTTTCGTTTTCGGTGCCCCACCCTGTATATATATATATATATATATTTTCCTCATGAAAATGGCAATATGAGGAACTATGAATTGACACCTAATGATACACCTGGAAAAAGTAAATATGTTTTTGAAGAGCGTGATGTTGATGCTGTCTTGGTATTTGGGTGGATTTTATGTGTTTTTCAATGGTTTTTCCACCATTAGGATGGCAGTATTTTGGTTTGCTCAATATTAGGTATATTACTTCACAACAAAGTAGATGAAATTTACTTTGCCGAACGAGGGAACAGTAAAATCATTACTAGCCGTGTGCAGTTACTTCCCATGGAGAATAACATTATTTCGCATTGGACTTTGGAAGTTGAATCTACTTTCCCCAAACCAAATACAGTAAAGTGTTGTTATACGATCGATAGTGAAAATATATATTTATTATTAAAAGTTTCAATCTTTATTGTGACTTCTTCAGTGACACATAGGTACTATGCGCTAATGATTAGGTAGCACCTGTATAGGACATGCTACTACGCATTTTTCAACCGGAATTAAGAATTAACTGAATGAGTTGAGCGTAATAGTTTGTTGTAATTATTATAATGAATGTGAAACCCTTTTGGAGAAAATGCATTTCTGTGGGTAGGTTAATTTGTTATAAGCTGACAGAATAAAATGTCTCCACCAAATTTATACTATTCTAATGTTAATACAATTACATCTCAACTCCTTATCATAAAAAATCGAGATCTTCCCAAGTTTTATCATTAAGTTTATATCACAGTATTCTTAATACTCCGAGCCATGGTGGAGAAATTAGACAACACTGTAAAGACGACCTGTTCTTAGTCATTCTAATCTACTTGTTTACGTTGTACGTTAGGTAGTTGATTCTAGGGTAAGTTGTATTCTGAATAATAAATAAAAGTACTAATCTTGGGAATGGTGTATCAAATGCTAGTGAAATATGAATGTGACGATATCTTCCATTCCATTTTTCATTTCTGTGGAGAATTTCTATGTTATTCATGAGAATATACCTAGTCTATGACACTAACGTAAACACTCAAGCGAATGTAATACATTCGCGTCGAATGTATTACATTCACTTGAGAAAGATACTGTGTATCGATACATGTCGCGTAGACAATAAATCTGTGGAAATTTTATCGTGTTTACCTTAGTGTCATATACTATGAATTTCCATCAAGTTACGACCACGTCAATCCAATATATACCTAGTCGTTGTTGTGTGACAGAAAGTAAGTTGAAATACGTTTTCCAGAAATTCCGTATCTTAGTTTTTTTCGTTCCCAAAGGACGAGAAAGTAGATATCGTCGATACCTCGTGAAGAATTTCGAAAGGACTATGTTGAATGTGAGATTAATTTTCATGACACAGATTTTATCAGATATCTCTTCCAGATGGACCAATTGAAAAATATGGCCCAATATCCCAATTTGCTAAAAACTACCGTACAGTAAATTTTCCGAATTTAGCAAAACATTTTTCAAAACCTAGAATGTAATATATCTTTCTTGTCGCTTGTTTGGCCCCAATAATAGCTGAGAACATACTATTTTGACCCAATCCGAACAGCACTTGACAGTTTTCCTATTTCTAAGAAATTGGATAAATTGCGATTCCAGTTTTTCATGACGAAAATGAAAAAAAAAATCCTAGATATTTTATCGACAACTTCATTATCTTATGGTTTTCCTAATATACCAAAAATAGCCAAGTAATTGAGATTAACGAATAAAGCATTTGACATGAGTTGATCATTCTGTTCAATGCAGTGCAGTGTGGCCGATTTTCTTACCACTGCTCGGAGTATTAGGAACGACGTGGTTATCTGTATAATTTATATTATTCTTTAGAAACTTTTTTTTTACCTGGCTCTGATATTAGGATAACTCTTGCAGTGGACTAGGTAGACATAAAGATCCAAATGAGTTCGTAGACTAACGTTCGATGCGGGATTGGCTAATGATGGTATATGGCCCTGTGAAAGGATGTGAGCTTATGAACATATTTTTCCTAAGCATTTCAACAATTACTATTGTTAAGTATATTGGTTTGGTGCGTTACTGACAGCCCGGAGGTACAACAAACTCAATCGTAGAAAAAGAAGAAGAAATAACCTGACTTTTCCTTTTGTAACTGAAAAAAAATTTTAGCAGTTTTTTCTGTTACTGCCGTATTTTTACTGTTTCTGACGAGTATATTCCTTTTTTTGCTGTATTGTTGAAATTTGGAGATAATGGACTTTACAAAATATTATTCAAGTTTAGATCATGTTCATCGACAACGGAATAAAATAAACTCTCTGTTACTCTGTGCTATCAGTAATAGACATTGATCAATATCTTCTGGAAGCTGAAGAATTATCAACAGATATTTCACTTTTTAGTGGACACAAAGAGTGCTTTCACAATGAATAAAATGAAAGTATTTCAAAATTTAGAAGCTTACAATATAGCAAATCGCTTAGAGAAAGTGATTTGACAAAGCATGTTGTCTGGAAGTGGCGGGGAACTGTATTTCAGTAGAGGAAACCCCTCCTCAAAGTGAACAAGGCAGTTCTAATGCACCTATAAGTTTTTCAATTTTTTCTACCAATTTAGAAAGAAATTCCACTAGCGCAACCTCAGTGTCACCAAAACTTACTCAAAGATCTTCAAATGTCTCTAGAGTACCTAGCCGCCTGTATCTGTAACTTGAACTCACCTATGTCTGTTTCGTTAGTAATCAGCTTATTTGAGAAGGAAGAAACGTTGAATATTATTTGTTGAGCTTTGATCATTTCTATCAAAGGAGAAATTGACCTGAACCGTAAATCATATTTAAAATATTCATTTTCATTTTGTAACATTTTGGATATGAATGTCAGAATAAAGTCAGTTATCTGGAATAATATTCAATTAATTGAAATATAACAGTAGGTAAAAAGGTTGAAATATTATTAACAATTGAAGAATGTAAACAAATTAAAATCGCAACTCGTGAGCAATCAAAGTGCAAAATATGGTACAATTATCGGGCAGGAAGAGTCACTGCATCTAATTTCTTTATGTACGTATCTCTATAAAGATTCAATACAACAAAACTTCTTGTTTTTTATTTTTCCTGGCAAATATTTTGAAAATGGCCTGATAATAGAATGAAGAACTGCCACTTTGGACTCGACCAAGCTCATTAGTAAATTTGTTTCTCTTCCTGATGAATTTGCCCCTATACAGGGTGTTTCTTAAGTACGTGTAGAAACTTTAGGAGCATGTTGCTGACGTCGAAATAAGAAAAAAAGTTTCCATATACACATGTCCGCAAGTTATTCGTTTCGAAGATACAGAGTGTCAAAGTTTAATTCTTATATTTGTTTTTTGTAAATAAATTCCAAAATATTTGTGAAATTCGAGTAAAGTTTGGTATCTCGGATGATTTTTCAATGACAAAATTAAATTTTATGTTAATTCCGAAAAAACTGATTTCTAATTGAATTTATTTAAAATTAAAAATTATTGTCATTAAAAATCACCTTCATCGATTATTTCAAATCTCAATAATTCGAAAACAGTTACTCTCAGTGACCTCTACCAAGAATATATTTTTTACACAAACTAAATAATGAATATTCCCAGATACCAAACTTTTCCCAAATATCAAAATTATTTTGAAATTGGTCACTAAAAAATAAAAATTCAACTTTGACACTCTGTATCTCAGAAACGAATAACTTGCGGACATAGGTTTATAGGAACTTTTCTTCTTATTTTGATGTCAGCAACACGCTCCTAAATTTTCTACACGTTCTTAAGAAACTCCCTGTATATAGGGGTTCATCTTCGGTGAGATTCAGACACTTGGGATTTGATAGATTTGAGTGCAAAACTCAGGGTTCAGCTGGCTTATTAGTTGCCTTTTTCCTGTCAACGTAACTTCTGTTTTCTTGTTATTTCGTCTATACAAAATAACTCTGTAGGTACATGAGAACAAGTCTCCCCAAACCTGCTGTACAATCACAATGAGCACTAACAATACTGCCATCTTCAAGGCATTATCCATGGAGTTGATAATTTATCGTTCAGTCTTTGAGAATGCATAATCTAGAAAAAATTCAGAAATAAGTCATCACTAGAATATGCGAATTTATCTGCTTCACAGATATTTTTTTCACCTACACACAAATTGCTATATTGTGAGCTTCTAAACTTTTATATACTTCCATTTCATTCATTGTGAAAGCACTCTTCATTTCCACTAAATAATTAACAATATCAGGATATATTATTTTTGGGAAAGGTGAAATATCTTCAGCTTCAAGAAGATATGGTTCAGCCGATTACTGATATTTTATCTTTACCGTTGTCGATGAACATCTAAACTTGAATAATATGTTGTAAATTCCATTATTCCTAAATTTCAACACAACAGGAGAAACAGAAAAAATACATCATAAACAGTTACAACACAGCAAAACAGTAAAAACACGGCAGAAATAGAAAAACCTCCCAAAAATGTTCTTTACTTACGACAGCAAACAGAAAACTGAAAACATTTTATTGATAAATGATGAATAAAATTAAGGAATATTTTTCATGCACTGATGGTTGAGCACTGTACACTTCTTCTTAATTCTCAACTGTTGTATATTCTTCATAAAATTACAAAATATCAAAAAATTATCAAATTTTGCTGAAAGCCATTTTTATAAGGTTTTGTGCCCTGTCCTTTGGTGATCAAAATGAAGGAAAGTGTTTCACACTAGTAACTGCAACTCCTGTTTTGGACTATTACAACCCGAATAAAGAATTTAAATTATCAGGAGATGCAAGTCGATGTGGATTAGGAGCTTTTATTTTTCAAGAAGGTCACCCTGTGTTACGCCTCTACCCACCAAAAGTATAATTACACAGACAAAAAACAGCCGTAGAGTATGGTTGTGAAAGATTCCATTATTTCATATTTGAAAGAATCATTATTATTCATAATGATTACCGTCCTCACCACATGTTCAAAAACTGGCTCATAGATTGCTTAGAAACCAATTTGAATTACAGTATGTAAAAAAAAAGAATTACACATACATACCAGACAATTTTCTTAGTACTTTTTTATGTATCATTGAGTTGTAGCTTAGTATGGATACCAATTAAACAGACTAATTATAACTCCATTTGCTAGTATATTTTTTGATTTCAACTTCTTTTGAAAATGAAAAGCGTCTCAAGATGGCGATTTCATATTACCGAAAGTGAAATATTACATTCTTCATACAAAAGCAATATAGGCAAAATAAAAGATACAAACGGCCTATACTACTTTTTATAAGATAGTTCGTAGATGAAAACCCCGGTTTTCGCCCCCGCAAAATCGCTTTGTGGAATTTTTTGAACAAGAAATACTGAAAAAAATTGCAACTTTTTTTGGTTTTTTGGAAATATCTCAAAGATTATTCAAAGAATCGTTTTACAGTCGATAAAACTTTTGTAAAAATTTATAAAACCTACAAACTGGTTTTATATATTCCCAGATCTGTGCATTTTTCCGAGAAAACCTCGAAAAAAGACCATTTTTCACACATTAATAATTTTTATAAATCTGGAGGTGGACAAACAATATTGCGGAAACTGATAGATAATGAAATGTGGTTCAACTGTGCGTAAGATGGTTTCTGTCCAATATGTAGTTTTTGCACAATCTCGTTATAAACCATGGACCTATAAAGTATTGTACTGGACCAAGCTGTTTACATCCTGGTTTGAAGTCGTGTTTTCCATAATCTGTAGTCGTTATTTTGAGTTGGGCGTTGTTACATCGCGTAGGTAATAAGTCTTTATCATAGACAAAATTGTGCCACTTTACGTTTTCATTCGATTACAATCGAAGAATGAAGAATGGTGATGGTGACATTATCACGCAACTCAAACCTGTATCACTGTTTAAAAATCCAAACTATCGAAAAAATCATTACTTGCGACTTCAAATGGTTGTGAAGAAATTATTGTATTTGGACCTTTGTCAACGCTGTCGAATATCAATGTTTATGTTTTCCATAATAGTTTTTTTTTGGGATTATTGCTGAAATAGTGGTTTTTGAACTCATTCGTGATATATAGTGGCAGTACAATAGTAAGAGAATCATAATGGTGCAATCTTGTTGGGTTTGCAAGCAATCCATGTGTTCGAACCCGAATATCAGATTCCATTCGTAAGTACCATAGGCGTAACAGTGGGTATCAATCTGTTTTCGCCGAATAAAATGAAATTAATACGTGAATTCAAACCTTTACATGTGGAGATAATGAAATAGATACCTCACGAAACATTTAACTTCATTAGTTTTTTGGATGATGCATCAAAACAAAAAGGTTGCCAAAAAGTCCAAGAAATGTCTATTAAAATTTTGATTTATCTTTAGGTTTCCAGCTGGTGTCACAGTAAAAGCGGCTTGGTTGAAAGAGTTGGGGATGAAATGTTCAACTGAATGTGTTCCAAAGTCTGTTAGGATTTGTTCCATTTATTTCAAAGACGCAGCATTCGAGATTAACCCAAGTGGAAGAATATTTTTGAAGAAAAGGTTCTTCCTTTATTATAATATATGAGGAATGGTATATCCCAAGAAATTCAGCTGCTTCAACTTCAGTGCAATTACTGTCAGAATTGTTACTTTCTATGAGTTATTTCAAATAATAACAGAGATTTGTATAAAAAAAACAATATATTACATATTTTCAGATTGAACGATTTCAGTAAAAAAAATCGTCAACTGAAACACCGCCAGGTACAGATTCTGAAGAAATTGTTGATAACTCAAGTCCCCCACTGAAGAGGTGAGGACAAATTGAGCATAGTAAAAATTGTTAACTCAAATTTCGCAACTCAGTTTTCATCCACTTCAGGTTGATTGGCTTTGAAATACTGACGATCTGACAGATAATATTATTTAGGTCAATTTCATATTTTCTGGTTTAAAAAACAGGACAGAATCCCGTGATTTTTCTAAAGAAAAAGTGAGTATTATTAGTTGGTAGCAGTATCAAATCTATCTAATCTATGTAATATCTTTAAAAGCAATACTTGTATATTGATATATTTATTTTGGCTATCTCGGAAACAGCTTTAAAGATTTGGATCAAAATTTTTATTCAGATAAGGTTTTAGTTTTTAAGTTCCTCCATACAAACGATTTTCTTGAAGAAACTCGATTCCACTAATAATAATAATAATAATGTGAATTTTTAAATTCTATTTCCACCCACTACCAATTATCATAATCTGAAATTTGGCCACATATCAAGGACCGACGATAATACAAGAATATCCTACTATTAATGTAATAAAAATAATGATAAAAATAATAATTGAATTTTCAAATTCAACTTTCACCCTTTATTAATCCTCCGAATTAACTAAAATTTTTCAATAATTTCAAGAACCAACATGCAACATACAAGAATTTTATGATAATAACGCACCTAATGATAATAATAATGATGAGAATTTTCCAATTTGATTTCAATCGTCCGTATGATCTGAAATTGGGCACACATAAACCGATTGCAATACAAGGACTTAATTATAAAAGTTTAATGATAATGATAATAATGATAATGACGTGAATTTTTTATTCAATATCCACCCATTTCTAATCATCCGAAAATTTTGAAATTTGGCATACTTACCAAGGACCGACGATAATATAAGAATTTTATTAAATTAATGTTTTATTAATAATAATAATAACGAGAAATTTTAAACTCAATTTCCACCCACTTCCATTCCTATGAATAAACCTTAATTTAGCACACACATCAAGAACTGACGACAATACAAGAGTTTCATGATATCAATGTGATAATAATAATAATGATGAGAATTTTCAAATGCTGCTTCACATCAGTACACGCACTTCAACACTGCAAGGGCTCTAAATGATTTCGAAGGGCACACAAAATATGTCTGAAATGGCTGCGACCATGTAATTGCTTTTAGCGCGGAAGCCAAAAATGAATCTAAGCTAATCTGATCTAGTATAGTAATCTAAGATATCTTCAAGCAAAGTTTAAGGGAACACAACTTGATGCCATGCAGGGCAGCAACAAGGCCTTCATTGACTGCAGAACATTGCAGATCACGGCTTGATTTTGCTCATGCACACCCTCATTGGCGGGAAGCTGAATGATGTCAAGTGCTCTTCACTGATGTGTCAAAATTCTGTTCCATGACCAATAACATACGAATGCGGGTCTACAGATGTTTAGGAGAACGCTACAATCAATGTAACACTCTGTAAATCATTGCTTTTGGCGGAGGATCGGTAATGATTTGGAGTTGTATGAATTTGGAGGCACGTATGACACTGGTAGTCATTTATAAAGCAAATTTGACAACAGTATGTATCCGAAATTCCTGAACCCCATGTTATCTGTTCTTTTGCTCCATTCATTGGTGAAGAATTCATATGATTGCACGACCATACGAGACCACACGACCCGCCAGTATTTCCAGGCGATCTTGACCGCTAGAAATCCTGATACGAACCCCATCGAACATATATATGACATTCTTGGGAGATGAATTAGAGCCCTGCAGCAGCCCAAAGTTACTTTGAATGAGCTGAGGGACAGTTTAGTGAATTTGGGATACATAATTGAATAAGTACTCTGATATTGAGTATAATAGGCGGTTATCATTGCTCGTGGAGGGAACTCAAGAAATTAGCAAATCATTTCAGAATAGAAAACAAATTCTTCATTTTTATTTTATTGTTGTTTTTGTGAAACTCTGTACGTACTTGATTTTTGATATCTTCTAGAAAAAAATGTTAGTTTGATTATCTGTATTGTAAATTTTGTTTGCATATTGTCGTAAATACATTAAAATTTCGTATTTCTAAATTTGAATAGTATGCGCTGAAAATTTCTTTGGAATATTTATTCTTCACAATATTCATTTATTTTAATATGTATAAGAACATGTATTTATTGAATATATAAATTACCATTTTCTAGTAAATGCATTTTTATTCTTTTTGTTTTCAGTCGACTGTCTCCAGCTTTCCATTAATTGAAAACGAAAGTCTTAAAAGTCTTTTTTTTTGAAAAATTTGTGAATCTAATTTTCTAAGGTTCGAAACTATCCGAGTCAATGAAGTTTTTTATGACTTCAGGTATATCAAATGAGTTTTTCTATCTCACGAAGTCCCATCGGATATATATTCTAACACTTTCCTTGATATTTATTTCCATCATTATTTCAAATTCAACATTTTTTTCTTGAGATTGAACCCTATTTTCAGAAAATGCGTGCGCTCCTGTCTGTTGTGGGAAGGTCACAATCTATCACTACCTTCTCTCTTCCTCGCAGCCCGCGCACCTGAAAACAGAGCGACTTCAAATCACTCCGTGTCGTAGTTATGGCAATGCTGAGTCCATCTGTATTTATATGATATTATACGTCCATGTTATAAATAATTCAAGGGCAAATCTTTCTAAATACGCCGGGTGACTTCGGACGCAGTTTGAAGCGTTTTGATCAACTTTCAGTGACATTTTCAACACATTAACCACCTCTCAGGTGAAAGTCCAGAATAAACAAATTGTAGATATTGATCTCTACTTCCATATGCCGTTTACAGAATTTGAATGAGATGATTTCCCTTGAATCGGTGCATTTAGAAAGATTTGTACTTAAATTCTTTATAACGCAATTCTGCAAAAACTACATATTGGACAGAAACCATCTTGCGCACAGTTGAACCACATATTATTTATTATCTATCAGTTTCTACAATACTGTTTGTCGACCTTCAGATTTATAAAAATTATGAATTTTTGAAAAATAGTCTCTTTTTCGAAGTTTTCCCGGATTTTTTCAGTGAAAAATACACCGATCTTGGCGTATTAAAAAAGCATTTTGTAGGTTTTATGGATTTCTACAAAAGTTCAATTGACTGTAGAACAATTCCTTGAGTAATCTTTGAGATATTTCAAAAAACCAAAAAAGTTGTAATATTTTTAAACTATTACTTGTTTAAAAATTTCCACAAAGTTTTCATTAACGAACTATCTTATGGAAATTAGTATAGGCCATTTGCGTCTTTTGTTTTGTGGGAGAAAAACTCTATAGCTTGGTCTAAAATCGTTTCTGTATTTTGGCCCATCAAGGATTATCCATGAAAATATTCTATAGAAAACGATTAATAATACCGGAATGCTAGGAAGGTGAATTTCTGGAACCCATACATAAAAGTCACCAAGGGGTTGTATATTGTGAAAAACTGTCCCAAGAATCATTATATTTGCCAGGAATTACATTTGATATAGAAAATATCGTACTTTCTTGTAACATTTGTCAAAAATATTCAACATCGGATAAAAGGAAACCTCTCCAACCACACAACCTGATCTTCATTTGGAGAAAATAGACATTGATTTTAAAACTACTAAAGCGTAGAAGGGCCACAACTGATCTTATTTTCATTTCGAAATAAATTCCGACTTGCAACTCGGAATTCCGACTTGCAACTGGGAATTCCGACTTGCATCTCGGAATTCCGACTTGCATCTCGGAATTCCGACTTGCAACTCGGAATTCCGACTTGTATCTCGGAATTCTGACTTGCATCTCGGAATTCCGACTTGCATCTCGGAATTCCGACTTGCAACTCGGAATTCCGACTTGCAAGTCGGAATTCCGACTTGCAACTCGGAATTCCGTCCCTGAGCTTTGAGGCCAGCAGATATTCCAGTTATTTACTTAGGAAACTACGAAAGCGTAGAAGGGCCACAACTAATTTTATTTTCATTTCGAAATAAATTCCGACTTGCAACTCGGAATTCCGACTTGCAACTCGGAATTCCGACTTGCAACTCGGAATTCCGACTTGCATCTCGGAATTCCGACTTGCATCTTGGAATTCCGACTTGCATCTCGGAATTCCGACTTGCAACTCGGAATTCCGACTTGCATCTCGGAATTCCGACTTGCATCTCGGAATTTCGACTTGCATCTCGGAATTCCGACTTGCAACTCGGAATTCCGACTTGCAACTCGGAATTCCGACTTGCAACTCGGAATTCCGACTTGCAACTCGGAATTTGGATTCATATACAACTTTCTCTTTCGAATTGAATCTATTGTTTTGAATATGTTGATAATAATAATATAATATACAGGGTGTCCCACGAAGATTATGACAGGGAATATCTCGGAACTCGAAAGTAGTGGAGAATTGTAATTTTGGGGTTCTGAATTAAAGCAATTGGTGCAGTTTTTTTTGATATTATGTTACCCAATGAGCTTTTTGTTTTCGGTCACGTGACATCAGATTCAAAATTATTAATGCGACAACCTGTATATTTTGGCATTTTTATGTTCCTCCTGATAAAACAATTTCAACGAATTGTCATACTTGTAGTCTGAAACGATTTTTTCAAGAAATACATGTACTTCAATATCCTTTGTCCCACGACGTTTTCAATTATAATAATTTGAATAATATAATATACTGGGTGTCCCAGAGCTTTCAAACCAGCAAATATTTCAGTTATTTACAGAAAATAAAAATTTAAAAACCTTTTGTTGTACGAGATCATAATCTCTTTCGTGCAGCATAGCAAAAACCACCCACTGCCAAACAATATATATATATCATAGAGTAGAGTAGAGTAGAGTATTTTATTTGACTACAGTACAAGTACATGTTTGTAGCACGTCATAAAAGCGACAATACTAATATTGAATTATTTAAATATAAAATATAGTTGACATGACAAATATAACAAATAGTGTAAAAAATATATTGTAAATTACTGTAAAAAATATTGTTAAAAGGATGAGTTACAATAAACGTAACATAGACAGAATGGAATTTTGGTGAGATGAGTTTTATTCTCTATACGATCTGAAATGTCCAATGTATTCCTCTGTGGAATAAAAGCAGTGTGTCAAGAGTGAGTTTTTCATTTTATTTTTGAATGGGTGCATACTTGATGACTTCAATTCGGCCGGTAATATATTGTAGAGATGGTAATTTAATGAACTTTTCCTGGATTTGCTCAGACGGAACCGGTTTATTCTTGAGTTATCTGCTTGCCTAGTACCATAGCTGTGTACGTCAGATTGCTTAGTGAGCATCGAAGACTTTTTATGAATCTCTATCAAAACTTGAAGAATATATAAACACGGCAAGGGCATTATTCATAGAAGCTGGAATGGCATACAGAATTATGGGAAATGAAAAGACACAAATGAAACAATAATTTATAAACTCATCTACGGTTTGAATAATACATTACACTACAGAAATTGTTCAAAATGTTTGCCAGCACTTGTCATAAATGCTTCAAGTCGCCGAATCAGTGCGGGAGTACAGGAAGCTATAATCATTTTCTGTATCAAATATTCAACATTTATTGTTGGAGTTTCGAGTACCACTCATTTCAAATATCCCTGTAGGAAAAAGTCCAGTGGTGTGAGATCTGGAGAACATGCAGCCCATCGAATAGGGCCACTATTTCCAATCCAACGGTCTTGAAAGATAGTATTGAGGAAAGCAGTAGCTATATTATGGTCATGTGCAGGAGCATCCATCATTTTATTGCCACATTTGTTGTATTTCTTCGATTGAAGTATCTTTTAACAGTACAGAAATACAATTTTCCGAAAAAAAATGAAGATCTATGTGGCTGATGGGGACCGATGAGAAAATTGATTCCCCTTATCCAGTGAGAGCTGTCTTGTGACCATGTCGTTTAACAGTGCCATTAAAATGGCAAGATTTGATTGAGGAAGTTGGGATTGTCTTGGAATAAAATTTGAATGTGTGCAATGACTGCCATTCGTCTTTCGAAATTTGTAGATCTGAGTCCTTGGTGTAAATGGATTTTGGAAAGATTATACCTGTAGTTTTTGCAAATTCTTACTGATCCCAATATCCACCGCCAACGCACGAACCGAAATATGAGGATGTACTTCGGCGTAGGCCAAAACAATTATAAAATTTTCCTCGGTCCTCAGTGATCCCGTTCGCATTGTGTTTTCTACATGAGATAAAGTATTGCGACCTGGTTGCTGACGACCAGGAAAGCGCTGCTCATACATCCTCACTGCGCACCTTTATTCTTGTGGCATTCACCAAAAGCTAAAATCATATCAACGTATTCGTTTGTAGTGAAGGTGAAAAGCATTTTGACATTTAACAACAGTATCACGACTGATAAAAATTTGTGATCCAGATAGTGTAAGAATAAAAAAACACACAAAAAGTTTCCATTTTGTTGTCTATTTTTCTTTACCATACTCTTTTTCTTGTCTCCACAATGTGGAACAATTAATTCAGCCAAATTAATACATTTTATTATTATGATTTATTGTTGAATAAGAAATAAAAAAGATTGTGAGTTAAACAACAACAAATATGGGGGTGCAATTCAAAAAAAGGGGTGATTCCTCGGAGACAATTTGCTATGGGGTGGATTTCTCTACACTATTTGGAAAGGCTTGTGGTCCCCTACGACAGATCATTTTTCAGATTTGTTTCCCAAGTAAATAACTGGAATATCTGCTGGCCTCAAAGCTCAGAGACAGAATTCCGAGTTGCAAGTCGGAATTCCAACTTGCAAGTCGGAATTTCAAGATGCAAGTCGGAATTCCGAGATGCAAGTCGGAATTCCGAGATGCAAGTCGGAATTCCGAGATGCAAGTCGGAATTCCGACTTGCAAGTCGGAATTCCGAGTTGCAAGTCGGAATTCCGAGATGCAAGTCAGAATTCCCAGATGCAAGTCGGAATTCCGAGTTGCAAGTCGGAATTCCGAGTTGCAAGTCGGAATTTATTTCGAAATGAAAATAAAATTAGTTGTGGCCCTTCTACGCTTTCGTATAAAACAATAAGATCTTTTAAATTTTATCGTTTATCTTTTTTAGTAAATTTGCAATTGTCAAAAATTGTGACAGCTCTGTCATATTTTGATTGCTTTTTTGTTGGATTATTGTTGAAATAGTGTTTTTCGAACTCATTTTGTTATATAGTAGTAGTATAATAGACAGAGACTCATATTGGTGCAATCTTGTTGGGTTTGCAAACAATCCATGTTTTCGAACCGGTATATCAGATTCAATTAGTCGTTACAGTGAGTATCAATCTATGTTCACTGGACAAAATGACATTAGGTTTGAACGTGAGTGGGCCCGTATCAGGCCCTCCACTGCGGTCAATGGCATATTGTGACATTAATACGTATATTCAAACCTTTATATGTGGAGATACTGAAATAGACACCTCACAAAACATTTACTACTTCATTAGGTCTTTGGTTTATGCATTAAAATGGATGCCAAAAAGTCTAAGAAATGTCTATCAAAATTTGGATTTATCATCTAGTTTTCAGCTGATGTCGCCAAAAAAGCGGCTTGGTTGAAAAACTTGGGGATGAAATGTTCGACTGAATGTGTTCCAAAGTCTGCTAGGATTTGTTCCATTCATTTCAAAGACGTAGATAAAACCAAATGAGAGAATATTTTTGAAAAAAGGAGGTATTCCTATATTTTATGATGAATGATATATTCCAAGAAATTGAACTGCTTCAACTTCAGGGTACTTACTATCATCCTTCAGAATTGTTATTTTCTTTAATGCTCAACCTTAACGGTCTTAATGGGGTGTACTGATTGAATTAAATTTAAAAAATTTATAAGTTATTTCAAATAATAATAGAGATTTGTACTTAAAAAAGAAAACAATATATTACATGTTCAACAAACATGAGTACCATCGTTCTGGAAAAAGGGATGCAATGCAGGTTCTGCCAGGAAGAACAGAAAACATCAGTACACGTACTATGTCACTGCAAGGACTCTAAACGATTTCGAGGAGCACACACAATATGTCTGAAATGGTCGCAGTCTGACGGCTTTAAGCGCGGAAGCCGCAAATTATTCCAAGCTAATCTAACCTGGTGAAGATATCTTCAAGCAAAGTATGAGGGAACACAACTCGATGCCATGCAGGGTAGCAACAGGCCCTTAATTTACTGCAGAACATTGCAGATCACGGCTTGGGTTATTTGTTCGTGAACCCCCTCCATTGATTGGCGGGAAGCTGAATGATATCGAGTGCTCTTCACTGATTAGTCAATATTCTGTTTTATGACCAACAGGCGAATGCTGGTCCCCAGGCGCTTAGGGGAAAGCTACAATCGATGTAACATTTTGTGAACGAGTGCCTATGGAGAAAAATCGGTTATGATTTAGAGTTGTATGAATTTGGAGGCACGTATGAAACTGGTAGTCATTGCTGAAGCGAGTTCGACATTCGAAATTTGATATCCGAAATTCTTGAACCCCAGAATTCATCATTTTTCATTGATGTTGTAATAACTGGTAGAAGAAATCTATTGATTACTTCTATCTGACCATTCGCTTGGGGCTACCGAGTAGCAATTAAATTGTGTTTTATACCACTATTCTCACAATATCTCTGGAATTCTTCTGAGGTGAAAGCAGATCCTCTATCACTTACTATGATTCGAGGAACGCTAAATTTTTGTATGAAATATCTTAACATTAGCAATGTTTCTTTTGCAGTTGTGGTTTTTACTGCATATAATTGTACAAATTTTGTTAAAAAATCAATCATAACAAGAACATAAGAATTTCCATCTTTACTTTTTATAAATGGTCCAAGGTGATCCACATGAATTCTTTCCATTGGTCGAGATGCTGGTGGAATGGGATGTAGCTGTCCAGGTTGTTTACCACCAGGTGTTTTTTCTGTCAAACATTCGAAGCATCTTTTAATATGCCTTCTCACATATTTTCTCATATTCTTGAACCAACAACTTTCTAAAATTCTTGATGTAGTTCTGTCAACAGAGAAATGTCCTCCCATATCATGATATTTAACAACTATTGCCTTTCGCATTGTATTAGGAATGACATAGAGCAATCTTTCTTCTTTGGCGACTTTCACCATCCTATACAATCTCCCATTTTCTAGTCGATAGTCTTTTGTCTTATTGTTCTCTTCTTTGGTCCTATCTTTCGGATTCTTTTTCAAAATTTCCACGAATTCTCTCAGTTCTTCGTCATTTTTCTGCATTATTAATACTCTATCTGCCTCTTCAAGCACCACGAAAATTCCAAATTTCTTTCCATCCAAATTTTCCAAAAGCTGATCATCTTCTTCCACTGGAGCTCGACTGAGTGCATCTATATGGGTCATCTTTTCACCTGAGCGAAATTTTATTTCAAAATCATATTCCATGAGAGTTGCATACCACCTAGCAATATGTGCTTTTAAAGTTCTTTTAGAATTCAAATATATCAAAGCTTGACAATCCGTGACAGCTGTGAAGTGAATACCTAGTAGCATACCCCGAATTCTCTCCACTGACCAAACAATTGCCATGAGTTCCAATTTGTGCGAGTGGTATTTCTGTTCTGCTTCTGTATTTTTCTTTGAAACACAATAAACAAGGTGCAGTTTGTCAGAATCATCCTCTTGTAGTAACATACCAGCAACACCAATGGAGGAAGCATCCGTATGCAACTCAGTTTTTGACTTACTATTGAACAATTTCAAAATTGGTGCACTTATCAATTTTTCTTTCAATGAACGAAATGTTGTTTCTTCTTTGGACCCCCAAAAGAACTCCGAGCCTTTCCTAGTTAGATCTGTTAAGGGTTTTACCAAAATTGCATATTTTTCAATAAACCTTCGGAAAAATCCAGTAAGACCAAAAAATCTTCGTATTTCGTGGACATTTTTGGGTGTTGGAATATCAGATATGCTTTTCATCTTTCCTTCTCCTGGTTTCAACCCTTCTTGCGATACAATTAATCCTAAGTATGGTACTTTGGTGATACTGAAAATACATTTCTCCACATTCATCGTCAAATTCGCTCTTCGAAATGTATTGAACACTTGATGTAGTCTGTCTATCATTTCTTCCCAATCTTTGACAGGCACTAATATATCGTCTAGGTAACACATACATATTTTGCCTCGCATATCTCCTAGTACTAAATTCATCATGCGAACGAATTCGAACGGAGCATTACTAAGTCCAAATATCATTTTCGTGAATTGTCCTGTGTCATCATTAGTAATGAATGCTGTCTTCTCTTGTGCCTTTTCAGCAAGATATCCACTAGCAAGATCCATGGTAGAGAATAATGTACAGCCACTAAGTCCTTCAAATTGTTCGTCAATCTGGGGAATCGGGAAATTAAGTTTAACAGTCTGCTTATTGAGTTTGCTAAAATCTACAACTAATCGTTTTTTCCCATTATTTTTGCCTACAAGAAAAACAGGACTGGCATATGCTGAATTCGTATTTTTGACAATACCCGCTTCTTTCTACTCACGTACAATATTTTTAATTTCTTTTCTATCTTCGGGGCTGTTTTTGTATGGTTTAGCACGCATCGGTATGTCACTGTCTATTATATCCATCTGTGCAATATTAGTGCACCCAAGTTCACTCAAATTCAATGCAAAAGTGTCACGAAATTCAATTACCAATTTCAACAATTTTTCTTGATATTCAATTGGAATATTTGGCTCAACACGTATCATATCTTTCGTGATAGATTTCTTTACATTGACCATGATGTTTTCGTCATTTTCAGTTTCACTATTTATACAGAAAATAGTTTGATCTTCATTTATTTCAATATCTTCATTTGTGCTATTGAATAATATAATTTTTGGAGGACATCCACTCATCATATTATTTATGTATTCTACCGTGTCTTTCAATATAACAGTTTTATTTTCTGCACATACACCACTTTTTCCTGAATTTTCAAAAAGGTCCATTTGGCAGAACGGATTTTCATTGGCATATTTAAATACCAAATTATTGCCCAATATGTAATAGGCAAGGAAATTCAACTCGGTAAATGTACGACCCAACAAAACATTCTCAGTTTGGGCAAAATCAGGTACTAGCCACAAATCTACGGAATCAACTATTATATCGTCCATTGATATTTTCACTACCAGTTTCTGTTGACACTTCACAGGATTTTCCTGCCCAAATCCAAATAATTTGCGGTCCAAATTGATTGCGTTGAATTTTTTTCCTTTTGCTAGACAGGCTCTGATGGTGCAAACAGCACTACCGGGATCAATAAGCGCATTTACTTGATGTAAATCATCTAGGGTGATATTTCGAAAAAAATTATTGATGGTATTTATAGAGTTATCCTCAATGTCAACTAGAGTTTGTACGTCGTCTGCTTCGAAATCTATCAATGTTTTTATACTTTCCTTTTCAACATATACAAGAGTTTGAGTATAATTTCCTTTCTGTTCTCTGAAGTCTTCGACAGTTCTTATCGTTGGACAATCCTTTTTCATATGACCTTCGTTTCTGCATTTGAAACAAATAATTTTTGAAATTTTGTTTCCTTCATTGCTTACTGAGCTAGAGGCAATGGATAACTTATTCCTTTCCGCAGTATCCGAATTAAAATTGATCGGATTAGTTTGCTCCTGTCCTTGTTTCTTGTAGAAACCTCTTGATGTTGCTGTTGCTCCGTTCATTGGTGGATCATTCATGTGATTGCACGACCATATGATGACCACATGGCCCGTCAGTATTCGCCAGAAGATCTTGTTGTAATGATTTTGACCGCGAGAAGTACTAATACGATCCCCATCGAACATATACATCAGGTATGTCGAATGAGTTTTTCTATCTCACAAAGTCCCATCAGATGTATATTCTATCACTTTCGTTGATATTTTCATCATTATTTCAAATTCAGAATTTTTTTCTTGTGACTGAACCCTATTTTTATCAAATGTGTGCGTAGCTGTCGGTTGTGGAAAGGTCACAGTCTATCGCTATCTTCTCTCTTCCCCGCAGCCCGCGCGCTAGTCCAAGAAACGAGGAAGCGGCCCAATGTTAAATGTGCAAAAATTATTATCTGAAAAATAAAAATATGAGCGTATAGGAAATTAAAACTCAGGATGAGTTTCTATTTCATGCGACTCGATCCCGACATAACCTAAAAAATTGGCAAAGTTGCGAAAAGCGGTTTTTTGTTGATAATTAAAAAACTACAGCTCCGATCAAAAAAAGTTGAATTAGGAAATTGTAGGTATTAAAAAGATCTATCAATTGAATAACCAATAATTTTTTGATATTGATACTTATCGAGTAAAAAAAATCTCGTTTATTGTAAGGTATTGAAAATTGTTACTTGCAGTTTTGTGTAGTCGATGACAAGCCAAAAAAGTATTTTTTAAAAAATTGATAAATATTGATTATTTTTCAAAATATATGAAGTTTTCTCAAAAAAGATGCTCTCTCAATATGGCTACTCTTGCTCGGGGAATGATGCTACGGTAACAATTCAGGGCTTATTTTTTTCTGTAAGAGTTTTACTTTTATATTATCGAATAAGTATATTGATATTATTTATTTTAAGTGTCAAAAAATTACTTTAAAAAATTGCACAATTTTTATACATGTTTTTTCTAAATAAATTTCTTAATTTTGTTTTTATGGAAATGACTTTAATTAAAATAGATTTCTAGCATTAAAAAAAATTGAATTCCTACGATCACTAGGAGCCGAGATAATTTTTTTAAAAACTGTAAGGCGCAATGATCATCGTACAGTAGTTACCTTCATGGATATTGAGGTTGAATACCTAAATTTTCGATGAAAAAATACTAGGATATGTCTAGTTCAATTGCAGTATTATTATTTGATGAACAAAGTGAGGCGTGCAGGCGCGGAGCTATGCAATTTTAGCGGGTGGCGCAGTGGGGATACAAATACTGTTGACATTAAAGACACTTTCGTCCTGAGAATGTTATTGAAAAAGAAAAGAAAAGTTATAGGTTCAATTTCAAGTACTAGTGTACATTGCAAAAGGAAAGTACGTGAACAACAAGCCGACATACTCAATATTTTTCAAGCACAAGCCACTTTGAACTCACGAAATAAGTTTTCAGTGCTATACCCACTCCGCCACCCACTACAGCTATCGCGATCCGCGCCTGCACGCCTCATTTTATTCATCAAAAAATAATACTGCAAATGAACTAGACATATCCTAGTACTTTTTTAATGAAAATATAGGTATTCAACCTTAATGTACAATGATTATTGCGTCGTCCAGATTCTTTTGAATTAAAAAAATTATCTCGGCTCCTAGTGATCGTAGGAATAAAATTTTTTTTTGAATGCTTTTCCGATATAACTCGAAAAGTATCAATGATATCGGAAAATTATAAGTTATTCAAATGAAAGATCTTTTCAATACCTACAATTACCTACTTTGATTTTTTTCGATCGGAGCTGTAGTTTTTTAATTATCAACAAAAAACCGCATTTCGCAACTTTGCCAATTTTTTAGGTTATGTTCGTTAATCAGGATCGAGTCGCACTTTTCCCTATTGCTTGGACTAACTTTAAAACAATCCGTGTTTTAGGTATGGCAATGCTGAATCCATCTGTATTTATACGATATTATACGTCCATGATTCTATGTACCAATAGATTTCCAATACTCAACATTGAATTGTATCATTGATTCTGACACAAATAAATAAATAAGAGAGGAACCACGCCAGACGCGTAACTGGTACGAGAAAAAATTTATATAAGTCAACAAAAATAACGTTCATACAGAAACCAAGTGTTCCTGGAAACGAATTAAACTTCATTCTATGTGACAGAACATTTTCAATACTATACGTATAAGGCCACCATAGACCTCGTATATTTTCGTCGAATTTCAACGCAGAGTTCGCGAATTTCACCCTAAATTACAACTTTTTTGGTTTTTTGGAAGTATCTCAAAGATTATCTAAGGAACCCTTTATAATTGTAGAGATATATAAAACCTACAAAATGGTTTTTTATACGCCCAGGTCGGTGCATTTTTCAATGAGAAAATCCGGGAAATCCTCGAAATAGAGACCATTTTTCAAAAATTCATAATTTTTATATATCTGAAGGTGGACAAACAATATTGCGGAAACTGATAGATAATAATATGTGGTTCAACTGTGCGCAACATGGTTTCTGTCCGATATGTAGTTTTTGCACAATTGCGTTATAAAGAATTTAAGGGCAAATCTTTCTAAATGCACCGATTCAAGGGAAATCATCTCATTTAAATTCTGTAAACGGCATATGGAAGTAGAGATCAATATCTACAATTTGTTTATTCTGGACTTTCACCTGAAAGGTGGGTAATGTGTTGAAAATGTCACTGAAAGTTGATCAAAACGCTTCAAAGTGCATCCGAAGTCACCCTGCCTATTTAGAAAGATTTGCCCTTTAATTGTTTATAACATGGACGTATAATATCGTATAAATACAGATGGACTCAGCATTGCCATACCTACGACACGGAGTGATTTGAAGTCGCTCTGTTTTCAGGCGCGCGGGCTGTGGGGAAGAGAGAAGGTAGCGATAGACTGTGACCTTCCCACAACAGACAGGAGCGCACGCATTTGCTGAAAATAGGGTTCAATCTCAAGAAAAAAATGTTGAATTTGAAATAATGATGAAAATATCAAGGAAAGTGTTAGAAATTACATCCGATGGGACTTCGTGAGATAGAAAAACTCATTTGACATACCTGATGTCATAAAAAACTTCATTGACTCGGATAGTATCGAACCTTAGAAAATTAGATTCACAAATTTTTCAAAAAAAGAAGACTTTTAAGACTTTCGTTTTCAATTAATGGAAAGCTGGAGACAGTCGACTGTTCAACTGTGCTCAAAATGGTTTCTGTCTGATTTGTAGTTTTTGCACAATCGGGTTATAAATAATTTGAGGGCAAATCTTTCTAAATGCGTCGATTTGAGTGAGATCATCTTATTCAAATTCTGTGACTGACAGATGGAAGTAGAGATCAATATCTACAATTTGTGTACTTTGGATTTTCACCTAAGAGGTAGGAAATGTGTTGAAAATGTCACTGGAAGTTACTCTAAGGGCCGGTCTTTTCACCTCACAATAAAGTCTCTGATAACTATCTATCGGATAAACTTCACAGGTTTACATATCCATATCTGATAGGTAGAGTTATCTGGGACTTATCTATAGGTGAAAAGACCAGCCCAAAATTCTTCAAAGTGCACCCGATGTCACCCGAACTCAACTGGTATTCAGTGCGACTTCGGGTGACTTCGGGTGATTTCGGATGCACTTTGAATTGTTTTGATCAACTTTCAGTGACATTTTCAACACATATCCAATCTCTCAGGTGAAATTCCAAAATATACAAATTGTAGATATTGATATCTACTTCCAGATGCCGTTCACAAAATTTGAATACGACGATTTTCCTTAAATCGGTGCATCTTGTAAGTTGTGCCCTTAAATTGTTCATAACGCGATTGTGAAAAAACTACACATCGGACAGAAAACATCTTGAGTACAGTTGAACCACATATTATTATCTATCAGTTTCCGCAATATTGTTTGTCCGGCTTCAGATTTATAAATATTATGAATTTTTGAAAAATGGTCTCTTTTTCGAGAAAGAATGGGGGCGAGAGCCCCGATAGATTTTTCTCAGCATTATTTTCCATGTCCGAAACTGTTGAAACATTTTCCGAATTCCTTTGCGTTCTCTATCTAGCTTTTGTGGGGGGACAGAAGGGCAATTTTTTTTTAAAACATAAAATTCGACGGTCAGATATTTTCATTACTTTTCCGGAGGTTTCCGATTTTAATTTCGGGGGGTTTTTGAGAAAATGGGAAGGGGGCGGGCGTCCTCCACCTATATTTTTTCGCTGTGATTTTTGACTTCCGAATCCTCCAAGAAAAATTCCGAAACCCTACGCGTTCTCTATCTAGCTTTTGGGTGGCAGAGGGGGACGGTCAGATATTTTTCACTATTTTTACGGATTTTTTCGATTTTTACTTCGCGAGTTTTCCAATTTTTTCCGAAAGAAAGGGAGGGCAAGCTCTCCCTACCTAATTTTTTTTTCGCTGTAATTTTTGACGTCCAAATCCGTCAAGAAAACTTCTCAAACCCTACGCGTTCTCTACCTAGCTTTCGGGGGCAGGGGGACAATTTCTTTTTTCAAACCATAATAATCGACGGTCAGATATTTTTCACTATTTTTACGGCTTTTTCCAATTTCAATTTCGCGAGTTTTCCAATTTTTTTTTGAGAAAAGGGGGACACGCTCTCTCAACCAATATTTTTTGTTGTAATTTTTGACATCCAAATTTGTCAAGAAAACTTCCGTAACCCTACTCGTTCTCTATCTAGCTTTCGGGGGGCATAAATGTATTGTCATCGGAACTGAACCGACATGTGAAATTTCAATTCCATAGGATAAGAGGAAGTGGTTCTAATTCAGCTTGCAAGATTTGCCCCATCTAACACACACACAGTTACACCCACAGAGCAAGTTAAATAGAAGCTTTCAATTAAAAACGAAGTTGTCGGACTCAGTCTGACTCACCCGTACTATGTCTTCGATTATTTCAACATTTGAAAATGTTCAGGAGGTTGACATATATTCCGATATGTTGTACAAAATTAGCATTATGCGATTATTGCAAATAGGAAATTACATCGCCTCAGGACATATCTTAAGTTTTTTTCAATTATCATCAGAAACCTCCAACTTAAGGTACATCGGATGTTATGACTTTTAGGTTGAGTTTTGATGAGCCTAACTGATGTCAAACACTCATTTGTCCGTTGACTTGTCCAAAGAAAATATGAAGGAAAATATGGCCACACCATCGTAATTACGCCACTGGTTTATTTAAATTGAAAATAACTTCAAATTATCACGTTGATAATCCTTGATAAAGTTGCCAAATTTCAAATTTTTTCCTTCAGGAGTTTTGGATGTAAAAAGGTAAATCTTAATTTTCTTCATTAATTAATGTCATTATTTATTGACCGTACTCAAATCCAAGCTAGACAGAAACACCCTCTTGAAAGTATACTATGCTTATGCTTACTCTGCTATCACCTACAGTGTCATAATCTGGGGTCAGGGACGTGATGTGCAAAGAGTTTTTGTTTTACAGAAACGAATTCTGAGGTTAATTTTCAATCTACCCTATAGATCTTCATGTCGCGAAACATTCAAACGCCATAAAATCTTAACAGTCTCTTCAATATATTTACTAAAATTGCTCAGTCACATCTACATCAATAAAGATAAACCAATGAGAAACAGTGACATCAAAACACAAAAACAATTTTGTTTTAGAAAGAAGAAATCATTCGCTTAGTCAAAAAGCTTCCATTAATTGTGGCACTCGATATTATAATAAATTTCCGGCTATCATTAAGGATAGTGAATCCTATAGTATATTCAAGAGACGATTAAAGAAGATCCTTTATGACGAATGTTTTTACAATTTGAAAGAGTTTGAAAGTTAGGTACGTTGGTAACAATTAGGAGATGCACTCTTCTAGCAATATTTAAATGCTATTTTTATTATTTACTGTGTATTGTTTTTATTATTAGGTATGTATTATGTATTAATACGTCTGTATATTTTATGTAAGTAACCACTTCCATTTCTATATTTATTTATTTCGACAATGTCTCATCTATTGTATAATAGAAAATCAGGCAATAAAGAATCTATCTATCTATCTATCTTTGTACTTTCGTCAGCCTGTATCTTGGAGGGAATGTATTTTAGGACATCCTTGATAGAAACTTCTTACCTCGAAATGAGGTGAAGAATCTCTGTTCGGAGTTTGTCGGTCTTATTCTGACTGACTTCAAGTCAAGTCAAGTCAAGTCAAGTATTTATTAATCCATTAAAACGAGCTTACAAAAGCAATTGGACAAGTCAGTATCAGGTACATATCAAATACAAATATATAACAAAACACATTCAGAACTAACAAAAAAGTATTAAAACAATCGAGTGACTGAGCAGAACAGCAATGCACATACAATGTACATATTTAAAAAATAACATAACAAAAACATTTATAACTAACAAAATGCATTAAAACAATCTGAGTTAGTACAAAGCAAAAAATACAAAACATTTTATTATTGTTGGTAAGAAAAAAACTCATCGATTGTGTAGGGACTAATTTGAAAAAGTAACTGTTTTATTTTGTATTTGAATTCTTGTTCCTTGGTAATATTTTAAAAAAACTCCGGGAGTGCATTATATAGTCTCAGGCCCAAAATTTCGAACGACTTATGACATAGAGATAAACGTGATTTGGGTATATGGAAATAATTTCTGACACGAGTGTTATAACCATGAAGAGATTCGTTAAAAACTTCTTTTTTTTTATGAATGTACAACAGAACTTCCAGAATGTAGAGACCTGAAAGGGGCAAAATATTTAATTTTTTAAATAATGTTCTACACGATGTTGTTCGTGATGCGTTTGCAATAGTTCGGATAATTCTCTTTTGCGTCATGAAAACACCGTGTGCAGCTGAAGAATTACCCCATACTATCAGCCCATAGCTAAGTCTTGATTGTATCTGCCCGTGGTAATATAAAAGAAGACCAGAGTTGTCTAGAATTCTCTTCAGGTTTCTTAGCAGGTAACACTGCTTATTGAGTACTTTAATGAGATTATCGCAGTGCTGACGGAAATTGAGATTGCTGTCTAGAAAAATCCCAAGAAACTTTATACTGTCACACATTTCTATCTAACCACCGCATATTTTAATATTAATGTCTATCATGTTAGTATTTTGGCAGTATGAAAAGATACTGCTTTCGTTTTAGAAACATTCAAAAACAATAAGTTTTCACTGAACCAATTTTGCAGGCAATCAACGTTAGAACTGATGTTCTGTTGCAGTTCAATCAAATCTTTTGATTTAAATAGGAGTGAAGAATCATCAGCATACAAACAAGTGAAAGAATTTTCCAATACAGACGGCAACTCATTGATATAGAGAATGAATAGGATCGGCCCTAAGACTGATCCTTGAGGAACACCTATGTCATTAATTAACTGATCAGAAAAAAAAGTTTCGTCATAATTCTCATTCGAATATTGTATTTTGACAGTCTGTGTACGATTTGAAAGATATGATACGAACCATTAATGCAGAATACCTCTAATTCCAATCTTATACAGTTTATCCAGAAGATTTCCATGTTGTACGCAGTCAAAGGCCCGACTGAGGTCACAAAAGATCCCAGTGGGATTCTCGCCTGCTTCAACTGACTGTAGAAGATTCGAATAAAAAGAAATAATTGCCGTTGTGGTGGAATGATTCGATCGAAATCCGTGTTGGTTCTTAGTTGGAATATTATTTATATTCAGGAAGTTATGCAGAAATTCCAACATTATATATTCGAATACCTTTGACAGTGATGGGGAGATAGCAATAGGACGATAATTTTCCAGGTTATGAGTATTTCCTTTTTTTAGGATTGGGGAAACTATAGAATGTTTCAGTCGCGAAGGAAACTGTCCTCTCTGAAAAGATGTATTTATAATGTGACTTAGGGGCGCTATAATGTAGGGCGCAATCTTTTTAATCACATGCCCAGAGATGCCGTCTGGTCCACATGAATGTTTATTTTTGATTTTGTCCCTGATAACTTTCAGTACATCATCTTCACTGACATATGTAATGAACATACTATTTTTAATACTTGCTAATAAATTAGTCCTCAAGGGGTTATTTTCAGTTTTAGATATTTTGTCAACAATATCATGTGGTGCATTCACGAAAAAATTATTGAAAATATTAGCGATATCGAGTGGATCTTCTACTGGACCATTATTACTGTCTATAGTTATATTACTTTTCTTTGAGGTTTTTCCTGATAACTCGTTGACAACGGACCACGTGTTCCTATTCACATTTCCTGAAGAGTAAATTTTATTTTGATAATATAGACTTTTAGTTTTTCTTACGAGCGTTTTATGTTGCTTTTTTTGTGTTTGGTAGCATTCTTTCAGTGTGGGATTAGTCTTTACCTGCTGGTACAATTCTTTAAGATTTTTACTTGATATTTTAATTTCGGTGCTAACCCATTCAGTTCCGGTAATTTTATTTTGGTTTTTCTTAATAGGTTTAATTGGACATTCAGAATTAAAATAAAATAACAGAGTGTCATGAAAACTGTCGAACTTATCGTCTAGATTATCAAGTTGATACATTTCAGTCTAGCTCTCTTCTTTTAAAACATTCGACAAGTTCCTAATATTAGTGTCATTTACCATTCTCCTATGATTATATGAAAATCTTTCATTAATTCCATGTTGCTTCGTTGAGAAGAAGACAGTTTGGTGAGAAGATATACAGTTTTCGTGTACATCCCATTCGTTATTATCTGGTAAGTTCGTGTATATTTGATCAAGAGTCGTTTGACACGTTTGACTGACTCTAGTAGTAACTTCAATGGCGCATCTTTGGAGGTTGGCGAGAAAAATGTGATAAATCATTACAAATTACTCTAAAACTGTAAAGATGTTTTCCCAAATGGTACGCCATTTAATATTCCGTCATTGGTCAAAGTTGATCATCTATATCGATGATACGTTTCTTGACGTGAACGAACAAGTTGAGGCACATTTTTATGTTTTGATTATAGTAAGAGATGCCTATATGATTTACTGAAGAGTAAAGAAACCGAATAAACGAATATCGCGGTTTTTCCGGCGTAACTCTAGATCTTATAATGATATCTTTATTTTCCTTTTTTGACAAAGTTATAAAATTTGTATAGGAATCGTCTAAGTAAAAGAAAAAGGAGATAAAAATAATTCATGAAAAATGGAATAAAACTACCTACTTATACACATAAATTCTTCAAAACTATAACAACACTTTTCAATAAGTTAAGTTTTCGTTTGAAGATATAAACTGTTTTGGATTTTTTTTATTACATCTGGTAGCAAATTATAAACACGTGGGGCCATCTGATCAGGAGAATTAAAAGCTAATTTAGTTTTAACAAATGGTACAAAAATATAGTTTTTTTGTCTTGTGTCAATATTATGCTTACATTTAGTTAGTAAAAATAATTTATTCTTATTCTCAAAAACAGATAAGCACAAGACAAAAATTAAAAGACTAGGAACAGTTAAAATTCTAAAAATTTTAAAAGCATTTCTGCTAGAATCACGGGGACTCATGCCATTGATGATTCGTATGAGTTTTTTTTGTGCTATAAAGACATCAGAGCAGTTAGAGGAATAACCCCAAAAACACACTCCATATCTCAGTCTGGAATCCACCGGCGCATAGTACAGCTTCAGCAGCTGATCAACATTCAAAACCTGCCTTATATTTCTGAACTGATATGAAATAGAATAAATTTTTTTATTAGAAAATCGCAGTGATTCTGCCAATTGAAATGTTCATCAATGTAGAGACTTAAAAATTTTATGCTCTCACATTCTGTTGTTAAATTGTCAGAATTATCATTGGCTCTGAAACTAATAATATCACACTTTCGTTGACGATAATGAAATCTCATTGAGTCTGTTTTTTTGCATTCAAAAACAAATTGTTCGCAGAAAACCATTTATTGATATTTTCAAAAACTGTGTTACATTTTTCTTTCCAAACTAACTCTGATCTGTCAGAGATTATAATTGACGTGTCATCTGCGTACATTGTAACGAATGTTCCTGGTGCCGAGTATTCCAAATCATTAATATATAATACAAACAATATGGGTCCCAATATCGACCCTTGAGGAACTCCTAATTCAGAGAAGGCCATGCTGGAAGTTGCATAGTTAATAGCGACATATTGTTTTCTATAAGAGAGATAGTCTGTTATCCATGCTAACGGTATGCCCCTTATGCCATAACGGAATAGTTTATTTAAGAGAATGTTATAATCAACACAGTCGAATGTCCTGCTGAGATCGCAGAATATCCCAACAGGGCACTCGCCTGCTTCAATATGGTTCACAATCTTTCTATGATACGATTGTATAGCTGTACTAGTTGATTTTTTGGTCAGAAATGCATGTTGATTTTTTGTATAGATTTGATTTTACCTATTTTCATCATATTTGGGAATGAACCTTCGCTGAATGACAGATTCACCAAATGAAGTAGAGGTTCAATCAAAACATGAAGACTCTTTTTCAAAAGAAACATTGGGATTTCGTCATGACGTGAAGAACTTTTATTTTTAAGTTTTCTATTCAGTAATTCATACAGTTCGGATTCAGTATAAGGATGTAAAAAAAACGAATTACTCGGAGATGGAATGTTTCTCGCATAAGATTGATAATCCAGATAATAATAATACTTTACTAACGAACAGTCGTTACCGACCGATGATGAACCCTTTACTCCCATAAACACCTAACTACGTAGGCTTATTATGGCAAGAACCTGTCAGAAAACAACTACTCCCCTGGCTAAGACCACGACGGGTATTGAATTAAATCTAACAGCTACTTGTCGAACCAAAAACATAATTCTGCTGGTTGGTCATAGAGGACACTTGCAATTGCGTCCTCTGATGTTTTGAAGAACGTTGCACAAGTAGCTGTTAGATTTAATTCAATACCCGTCGTGGTCTTAGCCAGGGGAGTAGTTGTTTTCTGACAGGTTCTTGCCATAATAAGCCTACGTAGTTAGGTGTTTATGGGAGTAAAGGGTTCATCATCGGTCGGTAACGACTGTTCGTTAGCAAACGATCTCCCAAAGATTTCTGTCTTCTTCGAATAATACTTTAGTTGACGCTATAAAATAATTATTAAATGTGTTAGCGACTTCTTTCGGTAAATCAACAACAGCGTCCCTGCCCTTTATAGAAATATTCTTAGTGGTGCATTTTGGTTTATTAGATAATTCAGAGACAATTCTCCAAGCTGTTTTTGAAGGATTATCAGACTCATCAATTCGTTTTTGGAAATATTCTTTCTTTGTAAATTTTACTAACTGAAAGTGTTTTTGTTTTTCCGTTTTATAACTATTCTCAAGGTCCTTCCGTACTTTTTTTAGATTGTAGAGGTCTTTCAACTTTCTACTTGAAATTTTTACTTTATTATTAACCCAATTATTATTTTTAACAGTCTTATTGAAGATTTTACGGTTTGGAAAATTAATTTCAAAGTAATAAGAGAATCTCTCCCAAACACACTGATAAGCCGAATTCATATCAATAACACTAAACAAATTTTTCCAATACTCCTCCTGAAGGGCCTTCACAAAGGATGCAATTGAAGCTTCATCAAATGAACGTTTAAATTCGCCATCCACTTTTGAATGAACTTGATCAAGTCCATAATCAAAAAATACTAATTTATGATCGGAAACATTATTGTCGACTACACAGCATGTACCATTATCAGTGAAATTTTGAAAATATTTGATCAATTGCTGAAGCTGTACCAGGTGTTACTCTAGTTGGCCAGCCCACCATATGTCTCATATTATAACAACTAAAGACATTACACAATTTTGAAAAATCATTATTTACATTCTTATAACAGTCAATATTGAAGTCGCCGCAAACCAGCATATTATATTTTTGTCTGAAAGTGACACTTAGAACATCATCTAATTAAAAAAAAAATACTTTTACATCTGAAGATGGAGACCTGTAGCAACATAAAATGATTGTTGGGTCCATGTCTGATTTACATGTGATACCGCAGATTTCGAATTCTTGTTCCGAACAGTAACTATTCAAATCCAAACACTCAACTATTGATTTATTGATATTTTTTGTCAGGATTGCCACTCCCCCCCTTTTTTTCGGCAGAAGCTGCTTTGTAGAAAAAAATCGTTATAATGGAACGAGTTCACGGAGTCATCCCTACACCAGGTTTCCGTTAAACAAATCACACTTACATTGAATCCGGCAATATCTGAGTGAATATCATCTAGTTTATTCTGACTGAGACACTGAACGTTCCGTTAAAAGCACTTGAGTATTGAATATTATATTTCTTCCATCTTTTTGTATCTCTTCTCTAAAAAACGATTTATACATGATCCAAATGGCAATATAGTGGGGTTCATGGCCTTTTTGAAATTGTCTTCAAAGATTTTGACTTTAGACAATGAATAAATTTCTGGATATCTGGATCTAATGGATTCACAAGTTACTTCCTGAAAATGATTATTCAGCGTACTCCTCAGCGATTCCTCAGTTGTATCTGTTTGTATCCTACTCACGTGTGAAGTAACAAATTTTGGGACACCTTTTACAGATTCATTTTCTTTATTGTTCCCACATACCAGATTACGTTTCCTATATTGTTTTTTTTGAACCAGCTTCCAGTTATTTTCACCTATGACTGTCGGTATATTATTTCTGCATTCTTCCTTCGGAAGATTAGAATTATTTGTTTGTACATCACTATTGATATTTATGATTTCAATCAATTTGTTTCTTCCTGTATGATTTCTGCTGCGACATCAGCATGTTTTACTATTTTAGGATACCCTTTTTTTCTGTTTACGTTTTTCGATTGTTCCACTACTTTTCTGTGAGTAGTATCGTGAATATTAGTGACAGTTTTCATTACACTATCATTTTTTATTGGTAAAAGAATTGGAGTTTCTTTTGAGAGCGGGTTCATTTTAAATGAATTAATTTCACCAAGTAATTGTATATGTGTTAGCAATAAATCTATCTTGCCTCTCAATTCCTGTATTATAATATATTTTTGCCTCAGCATATAATTAACAATGCTAACATCTACCTTCTTTTCCGAACTAGCGAATTCGTCAGAAACACCAGGAGAAGGAATGTTGTCACTGTCCAGCACCTCAGTTTGTGGATTATCACAGCAAACGATTCGTTCATTATCGATGAAAACTATGTTTTTTAAAAGCTTCACACAACTATTGTGATTGATGGTTTCACATTTCATGCACTTTTTGCCTGTTAGGGCAACACTTTTACCTCTTTTACAGGATTTATTCGTAGCGGTTTCATCGCACGTCCTACTACTTGTCGCCATGATAAATCACATCTGAAGGTGGACAAACGATATTGCGGAAACTGATAGATAATAACATGTGGTTCAACTGTGCTCAAGATGGTTTCTGTCTGATTTGTAGTTTTTGCACAATCGGGTTATAAACAATTTGAGGGCAAATCTTTCTAAATCCGTCGATTTGAGTGAGATCATCTTATTCAAATTCTGTGACCGACATATGGAAGTAGAGATCAATATCTACAATTTGTGTATTTTGGATTTTCACCTAAGAGGTAGGAAATGTGTTGAAAATGTCACTGGAAGTTACTCTAAATGCTGCAAAGTGCACCTGAAGTCACCCGAACTCAACTCGTAATAACTTCAGTGCGACCTCGGGTGATTTCGGATGCACTTTGAACTGTTTTGATCAACTTTCAGTGACATTTTCAACACATTTCCCACCTCTCAGGTGTAGATTTTATGAATTTCTACAAAAGTTCCATTGACTGTAAAACGATTCCTTGAATAATATTTGAGATATTTCCAAAAAACCAAAAAAGTACGTAGTAATTTTTTTCACTCTTTCTTGTTTAAAAAATTCCACAAAGCGATTTGCTGGGACAAAAACTGGGGTTTTCATTAATGAACTATCCTATAAAAATCAGTATAGGCCATTTGCATCTTTTATTTTGTGGTGGAAAAACCTCTACAGCTTGGTCTGACTGGAAGTGAGTTTGCAGGAAACGGAAAACCAAGCGATGGAACTCACGTGGATTTCTTAAAAAGGGTATTACTGAGGGAAATATCGAACCTCAAAAGCTTTATTGGTATAGTTTCTCCTCACTTATTACGATTGGTATTATAAAATCGGTTCTTTTACAGAAAAGATATGTTCGCGCTGAATTCTACTGGTTATTGAATTCCTATTCCAGAATATTGGCCAAGACGAGGACAACCATAATAGCTGTCTGTCCTTTTTCATCACACGTGGGACTAAAATGAAGTTTTATCATAAAACCAAATAGAAAATTGCAGACTAAATTATTTTTGCAGAGCACAACACCAAATGAAAGTTGAAGGGAATGTTCGAATATTGCTATCGAATGAGCTTTTCGTGTACAATGCCATTTCATACACGAATTACATTCTAGTCATAGGTATTGATGCCACTTGAACGAAATATTACGTGAAAATAATGTCTCAGTAAATACGGGACTGAAAAATGACAGAATCCGTGCACAGAAACTTGAACTCGAAGATCGTAGGCAGAGGACGTTGTGTGTCATCATGATATACGGGACGAGTCAGAATAAGACCGACAAACTTCGCATTCCTCACCTCATTTCGAGGTAAAAAGTTTCCGTCAATGTATGTCCTAAAATGCATTCTCTTCGAGATACAGGGTGTCGAAAGTACGACAAAAATTAAGATTTAATTTTTGTTCTTCGAAACTTCTGGAGGAAAAAAATTCAAACCTTGGTTGGTGTACCAACCCAGCTTTATCAGTGTGATACTTTGAAGTATTGAATTAAAATATTCGTAAACCAGTGGCGTAATTACGGTAGTATGAGGACATACTTTCCTTCATATTTTCTTTAGACAAGTGAATAGACAACTGGGTGTTTGGCATCAGTTAGGATCATCAATACTCATCCTAAAAGTCAAAAAATTGCATATGCCAAAATGTGGAGGTTTCTGAGATATTAGCAAAAAACTGAAGGTATGTCCTGAGTACGGACATAATTTCCTGTGTGCAATATTCGCATAATGCAACTTTCTTACAACATACAGGAATCATTTTCATTTATCATATTATTTGATCAATTCGATGTCGCAAATTCACTGATTTGTGACCATACTTTCTTGCTTACTAATGGATTTGAAAGATCAACTGATAAATAAACCAAGCCTCAAATTCATAATACTATTTTCATCTCGAAATGAGGTGAAGAATACTTAACTCATTTCGAATTAGACTGTCAACCTCTTTATCTTCATTCCGGATTTTATATTTTCATTCTCAGTTCTCATGAATAAGTGTCGTAGATACACTGGTTCATGTGACTACTCCCCTGAAATTTTTTTTTTCGATTCTTGATAACTAATTGTTTTCAGACCAGTTTGAGGTAGGCTGTATCAGTACACCACTGATCAACGCATAAAACATACACGAAATTTTTGATCGTTCTTCATCCAAAATATGTTGATTCTATAATATTTACCTAGAAAAATCAATCAGAAATGGATCAAAAATTATACTCCAATATAGAATTCAATCAATAAATTGGGAGTATTAATTTTGCTGTTGAAACATTTTCCGAATTCCTTTGCGTTCTCTATCTAGCTTTTGTGGGGGGGCAGAAGGGCAAATTTTTTTTAAAACATTAAATTCGACGGTCAGATATTTTTCACTACTTTTCCGGAGGTTTCCGATTTTAATTTCGCGAGTTTTCTAACTTTTTTCGAGAAAAGGGGAGGGGGCGAGCGCCCTCCACATATTTTTTTTCGCTGTGATTTTTGACTTTCGAGTCCGCCAAGAAAACTTCCGAAACCCTACGCGTTCTCTATCTAGCTTTTGGATGGCAGAGGGGGACAATTTACTTTTTGTCAACCATAATATTCGACGGTCAGATATTTTTCACTATTTTTACGGATTTTTCCGATGTTTACTTCGCGAGTTTTCCAATTTTTTTCGAAAGAAAGGGAGGGGGAGCTCTCCCTACCTAATTTTTTTTTCGCTGTAATTTTTGATGTCCAAATCCGTCAAGAAAACTTTTCGAACCCTACGCGTTCTCTATCTAGCTTTTGGGGGCAGGAGGGACAATTTCTTTTTCAAACCATAATAATCGACGGTCATATATTTTTCACTACTTTTACGGCTTTTTCCAATTTCAATTTCGCGAGTTTTCCAATTTTTTTTGAGAAAAGGGGCGGCAAGCTCCCTCAACCAATATTTTTTGTTGTAATTTTTGACATCCACATTTGTCAAGAAAACTTCCGTAACCCTACCCGTTCTCTATCTAGCTTTCGGGGGTCATAAATGTATTGTCATCGGAACTGAACCGACATGTGAAATTTCAATTCCATAGGATAAGAGGAAGTGGTTCTAATTCAGCTTGCAAGATTTGCCCCATCTAACACACACACAGACACACCCACAGAGCAAGTTAAATAAAAGCTTTTAATTAAAAACGAAGTTGTCGGACTCATTCTGACTCACCCGTACTATGTCTTCGATTATTTTAACATTTGAAAATGTTCAGGAGGTTGACAAATATTCCGATATGTTGTACAAAATTAGCATTATGCGATCATTGCAAATTACATCGCCTCAGGACATATCTTAAGTTTTTTTCAATTATCAGAAACCTCCAACTTAAGGTACATCGAATGTTAGGTTGAGTTTCGATGAACCTAACTGATGTCAAACACTTATTTGTCCGTTCACTTGAAGGAAAATACGGCCACATACCATCGTAACTACGCCACTGGTGTATTTAAATTGAAAATAACTTCAAATTATCACGTTGATAATCCTTGATAAGTTTACCAAATTTCAAATTTTTTCCTTAAGGAGTTTTGGAGGAAAAAAGATAAATCTTAATTTTCTTCGTACTTTCGTAACCCTGTATCTTAGAGGGAATGCATTTTAGGACATACCTTTCACCTCGAAATGAGGTGAAGAATCTCTGTTCGGAATTTGTCGGTCTTATTCTGACTCGCCCTGTAGGTGTGTTTACTTCAATGGCGCATCTTTAGAGGTTGGCAAAAAAAATATGATAACTCATTACGAATTTCTCTAAAATTGTACAAGTGTTTTCCCAAATGATTAGTACGCCATTTAATTTTCCGTCATTGGATAAAGGTGATCATCTATATCGATGATACGTTTCCTGACGTGAACGATCAAGTTGAGGCACATTTCTTCGATGCTTTGATTATAAACTATTTGCCAGATGAAGTGGGACAGCCAAAAAATTGTCTAATTTTGACTAGCTATAACTTGGACATTTCTTGGCCGATGTTGGATTTTCAACCAAAAGTGGAAAGCGTCATCCTTGGTCTATGCATCATTGGTGTCAAGTTTCTTTTTTGCAATTCGTTCTCTTTGTACAGAGTGAGAATTTAGAGCCGGAAACATTTCAAATTTTTGACCAATAATTTGGGAAATCTGAGGGACCCTAGAATTTTTATTAGATGTTAGGTGAATTGATGAATTGCGTTGCTATGGAAATATCCCCATTTTATGAAATTCCGTTTTTATTTTAAAATGTTGCCTTTTTTAGTTAAACAATAGCAGCCACCATCTGAACTGCACCAAGGGATATTTCTACTGAAGGTGATTAACACCAGTGGTGCGCAAAAAAGGGTTTATGATATTTTGAAACGAAAATTCGTTTTTACTGAAAAAATTCAACAGTTTTATCGATCGTTACAGTTAAAAAGGTGCCATACCTTTAATTAGCACGAAGCTGACAAATTCAGAGGCGTGCAAAAGGGGATTCAGTAATGTAGACAAATAAAAATTTCAGTTTCATTATTTTTTTTTACTTTTTTACCCATTTAATATTCATTCATTCATATTGAAACATTTTAAATATTATTTTATCAAGCGTTGTTCTTTGTTTGTGAAAAATTTTTCAATCATGGGTATTTTTGACGAGCATTTAATCCTTGACCGTGTACGGACCTACTGGTAGTATCAGTAAGCAGTAGTAGGTACCTTTGTTAACTTCTATTTTTATCAATTCTGCGTTGGAAAGTCGCAACATTTCTTTCGAATTAAAAATAATGCAATCTAAATGTCAAAATTTTATTTCTGCATGTTGATGTGCAAAAAAATGTCACTAAGGAATGTGACGAAGCTGTGGGCGATGCCGGGCCTGAACACTCACGCAGGCTGCATATGACCTTCGATACGCTATGCACCGAGAAGAATCTGGACGATTCGATTGATCCAGACGATTCGATGGAAAATTCTAGAGCATTCGGAGAAGTCAACAATGAATATAAAAAGAACGATGCAGCAGACAGACGGCAGTCAGAGCGAAGTGAAAGTCGAAATAAATAGTTCCGTGATTATAAATTAGAGTATTGTGTTATTGAATAATTGTATTTCGTTAAATACATTATTTTAGAGTGAATTAGAGTTTAAATATATATTATAGTTGGTGTTAGAAGTGCGATTTCTAAAGATAAATAGTGTTCGTGTTAGTAGACAGTTTGTGTATTTCGGACAATTGTTTTCGCGAAAAATAGACAGTGACTGATAAACATTTTTCGTGAAGTGACAGTTGTGTGCATTAACGGAGTATAAACGGAACAATAATAATAATAATAGACTGGTGGCCGTAGAATAGACTGTGTGAAATAGACAATAATAATAATAATAGACTGGTGATCCGTGAAATAGACTGTGAGACATAGACTAAGACAAACTGTGTTCGAGGAAAGTTCGCCTGGTTGAATTGAAGGTTGCGGAATTGAAGCAAGAACTGGAGGAGAGGGAACTTGATACCAGTGGTAAAAAAGCCGTGCTTCAGGCAAGACTTTCTGAGGGATTAATCCAGGAGGGCGAGGATCCAGAAACATTTTTATTCGAAGTTTCTGGAATTGATTTGGGTTCTATAATGAGTAAACTCGACGAAAACTCCAAATCAATGAAAGAACTACTAGAAAATTCAAATACTCTCAAGGAAGAACTTCAAGAGAAACTTCTAGAAAATTCGAGCAGAGATCGACTGTTGACCAGGATTTTGAACAGGTTGCACCCCTTTTCTTGAATAAAATTGCAGATAATCGGCCATATATTTTGATCAAGTTATTTGATGTGAAAGTCCCAGTATTGTTTGATTCAGGGGCTACAACGTCGATAGTTGGTCAAGATGGGTTGAAGCATATTAAGAAATTTCAACTTAAAGTTACTCCTTCACTTTTTAAAAATATTTGCACTGCTGATGGAGTAGATCAACAGATTGACGGTGTAGTAGATTTACCCATTTGTTTCGATAGTTCTTGTGAAATCCTCAGAGCTCTGATAGTCCCTTCGTTGAAACATTCATTTATATTTGGTTCAGATTTTGCTAAACAATTTCAACTATTGGTCGATTTCAAGAACAATGAATGGAACATTCAGAGCAAAACTAACAATGGACAAATATGTCTTGTTACAGGTTATTCAGATATCGAAGAGAACTCGCAACTTATATCGTTGGGCAATTTGAGTTCCAGCGACAGAGCGCGTGCTCAATCTGTTGTAGACTCGTTTGACAAAATTACTAATGAAAATCGACTAGGAAGAACCGATAAAATAAAAATGTGTATAGAAACCGGTGATGCCAAACCCTTTAAGAAAAAACAGTACCATCTTTCCCCTTACATGCTAAAAATTTTAAATACTGAACTGGACGAAATGCTCAAACTGAAGGTTGTGGAGCCACCTAATAGCCCTTGGTGCTCCCCAGTTCTCTTAGTTAGGAAATGTGATGGGGAATACCGATTTTGTTTTGACGGGCGTTGTCTTAATGAGGTGACCAAGCATGACTCCTACCCACTTCCTAACATCGATCGTATCCAGAACATGCTTCGTGATGCAAAGTACATTTCATCGATAGATCTTAGGAAGGCGTTTTGGCAGATACCACTAAACGAATCCTCCAAGGAGAAAACGGCATTCAGCGTTGCTGGTCGTGGATTGTTTCAGTTTTCGGTGGTTCCATTCGGCCTTTGTAACAGTGCCCAGACTCAGCAGAGGCTGGTAGATGCATTGTTTGGCCCTAAGTATGAACCTAACGTTTTCACGTATCTCGACGATATAATTATTACTAGTGCATCGTTTGAAGAACATTTACGTTTGCTTTCAGAAGTGAAATGTATTCTTGAGGAAGCGAACTTAACGATCAATTTGAAGAAGTGTGAGTTCTTCAAAACTTCGTTGAAGTTTTTAGGTTTCATTGTCAGCACTGAAGGTCTTCATACCGATCCGGACAAAGTCGCTGTCATGTTGAATTATTCTAGACCAACTTCAACCACGGAAGTTAAACGCTTCATAGGAATGTGCTCTTGGTATCGTCGTTTCATAAGTAACTTCTCGACTCTTGTATCCCTCCTCAATGATCTACTGAAAGGAAAGAAAAAGAAGCAAGCAATTAGTTGGACAACAGAAGCCGAGTCATCTTTCATTCAGATAAAAAAAGCATTGGTTTCCACTCCAATTTTGTGCTAGCCCGATTTTACAAAAGGTTTTATCATTCAAAGTGTTTTGACCCAGCTCCCAGATGGGGAGGAGAGAGTCATATCCTACGCAAGTAGATCGCTGAGTAGATCGAAAAGAAATTATTCTGTGACAGAGCGAGAGTGTTTAGCGGTAATTTTCTGTATAGACAAATTTCGACCCTATATAGAAGGCGTTAAGTTTGAGGTACAGACAGATCATTTTTCGTTATTGTGGTTGAACAGTATTAAAAATCCAACCGGCAAACTCGCCAGGTGGGCTGTGCGCTTGCGTCAGCATTCTTTTCGACTCACTCATCGAAAAGGCTCATCAAATATCGTCCCCGATGCTCTTTCAAGAATACCCCATACCGATTCAGAAAATGAAGAAATTGCTCTGCTGAATATTTCTCCAAATGATCTGGATCCTTGGTATACAACTCTCCGTGAAAGTATTAATAAAACACCTGAAAAGTATCAACAGTGGAAAGTTGAAAACGAAACTGTTTATAAGTTCACACCAACTAAACTTCCTGTAAGAACTAACTTATGTGAGTGGAAAATGTTGGTCCCGAAAAAGCTGCGAAAGCAAGCACTTAGCTCTTGTCATGATCCAGTAACTTGTTCTCATTTTGGATTCAATAAGATTCTGGCTCGAGTACAAGAGTATCATTATTGGCCAAAGATGAGACAAGATGTCCTCAAATATGTCCGTCAATGTCAGGTTTGTGGGTCTCAAAAAGATGCCCCTACTGCTCGGATGGGCCTGATGGGGGGTGACAAAAATGTACAATATCAATGGCAGATTATATCAGTCGACTTAATGGGTCCATTCCCGCGATCTCCGAAGGGCAACACTCACCTTTTGGTAGTAGGAGATTGGCTGACAAAATATTCTCTCTTACATCCTATGAGAAAGGCAACTGCGGAAAATATTGTAAGATTCATTGAAAATCAGGTTTTCCTTACCTTCGGTGTGTGTCAATACGTTCTGTGTGATAATGGATCTCAATTTGCTGGAAGTGTTTTTAAAAAACTGGCTGATAAATATGAGGTGCAGAAAATCTGGTTTACACCGAGATATGCTCCTCAGTGCAACTTTGTAGAACGTATCAACAAAACTGTAGGTACTGCTATCAGATGCTATATCAAAGAACACAAAGACTGGGACAAGGAGCTGCACAAAATTCAGCATGCAATAAATACTGCCAAGCACGAGGTAACCGGATTTTCTCCGTGTTACCTGAATTTTGCTAGGCATGTTCCTCTGTCAGGAAGGTTCTATGGCGCAGTAGAGTCGACAAGTGATGTTGAAATCACTCCTGGAGATAGGGAAACGTACGCAGCCGACATTAAAGGATTATCGACGGTTTTTGATGAGGTTAGATCAAAATTACACTCCTCGTATAAGCGTAATGCCAAAAACTACAACTTACGCAAAAGAGATGTTTCATTTCAAGTAGGTCAAAAGGTATGGCGTCGAAATAAGGTTTTATCAGATGCCACTTCCAAATTTACAGCTAAATTAGCCCCCAAATACGTACTTTGTGTTGTCAAGAGAAAAATATCACGTTTGGTTTATGACCTGAATTATGTAAATGGTTCGTATGCCGGTGAATGGCATATCAAAGACCTTAAAACCTACTTCGGATCAAATTCTGATGTATCAGTAGGTTAACGTTGTCTATATTTATATTTGCTCTACGTCTGGATTACAGAGACGCAGGGTAATTTTTGCAGAGTTGCAGTAAAACAGTTTCCCAAGTTTGGTTAATGTTTTGAGGTGGAACATAACCTTATTAAAGGTAGTGTCTTTTAGTAGACCAGCCACCATCGAAATATGGACTGGCCATCCATAGTTCGTGTTGTTTAACTCTTATGAGTTATGTAATGCTTTAAGCATAAGATTTTTGTTTTTTTCAAAGGACGCTTTGGAATAATTCAAACGAAAAATATGTTTCGTTTTAAGAATGTATATTATATTCTAGGTTGCTGAATGCAGACTTGTAGTATTGAATTCAGCATGCATTTCTCAAATTCAGTACAGAACTCATCTGGCTGAGAGATCAAGTTTTGTTAAAAGCCAAATATTATTGGTTTATGTTAGTCTAAGTTATTAGATAGTCCCCTTTCATTCCCCAAATGCTTAAATATGTTCTGATGACAATCCCGATTAAGATATTTTCCGAATGAGTCAATCTCCCTGAATGAACCAATCCTGATTATGACCCCAGCATGGGCGTATGGTACGCGAAGATACCACCCCAGAACTATAGCATTTTGAATCCCCAATTACCCCACATTCTATTATAAGCAGAATTCATTTCAATCTAAATATTAGATGTAAGGATTATCCGATTAGAGCGAAATTAATGGAAAAATTTGGTAAAATTTTTCATTTTAGGAGAGAGGTGGTGTAGCATTTTTAAATGCCACTAGGAATTTTTTCTATTTTTCAAGTACTATATCACTACTTATATAATTATTATAAAAGGATCAAATGTTTCAACATCATACAATGTGACCACCCTTGTATAAAAGTATCGAATCAATCAATCGTTGCATTCATTTCATGTAGGTACAGCCACCACCACCATCTAGTTGGTATTAGATTAACCTTTCGCCTAATTTTCCAAACTCATCAAAATCATACATGATTCTTGCATTCATTGAGGATCACCCTTTTCGAGGTTGACTCTCCTTCTAAGAGAGGTCACCCGTCGTATATCATAGCGATTGAGATTTGATAGTATGGAAAGGAGATGGAGACCGGTGCGCGGAGGACAGTCAAGAAGGGCCAGGCTAAAGGTGTACAAGTTTTTCAATAAAAGTGGTTTTTTTGGTTCAGTACCGGCTTTTTCAACAATTTGCAGTGCTGCATTCGCATTCTTCATTGGATTAATTAAATGCATTGTTGAAGGCCGACTTCTGCTACGACGATTGAAGCTGTTTTTGTGCTACCTGCCTTTTACCTTTTTTTTACGACTGTACCGGTAAAGCTAGTGCCAAACTCCTGTCACAAAAAATTGTCTTGTCCACCCAACTCCTGGTTTTCTGGTCTGGATGCAAGAACCCCACCAAGATAACTTCAAGTGGTGATCATTTCCCCACTGTGGAAACCTTAGAAGGTTCCTCACTACGTCAGCGTTGGTTGAACAGCTGATACGACCTTCAACCCCTCTGTATTTGGCAGTCTTTCCTGTTGCTGTCTGCAGTCGGAAGCCGTCCCTTCTCACACCTCTCCGGATGGTCTACGTGGGATAAAACAGGCCAGAATTGCATTTATTTTATCATGTTTTTTATTTTTTTTTGAACTGAAACGTTCGTATTATTGATATTTTTGTTTTGATGACATTATTCCTGGAATACTTGATTTACCTACCTTACTTATATCCTAAGTATCTATCTACCTACTGTACTTTGATTTACGAAATTTATCATTCAATATCATCCAGACATTTTTTTTTGATTAATCAATATCAGTGTAAAGCGATACATAGTACTATGCTGAGCTATTAGCAATTCATCCATACTTAACATCCATGCATACATAAGGGTGCTTATATCATTAAGTATTGATATTAAGAGTTATTATTATTCTCATACACCTACTGTCTTCCAATGGTGCACAAATTATATCAGAGTTTTCTTCAAGTTGCAATTGTCATGTCAACGTAATTATTTCTTTAAATTCAAGTAAATCAAGTACCAATTTAAACAGAATATTTTATTTATTCCACAAATCTCTCACTACTGAATATCGGAATATTTACTGAGAAAATATTCTATTTTTAGGTAATAATCATCGTGTCTGATTCTTAGTTTTTCGGCACGACTTTAACCATCGATCAACTTTTACATTAGGAAATCAGATATAAAATTAAGTGGCGCTCAAGGGTAGCTTTTTAGCACTTTTTGAGTTTCTCTAATCCATTGCCCATTTTGCTCTCCGACGAACAGCACCGTGCTTTATGTGACATTTGTATCTGCCTGTCTACCAGTTATAGATTTAATTAGATAAAAATTGGTAGCGGTAAATAAAAAATGTTACAATCAGGAGTGTACACAATACTGTTAGTCAAGACAACAACCTGACAGCGGAACTGGAAAAATTGGTTACCCTCTCTTCCAAGGGCATTAAACCAGCCCAACAGCCCAGATTGAGAGAATTAGTCAAGAAGTACCAAGACATCTTCGATACCGGACAAGGAAAAGGGGGTCGAACGAATGTAGTTCAACATAAAATTGATACTGGGAATGCTCGACCAATCCGAAAATCAGCTAGAAGACTTCCTCTTGCCAAGAAGGAAGAGGCTGACAAAATGACAAAATAGTCAGTGATATGGGGAAAGATGGAGTTATTGAACCATCCGACAGTCCATGGTCCTCTCCAGTCGTGCTGGTGAAGGAGAAAGACGGATCAACACGCTTTTGCGTAGACTATCGTCAACTGAACAACGTGACGAAGAAAGACAGTTACCCTCTTCCGAGAATAGACGACACCCTAGACACGTTGGCCGGCTCCACGATTATCTTGACCCTTGATCTGAAGAGTGGATACTGGCAGGTAGAACTGGCTCGAGAAAATAGAGAAAAGACAGCCTTCACCATCAGCTCAGGACTGTGGCATTTCACCGTTATGCCATTCGGGCTTTGTAATGCTCCAGCTACATTCGAGAGATTAATGGAGACGGTTTTGAAAGGGATTTCATGGAGAACATGTCTGGTACATCTCGATGACATTATTGTAGTTGGCAAATCGTTCGAAGACCACGTTAAAAACCTGGAAGAGGTATTCCTGCGACTGAGAAATTCTGGATTGAAGCTGAGCCCCAAGAAATGCCACCTGTTCCAAAAAGAAGTACGTTACCTTGGCCATGTTGTCTCTGGGCACGGAGTAGCAGTGGATGACGAGAAGATCAAAGCAGTGAAGGAGTGGCCTATTCCGAGAGACATATACCAACTACGTAGTTTCCTTGGTTTGTGCACATACTATCGCCGATATGTGCTGGGGTTCGCCAACATCGCTAAACCACTGACCAGGCTCACGGAAGGACAAACAAAGTTTCAGGGGTCCGAAGAATGCCAAGACTCGTTCAGGAAGCTGAAGGGGGCATTGATCAACGCACCGATTCTGAGTTATCCCCTTCCGAGTGGAAAATTCATTTTGGACACAGACGCCAGCAACGTGGGACTTGGAGCTGTCTTCTCCCAGATCCAGGATGGGCGAAGGAAGGTGATCGGATACTTCAGTAAAACTCTCAGTAAACCGAAGCGTAACTACTGCGTCACCGAGGTCCAGAAAGACCAAGAAAGAGATCCAGATCTTGGTTTAGTCATCGATTGGAAAAAGAGTAATCAAAGACCGATATGGCAGGAAATCTCAATAAAATCTTTTTGGGCCCAATGGAACTCCCTTACCTTGGAAAATGGGGTCCTGAAACGTGTATTGGAGACCGAATATGGTGGGGAGGACAGACGTCGGATAGTAGTTCCTAAGAATAGAAGACATGAAGTACTCCGAGACATCCATGATGGAGTTGCTGGAGGATATCTGGGTGTGACGAAGACCCTTCAGAAAGTAAGGCAACGGTTCTACTGGGTCTATTGTCAAGTTGATGTCAATGACTGGTGCAGAAAGTGTGCTGTTTGTGCTGCCAGCAATGGACCTCGGACAAGACCCAAGGTCCCGATGCGTCAGTATAACTTAGGTAGTCCATTCGAGAGAATCGCCATTGACATCGCCAGCCCGTTTCCCGTATCAGATCACGGAAATAAATACTTCCTTGTGGCAATGGAAAATTTCAGCAAGTGGTCCGAAGCCTATGCCCTGCCCAACCAGGAAGCCATCACCGTCGCGGACGTCTTGGTGAAAGAGTGGATATGTCGATTCGGTGTCCCCTTGGAGCTGCACAATTTTGAATCCGACCTGTTCCAAGAAATATGCCAACTGCTGAACATCCGCAAGACGAGAACCACAGCTCTACATCCACAGTCCGATGGAATGGTTGAGCGGATGAACAGGACGATCAATCGCCACTTGTCCAAGGTAGTCTCTGACCATCAAAGAGACTGGGACCAGTATCTTCATTTGTTCCTGATGGCCTACCGTTCCGCAGTACACGAGATGACCGGCCAAACCCCTGCTAGTATCATAATGGGCCGAGAGCTACGACTTCCCTGTGACCTAAAGTTTGGGACACCACGAGGACAGGATACCGCGGGACAGGACTACATCAGCAAACTCCGTCAGCGAATGGAAGACATCCACGAACGAGTCCGTTTGAACATCCAGAATGCCAGCGACCGAATAAAAGCGACTTATAACATCAATGCCGATGCTGGAGGATTTCAGGTTGGTGACCTAGTTTGGCTGTACAACCCGATGCGTCGCCGGGGCCTGTCACCGAAATTACGGAAATTATGGGAAGGTCCGTACAAGATCATCAAGAGGATAAACGACCTGCTTTACCGAATCCACAAGCCACCCAGATGTAAACCCAGGGTCGTTCATTTCAACAGGTTGGCCCCTTACGCTGGAAATCATGACCAAGTCTGCACCCTCAGACCACCAGAGGATGCGATGACGTTCCAGAAATTCATGTCCTTATACTCAAATGGACAGGAAGTGTCACACGGGGTAACTCGAGAGGAGCCACGGGACCTTTTCAAAGTGCCAGTCGATTACGCCCTAGCACACTGCATCGCAGAAGAACTTCGAATGTCCAGGGGCATCGCTGTGGTGTTCTCCAAGAAATTTGGACAACTCCAAACACTACGAAAACAGAATCCAGAAATTGGAGGTTTGCTACAACTGAAGAAGGACCAGAGGAACATCTACTACCTGGTGACCAAGAAGCATTCCCAAGATAAACCGTCCTATGAAGATGTCTGGAGGAGCCTCACCCAACTGAGAGACACAATGGTGGACCAGAATCTGGTGGACTTGGCAATCCCAAAATCATCCTGTGGTATTGATGGGCTGGGTTGGAGAGTTATAAGAAGTATGTTGGAGACGTTATTCAGATCCAGCGGCATCCAGATTTTGGTTTGCTGTAATCCTATTCCACGACCTAACATGAAGACTGTGGAGTGTTATTTCCATCGAACTTCGCGATGCAGATATGGGGAGTCCTGCAAATATCGACACACTCCAAAGATGACATTTCGGGACGGAATATCTCTAAGAAGGGGGCAATGTGGCGAAGCTGTGGGCGATGCCGGGCCTGAACACTCACGCAGGCTGCATATGACCTTCGATACGCTATGCACCGAGAAGAATCTGGACGATTCGATGGATCCGGACGATTCGATGGAAAATTCTAGAGCATTCGGAGAAGTCAACAATGAATATAAAAAGAACGACGCAGCAGAAGTCGAAATAAATAGTTCCGTGATTATAAATTAGAGTATTGTGTTATTGAATAATTGTATTTCGTTAAATAAATTATTTTAGAGTGAATTAGAGTTTAAATATACGACAGGAAAAAAGATTTTGACATCAGATTATATTTTAAGTCCAAACGAATATCAATTATTGTTATCGTCTAAATGCCACGACTTATCAGTGCAGATTTGGTGAAAACTTTAAGATTGCGGCAAAGAAATTATACAATAAGAGAGATTGCCAACTTAGTTGATGTCTAGAAATCATCTCTAGGAAGAGTTTTGCAAAGAGAAGCTAACAACGGTACGGCTGCTTACCGACACGGCGGAGGAAGTCGAAAAATAACAAATCCCCGTCAGGACCGAGCAATAGTACGCACTGCAATCAGAAATAGGTTTTGGACCGCCAAATGAATCCGAGCGCATCTGTAGTTAAATGTTTCAGCAAACACTATCAGAAGGCGCCTACCTGACCAGGGATTAAATGCTCGTCGTCGGGCAAAATGCCTACTTTTAACAAATATTCACCTGGAGAACAGATGCATTGGCAATTTGCGATTGGCGGTGGTGGATTGACAGTTTGGGGCGGTATTCAACACAACGAAAAGACAACTCTTATGGTGTTTCGAAGAAATGTTAACAGCAGAGTCTACCTGAATGAATGTCTGATTCAGGGAGTTCATCCGCATGCTTGAAATAGTGGCAAAGATATTGTTCTTGTGGACGATTATGCTTGGCCACATCGGGCAGTATTAGTAAACAGGTATCTGCAAGACCAAAATGTTAATCGTAGTGAATTGCCTCCCAGATCTCCAGACTTGCATCCTATTGAGCACGTCTGGAGTTGGATGGAGTTGGAGTTTTCCCGAAGGGAACGTCAGCCAAAAACTCTTTGCGATCTCGAAGGGATGATTATGGACCTCTGGGAAGCAGGTCCTTTAGAATTAATCAACGAATCAATTTCGAGCATGCCAAGTCGTTACCAGGCAGTTATCCAGGCTAGAGGGAGGGCAACGGCTCACTAAATAGGGTTAATATTCTAGTTTTATAAGTATTTGGGGTTTCTTTTTAGTTTTTTAAATAACATTTTCTTATGTACGTAAACATATGGATCCTTTTTTGAACGCCGATGAACTCATTAAAGAGAAATTAATTACATGTATGCAACTTGTAACAAATGAAAAAAAAAATGATGAAACAGAAATTTTAACATGTCTACATTACAGAATCCCCTTTTGCACGCCTCGAATTCGTCAGCATCATTCTAATTAAAGGTATGGCACCTTTTTAACTGTAACGATCAATAAAACTGTTGAATTTTTTCAATAAAACGAATAAAACGAAAGACGTCTCGCGGTATCGTCCCAACAATTCACCCAACATCTAAAAGAAAATTCTAGGGTCCCTCACATTTCCCAAATTATTGATTAAAAATTTGAAATGTTTCCGGCTCTAAAATCTCTGCCTGTACAAAGAGAACAAATTGCAAAAAAAGAAACTCGACGTCATTACGCATAATCCAAGGATGACACTTTCTACCTTTGGTTGAAAATCCAACATCGGCCAAGAAATGTCCCAAGTTATAGCTAATCAAAATTAGGCAAATTTTTGGCTGTCCCACTTCATCTGGCAAGTAGTTTAGTTAGAGAGCTGCCTATATGATTTACTGACAAGTAAAGAAACCAAATTAACGAAAATCGCGGTTTTTTGGCATAACTCTAGATCTCAGGTATGTTCAGGACAGAGTTGGGTCGGATACAGGAAAAATATATCCGAATAGTTTTATAAAAATTGCGAATACTTTCACCTGAAAATGTATTCAAATACTTTTTTCGGATACTTTTACGGATACTTTTACGGATACTTTTACGGATACTTTTGAAGTTTGTTAGAATAAAATTAGAAAAAAAAAATCCTACAACCGCAACTAGAAAGTCGGATATTCAAGCATGGTGACGTGCAAAGAAAATAAATTAGAATGATCCTTGTTAACAGCAGAATGATTACTGATTGTTTGTAATTATGTCAGGAGTTTCCATACTAATGAAGCCCACCATTTTGATGCTCTCTGTAACCATCAGCAGTACCCTTTCATGGAAAAGCCATGTGAGGTCCATTGCCGAAAGTGCCTTTCAAAAACTTGGCTTTCTGTTTCGTGCCAAGAGCTAATTTACTTCTCGTCAGCTAACAAGCTCGTTCACTTCTCTGGAACACCGCAGAAAGGTTGGCGATCTATATCTGTTTTATAGATATTTTCATGGACGATGCTCTTCTGGAATATCATCTATTGTTCCACCGTTAGCGGTCTCATCGAAACTGATCCGTCGTGCTCAGTTCTCACATCCCTTTGTCGTCATATTAGTTACATGCCGAACATCTCTTTCCCAAGGCTCGTTCATTTAACGAACAATAAAGCTTTGGAACTCATTGCCTTGGAAGGTGTTCCCTGAGGCATACAGCTAGCAGAAATTCAAGAAAAACACCAATTTCTACCTACTTACCTACTTTCCCTCGGCTCTCACGAAGTTCTTTGAAGATTACATGATTTTTCTCTTCGTAAAAACCAAAACATATGAAAAATAAACATGAAGTTGAGTACAATGAGTACATAGTCAACGAAATGGCTAGAAATCATAACAAAATGGTTTCAAGATTGCCTCCATCTATACCAGGTAAGTAAGTACGCCTTTAAACGACCAATACTCACCCTGAGGCACTTTACAATTGAGAGGTTGTTACCCCTGAACTGAATCTCAACTGAACTAAATACATGCCATTTCAATTGGAATATGATTTTACGTGGTCTGTGAGATCACTTCAAGAGCTACCCGTAGTTCGTACTCGGAGCTACTCATTGGTACAATTGGAAATCGGCTCTGGCCACCCTGTAAGGGAATGAAAAAGTACTCTCCGCGTAGGAAAGTGCAAAAATTGTATTTCACCGTTATCCATGATGCCCGACAAAATACGACAAGATACGCCTACATAAAATGCGGCTGTTTGGTCCGGTATTTTTTTTTATTATTATTAGATGGCGGGGCTAGCCAGTGGCTGAAATGCAGATAGTTCTGTATAGAACCTTTTTGCACCCCGCTATCAGGTCTATCTCGTGAGTACTACGGATCCTTTAATGAACTCCTGGAGATTCCTCATAAGGTTTTCCTGCGGGATGATATCTTCTGCACCGCAGTGTCCGAAGATATCCATCCTCATGCGAGCCAGAGCCCCCGCTCTTGCAAGGGCATCTGCGCTCTCATTTCCCTAGATGCCCTTATGACCTGGTACCCAGACAAGTTTTACCCTGTTCTGTGCTCCCAGGTCGTTAAGGTTCTGGTGTGCCTCCCAAACTAGTTTGAAAGTGAACCTGCATGAACGCAGGGATTTAATCGCCGCCTGACTGTCGGAGAGAATCGCTATTGGTTGGTTTCTAGGACCCTTCCTTAGAACCTCTCTCGTGCAGACGGAGATTGCCGTTACCTCGGCTTGGAATATGGAGGCTTGAGTACCGAGGCTTAGACTAATGTCTTGCTTCGGTGTCTCCCCGTATATTCCAGCACCTACTCCTTTGCTAGTCTTTGAGCCATCCGTGTACCAGATTTGATATAACGTCCCCATTTTCTATGATGGTGGTGTATGTTCCATCAAAGGAGTGTGAAGGAGTCATTTTGTCCGACAGCATCTCAGACGTATCGATTCTCATGACCTCCAGTATGCTGGAGTGGCGTTGGTTATTGCTCCTCCATTGGCCCAGACATTTTAGCCTGGATGCTTTTATCCTCGCCTCTGCTGCATTATGCAAATGTATGGGAGGGAGGTTTTGGATTAACTCCAAGCTAATTGTCGATGTGCTGGACGAAGCAACAGTGACTCCGATCATGGCTAGTCTTTGTAAACTAGCCAGCTTCCCCCTGGTTGTCACTTGTTCTACCTTTGGCAACCACAGCAGGGCTCCGTACGATATCGAGGGCCTAACAATTGCTATCTATACCCAGAGAGACTGTTTGGGTCCAAGTCTCCATATTTTGCCAAAGAAGCGTCTGGCCATCATTGATGATGTCCTTGCTATTTTCAGCACTTTTTCAAGATATTTGTTCCAGGTGAGCTTTGAGTCCAGGTTTAGCCCCAAGTATTTCGTTTCTCCTGACATCTGTACACTTTCATCAAAGATTCGAAGAGCTCTGTTGGTCTCCAGCTTTCTTTTTCTGGTGAAAGGAACTATTGTGGTTTTTGAGGGTTGACCCTGAGGTTCTCCCTCGTGCACCACGTCTGTACGTCTTTGAGGGCTGATTGCATCAGCTCCACATAGACCCCCATGTACTTCCCGTTGACCATTATGATGATATCGTCCGTATAGCTCTGGGCAAATACTCTTCTCAGATTCAGATCTACAAGGAGGCCGTCCTCCACGAGATTCCTCAGTAGAGAGGATATTACTTTCCCCTGAGGACAGCCTCTCGTAGCCCTTATATCCATTGTGTCCCCGAACTGGATGGCTTGTTCTACCCTAGAGCCAAACATGGTAGATATCCACTGGTTCAGGGCTGGATTAACGTTTCTTTCTGTGAGGGCTGATGTGATGGAAGTATATGATGTGTTATCAAACACCCCTTCTACGTCAAGAAACTGTGAGTGCAATCTTTTTATTCATAAGAGATTTTTCAATCATGCCTACCAGGTATATTACCAGTATATTACCGGTCTCATTCATAGAATAATTTAAAAGTATCCGAAGATCTGGAAAAGTATTCGGTATTCGGATACTTACAAATTTGGCTGCTGATACGGATACTGAATACAAAATTTGAAAAACACCCGAATACAGCTTCTGAATACATATAAAGTATCCGTATACATACTACGGGGCCAGTTAGCCGAGTGGTTGAAGCGACATTATTTCAATCACTTTGGCTGCCAGTCGAGCGATGGTTCAAATCATGGCGATTGCAGACATTTTTCTGATGGCCCGAGAAAGTGCTGGGAATCGCACGTAAAAAGGTAAGTCCTCGTTAATCCTTGGCTCGCACAAGTTTCGACTTCTGAGGGTTGCCGTTCGTTAGGGGATGACAACTGGTTAACGGAAAAAACAATTTCAACAATTTTTTAACCGTATTGTAATACAGGAGTGTTCGGATACTACCCAATTCTGGTTCAGGACCATATATACAGAATGTAAAATCAGCAAACGGTCACAAACTGACTGGATTTTAAATGCCCCTTCCCCCCTCCTTGACCTAGACCTGAAAAAATTAGAAAACTACATCCAGGCTACTTGGGGCAACACCAAGAATGATATTTCATGCCCGGCAGACGGTTTATTTACCTGTCAGTAAATCATATAGGCAGCTGTCTAACTATTAAGTTTCATTAAAAAATTGTAACTGGTATTTCCTAATCACGTCTTCTCTCTTGTTAATACATGTATCCGCATTGATAAGTTTATTACAAACAAAACGATGAACTAATCTACTTCCAAAACCGTCGAAAAATTTTCCGAATTCTCTATCTATCCTTCAGGTGGGTTGGGGGTAGAATAATTTGAAATTGAATCATCCGGTGGTCGGTAATTTTTCACTATTATTACGGAATTTTATGATTTTACTTTCGCGTGTTTTTGTAATTTTCCACGTCTTTCGCGCTCTTTATCTAGCTTTCAGGGATGCAGGGATCACATTTCTTGAAATTACAATATGGGACTGTTTGTTGTTTTACACAATATTTACGGATCATTCCTTTTTTTGCGAGTTTTTGCAACTTTTTTCAAGCAGAACCTCCATGGTAATATTTTATTGTATGCTCGTCAAAGTTACATCTTTGTACCATATTTTGAAGCAACTGGTTGAGGGAAACTGGTCTTAAATTCAGTTTCAAGATATGATCACTTACTAACAAGTCAAGTTGAGTAAAAGCTTGAAAAATAATAATGAAGAAGTATGTAGTATTTGAAAACCATTGTTTAGTTGTCTGTTTTGTTGACACTGATTTTATGTTCCTAATGTTTGTTATAAATATTTTCAACTCATTTTTAAATAATGACTTGAATTTGATTCTTAACATTATAAATGTGGACGCCTTACAGCACCAAGTGAGTAGCGCTACGTTCGTATATTTAAGAATCAAGAGTTTCAAAATAAATCAATAATTATTTTTCAATATATTGAAATCAAATAGACTCACCTTTATAGCAACGCCATTCCGCCTGATCGAAGTTATTGCAATATCTCCTGATGGATCGTCGTCGTCTATCACTTCAAAATCTACTGGAACATAAGCTGTCTCGAAGACATCTTTCACGTATTGCATCATTTGAGGCCCCGCACCAATTCCTAGAAGTAACATTGATACTGATACCATTGTTTTTTTGTAGAAGTAAGATAGTTATCCAGCCTTATGGCATTAATATTGGATTGAAATGGATGCGACAAGTAGATAGCGACAGTGATCTCGCATCCAAGTAATGTCGTAACTTCAATGATCTGGCTTCCAAGTCAAGTCGTAACTTGATTGAAACAATGGTAGAGCATTAAAATCAGGTTTGTAACTAACCACGTTAGATGACACTCGCGTTTGGATCCAATTAGGGTCACTGAATCCTATAAGGCTTTGGCCTTCTTACGTTTACGGCCAATTTGAATGAAAATATAATCAGTAATAGTCTTCAGTGAGGAAAAAGGAAAAATTGTATTCTCCAATCTACTAATTAACAATTTATAAACAAAATGATCTTGAACTCACTTCTGACAATACAATATAATTCATGACTTTTGTCGGTATTATTGCAGGTTTTTACTGCACAATAGGTACTTCACTTTCATTAGAAAGGAATATTTGTATAAGTAAAAAAAGCAAACAACATATTCCTAGGTTGGATCAGTGACAGCAGGGCTCATCAGAAGATTTCGGGACTTGGGACAATCTGCTTTTTTTTCTGTAAATCTGCTAAAACTATTTTTGAACATTTCCATAATTTTCCAATGACATAAAAATGAACTTTTGACATGTCTCACTGGTTTGAACATCGGACCTAATTTTTGTGGTGTTCTTTGGAACATTGGAACTATTAAGACTCTACTCATTGGCCATACCCGTAAAAAGGCCAAAGCCTTCTAGGATTCAGTGACCCTAGATCCAATACCAATTCCACAGGCACTTACTAACTACTATAAACAATGCTGATACTAATGAGTCGTGAAATCGTTTCAAAAACAATCTTTTATGTATAAATTTGTAACTAAAAAGCAAAAAATAATATGTATTGTATGAAAAACAAAGAACTCTTTGAATTTCGAATAGTTCCTCAGTAGTAATACCACGAGAGCATGGAAAAATATGGATTATACTTCCGAGCCACGAGACGTTTTCTGCGAAACACCACGAGAGCGATAGCTCGAGTGGTGTTTTAAGGAATATGTCGAGTGAGGAGGTAAGTATAATCGATAATTTTCATTTGCTCGAGTGGTATTTGTTAAGATTATACAATGAATGAAGAGACAATATATTTTTTACTGATTATTATCGAAATTAATTGTAAAATTCGCAAAATTCTGAAAATTGTTTCCAGACAGGTTTATGATATTTTGCAGTATTTCGAGGTGTTAAATTTTTTGTCTCTTGATATACGAGGATGTATTGATATCTAGTTAGCCTAGACCAGTTCCCTGCCATAGCAACGAACAATAACTTATTAGAAGTGTCAGTGTAAAGTTTGACGTCATAAAAGTAAACCAGAGTTACGCAATAAATTAAAAGAAAAAATATGTACACCGAAATGGTGAAAATCGAAAAATTTGAGTGTCGAGCCACCATCAAGTACCTGTATTTAAAAGGGTTAAGAGGTAAGCAGGTTTACGAAGATATGCTTAATACCCTTGGTGATCAATGTCATTCGAATGCGACCCTGAAAAATTGTACTACAAGCTTCAAAAGAGGTAAATTTTCCATTGAAGATGATGACCGATCGGGAAGGCCAGTGTGTCAGTCCCCGAAAATATCGATGCAGTTCATGACATGATTTTAACAGACCGTCGAATTCGGCTAAAACGGATATCTGAAGCACCGAATATTTCATACGAACGCGTTCATCAAATAGTTCACGTCAATTTGGACATGAGAAAAATTGCTGCAAAATGGAACCCCAAATGTTTGAATGTTGACCAAAAGCCTGCAAGGGTAGTGGCATCGCGTTCGATCTGTGCTCGATTTGAAAACGATGTAGACTTCCTAAACCGAATTGTTATTATGGATGAGACTTGGGTACATTTCTACGATCCAGAAACAAAGCAACAATCGATGGAATGGCGACACTCCGGTTCTCCAAGACCTAAGAAGTTTCGTGTCCAAAAATCTGCTGGAAAAGTTCTTGCTTCAGTTTTTTGGGAATGTCATGGAGTAATCATGATTGAGGGTAGAACAATAACTGGAGATTACTAATCGACATTACTGTCCACTCTACGGGAAATAATTAAAGAGAAAAGACGCGGAAAGCTATCAAAAGGTATTTTGTTTTTGCAGGACAACGCCCTTGCACACAAATCTCATGTTGCCATGCAAAAAATTCGTGCTTTAGGGTTTGAATTACTAGAACACCTCCCTTATTCACCAGATTTGGCTCCGTCCGACTATCCTCTCTTTCCCTAACTGAAAAAAAGTTTAAACGAGGAGGTAATAAAAGCTGTGGAGGTCTGGTTTACAGAGCAGGAAGAAACATTTTTTTTGAAAGGTCTAGAGACGTTACAGGTTCGCTGTAATAAATGTATCCAATTAAGAGGAGAATATGTTGAGTTGTAAAATATTTTGACATTGAAAATTTGTTTGGTTCTATAGTAGGCTAAGAATTTTTCAATATATCCTCGTATTTCGACCAAAAATCTGGAACCAAAGCGTTCCATATCAAGAAAGAATTCAAAACCTGACGAAAGTTGATTATTCGTTCTTTTTTGACGTTTATTAGAAAACGCCAACAATTCGTTGCTAAGGGCAATATTCACTTTGTTGACAGTAGATAAACGCCAAATCGATAATACCACGTCGTTAAGGGTATTTTCACTTATTAATACTAGGTAAAATTCGCAGTTGATATTGGCTCATTTCATGATGAGTTATAATCTATAGTATACAGTGTGTTTCACTTCTTATGCATCTTCCGCTATTTTTGACGTAGAACCATGACATTTTCAGGATCGATGAATGAACAAGAAATGAACTCCCTGCACAAAAAGGTCATCCTACGTGATATACACTGCACGCCAGCAGCGATGGAACCACCCATATTTCCATCAGTGCTGGCGTGCAGTTTATATCACGTAGATTGACCTTTTTTGTGCAGCGAGTTTATTTTTAGTGTGTCTATTGATCCCGAAAATTACGGAACATTCGAGGGCGTTTTCATGAGAAGTGAAACAAGTTAGAATTTTTATGGACTGAAAATTTTTCAGGAGGAGGAGGTGGATCAGCAGTGATTTGGGGATCCCGAACTCGAATACGAAGGAATTTCGGGCCAATTTTGCCCCCTAATATTTATGAAAAATGTTCCATCGCTTCTGGCGTGCAGTGTATATCACGTAGTATGACTCCAGTGCAGTGAGTTCATTTCTAGCGTATTCATCGACCCTGGAAGTTTCATGGCTCTCCGTCAAAAATTACAGAAGATACGAGGGTGTTTCCTTGAGAAGTGAAACACACTGTATATACCAGGTGTCCGCAGAAGGTGGCTCGCCCCTATAATTTGCCTATATAATTTGTTGTTAGAGATAATGGCATGAAATTCGGAGGATCAGCATAAGACAGAAACCTGCGTTTATCGACAAGTAACTCAAGTTCATGGAACTTCCGGTTTCACCGGAAGTGACATATACTTTCGATTTTTAAATGGGACACCCAGTATATTTTCACTTCTATTGTCTCCACATTACATTCTGAATACAACCATCTATCAATTGTCACATTTTGTAACAAATATTCTTTTTAATTTAATTTTTTAATCTAGAATGCTACGGATACTTTCAAATAACTAATTATTGCAGTCCTAAAATTATAGGAAGAATAAAACTTCACTGATATCGGTCAAAATGTATGTGCTATGTGAAATTTAACTTTGAAATTAAAATTATATACATTTTTTTCAAATGGCAACATGGTGGCTCGTCGGGTTGGAAAAAAAACATTCTATTACGATCAATTTGATACCCCAAACTGATAGGTTTTTAAGAAAGATCCTTTAAAAAACTCATAAAACTACGTTAGATGTTTTATAAAGTAAAGCATCTTTTGGTATTCAAATGAGATTTAAATGCATCGAGTAACCTGTGACAAACACAACTGATAAAACAAAATCATTAAGGAGGTTGACTTCTCATTTTACCTCGTTTCTCCAAAAGTAAATTGAGTTTTTATTATGTAATTATTCAAAGAACATGTTTATGACGATATTTATACAACAAAATATTTTTCCCGCTGCCGACACTGTAAATAGTCCATACATGCTTAGCAACAAAACAGGTAAATGGCCTATATCATTCGTTTACTAATTCATCTTGACAACGGAACTTAATAGTGTCACTTACATGCCTAGGGTAATAATGACTTTGACTTTGACAAGTAATACCTTCAGCTTCATTCATATAAATTTTTAGGTTATGAGACCTTTTGAATATTATTGTTGTCTGCTTATTCGGTAACTTAGTTACACGCACAAGCAACTTAGAATGAACTAGCGAACGAATAATCATGAAGGAAGGGTAAGATAACAAACTTCAATTCAGGCAAATTTTGAGAAATGTCAACAAGCAGCGGGAAAAACGTATTAAGTAACACGGAATGTATCGACTGTTATCATCCTCGGCAAGCGACAAGCCTCGGCTTTGCCTCGGCTCGTACTCGCTCACCTCGAATGTTAACACGTCTTTACATTCCTTGTTACTTAAATAACTATTATTTTCCACTTGTCCATTACTGCTTTATAATACCTTGGCAACGGTTGCTATTAACAGACCCATAACGCCCAGGGCGTTATGGAGGGCATAACGCCTGCTAAATGTTTTTTTCTGTAGTTCAATAAATTGATTACTCAGAAAAGTTTCATTTATAACTGTACATAAAATTATTTTCTCTCAACTAGAAATTACAATTTTCAAATGTTGCTGAAAAATTAGTACCAAGTTTGAAGTTCTGCGAGTTGACCGATGATGAACTCCTCAATGTGCATTCGGTTTCGTTCGGAACATGGACCTATAATATCGTATAAATACTCGGAACGTTAACATTTTCTTTTTCGGAAACGGAATGAGTATCATTGTAGCAGCAATTGTGTTCTTCGAGGAGATACTTTCTTCAATACAGCTCTCCGCTACCGTACTACTCTTCCATTTTCCATGTAATTTTAGTGTTTCCAAGGAAGCAAACCCCACCTTGAACAAGAAGCATTGACGATGTTCGGCGTGGACAATGTCTGGTGTAACCTTTTGGGTTTTCCAAATTAAGGTATTTCGCTATGATAGAAGGAACACCTCCTATAGTAATTTCAGTAGTAATGCCACAAGTGATTGAATTTTTTTGAACGAAACTGAATTGCTTCGAGAAAACACCACGAGTCCGCAGGACGACTGGTGTTTTCTCGATACAATTCAGTTCAGTTCAGAAATGACAGACAGACTTATGAGATAAATTCAATCACGAGTGGAATTTTATTAGACTATTTCACGAAGCATTAAAAGTATTATTATAAACATGAACAATCAATTCATCATAACCATAATCAATCAACTATAATCATAAAAAAATGTATTACAACTATCAATAATTTATTATATAGTTACGATGCGACTCATTTTGATGTTTTCGCCTACAAGTATGATCTGTCAAAATGTCAAACATTGCTTGGTCATCTATGGTTACATCGTTGAAAACATCAACGCTGACAGACCAATCAGAATTGAGAGAGATCTGGTGTTTTCACGATAATAGAAGTTGTCTTTGATTTGTGATTGGTCAGATTGCATAAATATCTTGAGAAGAGTGGAATAGTCACCTACAGGTAACTCAATGCATTTATTATTTCTGTAGGTTAAAAAAAAACCTACGTTGTTTACATTCTTTTGGTCGTAGTGCAATGTACTTTTTAACTAAGTTCGCTTTCTTCAACAATGGTGAAACTTTTTGAGGTGCAGGTCTAGGTTTCTGGTACCCTGATAAGTAAAACGGCTCCTCTGTCTTCAATGTCATCAATTGTCATCTTGACCTTTTCATCGTCTTAAGCATCCAAATACGCCCCTTACCAGAACAACTTTATGTAGCAGAAAAGTATCATCTGGAGCTTTTCTTATGAAAAGTAATACTTGTCCACCTTCCAACACCTTTGATTTTTTAGGAATGTATCCTTTTGATTCAACTTTCAGAAAGGCCATCAGTTGACTGAATGCTGATATATCAATGTTTTCTTTAACAATCAATGTTGATTTCAGCTGTGAGTATTTGGTCCATAGACTATTTGCACTATATTTTTCAGACTGAAATATTGTAAATAAATAAAAACTATTAATATTTTTCATGAGATGAACTCACCATTTTCTGGAAGTATGCCATCAAGACAGTTTCATTTACGGTATTCACTCTGTTTTCATCTTTCTATTTCAAAAAATAGTCATACTCCTTCTCGTATAAGTATTTGGATTTCACAGGCAGTAAATTTCCTAACGCTTTTTCAGCTTTGAGCGTCACATTCTGTGGGATCTTAATAATTATTATGAACACAACCGTTTTTAGTTTCCTCCACTAACAAGCTTGTCAATTCTTACAAAAATGCAGCGTCATTTTATTAAATAAACAACCCTTAGCAACCTCTTCAATGTTTCCATGGCAATTGCATAGAAGCTCACTTGTGCTCAGTTGCCGAACAGAACGCAATAAATACTATGGGAAGAAATTCATGAAGTGAACAACGTCGTTTAAGATAATTTTTCCGTGAAAAATAAAATCTTGTATGCACCACGAGCGTTACTGGATCCTAACGCCCATCGGGCAACTTTCATCCCTCGGGCCAAAGGCTCTCGGATGAATGTTACCCGGGCGTTAGGATCTATATAACGCACTTGGTACATAAATGCTATAATTAGCTTTTGGATTATTGATCTTGTTTCATAAGTTGTGTTGGTTACAGCTTGCTCGATGCAATTAAATCTTATTTTAATCTCTTAAGATCCATAATTTTTAGAAATTTCTATTCAATTTTTTAAAGCTTTTTAACGGAAGTTTGAAACCTAAAAATGTGCAGTATCAAATTAATCGTAATCAAATGCTCTTTTTTCTTAAGCCAACTATGTGGCCATTTGAAAAAAAATTAGTACTAAAAATTTTAAAATGTAATTTTGCGTTCAGATACATTTTGATAAAAAAAATTAAAGATGCATTATTCTCAAAATGTTAGAGCTGAAATTAGTGATGTGAAGATATCCATAACCCTCTAGAATTTAGAATAAATTTCAAAATAAAAAACTGACAAGTAACACATGGTTGTATTCAGTATGTCATGTCAAGAGAAGTGAAAATATACCGGGTGTATCGTTTGAAAATCGAAAGTTTATGTCAATTCCGATTAAACCAAAAGTTACATGAAGTTGAAACAATTTTCAAAAGATGCAGTTTTATGTCTTATCCTTCAAATTTAAATACATTATTTTCAAAAACAAAAAAGTAAAAAGGGCGAGCCACTTTCAGCGGACACCCGGTATACAGTCTCCCCCATCTGTTAACTTTTGAACGGTGAGACGTACAAACATGGAACACAAACCATTTTGAATGGAATTATTAATTTTTGGAAAAAAGAAATTGTTGTTGCTCGATGAACGGGGGAAGAGGGGGGACATTTCAATTTAAAAATTTCAAATTGCATGAGGGGGAAAATTACACATCGTTGAAAAAATTATTCGATTTCATTTTCAACCATCTAATTGATACGTATCTTCACAATTTCGATCTCTTTGCCTTTCGACGTGCCCCCAGCGCCATCTCAACCAAATTTGAAAAAATATAAATGGTTGAAAAGATATTGAATTACCTTTCCAACGATGTTTCACTTGACACCATTTCACATGCCAATTGAAATTTTTAAATTGATGTTTGTTTGGGTAATGTAGTCAATGATGACCAGCCAAGTGATAGGTTGTTTCAGTTTAAGTCAGTGGCGGATCATGACGTTCGCCAGACTGCAGCGCAACTGACTTCAGCGCCCCTTTCCTTCTGGAATGTGCCTATCCAGTAGGCCATATATTAAAAAACAAAGACAGTTTTTCACGAATATCGTTTTTTATACGGATTCATCACGTAAAATTTGAAAAATAAAAATAACAATCTGCAGTCAACAATAACAAAAAGGAGAAAACAAGACAAAATATTTTATGATGATAAAAAATATGTATCACACAAAAGACCAGTCTGAATATGAACCTTCTTGGACTTTTGTTTTGCAATGTCATCTTTCACATAATCGAAGTTCAGTTTTTCCATGACTTCCCTTTCGATAAAAAGAACTGGAATGGATTTCAGATTATCTTGTGATAAACTATTCCGCTGATAAATTTTTATTCGTTTGAGAAAGGAAAATGACCTGTCTCCACTTACGTTACAAATGGGTATAGTTGAAATCATTTTGAAAATAGTTTCAACAGTGAGAAAAGTTGGTGATAGACCGTTTAGATTAATTTGTACATATCTTCACGATTCGATAAATTCAGTTCCTTCGCAAAACTTTGGAATTGAATGAATTCTTCTTTGGAAAGGGATGTATCGATATCATATTTGTACAATTCGAGCAGTCTGTCTACACACAAGTCTCTTTCCACTCTAGAAATCCTTGCATCAAAGATGAATTTGAAGTATCATACAGAGCTGTGCCGAGCACTGACAAAAAGTGCTTCGAGTACTAAGCACTAAGAACTCTTGAAAAGTGCTCGGGAGTCTCGAGCACTAAGCACTTTTTTCATGAAGTGCTCGCGATTACTGAGCACTTTCAAAAAGTAATTCGATTTAGCGAGCACTAAGCAATTTTCAAAAGGGTGAGACCGTTAAGGTGGGCGTTCAATTTCGTGTATTCCAAGTTCATATTGCATTTGGAAACGGTTTCACTTGAAAAACTCAAATTTGGTAGTTGAACTCAGAAAGGATTGGAGAACTTATTAAATATATTGACATTGATTTGATATCGAAAATTGAGATTTTTTTGTTCGGCAATTGAAGGAAATGAGTCAATACTTGCTTTTGTTAGATTTCAGTAGAAAGACCCATAAAAACAGTGCAACTTCCAACTGATAGGGAATATCTAGACAATGTCGTTTGGGAGATTAATTTGATTTACGAAATGGGCGGCTGATAGCCAAATTGAAATATAGAGCGGCGCGAAATAGTTTCTACACTACCAACACTCTCACTGATTTCTTAGTTCGGCAGTTTTCGGACAGAAAGCACTATTGTATAGTATATTTCATTCATGTCAGAGCGTGCTGCCATAAGAATGGAATAGGAATGTGATTATGATAACCATTGGTAGACGCTAGACGGGCAGAACTAGTCACATCGATAATATGAAATGTTCATATTCACAAGCGTTAGATATTTAAAAATTTATATTTTTTTGCTCAACACTGACATAAATTTCAATAAATAAAATCCAAGAAAAGAGTAAATGAGTCAGCAAAATCTGTCATTATCTGACGGACTATAACTTGAGAGTCTTTTGTGGACCGCGGGCCTCCCAATCGGGGCGAGAGGCGGATCGTCACGTTCAGCGGAGTGAGGCAACTTATATATTTATTCGCTAAACTTTGTTTAAGGTAACAAATCAAATATAAAAATCAAAATATTGTAAAACAAAATTGCTTTTTCCTTGTAACTACTAAACGGCTGAATCGATTTTGATGAATTTTCGGTCTTTAGATTGGTCTTGATACCGCAAGTGACACTTATTAAATCAATATTATGAAAAATCAAAAAAGCAGATTTTTGTGTCTTGATCATACATAATAATTGTGTACTATAAAGCTGGAAATAAAAATAGTGGTTTAAAATAAAAATCAAAAAAGAAGTAATATCTTTTCAAATCAAATAAAGTCGGGACTTATTTGCTTAAAAAAATCTCTAGAAATTGAATGGATCTTGGCTACTTCCAATTTTTCTTTATGAAAAGATAATTATTCCTATTACATTTTTTTGCATTTTAGTTTAAACCGCAGTCGGATTTTTCAGTTTCTCTAATTGATTTTTTTATATTGATTAGCTCTAATAAATAATTTGGTTCAAATGAAAAAGAGTGTTGTTATATTTTTGGTGGATTTATTAGTTATTGTGTATGGCACTGAATAATCTAGTGTGGTGAAGCACTAAATTCACTCCGAACGTTATAAACACTTTTAACCAAATTTATGTCAAGACTGAGCCCTCGAATCTAGAATGTGCATAATATAAGGCCGCAATCAGTAGTTCTTGGAGGTGTGGGTGCCATGGTCATAGCCATAGTGCTCCCGAGCACCGCAGTGCTCGGGAGCATTTTTCGGGAATACTAAGCACTAAGCCTTTTCGTAAAATGCTCGAAGCACTAAGCACTGAATCCAAAAAGTGCTCGGGAGCACAGTGATTACGAGCACTAAAATGCTTTAAGCACTTTCACAAGCACTAAGGACAGTGCTTTGGGACAGTATGACATCTGGTACAGGGTCGGATCGGGAATGGGAAAAAATCAAACTCATTCGGGTCTAACAAAACTATGGAATATTTTAACTTCTACAATTAATAGCTTTCTTCAACAACATGTGTTCATCACTTGGGGGACAATACTCCATAACATTTTTATATTAGAAAAAACCAAGAGGCGGCTCCAGAATGTTGGACGAGTTTCGTGATTTCTGATACGATTCCATTCAAAATTGGTATATAGAAGCTTTTGGGTTTGGGATGTGGATATATAATGATTTTTTTTTGATAATTCAACGTAGCGAATCAAAAGTAGCAGACGAAATTTCTGATTCTTGGTCTGATTCTATTTTGAGTTGGTATAGGTATAGGGTTTTTTGGGGTCGGAGATCATGATTTTTTTTGTCAATGTTTGATAATTCGAAATGACAGCTCCAAAACGGTGGACGAACAATTATTATCCGATTCCGTTCAAATTAGAATGTAGGGGATCTTTGGAATGGTGATTTTGACTTTTTTTGTCAAAATGAAAAATTCCAGATAGCGGCTCCGAGATTTAAGGTCAGATTCTATACAAAATTTGTACCTAGGAGTTTTTGGAATAGGAGATGAGTTTTTCAAAAGTAAATAATTCAATATGACATATTTTACGAATGATCTATTAAAAATATTCGTTTTCAGTGCATTTGAATAAAATCTTGTCTTAAAACATTTTTTTATTTATATTTATCAAAAAATACACTCTCCACTTCATCAGGGCTATTTATTCAAGGACAACTCAATATAACCAGAAGAAATTATTGCGATTCAGTTATAAATACAAGAAATGATTTCAATGTAAGAATACACAGAGACGTTTGTGTCTGGGAATCAATAATGCTTCAAAAGCTGGAAGCATTTTATGTAAATTGTATTCTACCTGAAATTTTGATCGGGCATCTTCATAGAGGAATGATAATTAGGGATATATGCTTGTAATATTGTTAAAGATGGGGAAAGAAATGTAAAAAAAAGAAATAGCAATTTTTTCTCAATATTCAGGTATATTAGAATGAAACATCTAGCTAAAACATTGTTTAATTTATTTTCAACAGTTGTATTGATTCACATCGGTTGAATTGAATGTTTCACGGGTGATAGAGTCTTATATTGTTTCACCCTTTATATGGAATAAGACATATGTACCTAAACTATAGACCTTTCCTGCAAAAAATTACATTCAAATCGAAAAAAATAGTTTTCAAGAAAATTGAGATCAGATCGGTCAATATTTTCAATAGTGTTTCATTCAATTTTAAAAATATATTTGCTATTACGAATCAATTTTGAGAAAAAAATATAGTTTACTTCGAAAAGCCCTAGATGGAATTATTTTGAGAATCAGACTATAAATCTCAAAATCTTTCCGTCATTTTGAATTGATGCGGAAAATTGATATTATGAGAGAACCCTAACTTGAAAATCAAAATCTGATAACTGATTAAAAAAAAAAATTATTCATGATTCCACATTTATATTTTCGAATCAATTCAAATTAATGCATTCATTTACACCTTAATAGTAATTTTGAACAGAATACGACCATATTTCACAAAATAAACCAAATCCACCTAGGAGCTGTCATTTTGAATTATTGAAATTAGGTGAAAAATTCATTATCTCCAACTCCAAAATACCATTCTTATATAGAATTTGACCATTGATCACAAAACTCGTCTGCTATCTTGAATTCCTGAATTTTGACAGAAAAATCATTATCTTCGAACCCAAAAACCACTACATAGGTTATAATCTTAGAACCCGCCCAGAAATTACAAAACTTTTCCATCATTTTAAATTCACGAATTTTAACAGAAATCATCAGGATCTCTTAACCCAAAAACCAATTTTGAATCGAATCGGACATAATTACAAAACTCGTCCGCCATCTTGGAACCGCGGCCATTTTGAATTAATTAATTTTGACAAATGATTCACAATCTCCAAGCCCGAAAAACCCATAGACAAATTTTGAATCGAATCGGACCATAATCACAAATCTCGTCCGCCATTTTGAAATTATTAATTTTGACGAAAGATTCATAATCTACTACCACGAAAACCTCCACATACTGATTTTGTATCGAATCATAAACCAAATCACAAATCTCGCTTTTTCGTTTTTTCTTTAAAAACATTTATAATGGAGTACCCACCTACTACTGGAATTATGAACAGTGAACACCTATCAAATATCAAATCATTCAGACGTCTGCAAGTGAAGATTATGTTGAACGATTCCATTACATACCCACCTACATATATCATATACCTAGGTCAAATTGGTATGAAACGTGTAATAAGAAAAACAAGTATACAAATAAAAGTAATTCTGGTCCAATACATTTTGAAAACTGTTTACGTCAGCGTTGTATATTTATTTTGTGCTGCATGCATGTCATGTTTTATTTGACATTACCATTTATCTGATATTTCAGACATCATCATCTTTTTTTTTTTGCGGTATACCTACTTCTTCTTAAAATTCGCTTTCAAAACATTTCAAAACATGAGATAGTTCAAACAGATTTTGCTAAAATAATTTTTCAATTCTTGATTTATTGTGTGACTGGTTTCCATTATATTTATTCATTTGACATTTTCTTACAAACTTTCAGATTACCACGAAAACAAACAGGTTTTAATCTAGATTTGTAATTTGGAAGAACGAGCACTTAATTATCTAATATGGACCGGTATCTTACGAATATCGCCAAGTTAGAAGTGAGGCGGAGTTTGTATTTATGGGTATTGAATTATTCTGGACAAGAACAATAGTTTTGTCAGGTGCTTACACCACATCTCTCTCTCTCTCTCTCTCTCTCTCCAAAAGAAGTGAAATTCCATTTGAATATGTTATGTGGATGTTTCTCTTGTGGGATTATTTGAGTAAGCAACTCTAGAAAATCTAGAATATTGTTGTTTGAGTTGAATACAGTTGTATCAGTTAAAACAAAGTGTATTTGGATATATGGGCCGTAGTGGTCGAGATGGTACAACGTTCGCTTCTCAACCATAAGGGTATGATTTTCTCCGTTTTAGAGAACCAAAAGACGGATTTACTGGAAAAATGAAGCATTAACCTCACTCAACCCAACGTAACCTAGCCTATTTAAAGTATAGACCATTCCAGAATGACGTCACTGACATTTGCTGGAGGGCACATATTAATTCTATTTAGTTTTTATTGTTTACTGGTAAACAACTGTCAATATTAAGACTATAATTAGTAATTAGTTCTTGAATGTATTAGTATGCCTTATTTTTGTAGTGTTAGTAGTAGTAGTAGTAGTAGTTCTTTGGGGAGGCCGCGACCGCTGCCAGGCAAGTAGGCCCTCATGGACCCTTTTTGCCATCCCCTGTTCTCCACTTATGTACATTCATCCTCTTAGTTTTCCTTTTCGAACCTTTGTGACCTCCTAATGAAGGTCAGTATGTCCGTCCACTCCAAGTCGATTAGTTCCTCTTGTTGGAGTTTGTCAACTCCGAAGGTTTCAAATCTTAGCCTCCCGTATGCCTCACACTTGCCGAGGAAGTGAGATGAAGTTTCTTCGTCTTCTTCGCATTTTCGGCAAGTGGGACTGTCTTCTATACCTATGAGTGATAGGTGTCTGCCTAACTTGTTATGTCCTCTTAGTATTCCTATAAGGAGGCGTAGTGCTTGGCGATTTCTGCCTAAGAGCCATGTCGTCCTTGACTTATTGGAGCCGGCCACGAAGTCTTTCGACTGCATGCAGCCGGTGTTATCCCTCCATAGTTTATTCAGCTCTTCTTCTGCCCACTCGTCGAGGGCTGAAGAAGTTTGGCTCCTTGCGTACAGGCTCTGGTCTACAGAACGGCGTTGCGGATCCGGATCTGGCAAGTCCGTCTGCCACCTCATTTCCGCGCACCCCTCTGTATCCCGGGACCCATACCAGCTGAACTTCCTTCGTTTCAGCTAGCTTCTCGAGTGCATATCCACATTCCTGTACAAGCGCTGAGCTTGGTTTAGGATGGCAGACGGCTCTGAGCGCTGCCTGACTATCCGAACAGATATAAATTCTCTGTTCGGATCCATCTTTCTTGTAGTGTTAAGTGTGGAATGCGGGGAGAAAGGGATAAGGTACCTTTTTTTCCATTTCCGGCTGTTTTAACGAAGCATGGTGACTATTTGAATAATCTATTTGCACAACGCTGCGATGCTTGGATTAATGCTTTGAAACGCCCCCTCAGTAAATCACAACTCAAAACTTGGCGTGTGTGTTCTCGACATTTTATCGAATGTTAGTTACTGTTAAAAAAATTGTTAAAATTGTATATCAGTTAATTTTAATATTGATCGACAAGCGTAAGGATGCCTCCGAGAATTGGTTGCGCAGTAGACAAAACCCTGGAGTGGGGCAGGAGCTCAATCGCTCTGCCTTATTAAACAGTAGTCGATCTTTGTCGTACATCCACTCACGCTTTCTATCGTTTGCGCATCTCAGAGGCATCCTTACGCTTGTCGATCTGTACATAAAAAACTTTCAAAAATAATTTTAGTAAAACCCAGTGCCTTAAAGGAAAATATGCATCCTGATAGGATTGCTACCCAGAATATGGGCTTCACCACAAGTGGTAAACCAGATGAGCCTGCAGCTTCTTGTTCTCGACATTTTATAGAAAGTTAGTGGATATCAGGTAATTCTGGTACGGATCGCGATATTGTCTATAATACGAAGTTTTTCATCGTAGCGGCACTTGATATTACCGCTAAGGAATAAATAATGAGCACTTCGAGGCATATTTGTTACAATTTTATCAAAATAAAAACAGAAAAAAAACTTTTAAACCAAATACACAAGGCTAAACAACAACTGATCGATATATGTGCCCTCCAGCAAATATCAAAGTCACGTGTTCTGGAATGGTCTATTCTTGGACTATTTTGTAGAAAATTTTGTTGTCTCTAATTCAATCATAGCCGTTTTCCGCCAGCCCTCTTTCTTTCTGATAAAACCCAAAAAATATTTTTTGTAACTTGGAGTCATACATTTTTTAGTCCCACCCCGTAATTTTGGATGAACAATTTTTGTTCTTACCACACATAATGTCAAGAAGTCACGTGCCGAGTTTCATGCTGCTAAAATTCATTCTTCAGTCAAATTATCAAATTATATTTTTTTGTATTTTGAGGCAGTCCTACTGGGAACTCCAGTGAATAACGGCCTCAGAACCCAAAAAAAGATATATCGAGGGTACGTTATATTTGCTACAATTCAATGTTCATGCAGTAAAATACAGAGTTGAAAGTTTTGAAAGAGTACTTACCTGGTAGCATAGTAACTATATGCCTACCCCCGTAGGTGGGACGAGGCAAACGGTTTCGTTGTGGGACATCTTTATTTATGACTATGCCCTCGAAAATATCAGCAGCAGTCGACAAACTTCTTGAGGTATTCTTCAGAAGCTTTAGTTTAGGCACCAAATTGTTCATCTTGAGCGTTTCAATAAGTCACACAATGATTTATTTATCTCAGAAATACTGACAACGAAATGACATTTGCTACTTCGTCGAGTATTTGTTCGAATAATCTCACTGCTTGACTGATAAGACTGTTTTAGTTTATCTGGAGTGTAAAAATGTTTTATGTTAATATTGTATTCAGGTGCCTATTTGAAGAAAGATGAGATTTCATTCAAAAATCTATTACCCAATGTCAGTTGAAAGTAATGCAGGTGAATTATGACCTTGAAAATTTCCTCTTTTAATTCGTTGACGGATCCTTACTGACATACACTTCTAAACTCGACATATTTATTACATACAGTGACCATATGGGAAAAAAGTTAGAGTATTAGAAAAACATTTATGGGGAAAAGTTTGTGCATGTCCGATAATCTAAAAATTGATTCTGACACATGTCACGTGACCTACTAGTATGGTGGCAAATGGGAAAAAACTACCATAAAGAGGACTAAAGTGGGGTAAAATTTTCAGATCAGAACTAGATACATTATACTTAACACAGTATTTTTTTGTATACACAAAGAACAAAGTAAATGGTTTTACCGAAGATTTAACTAGTTCAGCCGCCTAACTGGTGTAATCTATTGGGCCTTGGTGGTCGGCTGGTAAAGCGTTCGCCTCGCAAGCGTGTGGTCGTGGGTTCGATTCACCGATTCACCGGTCTCGTGCATGGCATCACACGTTAAAAGGTAAGGGCTGCGTCTTCCTTAGCTCACACAAGTCTCTCGAAGACTTCCGGCAATCAGTTGACGGAAATAACAATTTTAACAACAACAACAACAATTTTTACCTTATAGCAATCTAGAAACAATCTGGTTTCCTGATTATAATCAAGTTTCGATGATAATCGTGCATGAGCGTTTCACTTTGCACATAAACTTGTCAATTGTGTTTCAAATTGTAATCAAGAAACATGATGTGTCCAGAATGTCATATCATCACAATAGTCTTCGTATTTTCGTATCAACAGTTATATCAGAATTCCAAGACTATTGTACTGATATGGCATTCTAGACACATCATGTTTTCTGATTTTAATCAAGTTTTAATGATAATGCTGCATGAGCGTTTCACTTTGCACATAAACTTTAAGCCTCTTTAATTTGAAGCACTATTTTCCAGTTTATGTGCGAAGTGAAACGCTCATGCACGATTATAACCAGGAAACCAGAATGTTTCTAGATTGCTATATAACCACAATTAATAGTCTTGGAATTTTGATATAACTGTTAAATACGAACCAATGTGCCAGCGAGGGTTCTGGCAAAAACCATATTTTTCTATTTAGTGCCATCTGGGGCGGAGAAAATGGGAAAATTTTGTAATTATCATTAGAATACAAATATTCTAATACAGTCAAGACATTCAAAAAGAAAGACTTTGATTTCTGTGAAGAGGTTATGAAATATAAAAAAAATTGCAATTCCAAATTTTTCTAATACATAGCTTGAAACTCTGTATGTGAAGATGAAATTAAATTCCAAGCGACTTTTTCCAATTACTTTTTTCGATATCTTGCCATCTTACCCCACTTTAGGCCTCTTCATGGTAGTTTTTTCCCATTTGCCGCCATACTAGTGATCACGTGAAATGTGTCTGAATTGATTTAGGTTATCGGACATGCACAAACTTTTCCCCAGAATTTTCTTCCAATACTCTAACCATGAACTTTTTCCCCATATCGTACATACTTTTTGGCGGTCAGTGTATATTTGTACTGAACAAAAATTAATATCAGTGAAAACAAAACAGTAATTGTTATGAAAAATGGCATTACGAAGATGTGCATGAATCAATCTCATGAGAGTTAGGGCAAAATAGGGAAAAAATCCAATGAAAAAATAGAGAGATGATATTCCACAAACAAAGTATCAGTAAATTTCTATTGTCAAATATTTTCAATGGAATATTCTCATGGAATTTTAGTGTCGAATAAACCTTTACATCCATCCCATCCCAGATTGCAATGCTTCTAGTTATAATAATTCACATATTCACAAGGTTTGAGCTAGCAATATCATTTTCACACGATTTGGTCGTTGTTTGGATAGTACTGCAGTATTATCGAAAACGACCTCAGAACATCAATAAGATTAACTTTCACCATCGAACTATCCGACACATTTTTCTGGATCTTAACAGTAACAAAGCTAGTGGACCTGATGGAATTCCGCCGATCTCTCTCAAGAAATGTCCCCCCGAACTAACACCAGTTCCTTGCAATTCATCAACCTCTCTTATGATTTGGGGGTATTTCCATCCAACTGGAAAATTGCAAGACTACAACCAGAACAAAAAAAAGGAAATAGTGAATGATTGTCATCAGAAATCAACTGGCGACCTGCTTGCTTATATCTCAGATACATATTGAAAAATATGGTGAAACTCTGGCCGTAGCATCAGATTTCTCCAAGGCATTCGATTGGGACCAAGGGCTTCTCGCCAAGCTTCCATCTTATTGCTTTCCCCCCTCCGGTTGTGTGCTTTGCTACATAGCTTTCAGATAAACCTTTCCGCTTGGTGGTTGACGGAGTTTCACTGTTTCTTCTTTACATCAATGATAGTTGACAGCCCAGTGTATAGCTTTGTGGAAGATATTACCCTTTATATCACGTCCTACACTGTGGTCTTTCCCGAAAGGGAATACTGGGTCCGGAATGAAACCAACATTGTAACGCAAATGAACGTTGGTTTACCGATGGTTCCAAAACTTTGGAATGCGTCGGAGCCGGAATATATGGGATGAACCCAGTAGTGAAATGCTTACTCAGTATGGGTAAACTAGCTATGATATTTCAGGCATGGGTATATGCCATTGAAATGTGTGCAAGGGAGCTGGAAAATCGACACCACACAGAAAAACAATGAAAATGTTTTCAGATAGTCATTCAGCACTGAAAGCGCTTGAATCCAACTGCTTTAAATCTAGAGCAGTATGGAAATGCAGAGACACCTCAAACCGACTAGTGCAACGCAACAACGTTACCCTAGTCTGGATACTAGGTCACACAGGCCTAGAAGGAAACGAAATAGCCGACGCCCTAGCAAAAGGAGGGGGGGGGCAAAACAACGTTAACTGGACCAGAACCGGTAATCAGTTTAGCATATAGCACTGCCAAGAATGTCATAACAACTTGGGAAGACAATAAAAGACTCGAGTACTTGCGTAGTCTACCGGGACTAGCCCATTCCAAAGCATTTATTGCTTGTACAAGGAAAAAACAGTACTCTGACAAACTGCTAGAGCACATCTCAGAGTAATAGAAGGTTTGCTCACTGGCCACTGCAAACTCAAACATCACATGCATGAAATAGGACTTGTACAAGATGCAGAGTGCCGGCTATGCATGGAGGATAACGAAACGGCTGAACAAATTCTGTATGCATGCCCTGCAGCGGCCAGAACCAGATTTTCACTACTTGGTGATACAACAGTAAGGCCAGAAAACCTGGTAAATTGTTCTCCTCATTTTCGTTAAGAGGTTGGATATACTGGGAGAAATATAACCAAAAGGTGAACCACAATAGGGCCTGATACGGGCCCACTCACGTTCAAACCTAACCTGACACTATATCGTGCTCTCTTTCAAAGTTACGATATCAGCCCGTGCAGCTAGGAGAGAACGGGGAACTAACGTGAACGATTTAAATATGGACTAAGCAAAAATCCTAGAATGAGGATGCAACAAAAACAACATGAAGTCAACCTAAGCATGTCTTATTTGTAGAGAGGCCGATCTCACAGTGGCGTACGTCATTATGGAGATTCGCCGAACATATCTATTACAGGGCTCGTTCTCTCACCGAGCCACAAAGCTGTGGAACTCACTGCCTCATGAGTTGTTCCATAAGGTATACAGCCTGCAGAATGCAGGAGAAACACTAATTTCTTACTACTTTACAGGAATTTCCTATTCGAGGGGACCAAAATCTCACGTATGAAAAACATATGTCGCTGTATCGTTCACAGAGAACAAGAAACCTTCGATCAGCTGGTTCTACGTTTCTCCAAACTGTAATCCTGCGGATGTGGGTACGAGAGGTCTCCTATAATCCGAGTTACTCCATTGTTTCTTATTTTGATTGGGATCAGCTTTTCTTCAAGATGCCTCATATGGTTGGACAAATTCTACTGGTCCTGCTCCAGCATTACCTGAAGCTCTCGCAGCAATAATCATTTTCCACACAATTTTGATACCCTGTTAGAAAAACGCCATTACACGCATTCTTTAGTTAATATCACGAATCACTTTCAATACTTGCTAACTGTTAGAATGCAGAATGGGTCTTCCAAATGTACTTGACTTGCACCAAACTCTATTGTCTTGGTCAGAGAGGTAGTCACTCTCAGAAAGTTATCTCCATATATTAATGAAGGAAACAATGTAAACTCACGAAAGGTATGGGTAGGCTTACCACAGTCTTTGTTCCACAGGTGGTAGGGTAGAGGTGGGCAATATGTACCGGTCTTGAGAGTAATACCGGCCTACAGATATTTCCTATTGTAAACTAATATTTTACGGTCATATTGACTCACCCTTTGTTACAGAATGATGTATATTTATTTATCTGATGCTAGTTCACTTGATAATAGAAATACACATTAAGTAATGATGAGAAAGAGATATGATACTGATTACACAATGTTGTTCTATGCAAAACAATTCTGAACTGATACCATCAAAATTGAAATGAGTTTCTATTGTTTCAAGTGCTCGGAATGATTAATATACGTAAACTGCCGAATGTTATTCAAAACCAATAATTCATTCAAATCATATTTTAAAACTGATATAGACTGTTTTTCGTTTGTTGAGAGCAGTGGCGCAACTAGGTCTTTTTACATCATCGCAAGGTCTGAGTTTGGGACCTCTTCCTCAGGCCAACAAATAATCGGTATGGAAAAGTCTGAAAATTAATAAGGGAAGAGGATGGTGGTTTCATGAAGTAATAATATTGTGATAATTTTATGTAGGGTTTTTCATCAGAAAGGGTCCCTATCTAGCCTCAGGCTTCCCCTCAACGAGGAGGATAGTGGGGGTGTAGTTATGCTACTAGTTGAGAGCTTAGTCAGGATATCAGATCACTCTGGCCTACAAGGAAACGATACGGAAAAAAAGTTTATTGGACCAGTAACGGTAATTGGTTCAACAGTTCATCACATAATACTGTCAAGAATGCATTAACAACTTGGGCAAGCAAAAAAAGATTAAAGTATTGGCGTAGGCTACTGGCATTTATTGCAAGTACAATAAATAACACCGACAAACTACTAGTTTGTGTACTAGAGTACACGCACAAAATTGGCCTAGCACCTGATAATAACATTTGGTAACATAGCAATAATTAAAAAAAAAAAAAACTGGCAAATGAACTTTTTAATTTCGTTAAATTCAGAGATAAATATAAATACAGGGTGTTAGTGAATAAGTGCGACAAACTTCAGAGAGTGATTCTCTATGAACAAAAAATGACATTTTGCTGCATAACTTTTGTACGCTAATGCTTCGTTTTCCGAGATACGGGGTGTTAAAGTTTTACGTAAAAACCTGTCTAGATATGCAAGTGAAATTCGGTCGGTTTCAAGAGGTAGTTATTGTGCATTTTCTGACATGCAATTAAGAATTTCATGTTCATCATTGGTGCGCATGCGGGTAATGTTCTCAATTTTTTTTAAGAAAAAAATGGTACGCCTCTGAGATATTTCAAACTAACGATCATTTTTGGATTCTTCGTTCAATTTATGACAAAAAATCTTTAATGCCTTTTTTTTGTGTGGGGCACGGTTTTATGCAAAAAAAAAACATCTCAACGCGTATTTTTCATTTCTTTAACACATTATCTAGTAGCGATGCTAGTAGGCTACTGTCAACATTCTTACATACGAATATTTTAACGAAATGTCAAATTAGCGTTTCATCATTTTTAAGCTTTCAGTTTGGTATAAAATTATTATTATTAAGTAATTAAATTTTCCTTTATCGAAAAAAATGGAAAATTATACAAATGCGGAGTTGTCAGACATGCATTTTGTCTATGGTCGAAGTAATGGAAATGGTCGGCAAGCTCGACGATTGTTGCTGAGTTGTATCCAGGACGTAGGGTACCCCATCACACAATATTTACTCGTCTTCACCAACGTTTGCGCGAAAATAGTACATTTAAGAAACAAACGGCGCCCTTGAGAAGTACGAACTGTGCAACTAGAAGAAGCAGTTTTCGAGTTGATTGCGGAGTAACCTGAAACAAGTACTCGAAAAATTGCCAATATATTGAATGTAAGCAACTTTACTGTATTTAAAATTCCTAAAGAACAGCAATTGTATCCGGTCCATATTCAACGTATACATGCTCTACTACCTAGAGACTTTCTTCCACGCCTAGTTATTTGCCATTGGATTCTTCATCAAATCGCTCAAATTCCTAATTTTTTAAATGACGTTTTGTTGTAATTTTGGACGACAGAGTATATTCGAAATTTCCATAACAATCACTTCTGGGCTGAAGAAAATCCACGTGGAATCTTTGAAGCTCATTTTCAGCATCAGTTTTCAGTAAATGTATGGCTTGGGGTAATTGATGATCATTTAGTCGGTCCAAATTACCTCGCACAACGACTAACAGGCGACTCATACCTTCATTTCCTACAGGTAGAGTTACCTGTTCTTCTTGAGTAAATACCACAACAACTAAGACAACACTTATGGTTCATGCATGATGGTGCACCAGCCCATTTTAGCACTAATGTACGTAATCACTTAGATACGTATATCCAAATCGTTGGATAGGTAGGGGAAGTACGGAACATTGGCCTGCTCGATCGCCGGATTTAAATCCTCTAGATTTTTGCATTTGGGGTTTTCTTGAATCGTTAGTTTATTACTCTCCTATCGAAAATGTTGAAGACCTGAGGAATCGAATTATAGCCGGCTGTGAGAGAATAAGAAATACACTAGGAATATTTGCGCGAATACAACAATCAATGAGGCGAAGAGTTGAATCTTGTATCACGTCTGAGGGAGGTCATTTTGAATATTTGTTGTAGCTTTGCGCCTATTTATTTATCCGTCTCATTTTCTGTTATTGTTCTGGTTTGAAGCTATTGTATTAGATAGTACTTGATGAAGTATTAATGAAATAAAAATACGCGTCAAGATGTTTTATTTTTTTGCATAAAAACGGCGCCCCACACTAAGAAAAGGCAGGAACAGATTTTTTGTCACAAATTGAACGAAAAATCCAAAAATATAAGTTTGAAATATCTCAGTGGCGTACCATTTTTTCTTAAAAAAATAAAGATTATTTCACGTGTGAGCGCCAATGATGAACATAAAATTCTCTTAAAACCCACCAAATTTAATATGCATATCTCTACCGGTTTCAGAGCCATGAATAAATAGTCAGTTTTTGAGAAAAACTTTAACACCCCGTATCTCGGACAAAAGGTATATAACAAACTGACATTATTTTTGGAGTTTACTTAGAATTTCCTCTCAACATGCGACAGACTATAGTATTAAACGTCCGAACATCCGCATAAAGGCCGGGACACACTTATCACACACCATTCCGATCCGACCCCGATCAGACGGTGGCCCGAGTTATCGGATCGGTGTGGTATCGGCAGGGGTTGGCACACATACCACTCCGATCTTGTCAACTGTCAAGCACTTGCCACAAGTATTGATTGGAACGCTTTCTTACAAAGTTTGTTTTCTCGTATTTGGCAAATAGACCAAGCTACAAAGGTTTTCCCCCCACAAAATAAAAGACGCAAATGGCCTTCACTTATTTTTATAAAATAGTTCGTTAATGAAAACCCCAGTTTTCGCCCCAGCAAAATCGCTCTTTGGAATTTTTTAAACAAGCAATAGTGAAAAAAATTACAACTTTTTTGGTTTTTTGGAAATATTTCGAAGACAATTCAAGAAATCCTTTTAAAGTCAATGGAACTTCAATAGAGATTTATAAAACCTGCAGAATAGATTTTCATACGACTGGATCGGTCCTTTTTTCAGTGAGAAAATCCGGGAAAACCTCGAAAAAGAAACCATTTTTCAAAAATTTATAATTTTCATAAATCTAAAGCTGGACAAACCATATTGCGGAAACTGATAGATAATAATATGTGGTTCAACTGTACGTAAGAAGTTTTCTGTCCAATAGTTTCTGCACAATCGCGTTATAAACATTTTAAGGGCACATCTGGCAAGAGGCGCCGATTTAATAAGGGAAATTGTCTTATTCAAATTCTGTAAACGGCATCTGGAAGTACAGATCAATATCTACAATTCGTATATTTTACATTTTCACCTGAAAGGTTAGAACTGTGTTGAAAATGTCACTGAAAGTTGATCAAAACACTCCAAAGTGCGTCCGAAGTTACCCGAAGTCACCCGAAGTCACCCGAAGTCGCACTGAAGTTAATACGAGTTGAGTTCGGGCGACTTCAGGTGCACTTTGAAGCCTTTTGATCAACTTTCAGTTACATTCCAGTGACATTTTCAACACATTACCCACATTTCAACAGATTTCTCACCTCTCAGGTGAAAATCCAAAATATACAAATTATGGATATTGATCTCTACTTCCATATGCCGTTAACAGAATTTGAATAAGATGATTAGCGCATTTAGAAAGATTTGCCTTTAAATTGTTCTTAACGCGATTGTGCAAAAACTACAAATCGGATAGCAAACATTTTGCGTACTGTCAAACCACATGTTATTATCTATCAGTTTGCGCAATTTTGTTTGTCCGTCTTTGGGTGTGTGAAAATTATGAACTTTTGAAAAATGGTCTCTTTTTTGAGGTTTTCCCGGAATTTCTCAGTGAAAAATGCACCGAGCTGGGCGTATAAAAAAACATTTTGTAGGTTTTATTATTCTCTACAAAAGTTCTATTGCCTTGAATATTCTTTGAGATATTTCCAAAAAACCAAATATGTTGTAATTTTTTTCAATATTTCTTGTTGAAAAAATTCCACAATGCGATTTTGCTGGGGTTTTCATTTACGAACTATCGTATCTTTGCGTCTTTTATTTTATGTGAAAAGAACCTCTTATTTTTATGTTCAGCTTGGCCTAAAACTGCGTACGAATTTCAATAACTGCGATATGGCAATGACGACTATTGCACTAGAAGAAAAAGATGAGGAATCTCGGAGATCTGAAAGGGAGAAAAAGTGGAGGAATATGACGAGACTGTAGGTACATACTGCTAGGAAGAGAAGATCTGCAGAAGGAGAGTTCTTCACAATTTTGCCTCGTCTCAAGGATGATCAAACCAAGTTTCATCAAAATTTTAGACTGTCGATGTCATCTGACATCAGTCCTGCACACTGAGAACAAATAGAAATCGGAGACGGATCGTAGTCGGGTGGAACACGTGCAGGAGAGATGTGAACTACGGCATTCAAAGTTCAGCTTTTATTTCCCCCCTCAGACACCTGCCCCACTGTATGATCGGAGTCGAATCGGAAGGGGTCTGATCAGTGTGTCCCGCCCGGCCTTAAGCCTTTACAACAGGGGTATTTTTGTTGGCATTCAACTGTCTCCTACGACTGTTGAATTATTGTGCAATGTTCCATAAACCTCATAATATGGGCTATCAACAAGAGGCACACAAGTTTGAATACGTGTAAGTTCTTGATAATGCAAATTAAACAACGTTCGATGGCTCATTGGATGCCTTATTACTAGAAAAAATTTCAAAAGTTTCAAACTCTCACATTAACAATTGCAAAAATAATAAACAATTAAAGTGTTCAGTTTTTTGCAAATAACTCGAAAACTATTAAGGGTAATGAAATTTAAAAAAATATGATACACATTTTATGGGAAAAAGTCTTTCTGTGAAAATTGCTGGATTTTTTATATGTTGTAGCTGGAGCTATTCTGATTAATAGACTACATTGGCCTAACTCGATCGTATGACTAGATTAGGCGCTAGAGGGCGCCAAATCATGAAATTTGTGATTTTTTGAAGAAACTCAGCTGAATGAAAAAATACCTATTTATATTCAATTTTATGTGCGACTGAACATTCCTAAAATTCGCGGGAAATATTTGTCCATAATACAGAATAAGAAAATCGCCACTGTCTTTCTACAGGGTTGTCAACAATATACTCAGTAAATGAATTCGCCTACCAGGTTATAAGTTGATTGAGTTCATCATCGAGGATACATCAGAATGGTTTGTTGATCCACCAAAATATAATGAAGCTATGAATACAGAGTGTTTGGAATAAGGAAGGGTCCATATTATATATACAGTGTCCGGCATAAAGTTCGCAGCATATGGAAAACTTTTTTATTATTGATTTCTCAAATAAAATTATTCCTGATGAAAACCTCTGCTTCATCCCACACCTGAATTGTAAATACCAAAATTGAATTTTATACTACCATATACGACCGATATTGAAAAACAATTCAGTTTTATTTACTATTTGCAGCAAGATTTTGTGAAATACCGTCACATATTTCAATTAACGTGATTTTCCGATGGAAGGGAGAAAGCAGGGAGCAGAGAGTGATATGATCATATCTAACAATATACCATCCATCTAGCATAGTTTTCCTCATATCGTACAGGGCGATGAGGAGAAAATTGTAAAAAAAGTGGAAAAATTAAATTGATCATATGTGGCTGTGATTTGAATTTCTGGATCAACATTCGATTCTGAACAATATTTTCCCCATACTTTTAATTCTACAGTGAAAAATAAAGTGATGGGTCAAATTTTGTTGGGAACAAGGTATGTTTTTCAATATCGCTCGTATATGGTAGTATGAAATTCAATTTTGGTATTTGCAATTAAGGCTTGGGATGAAGCAGAGGTTTTCGTCAGGAATATTTTTTTTGAGAAATCAATAATAAAAAAAGTTTTCCATATGCTGCGAACTTTATGCCAGACACTGTACACATGTGATTCAAATCAGTAATTTTTTTTTGTGTTTTAAAGGCATCAACTACGGTGGTCATTAGCCTTACAGTAATTTTATTATTTTTGAGTGAATTCAGATAAATTAAAAACATTTACATATTATTTGTAATGGATAGTCAACAGTGGTTCAAGTGAGCGTTATAGACCGGCCGGTAACGACACATTTCTTGCAACGTTTTTTAACGTATGCTTTTTAAAATTATGATTATTATAGGTTTATAAATGTACTCACCAAATATCTAAGACTGCTCGCATGCAGCGGCGGCACCAACCAATTTAAAAAATTGATATCTCTGAACGATTTTTTAATGTGTGCAAAGTGGTTTTTCCGACAGTTTGAACTGAAAAACCCACGAAAATTAAAAAGCATACACCTCTCTCGTGTAGAAGGCCCCGAAATTATCAACTGAACATGTAAAAAAAGGTGGTATCTCAAAACGATTTTTTAAAGTATGCTTTTTTACAGGAAGACTTTTGGTGTTATATGAATCACGAATTTCAAAAAGCATACAATCGCGGCGTGCACATGCGTTGCAATTGTTTTGTAAATATGCAAATTTTTTGTAATAACTCGAAACAGTTATTTAACGTATGCAATTGAACTATGTGAAAGATATTGTGTAAATGGGCGCCAAAAACAAAAAGTATACATTGCGGTGTATAACAAGTATATAACATGGTTGCATACGCTGAGAAAGTTGCAAAATAATTTATGCAATTTGAACAATTATTTAACGTATACTTTTTGAAATAGTGATTAATGACGTGAAGAATATTCATTTGCATACAATTCTGGTAAACCAAACGATTTTTTAACGTATGCTTTTTCACAGGCTAATTTTTTGTGTTATGTGGATCACGGAAATCAAAAAGCATACTCTTCCCTTGTGAAGAAACCCCGGAAGTTATACTGTGTGACACAGATTCATGGTACAACTCCTTTTTCTCCTTTGTTTCTCTGGCCCTATTTCTGAAATTCACAACATTGAATATGCTCACTAGACGTCACTTTTTGGCATATTTGTAAAACAAATTCAACTTCCGGTTTTTTCCAGAAATGGCATCAACTTTCGATTTTCGAATGGAATACCCTATATATTATTACATGATCGGTTAGGGATGATCATGAGGAATCCACCGATACCAGTTTTGATGGTGTTATCTCTAATGACTACGGAGATATCGCCATTTATTTTATCCATAAACTCAATGAGTGGGAGAGAGAGTTGGATGGACCCGCCAGAAAAAGTTTCTCTCTCCTACTCATTGAGCTTGTGGATAAAATAAACAAACAAATAAAAATATCCAAGAAACCAAGCCAAAGCCAAGCGTATTGCTCATACTTATTTAGTTTTTATGCAAAAACCAAGCAATTATCCACACATTGTTTATTAGAAATCAATGAATTGAGAAAGTCAAAATTGTTTACTAAATAACCAATTGGACTTAATAGACCCCCTTTGTTAAATTTATCAAGTAAATTAAGTAGTAGCTATTGGTATTTCCATGTACAACGCTTTGTCAATTTTTATAACCCTGTATGAAACACTAACAGCCGTATGCATAGTTAATCGCCAGCGACTCGCCAGAATTTCTCCGTTCAATACACAAGGATTATAATGCACAGTCGAGCTCCAAAAAAGTGATAACTAGGCGATAAGTCCTTTTTTGGCGAAACGCTGGCGATGTACCACTTTTTTGGAGCTGGACTGTGGATTATAGTTCTTGTGTAGCGAGCGGCGAAGTTCCGGCGAGTCGCTGGAATTGACTATGCATACGGCTGTAATTATTTTAATTGATAAGAAGGGCAATGAGTATTTTTACAATGAAGAATAATTTATTGTACTCAACACAATCACTTGAAAAAGATGTGTATAGAAACATGTCGCGAAGACAATAAAATTGTGGAAACACAATCGTGTTTACCTTAGTGTCATACCTACGCTATAGAAAATAGTCAGCTCCCAAATTATATTCAATTGTTTACTCGAAAACATCACGTGGTCTTTTGATCCAAACTTAATTGTGTCTCCTACACCAAAACTATGTCAATTTTCACGAAAATATTTCTATTTCTTGAAACCAAAAGTTCCAAATATTCATTTATTCGATTAATTTCATCTGTTGTATTGACAATAGCAACTTAATAACTATATGGAAATACTGATTTTGAAATAATTGAAGAAACATTCAACATTCCTGATCTTGACTTGTGTCAAATAAAAGGCTACAATGTCATATATAATGAAAGCATATTAAACAAAAATGATGGTGCTGTAATTTTTATTAAAAAAACAATATATTTTAGCCATTCAATAAAACATAATAGGGGATATCAGAGCATTGTCTGTTAAGTTCACATATAAAAAATTAAAATTTCACCTTACAGCCTTATATAGAACCCCATCAACAAGTACCGAGGTATTTTTGAATAATTTGGCACCATACTTGAAACAGAACTCAAAAGAAATGTTTGATTATGATATTTTTATTGGAGATATTAATATAGATATAAAAACAATAAATACGATTAGTGAAAGTTATCTGAACATAATGAGTGAAGAAAATTTTAGATCTCCTATAAATGAATACACTAGGACTCAAGGTTGTAGTAAGAGCTGTCTAGACCATTGTTTTATTAAAACTAATGAATTGGAAGATAACTTCAAGCCATTTGTGTAGAATACATCAATTACTGATCATTATCCAATAATAATCAATTTGAATCTCAAAGAAAAGAAAAAAACAAGATTAACACATTCTCCAAAATACATTGAAAAACTTGATTACAAAAAGTTTAAGAAACTTGTGAAAGAAATTAACTGGAGAGATTTCTATAAAACCGTTGATGTCAATGAACTAACTGAAATATTATATGGAAAAATATTAACCGAATTAAATAAAAGTAAAACACAAATTAAAACAAATCATAAAGAAACAAAAAGGAGTCCTTGGATAACAAAAGCATTAATTAATTCCATCATATACAGAGATAAACTAGCCAAATCCTCAAAAAGAAATCCTGATGATGAACATTTACGAAGACAATTTATCATTTATAGAAATCAACTAAATATGATAGTAAAAACAGCAAAAACCCAGTATTATAAAAATAAAATATTAGAAAATTCAAATAACAATAAAAATGTGTGGAATATTGTTAATGAACTTGTAAATAAACCCATTGAAAATATAAAAGAAATCGAAGTAAACAACTTGACTATTACTGAAAATGATAGCACAGACATGGCCAATGCATTTATAGATTATTTCACAGAAGTAGGAGCTACTTTTGCTAATAAAATAAAGAAACCTAAGTATACACTAGTTAGGGATATCAAACATCATACCTTATTTTTGACCCCAACCAGCAAAAAAGAGATTAATGAAATAATAATGAATTTAAAAAATAATAAATCTCCTGGTACGATGGAATAACAGCAGAAATGTTAAAAGAAATATCGCATGAAATCTCTGAACCTATATCCCATTTAATCAATAATATTTTTACATCTGGTGTTTGTCCCTCGCAATTCAAGAAAGCTTCAATCAAACCAATTTATAAATCAGGATTGAAAAAAATAACTAAAAACTATAGACCAATTTCGATTATAACCAACATTGCTAAAATATTTGAAAAAGTCCTTAAAAATAGAATCACCTCCTACATTACAAAATACAACTTGATCAGTGATAGGCAATATGGATTCCAAAGTAATAAATCAACCCAGCATGCTATCGCATACTTAACATCAAAAACATCAAAAAACTTAGACAGTGGAAAAAAATCAATCTGTGTACGTATTTTTGGATCTCGCCAAAGCTTTTGACACAGTGAGTCACTCTCAACTGTTAGACGTTTTGGATGACTTAGGGTTTTGAGGCGTAGTAAGACGGTTGATGGAAAGCTATTTGGATAATCGGAAACAGCAGGCAATAGTAAATGGTTGTATAAGTGAAGAACGAACTGTAGAGTATGGTGTACCTCAGGGCACCGAGCTGGGTCCTATGCTATTTATATTATATATCAACGAGCTACTTTATATAAACGTGTCGGGAGAAGTAATCAGCTTTGCAGACGATACCGCTATAATTTTTCAATCTGATAGCCGGGACAAATTGAAAGAAGTTATACAAAAAGATATGAAAACTATTAAGAATTGGTTTGATCATAAAGTGCTCACCATCAACTTTGAAAAAACTTTTTATGTACCCTTCTCTCTATACGGCCCTTAAAATCGGAAAAGATCTAGAAATAAAGGAGAGCGAATCAATTAAATATTTAGGAATAACAATAGATAAACATCTTAAATGGAACTTGCACATATCAAAACTATGCAACACACTGAGGAGCATCCTATACAGAATTAAATTCCTTACAAATTTTCTGGATGAAAAACACGTGAAAATGATCTATCATGCGCTAGTGGAATCTAGAATTACTTATGGTATAATAGGATGGGGCTCTGCACTCAAAGATCACATTAGGAATCTAGAGGTTCTTCAAAAAAAATTCTTGAAAATAATTCTTAAAAAACCATACCGATATCCTTCAGACTTACTTTTCCGTGAATCGAGGGTCCTCGATATTCGACAGCACTATTTTATTAAAGCAGTTTCCATTGAATTCAAACAGAAATCGAATCTCCAGAAACTAGACCATGATTACAACACAGGAAAAAAAATTACTGTAGAACACAATTAACGACAAAGTCCATAGGACAGCGATGTTACTCCTATTTAGTTCCAAGTTTCTTCAACTTCATCCCTTCAGAAATACGAGAAAAAAAAAATCATCAATTCAACAAAAAATTTAAAAACTTCTTACTTAATTAACTCAAATAGGCGCTTGAAGTTCATAATCTTGTTGAACATAACATTCAGTCATAGGTTAGTATAAATTTAAATATCAAAATTTTCTAGTATTAATAATTATTAAATTAAAAATTAAATTTTATTGAAAACTATTGTTTGAAGAATTTTTGTCTCCACAGACAGTCTTTGACTTTGTGGATATCGATTTATTTGCCAATAGTCTAAATGTAAATTGAAATAATTAACTGTGATAAATTTTAAACATTATCTTGTACCTGTTATACTTGATGTTATATATTGTATTCTTACCATGCAAATAAATATTATTATTATTATTATATTCATAGTCCAAGTATTCTCGAAATCGTTCATTAATAGGAAATCATTCATTGATAGGTGTCATTAATCAAAGATTTTCAGTGCGTTTAAATACATCATAAATGGACGGTCGACGGAAAAGTAATATTTCACAACTATTTGGTGTTTTTAATGAATGAAGGAGGTAATTAAGAGAGTTTCTGAAAACTCTCTGAATTACCGCATCCGTGTCATATCTCACTACTATTATAGTAAGGATTAACACGACAGAACACGTTATTGTATGTCTGATGAAATGTTTGCTATGCAGGTGTTGATGGTTTCACTTGGGAGTTGGCTCGCGGGAGTCCACTTGATTGAAACTATTGTGGCGAAGCTGTGAGCGATGCCGGGCCTGAACACTCACGCAGGCTGCATATGACCTTCGATACGCTATGCAGCAAGAAGAATCTGGATGATTCGATGGATCCGGACAATTCGATGAAGAATTCCAGAGCATTCGGAGAAGTCAACAATTAATATAAAAAGAACGACGCAGCAGACAGACGGGCAGTTAGTGAAGTGAAAGTCGAATATAAATAGTAGAGTGATTATATAAATTAGAGTATTGTGAATCATTGTATTTCGTTAAATAAATTATTTCAGAGTTAATTGGACAATAAATATATTACATCTGGTGTTAGAAGTGCGATTTTTAAATACAGAGTGTTCGTGTAAGTAGAAAGTTGGTGTATTTCGGACAATTATTTTCGCGTGTGAAAAAGACAATAATAATAATAATAGACTGGTGGCCGTGGAATAGACTGTGTGAAATAGACAATAATAATAGTAATAGACTAGTGTCCGGGAAATAGACTGTGTGAGATAGACAATAATAATAATAATAGACTGGTGACCCGTGAAATAGACATAGACTAAGACAAAATGTGTTCGAGGAAAGTTCGCCTGGTTGAATTGAAGGTTGCGGAATTGAAGCAAGAACTGGAGGAGAGGGAACTTGACACAAGTGGTAAAAAGGCCGTGCTCCAAACAAGACTTGCCGAGGGATTAGTTCAGGAGGGCGAGGACCCAGAAACATTTCTATTCGAAGTTTCTGGAATGGATATGAGTTCCATAATGAGTAAACTCGACGGAATGGAAGACAAAATGCAACAGAATTCGGTGAGTCTGGAAGAAAAGCTGCTAGAAAATTCGAATACTCTGAAGGAAGAACTTCAAGCAAAACTTCTAGAAAATTGGAATAGTCTGAAAGAAGAATTTCAAGATAGTTCGAGGAATTTGAGAGAAGAGATTCTAGAAAATTCGAAGAATTTAGAAGAAAAGCTTCTACAAAATTCAAAGATTCTGGAAGACAAACTCCTCGAAAATACAGAGGGCTTAAAAAAGAACTTTCCGGGGTGGCGAATCGACTGGAAGGAAGAATAGATGAAATCGAGGAAGAGATGGGAAAATTAAAGGAAATAATCAGCGATTAAATCAGAGGCGGAATCGAGGAAGAAATCATCAAATTGAAGGAGAAAATCAGTAAGTTGGAAAACCAGAATGATACTACCCACACCACAGAATCTGTCAACGAAAATTCAATGCTGGAACTGAGTTTGAACTTGGATGATGTACAAAAGGGTTTGAAAGATGTGAAGATCAGTTCGGAAACAGGAAAACTCTCTATGAAACCACCTCAGTTTGATGGGAAAACACCATGGGCAAAGTACCGCCGACAATTTGAAGCTGCAGCAAAAGCGAATGGATGGAATGCAGGAGATAGAGCTGTGGCACTAACACTGGCGTTGCGTGGAGAAGCAACGAATATCTTACAAACCCTCACGGCTCAAGAACAAGAGGACTACGAGCAGCTGATCAAACATCTAGAATTACGGTATGGACAGACCCATCTAGAACATGTGTACCACTCACAGCTAAAAAACCGCTGCCAGAAATCAAGCGAATCCTTACAGGAATTTGAAGCAGACATAGCACGCTTGGTTCGCCTTGCATACCCAGCTACACCGGAAAAGGTAATGGAGCGACTAGCAGTTCAGGTCTTCTTAGATGGACTTCGTGACCAGGAAACCAGACAAGCATTGACACTAGCACGTCCAACACATCTCGTGGATGCACTGGCACGCGCTTTGGAATTTGAGGCAGCGAAACAATCCTGCAGAAGCCAAAGTAAAGTCCGGATTGTTGAGGAAGACCCACAGGAACCTGATAACCTGGAAGCTGCCATAAGAAAGGTCGTGAAGGAAATGTTGCCTGAGAGAAGACTAGTGAGATGCCGGAACTGTAGGAAACTTGGACACGTGCGTAGTCAATGTCCAACCCTCAAGAGGTCGCGACCAACGAAGGTTGTTGAGGAGGGGCAATCGTCGGCCTATACTCAGAAAGCCCCGGTGAACAACGCATATGTCGCTGTCCTCCAACGACAGAACAAAGGAGCCTTCGTAGACGGTTTCATCAACAACAAGCCTCGCGCAATGCTGCTGGATACTGGTGCGACTAGGACAATCCTTGGACCTGCTTTTATTAAAACACCAGAGAGAATGGAATCATCATCCTGGAAGCTACGCATAGCAACAGGAGAGCCGGCCACTGTACATGGTGAGCTACCGATAGAACTGATTCTAGGCAGCACAAAAGTGAAACATCGGGCATTAGTAGCGGACATTGAGGACGACGCAATTATTGGAATGGACGTCATGAATTCCAGAGGGTTCGAATTGAACTTCAAAGACGGCGTCCTACGTGTGAACGGAGAAGAGCTGGTGCTACATGGAAGAAGTGAAGAGATTATTCGTTTTCTGCTGGCTGAAGACGTGAGTGTACCCGAGAGGGCTGAGACCATACTGGAGGCTCGCTTGGATGGAGATGCGAGCAATGGAAGCGTGGTTATGTTCGAGCCCAAGCTTCATGATGAGAAAATTGGACGAGGGATTGCACTAGGCAAGACTTTGTTGCGTGCTGATAAAATTGTGCCAGTAAGGGTAATGAATGTCAATTATTACCCAGTGACTTTGAAGAAAGGAACTGTTTTGGGGCACTGCTCGTCAATTTCCTCTGTGATCAGGAGTGTACACGGTACTGTTAGTCAAGAGAACAACCTGACAGCGGAACTGGAAAAATTGGTTACCCTCTCTTCCAAGGGCATTAAACCAGCCCAACAGCCCAGATTGAGAGAATTAGTCAAGAAGTACCAATACATCTTCGATACCGGACAAGGAAAAGGGGGTCGAACGAATGTAGTCCAACATAAAATTGATACTGGGGACGCTCGACCAATCCGACAATCAGCTAGAAGACTTCCTCTTGCCAAGAAGGAAGAGGCTGACAAAATAGTCAGTGATATGGGGAAAGATGGAGTTATTGAACCGTCCGACAGTCCATGGTCCTCTCCAGTCGTTCTAGTGAAGAAGAAAGATGGATCAACACGCTTTTGCGTAGACTATCGTCAACTGAACAACGTGACGAAGAAAGACAGTTACCCTCTTCCGAGAATAGATGACTCCCTAGACACGTTGGCCGGCTCCACGATTTTCTCGACCCTCGATCTGAAGAGTGGATACTGGCAGGTAGAACTGGCTCCAGGAGATAGAGAAAAGACAGCCTTCACCATCGGCTCAGCACTGTGGCATTTCACCGTCATGCCATTCGGGCTTTGTAATGCTCCAGCAACATTCGAGAGATTAATGGAGACGATTCTGAATGGACTCTCATGGAGGACGTGTCTGGTATATCTCGATGACATCATTGTAGTTGGCAAATCGTTCGAAGACCACGTTAAAAACCTGGAGGAGGTATTCATGCGACTGAGAAACTCTGGATTGAAGCTGAGCCCCAAGAAATGCCACCTGTTCAAAAAAGAAGTGCGTTACCTTGGCCATGTTGTCTCTGGGCGCGGAGTAGCAGTGGATGACGAGAAGATTAAAGCAGTGAAGGAGTGGCCTATCCCGAAAGACATACACCAACTACGTAGTTTCCTTGGTTTGTGCACATACTATCGCCGATATGTGCCGGGGTTTGCCAACATCGCTGAACCACTGACCAGGCTCACGGAAGGTCAAACAAAATTCCAATGGTCCGAAGAATGCCAAGACTCGTTCAGGACGCTGAAGAGGGCATTGATCAATGCACCGATTCTAAGTTATCCCCTTCCGAGTGGAAAATTCATTTTGGACACGGATGCCAGCAACGTGGGACTTGGAGCTGTCTTGTCCCAGATCCAGGATGGGCAAGAGAAGGTCATCGGTTACTTCAGTAAAACTCTCAGTAAACCGGAGCGAAACTACTGTGTCACCAGACGAGAACTGTTGGCTGTTGCCCTTAAGTGGCTTCTACAGTTCAAAAACCCCGATGGCCAAGTAGCACGTTGGATCGAAAGACTCCAAGAATTCGACTTCGAGATCGAACATCGAGCAGGGAGTGGCCACAAGAACGCAGATGCTCTGTCAAGGAGACCATGCCCAGACGACTGCTCACACTTTCGACGAGCAGAAGAGAAGGAAGCAGTGATTTGTAGAACCACGGCAGTTGACAACAACTGGAATGACAACGAGGTCCAGAAAGACCAAGAAAGCGATCCAGATCTTGGTTTAGTCGTCAGCTGGAATAAAAGTAATCAAAGACCGACATGGCAGGAAATCGCAAGATATTCCCCAGCAGTCAAATCCTACTGGGCCCAATGGAATTCGCTTACCCTGGACAATGGGGTCCTGAAACGTGTATTGGAGTCCGAAGATGGTGGGGAAGACAGACGTCAGATAGTGGTGCCCAAGAACAGAAGGCAGGAAGTACTCCGAGAGATCCATGATGGAGTTGCTGGAGGACATCTGGGTGTGACGAAGACCCTGCAGAAAGTAAGGCAACGGTTTTACTGGGTCAATTGTCAAGTTGATGTCAATGACTGGTGCAGAAAGTGTGCTGTTTGCGCTGCCAGCAATGGACCTCGGACACGACCCAAGGCCCCGATGCGTCAGTATAACGTAGGTAGTCCATTCGAAAGAATCGCCATTGACATCGCCGGCCCGTTCCCCGTATCAGATCACGGAAATAAATACATCCTTGTGGCAATGGACTGTTTCAGCAAGTGGGCCGAAGCCTATGCCCTGCCCAACCAGGAAGCCATCACCGTCGCGGACGTCTTGGTGAAAGAGTGGATATGTCGATTCGGCGTTCCCTTGGAGCTGCACTCGGACCAAGGCAGAAATTTTGAATCCAATTTGTTCCAAGAAATGTGCCAGTTGCTGAACATCCGAAAGACGAGAACCACAGCTCTACATCCACAGTCCGATGGAATGGTTGAGAGGATGAACAGGACTATCAATCGCCACTTGTCCAAGGTAGTCTCTGACCATCAAAAAAACTGGGACCAGTATCTCCATTTGTTCCTGATGGCCTACCGTTCCGCAGTACACGAGTCGACCGGCCAAACCCCTGCAAGTATCATAATGGGCCGAGAGCTGCGACTTCCCTGTGACCTAAAGTTTGGGATGCCACCAGGACAGGATATAGCGGGAGAGGACTACGTCAGCAAACTCCGGCAGCGAATGGAGGACATCCACGAACGAGTCCGTTTGAACATCCAGAGTGCCAGCGACCGAATGAAAGCGACTTATGACATCAATGCCGATGCTGGAGGATTTCAGGTTGGTGACCTAGTTTGGCTGTACAACCCAATGCGTCGCCGTGGCCTGTCACCAAAACTACGGAATTCATGGGAAGGTCCGTACAAGATCGTCAAGAGGATAAATGACCTGCTTTACCGAATCCATAAACCACCCAGAGGTAAACCCAGGGTCGTGCATTTCAATAGGTTGGCTCCTTACGCTGGAAACCATGACCAAGTCCGCACCCTCAGACCACCAGAGGATGCGATGACGTTCCAGAAATTCATGTCCTTATACTCAAATGGACAGAAAGTGTCACACGGGGTAACCCGAGAGGAGCCACGGGACCTTTTCAAAGTGCCAGTCGATTACGCCCTAGCACACTGCGTTGCAGAAGATCTTCGAATGTCCAGGGGCATCGCTGTGGTGTTCTCCAAGAAATTTGGCCAACTCCAAACACTACGAAAACAGAATCCAGAAATTGGAGGTGTGCTACAGCTGAAAAAGGGCCAGAGGAACATCTACTTTCTGGTGACCAAGAAGCATTCTCAAGATAAACCGTCCTATGAAGATGTCTGGAGGAGTCTCACCCAACTGAGAGATACGATGGTGGACCAGAATCTGGTGGACTTGGCAATCCCAAAATTATCCTGTGGTATTGATGGGTTGGATTGGAGAGTTATAAGAAGTATGTTGGAGACGATATTCCGATCCAGCGGCATCCAGATTTTGGTTTGCTGTAATCCTATTCCACGACCTAACCTGAAGACTGTGGAGTGTTATTTCAATCGAACTTCACGATGCAGATATGGGGAGTCCTGCAAGTATCGACACACTCCAAGGATGACATTTCGGGATGAAATATCTCTAAGAAGGGGGCAATGTGGCGAAGCTGTGGGCGATGCCGGGCCTGAACACTCACGCAGGCTGCATATGACCTTCGATACGCTATGCAGCAAGAAGAATCTGGATGATTCGATGGATCCGGACAATTCGATGAAGAATTCCAGAGCATTCGGAGAAGTCAACAATTAATATAAAAAGAACGACGCAGCAGACAAATTATTTCAGAGTTAATTGGACAATAAATATATTACACTATATCAAATATGTTTTTTTATTATTGATATAGCCGATACTTGATGAAAATCCTTGTTGATATCTATAATAAAACTATGGTTTATTATAGTTATTAAATATGTTTTACTGTGAATGTTGTTATGAATGATGAAATTTATATAGAAGAATGGAATTATAAAAATAAATTAGTTTCGGACACGTTTGTTGAATTCTTTTTTTTTACTTGTTCAGTAGATAACTTCGCGGCGTTCTATACGAGAGAAGAGTATGCTTCTTAATTTTCATGATCCATATAACACTGAAAATCGGCCTATGAAAAAGCATACGTTAAATGATCGTTCTTACATACCACCTTTGTTTACATGTTCAGTTGTTAATTTCGGGGCCTTCTACATGAGAGAAGAGTATGCTTTTCAATATATGTGATCCATATAACAACAAAAATCAGCCTGTGAATAAGCATACGTTAAAAAATCATTCTGAGATACTACCTTTTTTTACATGTTCAGTAGATAATTTCGGGGCCTTCTTCATGAGAGAAGAGCATGCTTTTTGAATTTCAAGATCCATATAACTCTAAGAGTCTTCCTGTGAAAAAGCATACGTTAAAAAATCATTTTGAGATACTACCTCTTGTTTACATGTTCAGTTGTTCATTTCGAGGCCTTTTACACGAGAGCAGTGTATGCTTTTCAATTTTCGTGATCTATATAACACCTAAAATGAGCCTGTGAAAAAGCATACGTTAAATAATTGTTCAAAGATAGCTGAAATTTTTGCAACTTTTGAATTGTCTTTTGAATAGTTCTACACGCCAGAACAGTATTCAAAAGAATATACTGTCAATGGGCTATATGAACTTTATGTTCAACCCGGTTTTAAGTATTAAATAATTATGTGGGGTAATTAGAAAAAAATTGCATATTAACAAAACAATTGCAACACATGTGCACGCCGCTATTGTATCTATGCTTTTTGAAATTCATGATCCATATAACACCAAAAGTCTTCCTGTAAAAAAGCATACGTTAAAAATCGTTTTGAGATATCATATTTTTTTTATATGTCCATTTGATAATTTCGGTGCCTTCTACACGAGAGAAGAGTATGCTCTTCAATTTTCGTGGATTTTTCAGTTCAAACTGTCGGAAAAATCACTTTGCATACATTAAAAAATCGTTCAGAGATATCAATTTTTTTTGTAAATTCACAATTGGTTGGTGCCACCGCTGCATGCGAGCAGTCTTAGATATTTGGTGAGAACATTTATAAAAATTTGTTATTAAAATTGTTAAAATTGTTAATTCCGTCAACCGATTGCACCCCTACGCGCAACCCTCAGAAGTCTTCGAAAGACTTGTGTGAGCTAGGGAAGACGCAGCCCTTACCTTTTAACGTGTGATGCCATACACGAGACCGGTGAATCGGTGGATCGAACCCACGAACCCACGCATGCGAGGCGAACGCACTACCAGCCGACCACCACGGCCCATAAACCTATAATAATCATAATTTTAAAAAAGCATTCGTTAAAAAAACGTTTCAAGAAATGTGTCGTTACCGGCCGTTCTATGTAAATGATATATTAATATTTTTTTATTCAGCTGAATTTCTCCAAAAATCACAAAATTTATGATTTGGCGCTCTCTAGCGTCGAATCTGGTAATACAATCGAGTTGGGCCAATGGAGACTTTCAGCCATTTTCACCGAAAGACTTTTTCCCATAAGATGTGTGCGTGGTCCTTTCTGAAGAATAATTCTCGGAAATTCATATGGATACTACTTGATATCAATTCATAAATACTTGTTTGAATGTTTTAGACGATGTAGTAAATAAATGTCATAAATACTTCTTACTCAACTTGACGAACTTCTACTTTTTCAATAGTACTTGTCCGTCCGCTCGAATCTCTTCCGTAGAAACATCGAGAACTCCTGTGGCATTTTATAAAATGCATAGAAACGTCCATTTTATAGTTTATTGGCTGTCGTTGGCCTATTGGTGACTTTGAGATCCAGATCACATTGGTCGTTGGGTTTATTCAATTTTTTTTTTGTTTGTAAAATTTGTTTTTACGAAACTCCCAGGTTTTCGGAGAAAACCCCTCAAAAGTAGAGCTTGTACGAGCAAGGGAGATGTTTACATTAACTGAATTCTCGAATTTGTTCGCCGCTTTTCCAGGCCGTTATAATTGCTATGCATTGGCGTAGCGTATTTCATTTCAATACCTTACTTACTGAACAGACCCTATTTCTAGGGTTCATACTGCTATTGGCATCTCAAGATACAATGTTGGTGAAGTTGATCAAAAGCTGCAAATTTTAGGAGACATTGAAATAATTTCTTTCAATATCACGGACCGTTTTAGAAATAATCGAAAAACTGAATAGTCGGTTCGATTTTCTTTGCACTAGCGCTTCTATTTTCAGAAATGAGAAAATATCTTCGGAAAAATGTTCCAATTGTACAGCCAAGCTAAAAATTTTCATATTTAAATCAATGAAAAAATGCAACAAATTCTAGGAATTCAAATAGACGATCATTTGAAATGGTGCGATCATATCAGGTTTCCCCAAACCAAAGCGGGAATACGGGAGAGGGAACGGAGAATGGGAATCGAGCATATTGCTAGAAAAACAGTGCACGTAGCAAACCATACATATTTAACTGCTTCCCCTCATTTCAATACGAATTCGCACCGATATGTATTTCTATATATCCTGCTATATAATTTAGGCTCCCGATCATCCCGTTCCCGTTATCGCGTTGGTTTGAGAGAACCTTCGACTTGTCGGTCATTGTTTTGCTATTTGGACAATCAAACCAAATATCAATATTTCTGTCTCTAGATCTGTTTACTTCACCTTCTTGTATTCTCTGATGCAGTATAGAATATAATTATGGGAAAATGCCCTCAATGCAAATGATATTTTCATAAGAAATAACATATATTGTATTTTCAAGGAAACAATAATCATTCATGAAAAAGGAACGATATTCACCCACCTATAAACAATAATGATACTTCACTATAAACACTCGAAGAGTGTACCCAAAGGCATAGCCTGTGCGGGTAGAAGACGGCTATTATTATTATTTGCCGTTGCGCTCTGGGGCGACTTACTGATTTTTGGTGTCGTATTCCCTTTTCAGCTGCAGAAAAACTCGGAAAAACGACAGCACCACCCCGGGTGGTCGGTGCACACTTCAAGCAAACACCAGAGACGTCGGGATACGACAGAATAAAATCTTAAGAATGAATTCAAACGTGAGATGAACATTTTCTTGAAATAAAATACGTTTTATAGTTTAGACGAATGTTTTAATTGTTGATTGAAAATCCTTTATAAGGTAGATAGTGATGGGGTGTAAGGCCCGGCGGTAAATAAGGCCCAATGTCTTTTCCCTTGCTCTTAATCGTGAAGTTCTTCTCACATTAGAAGTTGAGGGTGACGAATTGAAAGGGATACCTTTTCGTTTAGGCTTAGGTTAAGCAGGGAATGTTTCTTCTACTTTTATTTGTGGTTCCATTTTGTTGGATTTTTCGCTCGCTCTTCTTTCAATCGCATCGTGTTATATCTACATCTAAAAATAGACATTACTTCTAGGAGATCTGCTCACTTTCGATTAACAATTGCCACTTTGAACTGACAATTGTTACTTTGAAGTAATAATTGCTTCTTTTAACTGACATTTGTCACTTTGAACTGGCAATTGTTACTTTGAACTGGCAATTGTTACTTTGAACTGGCAATTGTTACTTTCAACTGTCAATTGTCACTTTGAACTCTAAGTTGTTTCGCAAAACGGACATTTATTCCCAACTTCATGCGAGAATATTGTTTTCAGTCAATTTATGTATCCCTGCAATAACTGTGAACGTGTGGAAAAAGTACTTTGTACCCGGTTGTCTGAACACCAGTGAAAATTCGGAGAAACAATTTTTTTATGCACCTAAAGATGAAGCGAGTCGTAAAATGTGTTTCGAAGCAGTGAATAAATGAACTCTGTGTAAAAAGCGGAAATATAGGTCATTTTGAAGAAAATTTCCAAGTGAGTACTTTACGCTATGTTATTATTGTATTCAAAGAATGATTGGAAATTTTAATCATTGCCAAAAAGACCTTAAACTATAAAAAAAAATTAGGTAGTAGTAAAGATTTAAAAAAATATAATTGAAAAACCAAATTAAAAGAGGTGAAAGTCACAATTAAATCCTAGGCATTGCTTTATCTGATTTGATTTCACCCGATGAATAATGAGATCGATAATACGATTTGCAGTATTGCCAATTCTCGTTTTTTATCAAAAGGGAGATCCGTTCAGAAAATTTGAAAGCTACGAATACACGAATACAATAAAAATAGGTAATATGTGGATTTTTTTCTCTGAGTTGATAAAGTGACAAAGTTTTAATGATTTCTCAATGGCTTATATCAAGCTAAAAGCTATTAGTCTAAGATCCCAGGGCCACCAGACGTCACTTATTTTCTGACGAACGAAATGTATACAACTGAGTAGTCTTAGAATGTATGTACTATGATCGCATGTCTAGCTGCTAGCTTGGCCAGACGGACATTTTCCAGGTATCAGGTGATCAAGGTACGTAAAAACATTACTAACCTCACCTAAATTCTCCCGGCTGATATTCACGTATGTGTTGGATAATATCGTTAGAAATAAGTCTTGAATACTCCCAGACACTTTCCGTCGGCGGTATTGCTTTGCAGACGCTTCAAATCTCTCAGAATAATTATTCAATCTCACGTAAATTCTGAAGCTCCATTTTTATATATGTTAGCCAGACAACTATTTTGAAACGTTTCATAAGAAGGGAGACCGATCCAAGGTGCCAGTCATCCCCTAAACCCAATTTCAATGCCCCTGTGGGTAGGAGCACAAGGGCATTATCCACGCGCATGAGAGTGAGTAAGACGTGTATTGGTATTATATTTCTCTTACAGTTCTCTCATATCAATTAATTGTTAATAGTTGAAATAAAAATCAGCTGAAAATTTAAAAAAATCAGGAAAATAATTACAGATCAACTTAAAAAACAAGCTGTTTCAATAAACTCAAGTAAACTTCAAGATTTTTAAATAAAATGTCAAGAGCACGACAAAGCATCAAAAAATCAATTAAATAACAGCAATTTTTTCTATTAAGTATTTCTTGAGAATCAATCTTATTAAAAAAAATAGAAAAATATGGATTTCTCAATGATTTCTGAGTATTTTGGCTTCTAATCTTCATTGTCATCGTTGTTGACAATTAGACAATTCATCATCGATCCAATATTGATATTGGGTATCTAAAACGTCGTCCTGATCATCAGCATTATATGTATGTTCTTCCATTGTAAAAAACAAGTCAAACAATTAAGATCTGAAAAACTAAAGAGACATGAAAATTTTAAGAAACGAAAATAAATTACCTGATTGTTCCTCCAGTGACTGATTGACAAAATCCGGTAATTGATCTCCATCGAACCAATGAAAATCATATTTACCATCTTCCAATGTCCAGCCATTGTTTTCGGGACTGAAAATATTTATCATCTTCGTACGTGCGTTGTTCCAAAGACTGGCAATATAGCTTGCCCGTCGGAACTGTTGCCAAAGCTCACAAGATGGTAAATTGGTAGCATTGAAGTTTTTCACATTCTTCCGATTGAATTCTTCATTAAAATCAGATCCCATGTATTAATGAACATTTGGAGGCAGGCAGCATCCATATCAATTAGTCCAGGAACATTGCAAACATCACACATTAATTTTTGAATTGTGCTGAATAAACGTTTTTCTTCGTCTCGATCACCAACAAAAGTCAAAGTGCCAAAACTGTGAAATGCTTGTTGGTAATCTTCGTTTTTCTTTAAGATATTGAACGGCCTTTGTGTGCCCTTTTTTGAAAATTGCTGGATTATAATCGCATCCACTAATAGCATGGAACCCTGGTAGGCTTCGCCACAACGACGGTCCTTATTGTTAGTAGATAACAATCAAGTCAACATATCTCTGCTTGTTGCTAGTGCCGGTCAATATGCAAACGTGGGAATCTTCATTTTTCAAATGGTGCATATTGTCCAGCATTGTCGCTGCAATATCAGTATCTGAACATCGTATCACGAAATTAGCCTGGGCATCGATGTTGCAAACATGGTATACAATTTTTTATCAGCTTCTTCATGCTCGGAACACGATAAATTTTCATGGATTTCAGACATAACTTTATTGTTAATCACGGTGAAAGAGTGGCATTGCCAAAAAATAATAAAAACTCGATTGTAGTCAATGAATGGAATCATCTCATTTCCCTTCCATAAAAGTTTATGGAAGATCACGTCGACATGAATCATCACGACTAGAATTCAACATTACTGGACCAGAACAAGTTTGTCCATCAGATTTCGCGAAAGAGTTAAAAAATGTCCATTTGAAACAGTCTCTCGTTGACTTTTTTATACTTCACTGAGCTACTGATGAGATGATTCCATTCATTATCAATAATTTTATTGATTTTCGGCATTGCCACTCTTTCACCGTGATTAACAACAAAGTTATGTCTGAAATCCATGGAAATTCCGAGCACGAGGAAGCTGATACAAAAATTGTATAACTTGTTTGCAACTTCGATGCACAGGTTAATTTTGTGATGCGATGTTCAGATACTGATATTGCAGCGATTATGTTGGGCAATATGCACCATTACAAAAATGAAGATTCCCACGTTTGCATATTGACCGGCACTGGCAACAAGCAGATATATGTTGACTTGAATGCTATCTACGAACAATTAGGACCGTCGCGCGTCGTTGTGTTGAAGCGTTCCAGGGTTCCATGCTATTACTGGATGCGATTATAATCCAGCATTTTTCTAAGAGGGCAAACAAAGGCCGTTCAATATCTTAAAGAAAAATGAAGAGTACTAACAAGCATTCCACAGTTTTGGCTTTGATGGTGATCTAGACGAAAAAAAACGTGTATTCAACACAATGCAAAGATGTATCTGTGATGTTTACAACGTTCCTGGACTAATTGATATAGATGCTGCCAGACTCCAACTGTTCATTAATATATATATATACAGGGTGTTAATTAAGTACGTTGACAAACTTCGGGAGGTGATTCTTTGAAGGTTTTCAGGACGAAATGTTCATACAAACATATGTCCCAAACGGCTTGGTTTTCGAGATACAGGGTGATAAAAATAAATTTTTTTCAAGATTTTTTAGAGTTAACTTTGACATTTTCTACAATAATCAGTTCAAATTAGGCAAGTACAATCCATTCAATAGTACGCACGATACAAAATAATGCATTTCTCAAATAATTCACAGGGTCCTCCTTTTTTCAGAGTCAAGCTTTGTTCAACCCTTCAGAATTTTTTTTTCCGCCGCCACTGACATATTATGAGAAAGGAATAATGAATGTTGTTTCATTTAACATCTTTTTGCTCTCTTGATGTTTTTCATTTACTTGTACGGTTCAGGAGTTACAATGAAAATATTAACGCAAACATTTTCCAGTAACGCATAACATAAAGAAATTTGAGAAGCAAATAGTCTAACAAACTTGAAAAGTGATTCTTTGAAAGGTTTCAAGATGAAAAGTTCATATAAACATGTCCCAAGCGGCTTGGTTTTCGAAGTACAGGGTGATCAAAATACATTTTTTAGGAGTTTTTGGAGTTTACTTCGAAATTTTCGACAATAATCGATCCAAATTAGTTCAAATTGGACAAGTACAATCCATTCAATAGTTCGCATGATATAAAATAATTCATTTCTCGAAGTGTCATTGCCACTCTCCAATTGAAAACTAAAAAATATTTTTTTTTTAAATAACAAAAAATTTGTATGAGTTCTCTATCAAGACTGATGGGTAAAAACATTTTTAATCAAATATCTCAATGAAAATGCACATTTTTACCATCAGAATCTTCAGGTTGAAAGTTAAGGTTTTCCCAATATCTGTCAGATCTAGTTTAATATCCAGCGTACCGCAGTGACGGGGAGATAGTAGTTTTCTGTTAGATATCACAAAAAGAAATCACATCTTTACAATAACAAGCTTTTATTTAGCTTCACTTGTAACTAACTAACAAACAATTTAATAAAAGTTGAATTTGACCCACTTCTAATACTCCGATTGATTTGAAATTTGGCAGGTTTTCGTAATTCCGGTGACAATGCATTAAAAAAATGTTTGTTAAAAAACAAAATGGCGGCTCCAATATGGCGGACGAGTTTTGTGATTATGATCCGATTCTGTTCAAAATTGGTATTTGATGGTTTTTGGGTTGGAGATTTTCAGTTTCACATAAAAAATAAACTAAAATGTTAAAAATGAAAATTATAAAAAGAAAACATTTTAAAGTTTTTATACAATACACTGAAAAGGAAAAAATAATTCATTTCATTGTTTGATCTAGGTAATCTTGTACAGAAAGATTTTGATACTCACAGAATAACCTACAAAAAATGAAACAAATTATTTTCAGTGCATTTGTATAAAAGCTTGTCTTTATATTTTTTATTGTATAATTTTTATTCATCGTAGATTTTTCTAATTCTGAAAAAATATTTCCATCAATTTACTATAATTGAAAATGTTTAATTTTTAAATTTTCTAATGTTATGGCACACTGGAAAATGTTTAAATTAATATTTTCATTATAGCCCCTGAACCGTACAAGTAAATGAAAAAATGCAAGATATCAAAAAGATGTTAAATGAAACAACATTGATTATTCCTTTCTCATAATATGTCAGTGGCGGCGGAAAAAAAAATTCTGAAGGGTTGAACAAAGCTTGACTCTGAAAAAAGGAGGACCCTGTGAATTATTGAAGAAATGCATTATTTTGTATCGTGCGCCCTATTGAATGGATTGTACTTGCCTAATTTGAACTGATTATTGTCGAAAATGTCGAAGTTAACTCTAAAAAATCTTGAAAAAAATGTATTTTTATCGCCCTGTATCTCGAAAACCAAGCCGTTTGGGACATATGTTTATATGAACTTTTCGTCCTGAAAACCTTCAAAGAATCACCTTCCGAAGTTTGTCAACGTACTTAATTAACACCCTGTATATATATATATATATATATATATATATATATATATATATATATATATATATTGATGAATAATTCAATCAGAAGAATGTGAAAAACCTCGATGCTGCCAATTTACCACCTTGTAAGAGTGAGCTTTGGCAACAGTTCCGACTGACTAACTATATTGCTAGTCTTTGGAACAACGTTAGTACGAAGATGATGAATATTTTCAGTCCAGAAAACAATGGCTGGACATTGGAAGATGGTAAATATGATTTTCATTGGTTCGATGGAGATCAATTACCGGAATTTGTCAGTCAGTCACTGGAGGAACAATCAGGTAATTTATCTTCGTTTCTTAAAATTTTAACGTCTTTTTAGTTTTTCAGATCTCAATTGTTTGACTTGTTTTTATAGTGGAAGAACATACATATAATGCTGATGATCAGGAAGACGATTTAGATATTCAAAGTCAAGATTGGCTCGATAATGAATTGTCTAATTTCAACGACGATGACAATGAAGATTAGAAGCCAAAATACTCAGAAATTATTGAGAAATCTATATTTTTCTATTTTTTTATAAGATTGATTCTCAAGTAATAATGAATAGAAAATTGCTGTTATTGGATTAATTTGTGGATGCTTTGTCAAGCATTTCACCTTTTATTAAAAAAAATTGAAGTTTACTTGAGTTATTAAAACAGCTTGTTTTTTTAAGTTGATCTGTAATTATTTTCCTGATTTTTTTTATTTTCAGCTGATTTTTGTTTTTGACTATTAATAATTAATTGATATTTGTAAAATTTTTGTAAAATTTGTTTTTACGAAACTCCCAGGTTTTCGGAGAAAACCCCTCAAAAGCAGAGCTTGTGCGAGCAAGGGAGATCCGGGACCTACAGTTTATATAAAAGTGGAATCCGAACCACTTCAGCTCAGTGACACACGACCGGGGATCGAACCCGGACCGTCTGGGTGGAAGCCAAATGCTTTAACACCTCGACCACTTCGCTGTGAGTGAACTGTAAGAGAAATAGAGGTCAATATGAATATGAATATACGGAGCATTAACAAAAATCTGGATGAATTCAAAATTCTCTTATAGAACGAGGCACTTGATTTCGATTGTATAGTTTTGACTGAAACTAGAGAGATAACTGATCTGAGCCTCTTTCACATCAACGGATATAACGCGATATACAATGAAAGTAAATACAATCAAAACGATGGTTTAATAGCCTATATCCGTTCGTCTTTACAATTCTCCAACGAATCAATCGAAATATTTAACAACATTAAAGCACTAAAAATTCAAATTACCACAGATGCCAAAAATACTGCAATCGTTACGGCATTATACAGGTCGCCAAATTCAAGTATTCAGGATTTCAATATAGGAATATCTAGATATCTCGAAGATAATAATAATGTTGAAAATGATCTTGGCATATTCATGGGTGACATAAACATTGATTTGCTAATACCAGATGATAGAAATACTGTGGAATATTTGAATATTTTGAATGAATTTGGCTACCAGTCTGCAATAAATGTAGCAACTAGAGTCCAGGGTAATAGCAAATCATGTTTAGATCATATTTTCATCAAAACTGATGAAATCTTGAAAGAAAATACAATTCCCTTAGTTCTGAAAACGCATATAACAGATCATTTCACTACGGTTATGCAGGTCATGATGGGAAAAGAAGTTGAAAACAAAACAACTAAATACCTACATTTTATTAACAAAAACAAAATTAGTAATGTATTTGAAGAAATCTCCTGGCTTCCAGTGTACAATTCAGATGATCCAGACAATATAACCAATACATTCATAGATACTATTCAAGAAAATCTTGAGCTATGTACGGAAAAGCGTCTTTTCCGAAGAAAGCATGACAAAATTGCACCCTGGATGACCAATGGCCTGTTAAACTCTGTTAATAAAAAAAATAAAATGTACCTGAATATACAAAAAGAACCTGACAACCTAGAACTAAGAAGAGACTTTAACATTTACAGAAACAAACTGAACGCATTGATAATGAAAACTAAAAATAATTACTATAAACAAAAAATTGATTGTAACAAAAATAATTCAAAAAATCTATGGAAAGTAATAGAAGACCTAAGTAAAACAAAAATGGGAAATACTAAGATAAACAAAATCAGAAGTGTCACTGGCGAAATATTAACAAAAAAATATGATATAGCAAATGAATTCAACAGAACGTACATTGATATGGGAAAAAACTTGGCCAAAAAAATTGAAATTGACCCACTTTTCCAGTTCAGTAGAGTAACTATGGTCAACTCATTTGTATTCGATCCTGTTGATGAAAAAGGAATCGAAAATGCAATAAAGGACCTTAAAAATAAAAAGGCGGTTGGTAATGATGATTTGAAAGCTGAAACCATCAAATTAATAACTCCCTATATTCTGGAACCACTAACTTATTTAATAAATATGTGTATTGATAAGGCAGTTTACCCCTCAGCATTCAAAAACTCCATAATAACCCTACTGTTCAAACGAGGTAACATAATGGAAACAATCAATTATCGGCCCATATCACTACTAACACATTTATCAAAAATATTGGAGAAAATAATAAAAAATCGGCTACAGTCATACTTGAAAAAATATAACATTCTATCAAACCAACAGTATGGATTTAGGGAAGGAAAATCAACTGAGGATGCTATCCTGAGCCTAACTTCGAAGATCACAGAATCATTAAATATTAGCAAACCGTGCTTATCTATATTCATAGACATATCGAAGGCATTCGATACAGTCAGTCACCGTTTACTCTTGCAATCTCTGGAAGATATTGGTATTCGAGGAAATTGTTTAAAACTATTCGAAAGTTATCTGACAAATAGACTCCAGGCTGTGAGGGCAGATGGTGTCTGCGGTAATGCGGAAACGATCGAGTACGGAGTTCCGCAAGGATCTATACTAGGCCCTATACTATTTAATATATATATATATATATATATATATATATATATATATATAAATGATATGTTCTCACTAGAAACTCGAGGTAGCATCACCGGCTTTGCAGATGACACAGCCATCTTCTATAGTGCTGAAAGCTGGATGGACTTAAAATCTAAATCAGAACACGATTTTTCAAATATTAAAAAATATCTAGATAGAAAGCTTTTAACAGTGAATTTTGAGAAAACAAATTATGTACCCTACAGCTGTACTTCATTTGATAATTCTCCCTTCGACAATCTTGAAATCAAGGCTGGCGCAGACTCCATATACATTTTACCAAAGAAAAAAATCAAATATTTGGGAGTCATATTTGATCCTCATATGAAATGGAACCTTCACATAACCTATGTGACAAATAAATTGAGAAGTATTTTATTTAAATTTAGAAAATTGAAAAACATATTACCCCTAGAATACCTGAGGACCGTATATTTCTCTTTAGTTGAAAGTCATCTCAGATATGCGATTGTTGTCTGGGGTGCAAGTTTGAAATCGCACCTTCACTCTTTAGAAGTCACACAAAGGAGATTTTTAAAGATAGTATATACCAAGAAGTCAAGGTACCCATCAGATGATCTTTATAAAGAATCACGAATACTTGACTTAAGACAACTATAGTTTCTCTGCTCCAGCAATAAATATCATTTCATAAAAAATCACTCACATCTTCCACGTCACGATTATGCTACTCGTCGGAAACATCATTACGTTACACCGTTGATGTTGAAAACGGTTTCACAAAGATCATACACCTTTTTCGCACCAAAACTATACAATATCATATCAGAAAATATAAAAAATATAAAAAATGTTAAATTATTCAAAAAAAATTGAAAGAATTCATTCTTTGCAATCCAAGAGGCATGATCTCGAATTATTTCGAAAATTAAACGTTTTTAATTGACACCCCCTTTTTTGTTCATACACATATAATAATTCAATGTTTGCACTATTTGACCCTCCTCAAATTGTATTGTCTTTATATTTTTGTATTCAAATTATAATACCTTTAGCTAATCTTACCCACTGTATTTTACCCCTTTTATAGTTCGTTCACAATTTGTATTGTATATAAACTTTCTTGTATTTAATTCATATATTTTTCTTCTATATCTACTGTATTTTAACTAATTGATATCTTAGCCAGAAATTTTATTGTATTGATATCTCATTTTATTTTTGTATTTATTTTATATTACTTTTATCTATACTCATTGTTTTTTACCGATTTCGTATTTTAGCTATACAACATTATATTTATATTTATCCTAATCACTTACACCCACTGCATTTCATTGATTTTAAACGTAACAAGTGCAATAGCACTTTTCGTTCACTTACTTTATTCTTATTACATTTTTCTTAATTGTTATGTTTCATGTTTTTTATGAATAATGTTATTATTATTATAATACTAATACACGTCTCACTCACTCTCATGCGCGTGAATAATGCCCTTGTGCTTTTACCCACAGGGGCATTGAAATTGGGTTTAGGGGATGATTGGCCCCTTGGATCGGTGTCTCTCCTCATAAAACGTTTTAAAGTAGTTGTCTGGCTAACATATATAAAAATAGAGCTTCAGAATTTACGTGAGATTCAATAATTATTTTGAGAGCTTTAAAGCGTCTGAAAAGCAATACCGCCGACGGAAAGTGTCTGGGAGTATTCAAGACTTATTTTCAACGATATTGTCTAACACATACGTGAAAATTAGCCAGGAGAATTTGAGTGAGGTTAGTAATGTTTTTACGTGCCTTGATCACCTGATACTTGGAAAATGGCCGTCTGGCCAAGCTAGCAGGTAGACATGCGATCATAGTACATACTAAGACTACTCAATCGTACCCATTTTGTCCGTCTTCTGGTGGCCCTGGGATCTTGCTCTGTATATTTTTAAGGAGAACGGTATTGCCTGTTTCGGAACGTGGATTATGGTGGGGGGTGTTTCCGATGAACGTGTCGTCAGCGGCACTTTTTCAAATGTGACATTTTCTCATAATGAAAAGAAATTAGAGGAACCCTTTTTTAAATAGATTTAAACGAGTGTTGAAATTTATTTTTCGTGAATGTAAAGGTCCATTATCACTTTAAAGTGACAATTACCAGTTCAGAGTGACAATTGCTAGTTCAAGGTAACAATTGTCAGTTCTACGTGACAATTGTCAGTTCTACGTGACAATTGTCAGTTCTACGTGACAATTGTCAGTTCTACGTGACAACTGTCAGTTCAAACTGTACATTGCCGGTTCGAAGTGACAAATGTCAGTTCAAAGTGGCAATTGTATCTTTGAAGTGGCAATTGCCAGTTGAAAGTAACATTTGACAGTTAAGAGACAGAGAGAGAGAGCGAGAGAGAGAAAGAGGGAGAGAGAAAGAGAGGGAGATAACATACTTTATTATTATACGAAATTAAATTCTTGTTGACAAAGTTTGGTTAAGCCTACTACAAGTTATGAGATATTTTTGATCCATACTCGTCAATAATTAAAATAAAACATATTACGAGAAAATTATCGAATTCGTGATAATACTAGACAATACAAAAGTAATGTAAAAGTATCTAATTTTCATAATACAATGTAATAACACAAAAGCAACAAACAACGAATTTTAAAGGGTTTCCTCATGAAATTCTTGTATGTGAATAAAATAATAATACATATGAATTGTAAATAAATGTGAAAATTGCTGAATAACAAACACAATGGGCCATGGTGGCCGTGCTGGTACAACGTTCGTGCGGAGGGTTGAGGGTTCAAATCCCCGCATGTTCATCGGTCTCGTGCATGGCATCACACGTTAAAACGTAAGGAATGCGTCTTCCCTAGCTCACTCAAGTCTCTCGAAGACTTCCGAGGGTTACGCGTAGGGATGCAATCGGTTGACGAAAATAACAATTCTAACAATATAGTAACACCGACTAACAGATTTTGAGTGATAAGAATAAAATCGACGAAGTTGAAGTACCCTACTCTCCACATATTCTTACAAAGTCGAAAATATGAGGCAAAAATCTGTCAGAAAACAACTACTTCCCTGGCTGATGCCACGACGGATATTGAACTCCATCTGACAGTTGCAAGTGCTTATCGTAGACAAACAAAAGATTATCCTTAATTTGGCTGGAGATGACCACCTGCAGACATGATTTTGAATGTAAAAACAGATAATTAGGGTAACATTGAAAGGACTCCGCACGAAAACCATATGGGAAATTGACTCTCGGTCAAATTGGCTGATATTTTATTATGCTTTAGTGGGATGCTTGTTTAGAAAAATGTTTGAGTTTGAACAATTTTGTATGTGTCATTTCTGATTTATAAGCAGCCAGAGTCCGTAAAAACGTCGTATTTGGGTTGGATTGAATAAGAAAATAACTGATTTTTTAGTCGAAATGAGACAAATTTAGGATGAAAATATATTTATCGATACCTGTTAAAATGTCCAATTACAATCTTATCAATTATAGTACAATAGGGAGAATACGGGGCATAGTAAAAAAAGTTGTTTTTTGAGAAAATAATGTCCAGCACTATTCCAGAACCAATGAGTTATATTCAGGTAGGACATCATAGTTTCAGTCTATTCTAGGCGATAAAAACGTGTTATGTTTCTTGATAACGCTTTCTGTTTGAAATTCGATTTTTTTAAATTTCGGATTATATCCCTATAGTGAAAACAACTGACAGGTCGTTTTTTACTATAAAAAAGGATTTATTGCCAATGTTGATTGAACAGAAGATAAGGCAACTTTATAATGAATTCAGTTCTTCAATATTACCTTCCATACAATTTTGAAAATGTTGACTACCTACTAAATATGAAAGTTTTTCCAGTTTTGTATGTTTCGTGTCTAAGATATTCGTTTATAAAGTTTACGGGTTGTTGAAGTCTTTAATTATGATATGTTCTTGAGTTTACGTGTATTGATGAGTTCAATCTTTTGGTTGAGTGAGGTTTTTGTTGTTTACAGTATCAAACAATTGATTTCGAAAAGTTATGTGATAGAATTTAATTTATCAAAAGGTTCCCCTATGCTTTGTTTAATCGATAGTAATATATCCATGTATCGTAATAAATGGATATCTTAGAAACGCAATATACGAAGTTGACAAAACTTTCATATATAAAAGTCAACATTTTCAAAATAGTGTGAGTAGAATTATGTCCAAAATAGCGAAACGCTTTTTGAGATATTCAATAAAAGCATTTTAAATGACCTAACAAAAAAACGTAACGCACCCTGTATCTAACTGAAAGGTAATATTGAACATCTGAGTTCATTAGGAAGTTACCTCATCTTTTACTCAATCAACAGCAGTAATAAGTTATTTTTTCAATTCGAAAAACGACCTGTCAATTGTTTTCAGTATAGGGGTATATTCCAAAATTTTAAAAATTCATATTTCAAACAGAGAGAGTCACCAAGAAACAAAATACGTTTTCATCAGCTAAGATAGACTAAAACTATAATGTCTTGCCAAAATATGTTCTTACCTTTGTTTGAAAGTGGTTGACAATGTTTCACTTTGAGTAAGGTTATTCTGGACTTTCATTGTCTAAAAAAGTACAAAGAAAAATTCAATTCTCTGCAATTTTTAATCACAACGTTTCAACTGTTAAAATCTACAGTCATTATCAAGTCTATAATGCAACAATATCAAGGATACTTCTTATATATGCTATGGATAATTTTGTGTCATTAGCCTAGGGGTAATTTGCCGGTGTTCAGGTAAGCTTGTTAATTACAGTGCCCCTCCGGTAAAGCATTGTTAATTCTTATCACAATTTCAATTGATCCATGCCAATAATTAAGGGTTTCTACACATTACGGATTTCTATGCTAGCTAGACTGAAGACTTTGTTGTTCCTAATATATGCACTCTCTTTAAACTTCCTTCTATACCAGCCCTCTTCTTCATGGATGACTTCGGCTTCAGTCCATTTTATGTTGTGTTGGGTCGTCCAGACATGATCCGCTATCCCTGACTTTGATGTTTCTCCTCGTTGAGTGTTTCTCTTGAGTGTTGAGTGTTTCTCTCTCATTGGCTGTCATTGACTCCAAAAACTGTATTTACCGCATCCCTTGTGAATGCGGTGAAGCTTATCTTGGAGAAACTAAGACACCCTTAGCGTTAGACTCGCTGAACACAAATAAATAAATACGCCATTGGCACCAGCCTATATTTTGACCACCAAATCTGTTTTTCTTTTTTAATCCTACCCCATTACGACATTTTAACTAACTTTGACAGTTGATGTCTCAGAAACTACACATGAAAAATCATTTAAACCCAGAAATTTTTCTAACTACCCTTCCCACTATAACATAATACAATTTCAGCCAATTTGACAGAGAGCCAACTTCCCATATGTTTTCGTGCGGGGTCCTTCAGAATGTTTCGGGATAAAATTCTTCTAAATTATAGTAAGGCTTGTGTAATAGCAAATTTTTTACGGATTTTCTGAAAATTTTCAACTTTGTAGTAGTTTTGATATAATTTGGAAGATGATTGAACATCTTGCATCTGTTGTAAATAACAGAATCATTAACATGTGTTGATTTAGGGAGTGGCAGACTTAAGCTGTTTTTTCTTGAAGAACCGTGTTCAATGCGTTTTGAAACCAAACATTTTCTTGTTGAACCAGTGACGTCAACAATGAATACGGTTCATTCTGCTTTGAAAGCTTCAATAAGAACGGTTCGAAATCAAAAGTAGTCCAAAGGAGAGGGGATATTAGGAATATTTTGATTTTTGACAGTTTTGTTGTCAACTAATTTGCAGTAGGGTTAATTTTTGAGGATTGTTGGAGTTTTGGCCTCTTGATAATCGGGTTTTATCGAACGTTTCTACAATATTAGTATTAGTTAGAATAAAATTGTCCTTTAAAAAATGAATTCTGATGATGGTATGGTGAATATCGAACTTGATGATTTGGTATTGAGTGTGGATAGGGAAACGGCAAGAATTCTACAAACAGGTAGGTGATGTATTGTTTGCATTACAAAATGTATTAACAATGATATCCAATAAATTGTAGATCCGGAAGCCCGTAAGAGCTATGTTATTCAAATAAAGCAACAACTTTCTGAAAGGGAACAACAAGCCATGCTACAAACTGAACTACAAACCAACAATAGTTCGGTGCCTGTATGGAAGACTAGCAAAAATCAGACTGATAGAGATAGGACTGCTACAATCTTTTTTCTTGGCTTAAGAAAAAAATTTGAGAAAGAATTTGCTGATAAAAAAACTAATAAAAACAGCATTTGGTTACAAATCGCAAATATAATGAATGATAGTGGCTTTTATGTTGGAGATGGAACAGATGGTAGAGAAAAATGTCGCCAGAAATTTACAAACTTACAAGCTTCATACATAAAATATATCGATGAAATAAAACAGACTGGACAAGGAAAAATTATAAAACCTCCATATTTTGATGAACTAGATGACATACTAGGTGACAAACATAACGCTGAACCTTTGCTGGTATTAGATTCACTACCAAAGAAAAATAATAAAGTAACTGAAAACCTGGATGTAAGCAAGAATACATCAAATAAACAAGATACCGAACAACCCTCAACATCCAATAGATTTAAAGAAATCAAACCTTCTGTCAAACCAAATAAAAATGATATTTTACAGAAAATGTATGAACTTAATAAAGAAAATCAAAAAATTAATGAAAGGAATTTTCAAAATATGATGGAATTTTTGAACAAAGAGAGTGACCAAAGACACAAGCAAATGATGAGTCTGATAGAAAATATAGGGAAAAAAACTAAAAAAAGGAAGAGAGATAGTGACGATGATACAGACTGAAGTTTAGCTTCTTGAAATTTATATCAGTATATGTTTCTATTTGCTTCTGTTTGTTTAGTTTGTCTTTTTTATTTTAAAAGAAAATCTGTTAAGTTTGTTCTGTTTCTTGGGTGTAATGAGTTTCTGTTGAGAGCAGTTTTGATTTTTGTATTTTGAGAAATAAGCCATTTAGTTTATGTTTTATAGATTCATATTAATAAAGAAGTTTGAAGTCTTAATAGATATTTATTTGAAGAAAATAAATAATACATAATATTAATCTTGTCTTGATAGACGCTGAGCTATCTCATATCTCTTAACAATGGCCTCATTGTGATCATTAATATGTCTGAACTCCTCGGCATCACCTTCCTCTGGTTCTGTCTCTTCATATTCATCCCAGTAGTCATAATTCAAATAACCAAAGTTATGTAGGACACAACAGGCTACAATAACTTTTACAGCTTTTTCGACAGATTTTACGTTGATAAAATTCAATATTCGCCACCTAGACTTCATGATTCCAAAAGTATTTTCCACACAAACTCTGCATCTGCTGAGGCTTTTATTATGTTTTGTTTGTACCGGAGTCAAGTTAACAGATTTCCTGATAATGAAACAAATATTTTTGAAGGAATTTATGGATTTAGGGAAACTCACTTGAATGGGGACATCAACCAGATAAACAGTGGATATGCTTTATCTCCCACTAAATGATATTCATCAGATATAAAATAGTTTTGCAAATTGTTGTTAATCGTTATGTCAACATATAAATTCGAGTTTTTGAAAACCTAGAATATAATACCTAAGGTTGAGAAAACAATATTAACTCAATATTGAGAGACTGTTATAATCTACCAACCCTACTATCATGAGCAGACCCAGGAAACCCAACATTAATATTTGTATTTATCTTGTTAGATGTCACAATTCCCTGTAATTTTATAGAATGCCTACTATTCTTATCAATGTAGCTATCCTGTTGTATCTTAGGTGCTTTGAATTCAATATTACAACAGTCAATTGCTCCCACAACACCTAAAATAATGGAAGTAGAAATAACATGTAAAACAATTCGAAGATAATTCTACCCGGATGGCCACCTATCTTCCTGAAATTATCTTCCACTGTAATAATTTCTAAATGATCAGGCCATTTTATATAATGCTCTTTGAGATTTATCAACTTATCCAAAACTCTTTCTGTTATGGAATATACTGTTGAAATTGCAACATTAAACTTTTCTGCTACAGATATAAGAGTTTCTCCTTTTCCTAGCCACCATAATGTTATCAAAAGTTGCTTGTAAGCACAAATAGGTAATCCTCCACCACTAAATGGAACATTCATGTCTGGGCCATCTATTCGAGATAACAAATTTGAAACAGTTTGCTTTTGAAACCTGAACAGCTGGAAAAAGTCATAGTCCAAATATTTGTCAAGCCATTCTTCTGCATAATTTTCAACTTTATGATGTTCGAAATTAGTGAAAAAGTATATTTCAAGATTAGTATCTATTTCTATGCCAGAATTTAGCATTTGTAGAAGCAGATAAACACTATGCTGAATCTGTTCATTATTAATAAGTACTGGTAAGAAATTGGTCAATACTTCTAGCTGTGATTCCATTGAGTTAAGTTCCTTTCAAAGTTTTTATTCTTTTCTCCTTTCACGTTTTAACATTTCTCAATATTTCTCAATTTTGAATATTTTGACATTTTCATTATTTAATTTCAAAATGGCCTATTTTCTTGAGTACATGAATGTTTACGTCACGATTGAAAACGGTTCAAAATCAAACTTGAATGCGGTTAAACAAGAAAAAACAGTTTTATGTTTATAGCTTGTCGAGTGACGTATTGTGAAGGAAGTCTGCCAAACGAGCTTGAATGATTCCTAATCAGTTTCCAATATTATAAAGATAGCTATTATCGTGAGTATTTTATATTTAATGAATAATGGCTTACATGAATCACAAAATTTAGCACATATATCTCAGCACTAGTTTTTGTAGAATAAAAATGCTGTTCAGGCAGTTATCGTTTTCATGCATGGCACAGCAAAAACAAACATGATTTACACAAAACTATATGCTTGACGTCGAAAAAATTAAAAATTGGTGCGAAAAATACTTCGAAGACTAGCATAATTAGTGTTCTTCGCTTTACTTCGCTTTTGCAAAAGTGAATTAGGTATTATTTATTGTGTAATCATTTAAAGAATATATTGATGATAATATTTACCCAAGAAGATATGTTATTACCCTTTGGATTATTGATTTTTTTTCACCAGTTGTGTTGGTTACAAGTTGTTCGATGTAGTCACATCTCATTTTTACGAAAGTTTGTCTGTTGTCGCTTGAACAACCTTTAACACGAAGAAGACAGAAATCTTTGGGAGATCGTTTGCTAACGAACAGTCGTTACCGACCGGTGATGAACCCTTTACTCCCATAAACACCTACCTATGTAGGCTTATTATGGCAAGAACCTGTCAGAAAACAACTACTCCCCTGGCTAAGACCACGACGGGTATTGAATTAAATCTAACAGCTACTTGTGCAACGTTCCTCAAAACATCAGAGGACGCGATTGCAAGTGCCCTCTATGACCAACCAGCAGAATTATGTTTTGATTTGGACGGGGTGGCCACCTGCAGACTAGTTTCGAGGTTGTTGCCTCTCATCAGTGCAAGGGCAGGTCAACACAGACAGCACTGAAGCCATCTGTTCCCCGTCCAAACCAATACACACTCCGCTGATTAGTCAATTCTGGTTCACGAGATGAAAGCAGTTTCTAGGCCGCTCCACCTAGCGAGCAGAGGAAGACACTCCGAATCTCCGGGTTGAGAGATTTAATCGAAGAAGACAGAAATCTTTGGGAGATCGTTTGCTAACGAACAGTCGTTACCGACCGGTGATGAACCCTTTACTCCCATAAACACCTAACTATGTAGGCTTATTATGGCAAGAACCTGTCAGAAAACAACTACTCCCCTGGCTAAGACCACGACGGGTATTGAATTAAATCTAACAGCTACTTGTGCAACGTTTATGGGAGTAAAGGGTTCATCACCGGTCGGTAACGACTGTTCGTTAGCAAACGATCTCCCAAAGATTTCTGTCTTCTTCGATTAAATCTCTCAACCCGGAGATTCGGAGTGTCTTCCTCTGCTCGCTAGGTGGAGCGGCCTAGAAACTGCTTTCATCTCGTGAACCAGAATTGACTAATCAGCGGAGTGTGTATTGGTTTGGACGGGGAACAGATGGCTTCAGTGCTGTCTGTGTTGACCTGCCCTTGCACTGATGAGAGGCAACAACCTCGAAACTAGTCTGCAGGTGGCCACCCCGTCCAAATCAAAACATAATTCTGCTGGTTGGTCATAGAGGGCACTTGCAATCGCGTCCTCTGATGTTTTGAGGAACGTTGCACAAGTAGCTGTTAGATTTAATTCAATACCCGTCGGTCGTGGTCTTAGCCAGGGGAGTAGTTGTTTTCTGACAGGTTCTTGCCATAATAAGCCTACATAGTTAGGTGTTTATGGGAGTAAAGGGTTCATCACCGGTCGGTAACGACTGTTCGTTAGCAACCTTTAACACGTTGCATGCTAATGGCCTCAACTAATGTAATTGGTTTTTTCTGATGGGTACACCATTGAAAAATAACAATGAATGGGTCGATTTCGCTTTGGCAGAATACATTTCAACCGTAACCTTGGTGAATGTATTTGACAGCATCAAGATATTTGAAAAAAACACACATGAGCGTCATCAGCATCCTGATAAACCAACACCATGACGCGCATAGGCGTTATTAGCATGCAACGTGTTAACCCTGTCCCCCATTGTTGGGTAGAATGTGGTGATTTTCATTTCTCATAGTATAACCTTAATTATGTATTTTTCCTCTCCATAATTCAATCCACCCCTATTTAATTTAGTTGAAATGTGGGGACACTTAATTTCATGAATCCATATCAAATTTACTTCTCCATACAGAAACTTACCGGTGCGAATTGATTTATTTGCTCTTGTACACTTGTTTATTTTTTCTAGATTTAACAATTTTTCATTTTCTGACTGTGGAACGTTAAATTGAAAAAACATGTCAAGAAACGAATTTTCTCCACAAAATCAAACTTTCAGTCAATATTCAAATCATGAGAAAATATTGACACTACTTGGCGATCTAATAATGGAAAATTATATAATCCAAGTCTTCCGCTTCATCCTACGCAACAGGTATATTCGTAGGCAAGTCTTTTATATTCGTTGGCAAGTCTCTAACAGAAAATAACTACTGCCCCATACGGCCGTTAAATTACATCAGTTAGATTCTTGGCAAAGTTTTCTTCAAGAACTGCTTTGCAGTGCTCTTTAAATACCATAGCTGAAATTATTTTTCGATTCCATTAGAGAAACACCTCCGTAACGGTTTCATGATTCTTGCCAATCATCAGCGAAGGCTAGTTCTCCCAATAAAATCGAAAGACGACTTCGGCATTTGTTGGGAGTTTCTGAGATAAACACTGAAGTGTGAATCCAGCGCAGTTAGGTTCTAGGGAGCACTCCGACTATAGCGTCTACATCTTCCGAAGTGCAATTTTCATGAGAAAATATTGACATTACTTGGCGAAAGACCATTAATCGTATCGAAAATGGGATATTGGACGCCTGTTGTGTCACTCAGTGAGAACAAAAAGTATTTCACTCCTTTACCACACATGTAATTTAATTCCTAGATGCGCATTTCGATAACAAAGTTATCTTCATCAGTAGGGATTACTAAACTAACTGTAAATCGTCATACCAGTCTTATTTATATCACATAATTAATTACCATGAGGTAATCTGTTTACTAGGTAGTGACTCTACTTGATGGACCGGTATAACCTCACCCAATAAACCATACAACAAAGGCACTTAATTATTCCATTACTGGTATCAAATCAAATAGTTTGGAATTTAATGGATCATTATTAAGCAAGAGTTTCGACCCCCTTTTTCGAATAGCAATACTTTCATAACAATATAATACTCTGTAATCATTTTATATTTTGGATATTAATTTTGTGATGAGTTTATAATAAATGATCCGCAACACTCAATTTATTTTCTCGCGAATATTTAGCATGCGCCAAATGTTCGCGGAAACGAACATTCGTAGATTTTTTGGTTGGGCCATAATATATACACTATCGCAGTTTTGACGGCTAATTTCATAGATTCCTGATCTCTGTAAAGTCTAATCAGAAAGATAAAATTCCAACTTTGTATATTATGACTAAACCAAACCAAAATAAATCGAGTGTTGCGGATCATTTATTAGAAACTCATCACAAAAATAATATCCAAAATTTAAGATTAATAAAGCCTGTTGATGATCACAGAAAATTAAATCGTTATTGCTATTCGAAAAAGGGGCTCGAAAAATGGTCCATTAAATTCCAAACTATTTAATATTATACCAGTAAAGGAATAATTGAGTGCCTTTGTTGTATTGTTTATTGGGTGGGGTTGTACCTGTCCATCAGGTAGGGTCATATCCTAGTAAACAGATACCGTATGGTAATTAATTATGTGATATACGACGCCGAAGGCTCGAACTTCTGTATGGTTATGATATATATTTTAGGTTATCTTTTTTTGTATTAGGAGGCAACAATGACATGATGCCTACATCATTGTTGAAATTTTATATGTTTGTGTTGTTTGTGAATTTTCTCTCGGTCGGGTTTAAAAGCAGCCCCGTAGCTGAACCCCGTCATTTCATTATTTACGAATTTGTCCTTGAATTAAATTAGTATTATGTAAGTGGTGAATAATGAATAAAGACATTTATTATTATTATTATTATATAAATGAGACTGGTATAACGATTTACAGTTAGTTTAGTATTCCCTACTTATGAAGATAACTTTGTTATCGAAATGCGCATCTAGGAATTAAATTACTTTTGTGGTGAAGGGGTAAAATACTTTTTGTTCTCACATTAATCGTATAATGAAAAATAGATTATACAGGGTGTTTCTTAAGTACGTGTAGAAACTTCAAAAGCACGTTGCTGACGTCAAAATAAGAAAAAACGTTCCTATAAACACATGTCCGCAAGTTATTCGTTTCTAAGATACATAGTGTCAAAGTTTAATTATTATATTTGTTTTTTTGTGAATAAATGACCAAATATTTGTGATATTCGATTAAAGTTTGGTATCTGGGATGGTTTTCCAATGACAAAATCAAATTTTGTGTTAATTGTGAAAAACTAATTTCTAATTGAATTTATTTTGAATTGAAAAATCTTGTCATTCAAAATCACTTGCAAGGATTATTTCAAATCTCAATAACTCGAAAACAGTTGCTCGCAGTGACCTCTATCAAGAATATATTTTTTACACAAACTAAATATTAAATATTCCCAGATACCAAACTTTACCCAAATATCAAAATTATTTTGAAATTATTCACAAAAAATAAAAATAAGAATTCAACTATGACACTGTGTATCTTAGAAACGAATAACTTGTGGACATATATTTATAGGAACTTTTCTTCTTATTTTGATGTCAGCAATACGCTCCTAAATTTTCTACACGTACTTAAGAAATACCCTGTATAATCCAAGTCCGCACTTCAACCTATACAAATGGTATATTCGTCGGCCAGTTTCTAACAGAAAACAACTACTGCTCCCTACAGCCATTGAATTATGTCAGTTAGATTCTTGGCCAAGTTTTCTACAAGAACTACTCGTCGTGATAAACCATTTTTACCCCCAAAAGTTCTCCTCGTTCCGCCCTTCTATCATAATCAAATCCTTATTTATGTCCTTGTTTATTCTTTGTACCTATTAACGTAACATGAAATTAATATTCTCTAAAGGTTGCATCTGTTAATTTCAATAAGCAAATATGAGTATAGAACAAAAGTTGAAAAAATTTATTTATGAAAATCTGTTTTTTTATTTTTTTCGCGTTTTTTGGAACAAAATTCCACAGTAGTGCCACTCTTTTATTACATAATCTAAAAGTAGGCGCTTCAACGAAATAATTGGAGGCTGGCGAGCTTGAAAAGAAGAACTTTATCGGTGAAACTTTTCAGTTGAAAATGAGGTCGTTTTTTTCGGAATTTGTCAAAAAAAAGGAAAAATGTGTTTTCCGTTACAAAAAAATACAGCTTACTTGAAACTAATAATTTATATTTCCACCAAATTTCGTGGAAAAAAATTTATTTTTAAGAGAGAAAAAATTAATAACTGAAAAATTGGTTTTTACGATTTTTTCGAGAAATTTGAGGTTATGTGAAAAAATGTGGGAATAAAGTTCCAGATCTTTTCATTATCAACAACTTTGCCATTAATCTTTTTCTGATAGGAGGTCAACTTCTCGAAAAACCGTGAAATATCGCATACAACCCCTAAAAGTTCACCCCGTTCCACCCTTCTCCATTTTTTCGACTCCAATTTATTTTTCCCGTCATTCGAACAATATTTTGCTCCACTTCCAGTAGGTCCCATGATAATAATATTTTTTTTATCTCAAAAATGCATCAACATTTCATGGTTCTTGACAATCATCAGTGAAGGCTAGTTCTCCCAATTAAACCGTAAGACGACTTCAGCATTTGTTGGGAGTTCCTGAAAAAAACACTGAAGTATGAATCCAGCGCTATCTCTAGGTTCCAGAGATCACTGCGACTATGACAACGGCCATAGGGGGTATAATATTTGTTTTTATTTATTTTTGGTAACTTTGTACTTATGTACTAGTAAATGTATTGGTAAGATGCATTCAGGTATAAATAAGCTGCTGCCGCTGTCGACACCTCCATTACTGTTGCGTTCACTGGTGAGTAAATATATTTGGCATGTTTGAGTTCTTTGCTGGTTTGGTTCAATGTGTGGATGGCATGTTTGTGATATTTGAGCTTACAACAAATATTTGGACAAATATAGCAAAACCGCTACACGAATACGCTACGCCAAGTGAAGTGCCGCCTTAACGCCATAATACAGTCTGGGTTCTTGAATGATTTATTCTATAATTCATCAACCATCACAGCCTTCTACATCCAGACCCGATCTAACCTCAATATTCCCAGTATTGCCAATCGACCTCGAAATCCCAATGTAGCCAACATTGTATAATACACATCAGGGGGCAGTAGTTGTTTTCTGTCAAAGACTTGCCGGCGAATATACCTATTGTTATTGTTTGAATAGAAGTAAGATAGTTAGTCAATGCCTGTGGAATTGGCATTGGATTCAAACGCGAATGTCATCTAGCGTGATTAGTTACAAACATGAATATTTGACTACATTTTAATGCACGGTTCTTCTAAAAACCCTGATTTCAATGCTGTCATATTGTTTCAATCAAGCTACGACATGACTTGGATGCGAGATCACTGTCGCCATCTACATGTCGCATCCATTTGAATCGAATGTAAATCCCATTAGGTTCGCTATCTTACTTCTATGTAAACAATACTATTGTATAGGTTGAAGCAGAAGACTTGGATCATATAATCCTTTTTTCATTATTACAATATTCAAATATATATTTTTTCTACATTCATGCAAAAAGCAAAACTTTATTGAACTATATTCAGTGGAAAAAGAAGTTCTTTATTGCACTCATCTGTCATTCTACTTCAACGTGCTGTCATCATGACAAACATAAACGTTTAAACCTACTACATATTTAGCAGATATTCTGTGAGATTGGCAATAGGTACTTCACTACGAAATATTCATATTGAAAATTGCACCAATTGTTCATTCACTTTCAACATTGAGGGTAAAAATAAAGTTTGAGTTAAATTGTTCGTAACGTATTAGTTCCTGTTTCAATGCAAATCGATATTAATAATAAAGTATTCAAGTTGCGCTTTTCATTTTCCTACACCTAGTGCCGCACCTCAATAAATCATTTTTTGCTTTTTGCATGAACGTAGAAAAAATGTTGTATGCAACTCGTGCAAAAATTGTTCATTGCACTCGACGTGTGACAATTTCACGTCGAGTGCAATAAACATTCACTTTTTGCACTTGTTGCATAAATAACTATTTACTGTATCACTACACTTTTTAAGTCCATTTCTCATTTCACCGTTTTTATATCGAACGGCAGTATATTCGCAGTGTAATATAAACGAATTTCATTTTTATTCTTAGTTCCTTTTCATCTATCATCACCTTCAACCCGTTATAACTCCATTCGAGGGTGTCCTTTCCAAAACGACCCAAATGAAAAATAATGAATGTCTGAATTCCCGGGCGCGCGCATTGTTCAAAAAGAACGAAAAGGGCGCTTATATAAACGTGGGGTTTCACGCGACGCTCCGTAGTATTTCTCGCGCCGCGACGTGATTATCCTCATCGCTACTCGTTTGTTCCATCGGTATTTTGATATACGTTCGACGTATGGTAATCGGGCCTCTGTCTTCGAGTGATCTTCATCGAAGGGGTTGTTATTGAAGGTAAGATTTGTAGAAAAAATTTATGCAATAAAAAATATCGTCTCAATATTCTTGAAGCTCGAATAGAAGCTTCTTTATCTCTTGCGAACTGAATCGCGGACAGTTCTTCAAATATTGTAATCTGTTAGTAGGCTGTTGCCAAAACGAATTTTGAATGCTGAAAATGAGAAAAATGTAACGGGCATGGACCAAGTGAAAATGTTGTTGAGGTTCCAATTATGTGGAAAAAAAAATTTAACACGAAAACAACCAAAATTGTGGAATAGGGATGCAGTTTAAGGGTTGAATACGGTTTTTTGCGATTTGCTGCGAAACGTGACTTCCTAGCGGAAAGTATTCGATGAAAAAGTTGTAGATGATGAAAAAATCGAAAACCTTTGTATTCATCAGTTTTTGAAATAATCCCGAATTAACCGTCAAAATGGTGAAAAACTGATTTTTCAGTTTTCAATTTTTTTCTCGCTTATAAAATATTTAATTAACTTGAAAATATGTAAAAATTTGTCTTTTTTGGTGACGAATAAGCATGATTCTTCCTCAATTCAGGAGACGACAAGTTTTTGAGTTAGGTACATTTTTCTAAAAAAATACTCTTATCTTCCATGAACAATCTTCTTGATATTTTTTTGTATTTCGAAGGTCCACAAATGATCATTTTGATTGTTGAAATGATTTCTTTGAAATGATACATGTAACTTGCTGGTTTATTGATCTTTAAACTCGTTAAGATTGAGAAGAAAAGTCTCTCTGAACCATTTTTTCAATATTTTCAATAATTATCGATTTTCTTCATAATTTTTATAACAAAGAGTAGTTTGTATAATATTTTTTAATAAAATGTTTGAGTCCTCACATTATTATACTACAAAATTAATGTATTAAAATCGTTTTTATTCTTTTTTACAACTATTGAAAATCATTGAAAATATTGAGAATATCATAATTCAGAGAGACTTGTCGGTTTTTCTCAATTGTACTGATCGATAAACCACCAACTTACATTGACCATTTTAAAGTAGACATTTCAACAATCAAAATAATCACTTATAAGATAATTGTTCGTGGAAGATGAGGTTATTTTGGCTCCGGAATGATATAGCGATGTACAAAATGACGATTATTAAAACGGCGATGTTGAAAAAACGATGATTTCAAAAGGCAAGTAATGAAATCTCATGGTAATAAAATAGCATTGATATCATAACAGCGATGTTATTTTAGAACGATGCAAGAAAATATCGATTTAGTAGAAAACATTTATTAGCAGAATGTGATGATTGTTTAGAATTTCCTCTTATTTTCTACTAGCGAGCTGAAGGCAAATTCAAATCGTGATGCCCAGCGAACGGACTAATGGAAACCAACAAGTTACCCGAGCAAAAATCAACAAGAAGAAATAATATAGCTGAATGTCAAATTACCTTCATATTTATCAATTTATTGTTATAATTCAGTTATACTATTCAATTAAATTCAAAATACAAGTCTGTTACTTGTTTTCATTTTGGGAAGCGGCACAGACAATCATCCATGGTCCTTCTAACCGGAATTTGGAGCCGGAGAAGACAAGCTTAAGGTCAGTCCTTTCCAGTTCCATTTATCTACCTATACGTCAAACCCACATTTCCTTATACCTATCCTTTCATTCAAAACGGTGCCCACAGTATTTTAATTTGAAACCTTTGTTGGAAATATATTTATTACATTTAAGTGGTGTGCTGATCGTTACTTTAAATAAGGAAGTTCGTTTTGTCATTTAGAAAATTGAATATTCCTAACGTCATAGAAATATTTAGTTTGAGACATTTGATTAGTTTATTATTTTGGAAAGTAGATTTAAAAATAATAAGGCAATAAGGAAATTGTTATCCTACCTTCTTCAGCAAAATAATCATTTGCCTCTCTTAGGAATTTGTTAGACACTTTTTTGAAAAATTACAGAGCTTTAGAATTAATTGATGAAAATGTAAAGCATTGGCACTCGATTTTGATATATATTCTTGTAGAAAAACTTGATATCAATTCTCGTAAAGAATGGAAAATGTTAGTAAAGATATAGAAAAGCCTACTATTGATGAATTCAAAAAGTTTTTAACTAAAAGGCGTGAAATTATGGAAGCTATTTACTCAAAACCAACAAATAGTTATAAAAAATCAGATTCGAAAATGCTTCGAACGATCATTTGAATAACTTGTGCCCTTTATGCAAGAAATCGCATTTCCTTTTCCTATGTAAAAAATTCAAAGATTTATCTGTTGAGATATAGCCATAAACCATACGAATGCAAAGTTTCTGGTTGTAGATATTGCCACAAAAAGCATTCATCTTTATTGCATTATTTCAAGCCTAGTCATAACAATTCTCATCAAGATATTTCAGCAGCAAGCGACAATTCTATTTGCCAAGCACTAGTACTTCCAACGTTAATTTTGTACAGTCTGACAGTATTGTTGACAGCACAGTTTTACTTTGCAACTCATTTTATTCAACCACAAATTATGTATTACTGTCAACGGCAATTATTAACGTTTTTGATTTGAATAATCAATTAATAAAGTGCGGAGTAATTTTAGATTCCGGCTCGCAATCTAATTTGGTAACGAGAAAATTGGTAGAATAATTTCAGTACCACTTTGAGTTTTCTGGTAGTCAACAGAATAACTGAATGTATGAGTAAGGTTATTCTGGACTTTCATTGTCTAGAAAAGAACAAAGAAAAATTCAATTCTCTGCGATTTTTAATCACGACGTTTCAACTGTTGAAATCTACAGTCGTTATCAAGTGTATAATGCGACAATCTCAAGGATACTTCTTATATGTGCTGTGGATAATTTTGTGTCATTAGCCTAGGGGTAATTTGGCGGTATTCAGGTAAGCTTGTTAATTACTGTGCCAGGTCCCTCCGGTACAGCATTGTTAATTCTTATCGCAATTTCAATTGATCCATGCCACTAATTAAGGGTTTCCACACATTACGGATTTCTATGCTGGCCTGACTAAAGACTTTGTTGTTCATAATATATGCACTCTCTTTAAACTTCCTTCTATACCAGCCCTCTTCTTTATGGATGACTTCGGCTTCAGTACATTTTATGTTGTGTTGAGTCGTCCAGACATGATCCGCTATTCCTGACTTTGATGTTTCTCCTCGTTGAGTGTTTCTCTTGTGTTCAGCGAGTCTAACGCTCAGTGGTCTCTTAGTTTCTCTAAGATAAGCTTCGCCGCATTCACAAGGGATGTGGTAGATGCAGTTTTTGAAGTCAATGTCAGCGTTACGTGGTCTGGTCTTTGTGAGATGGCTGCGAATAGTGTTACCTGCCTTGAAACATGTCCGTATTTTGTATTTCAACCCAATTCGCTTTATTCTTTCCGATAGACCTCTAACATACGGAACGCACAGGGTGGTTTGTGTCGGCTCATCTGGTTTCTTGTTCTTATCCCCCCTGCGAGCTAGAACCTCTTCTATATGTTTTTTGGGGTACCTATTTCGTCGCAGATCTTTCTTGATATTGTCCAATTCGATGGTGAGACTTTTGAACTTTCACGTCTAGAAAAGGTACCTTACCTTACCTTTTCTAGACGTGAAAGTTCAAAAGGACAATGATAAGTGCCAAACATCAGTATACAGAAAGCCGACTCATACCGGACAATACCTGAACTTCGAATCGAACCATCATGGTGCTACAAAGAGAGGGGTTGTTCGATCGCTGGTGGACCGTGCCTACAACCTATGTAACACAGATAAAAGTCTTACCATCGAATTGGACAATATCAAGAAAGATCTGCGACGAAGTGGGTACCCCAAAAAACATATAGAAGAGGTTCTAGCTCGCAGGGGGGATAAGAACAAGAAACCAGATGAGCCGACACAAACCACCCTGTGCGTTCCGTATGTTAGAGGTCTATCGGAAAGAATAAAGCGAATTGGGTCGAAATACAAAATACGGACATGTAATGACACAAAATTATCCACAGCATATATAAGAAGTATCCTTGAGATTGTCGCATTATACACTTGATAACGACTGTAGATTTCAACAGTTGAAACGTCGTGATTAAAAATTGCAGAGAATTGAATTTTTCTTTGTTCTTTTTTAGACAATGAAAGTCCAGAATAACCTTACTCAAAGTGAAACATTGTCAACCACTTTCAAACAAACTGAATGTATGCCACAGTTTCCTTTTGATATTACAAACCTGCGAATACCTAGCAACATTGTTCTAGCTGATCCGTCTTTCAACGTTCCGCAAAGTGCAGACATGCTAATAGGCGCCGGCACCTTTTACGAGTTGTTATCGGTAGGGCAAATTAAACTGGGAAAAACATGCCTATTTTGCAAAAAACTATATTCCGATGGGCTATTTCAGGAAACGTGCATATTAATGATTTCGAAAATAAATGCTGGACAAATTCTCATATTACGTATTCTTGTCAAGATTTGTCTAGACAACTAGAAAAATTTTGGCGTATTGAAGAAATGTCTAATGATAATTCTCCTCACATAACTCAGGAAGAGCGTGAATGTGAGATGGACTTCATTGAAAATACAAGCCGCGATAAGTCAGGACGTTTCATAGTAAAACTACCTTTGAAGGAAAATATTGATAATTTGGGAAAATCCAAGGAAAGTGCATTGCACACTTTGTTTTCTGTTGAACGAAAATTAGGCAAATATCCCGATATGCGTAACTGATATACATCTTTCATGTCTGAATATCAAAGTTTAGGGCACATGACAGAAGTAGAATCTGATTGTGCTGATAATAAAATTATGTTTTATCTTCCGCATCACTGCGTAGAAAAAGCTGACAGTTCAACCACTAAGTTGCGAGTTGTATTCAACGGCAGCCAAAAAACTTCTACTCAAATAAGTTTGAAAGATACTTTAAAGGTAGGTCCTACTGTTCAGCCAGACTTATTTTGTATTTTGTTGCGTTTTAGGCATTATAATTGTGTATTGACCGGATATTTGGCCAAAATGTACAGGCATATACTTTAACATCCCGATCAAAGAGACCTGCGACGTATTGTTTGGCGTGATGAACCATTAAAGCCTGTCAAATATTTTTGTTTAAATACGGTCACCTACGGACTAGCTTCTAGTTCATTTTTAGCCACTCGCTGTTTGAAACAAATATTTTTAGATGTTGAAAAAGAATATCCTTTAGAAAGTGGCATAATAGGCTGTTATTTTTACGAAGATGATTTACTTACTGGTAGTAATAATATCGAATCGTTGATAGAAATAAAAAATCGTATTTAGAAAATAATGTTAGCCTACGGTTTTGAATTAGGGAAGTTCAATATAATATACCTGATATCTTATTGAACACTGATTACGAAAATGAATACGTATTCTCTGATGACACTAGTTGTCAAAATCGGATTGTTTCGAGTATAAAATAAACGACATTTTTCAACCAGGCGAATCAGTCACTAAAATAATCATTTTGTCTTTTATTGCCAAAATTTATGACCTGTCAGGTTTTCTTGGTCCCATAATAATCGGAGCAAAAATATTGATACAAACTTTATGGCAGCTTAGGCTAGGGTGGGACGAATCCTTACCATTAGAACTGCATAATCAGTAGTTACAGAATCGCAAACAATTGAATGGACTACATTTACTGAAAATTACTCGTCAAGTTTTGATAAAAAACTATAAAGCTGTAGAGTTACACGGCTTCTCGGATGCCAGCAAAAATTCTTATGTTTGTTCTATATACTTACGGTCTGTCAACGAAAACGGTGCAATAGAATGTAAACTATATTGTACTAAAACTCGTGTAGCAACCCTTAAAGTCATATCTTTACCTAAATTAGAATTATGTGGAGCCGTCGTACCCTCTCAACTTTGTAAAAAATGGTTGATTAATATTTCAGAAAAAGTTGACAATGTTTTTCTTTGGACTGACTTTTATTTCTAATGGTGTTTCTGAGATACATCAGAACACTAATAAACATGATTGGAATCACATTACTTCGCCGGAAAACCCGGCTGACATTTTAAACAGAGGCGCACTACCCCTTGATCTTATAAACTTTGATTTATATTGGCACGGCCCTGAATTTCTTAGAAAATCTCAGAACTATTGGCCAAAAAATAGTAACATTTCGAATTATTCTAGAAATCTTGTTGATATTCCAGAATATAAAGTTTTTCAATGAGATCAAAAATTATTTTGATATATTTTCTAGATGTGAATCTTTCAAAAGTGACATTATTTTACTGCAAAAGCAAAAAGAAGTTTCTAGAAAAAGTAATTTGAAGTCATTATCAGCTTTTCTAGACACTGAAGGTATCCTTCGAGTTGGAGGCCGATTACAATTTGCTAATTTACCGTATAACTAAAAGTTTCAAATTTTATTACCAAATAAGCACGTTTTTACCAAAGTAGTGATTGCTTACAAGCATAGGCGAAGTTTACATGCAGGGATGCAGGGTACTTTATCTCACATCAGGCAGAATTATTGGATTTTAAATGCTGTCTGCTATAAAGCAATATATTAAACAATGCATGGTTTGTTTTCGAGCAAATCCTCCTGATTTGCAATATAAAATGGGAGATCTGCCCTCTGTTCGTTTAAATCCTTCCAATATATTCACATCTGTTGGTGTTGACTATGCTGGTCCCTTTTCCTTAAAGGACGATAAAACAAAAAATTGAAAAATAATTAAAGGCTACATATGCATATTCGTGTGTATGGTAACCGAAGCTTTACACCTTGACTTGATTAAAAAACTTACAAGCTTTGGATTTTCTAGTTTGCTCAAACGATTTGTCTCTCGACGTGGTTTATGCAATGATTGTTTTCGGATAATGCAGCGACTTTCGTAGGTACTAAAAATGAGCTAACTGCTTTAAAGGGTCTTGTAAATAGTAGCTATGTTCAGAATTACTTGAGTGAAACCAAAATTAACTGGCATTTTATTCCTGATAGATCCCCCCACTTTGGCGGGTTGTGGGAGGCTGGTGTGAAATCAGTTAAACACCACTTGAAGCGCAATCTGAATGATAATCCCCTAACTTATGAAGAGTTTTATTGGTACAGGTGGAGGCCGTTTTGAACTCCCGTCCCTTAATCCCCCTCTCACCTGATCCTAATGACCTTGAAGCTTTAACGCCATCGCATTTTATCATCGGTCAAGCTGTGATGGAATTGCCACAGCATGATGTAACGAAACAACCAACCAATTATACCAATCGTTACTTCTATGTGCAGAAGATGTTCTAGCAATTTTGATCAAAATGGCGGCAAGACCTTACACCTTACAAGAAAGAAACAAGTGGCGTTTTTCCAAAGATGCTAACCTTCAGGTTGGAGCGTTAGTAATTTTAAAAGAAGACAATGTCCCTCCAGCACGGTGGTCATTGGGCCGTATTGTCGAGGTGCATCCTGGCAATGATCAACAAGTGCGCGTTGTTTCCATCAGGACAAAGAATGGAATATTCAAGCGGTCCACGGTCAAATTGTGTCTTTTACCAGTAGACATTTAGTTTGTTTGTTGAAAGGGTAGCCTATCAAGGGTGACAGTATGTTCAGACTTTCCACTTATTTTCTACTAGCGAGCTGAAGACAATTTCGAATCGTGATGCCCAGCGAACGGACTAATGGAAACATCAACAAGTTACCCGAGCAACGGTTTCATAAAAATCAACAAGAAGAAAGAATATAGCTGAATGTCAAATTACCTTCATATTTATCAATTTATTGTTATAATTCAGTTATACTATTCAATTAAATTCAAAATACAAGTCTGTTACTTATTTTAATTTTGGGAAGCGGCACAGACAAACACCCAATGATAACACTATAGAACACAACATAAATCCATGATATACATATATGATTCCATTATCATGTTGATGAATATAAAGCAATGGCCGCTAAATAATCTTCAACACACCGCAATGAGTAACCTTGCGTGATAGTTTGAAGGCGTTTCTTCAACTGAGTATACGGACTCTGTACTCTGTACTCCTAAAACCATCAGCTCTGTATCTCAGTTTGGTTTTGCTTCAATAGAAATCGGTCCAAAGGTTTAGTTAACGAAGGACGATGGCAATCCAATGACCTCTGGAAGGAATTATGCCATGCCTTCAACGAATTATTAGTTCTCGGAATGTCTGCACAGATAAAAAGGATTCCTTGATTTGAAAGAATTTGAACTTGCCTCAAGGGCGCCCAGCATTTGATATGGGGGAAATGCATGGATATTTTGAACCAAAATTTGAATTTCTTTGAGGCAAACGCACCATTTTCTTTAGTACAAAGTTATATAAATGTCAGGTAAGAAACCTTAGTTTTGTCATAATATAAAATGATTTTGTATCAAAATCATTATTTTTCCAAATTTTGAAAAGCTTTGAGGGAAATGCCATCTTTTTTCTAGCTCAAAGTCATGTGAACTTAAAGCAAAAGAGCCTAAGTTTTCGATCAAATTCATTAGGAGATTGTTTGAAAATTACGTGCTTTAAAATAATAGACATGATGTCATTGTCTTGAAATAAAAGGCTTTTGATATAAAACCAACAAATGCTTCATTTAAAATCTTAGGTTTATGTTGAATTCTTGTTTTGAAACCTTGCGTCCTCAAGTGAAAAATTTACTCTTTTTTAAAAAGATCCAAAACGGTCTTGTGACAAAATGTGTATGGTCTAGGCCAAATTTCCTGAGGATCTTTTTAAAAGATAATAATAGTTCATGTGAAAATTTGGAAAGTTATAAAGCAACAAACTTGCATTGGTTAAAATCAAATTCAAAATTGAAATTTAAATATTCATAAAAAAGGGATATTAAGAAAAACAAATATTAATAAAAACGTATTTATTTAAATAATAACACATAACACGTTACTTTGATTACTGAACACAAATCAGGGAAAAATTGGTATTGCTGGTGAATAATGAACAAAACAAAACTAACTCTAGGTGGTACCAACAAAATCATAAAACTCGTAAAGGAAGTAAAACAAATAAATTTCTACCTATATTGACAAATTTTCATATTATAGCTTAAAATTGTAATATTATACAGTGTGGACGTAAATAGTCTCCCCTGTTAACTTTTGAACGGTCCGACGTACACACATGGGACGAAAACAGTTTTGAATAGCATCACCGATACCACTTTTTTTTAAACCAGTTTCACTCATCATACCTATTCACAACACAAATCTTGCCGGCAAACACCATTTATCAACATCAACTCATCGACATAAGAAAATACAATGGCAGAATGGCGCTAACTAGTGACCAGTGAACTGATACGCTGACACCTGCACCCTGCACCTGCTCCCGCTTCGCGGGCGCAGGTCGTTGAGACTTGCTCAAATTCAAATGGGTATCGGCAAACTTCGGGTAGATCGGTAGACCCGAGCTCATGCATGGCGAAGATAGCTGAGGTAGATTACGTCAACCAAACACATTTGGACCTTGTATGAAGTGCTTATGGTTTTGAGACAAGAGTCAACCAAGCAGGACTGGAGACAAAGTTAATAATGTTCTCTCAAAAGCATTTGAAGCCAAAAGAATAGAAAATTTATTACAAAAGCAACAATGATTTTCATTCAAGAGCAAAATATTTGGGACGAAGATAATTTCTTTGTTAGAAGAGAAAATAATCCAAAAGCATGATTCTTTTGTCTCTAATCGGGTATTTTTATCAGTGTGTATTAATCCGATGATACATGTTCCACATAGGGACAGGATACCTGGGCAGAACTCCTTTCAGTCTCCTTCCTGTCTCCTTCCTACATATGTATTTTCCCAGTAATCTGATATCCTTCTTCTTTAAGAATTTCGTACGCAAACTGTACATCTCTCGGTGGTACGAAACTCAGTGCGAGCATGGTTTTACATTTTACTCTGGGTTCTTGTCTGTTCACAAATGAATTAACTAGACCTGGGGTCCTCTAAATTTGACGCCAACGTTTTTGAGAAAGATGAAAAAATATCCACTTATATCCGATTTAGAAAATGTTTCTTTGAAGGCATTTACAGGTCCCATTTCAAAATCAAACATCACAGATTTAGGTTCTAAGGTTGGCTGTAACTCTTAAACATCCTGGAGTACGTCTCTTTCCTCTTGTTACCAGAAATTGCGTATAGCATCGGAATTGCTTTATTTCCAATGAAAGCATGTATTGTATAGATTTGAAATGCAAAGTCAGGTGCGTAAATCGCTAGTTGCCCATTTGAAGGACGCTAAATCTAAAAATATAGATGCTAAACTAAAGAAACATACACTACTGATTGATGGCGAAACCTTTACTTTATCGGAATTGAACGAAAATACAACTCTAGGAGCCCAGAAAGAAACTTCTCGCACCAACTCGATCCCTACAGAAAATACTTCGTCTGACAGAAGCTCTATACACATGGTGAAAATATACGAAATTCATCCAATCATGCTATGATACTCAGACGTCTACAATTATAATTTGCTTTTGATCTGATCCAAATAGTAGCCTGTTTCTTCACACATTTTTTTATATTTACATCTTTCCACAATACGTGTTCTTTTTTTTAAATATTGTAGTAGTTTTTTCACTTACTTGCTTGGGTAATTATCTTATTGTCTCGAAGAAATATAGGTAAATATTTCAAAGTAGCACACTTGAACGTTCGATCATTGACATCAAACTTTCCAGATTTCAGTACCTTGGTACACAACAAATTTGAACATATACTGGATAACTCTATTTCACTCGATGGGTATAACCTATATCGAAAAGATCGAGCCGTTGGTAGGGGTGGCGGTATAGCCATCTACATCACAAACAAACTCAAAATTAAATTATTAACTAACGTCACACAAAGTAATATAGAACAACTTTGGCTTTCTTTCAAACATGGTAAGAGAAATATTGCTCTTGGAGTTTGTTACAGACCTCTAAGCCAACCAGCTGATGAATTTCTGAATGAGCTTGAGATAACCTTGAGTATAATTGCTCCAAGTTTTGATGACACTATCTGTACGGGTGACTTGAACATAGATATATTCGATGTCGAAGGTTTCTCCACCAAACGCCTTCTGAACATACTCAACACCTTCGGACTGCTTCAAACGATATCAGAGCCTACTAGTGAAAAGTTATCTATTAAAAGTTCGAAAGTTGAAGATGCTTTTAGTATTTCCGATCACTGCTTGGTTTCATGCTCACTTGATCTTTCACCTTTATCAACCAAACCTTATTTATATACATTCCGAGATTATAAAAAATTTTATCTAATTAATTTTATTGATAACTTAGAAGCAATTGATTTCGCCAATATTCTCGAACTTCACAATATAGATGACAAAGTAAATTTACTGAATCAATCACTAATTGCGATCTTTGATTTACATGCACCCATTAAGACTGTTAAAATAAGACGTCCCAAAGCACCTTGGCTAACGTACAATGTGAAATTATTGATATCCACTAAAAATAAAGCTCTCATCAGATACAAAAAAAAACAGATTTGATAGGCATTGGGATTTCTATAAAGATCTGAGGAATCAAAATAAATGCGCAATAGAACGTGAAAAGAAAGCTTATCTTGCTTTCAAACTTAGAACCAGCAAAAACAACAAGACATTTTCGAAAGAGTTGAAAAACCTAAATGTTCATTCAACAAAAACCCATGACACAATTCCAGAATATCTCTATGACGGTATCAAAATTAATAGGTTTTTCATTGATTCTTTCAAATCTGATCTTTTGCCTGGCAGAGAAACTATCAATTATTATTTAAGCAATATCCAACCAAATGTGAATATTTTCAAATTTTCCAATGAAACTGAAATATATAAAACACTTTTGACAATAAATCGAAAGCTGTTGTAGTAGACAAACTAAGCATCCTGCCCTCAAGTGCTTACCATAATCACCCATATTTTTTTATTTCTGTATCGAATACAATATATATCCATCAATCTGGAAACAATCTTTCATTATACCTAAGGTACCTAATCCTGATGACATCAAATTTCTACGCCCCATCAGCATTCTTTGCAAGCTTTCTAAAGTATTTGAAAAAATCATTTCTACCCAAATGAAGCTTCACTTAGAAATTCAGAGCACTCTTCCATCCCAACAGTCTGCCTTCAGAACCGATCATAGTTGCATCACGGCACTTTTGAAAGTAACCAACGATATATATTCCGCCTTGGACAAAAAACAACTAACTCTTCTGGTCTTACTCGACTAATCTAAGACTTTTGACACAATTAAGCATGAGTTGCTGCTGGCCATTCTGCATTATATTGGATTTTCAGAAGAATCCATTTCTCTAATGAAACCTTACCTCCTCAATAGACTACAGGCTGTGACTATAGGTGATATTACTTCCGATTATATGGCAGTTCAAAATGGAGTTCCACAGGCATCCATCTTAGGGCCCACACTCTTTATTATCTACACTCACGAATTTCATGAATATTTACAGCTCACTGAATGTCATTTTTATACATTTCCTTTCCTGAGACTGATCTTATAACTGCCACAGATCGACTCAATACCGACCATGACGCTTTGGTCGAAAGTGTCAAACAAATTCTGCCTTTCAATTAACCCGATCAAATCCAAAGTAATTCTGTTTGGCAGCAAGAAAGCTCGAAATCAATGCGTTGATCAATTGATGGTCAAAATAAATGATGAAACACTCCAAATCGCAGATAGTTCAAAGAATTTGGGATTGATTATGGATTATTCGCTTCGTTATACACTGCATATCAACTTGATCTCAAACGAGCAGTATGTAATTAAAAAAACATATATTCCAACCGTGGAATTTTGGATAAAAAAATAGAATAACTCTATGTGAAGCATTTGTCCTATCACACCTGAACTACGCTGATATCGATATTTGGTCCTGCTTTGTGTCATTCTGACAAACGGCGTCTTCAACTCATACAGAATTCTTGCATACGTCTCATTTGTGGACTGATCAGACGTGATCACATTTCTAATCATTTGAAAGAGGTTGGTTGGCTGAATATTAAAAACAGACAACTATTACACGCTTGCACATTATTCCACGAAATAATACAGTCACATTAACCTCCATATCTCTATAGGACCATAACATTCCGCAATGATGTTCACCATCTCAATGTCCGTTTCAAGTCAAGACTAACCCCACCTCTACGTAAAACAGCTCAATTTCGATCGTGTTTCTCTTACCAGATAACTTGGCTGTACAACACGGTTCCCGATAAAATGAAGACCTTAACAATTCATTCATTTAAAAAAAAGTTACAGAAGCTTTTGTTCAATGAAGAAATGATCTTTAACTAGTTTTTTATTTATTCACAATTTTTTTTCATATTCCCAATTTCTGAGTCTGAGTTTTTCATCGTAACATATTCTATTTTTTACTAGTATTTATAGGAAGCTCACAATGAAATTTTTTCTCAAATTCGATCAATTTACTTTAATTTTTATGTGTACGGTTGAGTGCACCAGAGTACTAACCTGTCCTAGAAGGGTAAGCGCTAACTCTGCCTTTTGATAGTTTTTGTAACCTGTCCTACTATCAATAAAAGCAATTTATTATTATTATTATTATCTTAAATGGTCCATCGGCAAACCAAAGATCAAATTCAGCCAGTATCTGCATGTTCGCTACAAAGTCCTTCACTTGTGTATATTTCACGAGAATCACACTATGAAAAATTGTCACCTTTCAAGGTTTTGTGATACTTTATTGATATATTTGATTCCAAATTGAATGAAGTAGAATTTTAAGATTGTTTTCTCTGTCGATGAATAATCTGTCTTGCATCATAATTAGGTAAAGCAACTACACCTTCATTATCAAAATTTTGAGCGCATTCTTGTATAATCAATCTAGGACGATCTTGAGTCATTCGAGCCCTTTTTCAACTATGACCTATATCAGCGTCATTGCTCCCTATGCCTGGTCCATGTGAATGTTCACCAGTCGGGGTTGGATGTTCGACATCATGTTTTCTCACTATTAGTCTACCTCTGCATCCAGGCTTGGCACATCGCCAGTTTTCAGAGTTGATATACGTTTCATCCTTTCTGTATTTGTAAACTCCGAAAAGAAGAATTCGACCACCTTTTTATGAACCTATAAACTGTATTTTTGAGCAACTTTGACATTTATAAATGTCACGTTAATGATACCAGTATTATAACTTATGGGTGCCTAGTAACGTTTTAGACCGGTAGATGACAGATTTTGGATACGATTTTACTCAGTATGTCTTTTGGAGGACGGTATTGTTCGTAAATCCTCATGATGATAAAACATGAATCAAAGAATCATCGTAGGTTCTTCTAATTGAATAATAATAATAATATTTCAAAAAATTGTGTTTCGGTACGATTCCAATCAGGCTGTCATGTATTTTGTAATGAAATAATAGAACTAAAATACTCGAAAAACCATTAACATACCGTTAGGGTGGGCGGAGAATTCTCTTTTTCAAATACAAGTTCACCTGACCATACCAGCCATTCGGACCCACCCTAACGGGCTGCCAATGATTTTTTGGGTATTTTAGTTTTGTTATTTCATCAAGAAACACGTTCAACCTACGACGATTATTTGATTCATGTCTTATTATCATGAGGAAATACGGACAATACTGTCCTCCAAAAGGCATACGGAGTAAAATCGTATTCAAAATCTGTCATCAGCTCCCGTTCTATTACTGTCGCTATTTTATTGAGTCGTATAAATGTCACGGGAGCATTTCATAACATCGTACTTATTTAACATCGCTATTTTACTATCAACTACATTTCATTACATCGCTGTTTTGTTAGACGCTATTAAAGTACATCGCTACTTTGAATGTATCGAATTCATATCATATCATATGTTTGAATAATCGTCATTTTGTACATCGCTATATCATTCCGGAGCCGGTTATTTTTTTCGAAAAATGTTCATAACTCGAAAATTACTAGTCTTCTAGGACGGGTTTCACCAATACTATTATCTCGATTTAGGAGATAGCCGACAAGTTAAATCGGGCGTATTGTTCCTTTGGCTGTTTTTGGTCAGTTAGAAGTAATCTTAGTTCGTGTAATCTGCGCTCTACGGCCTATTCAACTGACCATTGATGGCAGTGAAACAATACGCCCGATTAAAATTGTTGGAGATCTCCTAAAGCAAGATTAAAGTTTTGGTGAAACCCGCCCTAAATTGCGAAAAAATCATGCCTATTCGACACCAAAAAGGACATTTTTAACAAATTTTCATCTGAATTGAATCATTTACACGCCAGAAAAAAATTGAACATTTTCTTCTAGAAGTTCACGTTTCGCCCCATTTCACCATTTTGACTGTTCTCGTGTTTAATTATTTTTTAACTTGATTATAGAACCTCAATGACATTTTCCACCTGGCTCTTGCATGGTTACTGTTTTCTTTCTCACAAAAATTGTAAGACACCAGTCTATGAAGTGTGATCAGGACATGACAAGTACAGAATTGTTGAGAGAACATTTCTTCATATAGTTCCATCGTATTGTATGGAGCCATTTGGACATTGTGAATCATACTTTTGAATAATTGGAATAGAGTATTTGTTATCTATAATGAGACTAAATAAATGATTTTTACTACAAAGGGTCATGTTCTTTGAATTTGCTGGCAACATTTTTGCCATACCACAGTTGGAAGAGTTTGTTTTAATTTTGTTCCATTCCACCATAAAATTAAGTTCTGATCTGGATCATGTGGATCCTTCGCTCTAAAAATGAAAAAATTAACAAACTTTTTATCAAAAAGTTGATACACTACACTTTTTTGTTTCATGTAGTTTAGAGTGGTTTAGACACAAGGTGCAACATTTATCATTCAACATTACTCTGCCAATTTATAGGCACCAAAGTAACGATTAAACAAGAAACAAAAATTAAACCACCAAAATTGCTTTTACATAAAACAAAATATGTTCGCACTTTCAAAACCTTTCAACCTTTCAACTAATAGCCGATATGCGATATGTTGCATAAAATTGTAATAGAGAGACTTTTAAAATGTTACCGTGTAAATCCACTCGCATGAGCTGATAATGCCTTCCCCACACAGAAAATGTTGCTTTTTCTTCTGGGTAGGCAAAATTCGGCAAAAGTTATTTTTTCGATAAGGAAGCCTTAGAACTGATTATTTTAACATCAACAAAACAGTGAAGCTCAATGTAGCTTTGGAGATATCGCTCCTGAAATATCAAAGTGACATTTCAGTTCTTGCTTTTACACGCATTCACTGAATATAGTTATTTTTCTTCAACAGTGCGTAAACTAAGCTTTTACGCACTCTGACAGTGCGTAAAAGTAGGAGATTTGAGCCGGTTCTGGGCCTCCCCCCTCCACTATGACGTCATCGTTGACCTTGTGGTGACCTTCAGGGATGACCTTGGTGCATAGGTACCTTTGTGTAGGTCTATGACCTTGGCATGCCCTAGAGATGCCTTTGAAATTTTGTGTTTGACCTTGATTTATATTGTTGGAAGAGGTGTTCAGGGTTTGTGTTTGACCTTGAGATGACAATGTGATGTCTTGGATTTTTTTTTATACACGGACAAGTACTTTTTGTAAGTACATATATTTTTTTTACCTCCATGCCTTGAATTACCTGCATGTATACCTACTCAGCTACTGTGTATGATTCTTGTGGAGTACACATGAAAATCTACACCAAAGTATGGAGAAGGTACACGTCTGCACACCACGGAGATCCAGCCAGATATGTTAGCTCTGATTCCTCTCTCGTGATGTAAACCTTGCGATGGTGGTGGGGGGAGAGGTCGCGTGACGTCAGCGCTATGCGCACGACGATCGACTGATCAGGCCCTCGCTATCGACACGGTGGGTCCGCTGACGTCTCACACCCATACGCTGTGGCGATCTAGTGACTACTATTAACTCTCCGTCCTCTCTGTGTTGATACGGTGTTGGATGCGTTAACTGGTGGGGAGGGCTCTGTGACGTTGCATGAGTAGTCGAAGCAGATAGAATTTGTTCACCCTCTCTTCCACTCATCGAAATAATATTTAATGGTGGTGAGATTGATTGTGAAATCAGTATTTCGTTGAGTTTTGTGCTGAATAGACATCGAGAAAATGTATTCCTGTGAATGTGGTCAATCGTTCACTCCGTCGGCATCAACTCCAAAGTTGCCAAGGTGGCCCTTCTGTGAAAAGGATTAAGTTAGATGCGGTAGCATCGACACCAATGTACACATGCAATTGTTGTAATGTGTCAATTCCTGCTTCCCAAGTTAGTTCTCACAAAAGAACTCTCCAGCACAAGAGCAATGCATGTGTTCAAGTAAGTGATGGCATACATATTATAAGGAATGCTTTCAAGTGTAGAATTGTGAGCTATCGCGTGAAAAGTCAAAATGTTTACAATGAATATATGCCGTTCTTCAGTGAGATCAGAGAGAAAGTTATTGGATTACTTGAAGAGGCAATACGGATTTAGGTGTATTATTCGATGGATTCCGTGATGTCATCATTGCTCAGACTACTGAATTTGAAGAACGTGATTCGGGTATGTTTAAAGTTTAATTTCTATTTATATGAATGATAAATTATTGTTATGTTTCAGGATGGAGCTGTGAAAAAGTTGAGTTCCTCGAAGTGAACATCAACAAGTATAGTCCACTCAGCGGATGTTCGTATGTGAAGCTGCCCGAGTTCATCGAGACAAGGAAAGGTGTTGTAAATATTCGTAATGAAGACCAACATTGTTTTGCATGGGCCATCACATCTGCATTGTTTCCTGTGAATGGTAGAGTGTCAGAAGTTTCCTCATACCCCCACTATTCCAATGTCTTGAATGTAACAGGTATGGATTTTCCAGTTAAACTCCAAGCTATAAAAAAGTTTGAAGACATGAATGATATTTCAATAAATGTTTATGGGTTAGAGTCGAAACTTGTCAACCCAACCCTAAACACTCATACTCGAATAAAACATACAAACATGAACCTTATTCATTTGCTTATTCGATAAAATGTTCATAAATGATAAATTAACTAAATTTGTCACATATAGGGGTGAGGATGCAGCCGAGAAATTTGTTACAAAACTTGAAAATGATTTAAGGAATATTTATCACAATTATTTGAGGTATCCAATTCCTATGGCTGCACAAACCTCCGCGGAAGAAAAAGAGTTTTCTTCTGCTCAATTTTGTGGTATATGTGATAAACCATTCTCGGGTTGTGATATGAAAGTGAGAGATCATTGCCACCTCACTGGAGAAAAAAGATCACCTGCCGCACATTCCGTATGTAACTTGAATTTCAAACTACCCAATTTTGTTCCGATAATTTTCCATAACCTGAGTGGGTATGATTGTCATTTGTTCATAAAAGAACTGTATAGAAACAAAGACAAAGTGGATGTTATCCCACAAACTAAGGAAAAATACATATCTTTCACCAAGCATCTATTCACTCATACATACACTGACAAAGATGGAAAAGTGAAAAAGAATTATTTGAAAATGAGATTTATAGACAGTTTCAAATTCATGTCGAATTCTTTGCAGAACTTAGGTGCTAACTTAACATCCGATCAGTGTATTGAGATGCATAAACATTTTCCACAAATTGACAAATTCAATTTGATGAGGCAGAAAGGTGTTTTTCCCTATAACTTTGTTGACCATATTGACAAGTTGAATCATCCAACTCTCCCCACAAAAAATCAGTTTTATGACAATCTTAACGGAGAGCATATATCAGATAAGGATTATATGAGAGCGAAACTTGTTTGGCATTTATTCGAGTGTAAGAGTTTAGGAGAATACTCGGATTTATATTTGAAGTCCGATGTACTCCTATTATGTGACATATTTGAGAATTTTAGAGACATATGTTTAGATAAATATAAATTAGATCCAGCACAGTATTATACAGCACCCGGACTATCATGGGATGCAATGCTAAAGTATACAAATATTGAATTGGAATTATTGACAGACATTGACATGATATATTTTTTCAAGAAAGGAATACGTGGTGGAATAAGTCAGTGTAGTGGAAGGAAGCATATTGCTAATAATAAATTTTTACCTGATTATAACCCCGATGAACCTCCATCATTCATATCATATCTAGATGCTACCAACCTATATGGTCACAGTATGTCACAACCATTACCCACCAATGATTTTGCTTGGCTAACACCCAATGAAATTATCAATTTGGACGTAATGGGTGTTGCGCCTGATAGTCCATACGGTTATGTTCTCGAAGTGGATATTCATTATCCCCAAGAATTACATGACAAATATGCTGATCTCCCTTTTCTCGTTGAAAGTTTGATACCTCCACATTCCAAATCGAAAATTCCTAAATTAATTCCAAATTTAAATGACAAAAGAAAATATATTGTACATTACAAAAACTTACAGCAGGCTGTGGCCAATGGTCTTATTGTCATGAATACACATAGAGTGCTGAAATTCAAGCAGTCATGTTGGATGAAACCTTATATTGATTTGAACACTGAAATGCGCAATCGATCTAACAACAAAGCTGAAAAGGATTTCTATAAACTCATGAATAATGCAGTTTATGGGAAAACGATGGAAAACGTTGATAACAGAATATATGTTAGACTGGTGACGCATTGGGAAAGTATCAAGAGGAAAATGGGTGCTAGCACCCTAATATCACGTCCTAATTTCAAAAGCTGTTCAATATTTTCCGAAAATTTTGTTGCCATTCAATTGGGCAAAATTAATGTATTGTACGATAAACCACTATATTTGGGTTTCTGTATTCTAGAATTATCAACAGTTATGTACAATTTCTTCTACGGATGTATTAAACGTCATTATGCAGAAAATGCCACCTTACTCTACACTGACACGAATTCTTTAATTTTGAAAGTAAAAACTGATAATTTTTATGAATTCATTACCAGCAATATAGGTGAGTTTGATACTTTCAATTACAAATTAGGAAACCAATTCAATATTCCCATTACAAAGTCAATTCTGGGTAATTTCAAAGATGAATTTCCGAATGATCCCATAATTAGCTTTTATGGTACCGGTGCTAAAGCATATTATGTTCAGTCTGTAGGTAGTGAATTCAAGAAAGCAAAAGGTGTCAAAAGATCCGTAATAAAGAATGAATTGACATGTGAAGATTATAAGAAAATTGTCGAACAGGGTGGTTTAATATTTAGGAAGATGAACTCGTTTATACTGAATTGAAAAACAAAGTTGCATTGTCGTACCATGATGACAAACGGTTCATCATTCCCAATACGACACAAACTCTTCCTTGGGGTCATAGCGATATAGAATTCTACCAGAATGACCCAGAAGAGAATATTCGTTGGGTTTCCAATATTATTCCCAAGAGAGCCCTTTAGATCAATTACTTCATTTATTAACAGCTGAATTGAACAAATGAAATATCATTCAAAATGGAAAATTCACCATCACTATAGATTTGTATTTCATATGTGTTTACGCTTATTATATAAAAATCAAATTGTACTAGTTAATTTTAGTTGATGTCTTGTCCTGTTACCAAATATATTATATAGTACTCTTATTGTATAAAAGTCAAATTATACTAGTCAATTTTAGTTTATGTCTTGTCCTGTTACCAAATTTTTTTTTTTTAAATAAACATGTTATTCTGAATTCCTGTTTCATTTGAGTTTTCAACATACCTACACAGAGATATATACGAATGATTGTTTAAAAATCATCAGTATGAAAGATATCAAGGTGAGAGAAAGATGTCCAAAGCTATCGATAAATTCGGTCGTACACGAAAATGGGGTGCTGTTAAAGTTCGAGTTCTTCAAGGTTCTCAAGGTCCCCAAGGTATAGGATTCAAGCTTTCACCTGATGACCAATATGATGTGCAAGGTAAAAGACTGAAAAATGTTGGTGAACCGATAGATGAGAGTGATTGTGTAACTCAATTGTATCTCAATGAACAAATCAAGGAGACGAAGGCACGTGTCCTCAAAGCCTTGCAGGCTGCCATACTTGCCACAACGGCTAAGATTGTACCTGATGCCCGTCTAGCATTCAATGAAAAAATAGAGGAGGTAACTGATGATCTAGATCGCAAATATAGTAATCTAAAAAGTGATGTGGATATCAAAGTATGGGATACCACAGCTACAATTACACGAAAAATAACAGAGTTGACTAGTGACCTCGATCATAAATGTAATCTAATGTAAGAGGATTTTGAAGTTACATCTGCAATGATGCAAAAATATGATGAATTGGAAAAGAGTTTAGCCGTATTAGAGAAGAAATATCAGAGGTTAGCCGATTTGGGGAGGAAACATCCCGATATTTGGCTGACACATAGACCAACACTTTGGGCTCCAGGCAGTGATCCAGACCCAGCTGTTTGAAAGAATGAATCTGTATTATCATAAAAATCTATAGAATAAATTTTGTCATACTAAAGTTATACATACATTCACATACACTGACCTTTTAGCTAATAAATATTATAGGATTTGATTTAAAGTACCAGAAAATATAATTAAGATAAAGTGATGAGCAATGCCCCAACACGCATTGCCCAGTGTGTACCAACCAACAAATTCAATGTACACTCCTTTTTTTCACTTAATCTTTTATTTGTTTTTTTTATTTATCTACAATACAAATAACCTAATCAATATAACATTTAATTTAATATATACATCACTTACATCACTTACAAATAATTAAACCTATATAATAAAAATTATCCTAACCTTTGGAGAGTTGCCATCATCCTGTCCTTGGTAGCCGCCACTCGCGCTCTTACGGACTCCAACCTTGCGAACCTTTCGTCCTCCAGGATGCCTTCCTGTCGATCTCGAACCGTCAGCTCTGCCAGTTGGCGGGCAATTTCTGCCCGCGCTAATTGACTCAGCTTGTAGTCACGTTGGGCATCATCTATCTCACCCATTAGCTGGTCTATATCCGTTTCCAGAGTGGGTGCGATAGATTCCAAGGAGATGGGATTAGCGATGACAACTTCCTCCACCATAGGGGCCGGTTGGGTGGCTTCTTCAGCGGTTGGAACAACTTCAACAACTGGTGGGAGTGGTATGTCGGCAACTGTTGGCTCTACCGGTACAACTAAAGGTGCAACCGTTGATGCAACTTCAACTGGTGCCACTATGGTTGCAACTGGTGTTACAACAGGCGTCACAACAGTAGATGATGGCCATCCTCCGGTATAAGGATTGGTCCTATTGCAATTATTGCGATACTTGCTGATAGGACCAGTCTTACGTCTACTGTTGTGACCAGATGACGTCTCCGATGATGATTTCTTTGTTTTTTTAACCACGAAATCATCATCGCTGGCCATCAGATCTATTACCGTCACACTACTTGTTGACGAGTTTGCTCTCTCTTTACGGGATCGTTTAAGAGCATCTCCGTTAACGGAACCACATGGTCGTTGAAGTTCTTCCAATCGCTCACCTTGTGATGGTATCATCGGCGACAGCACCTGAGGGACTTCCACATCCTGCTTTATCATTTCCAACAGGTCATCAAATTGCGTCGACACGTCTAGTGCTGGTCCTTGGCCGATGAGGTTGGCAAGTGGTGATGATGGGCTTCGCTGACGCCGTCCATCAGTATTCAACCGGATATTACTGAGGATGGTGGCTACTCCAAAGGCTGTGGCGAATGATGTAGATTTCATTGCTAAACAATAAGAAAATGAATTAAACGAGTTCATGAATATGTGATTGTTAACTTACCTTCGGATACTCTTCCAGGCTGACTTCTCGATGGTACTGGGTGCTGCTGGTGGATGGTGACTGTTAGGAAGACTGAGTCGACTGAAGAATATTCGGAGGGAGCTCTCGTTTTAAACACTCAGCTCACCTCCCACTCCCTCTCTTCTTCGACCTCTGACGTCATAAACCAACTCCATCATAACCACACTGGAGGTTCTTCACCATCATCTTCGAAGAGGTCATCACCAAGATGATCCCCCACGTCGTTTAAGTTACCAGCAGCATCTTCTTCATCGTCAACTACTGCTGTTTCCTCGCTATTTTTCATAATATGAAAAAACTTTATTGAAACAATTTGTACATTTGATCTAGAGGAATGAAAGTGTTCCTATATATTTTTCTGATACCTCAAGTTTTTGACTTTGTGCGAAAATTGATCCTTGTGGGATACCATATTTCATGCTATTTTTCATAATATGAAAAAACTTTATTTAAATAATTTGTACATTTGATCTAGAGGAATGAAAGTGTTCCTATACATTTTTCTGATATCTCAAGTTTTTGACTTAGTGTCAAAATTGATCCTTGTGGGATACCATATTTCATGCTATTTTTCATAATATGAAAAAACTTTATTGAAACATTTTGTACATCTGATCTAGAGGACTGAAAGTGTTCCTATACAATTTTTTGATATCTCAAGTCAGAGTGAGGACCACTCACCCTACACCTCAATAATGTTCTAACTCACGTTTCACCACGGCTTGGTCGATCTCGGCTTTGGTAGGCTGGGTCGGGTGCACGTCGGCTTCTACCTGTGGCTCGAACACAACTCATTTTCTCGGCTAGGCTGGTCGTTTCCGCGTGACTGGTCTATCTGCGGATTCTGCGGCTCGTACACAACTGCTCTTCCGACTAGACTCTAGTCGGGAGCTCACCTGGCTATTCCCCCACCAAAGTTCAATCAGCGCTGCGCGACTCGTTTTCGGTACCTAACAAATATTTGTAAAGTGCACACTTACTCTGGTGACGTCAGATTCGGCTGCGACACGATCTAGTCTCTGGCGGCCCTCGGTCACGATCTACTCTGGCTAGTCCTCGGTCGCCGCAACTGCATCTCCTCTGGTCTGGGGACGAACTGAACTTACGTTGTGATTCTGTCTCCTTGATAGCTGATCGAGTCGGAACTTCACTCTCGCGGAGAGGGAGTTGCTGTCTGACTGAACTCTGGGCATGGTGGGGTCCAGGAATAACGCTTACTCAATCGGGACGCGTGTATACTGAGGATCTTATATACACAGGGATAAGTCATGGAATATATTTAAAAAAGAATGGTATTTTTAGGCCCATTAATAACGGAGATATACATGAACACTTGTTGCTTCTACCTTGCTTATAACTAGAAAATAGTTACTTCGTTACACTGTCAGGAAACGAAAGAAGTCCTCGATATTAGATAAATTTAAATTCATAGATGAAAAGGCAAGTCCTTATAGTATTAACAGATAATTAGATAAATTTAAATTCATAGATGAAAAGGCAAGTCCATATAGTATTAACGGATGGAAAAACCTGCATTTTCAAAGGTGTCGAGTACACAATCATCTACAGACGGAGAGGTGGACCTTATCACGTTAAGTAAGAGATTGGCTGCCTTTTCGTAAGAATCAGAAGCACGTGTCAGATGCTTTGTCAGATGCAAGGTAGAATTTATTCGAAAATATTAAAAAATATGGCAAACCAACAAAAAAAAAGTATAATTTTATGGTAAGATATCAAAGGCTTTCGAAAGAAAAAATACTCGAGAAATAAACCTCTATTATCAACCCCGCCTCCCCCACCTGGGATGATAAACGGAAATTCCTAACAATACATTTATTTTGATGCCTAACCCAGAATTTTTATATTTTTCATTGAGAGATATAATCAGTTTGAATGTTTTTCACTGCCAAACTTTTTCTTTATTGTCTTTCATGAGTGAGATATGATTTTTCAAAAACATTTAAATTAATATTCAGACGTGAAACATTTTTTGGTGCATAACCCAAAATTTTTATATATTTTCTTGAAAGATATGATCAGTTTGAATGTTTTTCACTAACAAACTTTTCCCTTATTATCATTCATGAGTGAGATATGATTTTTCCAAAAAATTTAAATTAATATTTAGACGTGAAAATTTTTTGGTGCATATCCCAAATTTTTTATATGTTTCCTTGCAAGATATGATCAGTTTGAATGTTTTTCACAAACAAACTTTTTCCTTATTATCATTCATGAGAGAGATATGATTTTTTTTAAACATTTAAATTAATATTTAGACGTGAACATTTTTTGGTACATAACCCAAATTTTTTATATGTTTCCTTGGAAGATATGATCAGTTTGAATGTTTTTCACTGACAAACTTTTTCTTTATTATCATTCATGAGTGAGATATGAATTTTCAAAAAAATTAAATTAATATTTAGACGTGAACATTTTTTGGTGCATAACCCAAATTTTTCATATGTTTCCTTGCAAGATAGGATCAGTTTGAATGTTTTTCACTGACAAACTTTTTCTTTATTATCATTCATGAGTGAGATATGATTTTTCCAAAAAATTTTAATTAATATTTAGACGTGAAAATTTTTTGGTGCATAACTCAAATTTTTTATATGTTCCCTTCAAAGATATAATCAGTTTGTATGTTTTTCACCAACACATTTTTTATTTATTATCATTCATTAGTGAGATATGATTTTTCAAAAACTTTGAAATTAATATTCAGACGTGAAACATTTTTTGGTGCATAACACAAATTTTTTATATGTTCCCTTGCAAGATATGATCAGTTTGAATGTTTTTTATCAACAAACTTTTTCCTTATTATGATTCATGAGTGAGATATGATTTTTTCAAAATTCAGTTAGTAGTATATTTGAACCGCTTCTGGGCCCTCCCTCACCACTATGCCGACTGGAGATTTTTGTCACTATGAATATATGCAATACGTAGGTGTGAATCAAAACTATTACTCACATGGATCATTTTGTTCTAAATCACACCATCGCATTATGTTACGAAATGATTTCCATATTTATAGTTAATTTGGCAAAGTTTATGTAGGTGACATAGAACTATATACTCATCTGGAGAAGACATCGGTTGGAAGAACACTGTGTTCTCAACACTTCTTATTCCTATGAAATTTGCAGAGTTAACTCCTGGGAGGGATATTTACTCCCTCTCCTTCTACGGTGGTTTTTTGTCATGTTCTCCTGCGCATGTACCAGTCGGTTTGTTGGTATAAAACGTGAAGTCACATCAACATCAGCACCATTTCTATCCACATTCCATTGATATATCACACATTCCTCCGAGCTAAATAATCATGCACTCACTACCAAATTTATCTGTTGAAGAAGGTGCATTGTCATGTACTCCAACAAATGGTGAGTTTGGTTTTGAAAATATTCCGGTATATCACTTGTCATCCCAAGATTCCACCGATGACTTCAACATCGAAGCTTATCTAAAGATGACAGATAAACCGGAATCTTCAGAAAGTGCTGATCCAACCCTTTCACAGCTGTCACTACCCGAATGCCCTCCACTCCTCTCTCCTCTTAGTGTTGATTATAAACCGAAACCATCTAAGAGGAAGGGTACATCTACTGTTTCTAAACCCAAGAAAATAACTAAGGGTGTACGGAAACCCCGTAAGAAGAAGGTAGATGACACCTTAAAGAAAGTGATGGGTGATTTGGGAAATGTATCGCTTCATTCTTTCGGTCCACTGCAGTGCTGTGGGGACATGTTGAAGAAAGCCAAATGCCGCATCGTAAAAGCGAAGGCCACCATCGTCAAATGCGATGACGATATTCAAAGTAGCAGCATAGACGAGGTGGCTCTTCAGGAGCTCGATGCAAAGATTGCATCAACAAAGGTTGAACTGATCAAAATGTGTGAACATGCAGATAAACTCCGTAACAAAATCATACAGAATAATGAGTCCACCCATTGTTTGAAAGTGCAAGCTGAGATGGAGCTTCAGGAGTCCACTAAACTTTTCGATACGGCAGCATCTGTACGTGAAAAGTGGCGAAAAGAGTTTGATCATGATCTTCAATCTGATACTGATTAGCTCTGAGGATTATGAAATGTCATCAATGTTGTGAGTTGAAAATATATAAGCGGGAATGGGGTATGCATTTAAATTGGTTTGGCATACACAGAACGTTGCGATTGGCTGGGGCAACGTTTACCGCTACTACAATATTTTTTTCAATTTAGTCTACTTGAAATGACAACTCAACATCAATTTCACCACTTTATTCAACAAAACATTAAAGTTGATACATATTTAAACCATGTCACGTTTATCAATCCATGAATTGTGTTCAATGGGAAGACCTAACCGCTTCACATATAGTTTATCTTTTTTACTCTTCAGCACCTTCTCGACGAGATAAATGTCAGGATTTTCCGTTTTCAATAACTCTTCTTCATAAAAACATCCTCTAATCGGTTTTCCATCCATATCTTCAATGATATACGTTGTGGGATATGTCCTATTGATTTTAATGATTTTGAATAATTCAGTTGTGAAATTTGCAGTATATCCTTTTTCGAAAATATTTTTGTACTTGCTTATACGAACAATGTCATTCATTCGGAATTTGGGCAGTTTTTGTTTTCCTCGAATGACTTTGGCAACTTTAAATTTCAGTTATGTTGTTGGTGTAACATTAATTGGTTCTATACCAGTTGTACGATGCACTTTATGGTTATATTTTCTTGTTATAATAGGAAGAATGTCTAACCACTTGTTGTGTCCCATCGCTGAAAATTCCCTATAAAGCCACGTCTTTATTGTTCGAATTACTCTTTCTGCTATGGCCGCCTTCATTGTGCTGAATGTTGAATAATGATTGATTTTATATTTACCCATTAGAGATGAGAAAGTATTGTTGAAAAACTCTTTTCCCTGATCGCTTTGTAGATGTTTCGGAGAATAGTAGGCTTCTTTCAGCACATCTTCCATTGCATCAGTTACAGCACTACCTGTTTTATTTTTGATCGGTTTTGTCCATAGATATTTTGAGTAGCAATCAATTACTACAAGAACATATCTATATCCTTTATTATGTTTAGCATAGGGTTGTAATTCGGCAAAATCTATTTGCCATAGATCTGCAAAACCTTTGAGGGTGGTGGTTCTTCTGGTGAAATTACGTCTTGCCGGTGTATGTAATTCATTGACAACTTGTCGTTTGAGATCACTTATTCCATTGTCCATCCTCTCACAATGACTGCTTCACTTTGTTTCCGTGTAAAAAATGATCATTTTCTTGAATGTTTCAATATATTATACTTTCCTCACGTAATTCTTCAATTATTGAAATTATTTCATTGTCGTGTCCAGTATGTCCAGCTGATTTCGAGGATATCAATAGTCGTAAACGAGCGACTAACTCTTTTGGTGAATTCCAGTATACATAATTCGCAGGTTTGGGATCATACCTTTTTTGTATCCGATTGATAGATAATGTGATAAGTTTAGTACTGGTTTAATAACTTCACGGAATTTTTTAGATTTCGTATGTTTGAAACCATTCCTCAGTTGATGTTGTTTGTATGGTGCATTCGTGACTCTCAATATCTTAGCATATGTATGAAGAATTCCATCATCACTGACTTCAGGTGGGTTTTTCAAAAAAATCATATTATATAACTCCGGACTACTTGGGAATTCATGTTTTTTTGTTTTATTGGCATTCCAAAATAAAATATTTCCACCACTGAAATTAACATTGAGACTTCCCATTTTAAGTTTTCCCGTAGCAGGATCTGAACGGATACCAAATATTGTGTCATAGTCACCATTGTTTGTTTTGACATTTTCCAAATGCATCTTCAAAATATCTTCAATATTGCCTTCAGAAAGGGAGGAATAGTCCGAGTTACCTATTCGAGATGATGATGGTGTTTCGAATATAGACGTTTCACCGAATTCTTTGATGGTGTCACTGTCAGCAGACGAGGTGTCACTACCAAATTGATTCTTTCCCATAGGAGTACTCCTAACTAGAGTAGAGTGTGAGTTCACTTGCTTCGTCATTGATTGTCGTAGTGGTGGTGGTAGTTGTTTCGTTGCAGCAGCTGAAGATAGAACGTTCAATGGCTTCATTAGGGGATCGTAGAATTTTTCAAGTGCTATTCGATTTTCAATAAGTCCACTCTTGATAGAGTTAAATTTCTGGCGTACAGCTTCTGTTGTCTCAACTAGTTGACGTTAAAAATTCAATGCATTGTTTTTATCATCAACAACTGAATCGTTCTTCATTTTGTTCTACAAGAGAGATTACACCACTGAAGTAACCTGTGTGCAATACAACGATCGATTGAATGTGGATTGCAGTGTCATGGATATATAAAACTATCAAATCCCATGCGATATCTACCTTCGTGCATTTTTCTATCTTTATCAATGACCATAAATCCATATTGATCCTCCCAACATTTAACACACATCAGTTGAAATTGTTTGAATGTTACGTCGGGTGACACGTGATCGGAATAAATATGGTGTAGATTCGTTTCATCTTGTTTGAACATTACGATAAAGTTGGTATTATCTCGCACTAACTGTTTGGGCACTCGTGAATATGTTTGAGCAATGTAAAAACAGTCAACATCTTTATGGCGTCCCATACAGAAATATGATCTTATAATGTCCTGTTTTTCACATATTACATCATCGAAAATGAAAACAGAATATGGTTTGGCATCGGTCGGTTCCACTATTTCTGCATTATTACTGAACGTAAAAAAACCCAACCCCTTTATAGGTTCCAATACATTCCGTAGGAATTGATATTTGGGTTGATTGAGTGATTTCGAATAGAGATAAACGTTTGTGAATCGCAGTCCTTGTGGATGTGTTAAGAGAGAGATCATGGCATTCGTCTCTCCACAATTCGACGGTCCGATAATGAGTCCTCGAACAGATGATGGAAGTAGCGGACCATGCCGCAACACTTTCTGTCCATTCAATCCACAACCGAATTTTTCATCTAAATTATCTACAGCAAACTTTTCTTTCTGCTTCACAATGCGCATCGTACCGTGGTTGGAGACTATGTAAGCGATGATATGTTGTGAACGTTTCATTTAAATGAGTACCATCAAACGAAACGGATGTGTTCGTGGTAGATGCAGAAAAAACGGTCGTGGATTCGTTAATAATTTGATAAACAAACTTTCGTTCGAATTACATTTACCTGGAGGATATCAGTACTGTGGACCTGGTACAAAATTGGAAAAACGTTTAGCCCGCAAAGATACTGGAATCAATAAATTGGATATTGTATGCAAACAACACGATATTCAATATTTGAATCATCTTACTGATCTCACAGCGAGACATACGGCAGACAAAGAACTCGAATACGCAGCTTGGAATAGGGTTAAATCGAAAGACGCTGGTATTAAGGAAAGAGCAGCTGCCCTACTCGTTACCAACATTATGAAAGCAAAGAGACGTTTTGGTATGGGTTGTAGTACTACTATGAAGGGAAAGAAGAGGAAGCAACCGAAGAAAAAGAAAAATAAACTCAGAAAAATCGCCTTCGGTTCTGGAGTGGTTCATAAAGTGCGGAATGTATTGAAAACAGCTGGGGGTGAGCAATTTGTGACGAATAATAGGAAAAAAGCTACCGTAGTGGCATTGCATGCGGCACGTAAATACCTCAAAGCTGCCGGTGGGAAGAAACCAATCCGCACACCACGCATAATTCCAATTCCTAAGGTTGGGGGGATTCTACCATTGATACCGATTTTTGCAGGATTGTCCGCGCTAGGAAGTTTAGCGGGTGCTGTTGCAGGCATTACCAGAGCTGTGAATGCAGCAAAAGCAAGCAGAACAGCCCTGATCGAAGCGAATCGTCATAATGAGAAGATGGAAAGTGTGGCATTGGGTAAAAGTGGTAGTGGTATATACCTTAAACCATACCGTAAAGGACTCGGACTATACTTGAAACCATACAATCCAAAAAACTAATTGATTCCCTACCTCGAAGACCTCTCACCGACATCGATCTCAATTATTATGCCAAGAAAATGAAAATTCCATACTTTCGCGGTATTTTCATGCGTGATACATTACCCACTAGAGGTCCACGAAACTACGAGACCGCTATTGTCAATTTAGATGGAATAAGAGGATCGGGAATACATTGGGTGGCATACGGCAAATGTGGGAAAGACATTGCATACTTTGATAGTTTTGGAGATCTACCCCCACCAATAGAGTTGAATCAATACTTTCAGAAATGTCCGAAAGTGAAAATTCTATATAACTATGATCGCCAGCAGAAGTTCAACACAGTTTTCTGCGGTCACTTGTGCCTGAAGTTTCTCTCTGAATTATTATAAAATGGATACAACTCCAGCAATGACGCGAGAGGCTATTAAGGGGATGGGATTTTCACTCAAGATATATTCAAAATATCGCACTTTGACAAAAATGGATCAAGTGATGCTTGCAACTATGCCGAAGGAAGTGATGCTTGCATGTGCTGCACATGAGATTGCTCATGTTTGGGAAAAGTTACCCAAAAGTCTACAAGATGATGTCGACATAATGAAATATAGATATTGCAATGAACACCACAATCTTGACGGTGATAGCATTCCAGATTCTGATGTGAATGATGGTCCTACACCTCGAAAAATATTTTGCTGTTATTGCAATATAAATGATATGAATATTGGTGCTAATAAAAATAAACTGGATATTGATGAACCATCTCCGAAAAAGCGTAGGTTGTCTCAAGTGTGTTGTAGACAACAATAAATTGAAATGATATTCATAAAATATATCAGTCATGTCACGGAAGTTCGAACTACAAGCTGTCGGGACGAGTGTCTTGAGTGCAGACTTTTTCCCACCCATTGAATTGGATAGAAACAGTCGTTATGGATTGGGACTTTCAGGATTCTATGGATGCAACACAATCAATAATATAACTGAAAAAAACAATGTGATCAGTTTTAGAATCAGTGCTGACAGTTCACCAATACTTCAGAAATACACAATTGAAATTCCATGTGGTGCCTATGAAATAGATGAGATCAATGCAGTTATTCAGAAACATATCATGTTTAGATTATTTTCTGGTAATAATCAAAACGATACCAATGCAGATGATATATTCTACCTACATGCCAATAATAATACTTTCAAATGTGAGATGCGATCAAAATTTGAAATTGATCTTACTCATCCGAATTCCATAGCAAAGATGATGGGTTTCAATTTTGATAGATTTCAACCGAATCAGATACATGAATCCTCACTACCGATAAACGTAACAACTGTGAGACTCATCCGCTTAGATTGCAACATTATATCTGGTTCTTACATAAATAATGAAGAATCACATATTCTTTTTTCATTCGATATCGATGTGGAGCCTGGATTCAATCTCACGAAAGAACCACACAAGATTATATATATGCCAGTCAGTCCAGAAGGTCGTCAGTTGATTCACAACATCACAGTGCGTATTTTGGATCACAAAAACAATATTATTGATTTTGGAAGTACAGAAGAGATTGTTATAAATTTGGAATTGAAGAAAATCTAATAACTATTATGGGTTTTTGTTATAATAGACAGAATCGTGGAGGATTTCAAATCATTCCACAAACCGCTAAAAAGGAAGGTTCGACTAGAAAAAGGCTCATTCCAAAAGTGTACGCTAAACAGTTAGCACACCACGCTCTGTCAGTGAGAGATATCAAATTTTTGAAATCTATTGGACTGAAAGTAAGGAAAAATGGTGCTCGAAACAAATAGTGAAAAATTGAATATATTCGATGAGCCGATGATCGATCATTCCCTCACGAGTTTACATGAACACACATACAAACCATATGGATCACCATTGTTTAGGAACTCAGATGAAATCCGAATCGAAATCAATAATCAAGACGTTATACTCGACATTACTGTGAGTTTCATTTATATAGAGGGTAAATTCACACCTAAAGATGAAACGCAATCATGTTATCTCTCGAACAATGCAATCGCTTTCCTTTTTGATGAAATTTGCTACGAAATGGGTGGTGAACATGTTGCTGTCGTCAGGAAGCCGGGGATAACATCTACTATGAAGAATATGATTTCATTTGGACAATCACATGCCAACACATTATTAACAACTGGATGGGGACTTTCGGAAACGAAACAGGATATCTTGGACACAACCAGTCATGTATTTAGTGGTAAATTACCACTGAAATATGTGATGGGTTTCGCTGAAGATTATAACAAAGGTATCTTGAATGCCAAACAAGAAATAATTTTAATAATCGCTCGATCCTTCAAGAACTCATATATTGGTGCGGTTGATGCTGATTTGGAAATCAATAAAATTGAGTGGAAAATAAGACATATAGTGCCAGAAGATAAACACAAGCTCAAACTTTTGAATAGAATCAACAAAAATGGTCTGAATGCTAAAATCAAGTTGGCTTATCGCATGTGGGATCTCTATGAACTTCCATCACTACGTGGCACATCTTCAGATATATGGGCTATCAAGACAACCAATGCACTTGAAACACCTCGTTATATCATCATTGGGTTCCAAAGTAACACCACTTGGGAAGATAGGACAAAGGATATCACTAAATTTACATCTGCTGATATCAATAACATTCGAGTGTACTTGAACTCTGAAGTATACTCATATGAACGTTGGAATTTGGATTTTGATAAAAAAACTCGATACTTCAGCTTATTATGCCTATGAGAATTTTCAAAGAAGTTATTATGATAAAGATATGAGTGAACCTCTCATGGACATTGGGCAATTTCGACAAAATCCACTATTCATCAACGATTGTTCACATCAGCCGACTGCCACAAAATCATCAACGATTGATATTAAGCTCGAGTTTGAAACCAGGAAAGCCAACTTCCCGGCCAACACCAAAGTATATGCACTCATTCTGCATGATACATTTTTGAAATACAATGCATTGGATGGTTCAGTTCTCAGCAGATATTGAAGAAACACACACACATATTATGTATTTTTAATTATTCTCATTTGTATTAATTTCTTTTTCATTTATTTATGTAAAAGAGGAATAGATAAATATAACATGTATAAATAATATTATGTTTTTTATTCAAATATCGCTAGCTTACAATTCAATTAGTTTTAGGTATATGCAAACAATCTAAAATTATGTCTCCTCCTTCATCACTATCTTCTTGGCCGTCTTCGATTTCTTCATCGCTATGATCATCCAATTGGTACTTTTGGATGATCCCTTCAGGTAGATGTGGTAAGAGGCGATAAAGAAATCTTCTCAACTCGCACGCAATCATACTATTGCAGAGTTGATCCATATCCAAAGCACCATCTGAATATTGTTCGCAAAGATTCGCACTCCTCTTGTAGTTCTCGTAGTCTCGCAAGCAGTATTCAATTTGCTCTTCATCATAACACACGCCCAAGTCGTAATTGGTGGCATGGTGAGCGTCCTCACCCAAAGCATTCAGTTCTGATGACAACCTTTCAACGGCTGAAGAGATATCTGTGGCTTTGGTCCAATATTGGCTGGCATATTGCATCCACATCTTTCAAGAATGAAGCTATAATCAAGAGAAATTATTGAAATAACTATGCTACAAAAAATAATCAGTATTACTCACATTAGACTTTTGATTATGTCTCCACCGAAGAGTGTGTTTAACAATGTATGAAAAGTTTTATATTTTCCTTACAATTATCACCTATAATATAAAGAATCAGAATTAGCCTATGACAAGTGGAAATTATATATTACTATTATTCAGTGAGTTCAAATTTGACCAATGATCTCGTTTTCATGCCAACAATAGTCTGTTGACTTTGACCCAAATATGCTATCGTGTATTTACCACCAGAAGAATTGATATAAGTAACATCAGCATCTGTTAATTGTGCTGAAACACGTTTTGGTAGCCATGTTTTGAACACTGTATCATTACTCACATCCACCAATGTTAATAAGATTGATTTACCAAACCGAGTAGAACAAAATGATATAGTCTTGATTGGGAAAGCTTCATTCAGTGGCAAAGATGATATTACTCTTTACTCTAACACTTCCATCTCTTCTTTAATTATAGAATTGAGCTTTTGGAAATCCACCTTTGGAACTGACATGATGAAAATATATAAGGAAAATATAAATAATTTTCAATAGAAAAACACACTCACTGATCTCTCTCTCTCTCTCTGTGTAGGCACTGAATAACTTCACTACTCTTGCTGACTACTCAACTGCTAGGTATACAACTTCTGATTTCATGTCACCATACCCACTTCTTTTATAATAGATAGTGAAGCACCCCCACCACAGACTCATGCACCGCGTGTGTGTTGCAAAGACCCCACCATGCGCGAGTTTGCATTGCATCGATAGAGGACGGAGAGTAAATAGTAGTCGCTACATCACCACAGTGTATGGGTGTGTGACGTCAGCGGACCCACCATGTCGAGAGCGAGTATCTGACACACATCAGTGGATCGTCGTGCGCTTAGCGCTGACGTCACGCGACCTCTCCCCCCACCACCATCGCAAGGTTTACATCACGGGAGAGGAATCAGAGCTAACATATCTGGCTGGATCTCCGTGGTATGCAGACGTGTACCTTCTCCATACTTTGGTGTAGATTTTCATGTGTACTCCACAAGAATCATACACAGTAGCTGAGTAGGTATACATGCAGGTAATTCAAGGCATGGAGGTAAAAAAATATATGTACTTACAAAAAGTACTTGTCCGTGTATGAAAAAAATTCCAAGACATCACATTGTCATCTCAAGGTCAAACACAAACCCTGAACACCTCTTCCAACAATATAAATCAAGGTCAAACACAAAATTTCAAAGGCATCTCTAGGGCATGCCAAGGTCATAGACCTACACAAAGGTACCTATGCACCAAGGTCATCCCTGAAGGTCACCACAAGGTCAACGATGACGTCATAGTGGAGGGGGGAGGCCCAGAACCGGCTCAAATCTCCTACTCGTAAAGTAATACTTTTTCGCACAAATCTTATCCGCACGGGGTGCGGAAAACGGTAACTTTACGCACGCAAATGTGTGCGAAAAAGTATACTACTTCACGCTCGTTGGAAAATTAATTATTTCAGGAGCCTCTCAAAGAAATCTTCATAGTTTATATGGCATGAAATCTTAAGCTTACCTGCATCTAGCCATCCATAGCGTATGTCAAAGAGTGTATCCACCTCGAACTGTATCGTCTCAAACATCAACAATTTGTTTGAATAAAATTAACCAGACAATGATTAAATTAACCGACATTTGTCAAACCAGCGTATGTCATCATAAAAGCTGATAGAAATAAATAATTTTGTTGTTTTTGTAAGGTTAATAGCCTATTCGACTGTTTAGCATGGACCTATAAATTATTGTACTGGACCAAGCTGTTTACATCCTGGTTTGAAGTCGTGTATGGCCACAATCTGTAGTCGTGATATTGAGTTGGGCGTTGTCACATCGCGTAGGTAATAAGTCTTTATCATAGACAAAATTGTGCCACTATACGTATTCCATTCTATTACAATCGAAGAATGAAGAATGGTGATGGTGACATTATCACGCAACTCAAACCTGTATTACTTACAAGTTTGAAAATCCAAACTATCAAAAAAAATCATTACTTGCGTCTTCAAATGGTTGTGAAGAAATTATTGTATCTGGACGTTTGTCAACGCTGTCGAATATCATTGTTTATGTTTTTCACAAAGTAAACTTCTGACAGTTCTGTCATGTTCTGTAATTGATTTTTTGTGGGATTATTGCTGAAATAGTGGTTTTTGAACTCATTCGTGATATATAGTGGCAGCACAATAGTGAGAGAATCATAATGGTGCAATCTTGTTGGGTATGCAAACAATCCATGTGTTCGAACCCGAATATCAGATTCCATTCGTAAGTACCATAGGCGTTACAGTGGGTATCAATCTGTTTTCGCCGAATAAAATGAAATTAATACGTGAGATAATGAAATAGATACCTCACGAAACATTTAACTTCATCAGTTTTTTGGACGATGCATTAAAACAAAACTAACTCTAGGTGGTACCAACAAAATCATAAAACTCGTAAAGGAAGTAAAACAAATAAATTTCTACCTATATTGACAAATTTTCATATTAGAGCTTAAAATTGTAATATTATACAGTGTGGACGTAAATAGTCTCCCCTGTTAACTTTTGAACGGTCCGACGTACACATATGGGACAAAAACAGTTTTGAATAGTATCACCGATACCACTTTTTTTTAAACCGGTTTCACTCATCATACCTATTCACAACACAAATCTTGCCGGCAAACACCATTTATCAACATCAACTCATCGACATAAGAAAATACAATGGCAGAATGGCGCTAACTAGTGACCAGTGAACTGATACGCTGACACCTGCACCCTGCACCTGCGCCCGCCAAAAAGTCCAAGAAATGTCTATTGAAATTTTGATCTATCTTTAGGTTTCCAGCTGATGTCACAGTAAAAGTGGCTTGGTTGAAAGAGTAGGGGATGAAATGTTCAACTGAATGTGTTCCAAAGTCTGTTAGGATTTGTTCCATTTATTTCAAAGACGCAGCATTCGAGATTAACCCAAGTAGAAGAATATTTTTGAAGAAAAGGTTTCTTTCTTTATTATGTGATGAATGGTATATCCCAAGAAATTTAGCTGCTTTCAGGGTAATTATTATCAGCCGTCAGATTTGTTATTTTCTATGAGTTATTTCAAATAATAACAGAGATTTGTATAAAAAAAAAAAAATATTACATATTTTCAGATTGAATGATTTCAGCAAGAAAAAATCGTCTACTGGTTTCACTGACACAGCTCCAGGTACAGATTCTGAAGAAATTGTTGATAACTCAAGTCCCCCACTGAAGAGGTGAGGACAAATTGAGAATAGTAAAAATTGTTAACTCAAATTTCGCAACTCAGTTTTCATCCACTTCAGGTTGTTTGGCTTTGAAATACTGACGATCTGACAGATAATATTATTTAGATCAATATCATATTTTCTGGTTTGAAAAATAGGACAGAATCCCGTAATTTTTCGAAAGAAAAAGTGAGTAGTATTGGTTGGTAGCAGTATCAAATCTATCTAATCTATCTATAGTTATTTATGCAACAAGTGCAAAAAGTAAATGTTTATTGCACTCGACGTGAAATTGTCCGACGAGGCCGTTAGGCCGAGTTGGACAACACGTCCAGTGCAATAAACAATTTTTGTACGATTTGCATACAACATTTTTTCTACGTTCATGCAAAAAGCAAAAAATGATTTATTGAGGTGCGGCACTAGGTGTAGGAAAATGAAAAGCGCAACTTGAATACTTTTTTATTAATATCGATTTGCATTGAAACAGGAACTAATACGTAACGAACAATTTAACTCAAACTTTATTTTTACCCTCAATGTTGAAAGTGAATGAACAATTGGTGCAATTTTCAATATAAATATTTCGTAGTGAAGTACCTATTGCCAATCTCACAGAATATCTGCTAAATATGTAGTAGGTTTAAACGTTTCTGTTTATCATGATGACAGCACGTTGAAGTAGAATGACAGATGAGTGCAATAAAAACTTTATTGCACTAGTGCAATAAAGAACTTCTTTTTCCACTGAATATAGTTCAATAAAGTTTTGCTTTTTGCATGAATGTAGAAAAATATCTTTAAAAGCAATTCTTGTATATTGATATTTTTATTCTGGCTGTCTCGGAAACAGCTTTAAAGATTTTAATAAAAATTTGTATCCATATAAGGTTTTAGTTTTTAAGTTCCTGCATACAGGCGATTTTCATGGAGAAACTCGATTCCAAATTTTCAAAAAATTTCCAGAAAAAACGACAATACAGGAATTTTATGATAATAACGCACCTAATAATAATAATAATGATGAGAATTTTCGAATTTGATTTCAATCGTCCGTATGATCTGAAATTGGGCACACATAAACCGATGGCAATACAAGGACTTAATTATAAAAGTTTAATTATAATGATAATAACGATAATGACATGAATTTTTTATTCAATATCCACCCACTTCTAATCATCCGAAAATTTTAAAATTTGGCATACTTACCAAGGACCGACGATAATATAAGAATTTTATTATATTAATGTTTTATTGATAATAATAATAATGAGAAATTCTTAACTCAATTTCCACCCACTTCCTATCCTCTGAATAATCTTAAATTTAGCACACACTGATGGCAATACATTATTCCATAATATCAATGTGATAATAATAATAATGACGAGAATTTTCAAATGCTGCTTTACATCAGTACACGTACTTTGTCTCTGCAAGGGCTCTGAACAATTTCGAAGGGCACACACAATATGTCTGAAATGGTCGCAGTGTAAAGGCTGTTAGCGCGGAAGCCAAAAATGAATCTAAGCTAATCTAATCTAGTAAAGATATCTTTAAGCAAAGTTTAAGGGAACACAACTTGATGCCATGCAGGGCAGCAACAAGGCCTTCATTGACTGCAGAACATTGCAGATCACAGCTTGATTTTGTTCGTGCACACCCTCATTGGCGGGAAGCTGAATGATGTCGAGTGCTCTTCACTGATGAGTCAATATTCTGTTCCATGACCAATAACATACGAATGCGGGTCTACAGACGTTTAGGAGAACGCTACAATCAATGTAACACACTGTAAATCATTGCGTTTGGCGGAGGATCGATAATGATTTGGATTTGTATGAATTTGGAGGCACGTATGAAACGTATGAAACGTAGTCATTTATGAAGCGAATTTGACAACAATATGTATCCCAAATTCCTGAACCCCATGTTGTCTGTTCTTTTGTTCCATTCATTGGTGAAGAATTCATATGATTGCACGACCATACGAGACCACACGGCCCGCTAATATTTCCAGGCGATCTTGCCCGCGAGAATTTCTGATACGAACCCCATCGAACATATACAGGCCGTTTCTTTTATCATGTGGTAACATTGTTATATTCTAAACCGTAACAAATACGAAGACGATTAAATGGGAGAAAAGGTAACTATTGTGGAGAACAGTACAATGGTCAAAGAAAATTTACATGGAGTCTCGCCCTTCCCGAGTTATACAGGGAAAACTAAAAATCCTGTTATTTGTTTTTTACCAATAGAATTGTTATTTCTGAAAATATAAAAAAATGGTAAAGGAAAGTTTTAATGTATTTAAAATGTACTATAAAAATGTAACAATGAATCTTTGATTAAACGTTTCGTGTCAACTCGGCCACCATCAACATTTCTTTTCAAATACGGACCTGTCTGTTTTAGTACAAATATTGATAAAGCGATAAAATCACAATTCAGTGGTAGATCACACTTGATATTTTTATAACGTTTCATTTAAAATAACTAACATCATCAGTGACAACAATTTTTAATTACGGTCCTGTCGTTAGGTCGTTTATGGATTCCACAAAACCTAACTCTCCGATATAAAAATTATCAGTGACGCTTTGAATAAATGTTTCTATTAAAATTATGTTTACACTATAATAAAAGATATCTGTAGTTTCAGAGACGAACGATAGCAATTTACCTCGGAAATAAACTTACTTAAGAGTAGAAGAAATCAAACAAACAGAAAACAATTTATTTCATATTGAATTTTTGATTGAAAATAAAACCAATACAGAAAATGAATTCTTCATGATAAACTACATTAAATGCTCGAATTGCCGACCTCTTTATGAATGCACATAAGTTGTCTGTCCATACAATTTCTGTGGCAATTTTCTAGCATGATGGGTGTAATGCTATTACATGCATCTCTTATTTTTTGTTTGAGATGGTCGATATCTGTACTAGTTGTCGAAAAAACTTTATCCTTTGTGTATCCCCAGACAAAAAAATCTAAAGGAGTCAGGTCTGGGGATCGAGCTGGCCAGGCAATTGGTCCATTGTTTCCAATCCATTTTCTTGGGAATATTGCATCTAAATGTTCCCTTACTATTGCTGCATTATGGGGAGGGGCACCGTCTTGTTGAAAATATTGTATTTCACGGCGGATGTTCAGTGGCAATTCATCTAAGTAGCCATCAAACTCATTGGATAAACATTGTAAATACATTCCACCATTCACATGCTCGTCGTAAAAGAAAGGACCTAGTATGTTTGTTCCCAAAATTCCCAACCAAACATTTATTCCGAACCTTTCCTGGAAATTAGTTTCTCTATGTAAATGTTCATTTGTATTATTCCACCTATAATGGTTGTTTCTGTTAAACCAACCATTGTTGGTGAATTTTGATTCGTCCGTCCATATTATTTTATTACAAATATTTCCAACTTCCCTATTTCTACGTCTTAACCACATCGCAAATCGTACTCTCCTTCCGTAATACCTTTCATTGAGGTGATGAACTTTGCGTATCCTGTAGCATTTGTATTTGTTCTTTTTCAAAATATTTCTTGTAGATTTTACAGAAATCCCTAGTTCGTGGGCAATATCTCGTAAAGAACAAATTTGATTAGCAATATTTTTGTAACTGACCAATCCTAAATTGAAAAAAAATATTTTCGTCACTTTGTCTTTATGAAGTAATATTTGCATACCTAAAACATTTATTTGGTTACGCATACTTCCAGTAACAACACATTTTCTAGTTCTATTTCTATCAAATGCACCACAGTCTCTCAAATTTCTTTCTAATCGTCTAAACATTTGAATGTTTGGAATACGACGATTTGGGTATAGCTCACCATACATATTTTTTGCCAAAAGAGGATTTCTATTTGATTTTGCATAAGCAAATAGCGTATCAGTCCTTTCGTCATTTGAATACATCTTTGATATGACTGAGTGTATAAACGACTGACAGTTCTTAACACGTATCAACAACTCATTTATTTGTCCTGCCATAGAAACCAAGCAAAGCCTACTTGTTTAAGAATGGTAAATGAAATGAGATGCTATTTAATTGTACCATATCACACAATAGTCGTATTTTGACCAAAAACTAATATTTTCGTTACTTCCAGGATTGAGAATTATAGAAACATTCAGTATGATAATTGATTCAGAAGAAATCAGCCTTGAAACAAGGATTTCTGTAATACAAAAATGCCCAAGAAGGAAAAATACGAATGTTCGTTGTGTTGGGGTATCTTCTTATTGAAATTATTGGGTGAAGTCTGAAGTATGCCAATAGTTGAATAGGTTTTGAAGAAATCAAAATAATTTACAAAAGAACTAACGACAGGACCGTAATAAAAAATTATTGTCACTGAGGATGCTAGTTATTTTAAATGAAACGTTATAAAAATATCAAGTGTGATATACCACTGAATTGTGATTTTATCGCTTTATCAATATTTGTACTAAAATAGACAGGTCCGTATTAGAAAAAAAAATGTTGATGGTGGCCGTGTTGACACGAAACGTTTAATCAAAGATTCATTGTTACATTTTTATAGTACATTTTAAATACATTAAAACTTTCCCTATAAATTTTTTTATATTTTCAGAAATAACAGTTCTATTCGTAAAAAACAAATAACAGCATTTTTGGTTTTCCCTGTATAACTCGGGAAGGGCGAGACTCCCTGTAAATTTTCTTTGACCATTGTACTGTTCTCCACAATAGTTACCTTTTCTCCTATTTAATCGTCTTCGTATCTGTTACAGTTTAGAATATAGCAATGTTACCACATGATAAAAGAAACGGCCTGTATATGATATTCTTGGGAGATGAATTAGAACCCTGCAGCAGCCCAAAGTTACTTTGAATGAGCTGAGGGACAGTTTAGTGAATTTGGGAGACATAATGGAATAAGGACTCTGATATTGAGTATTACAGGCGGTTATCATTGCTCGAGGAGGGAACTCGAGAAATGAGCAAATCATTTCAGAATATAAAACAAATTCTTCATTTTTATTTTATTGTTTTTTTTGTGAAACTTTGTACGTACTTGATTTTTTATATCTTCTAGAAAAAAATCTTAGTTTGATTATCAGTATTGTGAATTTTATTTGCATATTGTCGTAAATACATTAAAATTTTATATTTCTGAATTTGAATAATATGCGCTGAAAATTTCTTTGGAATATTTATTCTTCACAATATTCATTTATTTTAATATGTATAAGAACATGTATTTATTGAATATATAAATTACCATTTTTTAGTAAATGCATTTTTCTTCTTTTTTTTTCAGTCGACTGTCTCCAGCTTTCCATTAATTGAAAACGAGAGTCCTAAAAGTCTTATTTTTTTTGAAAAATTTGTGTACCTAATTTTCTAAGGATCTATAGTATCCTAGTCAACGAAGTTTTTATGACATCAGGTATGTCAAATGAGTTTTTCTATCTCACAAAGTCCCATCGGATGTATATTCTAACACTTTCCTTGATATTTTCATCATTATTTCAAATTCAGCATTTTTTCTGGTGATTGAACCCTATTTTCAGCAAATGCGTGCGCTCCTGTCTGTTGTGGGAAGGTCACAGTCCATCGCTACCTTCTCTCTTCCCCGCAGCCCGCGCGCCTAAAAACAGAGCGACTTCTAATCACTCCGTGTCGTAGGTATGGCAATGCTGATTCCATCTGTATTTATACGATATTATACGTCCATGGTTTTTAGCAGAAGAAATATTAGTGGACAGTCAGATTTGAAAATTGAATGTTTCTATGTTTAGGGAATCACTGGCCCACTCTATGCGACGTTTTGATTGGTTGTATATGCAATCGTCTTCGTTTATATTGTTATCCACGCAGTACATAGAATATATGCATTACTATCGCTCGCATGTGATATACTACAACAGTTTGAAGGATTTGAAGAAAACTTCTTTGGCAAGGAATATTCCCGTTAGAAAAAAGAAAGAAAGTGGGACGTTCAGTAGGTCTCAAGGTTAACGATAAAAATATTGAAATATTGAACTCGTCAAGTTGATACCAGTAAAACATCTAAGTGAGGGATGAAGGACGATAGGAAAACTGCAGTGGATAAATTGTGTCGTTATTTGAATTGAAGCAATCGTGAGCGCGGTCACTAGGATTTGGATAGCACGTTGAAAGATTATATTAAAGGGGTCAGCCGATTGAAGGTAAGAACAAAAACATAAGAAGAGCATCAAGCAAGGAAAAAGGTGAACATGGTATCGTTGATCATGTAGATTTATCTTTTCTGAGAAGATATTTTTCTTACCCAAGAGAGGCAATATTAATATTCTGTTATCAAATTTGGCAAATTCTGTGATGGTCGTGAAGAATATATATTTTAAATCAGTGTGGCTTCTCACTACTCGTTTTCAAGACAGTATACTCAGTGAATAAGATGATCAAAAGGCAAACTCTGGTGACCATTTTATTGAAGGAGAACTGTTATCGTGGAAGTTACGAGTTATTCGATAATTTTTGAAAATATTTTATGAATGTTTATGTAGGTAGAACTGATTTTTATTATTAATATTTAACAGAAAACAACATGGCTAAAACCATGCTGGATATTGAACTACATCTAATAGATATTGTGAAAAAGATCCTATATAACTTGAACGAAGGAATCCGAAAGTGAAAATTTGCATTTTCATTCAGACAGTTGAAATAAAATGAAGCTATTTTTCGTAATGTCTAACACAAAACAACTACTTCCCCAGCTAAATCCACTCTGGAATAGAACTACACCCGACAGATATTGTGAAAAGAACGTAACTTGTTGTTTTCTGTTAGATCCTATAAAAAATAGCTTAATTTCATTCAAATTTTTCTCCAGAGGAAGTTTGTTTCAAGAGTTATCTTGAACGATGGAATAAAGAGACTAAAGTTTCTTTCAGTCACAGATGATTTACACATCTGATTTTGATGAACCAATGATATTGTAACTGTCGCTAAATGTTTTAATGCTGATATTCTTCGAAAATATTTCAAGAATGTCCAAGTAATATTGGAACAATATCGCGAAACGTTCATATTTTTCCCGCAATATTACGATCGAACATTTTGCCAATATTTTGATATTTTACCTAATAATACCCCAATATAAGTGCTACAGCAATTTTGAAACAATATCGCTTGATGTTTGAGGATAATATTGCATTCAGAATATTATGTTCAAGTATTGTTGGACCAATAACAGAAAATATTCACATTTTTGTCTGGCCAATATCACGTTAGAATGAATTTTTATATTAATTATAAATATTAACATAATATTGTGCAAAAAAATAACCATTATTATCCCAATATAAATATGCTGCAACGTTATTCTCAATGTTTTGATGCCAATATTGCTTCGAGAATATTTTGATCTATTTTTTTTTAAATTTCGTTGATTTTTTTTTATCAAATGCACTCGAAATATCAAGTATAGGTGCGGATCTGAATGGTACACTTATCTCGATAAATTTGAACGGTTTGATTTGGAGCAATGGGACAAAAATAATTTGATTGATATTACTGATACTACTTTATGAGAGAAGATACATTGCAATTACTCGACAGATGGCGCTAGGGACACAACTTGAAAATTTCAAAAAGGAAATACCTAGATCGAAATTGTGAAAATACGTATCAACAACAATCAAAGAAAAAAAATGTTCCGAAGGATAATTTGCCTTTTGCCTTATGCCATTTGAAAATTTCAAATTGATGTGCCCGCCGCACCATCTATCGTGCAATCGTAATATTTTTCATTCCAATCAGTAGTATCAGTGATACTACTTAATATAGTTTTTGATGTGTTCAAAAGTTGAAGGGAGAGGGACTGAAAAAAGCCGCTCTGTATAACAAGAATAGTTAAATTCGTTAAGCCTTCATCTTTCAAACAGAAACTTCGTCTATGGATATCAAATGACCAAAATTTTTAACAAAGATATTAGAAAATAGGCTTGTGCAACTGTTATCGAACTAATTTTGATAATTTTTCCATGTATCGTAGTTAAATGGAAGAGTAGACCTTGATATACTTCGGTATACCAAGTGTCTGAATATCGCTCTGAGAATTTTTCCACAAATTGTTCATTGTTATAACGAAATGTTCATTGTTATAACAATATTTTCGGTGCTTTGTGGAATAAGAAAAGACATAAATTATTATTATCATTATCAAATTCGGAAATTCAATTATGTTCCAAATTTCGATAAATCGCATTCGGCGAAAACACTTTGATACGTGGTCGAAACCTCCTTGTATTGTCCTGTGAAATATGAATTTCCACCAGGCACCCAATTTTTGAAATCGTAGGAATTGATTCTCTCATGAAATATTTCTCTAGATTAAATTCCCACGTGAAACAAGAAACGAGAGAACTGCTATTTTTGAACACCGTAGGAAGTCAATTCCTAGGAGTTTCGTTTTGGGACGTATGTCTTGCATGCGATCATAGAAGAATTTTGTTTGACCAATTAAAAACTAGGATTTTTGGTGACACGCATTTGAATTTGACGTTTGCAGATACGATTTTTGCTAGGTTTTGTAATAATTTCCTGGAAATAGACGTCAACAGAAGATTCATAAGCAGCAAATGATGCAGAACTAGAATTGGTAAATTTAAGAAAAATTGGACTCATAATATCGCAAAAGAAAGGTGGGAGAGTATTGCCATTATATTGAATGCCATGACTGGGGAACATAAAATTGGGGTTTGCTGAAAAAAGGTATATGTTGGTAGAATCATACATAACAGATAACGTGAAGCAAAATTTTCCTATCGTATATAGAGTTGGCAAGATCTGAAAAATCATGCAAATAAAAAGAATAGGGACGCAAAAAATTATAATAAACTGAACCGACGGTGGCCCACCAAGAACATTCACTTATAATGAATGGATGAGGAATTCATAAAACACAGCAGTCTATTATTTCATCTGCATGGGATATCCAAGGCCATTGAAAGTTAGTTCATTTTGTCATCGCGAAAACTCGGCAGGGAGGTTTGCAGCTTATCATCGATTTCTAACAAGAACTTCTGAAAAGTGTCCTTAAATCTGAAGTGTTTCACAAATTGTCGTTCACTTGAATTGTGGAACGAATTTTGGTCTTGCAAAAAATTGTGTAATGCTTTAGCCATTCTAGCCTCCAAATTGTTCAAAACCATCCCTTGTACAATATCCATACCTATACCTACCCGAATAATAGTAATTTCATCAATACAAAGAAAAACTCTTCAAGTTTCTTTAACCTGAAAACTAAATTCCTAGAAACATTTTCGAATTCTCCTGAATTGGATACTAGGAATTTCATCTGTCACTATCAAGAGAAATATATCTCTCGTGATATTTCAAAAATAGCTATTGCTCGAAATTGAGAGAAAATGACGTCATATTTCTCTAGAGAACCAATTCCGACAATTCAAAAATTGGGTCACTGCACAAAAAAATGTCGCTGCTATTTTATTGACGTCTATTCAGACAAATGTGATCTGACTGACATTCAAGAGATATTTAAGTCGGTAAAATTCTACAGGACGTATTTTCCCTCACTAAGGGTGCATTTTCATGCATACGAAATCCGATATCCGGAATGACCTTAAATTTTGTACGAATCATTTTTCAATGAGCGTTTCTTTTTGAAATATGCTTTTGCTATTTTTGTTACTTTCTCATTTTCAAGAAAAAAATAAGAGCATTATTAGTTATCCAAATATGAATTATAAAATAGATTCATTTCATTGGTATTTATTTGGATTTAGAATACAAATCAGAAAACGGGAGGAGTGTGGTTGAATACCATACGATTTTCGGAAGAGTTAAAATAATTTAACTCGTACGACAGTCGGGTGAAAGTTGAAATGTTTCAGATGAGAACTGGCGCCAAAACTATTCAACCAATCAGAACATATTCGTACCATTGGATCGTCGGATATCGTATGAATGAAAATCCAACACATTTAGGAATTTTATTCAAGATTGAAGCAAAAAATTTAAATAATTGGAATTTCTGAGTAAGGTATTTGCAAGTTTTTATTCCCATCCCTCTCTATATGTACCTGTCTGCAATTGATCTTGCAATTGACTTGGACTGTGGCAGTTATACGTCATTCAGGTGACAAATGATTTATGACATTTTCATTAGAGAAAATCGATGGCAAGCGATCTATTCGAAATTAGTATGTGGGGTTTTCAGGGTCGGAGATTATGATTCCTGTGTCAAAATTCATAAATCCAAGATGATGTCTTCAAGATGGCGAACAAGTTTTGTAATTATGGCCCGATTCAATTCAATATTGGTATGTGGGGGGTTTCGGGTTCGAAGATGATTTTTTTCTGTAAAAATTCAAATAATCAAAATGACGGATGAGTTTTGTGATTATGGTCTGATTATATTCAGAATGTTCGTTGCACTTGACGCATTCTTATTTTTAATATAACAATGAAATTCCGATAGCTCTTCAATCTGTAAAGAAGATACATTTTCAAAGTGCCCATTTTAATAAACAATGAGTACATATGCAAAATGGTTAAAAAACACAATTTTTCTGTAACAAAATTTAACAGAACTCAAAAGCTATCAAGGGGTGCTAGAAAGAAACACAATAAACGCATTTCTTTTATTTATGTTAAAGTAAACCAGTACAAATAATTATTCTTTTATATCATCAGTAGTAATGATCATATCATGTTCCTGTGTCCGGTGACTTTGTTTACTGTGTGTGTTTGTAGGAACAGAAGGAGACAAAACCATAGGTAATATTAATTGAATCAAAATTTCCCGGTAGTGTCGCCACTATAGAAATCATAATATACAGGGTCAGTCAGAATAAGATCGACGAACTGCGCACACAGATTCCCCATAGCATTTTGAGGTGAAAAGTTTTCATCAATGTATGTCCTGAAATGTATTCTCAGATTCAGGGTGTCGAAAGTACGAAAAAAATTAGGAATTAATTTTTTTCTTAAAAACTCTCGAAGGGAAAAAAATTAAACCTGTTGCACCAATTTGAGATCATCAATGTGAAAGTTTGAAGTTATGATTAAAAATTTTCATGAACTAGTGGCGTAGCTACGGTGTTATGTGGCTAAACTTTCCTTCATATTCCTTCATATTTCATCCTTCATTTCCTTCATATTTTAGACAAGTGAACAAATTAGTATTTCACATCAGTAAGGCTCATCGATACTAATCTCAAAAGTAATGTTATTTCATATGCCTAAAGCTGGAGGTTTCTGAGATATTTGCGAAAAACGGAAGATATGTCCTGAATACAGAAATAATTTTCTGTGTGCAATAATCGCATATTGCAACTTCCTTACAACATATAGAAAAAAATTGCAGTCTCCTGAACATTCTTTAATGTTGGGAGTATTCTGATACGTCAGAATGAGACCAACAAACTCCGTTTTTCCCTTCGTTATATTATTTGATCGAATCGATGTCATAAATTCAATGAAATGTGACCATACTTACCATTTTCTTAGGTAGGATTGTTACGCTGGTAGCTATATCTGCCTCCGTGGCGACGTTTTAGTTGTTGTCTTGAAAGCTCAAGGTCTTTTAACAGAAGCCACAAATGTGTGGTTGGCTTTATTTTCTTTATTGGCCTGAAATTGTATAACTTACTGCCAATTGAAGTAAAACATATGAAACGTAGGTTTATTAAAGAAACTCATCAAAGCAAACAATATCATTTTGGGAATTATCGTATAATGTCACCCTTTGATCCAGTAAATTGAGCTCACACACTAATTTAATTTAATCTTTACCCAACATTGAAAAAGAGCTGGAAAGTGCTTGATTGATGCTGGGTAGCACAACACAAGCACATCAGTGTTTAGATGATTTCCTGTCAATTCGAGGATACAGCATTACTATTATATTAGTTAAAGGGTGGATTTAGTCAACTTTAGCACAAGCATTATCATAAACATAGCGGTAACATCAAAGGTTTTTAGCATAAACTTAACATTGTTGTATAAATGACGCCATTTGATATAACAGATTCAACTTTCGTTTTTGACACATATTTAAGCACAATTTTAAAATGATGTTGACTAAATGCACCTTAATTTTCATTATTATTATAATTTATAATTGTATTTCTTCTTCTTGAGAGATAATATTGAACTTTGTATTTGTACATTGGAGCATCTAAATAAATTTGATATGATTTGATTATTTCCCATATTTTTTATTTTTTTCCAATACACTAAACACTTGTATTATAGTTTTGAAGAACACTAATGATTTCTTGTACCCATTGGACATATAATTTGATGCTATATAACTTTCATTTAGGGCGGGTTGTACAAAACAAGTTCACCAACAGTTCAACTGAATAAGTTCAGTTGCTAAGGAACTAGAAATTTCATTGAATAATCCCTAGCAACTCATGCGAGGTCACTCAAACTGTTGGTGAACTTGTTTTGTAAAATACGCCCTTAACAAGTTTTTTATTTAGAATAACCGTTTCAGAGTCAGGAAAGTTTCAGAGTCATTAGGTGGGAATTTCTCCCAGAATAAAAATATAGCTACTTTTGATTGGTGATTGCGACTGAATTACTTGGCATGCATTTCACATTGAGACAATCACTCAACACAAAATTTGTCGCACTTTAATTTAAGTAATTAATTAAGTTTTCTCGCTAAGTAGCTCAGTTTAGTAGTAAAATTACAAACACTGAAATAAAATCGAAAATTTCTATATTTTTTGCCATACGTTTTTGGAATGAACAAACTTGATTTTTACCGTTCATATTGGTCCTCTTGCACAAGTATCTGAGGATAAATCAACTGATCAAATACATTCAGTGTACGGCGAAGTTCTTAGTAGGTATATGATAAAGTTACATTTTTGAATGGATTGTTTTTGACCGTTCTACAGACTAGTTGTATTTAATGCTTCTTGAACAAGTATTCAAATCACCATATAACACCGGAAAATCGCAGTACCATATTATATAGTATAGATATTTTTAATGGAATGGTTTGACAGTTCTACTACATACACTAGTTGTATCTAATGCTTCTTGAATGATAATTAAAAAAATTTAACATTATAAAATCGCAGTATCATCTTTCCATAAGAACTTTATCAATGATATCTTCTAACTGGGCCAGGTAGCCGAGTGGTAAAAGCGCCGATGTTTTCAATCACTCTGGCTGCCAGTCGAAGGTTCAGACCCTAGCGACTGCATAACATTTTCTAATGGCTCGACAAAGTGCTAGGAATCGCACGTTGAAAGGTAAGACCTCGTTAATCATTGGCTTGCACAAGTTTCGACTTCTGAGTGCTGTCGTTCGTAAGGGGACGACAGCTGGTTAGAGGAAAATACAATTTAAAACAAATCTTCAAAGCATATTTTATAAATTGATAATATGTTGAGTATAGTTTTACATGTATACCAGACTTTCTGATGGAGAGAAAATGAATAGGTCCTAAGCTTTAAAAGAAAGAAAGAGTTCACCATTTTGGATTTGTTCGTTCACAACGACCATCGTAGAACATTATTTCTAGACAGGATGTCTTATTTTGCTCATTTCATGTATCGTAAAAACTTGATTAATTTTGTATACTACTATCAAACTTTCCCGTACCCGGCAAATTGCAAGCTAAAACTTCAAATGAAACTTTACTGTTTCTGATTTACTGTTTCTATTAAAGATGCAAGATTCAATCGATGAGCATAAAAGACAAGAAAGCTTAGTTATTCTTTCTTTAGAGTTGAACCAAACGGAAATGATCGAAAACTGTTTCTTCATTAGATGAAATAAATACTGCTTCTTAAACTTTACAAAATAAGAATTGTTAAAACATCGAGCCTATATATAGTGAAAGCTCTGATTCCAATCACACGTCTTGCCATCAGATAGTTTTTACAGTTTGGAAAAAAACTCATCATCAATACCTTCTCTTATAATGAATATTTCGAATCCTTGGTGTGAATACAATGAAAAACAAAAAAAAAATACAAAACTACGCGAATTTTACGCTTACTGCTCCTCATGATCGTTACTAAATTCATAAAGATACAAAGCGTTGCTTCATTGCCTTGCCCAATTAATTAGTAGATATGATCATGATCAATATCCAGAGTGATGTGATTATTCTGACGGGAAACAGATGGCTTCAAAGTTGTCTGTATTGACCTACCTGTGAAAACCGCGAAACTAGTCTGCCGATGGTAGGTATTCGTGTCCGAATTGAAACAAAATTCTACTAGTTTTACAGGGAGCACTTGCAGTTGTGTCACCTCTAATAAGGAACATTGCAAAATTGACTGTTTGATATAATTCAACACACGCGATTTCAGTCAAGGAAATGATTATTTTCAACAAGTGTTTGCCCTAATAATCTTACGTTGTAGATGAGGTGTATATGGGAGTAAAAAGGTTAAAACGACGGTCGGCAACAACTATAACCTTATTCATCAATATTTGTTTACTCTCGCTTTGGATGACCATCGTTGTTGAGTGGAAAGTTATTTTCACGACATTTCGATCGTCATCAGAAGAATACCTAATGAACATCGTGAATTACAAAATATTGCAGCAATTTTGAATGTTTTTTACATTATTGTAATATATCTTTGTAAACTTGATGTAGGTTTACTGTAAATATATTTTTTCAGTTGTCAAATGAAAAGTCCCTACAATCTTCCTTACAACTTACAAAAATGAAGTTACTGCAATTTTCAAATAAATATCTTACTATAACTTCAAAATGAGAGTTGTTGTTGTACTTCCACATGCAAGTTTGATCGTCAACAGTCCCCCTCAAACTTGAAACTGGTATTTCTATGTTCTGGTCACTCCCAACAGCGATCTCAAAAACTGAAATCTTGGGGTATCGGCTCTATAAAAATATCTGCGATTTGGTGTTCAGTTGGAATAATCTCCAATGAAAATATTTCTTCTTTGAACTTCTCCCCTATGAAATGGTAGCAAATATCGCTGTGATGTGCTTGCTTCTTTTGTGGAATTCAGTATTCTTCAGTAGCTTTATAGCACTCTGGTTATCAACAAATAATAGGGGAGCCTAAATTGTTGTTAAAAATTGTTAAAATTGTTTTTTTCCACCAACCAGCTGTCGTCCTCTTACGAACGGCAACCCTCAGATGTCGAAACTTGTGCGAGCCAAGGATTAACGATGTCTTACCTTTTTACGTATGATTCCTATCACTTTCTTGAGCCATCAAAGTAATTTCTGCAGTCGCCATGGTTCGAACCATCATCGACTGGCAACCGAAGTAATTGAAAACATGTCGCTTTAACCACTCGGCTACCTGGCCCCACCATGAACTCTTAGAAAAGACGTTCCAACCAAATAAGTTCTCTCGCTGCTAAACTTGCGGCTGTGTATTCAGCTTCTGTGGTTGAGAGAGATAGATTCTGATAACCCTCAGAGATTGGCGAATTTCCTAAATGGAAAACATAAAATCTGTGATGTCAAATTTCTGCAAATTATTGTCCAAGGTAGCACCGGATGGAAATAAATCCAAAGCGATGTTAGGGATATACAAAACATCAACTAGCTGTTGAGGCTTCCTATCTGTATCAACTTAACTGTGTATTCTGATGACACCTATGCCTTCGGCATACATGTTTTCACCATTTCCGATTCGTACTGGTTCAGGTCAAAATTTTGATACTCATGGAACTACTCGAATCTACTAGTCATACGATGACTCGCTCCGGAGTCCATAAACCAGTCATCGTTCTTCGTAGAAAACGAATTAACCTGGCAAACTGTCAATAATTTTCAAAAATTTTCAAAAAGCATCCAAATTTTTGTGAAGCTCTGCTGGATTTTCATTTTATCAGATGTATTGGTAACAGCTTTTCTGAACCAACAGTCTTTCTTCCACTGGCATTTCATGCCACAAATAAAAACATCCACCAGGTATTAACTTCGACGATGCTCTAGACTCACAATTTCTAGATTTAGGTATGTTGACTGGAATTATTCTTCAACAATGCAGATTACTCTTCTTCCTTCAGTTTCATCAAAATCTTAGATTCTTCTAAAAGGAGTCTTGATGTGAGATTTATGAGATTTCGCTTTTCATCAGGTGTAGAATCCCAAGCACTATAAAAGTGATTATACTTGGGTGATAATTTCACTCGCCATATGAAACCCACCTTTTCTTCAATATTAGGACCGATAAGGGACGTATGCTTCGATAATACGCAGTTCCCAGCTTTCGAGCAGGTAATACCACTTTGTCATGGCAACCACGTATCCAAACAACAACGGAGAACTTAATATTATTATCTTGCTACTAATATGAATGTCAATCTGACAGACTTCATGTCTATCAGGCATTATATCCATATACCTATTGAAGAATTCTTGACAATGGAACTTTTATTACTTTGTTGGTTCGTGAAATTATCTCAATAAATACTACTCGTGCTCACAATACTATCGATAATTCTGTCAGAAATCTCAAACTCTATCAAATTTCTTTGAGGTAACATCACTCGTCCTAAAGGACTCGTGGTGTTACCAAGCAATTTGATCTCGTTGACTTCTGACAGAATTACTATCGATATTATTGCGAGCACTCGTGGTATTACCCCCGATAATTTTACTCGCCATATGAAACCCTCCTTTCCTGCAATATTAGGACCAATAAGGGACGTATGCCTCGATAATGCACAGTTCCTAGCTTTTGAGCAGGTAATATCACTTTAGCATGGCAACCACGTATCCAAATAACAACGGAGAATAACATCTTGTTACTGATATGAATGTCAATCTGACAGACTTCATGTCTATCAGGCATTATCTATAACTATTGAAGAATTCATGGCAATGGAACTTTTTTTACTCTGTTGGTTCGTGGAATTATCTCAATTAATACTACTCGTGCTCATAATACTATCGATAATTCTGTCAGAAATCTCAAACTCGATCAAATTGCTTTGAGGTGTTACCGAGCAATTTGATCGCGTTGATTTCTGACTTCGATGAAAACTTCGAAATTCTTCATGTGGAAAATAAGGCAATAGGCTTAATTATTTAGAATTCTTGGAAATTATTGAATTGAAAAATTCAACTTTCAAACCTGAAAAGTTCCCCTTTGTTAAATTTAATTCAAATAAGTAGTAGCTATGTTTTGAGATTTCCAGATAGGTATATTGTTATTGTCAATTTTATAAGTTGTACGATAGGTAGTCCCTAATTATCTTGATTGATAAGATTAGCTATTTGTGTATTAAGAGCGCAAAGTGATTGATTGTCGCTCGACAAAGAGAGCGGTAATCTTTGGAGAGCGACAATGACACTTTGTGCTCGAAAAACACACATTACTTTTTCTACAAGCGAAGCTCTTGAAAAAAATTATTGACACTTCATTCAAATAGGCACATGACATTATGAGAAAATCATTCAATAGCAATCCGAAATGTTTTAGCTATCCAAATATCCAATAATTTAAATCTCTAACAAGAAAAAAGTAAAATAAGGTTCTTGAAAAAAAAAAATTGCACATGCCAGGATCTGAACCCGAGACCTTCGGATTACAATGACTAAAATCGACAAACTCTAACCATTGCTCCATCGCAGATTCTCAGGTGGCTATGGCTGTACTTTCCATCATGCAAGAATAGGTTTGTTTGCAAACAAAAGCAGTGGAGAGCAATTGTTTTTTCAATAATTTTGCTATAGAGCGATAATGCTGTCACAAAATGGTATTTCACGGAAAATGTCAACTTTGCGTTGAGATCTGAAAGCGTCAAAGGCTACTTTGATAGGCGGTTGTAGAAAAAGGTATTTAAGTATTTTTCAAGGAAGAATAATTTAGTGTACTACATTCCCTATTTTTGTGGAAATTTTAATGTGTATCACCTTGGTGTTGAATTGAAAATGGTTTACACTTTAGCTGAAAAAATCGAAATAGTGTTTATTTACGGCGCCGAAAGTCAATGTGCTCGACGAACTGCTGCAATATTTAACGAAAGGCACCCAGATAAGAATACCTCTCATAGGTATGCCCTAAATCTTATCGCCAAATTTACTCAGACAGGATCTGTTGCAAATTTAAAACATGATCAGCCAAGAGTTTTGAATGAAGCCACTCAAATTGAAGTGTTAGGGTATTTTGGTATGAGTCCTAATACTTCGTTACGTACTATTTCTGCTTCAACTGGAGTTTCCTTAGGCTCTGTCCACAAAATTACAAAAATTAATAAATTCCATCCCTATAAAATGAAAATATGTCAAGAGTTGACTGAAGATGACTTCGACAGACGAATTGAGTTTTGTGAACAAATGACAACAATTATTAATAACAATATGGAATTTTTAAAAAATATCTGCTTCTCTGATGAGTGTCCTTTTTATTTGAATGGATTTGTAAATAAACATAATTGCAGATATTGGAACAATGAAAATGACCATGTCTTTGTCGGAGGGCATACCCAGTATCCCCAAAAACTAAATGTATGGGCCAGTATACTTGGAAATCAAGTGATTGGTCCATTGTTTATCAATGGTGAGGTGTACTTGAATATGATAGAAAATACGATCAATCCGCTAATTACTGAATCTCTTGAAAATCAACTGGATAGAGATGGAAACATCTTTCTTAACGAAAATGAGTTACATTTTCAACAAGATGGAGCACCCCCCCATTATGTGCTTCCGGTCCGACAATGGTTAGACAACGCATTTCCCGGTAAATGGATAGGGCGAAGAGGACCTATAGAGTGGCAACCCAGGTCCCCGGATCTAGCACTATGTGATTTATTTTTATGAGGATATCTAAAATCAGTTGTTTACACACTCCCGCCGCAAAATTCACAAGAGCTTCAACAAAGGATTTCTGCAGAATGTCGAGCACTTCGAACAGAAGTGTTTGAAAATGTGCGCAACGCATTTGAACAGCGGTTATACCATTGTTTGGGCAATAGTGGATAACATTTTGAGCAAGTATTAAAGTGACAGTAGTATAAAATAATGTTATTCAGGTTTGAAGTAAAAGGAATGAGAATAAACAGTTACAGTTTTTATTTCAATTGTGCGGAGGAGCAAACAGATTTTCCTAAATATCTCGACAATGGATCGATCAATTAAAAAAAAAGAAACATCAACGTGTAGGAATTAAAAAGACCTTTAAGATGAGGTATTACTCGATGCCCCTTGGCATTTAAGATTTTAACGTTGGTAGCTCCCCTTTGCAGGGGATGAAAGGAGGCACGTTCATTTTCTGATGAAAAATTGTCCCCTTCGATTCATTTGTTGACGTGTCTCAGGATTTTTTAAAAAAATACACACATTTCGAGAAAATTGGGGTGGGAAGTCCTGAAATGAACACCCTGTATTTGAACAACTGAACACACCAAAAAATAACAGAATAACATGCATATGTGTTAGATATATGATGAAAAATACACAAACATCTGAATAACTTCAAGTTTAATTTTCAACAGTAACCTCAAAGTAAAGTTACGTTATTGAATGAAAGGCCGAGAGTACTTCAATCAAAAAGGTTAAAAGGTTGGTTTATTCGTGAAATTTACCAAACTCAGAATATTTACCAGATCGATTAATTATTTGGCAACTAGGAAAAGCGACATAGGCGATTTTCTTTAAATTCAGGAAAATGATATATTTTGAAATAAGCGCCATTTCTGAAGAAAAATCTCTAAGTAGAATTGAAGTACCTAGTATTTTATATCTTTTGGAAGATCTTAATTTTTCCACCATTATGCACAATTTCGATCCTAGTAGGGTGTTTCTGACGCTGCCAGGAAGCCTGACATGACGAAAAGTTCCCGAAAATCGTGTCAGTGGTTTTAAAGCCAAAAGTTGTATGGTGGCATGACTGCATCCTTATCCGAAGTCCTCTATTCGGGGTTTACTGATACTACCAAAAAGATCAAACTTCCTATCCAAATTATTAAAATACAGATAATGTGTTTGTGGACGTTCGGGGTATTAATTCTGATATCTTTCACACGAAATTTTCGAGTTTCTGTACACTGTAATAAATCCGAACCATATCATCTGAATTGGAAATCGCCATTTTTGCTCTCTCAAATTATTTAAAACATCAAACTATCATACTTTAACAAGCGAGTGTGACTTTTCGTCTTTGCATATCAAGGCCGCCTTTTCAATTTTCAGGTGATATTCGAATGAAACAAAAACTGTCAATTTTTGTCAGAGGTCCGCATTTAGAGAAAAAAAATGATGATAATGGTTTCTACAAGACGAAACGTCGAATTTCAAATTTGAAAACGCATGGAGAAAAGGAAATTGCGCAACTTTGCCATGATTTTCCCGACCCTGTATCTCTTTTACGGTTCCCGAGATCCCAATGATGAAGTGCGAATGTCAGCCTTACTGTATTGTATATTATGACTCATTTGTTTACAATCTATGATGATGATTTTTGTTAGTACTTTGTGAAGAATGAAATGAAATTCACTTTCAAACAATTAACTGAGCTAATAATAAAACATTCAACCGTTACAAGTATGTAATATTATAATGTCATCTCCTTAGAGAAATAAACGTTCTTTTTAGTATAGTAGCAATATACTGGTGTTGGCTATGATTATATTTTTCTTTCAGGATATTAACTGAATAATTCATTGATGATAACTCTAAGGCCATTATTGTTCTCTCTCTGTGCCGCTGATATATTCGCCACTGTGGCAATACAGTACGAACCAAAAACTGCTTCTTCTCAGCAACATTGATAGAGTAGAGAATAGTTATTTACCTAACAAGTGCGGAAAGTAGTACTTTTCCGCACGCGACGGCAGTTGCACGAACGACGCGGAGCGGAGTTCGGGCAAGCCGTCAAGGGCGGAAAAGACGTTTTCCGCAAGAGTTAGGTACAATATTTTTCCTACGAGTGTTTTTGTCCATCTTATTTATGAAAAAAAAAGGTTTTTATTAAACAAGATTTTTTAATAATGCTACAAAATGACACATAAAACAGAATAGTTACATAGATCATTCAGTTAGTCGTAAATATCCTCATTTTCAACAATAAAAAATCGTGCGGAAAAGTAACTTTTCAGCACTAGCACGGAAAAGTAACTTTTCCGCATGATTTTATTTTTCCGCGATATTTATAATATGAGATCGAATCTAGTCTATTAACGACAGTTTGATAATTACTTTCCGATATTCCGTAATTTTCGTAAAATTAATTTCAAAATATAAAGTTAATAAGACATTATCAAAATAAATAGTGATATTTAAAATTTGACAGGATTTGAAATGGTATTATAGCAATTAAATTAATATCTGAAATAGCTCAGTTGACAAAGTAAGGGAGCAGTCGTTCTACGCTGGTTAATGGTTAATGGGGTAGGTGGTTCGAATCCTGGGGAAGTTACTTTTTTGTTTTGAAATCGATGAGAGTACTTACTGTTCAATTTTCGTTATATTTTTCAATATTTCTATATTCAATGACGACATGAGTGAGGCAAAATTTATAATTTTTATAAATCTGATACTGGACGAAGAATATTGCGCAAACTAATAGACAATTAAATGTGGTTCAACTGTGCGCAAGCTGTTTTCTGTCCGATGCGTAGTTTTTGCAAAATTTGAAGGCACATCTTGCAAGATGCACCGATTTAAGAGGAATCGTCGTATTGAAATTCGTTAAACGGCATCTGGAAGTAGATATCAATATCTACAATTTGTATATTTTGGATTTTCACCTGAGAGGTGGGAAATGTGTTGAAAATGTCAATGAAAGTTGATCAAAACGCTTCCGAAGTCACCCGAAGTCGCACTGAAGTTAACTCGAGTTGAGTTTCGGCGACTTCGGGTGCACTTTGAAACAAGAGTAACTTCCAGTGACATTTTCAACACATTTCCCACCTCTCAGGTGATAATCCAAAATATACAAATTGTAGATATTGATCTTTACTTTCAAATACCGTTCACAGAATTTGAATAAAATTATTTCCATTAAATTGGCGCATTTAGAAAGATTTGCCCTTAAATTGTTTATAACGCGATTGTGCAAAAACTACTCATCGGACAGAAACCATCTTGCGCACAGTTAAACCACATGTTACTATGTATAAGTTTCCGCAATGTTGTTTGTCCAGCTTCAGATTTATAAAAATTATGAATTTTTGAAAAATGGACTATTTTTCGAGGTTTTCCCGGATTTCTTCAGTGAAAAATGCACCGATAAAAAAACCATTTTGCGGGTTTTTTAATTCTCTAGAAAAGTTCTATCGACTGTAAAACGATTCTTTCAATACTTTTTGAGATATTTCCAAAACAAAAAATTGAAAAAGTTCAATTTTTTTCACGATTTCTTGTTTGAAAAATTCCACAAAGTGATTTTGCTAGGGCGAAAACCGGGGTTTTCATTCACGAAAGTAGTAAAGGCCGTTTGCGTCTTTTATTTTGTGTGAAAAGAGCCTCTTATTTTCATCTACAGCTTGGCCTACTACATCAACTGGGATTACATTTTTATGAGTGAGTGTGAGTGGGTGTTTCGAGAGTGGGCTTATTAATTGTATTTATGAAAAAATACAAGATCACTCAATATATTTGAAACACTATATTATTTGATATTAATTGGTAGTTCAATGCTGGATGTGTTAGAAAAATCATGTTTTACACTGGAGAAAAGTGTCCTTTCTTCTCTTTGCGTTTGCTGCCCTCGGACCGTACGGGCCCAAGAAGCAATTCAACTTTGCGGCGACGTCTTTAAAAAAGATGCGCAACCAAACATAAGCTGCGTTGCCGACCTCAACACAACGTCGTCACAACCCTGTTTTGCACCAATTTTGTCAATAATTTTTGGGTTTTTAAAACGTTTCAGCTCCAACTGTAGGTAGTTGATGGTCGTTTTCTAAACGTTGCAGGGTTTACTTAAAAACAACTACACACCAGGACCCTCTCGCGCAGCGATGATAGTTTACTTTTTATGGCGTTTGAAACATAGTTAATTTATCAACCAAATAATCACCGATGGCCAAAATGGACACTTAAATAAAACTTTCTGGTTACTCCAACCGTTAATATGAAAGTGTTATATTTTTATACTCAAGATACCCAAAAAATAGCGATTTCGAAACAGAAATTGGCTACGCATTTCATTAACTCTCAAATATACTATGTATTGTTTCATGCCAAAAAACACTTTTAAACAGCTGCGAATTTTTTGAAACTCAAGAATGAAAAAAAAAATCATTTCTATGAACAATATTTAATCTAGATATTGATTAAAACTCGAACTAAATGGAAAACACATGAATTATTTCTAGAAAACTAAAATGAGGCTTCATAATACTTTGTCTATGCTTGTTTACGTCCAAAATTTGAATGACCGGCCATGTTTCCAAAATCCAAATAGAATTACACTTCCAACATGGCGTAGGAGTATAAAAGTCGTCATCGCGACTTTGGATATCAGATAACGGAAAATATACTAACTTTCAACGTTAGTCTGCCAGGCAACTAACTAACTGGAGCGCGACTGAAGTTGCTTATCCGACCAAAAACTGAACCAAGTCAACTAACGAAAAATTTAAACTTCAGCTTTGAACTTTAGCTCTCCAAACTGTATGTCTAAATGAGGGCTTATGTCTGTGAAGTTTCTTCAACACGTTATTTTTTTGCCTGTAATAGGAGGCAGTGTACTGAAAAATAATTTTTCGTTTCCGATTCAAAAGGTTAGGATCATTCCAGTTCCTCTTCTTTTACTATATCACTTTTTCATCAAGCAATTTAGCCAGTAATTATGTCCTTGTCACTAGAAAAAAAAAAAAAATTAATGAATTGAGTAAATTTATTACATGGATATCGCCGGCAAGACCTCTGTAGTAAATATTTGGAAAGAGGTTAGTTGTAAAGATGAATCCACGAAAACGTTTTCAACTCTACTGAAAAATTGCCCACTGCTTAGTTGAAGTTTACAAAGTCTGGAAAACGTTTAACACAACTGAAGTTATCACTTGAACGTTTCAAAAACGTCATTCCCATTCCCAAAATATTTACTAGTTGTAGTCAGTTGGGTAAACGTTCTGACAACGTCGTAGCTTAACTGATGTCATGCTCAACGTTAAGACAACGTTGTCTGGTGGTTTAGAGAGCATCGTTCCATAAATGACTGATTTCTACACCAAGTTCAACGTTAATTTTGGTGTAGTATGTGGTTATAGTCGCCAAAATGCTACTGGAGGGGTCTCTTGCAGGAAACTTCACGTGCTTTAAAAAATGTGCCACTTTCCTCCCTGGTTGAACAAATAGCTTCAGTTTATGAATATGAATTAGTAGTTTTACAGAAGAACAATTTCGAAACATTATTCAGGTACTCCTCTAGCGCTTCGAATATCTGCTTGCAAACTAGGTGTTACTCACATACAGGTGCAGATACAACTTTTCCTTTGAATAATTGATCTCTTCCGAGATGAAGATAGCAGATCATTCCGTCCTATTTTGATTTATAACAAACTCTAACTGACATGTCAAAATCACATACCTGGTAGACAAGAAGATGCACACGTTACTTGGTCGAAGCTATGGAAAAAGCTTTTCTCAGCCGTTTCAAGGATTCTTTCCATTTTGGATCTGAAATCAAAGAGACCACGCTTCCCAATCAAATATTCGGAGGATTCTTGAGATCAGATATAAGGTGTCTGAGGTGTAGCCATGTCAACACTAGCATTCAGCATTTTCAGGACTTGCTGTTGGACATTGGGAATGTCCGGACTCTGGTTGAAGATTTGCAGCTATTTCTTTCGTATGAAGAGTTTGACGATGAGTCTTATCAGTGCGATTCGTGTCTATAAAAAGTCCGAGCGACAAAACAATTTTCGATGGATAGAGCCCCTATCATATGGTGCACTGCATCCAGCTGACGAGGTTCTCAATAACAAACATCAAGATAACTAAACATTTAATGTTCAAAAAAGGCTAGACCTGCCGGGTTACTCGAGGCAACACCTAAATGTACCACTAATTTATAGACTGGTCACCGTCGAGACCCACATAGGACCCACTTTGAGTGGCGGCCACTACATCACCCACTGGTAGTTTGTATCATTTCGATGATTATTCCACTTATGCTAAAATAGCGTGTTTTGATTGGTTGAAACTTTCGTGTTGATAATAATTGAAAACATCATGGTTTCGATTTGGTAGTTCGGCTCTTGATTTGCTACTGGATATGCACGGAAAAAAATGGTCCAAGTAAAACGTTTTCCTGACATTTTTTTGATTGTGGTAAGAAAATTAATACCTATATTAAAAAAATTACCTTTTGTCTCTAAATAAATGAGTATTCTGAACGCATGAACTAGTAGCTATAATATTGTTTACATACAGCAAGTGGTTTGAACGTTAGATAATTCACATTGTATAATGTCAGGTCAATATTTTACTAGCGCTGGAAAAGTATATATTCATATTTATCTACTTTGTGTTTCTGAAAAGTATATCATAACAACAGAGACTCGTGTTACAGGCATAATACAACAGTTTATTTGCAATAGAGCAAGGTGTTCCTACGATAATGAAACTGTTCACCTACTTGTTGATATGCGACCAGTTCGGGATCAATCGGTAGTAACCGTTGCACTGATCATCAACGTTTTCGCAAAACTGGCCTCATTCCAATTCCAGCATTTGAGTTAGTAGTTGTATGTGGGCGTGTTACTTCGTGTACCGGAATTATACTATTATTACTGTTGTGAGTTTTGTGAATAGTGTTAGTTTGACTTATGTATTTTACTTGTTAGCATGTGGATTTTTACCTAACATTTCTAGAATATTGACATTTTATTTATAATAGAATTAGGATAATTTTCCTAAAAAACTGAACAACAGTTTTGTTTCAATGAAAGTATTAAAAATGTACATATTTTTATTTCATTTCTTCATTAGGCAACTTTTATTTCCAACGTTCTAATTCTACATCATGTTATCTATAACTTGGGTTTGTTATGATCATAATGAGGAAAGACGTTAGCATAAGCATTCATACTGATGAATACAAACAGATTCAACAAAGTTCCGAAATTTTTAATTAAGAAACAGGCTGTACTGGGTGATCCAGTAAGGGTATGGCCAGAGGCGATGATTTGTTTAAAAGAACCGTCAAAATGTTTTATACTTCTTTCCACATGAACTTATAGTACACGAAATAATGTTGTCATGGAACTGCAATCTCTTTCTCCAGTTTTTCTTGAGTAGTGTATTTTGCTAGCCTGTATATGCCATGCAAGTACGTTTTTTCATAGTTTAAACTGAATCATTGCTACCTTGTTGCAACCGAACCCTTCATATCATTTCAAATTCAAGTATGAAACGAATGTGTCGAAAATAAGGCTTTATAAAAAACAAATGATCCTTCTTTGAAGAACTAATAACTCTAAACTGAGGGCAAGTGGATATTTAAATTGAGTCCGTTTTATCCTGATACCAAAGATGGAATGAAAGCTATTAAAGGTAAGACAATAATAAACTACCAACAAGTGAGTCATTTGATAAGGCCAAGTAAACTAAAATTACTGTAATAATCTAAAAATGTTGCTGCAGTAGAATACTGTACAGTAGCAACTAACATATATGTTTTAGTAGTAGATTTAAGTATATGAGTTATTTGAGAGTTAATCATTCTTCATCGATGGTAAATTTACTTATCACTAGTAGTTATCAAACTGAGCACCTACTGCAAATAAATTATATTGAGGCTTATAAAATAAAGAGTTTAGGTTACATCGCGTTCCTGAAATTACATCAATAACAGCAAGTGATCAAATTCAGAAATCTAATTTTTTTAATGGCTAATAAAGCGTGTATTTGTCCCATATAGTATGCAAATTTTACTTGCTACTATTAATTTTTTTTTCCGTGTGGATATGGATATAATGTGTTTTCGATTTTGTTCGATTCCTGATTGGTTTACTCAGAAAACAAACTTACCACTAGCAAGCTGCTATAATGACACAACACCAAACTTTGACCAAAACCAAATAAGCACTCACTATTAATTCATATCAACTTAACAACTTTCGACTTTGAATACTCGTTGATTAATCAAATCACTTAACTAAAATGTTTTCAAAACATAACCTTAGGCGGGAAGCAGTAGAAATGCAACGACGAAACTACGAATGGCACGCGCTCTGTGATTGGTAATAGCGGGATGTTTGAAATACCAAACGAATGTTTATGATAGATCTACAGCTGTCAGTGAGTTGACAAGTTCCGGAATCGAACACCAACAAGTAATTAAAGTCACTGGCTACAGTAGTTCAACGTCAATAAAACCATATTTACAACTCAACAAGAAACACCATGTTAACATAATTTTAAATCTTAGGAATGAAGATGTAAATATATCCACAACGCAGACTGTTGTATCTACTACTACAAAAAAGGACGAACTGGATATTAGACGGAGAGCTGGCTACATGGCGAGCAACATGCCTCGGTGCAAGCAATATTTTTCCTGGAAAAGGTTTGATTATTGCCGGCAAAGCGAGAGCCCGATTGTCAGAAGTTGCGCTGGAAGCTCAATGCGTGGGCGGGCGATAAAACGTGTAAGTTCCCCGACAAAAAAAAACTGTCAAAGTACAATGCTGAAAATTTGAACAGGTATTGAAGATCATAAGAAAGAGCAGTGACAAAAATGTCAGAAGCGCAAGTGGAAGCTAAAGGGTTGTCAGAAGTTGTCAAAGTTGCAAAAAATCTCGCAAAAATTTGCTTATAAGGAAAACTTCTGACAATTTACATTTGTACTGTTTACCTATAGAATAGAGTACTTGCAAATCACCAAAAGCCAAAGTGGAAGAGATAATGAGAAATTCGAGGGCAAAGTGCAAGAGCGTCTTTTAGCGCGCAGCTCAGTGCGCAGCGGACCGATTGCTTTTCTCTTGATTTTCATACCGGACATATTTCAGTGCACTTCTTACAATCTAAATGAATATTCATAGAGGATTGAAGATACTATTGTTCAAATGTCAGAAGTAAATTAAGAAGAACTCATCCATTCAATTAACTATTTATCGTAACGTTAGTAACATTTTCATTTAATTTTCATTATTGTTGAAATATAAGGAAAAAATTAACTGGCAAAGTAATGATGCTCTTATAGGAAATAAGACTGCTATATTGAATTATATTAATTTTTCATACAGATATAGTAGACTGACGCCTATAATTTTTGTGAAAAACAAACTAAGTAACAGGCAAGGACCAGGTGGAAAATATTGTTGAGGTTCAAACATCGAGGGAAAAAAATTAAACACGAAAACACTCGAAATGGTAAAATGGGGTTGCAGTTTAGGGATTGAAAACGATTTTTTGCGATTTGCCGCTAAACGTGACATCCTAGCAGAAAATGTGAAAAAGGCGTATATAATGAATAAATCAAAAACTTTTGGATTCCATACTTTTCAACATATCCTCATAATAGCAGTCAAAATGGCAAAATATCGATTTTTCAGTATTTGATTTTTTCTCTCGTATAAATGATTTGATTTACATGAAAATTTGAATTACCATGTCTTTTTTGGTGTTGAAGGAGCGTGACTATTTCGCAATTCAGAAGACGACTAGTTTTCGAGCTATGTACATTGTTTCAAAAAAAAAATACCCTTATCTTCCACGAACAATTGTCTGTGTGTTTTTTTGTATTTCGAAGGTCTATAAGTGATCATTTCAATTGTCAGAATGTCCACTCCCGAATGGTCTATGTAACTTGGAAGTTTATTGATCGTTAAACCGCTTAAAATCGAGAAGTCTCCCTAAATCATGATTTTCTCAATATTTGCAATAATAAAATGATATTAATAAATCAATTTTTTAGTGTAATTATGTAGTCATTTCATTATAAATAATTTGATATAAACTACTTTTTGTTTTAAAAATAATGAAGTCGAAAATCATTGAAAATATTGAGAAAATCATGATTCAGAGAGACTTTTCTTCTCAATTTTAAACTCTTTAACAATCAATAAACCACCAAATTGCATAGACCATTTGAAATTAGATATCTCAACAATTGAAGTAATCACTTATACACTTCTAAATACAGAAAAACAGACAGACAATTGTTCGTGGAAGGTAAGGGTATAATACTGAAAAATCGGTTTTGTTCCATTTTGACTGCTAATATGAGGTTATGACGAAAAGTATTGAGTACAAAGGTTTGTGATATATTCATTATCTACGCCTTTCTATTTGAACATTTTCCGCTAGGAGGTCATGTTTTGCGGCAAATCGCAAAAAATCATTTTCAACCTCTGAACTTCATTCCCATTTCATCAATTTGAGTGTTTTCATGTTTAATTTTTTTCCTCAATGTTGGAAACTCAACAATATTTTCCTGGTCCTGGCCTGTTATTTTGTTTCTTTTCACAAAGATTATAGGCACAAGTCTACTATATCTGCCTGCGACGCTGTATGAGTAACAATGAATATAATTTAATATAATAGTCTTATTTCCTATAAAAGAGGATACATCATTACTTTGCCAGTTTATTTTTTTCTTATATTTCAACATTAATATGCCTGCATTATTGAATATACAAAATTAAATGAAAATGTTACTAATGTTACGATGAATAATTAATTAAATGGATAAGTTCTTCTTAATTTACTTCTGACACTTGAACAATAGTATATTCAATCCTCTATAAATATTCATATTAATTGTAAGAAGTGCACTGAAATATGTACGGTATGAAAATCAAGAGAAAAACAGTCGGTCCGCTGCGCACTGCGCCGCGCGCTGAAAGTCGCTCTTGCACTTTGCCCTCGAATTTCTCATTATATCTTCCACTTTGGCTTCGGATGATTTGCAAGTACTCTATTCTGTAGGTTAACAATACAAATGTAAATTGTCAGAAGTTTTCCATATAGGTAAATTTTCCGAGATTTTTTGCAACTTTGGCAACTTCTGACAACCCTTTAGCTTTCACTTGCGCTTCTGACATTTTTGTTCCTGTGCAAATTTTCAGCCTTGCAGTTCGACAGTTTTTTTGTCGGGAAACGACCCCGCACTTTTTATAGGTAAAATGGTTCTCGGTGAAATTGTCTGAATTTTCAGTATATTGTAGTATTCGATGTTCTGATTGAACGTGCAGAATCGCAGAGTTCATTGATGGATAAATTTTGAAATACAGGGCGCTCAAATTAAAAATCAGTAATTTTTATTTGATCATTTTCTTGGAATTTGACAGTGCCAACTGCATATTTTTTCGTTCTTATCATCAAAGTACCTTCATATTACTAAATATCATTCAGATTATGCAGATTACATCATTATGTACAGAGTGAAAAATAAAAACATTTTAGTAATAACTGAAAATTCGATGTAATAATGAAATATTGATAAAGTTATTTTGGCATGCAACATACTATTCTTATTCCATCATTGATCATAATTTTTTCATTACCTACAGGGTGATTTGAAAAATTGGTGATATATTTGGCCGGTTCTTTCGTACATATCCTGTATATTCAAGTGAATTACCATCCTCCGAAGATAGCTGATACCGTATAAATATGATTTCGTTGGGATATATAGGGTGATCACGAAAATTTTCGTTGATGAAAATTACAAAATATCAACGTTTCAGAAATCACCCAGTATTTCACGAATAACTGGGTGAAATTCCTTTATTATTTATTATATTCATCATTCTCTCCTCAACACTGTCCCTAAAAATTGAGTTTCTTACCATGACTGGTTTCATAGTTATTAATTGAGAAACTTATAACCATTTGCATGACGAGCTGAAGGAACGCGTACATTCTACTAGTGGCCAAGATTTTTTACAAATAGTGAAACGTGAGGAAGTGGAGATCAAAATAAATGTAACATTACATGCAATTCTATCTACCATTTAGGAACTGACTGAATATACGACACATCAGTTACAACTTACAACTCATGCATTAGCCAGATAAAATTCCTAATGCTTGAATAGTTTGACTCGCCCAATCGTGTATTAGGCCCTGGTACGGGAAATCACTTATAACTGAAGGTGACAAGGAACAGCCTTAACCGGATCCACCCTCCCCGTAGCAGCACTACGGTCTTCATACATCAAGAAAACTCTATCGCCTATCGGGTACATTTTGATTCTGTCGTAGACGGAGAGTGAATGAAAAAAGAAAAATCAATTAGTTCCATCAGTAATAATTATTATTACTTTAACGTATTGAACTACACCTATATTGATGAAGTATAATAGATGTCTTCATGTTTCTATTGATAGCCAGCAAATATAAAAATCATGGAAACTTCTATCCGAGTGGAACACGCATTGGAAAAAAACCGTCGCTGTCTAGATTCAAATTCTCCTGTTAGAAATAAAAGCGTTCTATCAATCATTTTCACTTTTCCCAGATAGTTTGTTTCTCACGTTTCACTATTTGTGAAAAATCTTGGCCACTAGTAGAATGTACGCTTGAACAATTTCCTTCAACTCATCATGCAAATGGTAATAAGTTTCTCAAATAATAACAATGAAACTAGTCATAGTAGGAATCTTATTTTTTTTTGGGACAGTGTTGAGGAGAGAATGATGAATATATTGAATTATAATAAAGGAATTTCACCGACTTAATTGTGAATTACAGGGTGATTTCAGCGAATAAAAAAATCATGTGGAACACGCATTGGAAAAAACCTTCGCTGCCCAAACTCAAATTGTCCTATTAGAAATAAAAGCGTTCTATCAATCATTTTCACTTTTCCCAGATAGTTTGTTGCTCACGTTTCACTATTTGTGAAAAATATTGGCCACTAGTAGAATGTACGCGTGAACAAGTTTCTTCAACTCTTCATGCAAATAGTAATAAGTTTCTCATTTAATAACTATGAAACTAGTGATAGTAGGAAACTGAATTTTTGGGACAGTGTTGAGGAAATAATGATGAATATATTGAATAATAATAAAGGAATTTTACAGAGTTAATCGTCAATTACAGGGTGACTTCTGAAACGTTGATATTTTGTCATTTTTATCATCGAAAATTTTCACATCACCCTATATATCCCAACGAAATCATTTTTATACAGTATAACCTTTTACTTTAATGAAACGAAAGATACACAATTTTGTCTTATTTTCACTAGTTTTTTATATTTACGACCGGTTTCGGGCTTTATCCCATTATCAAGTATAAAAACTAACTATACAGTATAAGCTATCTTCGGAGGATGATAATTCACTTGAATATACAGGATATGTACGGAAGAACCAGCCATATATTTCACCAATTTTTCAAATCACCTGTAGGAAATGTATGAATTGTCATTAATGATGGAATAAGAATAGTATAATGCATGCCAAAATAATTTTATCAATATTTCATTATTACTTGGAATTTTCAGACATTAATAAAATGTTTTTATTATTCACTCTGTACATAATGATATAATCTACACCATCTGAATGATATTTAGTAATATAAAAGTACGTCGATGATAAGGACGAAAAAAAATGCAGTTGGCACTTCCAAACCCTGAGAAAATAGTTAAATAAAATTATTGATTTTTCAATATCTTTCCATCAACGAACTTTGCGATTCTGCATGTTCAATCAGTACATCAAATACTACAATATACTAAAAATTCAGACAATTTCACCGAGAACCATTTTAACTATAAAAAGTGCGGGGTCCTTTACACGTATTATCGCCCGCCCACGCATTGAGCTTCCAGAGCGCCTTCTGACAATTGGGCTCTCGCTTTGCCGGCAATAATCGAACCTATTCCAGGAAAAATATTGCTTGCACCGAGGCATGTTGCTCGCCATGTAGTCAGCTCTCCGTCTAATGTTAAAATATACAACAGCGCGAACTGAACATTTAATGTTAATATTTATAATAATCAATAAAAATGGTTTCGATTTTATTCATGAAATAATCTTAACAAATACAACTTATGTTATTGGCGATTATCGTAAATTCCTTCTCGTTTTCGAAACAAATTAATATGTTGCTTTAGGCAACCACATTCGCGCAAGCGCTCGTGTGGTTGCCAAGCAATATAATTTGTTTCTCAAAATCGAAGGAATTTCTATTTCGATAATAACTGATACACTTGTATCACCTACGATAGTTCGGCTCGTCCAGTCTTTCATTAAACTGTTTTCAAAATGAATGCACCCATAATTTTTCACGAGCTGGAATCTTCTCCGTACTTGCAAAAAGCTCAGAATTCAGAAGTGTTTTCTTACCCCGCATGCAAGACGCCGCAATCCCATCAGCAGAATGGCCGGAACTCTAGCGTGAATGAGATGTCCACTTTGTGATTTGAGTTTTATATTACTCATTTATATGAGATTATATTAAATTCATACCGATAAAATATATTCAGAAGAACAATTAACTGAAATTAGTATTAGTAGGCAGGAACACGAAATTTAAAAATTATTTTTTAGCGATTCTGTAGCTTATGAAAAACTCTGTTGGCAATTTTCTTTTTTTTGTTAATTTTTTTAATCTTGAAAAAATATTTAAAGTCGCCAAAATTGAAATGACTTCTTTCTCGCGCCATTGCAAATTGTAGTGACGTACTCTCCTGAGAATTCCGAGCAACCAATAGCATTGCCGTTTCACGTCACAATCAATCCGATGAGAATATACGCCCTTTGGCTGATTGGGCTCGGGAGAGTACGTCACAAAAAGCGCCAATGTTAGGAGTTTGGAATTTGATGATTTTCAGAAACAAATGGGAACGGCTGTAATTGAAATTTGACTCCAAAAATATTTTTTGTGGTCATTTATATATAGATAGTGTATTTGAGAGTATATTGAGCAATAATATTTTTTCGTGTCCTTACCTATTGGAGCTGTAACATGTAGTTACATGTTTTTCTATTTCTATACCTAACTGTTATGAAAATAAAAATATTCGAAGTTTTTTTTTTTATATTTTCTTTTCAAGTTATATTTTGTTTTGGTTCCCATTTTTGAAGGAGTATAATAAAACACATCGTTCATTACACGCTCAGAAATATATTTGTCCGTGCTTGTACGACTTCCTGTCTTCTGCTTCGTCTCACACGAGATTTTCTCCCACGTGCACGGAAATTTTTTACTCTGAGACTCCTAATGGAATATACCGTTGAAACCAAATAATTCACTATCGAAATGAAAACTGAACGGCAACTCATACCCTACTTTCAAACCCTTTGTTGTTGCAACGTATATAAATCATCAAAAATCAATTCGCTTCATTGAAAAAACTTTACGAAACTCCGTAGTCCAGTCATGAAGAAAGCTCGGGAAAGTAAGTGAAAAGTTTCTGCGGGAAATAGCTCTTTGTTTAATTTTATTACCAATATCGAAGTTAGAAAATAATTCAATACAAATCCTCACAATTTCAATTGTTTTGAAGGCATTCTCATTTCGTTTTAAGTGTTAAACCCCAATTTTAATCACACTTCTCATATACAATAATTTAACAAAACTTTCATCAGTTTCTGCTGATGGAAATTATGAACAAAAATTTGTCATAAATAAAAACTTGAACGGTCTGTGATATCGGCAGGTATTCCAGCTGTGTACAAGCCCCCAGAGCTGTGCCGAGCACTGACAAAAAGTGCTTCGAGTACTAAGCACTCTTGAAAAGTGTTCGGGAGTCTCGAGCAGTAAGCACATTTTTTCATGAAGTGCTTGCGACTTCTAAGCACTTTCAAAAAGTAATTCGATTTAGCGAGCACTAAGCACTAAGCACTTTTCAAAAGGGCGAGACCGTTAAGGTGGGCGTTCAATTTCGTGTATTCCAAGTTCATATTGCATTTGGAAAAGGTTTCACTTGGAAAACTCAAATTTGGTATGTGAACTCAGAAAGGATTGAAGCACTTATTGAATATATTGACATTGATTTGATATCGAAAATTGAGATTTTTTTGGTCGGCAATTGAAGGAAATGAGTCAATACCAGCTTTTGTTTTATTCCAATAGAAAGACCCATAAAAACAGTACAACATTGACTGAAGTATTCTGGGAGAAATATATCGCTCCGCTTGACTGGGTGGCAATCCAAACAGCAGATCGCCTGAGCGTTCACTGCCTCGCCAAGTGTTTAACATCGGTGAGATATATACTGACTCATAATGAGATTAGGTTTGAAGAACTAGTGTCACCAACTCACCCCAATCTCTCAGCGACGAACATTGTCAGATAGTCTCAATACGTCGTTCGACCATTCCGTTTGATTGGAGATGTAGAGCTGTTGGACGAGTTTTCTTCATGCCTAAAATGTTCATCGTTTCTTCCTTTATTAGAATCTTAATTCAGCGAGAATCCATGTCTGGGTATCACATTCTCTATAAAGCCTTTGCGACTGCAGAATCTTCTGGTTGGGAATTGGCACAACTTCAGACTAAATGGTTTTGAGGCTCTCTCGGCCGAAGTTTTCAGTGTCACAATTTTCTTTCGGGTTTGAAGGCCGTCTTTTTTTGGAATTTCTTCCTGACGTTTCGCTAGCGCGAGTGTCTAGCTTCTTCAGAGGCTTATACGTCATGAATAATAGACGGAGAGCTGGCTACATGGCGAGCAACATACCTCGGTGCAAGCATTATTTTTCCTGGAAAAGGTTCGATTATTGCCGGCAAAGCGAGAGCCCGATTGTCAGAAGGCGCGCTGGAAGCTCAATGCGTGGGCGGGCGATAAAACGTGTAAATTTCCCGTACAAAAAAAAACTGTCCAAGTGTAAGGCTGAAAATTTGCACACGTATTGAAGATCACGAAAAAAGGCAAGGACAAAAATGTCAGAAGCGCAAGTAGATGCTAAAGGTTTGTTAGAAGTTGCCAAAGTTGCGAAAAATGTCGGAAAATATACTTATCAGGAAAACTTCTGACAATTTACATTTGTATTGTATACCTATAGAATAGAGTACTTGCAAATCACCAAAAGCCAAAGTGGAAGAGATAATGAGAAATTCGACGGCAAAGTGCAAGAGCGTCTTTTAGCGCGCGGCGCAGTTCGCAGCGGACCGATTGCTTTTCTCTTGATTTTCATACCGTACATATTATTTGAGTACATTAGTAACAATTTCATTTAATTTTGTATATTTTATAATGCAGGCATAGTAATGTTAAAATATAAGAAAAAAGTTAACTGGCAAAATAATGATGTATCCCCTTTTATAGGAAATAAAGCTTTTATTTTAAAATATTTTCAGTGTTACTCATACAGCGTCTTAATGGTTGTTCGATCGCAAAATCCCGATTTTTTTTTAGACTGGTGCCTATAATTTTTGTGAAAAAGAAACAAAATAACAGGCCAGGACGAGGTGGAAAATATTGTTGAGGTTCCCACATTCAGGAAAAAAAAATTAAACACGAAAACACTCAAATTGGTGAAATGGGGATGCAGTTCAGGTGTTGAAATCGATTTTTTGCGATTTGTCACAAAACATGATCTCCTAGCGGAAAATGTTCAATGAAAAAAGTGTGGATAATAAATAAATCAAAAATACTTTTCGTCATAACCTCATATTAGCAGTCAATTTGTCACAAAACCAAAGATTTTTTCGCAATTCAGAAGACGACTAGTTTTCAAGCTATGTACATTTCTTCGAAAAAAATACCTACCCTTATTTTTCACGAACAATTTTATGTGTATTTTTTGTATTTCGAAGGTGTATAAGTGATTATTTCAGTTGTTGAGATATCTACTTTCAAATGGTCTATGCAATTTGGTGGTTCATTGATCGTTAAACCGCTTGAATTTGAGAAGAAAAGTCTCTCATGATTTTCTCAATATTTTCAATGATTTTTGACATTCTTCATTGTTTTTAAAACAAAAAGTAGTTTATATCGAATTATTCATAATGAAATGACTACATAATTGCACTAAAAAATTGATTCATTAATATCATTTTATTATTGCAAATATTGAGAAAATCATGATCCAGGGAGACTTTTCATCTCAATTTTAAGCGGTTTAACGATCAATAAACTTCAAGTTACACAGACCATTTGGAAGTGGAGATTCTAACAATTGAAATGAACACTTATAGACCTTCGAAATAAATAAAAACACTCAGACAATTGTTCGTGGAAGATAAGGGTATTTTTTTTCGAAAAAATGTACATAGCTCAAAAACTGGCCATCTTCTGAATTGCGAAAAAATCATGCCCATTCAACACCAAAAAAGACATATTATTACAAATTTTCATTTGAACTAAATCATTTATACGCGAGAAAAAATCAAATACTGAAAAATCGGTTTTTTGCCATTTTGACCGCTAATATGAGGTTATGTTGAAAAGTATTGAGTACAAAAGATTTTGATTTATTCATTATCTACGACTTTTTGACATTTTCCAATAGGAGGTCACGTTTAGCGGCAAATCGCAAAAAATCGATTTCAACCTCTAAACTGCATCCCCATTTCACCATTATGAGTGTTTTCGTGTTTATTTTTTTTTCCTCAATGTTGGAATCTCAACAATATTTTCCACCTGGTCCTTGCCTGTTATTTTGTTTCTCTTTCATAAAAATTATAGGCACCAGTCTACTATATCTGCCTATTCGTGCGAAGGACAAAAAAAAATCGGGATTTTGCGTTCGAACAACATTGCCATTAAGACGTTGTATGAGTAACAATGAATATAATTTAATATAATAGTCTTATTTCCTATAAAAGGGGATATAAAAGGGAATATCATTACTTTGCCAGTTAATTTTTTCCTAATATTTCAACATTAATATGCCTACATTATTAAATATAGAAAATTAAATGAAAATGTAACTAACGTTATGATAAATAGTTAATTGAATGGATGAGTTCTTCTCAATTTACTTCTGACATTTGAAAAATTGTATCTTCAGTCCTCTATAAATATCCATATTATTTGTAAGATGTGCACTGAAATATGTACGGTATGAAAATCAAGAGAAAAGCAATCGGTCCGCTGCGCACTGAGCCGCGCGTGAAAAGACGCTCTTGCACTTAATCCTCGAATTTCTCATTATCTCTTCCACTTTGGCTTCTGATGATTTGGAAGTACTCTATTCTATAGGTAAACAATGCAAATGAAAATTGTCAGAAGATTTCCTCAGAAGTAAAATTTCCGAGATTTTTCGCAACTTTGGCAACTTCTGACAATCCTTTAGCTTCCACTTGCGCTTCTGACATTTTTGTACTTGTCTTTTCTCGTGATCTTCAATACCTGTGCCTGTGAGCTTATTTCGGATCACAACTCTGTGCTCTTCTCAGTCAAGGGTAGAGCACCCCCGAAGGGGGTGAGAGTCATGTATGACTACTCCACAACTGACTGGAAGGAGTACAGGCGAGTACTAAACACAAAAACAACAATCACACCGCAGATAGAACGTGAAAATGCGGATACCAAAACTCGGAGGCTGATGGAGAACATCCAGGAAGCTAGAGACGTCACCACCAAACAGAGGGCCGTGAGAGAAGATAGAGATCTTCTTCAAGACTTTATCCTGGAGCTCATCAAATTGAATCATACGAAAAGGCGAAAGTGGCAAAACACTCGTAGGCCAGTACACCAAGAAAATATGATGAGCCTAGGTCGTGAAATAAATGAACTCATTCAAAAACACAGAAACGAAGTCTGGAAGAGGAAACTCGAAAGTCTGAAAGCGTCCGACAATTCCCTATGGCGAATGTCTAAACGTCTCCGAAGACGAAGAAAGAGATTCCAGCTGTGGGGAATGGCCGGACTCTGGAAACGACCGACCAGAGAAAGGCGAAGCTATTTGCTGAGTATTATCAGAGCGTGTTCCAGACGAGTGCCGATTCCACCCCGGAGCAGGAGGCTGTTTCTAGGGAAGCCAAAGAATTCAGAACAAGGCCATGCACTAAGATCTGCACGAGAGACCTCACAAAGTTGATCACGAACTATGAGGAGGTCCTGGAGGCAATAAAACGGCTCCCTAGAAACAAGGCTGCTGGCGTCGACAAAATAGACACAGTGCTGCTCAGAAATCTCCCGAGGAAGTCTCTCGTTAAGTTAGTACATATTATAAACGCCATTATAAAATGACAGACATACCCACAAACATTAAAACAGGCGGAGGTTATCCCAATCCTGAAGAAAGGCAAGCCAGACGCAAGGGTAGAAAGCTACCGCCCCATTTCATTGCTAAGCGCCATAGCCAAGGTGGTAGATAGAATCCTCCTCAAGAGATTCGTGAGCCTAGAGGGGAAGCTCAAGCTCATACCGGCGGAACAATTCGGGTTCCGAAAAGGACACTACGTCCTCACAGGTAGCCCGGATTGTCCACGATGTGAAGGAGGGCTTCCACCTATGTCTCAATACAGTTATGGTCCTGCTGGATATTCAAAAAGCATTCGACACCGTCTGGATAGAGGGGTTTATCATGAAGATGCTAAGGGCAGGCATGCCTGAATGCATGGTGAAGATTCTAGACTCATACCTTGTCGATATAACTTTCAAGGCTAGAATAAGCGGTACCAGCTCTTCAGTGATGCGGGCTGGAGCAGGAGTGCCGCAGGGATCGAGCTTGTCTCCACTTTTGTACTCGCTATATACGCACGACTTTCCCACTAATGAGGTCACAAACACGGCCATCTATGCGGATGACACAGCTATATATGCCCAGTCAAACTATAGCTCGACAGCCGCATACTGGGTAGAGAACCATGTAGAGGAGTCAGTCGTGCCGTATCTAGCGAAAAACAAAATAGTGATAAACTCTGGTAAAACAGAACTCATGAATTTCACAAGGAAACGCGCCATCGTGAGTGTAGCCATCCCTGAGGGATTCAGATTTCTGGGGAACCAGATTGATGAGTCCGATTCTATGAGGTACCTGGGAGTACAGCTGGACAAGAAGCTCACGTTCAGAAACAACGTCAACCTGGCAATCCAAAGGGCATGCGCCGCTATGATAGGGACCTACCCCCTGATTGCGAGGAACTCCGGGTTGGCGACGGAGAACAAAATGCTACTCTATAAACAAGTCATCAGGCAAGCGATGACATATGCTTGTCCAGTTTTCTGCACTCTCCCCAAATACCTCATGGTAAAACTGGAGAGAATGCAGAATAAAGTGCTCCGTATCGTCACTAACAGTGACAGGTACATTCGGTTAGTATCATTGCGAGAGCTAGCCGATATTCAATCAATCGAAGAACATATCAAGCAAGTCTCTGATAAGTTCTACCGCTTCTTTATCCTTGGAAGTCCATTGACAAGGGATATAACATCAGTCCGAGCCCACCACAACAGGCCAAGAAGGCATGGTGGGCCGATCTACAAGGCATTAGATATTTTCCATGAGCAAGGCTTCCATATGAGGCAACCAATGTTTTATTTAACCCGGTTTTTTCTACTTTTTTCCGGGAAGCCACCCACTGATAACCCCCCCTCCGATAATGAAATCCAATAGTCTGATGCTTTACACATAATCAAAGAAAACTAATCAAGTAAAACTTGGAGGAGACGGGGATGATCCAACCTAACATCGACTTAACACTTACGGCAGAGAAAAACCATCGTAGGCCTGGACGCAGGAACGAGTACGGTTTCCCCCGCCTGCTGAAGGCCTCAGCAGGGCAGGCATATACCCCACTCCAAAAACCCAGTATAATTCCCTCCTTTCCCCCCTGTGGCAAAGTGATAGTTTTACTGTGTGTTTTAAACTTTTTATCTATTTTTCTGTCGTAATATATGTTATACACTTTTTATGTAAATTTAATATAAATTAACCTTTTTGCCTTTTGTGCCTTTGCAAATTTTCAGCCTTGCACTTCGACAGTTTTTTTTGTCGGGAAATTTACACGTTTTATCGCCCGCCCACGCATTGAGCTTCTAGCGCGCCTTCTGACAATCGGGCTCTCGCTTTGCCGGCAACAATCGAACTTTTTTCCAGGAAAAATATTACTTGCACCGAGACTAGACTATAATCTCAGATGACTGGAAATTCCGTCTGCGGAGATTGTATTTATTCTGACTCAGGTAGTCTTTTGCGTTTATTACCGCACCAGTATTTGGTATATTGTCACTAACTAATTGACCTCTTTCTACCTGCCGGCTTAATGTCGTTGTTATCCTTTGTTATTTCAGAATTGCTTATTACCGTAACTGGGTTAGGCATATTTTCGATGTAGAGTCACTTTGACGACTTGTCTGGTCCAGTCTACAACTGTCTAAAGATTCCTAAATAGTATATCATCGTCTGCAATTGCAACCATTAAATATAATTTACTAGTACTTACCTAACTGCGCACTAAATTCACTCCGAACGCTATAAATACTTTTAACTACATCTATGTCAAGACTGATCCCTCGTAACTAGAATGTGCATAATATAATGACGCAATCAGTAATTCTTGAGAGTGGGGGTGTCTTGAAAAATTGGGGTTATGAAAAGTCTGTTGTGCCCCACGTTCCGCGCCATGTTTTGAAAAATATGGGTCACGTCTGGGCAAACATGCATTAGACTGGAGAGGAGGGGAGGATGGAAGCTCTACTTGAGTTTGGCGGTTTTCACGAGCTTTTCTCATCTGTTTGAATTCAACAAACCACTTTCATTCCTCTTTCTCCTCCTCAGACATCACTTGCCGAAAAGCAGGGATTTCGCTATTCGTGCGGGCCGTTTGATGAACGTTTCCGCGTGCAAGTGGACCCCCTTCAAGGCTATTCCCTGTGCTAGCTCGAGAGACATTGAGACCTGAAATTACTGAAATATTGTCAGGAGTTCGTGGGCGGTTTTGGTCAAACATTCTCACTTCATTCATTCTCGACTCTATTTGCGAGTCTGTAGAAATATTAAGTGGACTGGAGGTCCCTGAACGTAACGTATTACGTTCTAAATTCTGGAATGCTTCCAAAATTCGGCGTGGAGTGCCGGTATTTTTCGGGGTTTGAAATTCCCCAGCGGGTTGGCCGCCGAAAGTCAAAAAACTAGGTAAGGCCCTCAAAGGCCTATTATCAAAATTTTGAGCTGAAATTTTCCTCAGACTCAGATCACGCCCTGTATTCTGATCAACAGAAAAATTGAATCGAGATTCATCATCATTGTCTTCATCAGGACAGCCCACAACGTGACTTTTATCCACATTCACATCATCCATACTACAATGCACAGAGTTTAACCTAGGAGATGCAAATAAATTTAAATGAACCGGTTTTTGAGAATCCAGGTGGTAACTAGATTCTGTAGCGTTATTTTCGACGCGACGCGATTCAACAACTAATTGTGAGCGCTTCGGGAGAAATGCGTGGGGCTCGCCTTCCTTGACGGCCACGCTTGGTGAAACCCTTGGGTTTCTATTTATTGTGGGGCTCTCCAAACTAGAGCCAAAAGAAAAATTATTTTCAACAGAAAATGTACCACTTATAGGAGCAGTTAGGATGGGCGGTAAGGCCGGATGTTTCTCAAACAGAGAACAATCAAGAGCTTGGTTAGATATAAAACTCGTGAAATTTTCAGCGGGGTGAAGTACACAAGAAGTTGGTTGAACTTTTGTTTGTCTGCGAGTCCTCGGACGTAAATTGTAGGACATTAGGGGAATGTCAAAAGTGAAGTTACTTCCTAAGAAAAAAATAATCGCGTGCCGTGATTTATACTTAGTAAATTCCCCTAAGACCGAACTAAACAACGCGTACAATGCTAAACCCTATATTCAAATAATCTCTTAAAAAAAAAATGGGTGAATATCACCTGTGCGGAATTCGCACACAGGCACTTATGCAGGAACGTTATATAAAAATAGTACCCTCAAATAAATGCTGAAAATAAAGGTATGGTTATATTATCCGCTCTGTACTCGGGAACGCTAGTGCCAGGAACGCTTTATATACAAAAAAATACCCTCAGATAATTACTGAAAATAAAAGGTAAAGTTATGTTATACGACCTGTACTCAGAAACACTAGTGGCACAATCAATAGTGCCATAAAAACCCTCAAGGAGAAACGCAACACTGCACTGCAATAATAGCAAATCGCAAACTGCAATTACACTGCACAATAATTAAGCCGTGGCAAGAACTCTGTCACTTTAAAAAAAAATACCGACTCATGCCCGCGTCTCGTCCGTACCGACGTCCGACGCTACGTGTACTATATCCGCGTCTTGTTCGAACCGACGTTCGAAGCTAAGTGTTATACCCGCGTCTTGTTCGAACCGACGTTCGAAGCTAAGTGTACTATACCTGCGTCTTGTTCGAACCGACGTTCGAAGCTTAGTGTCCTTTTTTACTACTCCAAAACTCTCCTCTGCCCTATTCGAAAGCTAATTTCCCAGAACTTTCTGCAAGGCATAAAAAAACCGTTTGTGTCTGCATACCATATGTCTCCTTTTCCACAGAACTGCATTCAAAAACATTACTTTTCCTTAAAATCTTCAACATTTGTTGAAGAGGCAAACAGTAAAAATAATATTCTTTAGAATATTTCAGACCCCCCTGTGCTGAGAACATCTTTTAGTCCGAAAACAACTCGAGTATTGTTTGCCCGCCTAGAATAGTTAACAGATGTCTTAATCTCTTCTTTTTCTAAGCAACCCATTTCGTGTACTCGGTATCTACTTTCTCTAGCTAGGGTGGCCATAAACCAGCGCCGAGAAACGGATGAGATCGTCGAAGTTTTTAGAAATGCGTGTGAAAGGTTTATTTCAATAAAGTTGACATATCATTCGCGGGGAGATTATTAATATAGATTTCCATACGACAGGGGTGCCGCTGACTGCATTTAAAATTTTCAACAACATTCATAAATCCATAGCTGAAAAAAGGCTTAGTGCTTAGTAAACCTGAAAAGTGCTCCTGAGCACCGCGAAAGCCTCAAAACCATTTAGTCTGAAGTTGTGCCAATTCCCAGCCAGAAGATTCTGCAGTCGCAAAGGCTTTATAGAGAATGTGATAACCAAACATGGAGTTTCGCTGGATTAAGATTATATTAAAGGAGGAAACGATGAACATTTTTGGCATGAAGAAAACTTGTCCAACAGCTCTACATCTCCAATAAGATGGAATGGTCGAACGACGTATTGGGACGATGTTCGTCGCTGAGAGATTGGGGTGAGTTGGTAACACTAGTTCTTCCAACCTAATCTCATTATGAGTCGGGATATAGTTCATCGATGTTGAACACTTGGCGAGGCAATGAACTCTCACACGATCTGCTTTTTGGATTGCCACCCAGACAAGCGGAGGGATATATTTCTCCAAAAATACCTCGAATAATTGCGTGGAAGTGCATTCAATGTTGCACTGTTTTTATGGGTCTTTCTATTGAAATAAAACAAAAGCTAGTATTGACTCATTTCCTTCAATTTACTACCAAAAAAATCTCAATTTTTGATATCAAATCAATGTCAATATATTAAATAAGTTAAAATTGTTTTTACTGTTAAAATTGTTAATTCCGTCAACCGATTGCACCCCTTCGCGCAACCCTCAGAAGTCTTCGCGAAACTTGTGTGAGCTAGGTAAGACGCAGCCCTTACCTTTTAACGTGTGATGCCATGCACGAGACCGGTGAATCGGTTGATTGAACCCACGACCCCACGCATACGAGGCGAACGCACTACCAGCCGACCACCACCTCCCATAAGTACTCTCAATATTCTCAATTTTCGATATCAAATCAATGTCAATATATTCAATAAGTACTCCAATCCTTTCTGAGTTCACCTACCAAATTTGAGTTTTCCAAGTGAATCCGTCTCCAAATGTAATATGAACTTGGCATACCCGAAATGAAACTCCCACCTTAAAGGTCTCGCCCTTTTGAAAAGTGCTTAGTGCTCGCTAAATCTAATTACTTTTTGAATGTGCTAAGTAATCGCAAGCACTTCATGAAAAAAAGTGCTTGGTGCTCGAGACTCCCGAGCACTTTTCAAGAGTGCTTAGTACTCGAAGCACTTTTTGTCAGAGCTCGTCACAGCTCTGGGGGCTCGTACATAGCTGGAATACCTGCTGATATCACAGACCATTCAAGTTTTTTATTACCTTTTATTTATGACAAATTATTTTTGTTCATAATTTCCATCAGCAGAAACTGATGAAGGTTTTGATAAAATATTGTATATCAGAAGAGTGATGAGAATTGGAGTTCAACACTTAAAACGAAATGAGAATCTATTATAATGCCTTCAAAAACAATTGAAATTGTGAGTATTTGTATTGAATAATTTTCCAACTTCGATATTGGTAATAAAATTAAACAAATAGCTGTTTCTCGCAGAAACTTTCCACTTACTTTCCAGAGCTTTGTTCATGACTACGGAGTTTCATAAAATGTTTTCAATGGAGCGAATTGATTTTTGATGATTTAAATACGTTGCCAAAAGGTTTGGAAGTAGGGTATGAGTTGACGTTCAGTTTTAATTTTATTGTTTTGCTCATGAAATGAAAACTAATTGAGCAATCTGGTTGCTGTAGATAATTCAAAAACAAACAAAATAGAATATTTCACGACCCGATCGGATCATTAGTAACGGAGGGAAACCGGAAAAAAAGGAAAATTTCACGATTTTTTTAGAAATTTATAAATCCGCCATTTTTCAAGAAATAGGGTTGGCCCTTCTCATGCAAGAATTGAATCATGTGTACTTTAAGTGTGCACAAAACAGGCTCTGACAGATCAATAGTTTTCGCACAATTGCAATTTGATATTTTTTGCACTATCTTGCAGCGTGCCTGGATGCTCTAGTGATGGTCCAATTTCAATTTCTAAAAAAGATTTTGAAAGTAGAAAGAAGTACAGTACAACTGAACGTGTATTATCATTTTGCGCTAAAATGCTACGAAATGGGTGGAAAATGCTTGCAAACATGACTGAAAATGGCCGAGCTGGTGGAAGCTGTGGAATGGTAGGAGAGAGTAGGATATGTGGGAAAGCGTATTATCACGTAATCCGTCCATTAAAAGAATTCCCCTCATCACCCGGACTCTTCTACCACTCGGCAGCTAACGCGGGCTCGGCCGTTTTCAGAAATGTTTGCAAGCATTTTTCACCCATTTTACACCATTGTAGCGCAAAATGATCTGTTAAAGAAATTGAAATCGGGCTATCACTAGAGCATCCAGGCACGCTGCAAGATAATGCAAAAACATATTTTAATTGCAATTGTTCCAAAACTAACGATCCGACAGCGCCTGTTTTGTGCACACATAAAGTAGACATGATTCACTACTTTAGTGAGAAAGGCCAATCCTACTTCTTGAAAAAGCGGAGTTATGAATTTTTCAAATCATCTCAAAATTTTCCAGTACTTCTCCGTTACTAATGATCCGACCGGTTGTTGGTATTTTAATCATGTACAATTATTTCCATTGGGGCAACCAGATTGCTCTATTATTTTTATTTTATAAGCAGAACAATTTAAAAAAAAAAGTTTTTTGTTATTTAAATGTTTATAACAAATTAACGAATGACAGTTGCGAGTCGAAAACATAACAGAATATAACTACGGACTGTCTTTCAAGTGATGGCATAGTCGGTTTCCTACTGGTATTTTTGTTAAAAACTCACTCATTTTATGCTCTATTGCTTGGTGTACTGCTAACGAAGCTAAGACAGCCATTACATTGAAAAAGAAAAATCAATGAAAATTCAAACCCAGCTAATCTAGTTGTTTCAATACCTTCAATTCAGTAACGTAGTTACGTGTAATGAACTCACACATTTTGACAGTAATTTTGACGTCTGTTATAAACTTCAGTTAATTTTTTGGGAGTAAATGTAACTTTTCTTTCCTAACTGCCACTTTCAATCCTAAAACTAGGGAAGAAAAGTCAATTTTCAATGAAGGTGTTTGAAAAAATGATTTATATCAGACTTTGTGTGTTGAACTGTATCTTGCCCTCTTCGGTCGCTGCTCTCTATTTATATCGGGATCATTCTAGAGCTCTGAATTTGTTCGCTCGCTGTTCGCCGGCTCAGTTCTAGATGGCTCCCGGCATTCCAATAGACGTCTGTAGTCAGAGTATCATCATTTACGAGTAAGCGCTACGGTTAAATTGTTCTGGAGAAATGTGTAGTCGACAGGTCCGGCTCCAGCTTGTCACAATACTTTTCATAAGTACATGGAAATAACCAAATTATGTAAATGTCCAAGTTGGTGGAAATTTTTTCGAATATGAATTTGAACATTGAACTAGTTGGCAGATTTCATTATATTTTTTGAAGTGCTTGACTGAAAGTGACCCAGTTCCTAAAATATGAGACTGAAAACACCTATTTTGTTTCCAGCGTTGCATAAAATCGTTTGAATGCTATATCCAGCAAATAGAATTCCAATTTTTCCAGCTGAACAAAATTTTATTTCAAATAGAATTTATTTTAATCCCTATTCAGTACATCTTTGAAAGAAGCCCCAGGCCAACTGTGAGCAAGCCAAAGTATGGTAATAGTATAGTATCAGCGAAACTTTGGTATCCTCCCAAACACCAGCCTCTTTCTTTTAATTACGTTTTCGGTCAAATCAACCGTTCGTCAATTTATCTCTCTCTACTCTATTAATGTTGCTGAAAGGAAGCAGTTCTCGGTTCGTACTGTATTGCCACAGTGACGAATATATCAGCGGCACAGAGAGAGAACAATAATAGCCTTAGAGTTACCGTCAATGAATTATTCAGTTAATATCTTGAGAGAGAAATATAAACATAGCCCACAACAGTACAGTGCCATTATACCAAAAAGAATGAGTATTTCTCTGAGGATATGTCGTTATAATATTACCTACTTGGAAAGGTTGAATGTTAACTGTTTGAGAGTGAATTTCATTTCATTCTACAAAGTACTAACGAAAATCATCATTATAGATTGTAAACAAATAAGTCATACTACACATTTCGAGCCTCATCATTGGGATCTCGTGAACCGTAAGAGAGATACAGGGTCACTTAAATCATGGCAAAGTTGCGCAATTTGTTGCTGAACAAGACGAATTCTCATAAAACCTTTTTCATTTTGTTTTGTGTTATTTGAAAAACATTGAACAAAAACATTTATGTCAAGACTGAGCCCTCGAAACTAGAATGTGCATAATATAAGGACACAATCAGTAGTTCTTGATGGTGGGGGTGCCGCTGACCGCGTTTAATATTTTCAACAACATTCATAGATCCATAGCTGAGAAAAGACTTAGTGCTTAGTAATCTCGAAAAGTGCTCCCGAGCACCGCAGTGCTCTTTTCGGGATTACTAAACCTATGACTTTTCGTAAAATGCTCGAAGCATTAAGGACTGGATCCAAAAAGTGCTCGGGAGCACAGTGCTTACGAAGTTGTATGGATTCGAATACTCAACTGCGTGACTCTCGGAAGTTGAAGGGCCGAGACGTTGTAAGTATTTTTTGAATACTATGACTTCAATGCGTTTGAACCTATAATTGGACACCAATAATACGAATACAACGACTTAATGCGTTCAGAATTATAATTATTGGACACCAATAAAATAAAAAAACAAATTCAATGCGTTCAAAACTATTATTTGTTACCAATAATATGAATACAATGGCCTCAATGCTTTCAAAACTATAATTGGACACCAATAATCTGAATTTAACTTAAATCAATTCAATTTATTTTGTTCTCAAGCAACATACAGTTTATAAGAGGGAAAAAAATCACATAATGCAAATAGCATGAAGGTAAATACAACAGTAAGAATAAATTAATGAACAAAATCATGAAATCAGAATCAGAAAGGATTCAATGGAGTAAATACTTCTTCAGATTATTTTCAAATCGCAATTTACCATACGTTTTTGAACAATTTGGAAGTTCATTGTAAAATTTCACACCATCAAATGAATTGATTTCTTTCCAATATTTGTTTTAATTTTGTTAACATATAAATTTTGGGCTTGTCGGGTCAGGTGATTGTGTTGATCAGTATTAATTTTGAAAATTAAAGTGGAATGTTTCATGTTATTCTTAACAGGATGAATGAATGTGCAAATTTTCAAGTTGTAAAGGAAATGTATATCCAGTAGCTTTCTTGGTTTGTACAAGTTTATAGTTGGTTCTTGGTAATCAAGTTTAAAAATACATTTAATAATTTTATTTTGTAATGATTTCAAAGGTTTGAGTAAATAGGTCGAACTGAAATAAAATTTTGAAATTTAGAGTATGCCAACGAAAAATATATGGATTTTAGATATTTGAGAAGAAGCAAATTTCGAATTTTAAAAATAATTCCAGCTAATGGTAAAATCTGCCTCCTTAAGTTCTTCATATGTCTTGCCCATGATAAATTCTCATCTATAAAGAGACCTTAGTATTTTTGTATGATATGGTAATTTATGTATTCATTATTGAATTTGATCGAATCTTTCAAATTATCGTTTGACAATTTTTTTGTAATGAACATGGATGATGATTTTTCGTAATTCAATGTCAATTTATGACAGCCATAATGAATTTTTTTGTAGATCACTTTCCATGTCATTTTTGATATCACGTTGACTTTTTTCGTCATATATTATTGTGGTGTCATCAGCAAACATTTTAATTTTTCCAGATAAATCTTGTGGAACTCCACAGATGTCAGTATTCTCAGTGCTGAATTTGTCTCCTATATAAACAAACTGTTTTCTATCTGAAATATAATTTTGAAACCATTTATGAACAGGACATCTGATACCTATTTTATACATATTATTCAACAAAATTTCGTGATCTACAGTATTAAATGCTTTACGAAGATCTAGTGACAGTATACCACATTCCTTATGAGAGTCTATGTCAAGTTGAAATTGGGTGATAACATCTAAGACATCTGATTCAGTATCACTAAACTTTCGAAAGCCTTATTGCCCACTATACAACAAATTTGATTTTCCTAGGTATTCCAACAATCTGCTATGCATTACTTTTTCTATAATTTTTGAAAGAACTGAAAAAATTGAGATTGTTCTATAATTTACCATTAGATTTCTCTTGCCTGTTTTGAAAATTGGTATTACTTTGGCTATTTTTGATTTTTCAGGTATAAGTCCTGATGAAAAAGTTGAATTTTTTAATTTACTCATTATTGTTGATATTGTCGAAACCTGGAGCTTTTCTTGTGTCTAGATCACTGATGACTTCTTCTGTTTCTTCAAATACATAGATGATAATTTTTATCTCATCGAAATTTTCTTTGTAGTTGTGAATCTATTTGACAAACTAGGACCAACATTGATGAAGTAATTGAAGTGATTGAATTCTTCACAAATTTTCTGTTTACATTCAATTTTCAGTCCATCTTCCAAAATATATTTAATATTGTCTTTTCTTCCAGATTTATTGTACAGCATTTCATTCATTGTATTCCCTACTGATTTTGGGGTGGCATTGATGAATTTTTCTGGTATTACTTCTCTTTTGCTTCTTTAACATTCTTTTTAACTAATTTGTTATAATGATCATAATAGTCTTTGAATGAATGGATTTCAGGATAACACTTTTTTATAGTGGAATTTATCAAGTAGTTTGATCAGTCTAGAATTTTTTTCATTAAATCAAGGTTTCGAGTCTTATTTTATTTTTAATATTTTTTCTTGAGAACACTTTTCGAAAATAGTCAACAGACTATTGTAAATTGTGTCTAGTGTATTATGGTCTTGAAGGTTTTCACTGAAAAGTTTTAAATTTTCCTGGAGTTTTGCCTCATCAAATATAGTGATAGTCTTGAGAGTATAGTCCTTTTCATCTTGATTTATATTTGCACAGATATCAGCCACTATCAATTTGTGATCACTTAATGCAGTGTTTATTAGATATTTCGCAGTTTTAATCAGAATTACTCAGTATTTGATCGATCAGGGATACTTTATTATTGAAGTCTCTTGTAGCAATCTTATTATTATAAATTTGGAAGTTGTTTGAAAGAAGTGGTCTGTTCACTATGTTTCAAAATATTGATGTTCATATCACCGAGAACATAACACTCTTTTTTTAGTTCACATTTATTTTGAAGTTTTTTGTCCAAGAATTTAAGAAATGCGCCAATATTGTCTTTTAGTGATTTATAAACACCGCGAAGCAAAATATTCAATGGTGTCAATTTCATTTGAATGTAAGAGTTTTGATTGAGTATATTCTTCATTATCTCAAATTCCATATTTTCTTCTAGAAATATTCCAATACCTCCTCCTCTCTGGGTCCTTGATGAATAATTAGAGTTGAAGTTTTTGAAATTAAAGTAGATTTCCTCTTCTTTCTTCAGGTTTCAATATTTGCTCCAATAGTATCAACGAGAACTTCTATTTCTTCAATTTTGTTTCGCATAGATCGCGCATTCAAATAAAGAATCTTGATATTACTCATGATTTTGGTGGTATATTCCGGAATTCATTAATTTTAATATTTGATTTTTCGAATTCTTCTACCATAGAATTCTACTCAACTGTAGTCAATTTCACTATTCAGTTGATTCTGGTATAAAACTATAATTGGGCACCAATAATATAAATACTACGATTATTACAATATCTTAAAAACATTCAAGATATGAAAAAACTTCACGGGAACATTTTGCAGACCTATGTGAGGAAAAAAAACTAGTCACAAACATTTGTTCGATATCTTGAATCTCGTAACGGCAAAGATTTCCAGAGAAAAACTTCATGTGAACGTTTTGTAGATCTGTTCGAGGAAAATAAAACCATTTTTGTCGATATTTTGTTTAGATTTCGAGGTTTCTGAGTTTTATGATAAATTTTGACAAGTTTTTTCAAGTCGATAATTTTTCAATTACAAAAAATATCAAAAATCTTGGGAGTGAATAATAAAAAATCCAGGCGCAACAAAGCTCTCCTGAAAATTTGGGTGGAGGGTGAAGGTGGGAAACTATAAAAAATCAATCAATTCCATTGAAAATCTAGATAGCATCGAGGATGGATGCTATACCTGTAAGAAACCCTTGGGAACTGCATGTTGGTTGGTCGTGGTCTCGAGGTAATTTTAACTGACGTTTCGTATACATCTGCTATAGACATTTTCAAAGGCGGTGTGGTAAAGGATGGAGCGTTCCAGTCGTTTGTCTGAGCCTGACTGATTCGGTGACTTCATTTTCGTCTTGAGTCCGAATGGTCGATATATTCCTATACCAGTTTATGTTTTTGATTATCATTACTTGTACCTGGAAAGGATTTTGTTTTGGCCTCTCCATTACCTGCCTCCACGTTTGAGTTAGATTGGGGCCTTCTTCCGGTTGAAATTCTTTCCAAGTCACATAATATGAGAGTGCTGCAAATTTCCTGAAATTTTCTGACGGGACACAGTAGCACTGAAATCGAATAATGATATCCCCGAGGGTTATCTAAAAAAAAACAGGTACACTACAAATGCACATACAGTGACCTCAGCAGATGTCACTGAATACAAAAAAACGATGTCCCCGAGGTCTCTACCAAAAGCGTGAAACGATTTGCACTTGAAATGGAGCCTCAAGCTTTTAATAAAAGTTTTTATCCATCGTTACTTAGAATTAAATATGAGTTAAGAACAAAAATTAAAAAAAAACTATTTTTGAAAATCTGTTTTTTAATTTTTTCTCGTTTTTTCGTAAAATTCTACTCTTTTATTACATAATCTAAAAGTAAACCTCAGCCTCAGCGAAAAAGATGGCTGCTGGCGAGCTTGAAAAGGCGAATTTTACCGGTGAAACTTCTCAGTTGAATATCAGGTAATTTTTTCGGAATTTGTCAAAAAAAAGGAAAAATCTGTATTCCACTACAAAAAAATTAGAGCTCACTTGAAATATAATAAGTTAAATTTCTACCAAATTTTGTGAAACAAAATCAATTTTTGAGCGAGAAAAAAATTTGAAACTAACATTTTCTAGGAAAATTTTAGGTAATGCGGGAAAATATTTGTCGCAAAACTTGTAGATCTTTTCAGTAACAACAACTTTGCTTATTAATTTTTTTCGATACGTGGTCAACTTTCATTGTAAATCACGAAAAACCGTGATATATCACCTTCAACCACTGAAAGTTCACCCTGTTCACTCTTCTCCATTTTCCGACTCCAATTTGTTTTTTCTGTCATTCGAACAATATTTTGCTCCTCTTTGAGTAGGTCTCATGCTGTTATTTTTCCCTTGCTTTTATATTTTATGGCGTCCATCAGCACTGGTCTATAACATTCAAACTGTTCTTCTCGAAATACGAATTATAAGTTATGGCTTCAACCGCCATAACTCATATAACTCATAGCAAGTTGACGAAATTCACCAAGGAAATATTTAATTACAGGGAGATTTTCAAAAAAAATCGATTCTCATAATTTCTTCCATACATATTTTTTGAATAGCCCTGTAAGTATATCATATATAAATTATATATATATATTTCAAAATGACTTAATGTCACCTACTAACATGCAGTACAAAGTTCATGAAATTTTATTGAGTATAGGATACAGGGGCGATCAACTTTCTGATTCGCCCTGTAAAAAATGTTGGGATATCATTTTATTGGTTTATAATAATAAGATATCCAAACCAGATGCAAATCCAGCCAGATATTGAAATTCCATTTGATAGACATCATGAGTTCTACAATATTTAAAAAATCTGGGCAAATTCATCGAAAGCCAATTTCCCATTGAAATGGTGCGAGTTTCTTTCAGAAAAATACTCCGTGTATTTTCCTATATAGATATCGACTCATCGTGGTATACCCGTCCTGTACAGTGCGAAATACTTACTTTCCTATGTGGTCGTAGGAAAAAGATATATCTCCTAAATAATCAAAGAAATAAGGAAGACTGTAAACGGATCCAAATAAATGTCATCTTGGGGTTTCTCAGCACCTCATTCAGTTTATTTCATCTTAGAACTTTTGTGGGACGCTTTGTATTTTCCACTCTATGTGAACTCCGACAGTTGTCGCAACGCAACAATCGCACTGAATCGGGTAATCTGGAAAGTAAACAAATGATGTTCCTTGATGAGATTTACACAAACTACTTAATTCTCATCATCCTTTGTTCTACAAGACTTAATTCATGATGATGTAAACTGTAACATTTTCTCTGTATCTCCGGAAAACTGGAGAAATTCAAACTTTCCAGACGGGTCGTTTAATTAACCTTTCACCCTGAAAACTGCTTTTGTTTCCTAATTAGTTTGTTTGAAATGATAAACTAAAATTTCTTTGTAGCATAGAACAGTTAAGAAACACCAAGAAATTACCTGCAATTAGTTCACAGGGTTTGATTTGAAAATATTAGTGAAGGAATTTGGTTCCACGAAATAGATGGGAATATAATTTCAACATTATCTCGACATACGAGGACAGTGCCTTTCTTTATTTCTTATTGAACGGGTCAACTCAAAAAATTAAAACTTAGGATAATGAAGTTGAAGCATGATACTCTAGTCTACAAGAACTATTTTTGGTGAATTTCTCTTCAAGGGCACCAAAATTTTTGAGAAATTTGAAGGTGCGCCGGCAAAAATTGCAAAAGTTATAAACAATTTAGTACAAAAAATGGAGGTGAGGGGGTTTTGCAAATATCTCGGAAACTGTTAAAGATATCCAAAAGTTGAAAAAAGATCCTGAAAGAGGAGAACATTTCCTAACAAATGTTCCTCCTCCCGGAACTCTACCACCAATATTCAGAATTTTAATTCGGAGACGAAAATTGCTCTAAAAGCGAGTGATGCGAGTCCTGCGTGCGCTGACTGATACGGACCCATGAACAATAAAAATAATTTTAACCCATCAAATATCGTTAAGAAATAAAAAAGTTCAATTACCTTTTAGACACTTGAATAAAAGAAAATCCATGGATTTTTTTTCCATAATTGTTTTTTACATATGCTTTTGTTAATTAACTAGTTTTTCCAAGTGTCAAATTTACATACAAACCCTGATAATTGTTATAATAAAAACCTCTTAACTGTTTCACTTTTTGGAGCTATTCTCGAAAGGCTTTAAAAAATATCCCTATCGGAAAAAATAGAAAATGTTGATTTTGCACTTTGTTAATAACAATCTAAAATACTAAAAAATGAAAAATGCAAATAAAGCTATGAATTTTTTTTTAATGTTCCAATTTGTTCGTATTTTAATTATTTAAAGTTGGATAAAAATTATTTTTTTAAATTTCTGACTCTGATTGTTTGAATAATTGTTATTAACAAATGCATTGTTTATAAGATATTTGAATATTTGTTTTTGGAATTTCAATCAGCAACAAATATTATGATATTTAAGAACAAAATCACTTCTAAAAAAAACTTTATTGCTTAAAAACGCATTTGTTGATTAACTATTTTTTTTGCTGCCAAATATCAATATTAATTTTTTTTACACAACAAATGACATGGTTGTTTTTGTTATTTTATGCAGTATTTAAAAAAAATGTATAGTGAAAATTCATTTGTTTATAACAAGTTGTTCATTAAATAAACAAAGGAAATATAAATTAAAAGGACCCCGCAAACTCCTTTTGGAATTTGGGTCCCGGTGGATTTTTTTAAATTTTTGGTATGATGTAGTCCATGTAATACTCAACCAATGTTATCATTGCGCCAACCAAAAAAAATCAACAGTTTTGCTGCTAGGGGGCGTTGAAATCACACCTTGCGCAGATTAGACTATTTATTTTTGAACCCGGTAACAATATTATCACTTGTTTCATTGTTGCTAATGTTGCACAATATTGTGCTGTTTTATAAAAAAATTCTTACCCCCTCCACTTTTTCCCCCAACACCTATTACGAAACGCAAAAAAAATATTTCTCGAGTGCCTTTAAATGAATCGTCGAATGTTTGAATATGCCTAAATAAGGGAAATAGCTATTTTTTATGATTACCCCCCCATCCCCCGAATGACACAAAACGAAAAAAATTCGGTGGATTTTTCTGAATTTTTGATTTGATGCAGTTCAAGTTATTTTGAATAGAAATAAATTGGGTGACAAACCCCAAAAATGAATAGTTTTGATGCTAGGGGGCGTTGAATGCATACCTTGCTCAGAAAAGACTATTCATTATTATAGGCGGAAATAATAGCTCTACGGATTTTACTTTAGATTATGCTGATCAATTGTGTAATTTTTTATACATTGAAAATCTTAAACCTCCCCCTTACCCCCTACCCCTATTATAAACACGAAAAAAATTAATTCCTGACTACTTGTAAATGCTTTATGAAAATAACTGTTTTAATGAACTCAAATTAAGGAAATCGTACAGTTGTTTAATTTCACCTTTCCCACCCTTCAGAAAAATATTGGTTGAGTTCGCTGACTTCTTAGTAGGGCGTAGTTCATGTTTTTTGAATATTAATTAATTGGGCGAATATCTTGAAAGTAAATAAAAATTAGACATCCACAATTTGAATTTGAGGTGGTGCCTGAATTAATTTTTTTCGTGTTTTGAAATACGGGTTGGGGGGTAAGGGGGAGGTTTTAGATTTTCAATTTATAAAAATTTACACAATTGTTCGGCATAAAATAAAACAAAAATACGTAGAGATATTGTTTCCGCCTATAATAATGAATAGTCTATTCTGAGCAAGGTAAGATTTCAACGCCCCCTAGCACCGAAACTACACATTTTAGGGGTTTGTCACCCAATTAATTTCTATTCAAAATAACTTGAACTGCATCATATTAAAACTTCAGCAAAATCCACCGCAATTTTTTCGTTTTGTGTCCTTTGGGGGGTGGAGGATAATCATAAAAAAACTGGTATTTTCCTTATTTAGGCATATTTAAACATTCGACGATATATTTGAAGGCACTCGAGTAATATTTTTTTCGCGTTTCGTAATAGGAGTTGGGGGAAAAGGGTTAGGGGGTAAGAATTTTTTTATAAAACAGCACAATATTATGCAACATTAGCAACAATGAAACAAGTGAAAATATTGTTACCGGGTTCAAAAATAAATAGTCTAATCTGCGCAAGGGGTGATTTCAACGCCCCCTAGCAGCAAAACTGTTCATTTTTTTGGGTTGGCGAAATGGTAACATTCGTTGAGAATTACATGGACTACATCATACCAAGAATTCAAAAAAATCCACCGGGACCCAAATTCCATAAGGAGTTTGCAGTGTCCTTTTCTTTCAGAATATCGAAGAACAATGGAAATTATGAATTTGAAAAGAACGGTTCCTCAATGTTAATATTTGGTAGCAAAAAAATAGTTAATCAACAAATGCGTTTTTAAGCAATAAATTTTTTTTAAATTGATTTTGTTCTTGAAGATCATGATATTTATTGCTGATTAGGATTCCAAAAACACAAAGATTCAAATATTTTATAAACAATGAGTTTTTTACTGTTGCGTTCCAATTAACAGTGCAGCTTCTAAGGTGGCGTATGGAGTTAGTAACAAGGCCTACCTATAAAATATGGCTAATGACCATAACAGTCGTTGCCAAAACACAAAAAAAAATGGAAAAATATATAGAATACTCTTAAATCATTGGTGATTTTACTTAAAAAATCATTGAATTCTGACTAAAATAATATTGTCAACTGTCAAATATGGACAAGAAAGAATGTTGCGATGTTGTCAAATTTCTCAAATTCCAGCCGATTGAGTACGAAGTACTGATTTGTCGAAAATTAATAGAAAATTCCTTTTCTATGAGTTTTGACGCTATTATAGTTGATAACTATATTGTAGAAAACCAAAATTAGTACCTAAATGAGACTACCAAAAATTTTAATTCTGAAAAGAAATCTATTCGAATTTAAGTGGAAAAGAATATGATCGTTGTACGTGAAAATGTGAACGAATTGTATGGAGAAGTCTAAAAAAGATCTGCTTACAGACTGCAAATATCTCATACCTTGATGAATCGTCAACAAGTGTGAAAGGTCCACCACATTTGGGACAAAAATATTCCCCTTCTTTTGGTACAAGTTGCCAGCTTCTTAATTTAATCAGTTTGAATGAGACCAACTGTCAAAACTGAATTGCAGTTGTTTTATTCATTCACTTTAGTTTTCAATTTGAGGATATGGCCAACTGCATGTCCGCGCGCACGGATTTGCGAAGTGTCGACCGAGCGCATGCGCATTTCCTCTTTCATGTACATTTTCTTGATCTTTATGTAGGAAGACTAAGTTTGTTCCGATTACATATAAAAATTGCAAAGGCAGAAAAGCATATAGGAAGACTAAGTTTGTTGCGATTACGTCATATCAAAATTGCAAAGGCTTTGATATTAGCAGAAAAGCGCGCGCTCGGCCGACATTTTGCAAATCCGCGCGCGCGGATTTGCAAAATGTCGGCCGAGCGCATGCGCATTTCCCGTTTGTCCATTTTTTTGATCTTCATGTAGGATGTTTAAGTCGATAGTGGTTTCTTAAAAAATGTGCAAACGCTTTGCACTCGGCCAACAGTTGGTAAATGAGAGCGCGTGCATTTCCGATATTTCGCCAAAGTAGGCCAAGATTCCATTGATTTTCTTGAAGGAATCCCAAGTCTGTTGCGAAATGTCACATTTACTCATATTTTCTAAACTAACGTTTGATAAATTCGGAATAATCTGAGGTCATTTGGCAACGCTGTGGAAGTACTCAAGCACAGATATCTCAACCTCCTACGATATTTCATGATTAAAGTTTGACGTTTGTGTTATTCATAATAAAAAATATTTTTGCCTTTTTTGAATTTTTAAATGTTATTTGAGAGAAAAATAGTGACAACAATAGCTGGATAAATGTGTAGTTAGTGTGTTGCTGAGAGATAGAGGAAATTTTTAGTCATTCAACTTTCCTAGAGTGATATTACCAGTCAACTCCTTTTTTGGGACTTGAAAAGATCATATCTTCCAAAGTTATAATTTCCGCATCAAAATTTTGTTTACTATCGTGTTTTTATTGTATTTTGACTTATCTGTGAAAGTTTCTTCAAAATCGGTGAGGTTACCGTTTTCTTAACTTCTACCAAGAAGGTAATATGTAACTTTAAATAATTAAAATACGTACAAATTGGAATATTAAAAAGAAATATTCATAATTTTATTTGAATTTTTCATTTTTTAGTTTTAGATTGTTAATAACAAAGTGGAAAATCAACAAATTTTTTATTTTTGCAATTGAAATCTCTTTAAAAGCCTTTCAAGAATAGCTCCAAGAAGTGACACAATTTTGAGATTTTCAGTTTAACAATTATCAGGATTTGTATTTAAATTTGAAACTTGGAAAAACTAGTTAATTAACAGAAGCACATGTAATAAAAAAATCACGGGAAAAAAAATTTATATCGATTTTCGTTTATTCAAGTGTCTAAAAAGTAAATTAAATTTTTTTATTTCTCAATATTGATATTTAATGGGTTAAAATTATTTTTATTGTTCATGGGTCCGTATCAGTCAGCGCACGCGGGACTATAGCATCACCCGCTTTTAGCGCAATTTTCATCTCTAAATTGAAATTATAAATATTGGTGGTAGAGTTCCAGGAAGTAAAATTTCTTTGGGAAATTTCCTCCTCTTTGAAGATCTTTTTTCAAATTTTGGATATATCTTTAATAGTTTCCGAGATATTTGCAAAAAAACAAACCCCTCCCTTTTTTTACTAAATTGTTTATAACTTTTGCAATTTATGCCGGCGTCCCTTCAAGTTTTTCAAAAAGTTTCTAAAGGTCATTCCGAATTGAATGAGCACCAGATCATAATTTTTAGTGCCCTTGAAGAGAAATTCAACAAAATAGTTCTTGTAGACTGGACTATGAATACTATATTTTGGAGTAGAATTGACAGATGAAATTTTCAAGATGGCGACTGGGCACCATCTGGGAAAAAATTAAATGGAAAAGGGGGTCTCGACACATCCTTTTGTAGCTCCTGACGAATACTTAACAACACTAGATTTATAAAGTCAAAATGTTCACCTACTACAAAATGGCGGAACATTTAATAATTACCTGAATACAAACACTTTAATAACGATATTTCTAGAAACATTTGTTTTTCTCTGCCATATGTCAATCCCAACAACCCGATAAGGTTTGATAGGTTATTTTTTATTTGTAAAAAGACAAAAATGTCAGTACGACAACGAACATCATCGTTCTGTTAAAATATTCTCATTTAGTTTTCGGTTTTACTGATAGATAGGTAGGGTAGAGTGGGGGAATGACGATCAGCGGGTAATAACGACCACCATAAAACTGTGGCACAAAATAGAAATCATCGAAACGATTCCTCCAGCACCATCTAGTATACAGTGCCCTGAACTAAATTCAATAGCCGGTGCACCGAATATCGTCGCCACATTCTGTAGTTAGTGCATTGTTGGTACGAAGTATTCACCGTGTAATTCAATCGAGTGACGAGGTAAGTTATAAAAAGTCTATAGCAAAAATTGTGAAATGCTGCACATTGTGTAAATAAGGAGCATACAAGTGCCTCTGAATTTCGTATATAAAAACCAGTAAATATTTGACTAGTGTGATGTAACCTCAAAATTAAGATTTGTTGACATATTCGGGCAATCGCGATCAAACTCGAAGGGAAATGACGACCAGTGGTCGTGATTACCCTTATGGATATTGTACATACAGTGACCACGTGTAACTTCGAACTTTTTATTTTCAGACTCAGCAATGCCTAGAGCATATAAAAGAAAAACTGAAAAAGCAAAATGGACAGAGGGTGACTTGAGGGGGGCCTTATCGTTCATCGAAAATGGTGGAAAAATCCGGGATGCTGCAAGGCGATTTGGAATTCCTTACGGATCTTTGCAGACAAGGATAAAGAAAAGGGGAGCTGTAGTTAGAGGTCCAAAACTGGGAAGGCCCTCAATATTCTCTCAAGAGCAGGAAAATGCTATTGCAAATCACCTCAAGTTATTAGCTAAAATGTTTTATGGTTTAACATCAAAAGAACTTCGTAAGATAGTTTTCGAATATGCTGAGCAGAATGCGATAAAACACAGCTTCAATAAAAGAAAACAGATTGCTGGGAAGGACTGGTTTTATGACTTTCTGAGAAGAAATCCAACCATTTCTATAAGAAAACCTGAAGCTACGAGTCTAAATCGTATAACAGCCTTCAATAAGGAAGAAATAGACATGTTCTTTCTAAATCTTCAAGAGGTCATGGAGAAGTACAAGTTCAAACCTAGCTGTATTTACAATATTGACGAGACTGGCATCTCTAATGTCCAACAGCCTGAAACAGTTTTAGCCGAGAAAGGGCAGAGACGTATTGGTGCTGCTACCAGTGCTGAAAGAGGAAAGACTGTTACCGTTATTTGCTGCTTCTCTGCGTCAGGTTCATTCATACCACCAATGTTTATTTATCCCCGCAAGAGAATGTCTCCTCAACTCCAAAGAGATGGACCACCAGATGCAATATACCATGTTCCGAATAATGGCTGGAGTAATGAGGATCTCTATTTGGTTTGGCTGAAACATTTTGCTCAACATGTGAAACCATCTATTGGGGAACCTGTATTGCTTATTCTTGATAATCATGGAAGTCACATTTCACTGGAAATACATGCTTTTTGCAAAGCGAATGGAATTATTATGCTGTCTATTCCTCCTCATACCTCTCATCGAACACAACCACTAGATGTTTCGTTCTACGGGCCACTGAAAAAGGCATATCGACATGAATGTGATTTATTTATGAAATCGAATCACTTTAGACGAATCACTCATTATGATTTAGCTTCGATCTTCAACAAAGCCTATTTCTCTGTAGCAGTAATTAACAAAGCAGTTAAGGGATTCAGTGCTACAGGGATATATCCAATCAATCCTGGAATTTTCACTAATGAAGATTTTTTCCCAGCAGACACCTTATTGGGGACTCAACGATTGAGGAACATCGACAATGATATGGAATATGACAGCTCTCAGGAAAACGTTGCCATCCACGATATTGATGACAATAATGAGAGAAATGAAACAGACGACTTCTTGGAACCTATGCCTCCAGTGAAAGAATTGCATCAAGTAAAGGTAACAGCATTACGTCCAGAAAGAAGTGTTATCATTTCGGATGATCAACAGCCAGGAACTTCCCAATGTCGTAAAAATGAGATATCGATTGTGGATATTTCCCCCATTCCTATCGCTACCAAAAAACCTTCGAAAGGTCAAACTCGTAAACAACATTCGGAGATATTAACAAACACGCCTATGAAATTGAACCTGATCGAAAAAGATGCTAAGAAGAAAGCTAAAGTTGAAAAATCGGAGTCTCGTTCAAGGAAAGGAGCAACAGTTCTCAAGGGCAAAGGGACTGTGTCTAAAAAAGGAAAAGCTTTGAAAAAGCATATCAGGTCCAAGAGCTCTTCTCAATCAGAAGACGAAAACATAGAAAACCTGTGTGACGATGATAGTGATGACGATTTGATAAACACGCCTCAGAAATTGAACCTGATTGAAAAAGAGGCTGAAAAAAAAACTAGAGTTGAAAAATCGCAGTCTCGTTCAAGGAAAGGAGCAACAGTTCTCAAGGGTAAAGAGACTGTGTCTGAAAAAGAAAAAGCTTCGAAAAATCATATCAGGTCCGACAGCTCTTCTCAATCAGAAGACGAAAACATAGAAAACCTGTGTGACGATGATAGTGATGTCAATTTGTTTCCTGAGACTTCCAATGAAAACTTGTGCATCATCTGTGAAGAATTCGGAAAAAATGAATTATGGTTCAGATGCACTGTATGTGGACGGTGGGCCCATAAGGACTGTACTGGACTGGATTCTGCAACCGATTATTGTTGCGATTTTTGCATTCCGAAGATGAAAAATGTGAAACGATGTCGTTTGATGTTTTAAAGAATGGTACTTTTGATTATTTTTATGTTTTGAATAAATAAATATTCTGATATTGCATATATGAAAATGGACATTATTTCAAAAACAACTGGTTGCAATTACCCGTCGTATGATCGTCATTACCCCAGCAGGCTGTTAATCACGACCAAATGCAATGATTCAAATAATATTTTTTCATATTGAAAACAATTATTGTAACCACTCCACTTTGGGGATTAATTGAGGTATATAGTGTAGTCTTCACCAGAGATAGCCTCAATTTTTTCTAAATTGTTTATTTTCACTTTGACACACTATTTTCATTAAGTGGTCGTCATTCCCCCACTCTACCCTACCACGTGAACTATCTTCAAAATGGTCAATTCTCGTCCATTGGAAGACAAAATCGAAGCGATTTGTATTTACGGTGCGACGCGTAACTATCACGAAACCGAAAGAATTTTTAATGATCGTTTCCCGAATCGACCTGTCTGTAGAAAATATTTAAGGGAACTTGTATCCAAATTTACAACTACCGGTAGTGTATAGAAGAAAAAGCCCCCAGGCATCCGTCCATTCCGGAATCCTCAATAGTCTACTTCTTCCGTCGGAAATGTTTGTGAGGTGTGTCCTGCTACTGTGTGGAGACTTTTGGACAGGAATGAGTATCATCCTCATACAAGATCAAAATACCAGAGTTAACTGAAGATGACCCTGATCGAATAACATAATATGACGGAAACCATTGCAAGGCATCCTACCCCAAATAGAATAAACTAACAGGAGAGTTTGATGAGCTCTAGCAAATCAGAATCTCGTAGCATCGACGCGTCCTAGTGACGTACTTGGACATGAGTACAGAGTCGAACTCGAACCTTGAAACAAAACTGTCACATGTAGCTCTCATATACTAAGAGTGCGGAGTGCGCTAGTCCGTCACTGTCTATGGAGAATGGCGGCCATGACATGTCCAAGTACGTCACATTTTCACAAATCATCTTTCATCTCTTTCTATCAGTGCCCACATTGTCTTATGGGGATTAGACTCATATTTACTCATATTTTTAACACGTACTTGCGACAAAGTGATTCCACTTCCCAAAAAGTCAAATATTTTGAACATCAATGATCTGAGACCCATATCCATCTTACCAGTGTTATCTAAAGTATTCTAAAGACAGGAAAAATCATGAAATTTCATATTAATCCATCTATTGAGACATATAATATTTTACCTGTTCACCAAACAGGTTTCAGAAATGGATATAGCTGTACTACTGCTTTGTTATATGATATTTTTAGAAACTTAGATAAAGGATACGCTGTAGCGCTTATTTTATTGGATTACTCAAAATCATTTGATACCATAAATCACTGTTTATTGTTTGCGATACTCCACTATATCGGATTTTCATATAGTGCAATCAATTTACTTAAGAGCTACCTAACTGATCGTGCACAATTCGTCGAAACTATCACTGTGGAGTACCACAAGGCTCCATATTAGGACCTATACTATTTTCATTATAAACTTGTAATATTACTAGCTGTCTAGTTGAATGTAAATCATACTTGCACGCTGATGATACTCAGATCAAGTTAACCATATTCCATACTGAAATAAATTTACCAAATCAAGTAATTAATTCGGAATTATCTAAACTTGTTTCATGTTCTCAAAGACATCAACTTTCTATTAATACCTCCAAAACTCAGATTTTCATTTTTGTCAAAAATAAAACTCAAATTGAAATGGAATTGGAAATTAACTGATAAATCTTGTGATAAAGTTGCCAGAAATTTGAGATTAGAGTAAGATACCGATCTGCGATTCAAATCTCATATAAGAAAATGCGTAAAACGATCATATGCTAACCTGAAAATGTAATTTTTCTACGACCATTAAGAAAAATTAACATTTCAATTGCGTCTTCGATTAAGAAACCTACCACGTTGTAACACCGATTTTCATTTCACACGGGCTAGCTGTATCGAAATATTTCATTTCCTAAGACTTTCATGAACTACTAGACTGTCATTATACGTAGATATTAACGAATTTTATGAACATAAATAATATCGAATCAAGTTTGTTTACGTCTGTCTAATAATTTGACATTTCACATCAGTAGATAATTACAAAATTCGATTGAAAAAATTAAGTTATTAAAAATGATTAGCGATAGTGAGGATGATTTAACAATCAAATTGATAAATTTATATCAGAAGCTCCTGATAATGCCTATCTTCTGACAAAGGTATGATTTTCTTTTCATAAAACCAGAATGATTTCAATCGGATTCTATATTTTTGAATAGTTGACAGATCCTACCTATATAGCGGTTAATTTGAACAAACTATTATGTGCTCTAGTAACGACGAGTGTTGACTGAGATAACACATGGAATTTAGATGGTGGGAGTGAGGGTTCAAATCCACGCAGCCATATTTTTTTTCATTTTATGAAATCGATTGGTGTTTGATTTTTTCTGAATAAAGTTCTTTAATTTCCAAGTTGTCAAAATTTGAAAATTTTGAATGTCATTTGTTTCACGACGTAGGTAGGAACGTGTACAAAAAGAAAAAATTGATGTTTCATTCAACGGGTGAAGAAAGAAAAAAATTCCTAAGCCATGTAAAAATGACGGCAGGAGAGTTTATGATAAAAAGGATTATTCAAAAAATAATACAGATTTGTTATTGATTCAGATGGTCGTAGAAAAAGTATAGTGTACAATATACTATTCCCCATCAAGTCTTTGAGAAATCTATCAAAACTCTTCTCACTGATTCTCTGGTAGTATCAAATTTCAACTATTGTGGTGCTATATATGGTCCTTGCTTAACCAATTCAGAGATTAATCGCATCCAACGGGTTCAGAAATAGTGTCTTCGGTACATTCATGGGATAAGAAAATATCAGAATATCAGAATACAAGTTGAAAGAAACAAAATGGCTCAGTATGTCTGCTACAAGATAACTGCACACCGTAACCTTATGTCACAAAATATTATTGCACAAGACACCTCCATATGTTTATAATAAAATAACTTTTCGAAATGATGTCCATATAATGTAAACACTCGTTTTAGGGAACCATATCTCCACCATTCCATCAAACTTCCATCTTTGAAACGTCTTTTATATATACAATTTACCAGCTTCACAACCAGGTTCCAACAGATTTCAAAACACTACTACTAAATTCAGAAATATTTACAGAAATATGCTACTTAATTCAGATGATTGAATTGAAAAATGAGTAATTACGCCATCTTCATGATGCTAATTGGCATGCCGACATAGATGTATTTTTTGGAAGCTAGTCACCAGGAATGGCACTTGTATCAGTTTTACTGCCTGCCATTTCTGTTTTGCAGTATGATTTATATGATTTGAAATGTTTTTTATATAATCAATGTTACCTTCTGTTCATTCTGCGAATAAATATTATTACTACTTTTATTATATGGATATTCTATTCCAACAAGATGGAGCATCACCACATTACTCCAGACAAGTAAGAAACTATTAGTATAATACTTTCCCCGGTCGTTGAATTGGCCGTCGAAGTTCTACGGAATGGCCAGCCAGCTCGCCAGATTTGAAACCTTTAGAATTTTTTTATGAGGCTATTTGAAGCAAAAGGTGTACGAAAATCAATCTGCTTCAATATTGGATTTACGGCAGAGAATAATAAATATTTGTAGAGATGTCGACGTTACTGTGTTCGAAAATATTCGGCGTAAAATATCGGAAAGGATGTTTTTATGTCAAGCAGTTCAAGGCAACCATTTTGAGCATCTTCTGAACTGAACTCAGCTTATTTCCTCAAATTATGAAGTTAAACGTCGATGTATTCCGGTAATTATTAAATATTTTGTCATTTTGTAGTAGGTGAAGATATTGACTTTAAATCATAGGGTTGTGAAGTATTCGTCTGAAGCTTCCAAAAGATAAGCCCCTTTGCCATTTAATTTTTTCCCAGATGGTCGCCATCTTGAAAGTTTCATTTGTCAACTTTACTCCAATGGATCAATTTCATTATCTCAAGTTTGAATTTTTTGAGCGACCCGTTCAAAAAATTAAAGGAGGGACATTAAAGAAAAGCACTGTATATTTCGAATGAAGTATTGTTACAGTTGTTCTCAACGAACAAATAAACCTGCTTACTTACTTTTAATTCGAAGCTTTTAAGAGAAATAGAGGAAGTGAATCGTTTGAAATGTTTGCTTTGCTGTTCAGAATTGTTTTTAGCACAGAGGGAGATATTGAAGAGTACTATTTTTATCCTACTACGTTTAAACTGGAATGGAATTTGATTATAATAAAACCATCATGACAAAATTTGCTAATACTCAACAAAAAATTTCACTATATCAAATGCCAATTAAATTAGATAAATAATCAAAATGTAGCACATTAACTTCAAATGTGTTGGATTGATTAAAAGTTTGATTTTGTGGAAGACATTCGCTTTTTGGCTTGGTCTTTTGGGTGTTTCAACCTTCCACAGTCTGAAAATGAAAAAAAAAATGTGAATTCAAGGAAATATATACATGTTTATAAGGGCAAATTGATCATTTTGTCCTGATAAGTAACAAGACAAGTTTACAAGACTGTTGTATTCAATACAATTCATAAACTTTTTCAGTAACGTATTGTATTTTGAATTTGCCTATGCGCAAAAATGAGTTCAAATTAATTTTCAAAAAACGTTGAAGTTTTGGAAACTATATCTGTCTTCGTAATAGAAATGTTGAAAACTATCTTTCTACCGAGTTTGGAGATAAAAAGATATTTTTTGAAAAAATCGAAAACACTTCATTAATTTTCAGATTGTGGAAGGTTGCAACAAAATTTTAACAGGTCAGGTCAGTACATGTCCTTTACAGAAAAAAGCATTGCTGACAGTGATACCTGTGTGAGATATTGTTTTTATCCGAGTTAAATTTTGCCAATTTTTCGAATTCCTTAACAAACTGTTTTGTTGAATCTATATTTTACGGCACATTAAATTGTTCCCGATAATCCATTTACATGTTGCTACAAAAAAATTTCTGTGGTTCACAAGTATTTGTAGGTAGGGTATAATATATCGTACGGCGTACGGGCAAATTCTTTATCTTGAGGTGAATTAATCTTCAAATGATGTTTTAGTTATTGGTGATTCGCACGGAAAGTGCATCTAACTTGTTGAATTTATCAACGAAAAAAAATGGTATATGGAAGATACAAAATGAGATAATCAATATCTTGGCATCAAGTAAAAAGTGCGGTCAAGAAAAGGGTAAACTCCTACATACTACAGACGGAGAGCTAGTACTTTAAATTTGTATAGAAACATGGAATCTGTCACTTGTAAGATCAACTCTGGGGAGCTGTTATATCTTGTGATAGCTGTCAACGTTCGACACATAGAGAATGCACTGGTTTGAATGCCAGTGAACTGAAAGTGATGGACCTAAAAGGAAAAAGACTTCTGAAATTTTATTGTGTAGACTGTCAAAATGGCATTAAACTTATTCACAAACTTCTCTTGAAAATGGATTAAATGGAAAGTGGAACCAAGGAATTGAAAAGGAGTTTTGAGAATGCAGCATCATCAGCAGTACAGGATAGTGAGGATGTGATTTTGGAATTAATAGATAGATAAAATCGTGCTTCCAACATTATAATTTTCAACGTGAATGAACCTAAAGGAAAGTCCCAACAGGAGCGTATTTCTGAAGACAACATTGAAGACAACTTTGAGAACATTTTAGAAAATTTGCAAATCATTCGAAATGAAATCAAAATGTTTAGACTGGGCAAATTTGTACCAAATAGAACAAGACCGATGAAAGTTATTTTAAGATCTCCCAAAGATGCAAAATGAGTTTCGAAAAATAAAAATCTCATTGATAATAGAATTACACACTGCACGCCAGCAGCGATGTAACCACCGATTTTTCATCGCTACTGGCGTGCAGTATATATCACGTAGGGTGACCGTTTTTAAGCAGTCAGTTCATTTCTAGTTCACCTATCGATACAGAGATATTCCTGGTTTTACGTGGAAAATTACGGAAGTTACGGGGGTGCTCCTTGAAAATTGAGACAAATTCGGATTTTTCAGGACTGAATTTTTATCAGGAAAAAATAGTATCTGTAATAAGATGGGGGTCCTGATCAGGAATCTGATAAAATTTCGGTTTTATTTTGCCCCTAATATGATTTACCGTAAAAATGGGTTGTTCCATCGCGACTTGCGGGCAGTGTATATCACTTAGGCCATCACCATTGAACCGGTAGGTGCATTTACATAATTTCCTTCAGTTCTGAGAGTTTCATCATTTTACCTTTTACGGAAGTTACGGGGTGCTTCCATGAAAAGTGAGACACACTGTATATTTTCATTTTTTATTTTATTTCGTCTCATACATACCATGATTAAAATAATCTCTAGGTATTTTTACAAATAGTATTTCTTATCTTTAGTTTATTGTTTATTTTTAAAATGTTCTACCTTTAAATGGTTATTTGTTTCATGTGTTTAATTTTTATTTTAATATTTATATCATATGTCACACTCAAATTCGCATTCGTATAAGTAACTATGTATTTTTATGTATTTTATGTTTATTAGGATGCCTGATTGAATAAAGATCTATCTATCCATCTATTTTTTGGTTCTACCCAGAATCTCCACCAAACAACCACCATTAACGTCGCCAATCAGATTTCAAAACGAATTCTAAACGCCTAAGATAAGAGAAAAAGCAACAGGAAAAGACCGGGTGGATAATGTTGTTGAGGTTCCAACTTTGAGGAAAAAAAATTTAAACACGAAAACACTCAAAATGGTGAAATGGGGATGCAGTTAGGGGTTGAAAAGAGTTTTTTGCTATTTGCGGAGAAACGTAACCTCCTAGCAAAATATGTTCATTGAAAAAGTTGTAGAGAATAAAAATATCGAAAACTTCCTCATTCAACACATTTTGACATAACCCCAAACGATTTTTCAGTACTTTTTGTTCTCGCGTGTAAATGATTTAGTACATATGAAAACATGTAGGTATGTATTTTTTTGTGTCGAATAAGCATGATTTTTTGGCAAATTTTGAGACTTTTAGTTTTCGAGTTATTTACATTTTTCTAAAAAAATTGGTACCCTTATTTTCCACGAACAATTGTCTTGATGTTGTTTTTTATCTTGAAGGTCTATAAGTGGCCATTTTCGTTGTTGAAATGCCTACTTCAAATTGGTTTATGTAACTAGGTGGTTTATTGCTCGTTAAACCTCTTAAAATTGAGAAAAAAGTCTCTCTGAATCATGATCTCAATATTTTCAATTGTTTTCGATTTTCTTCATGATTTATATTAGGAAAAGTAGTTTATATTAAATTATCCCTAATAAAATATTGGAATGACTACAAAATTAATTTTATTACTTCATTTTAATAATTTTCTACAATTATTGAAAATCATTGAAAATATTGAGAAAATTATGATTCAGAGAGACTTGTTTTTCTCAATTTTAAGCGGTTTAACGATCAATAAACTTCCAAGTTACATAGATCATTCGAACGTCAACAATTGAAACGATCACTTAAAGACCTTCAAAATACAAAATCACCAGAACAATTGTTCATGGAAGATAAGGGTATTTTTTTTTGAAAAATGTACCTACCTCGAAAACAAGTCGTCTTCTGAATTGCTAAAGAATTATGCATATTTGTCAGCAAAAAATACTTATTTCTGAAATTTTACATTCAAATTGAATCATTAATACGCGAGAAAGAATGATTCTGAAAAATCAGTTGTCACCATTTTGAAAGGTAATTTGAGGTTATGTCGAAAAGTGTTTTTAACAAAACTTTTGATTTTTTTAATATCTACAACTTTTCTATTGAAAATTTTCCTCTAAGAGGTCACGTTTTGCCGCAAATCTCAAAAAAAAAAACATTTTCAACCCCTTTTCACCATTTTGAGTGTTTCCGTGTTCATTTTCTCATCCTCAAAGTAGGAACCTCAACAACAATTTCCACCTGGTCTTTCTTGTTACTTTTTTTTCCACAAAAATTATAGGTACCTGTCTAAGAACAATTATTTTTTATTCAAAATGGCAACATACTATGGTTTCGCTGTCACTAATTCAGACTACAGTTTTTACTCTGTTCTGATCATAAAGATCTACCCTTGATTTCGCAAAGCTACTGCGGTTCTTCTATTTCACGAAGTAATCTCAAAGGGCAGCTCATAGTTTCGGCTACGACTTCAAAATGCGCGAACTTTGTATTGAGGGGTTGAAGGGGTGAATAATAGTTAGCAATGTTTCCACAAATCAGATTTATTCATAAAAACAAAGCGGATGGTATAAAAAATTACCGTTAAAATCATAAAATATTCAAAACATTACGAAACGAGCCACATTAGTAAGTAAAATAAATCAGAATGACACTGAATGTTAATTTTGTCCTTAAGAAAATTTATGAAACACGAAAATACCCAGATTCGTGAATGAAACAAATGAGCAAAAATCATAAACGTGAATTTCGTTCAGGAGAAGGTATTTGAAACATAAAAATACCCAAATTCGTATATAAAATAAATGAAAACAGAATGTACGGTATAATTTATATACTCAATACTTGCCAAATGAACCAAAATAAGAGATATGAAATTGTCATATAAAATGTCACCCTCTCGTGAAAATAAAAGTTTCTTACCTTCAATATTCTTTTCATTTTCATTGGAGAGGTGCATTTCTGAATCTGAGCATATTTATAATGAATCAGATTCAGTCAACTTAACATAGGTGAAAATAGTTCAAAAATCAAAAATATTGGTGTTTGTTTGATTGTTTGATTGTTCAAAATGGAACTCAATTTGTTTTGTCAATTTCATAGGAATGGTAATTAAAATATAGTGAGTATGGATGGTATAGTCATTATTCCATGAACTCTTTGTTTTGGTATTTTCATTATGTTGATTCAAGCTATACCAGAAATTTTGTCCGAGAACGATTTAACGTTGACGGTGTTCATAAGAGTGCTTGGACAGTTTCAAAATGTTCACAAAGGAACTACCTAAGACCTTCATTCATAATAATTCTTATTCATACAGCGTGCGTCTTTAGTACGTGGCTGACCAAAATTATTATTTTAATGAAAGGCACAGTGTATTTTTATTGATTATGCGGACCACTGTTTTTTAATTTCAATATTTTGGTTGCGTTGACAAGTGGTTTTGAAAAATCCTGTACTGCATACTTTCTTTGATAAATCACCGACTCATTTATTTGGTGAAGATGATTCGGGAATCGTTAGTAGATATAATATTGAAAGTCACTTTCAGACTATTGTGGAAAAACCTGGACGGCCTGAACTGAAAAAAGAAATCAGTGAAACTATTGTGAATGCCGGGACACACCAGAAAGGCAGATGAAGAAAAGGCTGAAGAAGTTGCGGAGCAGAGTTTAGCCAAACTTGCCAAGCAGAGTTTAGCTACACTTGCCAAGCAGAGTTCAGCCATTGCATTTATGAGCGCTAGACAAGTTCTCACTATATCGAAATTTACACTGCAGGGGTCGTTGAACAAATATGCCCAGAAGGACCAATGAGAATAGTGAAAGAACATAGCAGGACGAAGGAACGGAAAACTATCAATTGAAAAAGGAATTGAGCAATTGCTTGGTTGGAGTGGAAACCAGTTCGAGATCATTACTGGACTTCTCACAAGGAAAAACGAGACTGTCAGCTACTCCCACTTCAGACTCTGCTGGACGTTGTCAGAAACATCGAATATTACGCGTATTTGAGGCACATGATTGTAGGACATATTATGTATTCAAATTGAGAAAAAAAACGGACAAGAAAAATCTTTACGTGCTTCTTGTTTTTATAGTTAGCATTATCAATGCTTCTCTAAAATTATTTGCAGACTTCCTTCCTCAGTAGATTCAACCTGGAAAAGTAATCTTCCCACCCTTTAGTTGGAAGCCTTGGGACCGCCCAAATGTTCCTCTACAGGGACTGTTTCTTTCATCAAATGCCAAAGGTTTGGTAATCATCACAAGAAGGTTTCATCCTTAGATTGAAGAAACAAGAGATAGAACACGGCCATACAAATTAGCGTGCGTGAAGCCTGCCAAATATTCCTGAGGACTGGAAAGCAGCACAGATTAGTATTCAGGGAAAATGTCGGTTATTATTTCACAAAGTTCTATCTTCATTTGGGATGAGTCGTGCATTGTTATAAGAAATATGTGTTCATATAACCACCTTTACCAGAAACTTCTTCTGAATTGTATCCTCACCAATGATTCAAATAGTATAATATCAATAAAACCTGCTCTAACACGTTTATACTCATCAAATAAATTTTTGGCAAAAATAGCGCAGTGGTTAAGCGCCTGCCTGGTGACCGAGAGGTCCCAGGCTCGGTTCCCAGCCAGAGCGGATTTTTTTTATTTCCAGATGTGAAACTTTGAATGATTAAAGCTCGTGCCAGCAGGGAATATTCCTCTATGATTCACTGTAGCGTTGATAAATAACTGTGCTGCTCCTGAGGTGGCGTATGGAGTTAGTAACAAGGCTTACCCAGAACACATGGCTAATGACCATAGCAGTCGAAGCCAAAACAGAAAAAAAAACTTGTTGCAATGGTGCACCTTAGTGTTCGTGTATATTGAGCATGTGAGATTTATCAAGTTGCTGGAATGGGAAGAGAAAACAGTTGGTTCCCTGAAGTGTTCCTCAAGAGATTTAAATAAATTATGACACAACAACATATTCAATACGTTAATGACAAGGAAGTTCACAAAGCATGCAGGATTATTTTCATTAAAATTAGTCTGCAAAACCTTTTCTGCAGTTGTGTATATGGTAATCACATCTTCTGAGGGATATACCAACGAGGCACATTCATCTTTTGGTTGATAAACGACAACAAAAAGTCTGCTCTATCTCCTATGAGACCCCAAATACAGTCTCTACAATTTGAAATTTTTGTAATTTTATGAATAACGTATCCAGACTTATACCGGGTGTCCGCGAGAGGCGGATTGCCCCTATAAGTCCTTTGTTTTCGAAGATAATGAATTGGAAGATTTGCAAAGGACGTAAAATCGCGTTATTTGACAAATAATATAGTACATACAACTTCCGGTTTCAACAGAAATAACTCAAACTTTAGATTATTAAATGGGACACTCAGTATATTTTTACATCTTTTATCTCCACATGACATTCTGAATACAACCATGTATCATTTATCACTTTTTCTGTTACATTTTGATCAAAAAGAGCAAAGTTGTATTATTATCAAAATTTCAGGACTGAAATTACTAATTTGAAGATATCCATTGCCCTCTAGAGTAAAAATTAAATTTCCAAATAGAAATAAAATTCGGTTACAGATAGTGAAAAGTAACACACAGTATGTCAAATGGAGACAAGAGAAGTAAAAGTATACTGGGTGTCTCATTTGAAAATCTGAGGTTCATGTCACTTCTGGTGACATCGGAAGTTGAATGAAGTTCAGTCACTTGTCAAAAGATGCAGTTTATTGTCTTATACAGATCCTCCTAATTTCATTCTAAAAAAAAGTCAATGGAGCGAGCCACTTTCCTCGGATACCTGGTACATGACTACCTCTTTTTCATACTGTGTCAAATTGGTACCGAATACATTGTCATGGAAAATATCTGTTATTTCCATGTCACCATCTTACTCCGTTATCCTTTCACTGCACATGATCATATATTATTTCACTGGTGTCATAATTGAAATAGTCTCTAATGAAATACAATTTCCCCTTAAGGTCGAAACGAAAATATCACCGCGTTATATCCAGATCATTAGGGTACGTAGGGGTACGTTTTATAAATTGATAAATTCGACAGTGAGAGAAATACTGCCCTGTTACTTTGACCACTTCCCTAGCACACTGATCACTCCCTAAATCCATAACAAACTTACGGGAATAGATGAAAAGATTTCATACCCATCTTGTAAACTGCACTACAGGTGTATTTGCATTGATTCCAAATACACCGAGACATTTTTTCATCAAAACAGTTCATGATAAACACAAAATAAAACTTATTGATGAACAATATTTCACTTCAAACTGAATATAACCTCAAAAAGTCAAAGATTGACTGGTAATCACACAATTCGAAGTACGTTAGAGGGAAAATCGGCAGGCTGCGCAGTTGATCATGTTCTATCTCTTGTTTCTTTTATCTAAGGTTTCATCTAAAGCTCGAACTATCAATGATTGAGAGATTTGCAGATCACCAGAAGGTCACGGATGACTTCAAAGTGGTGGTGGAAGCCCAGAATTGGCTCAAACTCAAACTCAAACACACACACGACCGTTGCGAATCAGTTCCTAGAACGCAATGTGAACTACAGCTATGGCGAAATATATAAGAACTGTGGAGATTGCAATCATTCCAATGACATGATAGGAATAATTCCAAGAGAAAATAATGAAAATAATTCCTCATAAACACTCGAGTGAGTGTACGTACCATGTGGAATTATCCTGTACGGCACAGTTATAGCCGTAGAGAACGGCTATAACTTGTAGCGATATGATTGATGTTTCGGTTTTCACCATATCAAGGAAAGGTTGGCACTCTGCTATTATCCGGAAATCAAAACTTCATGATCAACGGAATTTCAGTTAGAACTTTCCTTTTAACTCCATTTCCTTCCGTCTTATAAAACAATTCCTTTGAATTATTCATGCGACCCTAAAATTGGTTTATCTGGCTGTATAATCGGATTTGAACCGCAGCCTTCATAATTTTATTGATGTGTCTGAGAGGAGGAAAGTACTTCTATTAGTCTGTGAATGCCGTGTAAGTATCATACAGTGACTGGTAAAGTTTTCACAAACAAATAGGAAATGTTTCCATTTAAAATTTAACTAAGAACTGTTTCTTCATATACCGGATGATTCAGCCTGGTATTCGCGGACCTGTAACTTTCTTATTTGAAGAAAAAATCATAACTCACCTCTAACATTTTTCGAATGGTTCATTGAAAGCAACTGAATGACTGTCAAAGACCTAAATGTCAACTTTTTTTCGAAATTTTTCTTTGTGAATTATGATGGAGGTCACCTTTCTAAGTTCAACCGTATACATTATAATATTATAAATTTTCTTCATACTTACGTCAAGAAAAATACATTCTTTTTCGTAAGTCCTGCTCATAGAGTCTGTGGAAACTTTTGTTTATTTTTGTCGATTGTTGTGTACATTTTATTGTCTTTTACTTCTATATTCATTTGTCGTAAAAATTTGTTTTGGCAACGTTGTCTTGTTGTTATGAGTTTTTGTTACTTAGCAATGTGTTGAGTGATAATATTAGAAAAATCACGAGCTAATAATTTGTATTTTCTTGCTTCGCACAACTCATTAAGGTCGCCGTTGAATCCGGCTTGACAAACTATTCTGACAGAGGAGCCACCAGTTATTTTAATGAATATTTCTCAAGTCTCTAACTCCAAAAACGAAAAATTGTTATCAAAATTAATTTCTACTCTTTCCCGAACTTAATTCATCGTGACTCTTCCTGAAAATATCACGTTGCTAGGCAATGTTGCACGATGAAATATTTAGTCTTGTTTATAGTCACATTCAAATGTAATAGTTATTTATGTATCAAGGGCGTAAAGTAGGCGTTTATGGCCTGCGGCGTGGATGATGGCCCGATGGCGTTAGCCGAGGGCCATCACACGCCGAAGGCCTTGAACGCATTTTACGCACGTGATACATCCAAAATTTTATGCACTAGCGGTTTCATAGCACGAATCACAAATACTGACTTGAATTGCAATGGTCTACACGTTTCAAACGTTATGCATACAATTATTAATGGTAACATAATATGAGGAATGTGAAACTATAGTAGATGAGTGCTATATTGGAGAATCTATTTCAAATAAATAGATCATCACCGAAAAAATTGCCAACGATTATGAACAAATGTTAGAAAGAGTATTGCTCTATTGAACTGAAATGATTCTAATTCGTGGTAGGAATTGCATGAAATGATGTGTGAGTATAGACAATTTGGGAATTTTGTCTACTTTACGGCCCGCCGGGCCATAATGCGCCCACGGGCGGAAAGTGCCACTTCACGCCCGGCGAACCGGGCGGTAAAGTGTACTTTATCGCCCGCTAGTGCATAAATTCATTTTTATTTGAATAGTCCCTAGGTAGACATGATTTTCAACAGAATTATTATGGAATAGTGATCTTGAAATATCAACTCCAATGTTTTACAGAACAAGACTGGATTGAGAAAAACTCTGAACTTGAATATAACTAATTGTCAACAGGGTTTTGTACTAGCATGGAGACTGGAGACGGATAGACGGAAGGTTTTTCATAATGAATCACTGCTCACTGCTCACTGCTCGTTGGAAATTCACCAGATTGTATGCAATGAATTATTTCAATATGTTGGTATATTTGGGAATATCGGAAACGGTTTTATACCGACGGTTTTGGTTTGATGGGAAACAGATGCATACAAGAAGGGCCATCATATGAGAGTAGGTGTAAAATTTTAAGCAAACTTTGGATGTTCAAGTAAACTATACTCCAGTTCCAAAATTGTAGATAGTGACTCATCGTCAGTTGACGTGGTTTCAGAGAGCGGAATGCACGTAAACTGACTTCAGACCCATCTCAATGTTACCCACACTTTCGAAAATAATAGAAAAACTCGTGAAAAAGAGAATAATGGCTTTTCTGAATAAGCACAATTCTATTAACCCTACTCAATTTGGATTTCAAAGAGAAAAAGGCACAAATGATGCAATTTTCAACCTTTTACAAAATGTTTATTTGAAAATGAATGATAAAGAAGTTGCTGCAGCGGTTTTATGTGACTTCGATTGCGTTAATCACAAAATATTGTTGCAAAAATTAGAGGTATATGGGTTCAGGAAGGTAGTTATCCAGTGGTTTGAGTCATATTTATCTGGACGAACTCAAGGCGTATCTCTTCAAGGCAGCTTATCGCACAAACTAGAAGTTAAATGGGGAGTACCTCAGGGGTCAGATCTGGGACCAACACTGTTTTTAATTTATAAATGATCTAACCTGAGTTAATATGTCCGGAGAGTTCACCCAATTCGCAGATGACACCACAATACTTTGGCATGATAAATATGACTCAAAACTGTATCAAATGGTGGAGAATGATATTGGTGAAGTGAAAAATTGGTGTGATGCTAATAAGCTCTCCTTCAACATATCCAAATCTAACATTCTCACTTTTAAATGTAATCTTCCAGAAATTCATTTAGGAAATCAAGTGATAAGTTGTAGGTCAGACACAAAATTTCTGGGTTGACATATTGATGATAAACTGAAATTTGAAGATCACATTGAAAAACTCAGACGAAAACTATCATCAGGATGTTTTGCAGTAAGAACCACTTCATGGGAACTTGGTGAAGATATGGCAAAGAGTGTGCATTATGCATTAGTTGACTCACATCTAAGATATGGAATTTGTTTTTGGGGATCATGTAGTCAATATCTTTTTAATATGGTTTTTGTTTTACAAAGAAGAGCAGTTAGGTATATGTGCAGTGCTAAATTCCAGGATTCTTGCAAGCCACTTTTCATTAAACATAAAATTTTACCACTACCGTGCATTTTTATTTTAGAAGCAGTATGTCTCATTCACGGTAACTTTAAAAACGAAATCCATACGATTATCCATTATAACACCAGACAGCCACTAAATATAAATTTGATTCAATTTTCAATTGAGAATGTTTCTCTTTAAAATAAAATTACCAATTCCAACATTGACACAGGTTGAAAATTCCATAATTTATAATGGTAAAAAATTATTTAATCATCTACCCAACAAGATTAAAATCATAGACAATAGAATAAAATTAAAAAATTCCGTAAAAAATCTTCTTCTGGCAAAGGCTTTCTACTCATTAGATGAATTCTACTGTGAGAAGCTTTAGTACTGTGAAATTCAACTTCGTCATCCCTTCTTAGCTATTTTGTATTATGATTATTCTAAGGTTTATTTTGTACTGACATTTTCCTAATTTTTTTATATATTTTCTTTTATTTTTCATAATCTTATATTTATACATTTTTGTTGTTGACGATGAAAATTTTCTATAAATTTTTATTCTAATTATGTGCCAATTATGATGTATTTTTATTCATTATTCAATTTGTACTGGTATTTTTATATTTTTACTTGTTTGTAGTTGACCATTACGGTGAAAATATCGTACCAATTTTATTTTATTTACTTTTGCGCATATTATGTTGTTTTTAATTCATTATTTATTTTGTACCTGTTTGTTGTGCATGTGTGGTATGTATGCGTATATGTATGTGTATGTATGTATGCATGTATATATATATATATATATATATATATTGTATTTATATGTAGAAACACAATAATTATTGTTAGGAATTTTCTTTTATGTGACTTTGTCAATAAGAATTATGTTCTTCGGACAATAAAGTATATTTGATTTGATATCTACAATTTTGGAACTGGTCTATAGGTAGGTATTTCTTGTAATTTTTTTCTGGTGTTATTGTCAGAGCCGGAACAAAATATGAAACATTTAACTGAAACTCTTATGAGATTTCTCATGACAACAGTTTTATTGTCCGATGTTTCGTTATCGTCAACCATCATCAACCTGATTTTTTAATTACCAGCTCCGATCAAGTGAATTGCGTTTTTTGAGGTATTTTTCATTCGGCTTGTACCTACTCAAAAATCTCTTAAAAAATCGAGATATGAGATATTAAGAGAAATGAAACGCAATAAAAACATTATTTCATGTACCTAATACACTATTGATTTTATATTAAAAAATATTTCAAAAAGGTGAGTGCATAAAAAGAGTGTCTTGATAATGATAATAATAATGTCTTTATTCATGCAGTTCTGATCAATGGTTATAAAGTATTATTGGGTATTATCAGCAGAACAACTGTGTGTGAAGGCGAAATTGAAAACTCCCAATAATATACCATATTTCATTCCAATCTGGAGTCTGTGTGTACTTCAAAAGCAAATTGTCACAGTTCAAACCAAAAATGGACATTGCACTGGATACACATATTCATGGGGCTCGTCAGATTTTTTTGATATTTGAATACATCCTTAAAGTCAAGAGAAGCAACTTTCTTCATATGACTTTTTTTCTGACCCTACAGGGTGAGCTACAAAAATGGGTTGAATGTCTTACGCCAAATATGGAAAATACTGTCTGCGAGTGGATTTTTCTTGATTTTTGAGTAATGTATGCTATGCAAAATATCAATTGACTTTGAATATATCAATTATGGCGTAGATACTCTCAGGATGTGGCAGAAAACGCGTTTTTTCTGAGACCTGTTTCTCGCCCAAGTGTAGACTTTTTGATGACTTTCTCGTAGCATATTCTGTAACTGATAACAATGATCCGTTCTTGAAACATTTCTCAATTTGTCTACATCTTGAGCAAAAAATAGCGGTAATAAATTATCGGAGCTGATACCTACGACTGGATTTGTTGTCGATATCCGAGTTCGATATTTCACAGAGAATAAAGATCAAGTTTCATAGCTTTCGTATCAACATAAATAATATAAACATTCGACCATGATTTCGTTTATAAATATCAGTTTTCGAGAATTCGTCTTTTTGGCCCACCATGTACCTATCGTCATACAAAAAGTATACGAGACTTGATCTTCGTTTTTCGTGAAATACCAAACTCGGATAAAAACAATGAATTCTCTCGTATCATATCCCATAATTCACACTATTTTTACTCACAGTTGTAAAATGTATTCATAACAGTTCGTTGACTTCATCTACAGAATATATTATGAGAAAGTCAACGGAAAGTCCACATGCACTTGGGCGAAAAATAATAATGAAATCTGAACAAACGAGTATTCTGCCTCATCCTGTAAGTATGTACCTACACCATAATTGATATATTTCACAGAAAATTCATAAAATCAAAAATCAAGAAAAAACCACTCGTGGAGAGTATTTTCCATAATTGGCGTAAGACATTTTTGTAGTTCGTCCTGTAGGGTCAGAAGAAGAGTTTGATGATGAGAATTGTTTCTTCTGAATTATATATAAACACCTCCCAAGTTTCATGTTGATCGGACGACTGCAGGTGGGTCATAATTTTAAAACCCCCAGGAAAAAGTTTATAGGAATTCGCATGTGTATCAATCAGAAAAAATTTCGTTATAAATCAAAACTCCGAACCCCGTCATTGATTGTTACTTTTTATTTTTCCTTCCTCGAATTACTCTACATGATACGCTCATGAATAATCCCGAATAACAAACAACAAACAACTTCAACTGTGTCTTTGTTCTGGCTTACTCTAACCGATGTTATCAAAATCACATTCCCATTTCATTCATAATATGAAAGTATAGCAGACCCACTGAGATGAATGAAACATACGATGGCGCTTTCTGCACGAAAACTACCGAACTAAGAAATCAGTCAGAATGCTGGTAAAGAAGGAACCATTTCCCGTTATTTATTTGAATTTGGCAATTCACCGCCCATTTCGCACTTCGAGTTAATCTTCCAAACGATGTTGTCTGGAGATTCGGTTTCTATTGGAACTTGCACTATTTCTATGGGTCTTTCCTATGAAATGAAACATAAGCAAGCATTGGCTAATTTCCTACAATTGCCGACCAGAAAAATCTCGATTCCCGAAATGAAATCGATTTCAATATATTCAATGAGTACTCCAATCCTTTCTGAGTTCACCTACTAAATTGCAGTTTTCCAAGTGTAACCATTTCTCAATGCAACTTGAAGTAAACTTATACGACATTGAACACCCACCTTAAATTGAGCCCATATAAAATTATTCCTCTTTTCTGGTGTCGCGTCGATTTCTTTGAATATTTTTTCCTGAAAACGATTCAGGTTCCAAACAAAAAACTTTGTGAAAACCGTCGAAGATAGTTTGAAAAAATTAACAACTGGCTATCAAAACTTTACAATCCGTCACAATTTTTCCACTTCACTGCACGGTTACACAAATGAGGCATTGTCTTGGACAGAAGAGCCAAAACAAAATTTCTTGACCGTATTTTGTCGATTAGAAATTTGGATAAATTGTTAAATGAGAGCATAATGCTATTGGTCCAAATATCAATGAATAAAGTAGTAATCATAAAACCATCTGTATTATCGTCGAACTAATTTATTCAACAAACATTATCGTTCAATTTTAAATACACCATCCGAAGTTTGAAGATCTCCTTCGGCTTATGAGTCGAAGTTGATGGAAAACAAAAAATTATACCAAGCTTTTATTTATGAACTGTTGAACTATAAAGCGAAAAATAATATTATATGTATGAAGAACATATAATGTTTTCAAAATTTCCTCATAAGCTTGAGTCTTTATACCAATTGAATGTACCTATAAAAAAATAACAAACCCACATATTATTTACCTTTTCCAAAAATGAGATTTTAACAGAGTATAACATTGAAACACATCACATGATCAATATTCGGAGTTTGAAATTAGTACACCCATTATTGACTACAGTAATCGAAATTGTACAGAAAGCGTTGTTATCTACAGAAATTACCATAAAGACCTACTCGATAGTTATATTGGTCCATTAGATTCCAATTGGTTCACCCAATTAGATTAACTTTAATGAATGTCAGTAGCAAGTAATTAAGCCTACTCTGAGGGACATACAAATTCCAGCGTTGTCACGTTCTGTAGTAGTGCAGTACAAACTTATTCAATCATTTATGAAGACCTATCCATCCGATGGTGATCCAATTTGACAGTATCACACGAGAAAAATGGTCCCTACAAAAATTATCTTATGAGTTGAAATATGAAAACCTCTATTTGAGAAATAAAGTATAGTTTTATTCTATATACAAATAATCATTTTTGGTGTGGCTTTTATTCTATTTTTTGTAGACTGTATGGAAAATCAGTATAGGTAGAAATCAAACTCTCTTACCAAGGTTCCAGAAGTGAAGTTTCCTTGACTTTTCTCACCCTTATTTCAATAAACATCAAACTGATTTTTCTATGGGAATTTTATAAAGCTGTCAAAACGTCTTGTTCTCGTCAGTTCAAGGTTCACACTCGTCGTGCTTCCGCGCGTAAACATCAGAAAAACTTCCCCTTTTAAAGTGAGATTCGTACCTGTCTCGTAGGCAACCGAAACTACTTTGTATGAATCATAGTACTGTCAATCGCGACAAATATTCAAATAAACAAAATTACAGAAAAATAAGATATTTCACAAAACGGCGTGAACATCCTGGCCGCGACGGGTTGAATTTTAAATCAAAAAATAAAAAATTATTCAGAATAATTTCACAATTATACTAATACCCGAAAACAATATTTGTTGAACCAAATACAGAAACAAAAAATAAAAAATTTAAATCCCCCTGAGGGATACATACATATATATTCTACTGGCTAGGTAATGGACAAAGTTTCACAGTAGGACCACTCTAAGATCCATTCTTTGTATGCACAAGTACGGATCTAATCACCCCATCTCTGCCTGGTTACACTTTCTCAATAATGGCTAATGGCCATTGTAAGAGCGGAATGTTTTCGTGAATAATAATGACTATCATTCCTTCTTTGATAGGAATAGAAGGAGAATTCCATTTTTGTCTAACTTGAAGAGTTGAGAGATATTCAAGATGCCAACGTTTCTAATACTGAATAACTATGGAATCCAATAATTTGTATCTATTCAATATATTGACGTTTTCAATCGGGTCATATTCAACAGGCAATGAATTCAACGGGGATCCATAAAGGAAATGCGCAGGCGTTAGGGCTACTGGATCAGAAGGATCATTACTTAAACAACACAATGGCCTCGAGTTGAGAAGAGCTTCAATTTGTGTTAAAACCGTACTGAATTCTTCATAACTCATAATTTGGCTGCCTATAACCTTCGCCAAATGGACTTTGACGCTCTTTATGTTGGACTCCCAAATACCTCCCCAATGACTCGCCGCAGCGGGATTGAAACTAATTTCAATTTTTTGAAAGTTTAACTCTTTTTGAAAAGCATCTTTATATTCTTGGGATTGAACAAGTTTATAAACTTCATCTAACTGTGTTTTAGCACCAATAAAATTCGAGCCTCGATCCGAAAATAATGTAGCACAGTTACCTACCTCTGCGTGATAAAAATATTTTTAAAGCGGCAAGAAAAACTTCGGTTGATAGAGCCGAAGCTAGTTCTAAATGAATGGCTTTGGTAACTGAACAAATGAAAAGACATACATATGCCTTTTGGCTTTTTAGACCTCTCCTACGTCCCATGGTTATATGAAAGGCTTCAGTATAATCCACTTCAGTTGACAAGAAAGCTTTGGCTTGATTGACTCTTTCAGGGGGTAAATCTGCCATTATTGGGTAACTAGGTTTGGGGTTGAACTTACAACAATGGTTACATTTCCAAATACGTTTCCGAATTATATCACGGGCAGATAAAATCCATTATTTCTGTCTCATTAAAGACTGCAACAAGTAAGCCCCGGTATGAAAAAGTTTTTTATGTTTATAATCTATGAGCATATTCACGAACGGATCGGACTTTGGTAAAAGTATGGGGTGCTTATGATCGAATTCAATATCGGAATTCATCAATCTACCGCCCACTCTGATGACGACATTTTTTATGAACGGTTTCAATCGACGTAAACGAGAGTTCAGTAATTTATTTTCAGTAATAGCTTTATATTCATCATGAAAATGTCGTCTTTGAACTGTTTTAATCAAATAGAGTTCTGCAATTTCCAGATCAGAACTCTCAATAGTTTTATTATTGAGTAGAATTTTGGCAAACTTCAAAACGTAAACTGTTGAATTCAACAATTTTGTCCAAGAAAAAAAATAATTTATGAGGGAGTACAACGTTGAAGGTTTTTCTTCTGAAACTATTAATACAATATTTTCTTCCTCCTCGATATTTTTATCAACAACCTTATCTATAGGCTTTATTGGCCATTCGGAAGGTTCATTTCTCAACCATGAAGGCCCACGAAACCACTCCAGATTATTCATAAGTGATGAGGAAGTAAATCCTCTCGATGAGCAATCAGAAGCATTCTGTTTTCCAGAAACACAATACCAATGAATTGGTAACAAATAACTATGAATTTTGGCAATTCGGTTTGAAACGTATGTTTTCCATCTTTTAGGAGAGGAATGTATCCAACTCAAAGTGATCATGGAATCAGAAAAGGCATAAACGGACCTTATTTCATGTCTTGGGGAATAGGTACTCATGACGTGAGATAAAAGTTTAGCTAATAAAATAGCTGCATTCAACTCTAATCGAGGCAATGTGACCTTTAAAGTAGAACTAATCTTCGATTGGGCACATATGAAAGTGACATCTATTACATCACTATTAACTGTATGGGCATAAATGAATTCAATGAGAGTTAGGGATGAATTTTCGAAAACTGAAATATGCCTGGGAATATCAAAATTATTTAACACGGGTAACTCTTGTTGAATTTTATTCCATATTTTGTCAATGTTTTTGGGGCGCTTTGATCCCAATCTAACTTCAACTCCCAAAGTTTTTTAATCAAAAGTTTGAGATATAGAGTTAACGGAGACAAAAAACCCAAAGGATCAAAAGTGCGAGCAAGTAAAGATAATATTTGACGTTTCGTACAAGAAGCGTGCTGTACATTGACTTTAAATTTGAATTTGTCCTTTGAAGGATCCCATTGAACACCCAAAATTTTCAACATACTTTTGTCAAATCTACTGTTTGGGATAGTTTCAAGGAATCTGATATTTGGATAAAAACTCTCCCGAATTAGAAATCCATTTTACCATTTCGAAACCAGCGGATTGAAACAAATCAACAATCTGAGTGTGCATTTTCAAGGCATTGGAAACGGAAGGTGAACTACTAACTAGATCATCCATATACATGTCTCTCTCTACTGGTATAACAGCTTGTGGATATCTGTTACATTCATCTTGAGCTAATTGTCGGACAACTCTCAAACTTAGAAACGGAGAAGGTTCAACCCCGAAAGTAGTGTGTAATTGATACACTGAAATAGGATCATTCGAGTTGAATCTCCATAAAATTCTTTGATATCGTTGATGATTCTCTACAATATTGATTTGTCTAAACATTTTTTTCAAATCTGATGTCACCGCAACTAGAAATAATCTAAAATTCAACAATATGGTTAATGGGTAATTTTGTAATTTCGGTCCGATATGCAAAATATCGTTCAGTGAAATATTATTATCGGTTTTCATACTGGCGTCGAATACTATTCTGCATGGAGTAGACACACCATCAGCTTTGAAAACACAATGGTGAGGTATGTAATATGAATGAACATCTATGAGATCATCGGGAACCTGAGACATATGGTTCTGTTGGATATAATCCCTCAAAATATCGGAGTAGGTTTCTCGAAGTTTAGGAAATTTTTCTAAACGTCTTTCTAAAGAGAAAAATCTATTTTTGGCAAGAGTAAAAGAGTTTCCTAATTAAGATGGGTCGTCTTTGAATGGTAAGGCCACTGTATATCGACCAGAGTGATCTCTACTGAATGTTCCTTTGAACAACTGTTCGCAAATTTCATCATCTCTAGTAGGAACCGGAGTTGAAATATCATCCACTTGCCACAATTTTTCTATCAGAGAATCTATGTTAAGAAATGCGCAATGAGTATGTAAGGGAAGAAAATGTTCTGTGCTAGGAGCCGATCCATAACTATATAGCCAAATGTGGTTTCAAAAGCTGTAGGTGTACCATGAACACCAGTGACGCGATGAGAACCAACAATCTCCGCGAATACCGATGCACCTAATATGCCACCGATATCTCCCAGGGAGTGGAAAGTTGGATCTGCCATTGGAAGATCCTTCAAATGATTCAGTGAAATATTATCAACAGCTAGATTTGGCAAAGAATCAGATATTTTATCAACGAGTAAAACTTCAATAGGATATTTGACATTTGGGTTTATATTAGAATGAATTGTTAAATTAGTTCGACCCTTCAAGGGTTTTACTGTTCCACATATGCCAATGATATTTGATCCTAATTTGGAATAAGACAAATTCAGTTTTTGACAACATGCCATTGTCAGTAAGTTAGACATGGAACCGCTATCGATTGAAAATCTTATAAAATGGGGTTTTCTCCAACGATCGAAAACTTTAACGATAGCTGTGCTCAATAGAACTATTTTAGATAAATGTAATTCTTTTGAATGTTTCATGCATAAAGTATATATATTCTCGTGGATAGAGTTCACTGGATTTCCGGTACTTGTAGCTGCAACAGGATGATTTGCGGAATTCGTAGAGGGATAGATCTTTTCAAGGTTTTTATTACTAGTATCATACCTATGCAGTAATGTATGATGTTTCATTTTACACTTAAGGCAAGAAAAATTTGATGGACAGGACCCAACTCTATGTTTTCTTGAAAAGCAGTTGAGACACAGATTGTTGTCCTTGATCACTTTATATTTATTCTCGAAAGATTCACTGAATTGTTGACAATCTTTCAGGAGATGGGGGCCTTTATGTGACAAGCAAGGCAATTATTACTTGTACTTGCATCATTGGTCAAAAAACTTTTTGTGGTTTTGGGAAAATTCGGACTTAACTTTGATGTAGAAGTATTGAAACGTGGTTTCTCATTTTTGATGACTACTTCACTTTATTGTCGTATGAATTTTACCAAGTCCTCATATTTGGGCACATCACTACTTCCACGAATTAGTTCAAAGGAATTGATGGAATCTTGTGACAACTTGGACATGGCAATATGGGTAAGAATGTAGTCACACAAATCATTCATTTAAACGTTTTAAAGCAGTAATATTGGTATCAAATCTTTCTAAAAATTGTTGTAAATGAACTGGACTATTAGTAGGCAAAGTTCGATAATTTAATATTCTATCTAAGTATAAATTTGCTAAACTTCTTTTGTCATTGTAAGTATCTTCCAACAATTTCCAAATGATATCATAATTATTTGGAATAGACTCCACGGCATTACATGTTCTCAAGGCTTCACCAGTGAAACTACCAAGTAAATAGTACAATTTTTCTGCTTTGGAAAATTCGGGTTTGGAATGAACTAATTGCTTGAAATTTTCATGGAAAAGAGGCCACATTGCATAATCCTCTCCATCAAATGCAATTTTGGTCTGTTATCATTGTTAGAAGTAACAGGATCAGGAATCGAAGCTTGTACTAGTAATGAAGCGGCTAGATACTCAATTTTGCTCACTTAATCTTCGAAACCATCCATCAAACTATAATTCACTGGTTCATCGGGATATAATATTTGGTTGAGCTCGACAATACCCTGAACAATTTCACGATATTCGTCAGCTGATTTTGCAAATGCACTATACTGAACACTGAAATTTTTTAGTTTCGCATCATTTTTCTTGTCTGTTTCCAGAGCGAAACCGGCATCATAACATATTTGAATCCGCTGAAATATGTTTTCCCTCTTAGCTGTGAGTCTATCTAATTTTAATTCATTAATTGATTTTGGCATCCTGAATAAATTAAAAATTCAAAAAAAAGTTAAGACGGTATCGAGTGCGAATGCGGCAAAAAATGGGTTGATCAAGTTTCTAGTTTTTTGTCTGCTATTGATGGACACTAGAGTTTTTATATTTTTTTCTTATATTTGGCTCAACGAAATATGGAAAACTTAATCAATCCGGGTCGTAAAGGATCAAACAATGGTGTGGCTTTTATTCTATTTTTTGGAGACTGTATGGAAAATCAGTATAGGTAGAAATCAAACTCACTTACCAAGGTTCCAGAAGTGAAGTTCCCTTGACTTTTCTCACCCTTCAAGGAGAAAAGGATCTGGCAATTATAGGAGGAGCGAGGAAAGGGTGTTTTTTTATAGAACCAATCAACAAGAAGTTCAATAAACACCAAACTGATTTTTCTATGGGAATTTTATAAAATTGTCAAAACGTCTTGTTCTCGGCAGTTCAAGGTTCGCACTCATCGTGCTTCCGCGCGTAAACATCAAAAAACTTCCCTTTTCAAAGTGAGATTCGTACCTGTCTCGTAGGCAACCGAAACTACTTTGTACGAATCATAGTACTGTCAATCGCGATAAATATTCAAATAAACAAAATTACAGAAAAATAAGTTATTTCACAAAACAGCGTGAACAATTTTTATGTATTTTTAAGTAACTTTCCTTGTTCACCATAATTAGTAATTATTTGAAAAAAATCAGTAAAAAAGCACCAGCAATTTAAACGAAGTTACCGGTTTGTTTCAAATGAATGGGAGAGTGCTGTATGAAATCATGAAATGATAATTCCGTGAAAATGATTGAAATCTTATTCATTTATTTTTTCTGTAATATAGATTAAAATTACATAAAAATCAGTTGTTAGTTTAACTGGAGAATGAAATATATACGATTGGTTTTTCAATTGAGGCTAAATCCATAAACTTATTTTCATGTTTTCCAACTACAATCTTTCATTTTTCTTGTCATGTGTCGTTCAAATCTTGCAACTGAATCTTGACCGAATTTGTATGATTAACTTGAAATTTGGAAGGAATTTATTCCGGTGATATGGGCATCACAAAATTCTTGTAAGAGAAACAAAATTGCTGCTCTAATATGGTGGACAAGTTCTGTGATTATAGTTCGATTGGATTCTTAATTGGTATGTGGGGGATTTTGGGGTCGGAGATTATGAATTTTCTGTAAAACTTCATAAATCAAATAATGTGTCTCCAAGATGGCTGACGAGTTTTGTGATCAAGGTCAGATTCTATTAAAAATTGCTGTGGGGATTTTCGGGGTAGGATATAATGATTTTTTTGTCAAAATTCATGATAATAAGAAAACAAACGAGTTTTTTAATTATGCTACGAGTCAATTGAAAATTGGTATGAGAGGGTATTTTAGGTCGGATATTATGATTATATTTTCAACATTTCGCTTGAGAACTAGAAAATTTAGAATGAAATTTGGTATAAAAAATATTTTCAAAGACATGCTTCTATTCCAATGCAGAGAAAAGTGGAGGTTACTTCTTCAGATGTGACGTAGGTTATTTTGTGACAAAAAGATTCAAAACCTTCTCACTTTTGTATTCGCAATTAAAACTTTGCGTAGCAAGCTTTTGAATCAGTTATTCACAGAATAACCTACGTAGCACATATAAAAAAATTATTTTAACTTTTTACTGCATTTGAATAAAAGCTTGTATTCAGAAATATTTCCTTCCTTACTTTATTTCACATAGTATGTATGTTTTGAAGGTTTTTGTGTTCCTCCCATCTATATTTTCAATAAATTAAAAATGACATGCCAAATTCTGATGACAACTTCAATACTTTTTATTTTCATATTTTATAAAATGGAACATCGCCATATAGTCCAAGATCCCAGGGCCGTCAGACATTACTCATTTTTAAACGAACGAAATGTGTACGATTGAGTAGTGATAGTATGTACTATGTTCGCATGCCTACCTGCTAGCTTGACCAGATGACCATTCTTCAGATATTAGAGAATCAAGGTACGTGAAAACACTCCTCACTTAGTTGAATTGCCTGTCTACAGATATAACTTTGTAACCCATGGTGGGTTAGTGGACAGAGTAACTAGCTACCACCCCGGAGCTCCGAGTTCAAATCTCGTCTCCACCAATTTTTTTTTTGAAAAAATACCCTGCAGACGCATTACACTAGGGTCAGCCATCTCGGTTGGTAACGCCTTCGACTCTGGGAGGATTTTTGTACAAAAAGAAATTTAAAAGAAAACAGAATTTTGGTAAATGAAAGATTTTGTTAAGATTTCCTTATAAGTAAAATCCCAGTGCCTTCAGACATAACTTATTTTTGAATACTTGAATACTTTAAATACCTGCGTGCTTGTGGAGTTCGCCGTGACACCTGGTCAGGTACCAGCTGAGAAATGTAACTAAAAATAAGAGTAACTTAACTTTAATTTGTATGGCTGATTTTCATAAGTATTTTGTGGATTATCACTCTGAAGTAATTTCAAATGTGTCAGACGCTTTCCATATACCAGAACATTTGCCAGACTCTTTAAAGCTCCACAAATTACGTCAGAGTGATATTCTACAAAATATACATAGAAATCAGCCACACAAATTTAAGTTAAGTAACTCTTATTTTTAGTTACCTTTCTCACCTGGTACCTGCCCAGGTGTCACAGAGCGAACTCCACAAGCACGCAGGTATTGAAAGTACATGAGACACCACTCAGAACCTAAGTCTTCATCTTTTCAAAAATAAGGTATGCCTGCAGGCCATGGGATTTTACTTATAAGGAAATCTTAACAAAATTTTTCATTTACCAAAATTCTGTTTTCTTTTAAATTTCTTTTTGAACAAAAATCCTCCCAGAGTCGAAGCCGTCTCCATCCGAGATGGCTAACCCTAGTGTGATGCATCTGCTGTTTTGTTTTGGAAAAAAATTGTTGGAGACGAGATTTGAACTCGGACCTCCGGGGTGGTAGCTAGTTACTCTGTCCACTAACCCACCATGGGTTACAGAAATAAATCTGTAGACTGGCAATTCAACTGAGTGAGTATTGGTTTTGCATACCTTGATTTCCTAATATCTGAAGAATGATCATCTGGAGGTAGGCATGCGAACATAGTATATACTAACACTACTCAATCGTACATATTTCGTTCGTTTAAAAATAAGTAACGTCGGTCGGCCCTGAGATCTTGCTCTAATAGCTCTTGATATTCCAAACCAATTCCAAACAATATCTGGAAATATACAGAGTGCTAGCGACTGTATGGCCACTTCAGTACTCCCCCTCATGAAAAAATCAAGACACTGATAACTATCCAGTCATCCTGGAGAGAAACGAACCGGAAATTTAACATTTCGTCCATATCTCGATTTTTGATTTGAATAATCGGATGATCTTGGTACATCTTGGTTAGATTATGGTTCACTAACTGCTGCAGGTGTGTTAGAAACTAGAACGACGATATAGGCTAGCTTAACTCGAACACGAATACTAACAATTTTGTTGGCAAGTTGAGCAACATCATCAAGAGTTGATGATTCTTGAGTAGCTAATATTGCTCTAAGCTGATTGTGAAGTTTGTTCAACCGCAATTTGCGAAGAAAGTTATCAGGAACTGTATTTCCAGCCAGACCACGGATGTGACGAAGAAACTGAGATGGTCTGCGGTCCCCAATCTCTTCATGTTCTGAAAGCCATTAAGTTTTTTGTTCTTGAGATATAGATAACTTTTTGATTAGCTCTCGCTTAACATTTTGGTATCGATTAGCCTTCGGAGGATTGGTTACAATCTCTTCTACTTCAGCTGAGTAACGACTCTCAAGTTATGCGATAACGTACGTTAACTTGGTTTCTTCCCTAGTAATACTGCTGTGGTAAAATTGTCCCTTGAGTTGAGAAAACCATAATGCTGCTTTCTCTGGCTAGAATGGCGGGGCACGTATCGAGACACGAGCTACTGTTTCAGCAATTGGAGTCGGTATTCATTATCTGGCATGATGGCATGAAGAAACTCGCTACTCTTCTATTGATAAGTGTGAGTCGGGGTCACCACTTTGGAAGTTTTTGTGTTCCTCCTATTTATATTTCTGTCAAATTAAAAATGGCATGCCAAATTCTGAACACAACTTCAAAACTCTTTATTTTCATATTCTACAAAATTGAACATTGCCATAGCCCATGATATTCCAAAACAATTCCAAACAATATCTGGGAATATAAAAAGTGATAGCGACTGTATGGTCACGACAGTTACAAATAGTTTTCAATTCTTTGACCTAAGGGCCTATTAATTTGTGAGCAATTTCTTAATTGTAGCTGCTTTGAAACCATTATCTATATGATTGTTTCAATTTCTCTATCTAGATTATTAGCATACAAAGGTAACGAGAACGCTTTGTGTAACATTGAATTGTATGTTGCTAATTGTACACTAACGAGGTGGAAAGAATCACTCCAACATAGCATAGCAGTTTTCTGAAAACATTGAACCCAAATTTGTTAGAATCAGGGGATCGTGGGAAAATATCGACTACGAAACAGCTAAGGAGTATTGTTGGTTCATTGAACATTAGAAATAATTCAAAATGCCACTGGAGCTTGTTGATTAACGATTCTACAAGATTTGCGAGTAGCATTCAATATAAATAAAATCAATTTCAGTTATTTCAAGTTTTGTTCCAATAGGAGAAATATTATGAAAAACCATTTGGTTGGGTAAAAGCGACCACTTAGCGTGCAATATCGATGACGAGGTTAAATTGACTATTAGTGAAAATTTCAGTAAACATTTTTATTTCTACGTTGATGAAACTTCATTTCAGAAGGTACAATTCTCACAGACATATTGTACAGCCTTTTCAAGATAAGTGCAGTCATAATGGGCCCAAACACCGCAAGGACGACATATCTATCAAACCCCATGTGATCCAAATTCTCCGCCAAATTCTCTATATTGTTCATTCCACATAGGGCCTGTTTTTTCACACTTTCCTTTACATTCTCCACCCTCCCGTACTCTTTTTCCTTTGTTTTTTTCTCGATTTTCTAAATGAGTCTTCGTATATGTTAGGATTCGGGAGTGTTGCTTTCTTAGAGTCGATACTTTTTGATTGAACTTTGGAGCAGGACATACATCTCTGATTTATTTAACACCCACTGCGTTCAGATAACTATAAAATATTCAGTTCAAAAATACATCAACTGAATTAGTGAAATTCAAGGATGCATATAGAACAATATTACACTGATAAAAAGGATTTTTTGCATCAACGCATAATTGCGTTGATTCAAACAGATTGTATCCTTGAATAGGTCCAACCAAATATTAGTTTAATTTTTTGACGGAAGTTGGTTGAGGCAAGAATATTTTAGATTCAATAATGGGAAATTTTTTTGTTGAATCATAGGAGTAGGTTGAGACAAGAACATTGCAATTTCTATAATGAATAATATTCTTCTATCAACTTGGAGGTTGAGTTCAAATCTGCACTTTGCACTTGGTTATAAAATATAGAATGAAAGCCATTTTCATTTAGGCAACATTGAATAGACACGAAGCAACAAAGCAACTACGAACAATTTAGGTATAAATAATGGTTTTATATGAGAATAGTTTTGAGTTTGATAACTGTAAAATAGTAGTGACGCACATTGCAGTTTGATCGAATATATAAACAGCGCCACTCGTTTTTAGACACAAAACTATAGAAGACCAGAATATATTTCACTCATTTTCACAACTGGTCCGTAATGAGCATAATTCAATTTTAGATGTTGCATTTTTATTGTATAGAAACCGTTTCCACTAGGCACAAAACTAACATTCATATCGGTACGCATAGCCTCATAACCTCCAACCCAAATGGTCAAACTGGATGAAATAGTCGAAATGGAAGTCCTATTCATAGGTCGCGGTGTCGCGCCAGCTACTTTGATTGCTCATTGGTTGAATGAGTCACGTGGCACGGGTAGTAATATCTACCAAGGAATTATATTGTTGTGTTGAGAGGATTATGTTTCACAATGAGTTAATGTGAATGTTTTCTAGGATGAAGAGTATAATATTTTCACCGCAAGCAAATTCATTTCAAGAGAATTTATGTAAAGAAGCAAACATCCCAATCAGCTTGAAATGGGAGTATATTCATTGATTAGAAATGATTATTCTTTCCAGAAGATTATTCTATTCAAGAGTATGTATATTCTTGATTGAAGAAATCTTTTTTATCAGTGTACACTGAAAATTAATGAAGATAACATAATAGTCATAATTCACCTTAAATAAAGTTGAATCGCCAGGCAAATACGACGTGTGATGTAATCAAACTGATCATGGCTGTCACTTTCGAATGAAGCTCTCTACGGTGGGATGATACTCTGATCTCATACGGCGCAAATCGCCAGAGATTTGAATATTGTCGATATTACCCTAAAGTCGAGGTTCCCCCACGCTCCCCTATGCGTGATGTTCAGGTCTAAGATATCGATCTATTTCTCTATATCTGTCTCGTGTGTGAACTGTTCGTTTCTATTGAGATTATTTATGAATGTGAAAACTGGTTTAGTCACGTATACCTCTGAAATATGAGAGAATATACCGTGGTGGTCGGCTGGTAAAAGCGTACGCCTCGCAAGCATGGGGTCGTGGGTTCGATCCACCGATTCACCGGTCTCGTGCATAGCATCACACGTTAAAAGGTAAGGGCTGCGTCTTCCCTAGCTCACACAAGTCTCTCGAAGACTTCCGAGGGTTGCGCGTAGGGGTGCAATCGGTTGACGGAAATAACAACAACATATCAATACCAAAATTATAATATTTTTCACATAGGTCGCAATTTACCATTGTGGTCTTCAAATTGTTCATGAATGTATCTGCTAAAACTGGTCTGGGGGAGGGGGTAAACTTCAATTTTGTTTGTAAAATTTGTTATTGAACTGTAAGTAATTCTGATCTATAGACATGCATCAAAAGCTGTTTTAATTCCAAAAGAAGTTATATGTTGGCTTGATGGTCTAATATATCCAAAATGACAGATTCACAAGTATACTTACTAAGATACAAATATTCATAAATAATGTGGAAAACTGATGTTATTAAATAGTTTTGTTTCAACTGACAGTAAATGAGAAATATAAAACTTCAGAGTATATCTTTATTCAAGATTTCGTTTATATTAAAAAACTTGGTACAGTTCAACCAGGACATCTTTGATGGGAAGAGAAAAAGTCTTTTTACCACAGCTACCATTCAGGTGCCCGTTCAACTTGGATCTTACCAACATTTTGTGCTTATTTGCTACACTGGGGTTCATAAACTTCGGATTGAATATTCGGTCATGCCTTCAGCGCTTCAAAGTTTTTTGTGCAGTACTTGGGGCTTCTAGAACGAATTCACTTGCCCAGTTTCACTACACAATATCTAAATAGCCGTAAAAAGAGAAACAATGGAAAATGTCCCATGCTCTCATTCAATGAATTACCGAATGAAATTGAAATTCCATATACCCGCTAGCGTTCATGCTACTTCGTCTTTACTCCGACACTTTGTAATCAGACCATCTCTTCATTTCTCTGAGGGGTGGATTGAGAATGGCGGTGTGACTGCATGACCGACAATTCCGATGGATTATTACTGATAGGTATATTTTGTTCAACACACTGTGTTTCATTACATTATTTGGTGACTGATTCAGGAACATAATAATAATAATAATAATAAATGGTCTTTATTTTTTTGGCGGAGTTTAGCTTTCGCCATTCTTCCACTCAACCAAAATACATTCGTATATATACATGGACCAAGCTATAGAGGTTTTTTCCCCCACAAAATAAAAGACTCAAATTGCCTATACTAATTTTTTTAAGATAGCTCGTTAACGAAAACCCCAGTTTTCGCCCCAGCAAAATCGCTTTGTGGAATTTTTTAAACAGTAAATATACTTATTGAAAAAATTTACAACTTTTTTGGTTTTTTGGAAATATCTCAAAGATTATTCAAGAAATTGTTTCAGAGCTGTTGGAACTTTTGTAGAGTTTTACACAAACCTACTAAAAGGTTTTCTATACGCCCAGATCGGTGCATTTTTCACTGAGAAAATCAGGGAAAACCTCGAAAAATAGACCATTTTTCAAAAATTCATAATTTTTATAAATCTGTAGGTGGATAAACAATATTGCAAAAACTGATAGATAATAACATGTGGTTCAACTGTGCGCAAGATGGTTCCAGTCCAATATGTAGTTTTTGCACAATCGCGTTATAAACAATTTAAGGGCAAATCTTTCTAAATGCGCCGATTTAATGGAAATTACCTTATTCAAATTCTGTAAACGGCATATGGAAGTAGAGATCAATATCTACAATTTGTATAATTTGGATTTTCACCTGAGAGGTGAAAAATGTGTTGGAAATGTCACTGGAAGTTACTCGAACTTCAGTTCGTCTACTTCGGGTAACTTCAATTCAATTCATTTTATTTTCCATTTTGACATTTTACAATGTATAAGAATAGTCAAGTTTTAAATACGTACACACACACACACACTCACGTACACCCATACACATACATAAACATATAAATACATATGAGTATACATAAAAATAAGTATGTTTAAATAGAAACTTGTTCATTTCATGTCAAGAAATTCATTTAAATTATAGAAACAGTTGTGCAATAAGAACTGCTCTAGGCTATTTTTGAATATCTTCAGAGACTCACTTTGTTTTATTTGAATAGGTAGTTTATTTAGTTATTTATGCAACAAGTGCAAAAAGTGAATGTTTATTGCACTCGAAGTGTTGTCCAACTCGGCCTAACGGCCTCGTCGGACAATTTCACGTCGAGTGCAATAAACAATTTTTGCACGAGTTGCATACAACATTTTTTCTACGTTCATGCAAAAAGCAAAAAATGATTTATTGAGGTGCGGCACTAGGTGTAGGAAAATGAAAAGCGCAACTTGAATACTTTATTATTAATATCGATTTGCATTGAAACAGGAACTAATACGTTACGAACAATTTAACTGAAACTTTATTTTTACCCTCAATGTTGAAAGTGAATGAACAATTGGTGCAATTTTCAATATGAATATTTCGTAGTGAAGTACCTATTGCCAATCTCACAGAATATCTGCTAAATATGTAGTAGGTTTAAACGTTTATGTTTGTCATGATGACAGCACGTTGAAGTAGAATGACAGATAAGTGCAATAAAAACTTTATTGCACTAGTGCAATAAAGAACTTCTTTTTCCACTGAATATAGTTCAATAAAGTTTTGCTTTTTGCATGAATGTAGAAAAAAATAATTTGGGGCCTCGTGTAATCGGGTTAGCAATACGCAACTTTTTTGTTTGCCCTACACACACGAAGATTATCCTTATGGTGTATGTTATAATCATGAATATCTTTATTGCACAAAAGCTTTTCTTTATTTTTGTAAATATAAACACATAACTCGAGGATATACAAACAAGCCAATGGTAAAATGAAAAAATCTGCAAAAAATTGTCTGCATGATACCCAACTCGGTTGCTTTGCCATGCATCTTATTACTCGTTTTTGAGCCAAGAATACATCGGAAGCAGCAGCAGCACTACCCCAGAAACAAATACCATTTCGAAGTCTTGACTCTACTTGTGCATAGTACAGACTACGAATCTGATGTTTTTCTAGTACATCTCTCAAATTGATGAAAAGATACTTCGATGAATTGAGCTTTGGGGCGAGTTTTTGACAATGGTCTTTCCAGCTGAGGTTTTCATCGAGATGAATTCCCAAAAATCTTACGCTATTGTGCGTATTGGTTGCCATTTCATTGTTTATATTCATATGTAGATCTTCAGCATTTTTTGTATACTATGAACTCTTAGTATTTCAGATTTGGCTGTGTTAAATAGTAAACACTGATCATTGAAATAACTAGCTACCCAACTCATCACTTCAGAGCATTTGTTGTCAAGGTCATTTGTTTCGCGTGCTGATATGATGAGGGAAAAGTCATCAGCATATGCAGTGAAGTGATTATCACCGACTATAGATTTCACTTGATTCGTATACAAGGTGAACAACACTGGGCATGAAATCGAGCCCGGAGGTACATCCATATTGACAGTTATAGAATCCAAATTGAATTAGAGTATTTCGCTGTTCATTCGAGCCTCAATTGATACAAACTGCTCACGATTTTTTTTAGACAGAGGCATTACCTTTCCTACTTTAAGAATTTGAGGGAATTTTCCAGATTCAAATGATTTATTAACTAAATAAGTAATTGGTGTCAAATTTATATCAATAACTTTTTTTATGGTGAATGCGGGGATGTCATCGGCACCAGATTATTTTTTATTTTTCAATTTGATTTTTAATGAATCATGGAGCTCATTTTCCGTGTATGGATTCAAAAACATCGACCTAGTATTGAAGTCTTTGCCATAATTTGAAGGTAAGTGTGATACTGGTATATTACTCACAAGATCACTGGGACCATTAATGGAGAACTCGTTCATTTCGGATGCAACTTTTACAAGATCTCTTATTAGATTACCGTTTTTCTCAATAACGATTTTTTTTTTGTTCTTTTATATTCAGATGACTTCGGACGCACTTTGAAGCGTTTTGATCAACTTTCAGTGACATTTTCAACAAATTTTCCACCTCTGAGGTAAAAATCCAAAATGAACAGATTGTAGATATTGATCTCTACTTTCAGATGACGTTTACAGAATTTGAATACGCCGTTTTCCCTTAAATCGACGCATCTTGCATAATGTGCCCTTGAATTGTTTATAACGCGATTGAGCAAAAACTACACATCGGACAGAAAACATCTTGCGTGCAGTTGAGCCATATATTTCTATCAGTTTCCGCAATATTGTTTGTCCAGCTTCGGATTTATGAAAAAAAAAATTAAAATGGTCTCTTTTTCGAAGTTTTTCCGGATTTTCTCAGCGGAAAATGAACCGATCCGGTAGGATGAAAATCCGTTTTGTAGGTTTTATGAATTTCTACAAAAGTTCCATCGATTGTAAAACGATTTTCAAATAACCTTTGAGATATTTTTAAAAAACCAGAAAAGCTATAATTTTTTTCATTATTTCTTATTTAAAAAGTTCCACAAAGCGATTTTGATGGAGCGAAAACTAGGATTTTCATTGACGAACTATCTTATAAAAATGAGTATAGGCCATTTGTGTCTTTTATTTTGTGGGGGGAAACCTCTATAGCTTGGTCTATAAGAGGGCTCCTCGATTGCGCATGTGCCGATGAAGGTGTCAAAAATACTAGTAGAAAACTGACTGTCACATGAAAGACATAACTATCTTGCAGCGTGCCTGGATGCTTTATGATTTCAATTTCTAAAACAGATTTTGAAAGTAGAAGTACAGTATCACAAAACGTATATTCTTATTTTGCGCCAAAGCTGCGAAATGGGTAAAAAATGCTTGCAAACATGACTGAAAATGGCCGAGCTGATGGAAGCGGTTGAGTGGTAGGAGTGAGCGGAAGATGAGGGGAAGCGTATTATCATGTAACCCGTTCATTAGAATAATTCTTCTCATCTCCCGGACACTCCTACAACTCGGCAGCCAACGAGGGCTAGGCCGTTTTCAGTCATGTTTGCATGCATTTTTCACTCATTTTGCACCATTGTAGTGCCACGAGAATATACGATTTGTAGTGCTATACTTCTACTCTCATAATCTGTTTGAGAAATTGAAATCAAGCTATCACTAGAGCATCCAGGCACGCTGCAAGATAGCAAATATAAAATAAAATTGCAATTATGCCAAAACTTGTGCAAAATTTTCCGGTTTTTCAAGTTTTTCTCCGTTACCAATGATCCGACCGTGTAGTAAAACATCCTATTTTGTTCGTATTTCAATTATCTACAATTATTTTCATTGGGGCAACCAGATTGCTATATTAGTTTTCATTTTATAAGCAAAACAATTAGAAAAAACACATTTTTGTTATTTAAATGTTTATAACAAATTAATAATTGATAGTTGCGAGTCGAAAACATATCAAAATATAACTACGGACTGTCTTTCATGTGATGGCATAGTCGGTTTCTTACTAGTATTTTTGTTAAAAACTCGCTTAAATTATGCGAGTGTAACTTGCAAGGTAGGTTAGCTTGCCCAGGTTACTTTTGTGTGTCAAGTGCGAGCGAAAAACTAGTTCATGCATTTTCAACTCGCAAGCAAGGTTTGCTCAGGTTAGGTTTCCATCGGCACATGCGCAATCAAGGAGCCCTCTCAGGGATTTAACGTTTCGTCTGCATTTGCCCTATTATTCACCTAATTTTATTATTGGAAAAAAGCTTACATCATTATGTTTTTTCTATGTGCGTATTCATACATGAGAGGTTTTTGCCTTGTGCCATTTAATCCATGTGTGCAATTTTCCACGTGTGGTTATTTCTTGAGGGCTTATTTAACATTGCGCTTTTTTCTGTGCGTTTATTTCCTTTGCGTTTTTTCAATTGTGCTTTTTCCCTAGATTCGAAATAGAGACGTCACGAAATATTTACTACTCCATTAGGTCTTTGGATGATGCATTTCAAAAAAAGGTTGCCAAAAAGTCCAAGAAATGTCTATCCAAATTTGGATTCATCTTTAGGTTTCACACACAGAAAAAGCGGCTCGGTTGAAAAAGTTGAGAATGAAATGTTCAACTGAATGTGTTCCAAAGTCTGCTAGGATCGCGCCATCCGGATGGGTTGGAGCTGTGGAGATAGGGCCTGACTGATACATTCCTAAGGAAACAAAAAATATTAAAGTCATCAGGAGTCCAGATCCTCCTCTCTGCATGGTCCGCGACCATGAAAAAGCAGGGATTAGAGCATTTATTTTCAAGGCAGCAACCCGTGCAGCCGATGAACTTGGTCTCGTATTCGACACTGAACGGGTTAACCCAAACTCTGTTACCGAGTTGGGACCGGTTCAGCTAACAGCTCACATCAAAGCTGCGGAGGCAGAGGTCCTCCTACAGCTGCATACGGATAAGCCAATGCAAGGTGTCTTCTTCAACAATATCGAAGACCTTGGCTTATCCAAAAGCTTGACCTTTGCCTTCCTCAGGTCGAATGAGCTAAAGTCGGAGACCAAGGGATTCATAATGGCCTACCAGAATGGTGTCTTCAACATCCTTGTCTACCGTAGATGCGTGATGGGTATAGACGTCCCTGACACCCGATGCAGGGAGTGTCGTCAGCAACTTGCATGCCCAGCTTATGCGGTCTCAGCCTATATCCATAGGCATAAAGCGGCGGTACGAGTGTTGTACTACCATCTACGACACTCTTACGGTATAGATGAGACACTGGTGTTGCCTGATGTTCCGGGGGATATTGAGTCCGTGGTGGAGATTGAGAGGTGCCAAATCTATTGGAACTACTCATTCCCCACCCTCAGGAAAATACAAGCCAATAAGCCTGATGTTGTCCTCCTCGACCATCAAAGTAAAACGATATTCGTCAAGGAGTTTTCTGCTCCTGTCGAGATGAATATTGTTCGGAAAGAGGAGGAAAAAACGGACTGAATATCGAGATCTTCTCTTTGAACTCCGCAGGTTGTATACGGACCATTCTGTCAAAATGGTGGTTCTGATTATAGGAGTCCTTGGTGAAATGATGGACACACTGCTCTCTAACTTGAAGTTAACACCGGCCTGTAAATCTTAGCCGCTCGAATGCAGAAGGCCGTCATCCTTGGTTCACTTCGTCTGCTCAGAACACATGACTTTCGGACCCAATAATCACTCACCCTACGGACGTAGGGAGTTGTTATTGAGGTAAACGACACCAGCGCGCCCTCGGAATGGGTCGGAGCACCGGAGACAGGGCCTGACTGGTACACTTCTAAAAAAATTATAATAATAATAATATTTATTCACGTAAGAAGAATACAGTACAATATTAATAAGAACATACAGGTGAATAAATGAGTAATCGATAAGTGTTCTTCACACTTGTTTCGAGAAATACTCCGATGAATAAAATTTATAAATGATGGACACACTGACTGACAATTACGGAAATATGATGAATAATAAACTCATCTAAATATAATGACAAATATTCACAAACACATTCGCACACACACACAACATACATGTATAACTGACTATAATATATTACAAAGGGCAATGGTCAATAACATAAAATTTTAAGCACACGATAAAAAGTAATAATAATATTGTTCATTCACATATTGATACAGAAGATACAGAAAAATACTTCCGATATCATAATAAATATTTACATACACGCATATTTGAATACATAAAAACATACATATATATATATATATATATATATATATATATATATATATATGAAAATAGGTAATTCGTGACTGACAATAACTGTAGAATTGAAAATATATATATATATATATATATATACATAAATATATATATATACATAAATACACATATAGAAATGGTAGTCTTTTTTTAAAATTATTTACAATTTTAAACTGTAATGTCACTATTCAAAGCTTAAGAACATGTCAAACAACCTCACTATAGTTGTTAGTAAAATTTAATAAGATCAACATGTAAAATTGACATAATAATTCTTTGTAGTTCCCTGAAGATGTAAATAAAATTTACGAATGCTTGGAATAAACTCAAAAGAGTACACTTTTGACTTTGCTGCAATCCCCAATATTAACTGGTTTTATTATTATTATTTATATACACATATATACACACATATACTTCACATATTGATAATAACCCCGAGAGAAATATCTAATACCTGTTATACAAAATTGTATAACTTTAAAAAGATTTCTGAATTGAATAGGTGCCAGCATAGTAACCTTTTCAGAATCATCAGGGTATTTTTTCCAAAAAAGTTGTGTTACTGTTAAAGAACACTCGTATAAAAATGAAAATATTGTTATATCGAAATAACTTGCTTTCAATATAATGGTTAAATGACTGGCGTTTCAATATTACATGAAGTTATCATAAAAATTGAGAGATGCTTATTTCAAGCTTACTTGTTCTCAATATAATGTTTAAATGATTGACATTTCGATATTGAATGACGACTCTATAAAAATAAGAAGATACTCATTTCAAGATGACTATTTTTGAAGTTATACTTAAATGATTGGTATTTCATTATTATACTGTATCTTGAATTGTAGAAACAGTTATCTCATTGCGGTTAAAAAAAAAACTTGTATAAAATTCAAATGATAAACATTTTTGCATCCAAAAACTTTCCTTCACCGGCTAAACGGTTTTTGAATAACACGCATAAAAATAATTTCTTACTGTACAGTTCTGAAACACTGCTACAAAATCTCAAATAGCATATGTGGCGATTTAGCTGGTTTTGAAGAGGTTTTGAGAATTTACAGTTGTTGAACATCATTTTACAAACTTAAGTGGTTTCAATAGTGCATCATGAAATTCGGATCATTAATACACATGAAGGGAGGCTATCAAAGTTTAATTATTAAAATTTCGAAATTTTGCCTAACTGTTAATCCTCAAAAAATCTTCAAAATTACCATATGTGCTATTCGACATTTTTCAACTTAAAGGAGTTGAGGTAGTGTTTTTGCGTTAACGATGTTATCAGAGCTCTAGATGGGGTTATTTTCATGTGTATGCTATTCAAAAACGTTGTGGTCAGAAACAAAGTGTTTGGAAGCGAAAATGTTTGCCATTTGCTGAGTATCATCAGTTCAGAATATCTACGAAAAAAATGTTGAACAGAAGTTTTGCATCACGGTGAGTGCCAGTGAGTGTCAGAATAAGAATTCACGAAGAACAGTTTTAAAAATGTCAATCCTTTATTTTTCCAGAACTAAACGACACCTGTTTACTGGTTACAAAGTACCGTTTAACAGTTAAAATGTAAATTAAAGTAACAAAACAGTTTGTTTTTTCAATTCTTTTAATCACAATCGTGCCCTTTATTGAATCAAAGAGGTAACCTTTTCACAACCAAATGAGTGGTTTGAAAAAAAGACCTGTTCAACGTTTAAAACCTTCACCTTTTACATTGATCAGATAACATTTAATTGCTAAAATGATTTATTTAGCAGCTATAAGATTCTTTTCAAAAAAAACTTGTATAGCTGGATTTCTCTCGGTGAACATTGGCAAGAATTCAAACATTAAAAGAAAATAGGTTAATTGAAATTATAACAATTATTGAATACAATCAGAATAAATCCAAAAACTTTGTTTCAAACAATTTTTTGGTCAACAAAATCAGAAAACGTTGCCTTGGCTGACTGAATATAAATTGTCTCAATGACTTTTTGAAATAGTGAAAAATGTCAATGTTTTTTATTGTAATTGGAACAGTGTTGAATAATTTTGGGGCTAGATTAGTGTAGGAATGAGGTTAAAAGTGATTTTTGTGTTAATGGAATTACACGGTGATCTTTTCTTCGGGTGTTATAATAGTGTGACGGGAAAAGATAACTTTCCTTCTTGTGGTATGTTAAAATGATATTGTAATAGAAGTGTTGACGAATATCAAAAACACCGGATTCAAAAAACAGATTATCTGTTGGAGAGCGTGAACTTTTCGAAAATATCAGTTTCAGAAACTTGTATTGTAGTACTTCAAGAGGACGAAGGTGTGTCCGAAAGGCCCCATCCCAACATGCTATACCATAGCGTATGTGACTTTCCACAAGTGCGAGGTAAAGAATTTTCAGATGTTGGGAGGAGAATATTTCTCTTAAGGTTTTGAATTTATGTAGAATACTTCCTAACTTTTTGCAAATATAGTTAATGTGTTCTTTCCATTTGAGATGTGAATCAATTACCGCTAAATACTTCATTGTTTTTTTAGGAAGAATCAAGTGTTGGTTGCCTAGGTTTATGAATGAAAAGGGTGGTTTGTTCATGCTATTGCAGCTGAATGGCATACACTGGGTATTCACAAAATTTATGGTTATAAGTTTATGTTCAAACCAGTTTTTTACTGTGTCTAAGTCTGATTCTACGGTATATTTTAATTCTTGCCAATTATTTTCCTTATAGAATATTGTAGTGTCTGCAAATCCTAAAATTTTTCCTTTACTTTCTAGAAAACAAAAATCTTTTATGTACAGATTGAATAAAGTTGGTCCAAGAACCGTACCTTGAGGTATCCTAGTATCATTAGACTTCTCACTGATAAAAGTGTCATCTATTCTCACAGTTTGGACTCTGTTCGTGAGGTAACTCCTGAATAATTTCGAGGAAGTACCCCTTACTCCATTATCTTCCATGGTTTGTAGAAGCAATTCGTGGTCGACGGTATCGAACGCTTTCGATAGGTCTATGAAAACGCTTGGTTTGTTTCATTAAGCGCTGATGATATTTCAGATGTTAGCATCATTCTCTCTAAATCCGTGCTGATGTTCAGATATTAAATTGTTTTTCTTGTGTTAATCTTTTTTTTAGTATTTTCTCTAAATCTTTAGTCAGGTGTGTTAACAGTGATATGGGGCGGTAATTTGTCACAATATCGTCTTTCCCTTTTTTAAACAACGTAATAACGATGGATTGTTTGAATGCTGTTGGCCAGAAACCTTTCTCCATACACAAATCAAACAAATAATATATGCTAATGGCTCCTCAATATACTGGGAAATTGATTTTAATATATCTGCGTTGAAACCATCAATACCTGTGGAGTTTTTCGATTTTAAGCTTGCAATCAGGTTGGATAAGATGGTTTGTTCCAACATATTAGAACATTTTTACCAAAAATCTGACAGTTGTATTTTGTCTAGGTTTACATTTCTTGTTTTATTTCCAATAAAGGGAGACGGAGTAAGCGCAGTGGTTAGGCGCTCGGCTCGTGACCCGTAGGTCGCGGGTTCGATTCTTAAATGTCCACGAATAACCATGCTGCTCCTAAGGTGGCGTATGGAGTGAGTAACAAAGCCTATCACCAAGAGCACACTCTGTGGCTGAAGGACCCCGGTCGATGGCCGTCGACATCTACACTGATTTCGATAGTATGATTTCTCTCTCTCCAATAAAGCAAGAAATAGCCAGAAGGTTGCTGTCGTAGACACTCCATCACAATTGATTTCCCCCTAGCTGCTGGTTCGTGACTCAAGCTAATAAAAGACGCTTGAACCGAAAAAACACAAAACACACCTAACGAGCAACTAAGAAATCTAACAGAAATGTATCGGGGTATGCAACGGTGCGGGTTGATGCTAAAAAATGTCTCAGAAAGAATGAACGCTGCGTTGGAGATATAGTACGAATATACTGTTTTCTGCTTACGAGCTGTGAATATAAATCAACCTGGGTGATTGATTAATGAGTGTTAACGGGCACTTACTCCTTGTCGACGTGGAGATAAATAGTTGAATTCGACTATTCCTGTTTATCTGATCAGATGCTTCAAAAGGATTACAGAAACAAACTACAAAATGAAATGTGAATTGTGCAGGTCTGACGACAACAGCATACAATTTTTTAAGATGACTATTTCGTTCTTTGATGATATTTCGACTAATAGCATACTATGATTCCACAATTGATCCAAATTTCCAATTGACAAGATACGGTCAAGATACAGATCATATTTTTCCTGATAACATACTAGGAAACTCTATTTTCGACACAGAAGGGAGGAAAATAGTTCTTTTCCTCCCAGCGGGAGAAAAACATTTTTTTCTGGTACCTCACTAAAAAACTTTATTTTCGACCCCTAAAGAAGGGAGGAATATGGTACCTTTTCTCCCGCCGGGAGGAAAATAGTACTTTTCCTCTCGATGTATCAGGAATAAGATGCATTGAAATCAATTTTGCCTCTTCAGCAAGATCTTGTGGCAGGTCGTCTTCGCTAGAACTCGTTTTTAAAACTTAGAATCAACTTAAAAGGGTAAACAACGTGACAGCTTATGACAACTGTTATGTTTGTATTACCAAACAACGCCATAGCAACAAATCGTTGTCAACACGATGACGACGACGCTACGCTTACTTAATATTTTGTCATTCAAGTATGCACGCATTATAATTTTTAGGACGTTATAAAAATGACGACCTTGAAGGTAGTAGAAAAAACTATTTACATACCTCAGGAGGAAAATGCTTTTCCTCCCGCGGATATTAATGCCCTCCGCTTCGCGTCGGGCATCAAACTATCCGCGGGAGGAAAAGCATGATTTTCCTCCCTTGGAATGTAAATAGCTATTCCTCCATGGGAACAAAAAGTTTCCTCCCTGTTTCACACAAGCAAGAATTTTCTTTTAACCGGTCTTCTTGATTTTGTAAGAAAAAGATTTATGGAAATAAAATTAAAAATACATCTTTTTTTAAATAAAACAACATTTTGATAAATGAAATGAAAAACTTGACGATTTGAATTAATTGTACAGTTTGTCAAATTACTGAAAATTATCCTTCCTGAAAATCCATTTTCCGCTGAAATATTTTCCTCTCCTTCTTGATGATTACTTATTGACATAATGTGGCTGCTTGCAAGGTTGCTTTCTGATTATGAAGGAAGATCTATCGACACAAAGTTATCACCGTGATCCCTAAAAGAACTAGGCATTGGAATATTCTAATGAAGATAATTTCGGAGTAAATATACTTAATACACCTTTTTGCAAAATATATCGTCGGTCCCACGCTAAAACAGAGAATGTGGAAATTTCAGGATTTTGACTTCAATACGTGAAATAATAATTTTCCACCAAAATTTTCAATACCAAACTCACGAATGTGCTTGCTATTGTTTGTCTACTGTGATCGAAGTCGTTGGCTTATCTGCGCTTCTATAAAGATGTGAATAACTATGTAACAAAAGCTATTATCAAAGAAAAAAAAAGCAAATTTCATGAACGCTAGTCGCATGAAGTATGTAATATTTTGAAAGACACAGAACTATTAACTAATAGAGAAAGGGGTATCCCAGAAGAATTGAAAAATGTTAATGAATTGAATAATTCTCTAATAAATTTGATCACTGCAATGTCTCCTCTAGAAAATCTACTGAATTTCTACAAGAATAATCACCGTGTCAATTCCCAATTTATCTCTGAAGAAACAAATGATTTATTTGTTTTTAAATGCATTCGTCACATCAAGAGTAATTCAACTGGTATTGATGGGCTGAATATAAAATTGATCAAGTTATGCTGTCCACATATCGTGCCCTACATTACGCAAATTGTGAATTTCTGTTTACAGGAAAATGTTTTTCAATCATCGTGGATAGAAGCAGTTATTCGAGTACTTCAGAAGAAAGCAAATCCCGTAGAATATAAAGACCTTCGTGGTATCAGTATTTTAACCACCATTTCAAAAATTGCAGAACGAGCCATAAAAAAACTGATGTCGGACTTTCTGAACGAACAGAACTTGTTACCTGCAGTACAGTCTGGATTTGGGAAGGGATTCAGAGCAACACGACAAAGTTACTATACAGTGTTGGTATTATTAGACTTCAGTAGAACTTTCGACACGATTAATTATGGATTACTTCTTTCTATTCTTCACTACATAGGATTTTCAAAAAACTCAGTTACACTATTGGAAAATTCTTCGCGAAACAGGCGACAAAAATTTTGTATTGAAGGTACTAATTCGGAATCTTCGAATCTCAAATTAGCTGTGGCTCAGTGCTCCATTTTGGGTCCTTCACTATTCAGTATTCACACATTTAATTTGATGAATAGTCTTCAGCAATGTAATGTACACCTGTATGCCGACGACACGCAGATATATTATAGTTTCCCTTCACTTATGTATGAGAACGCTGGCCGTCAACAACGAACACTATTCATTTATAGAATTCCACATTCTGCCCGAAAACAAAATAAAATATCTTGGAACACTAATTGATATACATATGAAATGGGATTTGCATATTAAATATTCTGTAAACAAATCAAGAACCATATTATAGAAATTCAGGAAACTCAAAGAAATACTACCACTGGAGCACCTTAAAACATTGTATTACTCTCTAGTTGAAAGTCACATTCGTTATAGAATAGCAGTGTGGGGGGAACTTTGAATACTCACATCCACCCTATCGAAGTAATGCAAAGAATTTTTCTAAAATTGATATTTTCTAAAAACAGTAGATATTCTTCTGATGCTCTGTACACTGAAACTCAAATTCTGGACACTCGCCAAAAAGATCATTATGTAACACCCCTGATGGTTAGGGTCGCTGCCCAAAGATCATACTCTTACTTTGTTCCCAAACTTTATAATAGTATACCCCAAACAATAAAATCAATAAAAAATATCAATCACTTCAAAAAAGAACTAAAAAAACATATACTTCCAAGTAAGAGAATTGAACTATATAGAATATTCGAGTAGATATATAGAAACTCAACATTATACGAAAAAATGAAAAGGTTACGTACCTTTGCTGTATTGTCTACTTGGTATTTTGAAATCATCTTGTTTTCATGAATTTTATTCCTCATATCAAACTTTATTTACTTTTAAATTTTTTTTATAACATATGTTTGTACTTTTTATCTAGTTCATGTGTGTATATGTGTATGTATGTATGTATGCGTGAAAGTGTCTGTATGGGTATATATGTGTTTGTTTTTATGCGTCAATATGATGAAAATAATTTTACATTTTATATTTAGATTAAATTTAGAAATTTTTATATTTACACATTTTGTTATGTAATTGTTTATCATGTTTTATTCTCGAAACAAGTGTTTCACACTTATCGAGTATACATTTATTCACAGCTAATCATTAACTTTTAATTGTATTGTACCATACCGGTGTGTGAATAAATATTATTATTATTATTATTAAAGCTGCAACTCTTTGTGCCGTATTGGACGTGCTGGTAGATCGTTCGCCTTTGGAGCCAAGGGTCGATGGTTTAAATTCCCGCATGGTCATCGGTCTCGTGCGTGGCATCACACGTTAAAAAGTAAGGGCTGCGTCTTCCATGGCCCTCTTTTGAACGGTTTGACGTATAAACATGGAACAGAAACCATTTTGAATGGTATCACAGATATCATTCTTTCAAATAAAACACATTGCGATTGCCATATAGAAGACACAGTAGGGCAAATCAATTCAAAGATTTCGAATGGCATGGGGAGTCAAATTATACATCGTTGAAAAGAGCATTTGAATCTCTCCCAACCACCTATTTTTTAATTTTCGTTAATGCGTATTTTCACAATTTCGATCTCTTTACCTTTCGAAATACTCAAGTTGATGTGCCCCCAGTGCCATCTGTCGAGTACTTGCAATGTATCTTCTCTCAAGACTTGATATCTCGAGGGCATAAGGCGAAAAAAATATTAACGAAACCCGAAAAAAATTAGAGGGTTGAAAAGAGAATTGAATTATGTTTTTAACGATGTGTTACTTGACCCTCCTCGCCATTAATGTTGAGTGGAAGAGCAACTCAGTAGCACTAGTGCCACATGAGTTGAACTTCGCCTTTTATTTTTGGCAAAATGCCTTAATCCGTTTATTTTTTCCTTTTTATATGTTTGTTCATAGCTGAAAATAATAAGGACAAGTTATTATTATCATTATTATTATTTGAATTTTTTTAAATGATGTGCCCCCACTCCTTTACCAGGCAGTTAGAATATTTTTGATTCCAAAAATCAGTATCGGTGATACCATTCAAAACTGTTTTTGAAACAGTAGCCTGGCTTGTAAGATCTTGAACTAAAAGTGACTGTAAAAATTCTCAATACAAGACACCCCTGGGGACTCAAAGCTAGAGAGAATAGATCCCAGATACGGCCCACCCGTTTCAAGAGGTAACTTATGGACCACACCCACAAAATGAACCTATTCGAGAAGAGCCAAGCCAACTGTTTCGAGGGCACCTACCAGTGGAATCCCCTAGGGTGCCTCTGAGTTGGCAATCCAAGTTGTTTAGGCAACACCCCGAAAACGTGTACTGGAGAAATCGAAAGGAAAACCCAAACTACAGTTAACAGGGAAACCTCACAAGGGACCCCGTTAGAGGCGACTAAAAGACCCTTGCAAGGGGAACCAAACCAGACATCTCTCAAACCCATTTGAGGAAAGCCAGGCCAGCCCTGATATGGCAACCCTAGGAACGGAAGCGAGCACAAGGAAACAGGGAACCAGAGGAACCAAAGGTACTCCCAGATCACAAGTTAGCAGGGGAACCTCCCAGGGGTCCCCCGCAATACAGCTGGAGGAACCTCCACAAATGCCTCCAACTTAAGGGAAAGTGTGTGTGCACAAAGGGCCCAAACTGAGGAGCATACGTGCAGGGGATTTTAAACACTCCCCTACCCTGCAACAGAAGAAGAAGGGCACGCAAATGTCGTTGAGGAACGAGCTAAGACAGTAGTTGTGTTACATTTTTTGAAAATTGCGGATGGGTTGTGTTGGGAGTCGAAATCTTACCTTAAATATAATAAGTTTTTATATTATCCCATCCGAATGACCAATTTTTGGAAGGAAAATTCAAGACAAATTTCTTGACACACGTCTTTTTATTTAGTATTCTCTTTCAGTTTTTTCATACATTGACTTCTCAAAAACAATGACGATAATGAAAATATTTCAAAACGATAGTGAAAATCTGCAACCAGCAACATTCTTTCCCCAGTAATCGATCGAAGACATTCGTGAGACTGGCTTCTTCAGGATATTTCCATTTGTCATTTCTACGTCGACAACTCTGATTTGATCATCTTTCCCTGACTAGTCCTATTGGTCACATGTTTCTTTGATTATTGGAATCGACGATGATAACGATGTGACCATATTGTAAACTCGCTTAGTTGTGTTGCCATTTCGTTCGATTGGTAAGAAAGGGTAAATTTTCGTGAATCAACCGGTTCCAAAATATGTTGGCAAGTTTCTGGGCAGTTCTCCATTTCGAAAGGAGATTTATATTACTTTCTTGAAGAGAAGATGTTCAAGGCATTGCAGCATAAGAAGGTCCGATAAGGAAGTGATTTGGTGTGAGTGTTTCAGGATAATCAGGGTCAAAAGAGATGTGTCAGTGGTCTTAAATTGATGATGTTTTCGATTTCACAAAACATTGTTCTTAGCACATATTCATCGGGTTATATTTCTTTTAAAATAGCATGTAAAATTTTCTTAATCATTTGCATAAGACGCTCCCAGGCTCCTTCTATATTTGGAGTCAATGGAGGATTGAATTTCCATGTAATATGTTTTATGGTACAAAACGTTTTGATTTCTGACTGATTAATTTTTCCAAACATTTCCGTAGCTCTCTGTTTGATGATTTGAAGTTGGTTCCATTGTCACTGTATATTTCTTCTGAAAATCCCCTTCTATATCCAAACTGTCTCAAAACGTGCATGAATCCATCAGTGGATAGATCATGGGCTATTTCCAAGTGTACTGCCCTTGTAACCATAAAGGTGAATATCAACCCGTATCGTTTTTCATGACTTCTTGTCACTGTTACTAGAAGTGAAAATAATCCAAAGTCCAAAATAATCGACACCGGTTTTGATGAGAGGTCGGATAGTTTTCTCAAGTCGACAAGATGGTAGTTGTCTCATGGTTGGTATCTTTGGAGTTGAATTCCTATTTTTGCAAATTTGACATTTTGCCCGGATACCTTTCATTGTTTGTCGTATTTCTGACGAAGATTACTGATGATAGTTTCATTACCATATGCTGATCTTCTTCTAAAGAAGAAGAAGTTAACAATTTGATGATTAGGGTCTGAATTTATTGGATTTTTCAAAGTATAAGATTCTTGTACTAAATTATCTAGTCTACCATTCAATCGTATAATGCCATTTTGGTCGAGAAAACAGTATAAGTTAAACAGTCTACTACTTTTTGGAACAGTTAGATTTTTTCTCAAGTGGTACAATTCTTCAGGAAAGGAATGGGATTGAACATTTTTATATAAAAGTGTCTCATGCTTCCAAGAATTCCGTCTTTGGTGAGTTCTTTTATCATAGAGAAAATTGAAGTTAATCGGTCCTTTTTGGAGGTATCACTTGAAATATCTGATTTCTGAGACTGATTTTTATTTTACATTTCCCTATGAATCTCAATATCCACCCCGTGGAACGTAACAATTTTGTCCATTCATAAAAGTATTTGACTGATAATATAGGAATGATCGATTGGTCGAAATTAGAGAAAACATAATCAATTTTTTCCTCCAGAAGTTATTCGTCTGTAGATATATCAGAAGATTTTTTTGGCTATTCTTCCGGTGGTAGATAGAGGAATGATGGTCCAAATAACCGTCGACCATTTCTAGAGAAATCTAAATGTCTATACCTTTTCGTGGCTCCATCAGCTACATTTTCATGAGAACTGATATGTCTCCAATCATTCACATTTGATATGGTTTGTATTTCTCCTATTCGTTGAGCTACAGAAACTACATTTCTTTGTGCTTCAGAACAAATCCACAGAAGCACTGTCTTAGATTCTGTCCAATAAAATATATTTTTGATGTTTAATTCTAGATTTGACTTCAAAAATTGTCCCAAACGTGCTCCCAATGCTGCTTGCAATTCCAATCTTGGAATTGAGACAGGTTTCAGATGAGTTACTCTGGATTTTGCCTTTACAAAACTGACTTGAATTTCTCTATCATCTTGGAATCTTGAATGAGCTACTGTAGTATAAGCTTTTTCTGATGGGTCGCAGAATAAATGTAATTGAATATTTAATCCTTTTTTGTTTAATGTAAAGTGCATTCTATTTTGGAGAAGTATTTTGCCCTGTATGACAAAATGAGATAAAAATCCTAATGGGTCAAAAATCGATGTTACTACTTCGAGAATTTATTTCTCTTTTAGTTAGTCTTCTTATGTCACTGTTAATTTTATTGATTTTAGTCTGAAATGTGAAAGTATCAGCGGAAGAGTTCCAATATACTCCCAAAATTCTTTCTGTATTGTTATCAGAATTTATGTCTGAGGTCTTTTGTTCATGAGCCAATAGAGAAGGATCGATTTCTTTAGTGATTTCTGGAGAATTTGCTACCCAGTTGCAAATAGTAAATCCTTATTTCAAGTGAACATAGATAACGTCATTGATAAGTTGTTTACCTTCTTTGACTAAATCAGAATTACCCAAATAGTCATACATATAAAGGTGCTCTGCATGGCTGCTTCTGGATAGACTTTTTCGAATTCTTGTGCATTCCGATTTCTTGCCTCCTGTGCTAAGCATAGCCCACTTGAAGATCCGAAAAATACAAATTCGATTTGATACACACCTGAGTCTCTGCTTTTGTTCATCTCTCTCCATAAATGGTTGAAAATTTTCGTATTTCCTCAACTTTAGCTACTGATGAAATTGTGTAATTGTGATAATGGAAATTTATTAGCTTTTTTTCTTATCTGTATATTTGTATTACTAGATCATAGTCCGTAGTCATAAACATGTAATGTTTCTTGGGACAATAAAGTTATTATTATTAAATACCTTTGGGCGGGGCAATCTTCTTTTCGTACTTTCACTTGTAGAAACATTTCTTTTATATCACCTGTAAAAGCAAATCTTTTAATTCTGAAATTGAGCACAATTTTATGCAGGGAATTGTATAAATCAGGACCAGTTATCAAAAAGTCATTTAAACTATAACTATGAGATTTTATTGAAGCGTCAAACACTATTCTGAGTTTCGTCTTATTGGGGTTCATAATTCCGAAGTAAGGTAGATACCATATTTTCGGGAAAGACTCATTTACTTCTTCTTCTGAAAGTTTTCGTATATATCCTTTTGTCTGGAGATCATTTATTTTGTCGCATTTTCCGTTCAGTACTGTATAATCTTGTCAATGCTATATTCCTGCATTCTGAAAGAACCATTTCTTCATTCCTCCAGAGAAGACCAGATCTAGAATCTATATTGCCGTGTAATATTCAATCAAGTAATGTCTCACTCAGTGCTGGACCATTCCAGGGACCAGTGACAATTCTCCTATCAACTAATGGTGGTCAATTGTCTTGTCCAATCAGGATTTTTGGATGAGAATTACTCATTTACACAAATTTATTATTTAGAAAGGATATTGTTCAGTAATTACCTCAGAATCCACTGTTTGGCTAGGAAGTGACACCCTCTCATTGTTCGAGCATGTCTTACTTGAAACTCATGATTTCCTTCTTCTGATTTTATTGTAAAGCTAACCAATCTTGAATCCGCCTGTTCTTTGACCTGGTTAATTGTTCACTGGATGCACAATGGATGAAGCGGCCATTGAAGATCCAAAGAATCTGCTGAATCTTGATCAATTGATGTTACAGTTGATGCATCATCTAGAAGTGCATGGGTTTTAATGTTAATTGTATTGTTACTGATGACTACAGGTGAAATTTTCAATAGAACATGCGTGTTAGTTGAAATGTGACAGTTCACTTCAACTTTATGAGGTTCATCATGTATTGCTTAATCGTCAACACAATTCGTTAGTTCTGTTTCGGATTTATGGAAAAGTCGATGATATGGTTTCCTACAATTATTTATCCCACATGATTTTTTCTTCCTGCAGTTAGAAATGGTGTGAAACGGAATGAGACATGAGAAACACATTTTATTTAAGGTAATAAAATCCCATTTCTTATCATCTGCAAAATGTTTGAAAGTAGGACACGTACTCAAATGCTGTAATTTTTTTTTGCAGCAGATGCAGTTTTTCTTTTCGATAGTTGTTGATGATGTACTTTTTTTACCACCACGCCCTGTATTAAAATTCTTGACTTTATTTGTCGTGTCATAAAATTTTGGCATTTGAATCTGACAAGCTGTCATTGACTACTGATCTAGCCACACATTGAATTCAATCAAATTGAAACTTTGTGTTTTCTTATTGGAAATAAAGTCAGCCAATATCATTTTATAAGAGTTTGGAAATTTATTCAATAATTCATTTAAAAGAATTGGATTTTGCAATTGATCCTGTGCATCGAGAGACTCGATAGTTCCCACAAGATGTTTAGCATCATCTGAGTTTATCAGCAAGTCCAATTTGTCTTCTTTCACGATAGGAATATTATTTCATTTATCAAAAAGCATGAATATTATTTGCTAAGTTTGTCCAAATCTATTTTCCAAAATGCTTATCATTTATCCACATTTTGGGGCATAATCATTAGACTTTCAACAATTTTCAGAGCGTTCCCTTTCAAGCATTTCTGAAATCTACAGTGGTTTTCCTCCTGAAAGTATCCAAAAATTTCTGTCGAATGAAGGAATTGATAGATGTAATTTGGCCATTCCATAGGATTTCCACTGAAGAACGGCAAATTATTTGGCATGGACTGACGTGCGAGTAGTTTGACAGAGTGAGAATTCGGCAATTGATAATTATTTTCTGGAGCATTTGAATTTATTGTGACATTAAGAGTAAATCTCATGTCACCTTTGTTTTCCACTTCACTATTTCCACTTTCATTTCCATTCACATTTTTCCATGGATGACATCCCGCACTGCCTTTCAATGATAGGATTACTCACCGAAACACACTCTACTGCAGGATGATGCCGAGTCATAGGCTGATGATACAGGAGATGAGCTATCGTCGGTGATTCATTCCTTTCCGTAACTCGCTAGTGACAACTTGTATGATTGTGATATATAAGGTTGTAGTTCGTATCAGTGAATATAGGGTGTTGTTATCATTAGTGTGGTATTGTTGTAAATTATATACAGAGCAAAGCAACTTTGGAATAAGGATCGTTTTAATTAGATTTTTGTATAACAGACAAGTGACAAAAAACTATTATATGAATAATAATATAAACAATTTTTTATCACATAAAATAAAAAATTGCCTACTTAACCAAGCCTAACATACACACAGTGTGTTCAGCTTGGATTACCTCAATGCAATAAATACAACACTCGGCCCTAATCTAAGCAGACACAAATGGATAACTAAACATTGTTTCATGCTAAGACAAAAAAAACTATTCAAAATATAAATAAATCAATCAATTATTATCACGACATATTTAAACCCTCGATACATTTCCAATGTTTTCCTCGAGCCAAACATTTTGTTAACATATCAGCCAACATATTTTCGGTACACAAATATCTTATGTCAATTTTACCATATTATACCTGTTCCCTTACATAATAGTATCTTGTTTCAATATGTTTAGTTTTGTTCCTGAAAACGGAATTTACTACCAACTTTTGTGAACTTTGGTTATCATTATAAATAACAATTGATTTTTGCTCACCTATATCCAAATCGTCTAGTAAGTTTTGAAGATGAATAGCTTCCTTTGCTGCCTCGGAAAGAGCTATGTATTCAGCTTCAGTGGAAGACAAAGCAACACATCTCTGTTTTCGGCTTTCCTGAGAAATGGGACCACCTGCCAATGTAAATACGTACCCTGTATATGATTTTCTTGAATATAAATCATTTGCGAAATCTGCATCAGCGTATCCAATGATGTTATTCCCAATTGGCTGATACAAAATTCCCATAGATTGTGTTCCTTTCAAATATCGAAGAACCCTTTTAGCCATTTTCCAATGAATTTCTTTATAGCATGTATTAAACTGGCTCAAGAAACTCGTTATATGTGCTATGTCCGGCCTTGTTACAACAGCAAGTTACATAAGACTTCCAATCAAAGATTGGTAAGGAACATCAACTGCCTTACCATCATCTGCCATAAGTTCCTTCTGAATATTTGAACTACCTGGAGTTGAAACTGGTTTACATTCAGACATATTAAACTTCTCTAGTAGATCAGCAATATATCTCTCCTGGCTGATTTTTATTTCACCTTTACTTCTGTCTCTTCTAAATGAAATGCCAAGGCCATGCTGTATTTCTCCTAAATCGTTCAATTTGAGATGGTTTGAAAGCTTTACTTTCAAATTTATCATTTCTTCTTTCCAATTGGTGAAAACAAAGAAATCATCGACCCATAAAGCTATGAATATCATTTTGTCTTCAACAGTTATGATAAACACAATTTTCATGACTAGATTGCTTGTAACCAATATCCAGAAGCGTTTTATGAACAGTTTGATTCTAGGCTCGTGATGCTTGCTTCAACCCATACAATGCCGTTTTCAATTTACATATCATTCCTTCCTGTCCTTTCATTTCATACCCTTCTGGCTGTTCCATGAACACCGTTTCTTCTAAAATTCCATTTAGAAATGCTGTTTCAACGTCTAAAAGGTGTGTAAGTTCTCATTGTAGAATATCTCACAACGGGCGAGAACGTTTCTTCGTAATCAACTCCTTGTGTTTGTCCATACCCTTTAGCAACTAACCTAGCCTCATATCTTATGACATCACCTTGTTCATTCCTTTTCTTTAAACCCATTTGCAAGGAATTACCTTCTGATCTTTAGGCCTGTCAACAAAACTCCAGGTTTCATTAGCTAATAAAGACTTGTACTCTTCTTCTATTGCTTTTCTCCATTTTTCAGATTCTTCCCCTGATAATACTTGTCTTGCAGTTTCTGGCTCGGATTGGAAATTACAGTTAGTTTTATATAGTTCAAAACCAGGAAACTGTTTTGTTTTTCTTTCTTTCTCAGGGTATCTTCTATTCCTCTCTTCGTCAAGGCTTTCTTGATTTTCTTCATTTGAAGAGTGTGGATTGTTCACATTCACCATCTGCTCATTAGTCCCATTTTCTTCTAAATTTATTTGGGATCCAGCTGATTCCATTTCTTCAACGCTAAGATGGCTAGAATCAGTGAAAGAATTGTTATTATGCATATAACTAGATTCGGGTGTAAGACTCAGTTCAATTTTATTTTCATTTTCATTTACTATTCCCTCACACTGTTTTGGAAAACTGTCTTCTAAGAAAATAACATCTCTAGCTTCTACTATTTTTCTAGAATTTGAAACATCCCTCAGGCGATAAGCTTTAGAAGTTTCACTATATCCTACAAATATATACATCTTAGATTTAGTGTCCCACTTATCCCTTTCATGTTTGGGAATATGAACATAAGCCTTACATCCAAAGATTTTCAGATGACCCAAATTTGGCTTATAGCCTGACCATTTCTCTTCTGGGGTCATTTCAGTTATAGACCTATGAGGTGATCTATTTTTTAAATAGACAGCTGTTCTCACAGCGTCTTCCCAGTAACCCTTCGATAAACCAGCCTCTAATAACATGCACCTGGCCATTTCAACTACAGAACGATTGGTACGCTCTGCAACACCATTTTGTTCAGGTGTATAGGGTATAGATGTTTCATGCTTAATACCATGTATCTTCAGATATTCACTGAATTCCTTATTAACGTATTCAGTGCCATTGTCGGTCCTCAGAATGTTAATTTTATTACCAGTTTCATTCTCTACTCGAGCTTGAAACTCTACAAACTTTGATTTCACCTCAGTCTTAGAACTGATACAAAAAACAAATATTTTTCTTGTTAAATCGTCAACAAATATCAACATATATTTATTTCCCTGTAAAGATTCTGTACTAAAAGGACCACAAACATCAGAATGTATAATATCAAACATTTTCTCACCTCTTCTATGTCTGAATTTCTTGAATGGTAATCGGTGTTGCTTTCCACCGACGCAGACTTCACAAATTTTATCTTCTTCCTTTGAAAAATCTACATCAATCGTCATTTTCGTTTTGAGAAGGTTCATACCATATCGACACAAGTGTCCCAATCTTGAATGCCAAAGATCTGCATTGTTCTTGCCATCGACTCTGAATACATGCTCTCCCGAAACAGACGATAAATCCAATTTATACATACCATTCTGTAAAGAAGCAGATAATAATACAGCACCATCTATTTTACACTGATCCTGTCTATAAAAAGAACAACCTATAGAATCAAATACTACAGTGAAACCTTTTTCTACTGCTTTTGAAACAGAAATGAGATTAGCATTCAAATTTGGCACATAAACGACATTTGTTATTGAATTTATCTGACAAGACGGGTTAGAAAAATTTATTGTCCCTGAACCTTCACTATAAAGTTTCTCATTATTTGCAACAGTTACTTCTAAACCTGCTTGTGCCTTAGAATAATTCTGTAACATACCTTTTGATGAAGTCATGTGTGCTGAAGCACCTGAATCAACATACCAACTATCAGACTTAATATTAGCCGAAAGAACTGTTAAAAGATTGTAGTCCTTCATCGTGATTCTTGAGCTTCGGACATTTTGGTTTCACGTGTCCTGGTTCCTTGCAGTTAAAACAAATGACTTCTCTCCTCATGAATCCTCCTGGTTTCTTCTCTTTACTTTTTTCTTGTTTCTTCCAAAATTTCTTTTCTGTTACTGCCATTGCCGATTCCGCTGCAGAACTTGAAGTCATTTCATTGAGCAGTTTTGACTTCACCATCTCAGAAGTAATTTGAACATTTGAATTTTCCAGTGCCATGACGAGAGGATCATATCGGGACGTTAAACCACCAAGCATGATTGCTCCAATGGACTCATAATCGATTTCCTTTCCAATATCTGCTAGCTGATGTGCTAACTCGGTAATTTCGGTGAGATATTCTTCCATGGTGCGGAAGTCAGACAAACGTAACCGATATAACTTTCTTTGAAGATTTAAACGTCTACCAAGTCCTCTATCTTCAAATGACTTAGCAAGCATACCCCAAGCTTCCTCAGCTGTCTCACACCTTTTGACTAGGATTAAAGCAGCTCCTTCCAAAGTTAAGGAAATCTTAGTAAAAGCTTTCATACTTTTCAATTGTCTAGTTTCGCTGTTCGTTTTATCACCTTCAGGATATCCTGCTACAGCTTCCCATAGACCTTCATGCATCAAATACATTTTCATTTTGAACTTCCATGCACTGTAGCCATTTCTATCATACAGTGGTTTGATTACAGCCAAAGACACACCACTTGACTGAATATTCATAACTTCGGATCCACTTTCCATGACTGGTTGAAGACTTATAAAAAATTTCCCCAGTGGAACGTATTACATATAAAAACGTTTTCAGCAATGCTCTGGGCCCATAACCTGTTGTAAATTATATACAGAGCAAAGCAACTTTGGAATAAGGATCGTTTTAATTAGATTTTTGTATGACAGGCTGATGATACAGGAGATGAGCTATCGTCGGTGATATCATCTTACAATAATTCATTCCTTTCTGTAACTCGCTAGTGACAACTTGTATGATTGTGATATATAAGGTTGTAGTTCGTATCAGTGAATATAGGGTGTTGTTATCATTAGTGTGGTATTGTTGTAAATTATATACAGAGCAAAGCAACTTTGGAATAAGGATCGTTTTAATTAGATTTTTGTATGACAGACAAGTGACAAAAAACTATTATATGAATTATAATATAAACAATTTTTTATCACATAAAATAGAAAATTGCCTACTTAACCAAGCCTAACATACACACAGTGGATTACCTCAATGCAATAAATAAAACACGTATCCTCGTTCAAGACCCCCCATCCTACATCAGAAGTGGTTACGGTGTTCTGTGTGCCATGCTAAAAATGCCGAAAGCCAGAAAAAGAAGCCGAAGAGAGCGCTCTACGTCAACATCATCATCATCAAGCAGTGATCACCGAAGGAAATCAAAAAAATCCAAACGAAGAGGTTCAACCGTAAGCAAACAATTTCATCCTCAAATTGATGTACACTCTTATTCAGGTTCTCTGAATTCATCTATAATTCCCGAATTCGATCCAAGAACATCGGATTTTAAAGAGTGGTTAGAAATAATTCACCATTATGCTAAAACTTATAAATGGTCAGATAGTTTCATTGTGTATCAAGTACTCAGTAAATTGAAAGGAATTGCTAAAACGTGGTATGATAGCTTCATTCAAAGCGAAAAAGGTTGGTCAGAGCTTCAATCAATCAATCAAAGTATACTTTATTGTCTGAAGAAAATGATTCTTATTGACAAAGCGTTACAAAGTAGAATATGAACATAATGAGATGGTAAAGTCTCAAGGTGTATAAATAAGAATAAAAGACACTAAAAGAATAATTAAAAATATTTAAAAACTGGAAGAAGTGGAAAAATATATTGAATACTACTTTCCAGAGTACTCGAAATACTCTAGAGCTATTCATGGATATCGCGAATCACAAACCACAAAAAGGTTACCCATTGTATGATTTTCATTTTCAACACTTAGCCAAAATCAATGAAAATATAATTTACTACAGAATAGATGAAAGGCTATCATTCAAGTATAAAACTAGCCTACCAGAATGGGTAGAAAATATCAAACAGGGTACCTTATCTGAGTCTGAGAGAAAATCCTTAAAACAAATACTTTCAACTTATGAAAGCTGCTCAAAAATTGACTTAACAACTGACAAACCAGTTTCTCATCGAGCATACCGATTCACTGAGAGTGACAAAATAATCCTGAGGAAAATAACTAAAGAATTACTTGATAGGGCATGAATTTTCGATTATCACCGACTGTAATGCGGTCAAAAGTGCCTTAATAAACAGAGCATAATTCCAAGAATTGCTCGTTGGGTTCTGTTTTTGCAGGATTTTTGTTATAAGATCGAACATAGAGCGGGTACGCAAATACAACACGTGGACGCTTTAATTCGTAATTTTTTCAAAACGACACATCTAACGAAATTCTGGTAATAAATGAAAATGGTTACTTGCGTGGAGCTCAGGATCAAGATAAATATATTCGAGAAATCAAAACGATTCTTCTCAGTGGCGACATTCAAAATAACAAAAATATTTTTGAAAATTACGATTTAAGGGGAAACAAAGTTTACAAATTGACAAGCCATGGGCGAAGATGGGTGGCGCCAAAAAAATGTAGGTGGCAAATTGTTAAAGCCATGATGAAAGCGGACATTTCGCTATCGAAAAAACTATCGAGAGAATAAGACAGCATTATTGGTTTCCTAAAATGAGAAGGTTTGTAAATAAATACATACATTCTTGTTTGTATTGTCTATATCATAAGGAAGTTGGTGGAAAAAAACCAGGCTATATCCACTCACTCCCCAATTATGCTCGACCACACCATACCTTACACATGGATCACTTAGGCCCATTCGTGGAAACGAAAGTTGGAAACCAGTATCTTTTAGTCATAGTAGATGGAAATTTGTCTACCTCAAAGCAGTTCCTGACACTTCAGAAAGACACGTCGTTGAAAAACTGGACGAATTGTTTTCATTCCTGGGAAACCCAAGGAGAAAAATAGCAGATGCGGGGAAAGCTTTCACATCTAAAAGTTTGAGAAAGTTCACAGAGAATAAAGGAATTAGACTATTCACAACAGCGGTTGGGATGCCAAGAAGTAACGGCCAAGCTGAACGATTGAACAAAACAATCCTGGATGCTCTTGCCACAACAGGGACAAGCACAACTTCCGACAATTGGGATACGAAATTAGTAAACGTTCAACAAGGTATCAACAGCACCAAACACCGAATAACGAGAAGCACGCCTGCAGAATTACTTTTCGGCTTCCATTTGAAAACGGATAATGACAGATTCACCAGTGACGAAGACTGTCCAATCGATGTGACCAAGATAAGGGCAGATGCAGCAAAAAGGCTGGACAATAACAGAGCGAAACAAAACACTGCAATCAATACAAAAAGGGGGCCACTGAGAAATTTCAAAGTTGGTGATTTAGTTTTAACAAAAGTTACTAGTAATCCTGCAAGCAAGCAGAGCAAGAAACTGCTCCAAAAATATCAAGGCCCATTCAAAGTGGTAGATGTTCTTCCTGACGACCATTATAGTGTAAAAGAAGATCGTCATACGGAAAGATCAAGACGCCCCTATGAAGCTGTTGTAGTAGGGGAGCATATGAAAGGTTTCGAGTTTCAGGAAAATTAGGTACGTAAAAATGTTCACGTATGTTTAGCCCTCAGATGGCATATGTTTGGCCCTTAGATGGCAAAGGTTGGCCCCTAGATAGCAAAGGTTGGCCCTTAGATGGCAAAGGTTGGCCCTCAGATGGCATATGTTTGGCTCTCAGACGGCATATGTTTGGCCCTTAGATGGCAAAGGTTGGTCATCAGATGGCGTATGTTTGAGCCTTCGATGGCAAAGTTTGACCCTTAGAAGGCAAAGTTTGATCTTAAGATGGCAGTGTAAAAGTGTATAAGTATATAAACGCAGGTGGATATATAGTATGATTGGGAAAACCAAAAAAAAAACAAGCTGATACTAAGTTTTGATGACTACCGTTATTACAGGACAATAGGCATTCGAGGATGAATGCAACAGGATGGCCATGCAGGATAATGCCGAGTCATAGGCTGATGATGAGACATAACGTCACAGGAGATGAGCTATCGTCGGTGATATCATCTTACAATAATTCATTCCTTTCCGTAACTCGCTAGTGACAACTTGTGTGATTGTGATATATAAGGTTGTAGTTCGTATCAGTTAATATAGGGTGTTGTTATCATTAGTGTCGTATCCTCATTCAATACCACCCATCCTACACTACTGTCCCATCATTCATCTCACTGTCTCCTTTTTCTAATTCCTCTTCTTTAATCTTTGATAATTTCAGGGCACACTCTAAATTTAGCACTTCTTGTATTTTCTTCAGCTCTTCTTGTTCCAATTTCTTTTTCTTCATGAATATTCTAACTCTGCTTGTCGACGTCTGTTCACGCTGTGCCTCGTCTGGTGCGATGTAGCTTTAGATGAAGCTTTATTTCCTTCCGTTTCAGTTCTATAAGAATTTCGTAGTATTGGTTATTATTCAAATTTTTTTTAATATTATACCATCTAAATGACCGATATTAGTAGAGAAAATTCAAGTAAAATTTTTCGACAAATGTCTTTTTATTTATTATTCTCTTTCAGTTTATTCATACATTGATTTCTCAGAAACAATAACAATAATGGAAATAATTTAAAACTATGGTGAAAATCTGCAATCAGCAACAGGTTGGATTTCCATGTCTATCTTTATTTTTTCTTCCATCTCTTCGTAAAATAAGTACAGTTATTCAATTGCAGCCTTTCAACGTCCAAGATGATCGATTTAATGATGATTGGAAATGTTGATTAGTACTCCTCCACTATGAAACTGAATCAACAATAGATGAACACTATCAAGTATCTCCTTAACTGCATGATTACCGTAGTGCCTAACCAACTCTCTCTTTGTACACCAACGTAATGTCTTTTCTTTATCACTTTTCGTGAATCGTTGCCTAGGGAGCTATACGGAAACCTACTGGTCTGATTTATTTTACGGTCCCAAGAAATGTCTGTGTATCAAGTAATCGGCTTTGTATAGACAAAGGAATTTACATGAGCTCCCCTCAAGGAATAAGCAGGGTTATTTAGAATTTCTGGGTCACAGAGAGAATTTTAGGGCGCGAACGGAAGCATGTCAATCGGGGTTTTGAATGAGTATCTTTCATTTGAATCTGATATTATGATGCTGATGATATTCATGCCTGTGGCTGCAAGGAATGATTTCCACGAATGAACTAATACTGATGTACTCTGGAGAAAATTGCAACAGAAAAAAACAAAAATTTTGAGATTGCACGTTGAAACAAATAGTTTCAATGATTTGTTAACTAAAAGTAACGTAGATATTTTGTGGGGTTGCAGCTGAGTTTTAATTGAACACTTTTTAAGTTGGTGAAAGCTTTAGAAATAAGTTTATTTATTCTTCAGTCACTCTGAAAGATAAGTTGTAACTGATGAGGAACCTAACATAAAATGTCACTTACTTTATATGAGTATATCGGGAAATAACATTCGGAAAAATGGAACGATATTGAGGCAGAAACGTGAAAGTTGAAGTGAAGATTGTAAATGAAAGATAAGATCTGTATAGGGTGTAATAAAATGGATTATAAATGTTTTTTGTGAAAGTTTATCCAAGTTATTGATGAACAGCAGAGGTATAGGAGTTTTATCGACTAATTTTGTTTCAAAATCTCAAATATAAGAATAAATTATGTTTAAATTTTTGAAATCGGTTCTTTTATTCATTGCATTTTTCTCGTTTTCGATGAAAACCATTTTCAAAAACCAGTATTTGAAAACATTACTTTCTTTGGTTAAGATTGAAATATTAGTGAAATCGATGGAATGTCGTGTAACATTTATTTGTTGTGATGAAGCGCCAGAATTGGGTCGTAGACAAATATCACTTTTGTGGGTAAACAATCCTTGAATTAAAAATTCTTGAAGTTTTACCAATATGATTTCAATCGCATTCACGACACTTAATTGTATATGTAGACATCTCCTGCTAGATCCATTATGGCCCTAGTAGCACACCTATATTGGTAGAATATTGGTACAATATTGTGAATATTTGAAATGCAATATTGGCGAGAAAAAAAATGTGAAAATTCGGCGATATTGGTCCAATATTACTTGAATAATATTGGCGAAATATTCTCGAATGAATATTGGCCTCAAAATATTCAGCTATCTTGGTACAATATCACTGGTACAATATTTAGAAAATACTGACAAAATTTTCAAATGTTATATTGTCGAGAAGTAAAATGTGAATATTTTGCGATATTGATCAAATATTGTTCAGACATTTCAAAAATAGTATTGATGAAATATTCTTGGAGCAATAATGGCATCAAAACATTGACAGATATTGGTACAATATCACTTGGAAATATTGGTGGGAGTGGATATGCCTTGATGAATTATTAAATGTTTTTTAGTTGATCAAGGTGACACCAGAGTCTGCCTTTTGGTCGCCATAACTGGAGTCACTGAATCCTAGAAGGCTTTGGCCTTCTTACCGGTATGGCCAGTGGGTGGAGTCTAAATAGTTCCATTGTTCCAAAAACACCACGAAAATTAGGTTCGATGTTTGAACTAGTGACACATGTCAAAAGTCAATCTTTATGTCATTGCCGTCATTGGAAATGATTTCAAAAATAATTTGAGCCCGTTCACAGAAAAGAAAGCAGATTGTCCCAAGTCCCAAAATCTTCTGATGAGCCCTGCTGTCACTGATCCAACTTAGGAATATGTTGGTTACTTGTTCTACTGATACAAATATTCCTTTCTTCTGAAAGTGAAGTACCTATTGTGCATTGAAAACCTGCAAGAATGCCAACAAAAGTCATAAATTATATTGTATTCTCAGAGTTCAAGATCATTTTGTTTATAGATTGTTAATTAGTAGATTGAAGAATACATTTTTCCCATTTTCCTCACTAAAGACAAATACAGATTATATTTTCATTCAAACTTTTTTTTCAGGATGGAAACAGGAAACCTTGAGAAAGAAATGGCTATCAATAGTATCAATACTGAATAACATAGTGTAAAATTGTGACAGAAATCTGGACTACAACTAAATTAAAAAATTAACTTAAGAAATGTATACTCAACAGATGATTTCAATTCCTATATATCTAATATAACAATGTTTCACCTTTGACTGTTTTTGCTTTGATATGACTTATTTACTCATTTCACAAATTATTCTCTAATAATTTGATTTCTTTATCAATTTTTATTTCATATGTATTGCTGTTAAACAATTTAATGTAAAAATGTAATCCCTCTCTGAACAGAAATGTTTCTTGGGATCAATAAATAAAGTGTGTGCAGTGTTAGTATAACAATTTTCGTGTTAACTAGGAGTGTAGGACTGACAAATTTTTTCTGAATTGTTTAGATTATCAACACATTTTATCAATTTTCAGATTCATTTTGGAACGAAAGACCCAAAAATAGTCATTGAAACTTCTTATTTATGATAGGAATACAAAAAAAAAGAATTCAATAGATAAAGGAATTTGTATAATCATACAAATGAGAAAGTAAAATAATATAAGATTGTAAACGGGTGAGTCAGAAATGCAGTATTTCAATCATGTCAATATTTTTTGGATGTTTTGTAATACCTACGTCTGATAGGTATTAATTTTTGCCTTAAGTTCTTTGCTAAAGCTTGATTTCATCTGAGAGGCATTCAGCATATATTTGACACGTGTTATGTTCACGAATGCTAGGCACTTCTGTGAGATTCAAATCGATCATCGATATTATTTGGTTTTTGAGTTATTGATACCCAATTTTGAAAATTTGTATTGATCAAACAATGGTAGGTATATATTGACTAAGAAGTATTTGGAAGAACAGTAATCTCTAATTTTGAATAATGAACCCATTAATGGAGAAGTTTTAGTGTTTTTATAAAGTGTTTGTAACTCTATGGATATATTTAATCAATCATTGGCAACTTTTATACGTCATTCTGAAAACAACAATAGTTTCTGCCCTTCTAAAAAAAACTCTTCGTGTCTGCAGCAGAGATGGTCGACGGCTGAATCTCCATGTTTCATAATGGCTGGTGGTTGGGCCACAGAATATCGGGGCTGTGTCCGAAAGTCGACGCTTTTTTTAAATTCGAGTCAATTGTACACCAGACAATTTCAATCCATAAAAAAAATTAGAATTCATATGTATCCATTGAAATTGAACATGATATCCATAATAATTTACTTATTTGACATTCTGACTTACAAAAGAAACATATCCCAACTTTTTTTTTCAAATTATTGGTTCTCTCTATCTTATAACCGTTGGTTCCTAATTGGCGCTTTTGTGGGTTATTTGGAACATTCGAACTATTTAAAGAGGTTGGAACTATTAGACTCCACCCATTGGCCATACCCGTAAGAAGGCCAAAGCATTCTAGAATTCAGTGACCCTAGCCGTAACCAATGAGTAAGATGTCTTGAAAACAAGTTATATGAAGTATTTGATATACATACATGTATTTTCGTGGGCGTTAAAAGACGTTCTAAACGTAGAGCCACCTGGCGGGTTTTTATCCAGGTTTGATCATAAAATAATTTTAATATGGTTCATTGAATATTTGGCCAATATTTGGAATTCATTTTATTCTAGATGTTGAAAACAATTTGGAGACAATGTTGTTTTATCGATATCGGTACATATTATTGAACCAATATTGACACAATAAAAGTTAATAAGATTTGTTGATTATTTGCGAAATAGTATTCAACCAATGTGCAATCACACTTGGATATAAAATATAGTTTTTATTTGTACAATCGATATTAGAGGAATAGTGGGATTGCAATATTTATTCTAGATGTTGAAAACAATATGAAAACAATAATATTTTATCGATATTGGTAAATATCATTGAACCAATATTGACCCAATATGAGTTACTATAATTTGTTGGATATAGTTGAAATGACACTCAAAATACAATATAGTTTGTTATTCCTATAATCGATATGCCTGGAATATTGGTATAGCAATATTCATTCTCGATGTTGAAAACAATATGTAGACAATATTGTATTATCGATATTGGTAGAAATTATTCAACCAATTTTCCATCAATAATATTAATATAATATTGTTTTTTGAATATTCACCCATATTCGACCAATATTATTTTTTCATTTGCAATAAATCTATATTGGCCCAATATGAAACCAAGATTCAGCCGATATGATTTGCTACCTGGAAGGAGTTTTATGTTTTAAACTTGTTAATGATTTTACAGTTTCAACTGGTTTATTAGATGAAATGATTTTAGTTACTTATTTGAATTATCCTAAAGCAAAATTGGAAAAAGGTCAACGGTTCCAAGTTTAAAAACATTACGATCACTATGAAAAGATTATGAATACCTAAACAGTACTGCTTTTTATGATTCCTCCATGTTAACTTGTGAATTGTGCTACATAAAAATATGGGACAGCACCATTTTGAATGACATGACCAATAATTTCATTTTGGAAGAAAAAACATTGTGATTGCTCAAAGGATTGCGCGGGGGCAAATCAACTCAAAAATATCAAATAGCATGGGATATCAAGTGTCGAATGGTTGAAAACATAATTCAATTGTTTTCCAACCATCTTCTTCTTTTTTTCGATTCCGTTAATATGTCTTTACACAATTTCAATCTCAATGCTTTTCAAACTTTTCAATTTGATGTGCCCAGAGCGCGATCTGTAGAGTAATTGCAATGTATCAGTGGTATTGGTAATATCATTCAAAATATTTTCGGTCTCAATGTTCCATGTCAAACCGTTCAAATGTATCAAGGTACTATTCAGATCCACTCTAAGATCCGGAGAAACCTGGACCTTTACCCATCTGTTAAATGGATGAAACAAATTTTCTATGAAAATTCATAAATAGACGAATACGCCTAAAATAGTTCGCCTAACAAAATGTGGTCCATGTTATTTTTAATAAAAATAATAATAATGGTAAAGGTAAAATTATCAGGATTTTTCTCGAAACAAAAGCAAAAGTGGTGATACTTACGTATCTTATCTTCTGAACACGAATTCGAAAGAATTTCGTCAAGGTCTCTAATACTTTTCTAGTTATGATCTGTCAAATCTTGAAAATTGGCAATTTTTAAAAACGATTTTTGCAGTACAAAATCCCACAAAATGCTTCCTTCTTTTTGTCGACACTTCATTCATACCCTAATCAACTCATGTTTCACAAATACAAGCATCACAATCAAACGATTCACGGATAAAATTAACCTTCTTATATTACTATATTAACCTCACTTTTCTTAGGCGTTGTTTCTTGAGGTCAGTTGGTATGGTTGTGTATACTTTATAAGGAAGTTGATTTTTTCTGTGGAATGTTTGATTTTGGTGCTTGTAATTGTGGATGGAATATGAGTTGATTAGGTTCTGAAAAAAGTGTCAACAAAAAGAAGGAGGCATTTTGTGTGATTTTTTACTGAAAAAATTGTGTTAAAAAATGGTCGATTTTCAAGATTCAAAAGGTCATAACTGAAAAAGTATTCTTTTGTATTCGTGTTCACTTTCATTTTTGTTTCGAGAAAAAGCCCGACAAACTTTCCTTTACCATTACTATTATAGAAAATTTGTTTCATCCAGTTATCAGATGGGTGAAGGTCGACCTCTCTTCGGCCTTAGACTAATATTCCCGCACGCACTTATGGAAGGAACCCTTCTCGTTTTAATTTAAAAATATGACCCCTTAGGCGTGGATCTCCATTAAGTTCCACATTTCGCGCACTCGTCACAATTTAATACACTTCTCTTAAATCTCCTTGTACCCTAATTGTTTGATGAGTGGTATGAATTGCACCCTTGTGAGACGGTCTTCGTACGTTAAGTGAGGTGTATGCTGGATGGTGTTCTTGTTGCTCTTCTGTGGACCCCTTCCATAATATAAGCTTAATATCCCTGACTAACCACGGAGATCAAACCGCCAAACCGTCAAAATTAGAAGAAGAATAGGTTCCAATACAGAACCTTGGATAACTCCACTCGTAACGGACTTTTTCTTAGAATATTCATCACCAATTCTGACAGAACACTCTGCATTCGTGAGGAAATGTTCAATCCACTTTAGCAAGTCTTCTTTGATACCAAAATGTTCCAGCTTGGTTAGGAGATATTTGTGGGGACTTTATCAAAGGCCTTGCAGAAGTCTGAATGGAGGACATAAACTGGTTCTGATTCGTCCAGTGACATGGAAATAAAGTCCATTGCCAATAACAAATTTGTTGTTACGGATCGTCCTGGTAAAAACCCATGTTGGTTATCTGAGATGAGTTCTCGTTGGTTCAGAAATTTTAGTATTTCAGTGAATATAATTTGTTCTAAAACTTTTTTTAAGAACACAACTTGTGTTTGCTGGATGGTTGGAGGGCACTAATTTGTTTCCTTTTTTGAATATGGTTTCATTTGTTCTGTGCCACGATGTCTCCTCTTCGTTTGTTTGTTCAGTAAGGTATACAGTGGTCCTACTAATTCAACAATATATTTGTGCAATAAAAGTGGATTAAGTCCGTCCGGATCTGGAGATGATGTCACTTTCAGGTTCAGTAGTTGTTCTCGTACTATTTCTTCTGTAACCATGACAGTTTCAGGAGATTCTGAAACTCGCATATTTGGGTTGAGGAGTGGGGATGGTTCCAATTGTAGGGCATTGTAATTTTTTACAAACTCCTCAGCAAATAGATTTGCAACTGATTTGTGCTCTGTTATGAGAGTCCCATTATATTCTAGTACCAGCAGTGTAACGGTTGATGTCATCTTTTGTGTAAACATATCTATGTACGGCTTTGGGTCCTCTTCCTAGTGGTTCTTCTTCCTAGTGGTTCTTCTTCGTGGTGGTGTCTTGAATTCCGAAGCTTATTTGTGAGAATATTCGCTGCCTCTCTTTGTCTTTTATAATTAGCCTCCGCAGGATGTCTCTTGTACGATTGCCAAATTGCTTTCTTGTTGCGAATTTGTTGCAGGAGATGGCTATTTAGCGAGGGTATTCTTTTACTTTTTATTTCTTTCAGTGGACAACTTTTTGAAATGGGCTAATGGGGTGTTGATGTAGAGCATTCCAGTGGTCGTCGGTGTCCTTATTGTTAAGTTCTCTATCCCAATTGATATTATGAAGGCCCGTGGATAATATCTCAAAATTAGAATTCCAAATATTGCGTCGACGTCTATTTCTATTGTGTGATTCACTTGTACATTGACTTCAAGAGATACATGATCTGATGATCCCTCAGGTGGCAAAAATTTAATGCTTGAGATCAAGTACGAATCGTTAGTCATGACTCCATAAGTCCAACAAAGATGGTCTTTGGGAATGACGGTATCTTGAGGGCATATGTATGAGCTGCTCTAGACTGTTTACTGATATCATTTCCAAAAGAGCGATGGTAGATGCAGATGGCTCGGCATATTGAAATCCCCGACAATGATCAAGTTGGCATAGCGATTGTTGAGATCAGTTACGAAGTTGACCAGAATCAAATCGTCTTTGTTAGTGGACGTCGGTAATCTGTAAATACTAACAACGATCAGATTCAATGTATTTGCTGACAGTTGAAGTCCAAGTATTTCAAATGTTGGAAGGTTTTTTGTTCTGAAAATATAATTTCTGGTGTAAATTGCCACTCCTCCTCCATGTTTAGCCAGTCTTGCCTAGTTAGTTGGTTCTTTAGGATGTCTACTAATGATGATGGGATAGAAGGTATGAGCCAGGTTTCTGTAATGATAATACAGTTGGGTTTTCTAGCATCTGCAAGTTGCAAAAGTTCGTTGTATTTTGACGACGGTAATGAACAAATATTCCTGTACAATATGGGGCAGTTGGTGATTATTGGTTTTTCAATGATCAGGCTGTAGTTTGACTATTTTGGAAATATTTTCGATATATTTCATTATTATGTCACTTTCTCCATTGGTCTGACGATCTCGTAGTTCGCTTCGGAGGTTCCTCAGTTGGTCCAATTGCGTGGGCTTTGAGTCGGCCTTTCTGTTTATTGTTGGAAATGCATCTTTTGGTACTTTGCGTTTGTTTTTTATCATTTCAAGAGCAACTGATCGTTTGTTGATTACTATGATTTCTTTCGAATCAAGAAGCTTGCTCGTTTTGATCAAATTCTCATTTTTGATAATACGTTTAAATAAACATAAAAATGAGTCTTCAGCAAAAAGGTGCATTTTATAGTCACTACCTTGGAGTAATCCACTGTTTACCTATATTTTTGTTCAATATTCTCCACCAATTTTTGTCAGTTGGGACCCATTTTTCATATATGACTGAAAACACGCGAGAGTTGATTCATTAAAGAAAAAATAATGTTTCAATTTCAACAACAAAATGTTTCTATCTACAACGTCAAAAGCTCTTTTCAGATCTAGAAAGTCTCAATGAGAGAAACCATGTTATACCACGTCGAAAACCCTGTTTTCGACTGAGTTTTTATAACGGAATTTGTATTTCATTTGACTTTATTATTATTATGTTCTATACACGTAATTCTCATTTATCTCCAACAACCTACCAGCTCAACTCTAACCGAGAGAACGGACCATTACGTAGTCATAAATGTGATGGAGTGTACAAATTTCTACTATGATGCAGTTGTGTATTTTCGTTGGAATGCTTTTTTCTCCATAAGAGTTTCACAATAATTCGGATGGATATATGTTAACTATAGCTGAGCTGATATTATTCCTCATTTAAATTTTGACTTTACGAACGGAAGCTGCGATAAAGGAAAAGAAAACCTTATATTCTGAAAAGAGCATTAAGTAATACGATGAAAATTAAAGTTGAGATTTCTTGGAAGTATATTGGCCGAGTTGGAACGATAGCTAATTCTTTTGAAAAGCATCGCCATGGATGTACTGATTCATAAGATAGCCTATTCCAGGGTGTGAAATAAGTTGATAATTCAATTTGTGGAATTGAGCATAATTGACGAAAGGTCATAAATAATTTTATCAAATGAAAATGGATCGTTTATAATCCAGCTTTTCGCGAATTTCTCATAATATAGGAGTTTGGTCACAAGCATAGAAAAAAAATAATAATCATGCAGTCCTTTGAAAGAACACACATTGCAATGCTCCCTGTAACAACTTACCAATGTTAATCAAAATACGTGACTATCTACAGACTAGTTCTATGGTTCTGCCGATTAACACTGCAGACCTCGTCAGGACTGACAGCTAATTCCTAATCCGTCTGAGCGTGGACTCTAATTTGTAGCTGAAGAATATATCACTGTGTGGAATAAATATTTCAGTATTTGTAATTGGGCATTCTTAGCAAAAGTCCATAAATGAGGATGGATTATTGATAAAGGCTTCATGTGGTGAAGTTTCCTCTGACGTATATTCTGTTTGTGCTGGATTTCCCAAAGATGTACTTCGGCTTTCGCCTCGTTTCTGCTCCATGTGAATGATATTTTGAGGTCATCCTTTGGTTCTTATTAAATGAACAGTTTGTAAGTTCAATAATATTGTGTATTTCAAACTGATTCAAAAATGACAATAACAAATAATTGACAACCACAACTGTCCAAACTCCTTCACCTCCAACTACAATATACGTAGTGTAACATCTTGTAACAGGTTCCCCTTGAAGACAAAACTGCTGAAACTGAACAAAGTCCTTGTATCTGATAGGTTTTCTTATAATTCTTCCCTTCGAGGATTTTTCCACAAATTCTGTGTCTATAGTACCATTGGAAAAATGAGACGATGTTTGAGAATCGTGGCTTGAATTATTAGAAGGGCCCGGTTGAGGATCAACATCAACTCTTGAATGGTTGTAATTGAAATCTTGACTAGTTCTGGATAATTGATTTTCATCTTTTTGAAATTGCTGAGAAGGGCCCGGTTGAGGATCAACATCAACACTTGAATGCTTGGAATTGAAATCCTGACTTGTTTTGGATAATTGATTTTCATTTTCTTGAAATTGCTGAATTTTTCTTTGATTTGAAATTAGTGATGAATGCATGTTGGAATCTGAATTAGCATTTGCCGTTTGTGTTGATGGACTTGTTGGATAACTCGAGTAGTCAATAGTCCTCCTATGAGTATCTGAAGTTACTGATGAGTGTCCAGTATATGCAGAAGAAGGTATAGGTCGTAAGTGGATTCGATTCCTTCTATAGATACCTCCATTATTAGATTGCACTATATAACTCTCAGGGTATGTACCCTTTTTAAGAACTTAACCAGGAATCCATCTCCAAGTGTCTTTTTTAATAACAACAAGTTGATTTCCGTGCAATGGAGTGAGGTGTTTCTTACCAATGTTGTAGTATCGAGCTGCACGTTGTTGATTGGCATTCAGCATCGCCAAATTTTTGTCAATGTTAAATTTAGGCCTAAAGATGTTTTCTGAACATGGCAAAAGTGTTCTGAATTTTCTTCCCATCAGCATTTCCGATGGAGAAGGTAAGTTCTGCTTCGATGTACTATTGTATTCCATAATAATTTCAAATGCATGGTTATGCGGATTTTTTATAAGCATTCCTTTAACAATTTCGATGTGCCGCTCGACTAACCCGTTTGATTGACTGTAACCTGGACTAGAGGTTATATGGGTAACGTCATATTTCATAGAGAAGTTTTCAAAGAACATTGAATCAAAAGGAGGTCCATTGTCTGACATTATGGTTTGAGGTAATCCATGAGATTTAAATACACTCATTAATGCATCTGTTGTCGATGTTGCATCTTTCTTTGACATTTGAATCAATTCAATGAATTTTGAGTGGTAATCGCAAACTATTTGGTAATTTTTTGGTCTTATCTGAGCAAAGTCAACTCCAATTTTTTGCCAAGGTAATGCAGGAACAGGATGCTGTTGAAGTGGTTGTTTGGAGTTTGATCTTGAGTACTGTAAACAAGTCAGACAAGACGAAACCATATTTGCAATTTGTTCATTTGATATTGGGCCAGAAAACTGAATCTAAAGCAAGGTTTCAGAAGGATATCATTCCTTGGTGAGTAGAGTGTATGCGATGTAGAATATCTAGTCGGTCTGATTTTGGAATAATCAATCTATTTCCTTTGAATAGGAATCCATCTAGTTCATATATTTCATCTCGGTATTGGTAATAGGATTTGGCTTCACTTTTGACAGAAGAAATTCGGTTAGGCCATCCAATACATATATAATTCTTAACATCTTGCAATTCGGGATCTGAGTTTGTGTTTTCTAAAAGTTCATTAGATCTCCTTTCACTTACAATAAGAACAGAATTAATTTGAAAATCATCGACAAACTCAGTTGATTTTTAATCTTTCAGTGGGGCCCTTGATAAAGTATCAGGAATATAAAGTTCTTTTCCAGGTAGGACTTTCAAAGTGAAGCTATATTTCATTAATCGTATAACTAACTTCTGAAGTCTCGGAGATAGTGAATCAATTGGCTTATTGATGAGTCCCAACAGAGGCTTGTGATCTGTAATCGTAATGAAAGGTCGTCCATACAAATAATAATGAAAATGTTCGCATGCTAAAACTATGCTGAGCAACTCCTTCTCAATTCGAGCATAGTTACGCTGGGCAGCATTCAATGACATGGACCAGTAAGCAATAGCAGGATATTTCCAAAAGTATGCGACAAATTGCATCTAAAACATGTCCTCTTCTTTTCATCTGTATTTTGTTTGTTGCTTTGTATTCTGTCTTTAGTAGATATATTCAATTTATGTATATTATGGTTCTAATTAGTGGAGTATTCTTCCTTATATTTCCCATTAGATTTCCCATTAGTAATTACTTTCACTTGTTTTCTAGATTTTTCGTCTGCTCTACAAATGTTGACACAGTTTTTTAAAGTCAGATCTTTCTCACTCAGTAACCTTTCTCGTAAAATATCATTTTTCATGCCACAAACTATTCTATCTCTGATGAGCGAATCTTTTAAATCTTTGAAATTGCAATCAGAGGCCTTTTTCTTCAATTATGTGACGTACTCATCAATAGACTGTTCCTCTTTCTGATGACACGAAAACAATCAAAATCGGGTGTATGTTTCATTTGAGTAAGGTTTGAAATGATTACCCAAAGCTTCTAATATAATTTATACGGTCAAATCATCGCCTTCCTGTGTAAATTCAAGAGTGTTATAAATTTCTAATCCATAATCTCCAAGAATATGTAAAAAAGTGGCTCTCTGTTTCTTGATGCTGGCCTTATCTAGATCTGATGCAGTCCAGTAGAGCTTAATCTTCTGTTTCCATTTCTCCCAAGACACTGCGGAGTCGAGTTCTGGTTCAAAAGGTTTTGGTGGTTGTAAGGCTGACATTTAGGATTATTATGTAGATACTTATATTCTTTGAGTTTACGCTTTCACCATATTAAATGAACAGTTTGTAAGTTCAAAAATATTGTGTATTACAAACTGATTCAAAAATTACAATAACAAATAATTGACAACCACAACTGTCCAAACTCCTTCACCTCCAACTACAATATACGGAGTGTAACATCTTGTAACAGTTCTGTTCACCGTTTTGCGGAAGAAAGAATGCTGCAGGCTGGTTTTCCCTCTAAAGCTCCTGCTTCCAATGGGAGCAGGTAGATACCGTGAATGCAAGAAATATTGGAGTGAATTTCCAGCAACTTGACGGAATTCAGTGCAAACAAACACAGACGGACTCAATTTGTTCTTTCTTTCGTACATATACAGGGAAATATACATCCCATTTGACTGTATATTGTCTTCTATTTAACCACCGCCAACTAACCACTAACTAACCATCGCGTCGTATTTATGTATCAGAGGGTTGTTATTCAGAACGCTCTACAATAGTCTGTGTTGTTCCACCCTTTCCGTGATCACGGGCATCTCGAATCTATTAGAATTCCTGATTCCTGGGTCAGGTCCGACTCCAAGCTCGTTAGATTGCCCCTTATTGAAGATATTTCGTCCCAAAATGTCATCTTTAGAGAAAGTCGATACCGGCAAGATTCTCCATATCTGCACCGCGTGGTCCGATGAAAGTAACACTCCACAGTCTTCGCGTTCGGTTGTGGAACATGGTTACCTCATACCACGTTGCTGTATCTGAATATCGTCTCCAATATACTTCTTATAACCTCAAATCCATCCATCAAAACCACAGGATAACTTTGAGATTGCCAGATCCATAAAATACTGGTCTATGTACCAACGTACCTTTCAGGTCGGTAAGGCTCTTCCAGACATCTTCATAGGTCGGTTTATCTATGGAATGCTTCTTAGTAACCAGGTAGTAGATGTATTCTTCTTTTTCGTCAACTGTAGCACCCCCCCAACTTCTGTATTATGTCCCCGTAGTGTTTGGAATTAGCCAAATTTTGTGAAATACACCACAGCGATGCCCCTGGACATTCGTAGATCTTCTTTCACAAAGTGAGTTAGTGCATACTCAGCCGACACCTCAAAAACGTCTCGTGACTCTTCTGGACTTTCGGTTCGTTTGAGCACAAAGTCATGAACTTTTTATACAAAACGGTGATAGGTAAATATGTTCACTTCTATGAAGTGAATATAAAACTCAATATTTTTTCGACAGTTTCTCTAAAAAAAAATTGTAATGATAGATATATCCTTGTATTGGATTTTCAAAACGTAAAATTTGTTTTTTTTTCTGAGAATTTCAACATTGGTTTTATGAGAGAGTTGTTTTGTGAATATTCCAAAGCATCTCACAAAACCTCAGATCAGGGTGAAGGGAAGAGGGCCCTGAGAAAGTTTATGGTTAGCCTGCTGCTCGTATAGCCACGAGGATGTATCAAGAGAAACTATCAAACCGATTGTTTTGCAAGTCAAATTCCTTTTGTGCTATTAACACACTGTTTCAGGATATATCCCTTTATTAGAAAGGACGACAAATCTCGGTATTCAATATTTACATAAAGCTCTCCGAAATAGAGAACTGATTTTCCAAGAAGACACACATGAATTGAAGATCTGCATTACTTTGAAGTTCTGAAACTTCGAAAGGAAGTAAAAGAGAACATACATTTTAGTCATCTGAACTTTTATGTATATTCTTTGGAGTGTTGAGAGTGCTAGGTTGTTGAAGGACATATTCATGAAATCAACTCTTGCCATTATGCAGTACTCCGAATCTGGAGTAATCCAGTCGATAGACGGTAACAACTATAAAGTTTTTTATTCTTTAGCCGCATTCATATATTATGCCGTTTTCTGTCGATTGGGATCACGCCATTATGAGAATTCGATAATAATTAGTATTTATTTTATTATACACCGAGAAAAGTCGTCCAGGTAAAATTTGATGCTGACTTTTCTTCATTTCGAGCAGGTGAAATTTTCAATGCGGAAAATATTTCTGTAACTTCCGCCAATAAAAACCATGTTTCTGAAGTATTAGTTTTGTCCCAGTAATGATAACTGTTTGCGAATATAATTTAATGAATCCATAATACTTGTCCACAGATAACTGATCAGAACTGAAACAATATAATAATAATAATATTGTCTTTATTCATCACAATCAACTCAACATAAAGCGGCATTGTACCAAAGAAAATATAAAATAGATTTATGATGTAATGGTGAAGTGTCAGCTTGAGCTGTTTTTAAACTTTACCAAGGAAGAAAATAAATTAAATAAATTCGATCACTGAGAATACGATGAAATACATATTGAAAAAAAATATCCAACCATATGTAACAAGGACCATACAAAATGAGAAAAACAAAAATGCAATCAGAAAAATAAGAACAACGCAAAATACCATGGTTATGAAACACCATTTAATTTTTATACAAGCAATTTGATTTACTATGAAAAACCTGAAAATAACACGAATATAACCCTATGAGAGCCCTCAGTCAAATATTTATACGAATAATCAGTACGTCGAGAAAGGAGTAACAAGTTCAGTTATAACTAAATTTTAGTGCAGTTTTTGAAGTAGAGCTATTTCAATTTTTTTTTGAAGTTGGCTAATGTGTAGTGACGATACTCAGATTCCAAATTATTGTACAACTTGCATTTACGATAAGAGAAGATACGAGTAAAACATGTCGTGGAATGTTTTGGTATAATGAGTAGGTCCTTTTTTCTAGTATTTACTTTATTACTGTCTGAACGAGCTAATTTTTGGTTCAAATATGGTGGGGTTCCAGTTACCAGAACTTTGTGTATGAAACAAAGAGAATGTAGGTCGTGCGTCCTATCTTACTTCATCCAACCGATCTCGTTAGTGTGTTTACTAAGCCTTTCAAACTTGCGCAGTCCTGTGCAGAAACGTACACAGGTATTTTGTTTTAGTTGAAGTTTTTTTGCATCAGAAGCAAGTAAAGCAGGGCCATACACAGAGTCACAGTATGCAATCTTGGAGAAAATTAGAGTTTCACAAAGAAAGGAAGTAAAAGAGAACATACATTTTAGTCATCTGAACTTTTATGTATATTCTTTGGAGTGTTGAGAGTGCTAGGTTGTTGAAGGACATATTCATGAAATCAACTCTTGCCATTATGCAGTACTCCGAATCTGGAGTAATCCAGTCGATAGACGGTAACAACTATAAAGTTTTTTATTCTTTAGCCGCATTCATATATTATGCCGTTTTCTGTCGATTGGGATCACGCCATTATGAGAATTCGATAATAATTAGTATTTATTTTATTATACACCGAGAAAAGTCGTCCAGGTAAAATTTGATGCTGACTTTTCTTCATTTCGAGCAGGTGAAATTTTCAATGCGGAAAATATTTCTGTAACTTCCGCCAATAAAAACCATGTTTCTGAAGTATTAGTTTTGTCCCAGTAATGATAACTGTTTGCGAATATAATTTAATGAATCCATAATACTTGTCCACAGATAACTGATCAGAACTGAAACAATATAATAATAATAATATTGTCTTTATTCATCACAATCAACTCAACATAAAGCGGCATTGTACCAAAGAAAATATAAAATAGATTTATGATGTAATGGTGAAGTGTCAGCTTGAGCTGTTTTTAAACTTTACCAAGGAAGAAAATAAATTAAATAAATTCGATCACTGAGAATACGATGAAATACATATTGAAAAAAAAATATCCAACCATATGTAACAAGGACCATACAAAATGAGAAAAACAAAAATGCAATCAGAAAAATAAGAACAACGCAAAATACCATGGTTATGAAACACCATTTAATTTTTATACAAGCAATTTGATTTACTATGAAAAACCTGAAAATAACACGAATATAACCCTATGAGAGCCCTCAGTCAAATATTTATACGAATAATCAGTACGTCGAGAAAGGAGTAACAAGTTCAGTTATAACTAAATTTTAGTGCAGTTTTTGAAGTAGAGCTATTTCAATTTTTTTTTGAAGTTGGCTAATGTGTAGTGACGATACTCAGATTCCAAATTATTGTACAACTTGCATTTACGATAAGAGAAGATACGAGTAAAACATGTCGTGGAATGTTTTGGTATAATGAGTAGGTCCTTTTTTCTAGTATTTACTTTATTACTGTCTGAACGAGCTAATTTTTGGTTCAAATATGGTGGGGTTCCAGTTACCAGAACTTTGTGTATGAAACAAAGAGAATGTAGGTCGTGCATCCTATCTTACTTCATCCAACCGATCTCGTTAGTGTGTTTACTAAGCCTTTCAAACTTGCGCAGTCCTGTGCAGAAACGTACACAGGTATTTTGTTTTAGTTGAAGTTTTTTTGCATCAGAAGCAAGTAAAGCAGGGCCATACACAGAGTCACAGTATGCAATCTTGGAGAAAATTAGAGTTTCACAAAGAAAGGAAGTAAAAGAGAACATACATTTTAGTCATCTGAACTTTTATGTATATTCTTTGGAGTGTTGAGAGTGCTAGGTTGTTGAAGGACATATTCATGAAATCAACTCTTGCCATTATGCAGTACTCCGAATCTGGAGTAATCCAGTCGATAGACGGTAACAACTATAAAGTTTTTTATTCTTTAGCCGCATTCATATATTATGCCGTTTTCTGTCGATTGGGATCACGCCATTATGAGAATTCGATAATAATTAGTATTTATTTTATTATACACCGAGAAAAGTCGTCCAGGTAAAATTTGATGCTGACTTTTCTTCATTTCGAGCAGGTGAAATTTTCAATGCGGAAAATATTTCTGTAACTTCCGCCAATAAAAACCATGTTTCTGAAGTATTAGTTTTGTCCCAGTAATGATAACTGTTTGCGAATATAATTTAATGAATCCATAATACTTGTCCACAGATAACTGATCAGAACTGAAACAATATAATAATAATAATATTGTCTTTATTCATCACAATCAACTCAACATAAAGCGGCATTGTACCAAAGAAAATATAAAATAGATTTATGATGTAATGGTGAAGTGTCAGCTTGAGCTGTTTTTAAACTTTACCAAGGAAGAAAATAAATTAAATAAATTCGATCACTGAGAATACGATGAAATACATATTGAAAAAAAATATCCAACCATATGTAACAAGGACCATACAAAATGAGAAAAACAAAAATGCAATCAGAAAAATAAGAACAACGCAAAATACCATGGTTATGAAACACCATTTAATTTTTATACAAGCAATTTGATTTACTATGAAAAACCTGAAAATAACACGAATATAACCCTATGAGAGCCCTCAGTCAAATATTTATACGAATAATCAGTACGTCGAGAAAGGAGTAACAAGTTCAGTTATAACTAAATTTTAGTGCAGTTTTTGAAGTAGAGCTATTTCAATTTTTTTTTGAAGTTGGCTAATGTGTAGTGACGATACTCAGATTCCAAATTATTGTACAACTTGCATTTACGATAAGAGAAGATACGAGTAAAACATGTCGTGGAATGTTTTGGTATAATGAGTAGGTCCTTTTTTCTAGTATTTACTTTATTACTGTCTGAACGAGCTAATTTTTGGTTCAAATATGGTGGGGTTCCAGTTACCAGAACTTTGTGTATGAAACAAAGAGAATGTAGGTCGTGCGTCCTATCTTACTTCATCCAACCGATCTCGTTAGTGTGTTTACAAAGCCTTTCAAACTTGCGCAGTCCTGTGCAGAAACGTACACAGGTATTTTGTTTTAGTTGAAGTTTTTTTGCATCAGAAGCAAGTAAAGCAGGGCCATACACAGAGTCACAGTATGCAATCTTGGAGAAAATTAGAGTTTCACAAAGTTTTATTTTAGTCGATTTAGGTAGGATGCCTCGCTGAGAAAATAGTTTTTTAAGTGTACCATAGGAACTTTTACATAAAGTACGAACGTGTTTGCTGAACCTCAAATCAGAGTAAAACCACAACCCAAGATTTTTGCACTCATTCAAGGTCGGTAGCACCTCATTATTCATGCAGATGTTCATAGTCTGAGAAGCTGCTGTTCTCTTGCAATAGCTAGAAAATTTATGAAAATCGGAAATGTAGACTGAAAATAACAGAGGTCCAAGAATAGAACCTTGAGGTACAACATATGTTATGTTCAAAGGTAGTAGACGATGATGTTACTTTAGTACATTTATTTCGGACTTCCATCGTCTTATAATTTGTATAAATCACAACGTTCCAAATGATTCTATTCGCAGTCGTCCTCTGGTGAATACTAACAAGTTTTAAAGGCTTACGCGTTTCTATACCCGGTTATCTTGGTCCATTGTTTTATTTTGATGGCTAGTAATCTCAATTAATTATTATTGGGTTGGATTAATTTACTCGTTTCTACCTGGTACCCCAGTGTAATTAGAGTGATCTTCACCTCTTCGGTTCACGCCAAAACCATCAATAAGAGGTTTCCAAACGTTCATGATTTCTACACTGGGTTTACCGAAAGGCTCTGTTAGCTTGGTATATACAGATTCTTCAAATCTACTCCCGCAATTCAATGGAAGAATGCCGTAGTACTATACAGAGAAGAGCACTGGTTCAGAAGGAAAAAAGTTGTAGGCAATAAAGAGATCGAAAACTTCTTTATTTGACACTTTTTGACATAACCTCAAATTAAGCGTCAAAATGGCAAAAAACCGATATTTAAGTATTTTTTTCTCGCGTATGAATGATTCAGTTCAGATGGAAATTGGTAGATATGTCTTTTTTGTGTCGAATAAGCATGATTTTTTTGCAAATGAGAAGACTATACTTTGTTTGCATTTTTCGAAAAAAAAATCCCCTTATCTTCCGTGAACAATTGTCTTGATATTTTTTTGTATTTGGACGGTCTATAAGTGACCATTTTAATTGTTGAGATGCCTACTTTGAAATGGTCTACGTAACTAGTTCGTTTAATGATCGTTAAACTGCTTAAAATTGAGAAAAAAAACTCTGTGAATCATGATTTTCTCAATATTTTCAATGATTGTCTAATTTCTACATTGTTTTTTGTTTTTATAACAAAAAGTAGTTTATATTAAATTATTCATGATAAAATATTGGAATAGGTAGGTACATAATTACAGTACAAAATTAATTCAGTAGTATCATTTTTATTCTTTTCTATAGCTATTGAAAATCATTGAAAATATTGAGAAAATCATGATTGGACTTGTCGGTTTTTCTCAATTTTAGGCAGTTTAATGATCAATAAACCACCAAGTGACCTTTCAAAGTAGACAATTCAACAAATGAAAAAATCACTTATAGACCTTCGAAATACAAAAAAAAACACCAAGACAATAATTGTTCGTGAAAGAACATTTTCGAAAAATGTTCCTAACACGGAAACTAGTCATCTTCATAATTGAGAAAAAATCATGTTTATTCGACTTCAAAAATGACATATTTTTGCGTCCAAAATAAATCATTTATTCGCGAGAAAAAACTGAATTACTAAAAAATTGGTTTTTCGCCATTTTGTCAGTTAATTTGAGGTAATGTCGAAAAATGTTGAATACCAAAGTTTTTGATTTTTTTATTATCTACAACTTTTTCATTTAGTATTTTTCGCTAAGAGGACACGTATCACCGAAAATTGAAAAAAAAACCGTTTTCAACCCCTAAACTGCATCCCCATATCACCATTTTGAGTGTTTTCGTGTTTAAAATTTTTTCCCAAAGTTTCAACCTCAACAACATTTTTCACTTGGCTCTTGCCTGTTACTTTCATCTTTTTCTCAAAACCATGTATGTTCTTTTAGGTTTCAAATCTAAAAAAGGCGGGGCATAATTGGTTTCCTTTTCAATCGTAAACTACATTGAATCCCTCATGTTGTTTATTCTTGAGAAAAAGTCCTGAAGGTGTTCATCTCCTTGGTCTGCTCTCCTCATAGTATATTCATCCTCTTCTAACCACTCTACTTACGAGGATGTATTGATATCTAGTTAGCCTAGACCAGTTCCCTGCATAAACAATTTTGACGTCAAAAAAGTAAACCAGAGTTACGCAATAAATTATGTCCACCGAAATTGTGAAAATCGAAAAATTGGAGTATCGAGCCATCATCAAGTACCTGTGTTTAAAAGGGTTAGGAGCTAAGCAGATTTCCGAAGATATGCTCAATACCCTTGGTGATCAATGTCCTCTGAATGCGACCGTGAAAAATTGAACTGCAAGCTTCAAAAGAGGTAAATTTTCAATTGAAGATGATGACCGATCGGGAAGGCCAGTTTCTGTGTTAGTCCCCGAAAATATCGATGCAGTTCATGACAAGATTCTAACAGACCGTCGAATTGGGCTAAAACGTATACCTGAGGCACTGAATATTTCATACGAACGCGTTCATCATATAGTTCACGTCAATTTTGACACGAGAAAAATTGCTGCAAAATGGATCCCCATATGTTTGAATGTTGCAAGGGTAGTAGCATCGCGTTCGATCTGTGCTCGATTTGAAAACGATGTAGACTTCACCGAATTTTTGCTATGGATGAGACTTGGGTACATTTCTGCGATCCAGAAACAAAGCACCAATCGATGGAATGGTGACACTCCGGTTCTCCAAGACAAAAATCTGCAAGAAAAGTTCTTGCTTCAGTTTTTTGGGATTGCCATGGAGTAATCATGATTGATGTTTTGGATGAGGGTAGAAGAATAACTGGAGAATACTATTCGACATTACTGACCACTCTACGAGAACAAAAAATTAAAGAGAAAAGACGCAGAAAGCTATCCAAAGGTGTTTTGTTTTTGCAGGACAACGCCCATGCACACAAATCTCATGTTGCCATACAAAAAATTCGTGATTTATGGTTTGAATTACTAGAACACCCCCTTATTCACCAGATTTGGCTCCGTCCGACTATCTCAACTGAAAAAAAGTTTGAAAGGTCGTAAATTTTCTTCCAACGAGGAAGTAATGAAAGCTGTGGAGGTCTGGTTTGCAGAGCAAGAAGAAACATTCTTTTTGAAAGGTCTAGAGACTTTTCAGGTTCGATGTAATGAATGTATCCAATTAAGAGGTTAATATGTTGAGTAATAAAATATTTTGACTTTGAAATTTTGTTTGGTTCTATAGTAGGCTGAGAATTTTCCAATAAATCCTCGTATATGTTGGAGAATACTGGAGAACGAAAAGATTTTATTGGCAGTTGGGAGAAGAATACGCCATTTTCTTGAAAGTATCGCTTGTACAAGATGGTGAGTCCTTCCACTAAGCTGGTTGTCTTCTTTCAGTTTTTTCTTCATGATGTTATGGAATTCTTCTATGGGGCCATTGGCATGAAGACTCCTACATCGAAGCTGATGGAATGTTCTCCAGGCCCTAGTCCAACATTCTTGATGGTTTCACGAAGTGATTGAAATTCTAGACGAAAGAGCTGCTATTTGCTACGTTAATGATAGATATTAACATGATCAATTTTTTTCTCAATGTTGCAATACAGGTACGATACAGTACATTATGGGAATCGTCAGAATATTGATGGTTAGAACAATATATTCAAGACCTCAGAGACTAGGTTATCATCCACGAGTTCCAGAACTGAAAAGTAGCTTGTCTGTTTCAAGGATGCTTTTAGATTATGTTTGAGTTGGTTGGTGTTGAAACAACCATACTCTTTTATGGTACATATTTTATTATAGCAATCAATTCCAATATAATGGGGGTTTTGGTTACAAGATGAATATTCAATCATCATGATGCCCGAGCCCATTTGCTTATGTTTTCGTAGTTCATCAAAGAGATGTTGTTGTTAATGTTTTTTTGTCAGTTAGTATACGTTTACAAAATGAAGTCACATTTTATTTCCATTCCTTGAATTATATCAGGTAACGGTCCCAGGTTTGCAAACTTTATAGCAACAGTTGTATTAGTAGCGCAATCCAAAGGGTAGAGCGATAAGAATTCATAAAAAATAAATTTGGGTAAAAAAATGTCTTCAATGTCAAATAATGCAGTCCCATCCTCTTTCTAAAAACTCGAGTGGAGTGAAAATTACATCGATTGGAAATATGGGATGGAAATCCACCTCATAAACTGCGAATCAATGGAATTTGTGCATGGAACAAAAACCAAGAAAAGTGGAAGTGACTTCAAGACTAGGAAACGAGCTCTTGCGGCGATCGTATCAGGTGAAAAACGCACATTCATACCGAAATAAGGAATCTGAAAACTGGAAAAGAAGTCTGGGATCACCTCGCCAAAATCTATGAATCTACAGGATTTTCAAGAGTTGCTACTTTGATCGAACAGCTGGTTCTGATGAAATACAATGAATGCAGTGGCATGGATGATTACCTCGCAAAGAAAGTGGAATAAGCCTAACAACTCAAGGCAATTGACCACGAGATAAAAGATGGTGTATTGGTTACGCGTATATTTGTGTCTTCCTGATTATTACAAGACGTTGATGATGTCTTCAGAAAACTGTGGCGAATAGCTATCTAACAAGCCTTACGCCAAAAGAATTCATTTATTTGCATTCATTCATTTCTCTAAGTTCATTTGTGTGCTCTTCCTCGCTCAAATATATTATTAGAGCCAGAAGGGGCGAACAGCCCTTATAGGTACAGGGTGTTTATTGAGTACGTGTAGAAAATTTAGAAGCATGTTGCTGACGTCAGAATAAGGAGGAAAGTTCCTATAAACATAATATATCCGCAAGTTATTCGTTTATAACATGGACGTATAATATCATATAAATACAGATGGACTCAGCATTGCCATCCCTACAACACGGATTGTTTTGAAGTCGCTCATTTTGTTGGCGCGAGGGCTGCGGGGAAGAGAGAAGGTAGCGATGGACTGTGACCTTCCCACAACCGACAGGAGCGCACGCATTTGATAAAATAGGGTGCAATCACAAGAAAAAAAATGCTGTATTTGAAATAATGATGAAAATATCAACGAAAGTGATAGAATATACTTCCGATGGGACTTCGTTAGAAAGTAAAACTCGTATGACATACCTGATGTCATGCAATACTTCATTGACTGAGATAATCTCAATCCTTAAAAAATTAGATTCACAAAGTTTACAAAATAAAATAAAACAATTCAACGTCGCGATTGTGGACCCTCGGCCAATTGTAATGGTACCATTTTTGTTTTGCGAAAATGCCCTGTTGCCAAGTTGACCTCTTCGGATTACTGAAAAAATCAGTTAAATGTATCGATTAAAGACCCCCAACCTATTCTAATGGTACTATTTTTGTTTTACGGAAATGCACCGTTGCCAAGTTTTGGTCACGTGGGATTACTGGAAATCTGATATGGAAGAACCAATTGAACGTCGCGATTGTGGGCTGTCAGTCAATTGTAATGATACCATTTTTGTTTTTCAGAAATGCCCTGTAGTCAAGTTGGCCACTTCGGAATACTGGAAATCTAACAAAAAACAATTGAACATCTCGATTATAGACCCTCAACCTATTCTCATGATACTATTTCCGTTTGGCGGAAATGCGCCATTGCCATGTTTTGGTCTCTTTGAATAACTGGAAATCTGATAAGAGGATAGTTCTAAGTGAATACCATACTATTCAATTAGATGAATTTCACTATGAAAGTTGAACCTTGCAGAAATGTGCCAATGTTGCCAAGTCGTGGGCGCTGAAAATCATTAAAAAAAGATTTAAGAAAATTTTGAACAAAGAATGTCATTATAAATATTCATCCATATTATTTGTATTGATTTGTATACTTTTGGAAATCTGATGACGCATGGTCGAAATAACCATTTTATTTCACTTAGTTTATCTCCACTTTAAGTTCAAATCACATACGTTAAACAAATTATAAAACACTAAATGATTCGAAACAACGGTGAAATGTTCTGGATTCTCAGTCATAAATTATCATACTATAGCTCACAGACTATGAATGATCAGGAGTTTTACATCAGCTTCATTTCCATGGAAACAAGAGTTGTAGCGTGTCTCTTTTTTCTAGTAGTTTGCAAAATGCGAGCGAAGCGAGCATCTGTTGTGATTTCACCTTTTCATACTAATCAGTCTCTTTCTTGCGGTAATTTATAAAATGCGAACGCAGCGAGCATCTGCTGCGATTTCACTTTCTCATATCAATCAGTGATCGAATTACCAGCAACTTGGTTGGCTAGGTTAGTTAGGTTAGGTAAGGTTGTGTCTGAAACGTCTACGAAACTTTTCTGAATGATTTCCCGTGTCCATAACTTGGCATCAACCCATTTCAGCAAAGTCAAAATGTAAAATCATTTGATTGAATATGATATTGTCCTCTTATCCATATCAATTCCCGTTTTTAGGTATCCGGTAATCCGAAGTGAATACCTTGGCAACACCATATTTTCTCAAAACAAAAATGGCACCATTAGAATAGGTTGCAAATTTATATTAATTCTCTCCATTGACAATTTCTATAAAGCCTCTCTCAATGATTTCCAGCATCCATAACTTAGCAACAGCGCATTTCCGCAAAGTTGAAATGTCATAGAGGAACCACCTGATTGAAAGGAATAATGTCCACTTCGATCAATCTCCATATCTGATTTCCAGTAATCCGAAGTGACCAACTTGGCAACAGATCATTTCCGCAAAACAAAAATGGTATCATTAGAATCAACTGATGGCACAAAATAGCGATGTTCAATTGTTTCTTCCATATCAGAACTGAAAATAGTTTCACTAGAATAGGTTGACGGTCTATAATCGAGACGTTCAATTATTTTTCCATATCAGATCGCAGCAAATCCTAGCAGACTTTGGAACACATTCAGTTGAACATTTCGTCCTCAACTTTATCAACCAGGCCGCTTTTTCTTTGCCTCCAGCTGGAAACCCAAAAATAAATCCAAAGTTTGCTAGACATTTCTTGGACTTTTTGGCAATCTTTTTTTATAAATGCATCACCCAAAGACCTAATGAAGTAGTAAATATTTCGGGGGTGTTTATTTCATTATCTCCACATCCACAGGTTTGAATAAACGAATTAATTCCATTCTGTTCGGCGAAAGCAAATTGATACCCACTGTAACGCCTATGGTACTTACGAATGGAATCTGATATTCGAGTTCGAACACATGAATTGTTTGCAAACCCAACAAGATTGCACCATTAAGAGTCTCTGTCTATTATACTGCCACTATATAACACAAATGAGTTCGAAAAACACCATTTCAACAATAATGTCATAAAAAGGCAATGACAGAATATGAGAGAACTGTCAGAAGTTTACTTTGTGGAAAACATTAACATTTATGTTCAACAGCGTTGACAAACGGTTAGACACAACAAACTCTACACAACCATTTGAAGACGCAAGTAATGATTTTTTTCGATAGTTTGGATTTTGATACTTGCAAGTAATACAGGTTTGATTACTTATATTTCGGACGTCCATCATCTTAATGGTTGAAAGATTTCTATCTCTTTAAAATTTTTTCACAACGTTTCAATTGCTTGAATCCGCAATCGTCTTCTGGTGAATAGTGTATTCGATGCGGATTCAAGCAATTGAAACGTTGTGAAAAAATTTGAAAGAGATAGAAATCTTTCAACCATTAAGATGATGGACGTCCGAAATATAAGTAATCAAGTTACTACATCGTCTAAAACATTCAAACCAATACAGGTTTAGTTGCATGATAATGTGACCATAACCCTCCATTCTTCGATTGTTATCGAATGCAATACGTATAGTGACACAATTTTGTCTATTATAAAGACCTATCACCTATGAGATGCGACAACCCAACTCAATATCAAGACTACAGATTGTGACCATCCACGACTTCAGACTAGGATGTAAACAGCTAGATCCAGTACGATACTTTATAGGTCCATGGTTTATAAGATACTGTTGTTACGTGTATACGATTCGTGTATGTGAAGGACCACCCATTGAGGGGATACTCGATATTTTGTTAGTTTAAACATTTTTTTATTCTACAAATTATACATGTCAAACAAATTCCAAAAATGTATCATCTCGTTATCTATAGTCTTGACAACAATTCTTCCATTTTCTTGACTTAGCTACACACAGCTCTTCTTTTCCTTTTCCTAACGTGACCAAACTAACTCAAAGTCTCAACAGATACAGAGTATCAAAGTTAAATGCTTATTTTTGATTTTTGTGAATACATTTCAAAATAATTGCGAAATTCGAGTAAAGGCCCGCCCACCTTATATGGGAAAATGGCTCTCCGAGTAATTTTTTAAATTTTTGATATGTTGTAGAATTGATCATTCTGAAATGTTTCAATTGGCGCAGCACCATCCTATGACTAGTTTTCGAGATACAGGGTGTTGAATATGAGAAATATTCACTTTTCATCACTCCGTATCTCTCAAGTTATGATTTAGTTCGGATTTATCTTTCGTGGTATTATCATCACATCCTTGTATGACAAATTCATGAGAAATTCCTTTCCAAATTTTTCCGTAGTACAGGGCGATTTCACGTGATAATAATGCAATTTTGAGACTTTTATAATTCTGTTGTTTTATAAAGAGAAAATGCGAAAAAGGTAGATCGATCACATAATATTATAAATTCATTTCAACTATCATTACAGTTGATACAATTTATACAAGGTGATTCGCGAATATAGAAAAATAACTAATTTTGGTTTTTGGGACACCTTGTAGTAATAAACCCACGTAAAATAACAAAATTCTCGTGAAGAATGTTAAATGATGTGTTTCATTATATACAAAGTCGAATTATGTCAATTTGAAAAATTAGTAATACTTTAATAAATAAAAACCTTGATTTTTTTTCAACACCCTATATCTCATAAAGAATTCCGAAAAGATGGCGATATTTTTCTATGGGAGAACTTGAAGTACTTTCATTCATATCGTACAAAATTTTCAATGGAATCCCATGAACGGGTTTTTCATATACAAGGCGAACAATTTGTAAAAAACTCCATATATTTTCATTATTTTACTCTAATAAATGACCACTTGACTTCACTGGATTGTAGGTGTGGATCTCAGATGAGTAGACTGGCGTCTCGTAAACCGCAGCTCTCTAACTATAATGGAGATATGGAATAACGTGCTTTAATTGCAGAAACCCGTATATTTCAGTTGTGCATTATCTGAAATTGAATTTTTGATAAAAGATTTTATTAAAAAAATAAAATAAAATTACCGATACGATCTGCCCATGTGAATGAAATTGCTAACAAAGCGGAAGGTTATCTCATCTTAGGAAGCGACGTGTTGTGGGAGCCGTGTCCTTTGAGCTTTGATCCCCCATGAAACAGGTCTGTCGATACGTTGGTTTGCAGAGTACGGAATGCCAAGCTTCGTTTATCCCTGCCTTTGATTTTTTATGCGAAAGCCAGCGAACATACCACGCTTCATGAATTTATTCGATGGTCCGGCGAGTTGAGTCTGGATATCCATTTGAAATTTTTATTACATTCCTTTTTTAAGTGTGAATCAGTGATCGACTATGGAAAAGATCAGCAGTCAAAGCGCGAATATAATAAATATTGTTCAGTGTTAATTTTAGTAGGGGTGGGAAGAGTGAATCCAAGTTGTTTGGGTATTTTTGCGGAGCGAGTTCTCTTTTTCATGGAAAATTAAATATAAATCCATTGAAACCTGCACAAAATGTTCAGAATATATTGTGGAAAACAAGGCAAAGAGGACAGAAGTACTCATTTGGTGTTGTTTTTGAGTTTACGTAGGTTGGGAGTTCCAGGAAATGTCTCCATATGCAAAAAGATCTTGAGCCTTGCTTTTTGTTGGCAGAAGGAATTGAGAGGAGAATATTTTCGGAAAAACTCCAGACTGACGAAGGATGTACTCGTCTGATCGATCATGTCCAGATACAGATTGTCTTCAGTGATTCTCAATTTGGTCACCTTTTGCTATCACAAGATATCTCGAACCTTATCCCCACAATATCCATGGTCTATCAAATTTGTTCCGTGGGAGATATCAAGTCCCAAACTATTACTCAGGACTTCGCAACTTTTGACTCAGGACATTTTGAAATGCTGTTCAGATGATATCCTGAGGATATTCTATATTGATCAGGAGTTGTCCAAAATAAAATATCCCAAACATTAAATAATTCGCGTTGTTATCCCCATAATATCCCTAGAATATCCTGAGTTTACCAAGAGTGACTTCTGTGTAACGTAGTTCAAATCCATCTGATGTGTATATTGTAAAACCGTTTAGACTTCATATTCATCACAATATCAAGTTATTTGTTGTAAAGAGAAACATTTTCAATTGAAAATTTAACCAAAACATGACTCCTTTGGAAATGGAAAAATCCTACGATGAATTGAAGTCACTTTTTTGTAATATCTAATAGAAAACAAACACTTTCCCGGCAAAGCCACGCTGGACATTGAACTACATCTGATAAATATTGTGAAAAGGCCCTGTAAAACTTGAGACAGAAAATCTGACAGTAAAAATTTGCATTATCTTCGGGATAGTTTGTCTTTCAATCGAAGATTATTCCACAACTGACTTTATGAACATCCTGTTCATATTTTCAATACAATCGTCAAGATATACTTTGAACAGTGGCTTGACTTCCCAGTCAAGCCACAAAATTCAATAATTTAATGTGTCAAATCAAATTGAAACAACTCTAGCATCGATTGGGGTTCGAACCCATAATCTTTAGGTCCAGATTCGGACGCTCTTCTACTGCGCCACTTCCCGGCTCAACATTGTTGAATGAACGTATGCAGCAGCTCTCTCTGATTGAGTTTTTTTTTTGAATTTTTCCCCATAGATAGGCCAATAAGTTTTCAATTCAGCTGCTCTCAGAAAACTCCTAGTACCAATCGTACGGAAACGAGTTACCAAAACCATGACACAGAAAAATGGCTGAAATTATTTGTTATCGATGGATTAGATTATTCTAGACCCGACCAGGTGGGTGGCAACGGTCAGCAGTGTAGCTACTTCGCGGAGGGCCATTTCTGCTTAGTCAGAAAGAAATTGTCAGTCTGTCATGTAACAAATTGTCTAATGTTGAAAATGTGCACGGATTTTGTTCTTACATTACTAAAATGTGCGTTTTCAGACATTTTGGAAGTAGCGTTTGGGCTGAGTGTATTTTCAAAAAGGTCAGAGAATGTGACCTGTTGATCCATAGCAGCACGGTGCATGTTTTTTTAAATCAATCGTATGGACACTCAGATTACAAAAATACTTCTTTCACACATTGTAAGTATAGCCTATAGGGAAAAATAGTCTTCTTGAATCGAAGGGTGAAATTTTATTGATTGAAAATCTCGTTTATTATCAACTTCACACGAAAAACTGGTACGACCGAAAGTTGTTTGGATATAAAAGACCCCGCACAATAGCATAGGAAATTGGCCAAAATTGGGATTTGCCTGAAATTTACATATAATATTGATTTTGAGTTTCTGATCAGATGTTCTTATGGGCCAAATCCTCTAAGACCAATGATTTAGCTCTCAGGGCCGTATTTAGTATAGGTGCCAAAAAACCAATGACACATTTCATCATGTCCATAATATTTTTATTTCCTATAGAATTCAATTGAATAAGAAATATTGCAAAATCTTGGCATTTGTCTTTTAGCACAAGTCCTCTGTGAAACATGTTTTGTCCTACAGGACCGTATTTAGTAAAACTGTATTTGACAAGTGATCCACAAAAAACTGAATCAAATTGATTTTCTTATAATTTTTTTGTTTCTTGATCTATGTCAGTGTTTGATAGCTAGTTTGATAGATAAATGTGTGTACATTACAAAAGTGGTCGCCATATTGATATCCAAGATGGCTAGCCTAACCTATAAACTTTATGTAGGACTCATCTTGTAGCTTTTTGAGGAAGATTAATAACAGGAAAAAATAAGAAATACAACGTTTAGATTGTTGAATTCGGTCATTTACTTTCTGAATTATTTAACTGTATGATAAAAATATAACTCTACTATCTTATCAAAACTATACATAACTAACAAAGTTTAAACCGATATTTCCAGGGTGGTGGATGAGAACAAAAAAAGTTAAGCTCTCATTATCAAAATAATACTCGAACACCTACAGCTGCTGGAGTATCGCATCTGGCACTGGACGATGTGCGGCATCTCTAATATGCTGTAACACAAGTCGATGGATAATTCATATTTTGATTATGGTGGGCAAATCCCAAATACAACAATATGCTACAAATAGGAGCACATGCTACTGGTATCCTTGCCCCTGATTTGCAACTGCAGTAGTATCCTATAATGAATAAATCTTCTTCATTATTCTCGTCAGGCTGGTTTTCATGCATAGTGTATTGAATGAATACTTGATATTTTCCTCTCCTGAATCGAAAATACACTTCAAGTTTATCAAATCCAGGTTTATTTATTTGTATTTTAATTGCTATTAAACCTTATGAAATTATTACTCTAAGATCAGATAGTAGAGTTATATTATAGAGTTAGATAATTCAAAGAGTAAATGACCGATTTAAACAATCGAAACTTTTTAGTTTTCATTTTGTTCTTCCACTATCTTTCTTAAAGAGCTACAAGATAAGTCCTACATAAAGTTTATAGGTTGGGCCAGCCATCTTGGATATTTGGAGGGCGACCACTATTTGTTACCTAACCCAACAGAGGGGGGTGAATTTTAATTATTGCATTCGTTTATTATTGATTCGAACGTATGAACAATATTGCATACATTTGGCGGAAATTCAATTTGCTGCAACTTTGGGCCTTATTGTTTTTTCCATATTCGAAAGGAAGTGACGGTTTCACTCTATTAAAAAGTTGTCTGATTAGATATATGCTATATTCAATTTGTTTCCGACCAATTTCAGATATTCTGCTATGGTTCAGTTGGTCAGATTTGTTGACATTTTCGAAATGCTATCAAATTGTAAGAAGACATGATTTTTTTCTGAAAATCGATTTTTCCGCATCAACTGACCCGAATTTACATATAAAAATAATTCTCAGACGTTTCACGCTGTAAGTTTTTTTTCTGTACCATTCTTTGTTTCAAAATGGCTATGGCTGTCGATGTCTGAAACCTTTATTCTCGGTATCTCAAGACTGCCATTAACTACCATCGGAAAATCAGACATCTTGCTATGGGTCACTTCGGTTTGAAAATGTGCTTAGGTCAGACGCTTTATTCGCAAAATGTCTGAATATAGTATCTCTGAGTACAGTGTCATTTCCACGAAAAAACTTGATATTGTTTCAGTGAAGTGAATAATATGATAAAGAAAACTTCAGACAACTAATAGCAGAATCAATATTAGGATTTTTGAGTTTCCACTATCTGAAAATGAAGATATACTTCAGAAACAGTTTTGTAAATGCTCTAAATCTGTTCGAGGCATAAATTCCCTTGGCTTTACACTTTTTTCATTTTCAGGCCGTGAAAGGTATCCCAAAAAAACATATCAAGAAACGACTTTTATGCACGTAATATTTATTATTATTACCGTTACCTTGATAAGTATTTCAATAACTTCAATTACATCGATTACTTCAATTACTGAACTTGTTTTACCCTGTTTATTTCGATCCATGTAATGAGATTATTCCCATTAAATGATGTGACCAATCCCATAAATATATCATAGTCATTGCTGTATCATCAATCTCGCTCGTATATTCGTTCTCTTTCTCGGATGTCCTATGAAATGCATTTATCACTATCAAGCCTCAAGACAAGTTGTAGGAAATGAGTGATTATTTCGGATAGAATCAATACCAACCAACACAACCCAACACAAAAATAACAAAATTCTTAAGAAATGGAATTGGATAAAATGAAGGTGAAACTTTGATTGGAGGATTTGTTTTGTGAAAATCCACGATGAATTTTGTCTATTTTAATCGCTATCTCAGTCAAGGCAATTGTAGGAAATTAGTGATCATTTCGGATGGAATCAATACCAACCGAAACAACCTAACATCAAAATAACAGAATTCTGGAGAAGTGAAATTGGATGAAATGAAGGTTAATAACTGCGCTCTGAAATTATCATGTCCACCCCATAGACGATACCTTGAAATAGGCGAAGGAAGGGTAAATCTTTCTAAATGTGCCGATTTAAGGAAAATCATCTTTTTAAAATTCTGTGAACTGCATTTGGAAGTAGAGATCAATATTTACAATTTGTATATTTTGGATTTTTACCTGCGAGGTGGAAAATGTGTTGAAAATGTCACTGGAAGTTACTCTAAATGTTTCAAAGTGCCCCCGGAGTCGCCCGAACTCAACTCGATTTAACTTCAGTACGACTTCTGGAGGTCTATTCTCGAGTGTATGCGGAATCATTTTCAAACGTATGAAGTAACATAGAGCGATACAAACACGGCGCGTTGGAAAGAGATACAACATTGAATTCGTATACGTTGAAACTCGAGAATAGACCCCCTGGTGACTTCTTTGAAGCGTTTCGATCAACTTTCAGTGAAATTTTCAACACACTTTCCATCTCTCAGGTGAAAATACAAAATATACAAATTATAGATATTGATCTTTTCTTCCAGATGCCCTTCATATATTATTATCTATCAGTTTCCGCAATATTGTTTGTCCAACTTCAGATTTATTAAAATCATATATTTTTGAAAAATTGTCTACTCTTCGAGGTTTTCCCTCTTCTCTAGAATTGCCATGAGCAGTTTGTGACTGATCCTGTCAAATGCATTAGAAAAGTACAATAATGTTGAAATTGTGGGTTTGTTATCAGTTACCTTCAAGAGAGCTGTTATACAACTGTGACCTTTGCGAAAACCGGACTGACAAGATGGTTAGCAGTTGGAGTTAGTCACATGTTCCCGGATTTGCAAATTCATAATTTTCTCTAGAATCTTTGACATAGCACACAAAAGGCTTATGGGGCAAAGATCTAAAATTTTTTCTGGAGGATATTTTTTCGGTGTTTTCGGTAAAAACCTGCGATTTCGTCCATAGAATAGGGAATTCGGCGGATTCTAAACAATGAATAAATATATGTGAAATATAAAAAAGAATGGAGGGTCAACAAAATAGGGTCATCTTTATACTGATTCCATCGGCTCCTACGGTGTTTGATTTTATAGCTAGAATATATTTGTAAACTTCTTCGTTATTAGTAAGTCTGAAAGAAAATTCAGACACATTCTCAAGCCTATTTTGTGAGAAATATTCCAAAGTATCACTATGCGGATTTGAACTAGATCTGGATACATTCACAAAAAAGTCATTCATTTGATCAACATTATTCATATGTTCTGGTATTATATGGTGATCTTTTTGTCGTTTACCACTAGGTCACGAGCAATCTTCCATAAATTATTTCTATTTATTCTCACTTCATATTTCATGTAAGTAAGCTCTTTGTTCTAATTTCAGAGTTCTGTTTGTCAAGTTTCTCAATTCCTTATAGTAATCAAAGTGGTGAGGGAGTTTTGACCTTCTGAATCTTGCAAGAGCTCTATCGCGCAATGACATTAGTAGCTTCAGATTATTAGTTAACCAGGGAGCTAATTTTTCAGTGAATTTTACAGTTTTTAGTGGCGCGTGTGTATAAAAAATTTGCAAGATATGGTCACAAAGTATTTGAACTTTTTGATTAATGTTATCGATGTGAAATATGTTGGTCAAGTTGTGATGAAAGGCGGCATTATTGAAGTTTTTATATTCAGAATTTGCGAATTTTGACTAAAGCTGATACAACGTTGTTCAGTGTTACGGATACCTCATTAGTTAATATTTCATCTTTGAAGTTTTGCTTTATATGAATTACCAAACCTCCCCCACTACCTATTGTTCTATCTCGTCTAAATGATATTTATCCTACAAGAAGAATATTAGAATTTATAATATCCCTGGCAGAGCTGTGCCGAGCAGTGAAAAAAAGTGCATTTGAAAACGGTTACACTTGGAAAACTCAAATTTGGTAGGTGAATTCAGAAAGGATTGGATTACTCATTGAATATATTGATTTGATATCGAAAATTGAGATTTTTTTTGGTCGGCAATTGAAGGAAATGAGTCACATTGACTGCACTTTCACGAAATGTTTCGAGGTATTCTGGGAGAAATGTATCCCTCCGCTTGTCTGGGTGGCAATCCAAACAACAGATCGCGTGAGAGTGTACTGCCTCGCCCAGTTTTTAACATCGATGAGGTATATCCCGACTCATAATGAGATTAGGTTAGAAGAACTAGTGTCACCAACTCACCCCAATCTCTCAGCGACGGACATCGTCAGATAGTCCCAATATGTCGTTCGACCATTCCGTCAGATTGGAGCGTAGAGCTGTTGAACGAGATTTTTTCATGCATAAAATCTTCATCGTTTCTTCCTATATTAGAATCTTAATCCAGCGAAACTCCATGTCTGGGTATCACAGTCTCTATGAAGCCTTTGCGACTACAGAATCTTCTGGTTGGGAATTGGCACAACTTCAGACTGAATGGTTAAGGCTTTCGCGGCCGAAGTTTTCAGTGTCAAAATTTCACTCGGGTTGAAGGCCGTCGTTTTTTGGAATTTCTTCCTAACGTTTTGCTAGCTCGAGTGGCTAGCTTCTTCAGAGGCTTATACATCATGAATAATCTCAGATGACTGGAGATTCCGTCTACTTATTCTGAATTTGGTAGTCTTGTGCGGTAATTACCGTATCTGGATTTGGTAAATTGACCCCTTTCTACCTGCCGGCTTGATGTAGTTGATATCCTTTGTTATTTCAGAATTGCTTATTACCGTAACTGGGTTAGGCATATTTTAGATGTAGAGTCACTTTGACGACTTGTCTGGTCCAGTCTACAACTACAAATAGAATATCATCGTTTACAATTGCAACGATGAAATATAATTTACTAGAACTTAAAGGTGGGATTTCCTAGCGACGTCCAGCGTTCGCGTCCCGCCGCGACGTCTGGCCGTTAGTGACACATACAACGAATTTTCAATGCAACTGTTTTGTTTGAAGCGGCGCGATTCATCGTCTCAGCGGCCGGCCGTCGGCGGCCTCGTCCCGACTGCTCAAAAACATGTCAAGACGCGAACGCCGACACCAGCAGTAACATTATTTCAATGTGAAATGAGCGTGGTGAATATTACTACAACGTGTCACAGGAATTTACCAATACAGACGACGAAATTTTGATTAATCGAGTATGTGAATATCCCTGCCTTCAAGACCATTCACACAAAGACTTCAAAGATTTTCAAATTCGGGAAAAAATGTGGAACGAAATTTGCACAGTTTTATCCATGAGCTGCGAGTATTAAATAAAAAATTCTTTGTTTTTTTATACTTGGTTCAGAAAAGATCATTTATAGAGTTGAGTTCTGTGAATAGTAGGGAGTCATGAAGTCAATTAGTTTCTTTGTGTTTTCCCCAATATTTTTATCGATAAATTAGAAATTGTCAGTTTATTCAGATTATTATTGTCGGTTCAGTACAGTCGTCATCATTCTCATCTCTCAGTAAGTCTCGTTCATGTCCTCGCGAATTTCCTATTCATTATGACAACAAGCAATTTTCACTTTTAAACTGCAGTCAACCAGAACACAAAACGCACTGGGGGTATAATTTCATTACAAAAACGCGGTCGCCAGACGCTTCAAGTAAATCCAACAATCGTCGCAGCCAGCCGTTATTGCTGAACGTCGATGCGGGCCGCGAACTCTAGACGTCGCTAGGAGATCCCACCTAACCTAACTGCACACTAAATTCACTCCGAACGCTGTAAACACTTTTAACTACATTTATGTCACGACTGAGCCTCGAACCTAGAATGTGCATAAGGCTCGATGCACACTGGCGATTTTCATTGGCAAGTTCGCTGCGAGCTCGCCGCGAAGTTTTCTCGCGTGAGGTAGCGGACCAAAGAAACGAATGGTGCGATTCACACATAGGCGAATTCGCTGCGTGCACGCTGCTAGCCGCCGGCGCTCGCCAGGGACTGCCACTTCGCCACGATCTCGCAGCGAGATACATCCATGCTTGAAGTAGATAACGTACAGAAGTTTCGTATTTGCGATTTCTCCTAGAACAGCTTGCCTGTGTGCATTGAACGATGGCGTGCTCGCTACGAGAACACTTCGCACACGCCGCGAATCCACTCGCCCTTGTGCATCGAGACTAATATAAGGACGCAGTCAGTAGTTCTTGGGGGTGGGGGTGCCACTGACCGCGTTTTATATTTTCATCAACATTCATAGCTGAAAAAAGGTGAAATGCTCGAAGCACTAAGCACTGATTCCAAAAAGTGCTCGGAAGCACAGTGCTTACGAGCACTAAAATGCTTTAATCACTTTCACGAGCACTAAGCACCAGTGCTTCGGGACAGCTCTGGTCTGAACTTTCTTCCTCAGTTTCTTGTTTCAATATGGCTCTATAACATAAAAAATGAACTATTGCTCATAACATCAGACAACTAATTTCTTGGCTCATCCCATTTATGAAAGAACAAAAAGATATGTTTACGGTCGAATTTTCTGGCATTCTCGTTTCATACCAATTTGTCTCAGGGCCCCTAACATTCAGCTGAAATTACTCTCATAATCGGTCATTCCTCAAATCTAATAATCTTTTGTCGGACTCACATGAAGTCGCTAGTTGCTAAGATACGGCAGTGAGTTGCATGAATATTGCGTTCTTAACCAGGAGTGACCCTTTATGTAGGAGCTGGAGTGATCTAATTCGATTACTCGGTCTATCAGAGGGCGAACTAGAGATGAATGGATATATGTTTACCTAAAATGCACTCAAGCAATTGCCATTGGCCACTTTGGCAATTGTTATTGGTCAGTTCATCAGTTTTCGTGTAGTAATAGTATATTACGTATCAAGTGTTGTAAAAAGCATATTACGCACGAATGGAAAAATTGCGCACGAGCCGCGTAGCGGTGAGTGCGGTAATTACATGAGTGCGTAATTGCTTTACAACACGTAATACGTACTATACTTTTTCTACGACTCTTATATACTGGATGGTGCGTTTGATTAAGCTTTAAGTAATAAAAAAATGAAGGTAACTAACGCAGTTTATGGTTTAATTTCCAACAACAACAAATTAAATCTAAGAAAATACAATTTTGTACTATATAGCATAGAAATGATGAACAGAGCGAGGAGGGTTTAAATGTTTTGGTCAATATATTAAAATAGGCGAGCAATACATTTTCGGAGTACGTACTCACGTGGTTATCCATACTCCATTCCATAAATTTTTGATAGGCTTTTTCATATCTATCCTTTGATTTTTGCGGCAGAATATTCTCCATAGCAGAAGCAGCCTGAAGAACAATTTCCGGTGGCGTTGCGCTCATTTCATTATCGGAGTTGCTCATATTTGTAGATATAAAATTAAAGATCGGATTATAATTTATGAAGTATCGATTTGAACTTCAAATCTCAAAAAGTGACAATGTCACTGTCAAATATTTGAAACGCAAGACAGATAAATGTCACGATTTGAGTGGTTCAAGAGGCAACTTGATTGTTACCTATTATACTAGCCATCATATCATGACGCACAGTTGTGCGTTTTTATTCTTTACGCACAGTTGTGCGTAAGAATGGATTTACTTATAGAGTGAACTGTTTGTAAAACAATGTTTACTAACATAGGAGTAGAAAAAATGAAATAACGCTTGCGTGTGACAATGGACATGATATATGATGTGAACAAAACATAACACACTACAGCTTTTTTCATGCTCAAGGGAAGTACGGTGGTACTTCTATTGATAAATGTACGCGGCAAGATATGAGTTGCCCTTTGTAGATTTGAAAGATTATTGGTATAGCGCTTTCATGTTGGATGAGTGAAACGACAGTTGATGTGGTAATACTTATTTCTTTTATTCTGTTTCGGTATCTATATACAGCGTGTTTCATAATAAATGCGCAGGACTTCAGGATCTGATAGCTCGTTCAAAAATATGAAAAAAAGTTTTTATTAACTTACCCTCTAAAATGCACCATTTTCGAGATACAGGGTGTTGAAATTTCAAAAAAATAATCATTTTTTGCGAATATCTCTGGAACCGTTTATCGGACAGAAAACAAATTTCCTAGGCATTTTCTACTCATAATAAGCTATGTTTTGTCAGGATTTTTTATTTTTTCAAATTCCTAATTGGTGAAAATTTTGAAGTGGTAGTGGGTGTTTTTTTCTCCAACTTCTACGCCACTGAAAAAAGTACAGTTTTGAGCCTTCTATAAAAACCGCCAATGTTTTTTACACAAAAAAGGTATTCTTGGTCATAAGCTCTAAAGTTGACCGTTTTCAAGAAAAATCAATTTTCATGTTGTTTAAATAATGTTTTTCCTCGAAATATTGCTGCGTGCATTGAAGCTAACGGCGGACATTTTCAACAATTCAACTGAGTGTGATTGTTATTGTTTTTTTTTATTTTGTAATTAAGAAGTCAACGTTTGGTTGTGTTACTTGTTTTAACGTTTAAATAAATTTTGTATAATTAGGAAAAAAACTATTTATAAAAATTTACCATGTTTTTCAACATGAAAGTTGATTTTTCTTGGAAACGGTCAACTTAAGAGCTTATGACCAGAAGTAACTTTTTTGTGTAGAAAACATTGGCGGTTCAAGTTTGTGGCTCAAAATCATACCTTTTTCAGTGGCGTAGAAGTAGGAGAAAAAAACATCAACTACCCCTTCAAAATCTTCACCAATTATGAATTTAAAAAAATAAAAAATATGCACAAAACATAGCTTATTACGAGTAGAAAATGCATTCAAAATCTATTTTTTGTGCGATAAATGGTTCCAGAGATATTTGCAAAAAACTGTAATTTTTTTTTAAATTTTAACACCCTGTATCTCGAAAATGTTGAATTTTAGAGGGTAAGTTAATAAAAACTTTTTTTCATGTTTTTGAACGAGCTATCACATCCAGAAGTACTGCGCATTTATTATGAAACACCCTGTATTATGAAAATCTAATCATGAATCCGGTGTGTTATAAAGGTTCAATGTTAGTTATTGTTAATCACACATAATAACATTGAACTGAGTATGAAGTCTCAATGAAATAATTGCTTACTTACGTAAATCATGAATTGCGATGAATTGCGATGTGCCCACATCTTATAACACCCATATTTCGTTGCACCCACATTTCGTTTCGCCCACAGCTTTTGAACATAGCCAAATCAAGCGTTTTTGCCAAATGCTGACATGCAATTCTCAAACATCAGTTGTGGACCTAATGAGACATTTCGTTACACCCACATTCAATGAAGTTGCGTTTTGCCGACATTTCGTTAGGCCCTCATCTCATTTCACCCACATCGCCTTGTACTCAAATTTCGTTACGCTTACATGTCGACGTCTCTGAATAACTGTCATCTGTCAATTGGTATACATGGGATATGTTCCGTAAATCAACTTGGTTACAAGGTTATATGGAATAACGATTCAGATCGAAAGTGCTAAACCATGGAACACCACATAGTTAACATTCTTCCAGATGCTTTGTCACCGACTTACGTTCGCGACGGCGAGGAAAGAACATTATTCAAGATACGTATGCTTCTCGTAGAAAACCTATAACACCTACCAACAAACGGTTAAGCAAGCCAGCAATTTCATTGAATGTCTCATTAGGCCCACAATTAATTTTTTAGAGAATTGCATGTCAGCTTTTGGCAACAGCGCTTGATTCTGATATGTTCGGGATCTGTGAGCAAACGAAATGTGGGTGTAATGGAATGTGGGCACAACGACTTGCTCACAATTTGAGAACAATAGTGTTTTCTACAAAATGTTGGCCAAACAATCTCCTCGGTCTCGACTGCTTGAGTGGGGCCAAGGGGTTCGTTTTCCGTGAATGAACCCAGTATATTAACCATACTTGTACTGCTAGTGCGACTAAACTGATGGATGAGATGCTGCTAGTCATATAGGAATTATGTCGAAGTTTTTTCCAAACTGTTTCTTGTAATCAAAGTCAAAGTCAAAAATAAATATACTTTAATGTCAGAAGTTTTTCAACTTATCGACAAAGCTTTCAAGTGTAAGTGAATTCAAATAGGTTCGTATTATATTTTAGACTATAATGGTGTTAATCTCTCCGATCTGTACATAAATGCAGAGTCCCACCACCTTATGCGCTCCGGGGCGACTTAACAAAAAAGGTGGCTCACTTGCTATTACAACTGCAGGAAAAACCCAGAAGAACTTACAGTACCACCCGAGGAGTCACTGAGGTCAGAATGAGCGCATGTAACTAATGAGAAAGAAAATACAACATTAACGCTTATAATCACATCAATGACCCCTTCATTTCTGCCATCTTCTGCCAGTCCAGCCGCAACACTTGGTGAAAACGTTCCACTCCATCAATGACGAGAATGTATATGAAATCATAGCAAAAAATTACTCAAAAAGTGTTCAGATGGAAACAGAAGATATTTGAATTCAACTATGTTCGATTTATGCTTGAATTAATCGTTTCAGAACCCATCATTACTGAACTCTTGCAAACTGTAATGCACTCTTTCAGACAACAAATACTTCACGTCCTTTCTAAACCAAAAAAGTGATTTGATACTTTTAATGTTTGATAAAAGGTGATTAAACATCTTACTTACATTATAAATCGTTGCTGCAATCGTGCTTCATCAATCCGGAGACCATCCAAGTCATCTGATAGTTCAAAAACAGGTTCTCCGTCGATCTTTCCGTGTGTAGTAGCTAGCAAGAACCGGAACATTGTTGTAACTGTTTCTTAAACAGTCTCCCTGGTTTCGAGCGCTTGAACGCTTGGATGGTGCATGGATGATGGTACTTGTTTTTGAATTCTTCATCGAACGGTTGAAAGTATTGTTGATTATTGTTATCTACAGCCAATACTTTATTTGGAATATTCAATATCCAGTAAGAACTATTCTCGATTTTCAAAGGTATCGCAGTCGGCTTCATCAGCGTAAATTCAGAAATTTCTTCGATGAGAAATGAACCATAAATTGTTACATCTTCTTGATCTCCTCTTACGCCCATCTTGTTCAACGAGGAATGAGATATTCTTACATTTGATAGAAGTTTCTTCTTTGCATCTGTGATTATTTGGTTGATGTGTGAGGGTGACAGTATATCAAATAGTGTCCCATTGCTGACTAATATCTTGAAAAGCCTTGCATATTAGTCACATATTTCTGTAATGAAGGTGAGTGTTAGCTGATGAGCACTCAATACATTGATGTTTAATTTGTTTACATCCGCAGAATGGAACCATTTCTCTATGTGGGGTCTTTTCGTGGGCATCTCTTATTGGGAGCGTAGTGACGTAATTGTGTCTTGAAAGAATAATGGGCGTTTGATTATGAGGTAATGTAGCATGCTGTAGTCTTCCGCCTACTCTCATCTAGGAAAGGATTCAGATTCAGAAGCTCACTTTTCTTGTCCATGATTTTTATAGGCTTATTTTTACTGGTTTGGATTCTGTCTCTTGATAACGAAGAAATATAATTGTCGTCGTAGTGTCTTCCAATTCAACGGGAGACAGCTGCATAATCGTTATGAATTTTTTTGAGAACTACTCGGCAATATTATAGGACCCTCGTCATATTTGTGAATATGACAAGTGTGTGGGAGTATTTCCTTGCTTTTAGCTCAGCTGTTGGAATTTTCTTGTATTGTGGCCAAGTTTTATCTTCTGCTAATCAGTCCGTTGAAAATTTCCATTTTATTTTTCTGCTGCTTGGATGCATGATTCACAATGCTGGATTTGGAGTGTAACTTCGTGGATTCGAGGATCTGGTGCCTCGTGGATAGGAGTACTTCTGCTATGGACGTACTCCTGGATTTGTGAGGGTTCGTCCTCTGCTATGGACGTTCTTCTGGATTTGTGAGGGTTCCTCCCGCGGATTGAGAGTTTGCTGCCTCGATGTACCTCTTTTGCAAACGTACTTCTGGATTTGTAAGAGATTTCCTCGTTGATTTGAGAGCCTGTTGCCTCGTAGTTTGGAAGTAACTCAGGGGACGAGCTCCTGGATTTTGCGAGGGTTACTCCCGTGGATCGAGAGTCTGCTGTATCGTAGTATGGATGTACCTCTGGGGAAGTACTCCTGGAATTGTTAGGGATTTCCTCTTAGATTTGAGGGGTCTGTTGCCTCGTAGTGGAAGTGCACCTCTGGGGACGTACTCCTGGATTTGTGAGGGGTTTCTCCCGTGGATTGAGAGTCTGCGGCCTCTTGGTATAGATGTTCCTCTGGGGACATACTCCTGGATTTGTAAAGGTGTCTCTCGTGGATTGAAAGTCTGCTGCCTAGAAGATGTTCTTCTGGATATCTGGGTGATGTTTGGCTGTCGACTAGATAGTTGGATGCTGAGTCTTTGGGGTGGCCGATGAGTTGCGTGGACCTATTTACAAAAGATAGATGTTTTTTATGTTCGAAGGACCATGTTCAAGGGAGGTACGGTGGTACTTCCCTTGATAGCTGGGTTAAATCCAGCTCAAAAGACCACGTTCAAGGGATATATGGTGGTACTTCTCCTGATAAATGCAGGCGGCAAGATATGAGTTGCCCTTTGTAGATTTGAGAGACTATTGGTATAGCGCTTTCATTTTGGATGAGTAAAACGACAGTTGATGTGATAATACTAATTCCATTTATTCTGTTTTGGTATTTATATATGAATATCCAACCATGAAACCCATGTGTTCTGGTTCAATGTTATCATAACAAGGTTAGTTATTGTTTATCACACATAATAACCTTGAGTGAGGTTTGAAGTCTCAATGAACTAATTGTTTACTAACGTAGATCATGAAATTGAGAACAATGGTGTTGTCTACAAAATGTTGGTTAAACAGCTACAGAGGGCTAGATTTATTTTTTGCACCCCTTACTTTGCAGCTACGCATTTTCGATATAGTTAGCTCGATAGAGTTAGCGTAGTCATTATTTGACGAATACCACTGCAGTTTCATTATTACGTTCGATATCTCGATATTCAATTTTTTTGAAATATCTCCCGGACTATAGATTATATGAAAAAACATTCCAACATTTTTTTGTAGATTTAATGAAAGACGTCGAAGAAACATGCTGGTGAATTGGAGAAATATCAGCCGTTTCCGAGATACTCATCACTTTTCATTTTCAAAATTTTAATTTAAATTTTCAGTTTACTCGAGTTTCCACAGTTTTTCGATAATTTTCGCAAAAAATCATCACAATATATTTTGTTCGTCTATTCGAGCTCTACCTACAGCATTTTTTGACATTCAGTTTCAATCATCGGTTAGGCATATTTTTTAATTTATCACCTTTCGGTAAATTACCCGGAAAAAGCGTTAGTATTTTGCGATCCTCCTCAAAAACTCCAAACTTCTGTAGGGCATTTTGACGTATACCTACAAGGAATGAAAAAATCAATTACTGATCCTCTATCGATGGAAGTATAAAAAACTGGAAAAACCCCTTCAAAATTTTTCGGGTTTTACGATCAAAAAAAAAATTAAACTATCAGTCTTCGAGTTATTGATATGTTTCTAATTTCAAAGCAATATCTCGGAGGGTATGGAAAATATAATGGTTTGAAGTGCTAATGGAAGACGAACGGACGAGAGCTGGGAGGGGATTTTTTTTGGGGATCATTTCGTCCAAAGTAAATATGGGTCTGAAACGTCAAATGAAAAAGTTGGGGTCCCCAGGGAGAACCGCAGTATACTCTCCCTATAAAGTCATATATAATAGTATATTATTCAATGATCATGTAATAACCATTACATGAGAGTTGCATACGCTATTTTTTCTACACCCGATAAATAATGAAGAACTATAAATATTATATTTATTCAGGGTGTTTCTTAAGTACGTGTAGAAAATTCAAGAGCGTATTGCTAACATCAAAATAAGAAGAAAAGTTTCTATAAACATATGTCCACAAGTTATTCGTTTCTGAGATACAGAGTGTCATAGTTGAATTCTTAGTTTTATTTTTTGTGAATAATTTCAAAATAATTTTGATATTTGGGTAAAGTTTGGTATCTGGGAATAATTATTATTTAGTTTGTGTGAAAAACATTTTCTTGATAGAGGTCACTGCGAGCAACTGTTTCCGACTTATTGAGATTTGAAATAATCGATGCAAGTGATTATGAATGACAAGATTTTTTAATTCAAAATAAATTCAATTAGAAATTAGTTTTTGCACAATTAACACAAAATTGATTTTATCATTGAAAAATCATCCCAGATACCAAACTTTACTCGAATATCACAAATATTTTGGCATTTTTTCACAAAAAAGAAATATAATAAATAAAACTTGACACTCTGTATTCTATAAACGAATAACTTGTGGACATGTATTTATGGAAACATTTTTCCTTATTTCGACATCAGCAACATGCTCTTAAAGTTTCTACACGTACTTAAGAAACACCCTGTATTTGTATTGAATACAATAAAAGTAATTACTCGTATTTCTTTAAAATAATTTTACAAAATTTTGATCACTGGTATTACTTCGCTTATCACCATGGATATCGGAAAAACTGTAAACAATCTATCTATATTTGTAAAAGTTTGAATGTAAAATATCTTATTTCCTTCGATAGCTGTATGAGAGAAAATGGACGGTAGCCGAAATGAATTGAATTTATGATGCGAGCCCTTTAAGAATCTTACCTTCGTTCCGTAAAATCCTTATCAGGGGGATCCTGACTGGCCAGTCTCCGGGGGTTGCGTGGAAGGATATCTCCCTGATCTCCCTTGGAAGAAGTGTGAATAAGCGTTGCACAATGCACAATAGTAAGTTCAAAAAAATCACTAATGAGTTCGTGGAGAAAGTCAAGTTCTCCCGTTGAGATTTTATGAGTTCGACCACTATCGATCGAGTACCGAATAGGAGTGATCTTAAAGGGCATTTTTACTCGCGCAAGGAATATACTGTTATACACAGTGAGCAAAACAAATGATTGATCAACACGTCCAGTTGCAGGAAGGTCGTTTTTTTTAGAAATAGGTAATAACTGTTATACTTATAATACAATAATTGAAGACAAAACACATAACAAAGAAAGTTGAGCGGAAACGCGACATGCCGCCCATCTAAAATACACGGTATTTTACGGTGCATCGAGCGGTAAGGGGCAGAGCTTGCTTACCGGGCGTTTCAAAACGCCAGTGGAGACCTTTACCGAAGCCACCCTCACCTTACGATCATGACCAGGAAATGTTTCAATGACACGACCCATTTGCCATTGCCGGGGGGGGGTAAATTATCATTTTTAATGAGGACTAGAACACCTTCTTTCAAAGGCGGGGAGTCGTCCACCCATTTGGCACGCTAATGGAGGGTATGTAGGTATTCTTTGGACCAACGATCCCAAAAACTTCTATGTAACAAGGAGAGGAGCTCGAAACGGCTGAGACGGTTTGGTGGAATATTTCGAAAGTCTTCTTCAGGAAGGGCAGTCAAGGGGTCCATTGTCAAAAAATGCCCTGGAGTTAAAGCCGTAAAATCATTAGGGTCATTGCTGAAGGGAGTCAATGGCCGAGAATTCAGAGTGGCTTCTATTTGAGTGAAGACGGTGAGAAGTTCCTCAAAGGTTAGGATCTGATCCCCAATTACTCTTACCAAATGTGATTTTACGGATTTGATACCGGATTCCCATAGACCTCCGAAGTTCGGGGCTGCAGGGGGGTTGAAATGCCACGTAATTCCTTCAACTGAAGCTGATTTTTCGAACATTTTGTTCAATTGCCGATGGGCACTAACAAAGTTTGTTCCACAGTCGCTATAGAGATGAAGACATCGTCCACGACGTGCAACAAACCTCCTAAGAGCAGCCAGGAAGGCGTCTGCGGACAAGTCGGACATTAGCTCTAGGTGCAAAGCCTTAGTGGCAAAACATACGAAGAGGCACAAGTACGACTTCAGAACTTTAGCACCCCTTGTCCTCGACATAGTAATGCGAAAGGGCCCAGCAAAGTCCACTCCTGTGTGAAGAAAACATTTCAAGCGAGACACACGTGCGAGTGGTAGGTCACCCATGGCAGGTTGGATTGACTTAGGGTTAATCCGCCAGCAGGTGATGCATTTAGATACGATGCGTCTGATAGATCTCTTTGAATTGATTATCCACCAGTTTTGAGCTAATAAATATTGGACCGTCTGTATACCGGCGTGAAAATATTTCTGATGGAGATTCTCAATGAGGAGATCTGTAAATCTACCTCGACTGGGCAGCAGTACTGGGTACTTTCGAGAATCGGGAATCGGAGCGTTCCTGAGTCGTCCTCCGACGCGGACAAGACCCTGACCATCAATAAAGGGGGACAGTTTACGAAACATTTTGGGAAGCACTTTCCCATCTTTCAGTAGGGATATTTCGTGGGAAAGGCATACGGATTGAGAATGTATGGCGAATATCAATAGGGAATGATGGATTTTGAAAGAAGTGAGGAAACCTGTCCTTTTGGGTAACTTTAAACAGTTATGTGTAAAACGGCAGATATAACCAACAATCCGAGTCGAAGTCATGAGAGAGGAATAATTTTCGAGGAGAATCTCAAGAAAGTTGGATTCATCAATAGTGACGTTCAAAGTCACCCGACGTTCCTCTTCCATAGCGGCAGGAGGAGTCGAAAACTCTTGGTCGGGAAGGCAGTTGGAGGTGAGGAGAAACTAAGGTCCCGCCCACCATGTGGTACAACTGAGGAATTCGCTAGGTAAGAGACCCCTAGACCCCACATCAGCTGGATTGTCAGATGAGGGAACATGATACCAACATTCCGAGGAAGTTCTTTCTTTAATGAAGGAAACCCTGTTACTCACAAATGTTTTCCAACGATAAGAAGGACTCTTTATCCAGCTTAGAGCTACCCTAGAGTCAGACCAACAGTAGGTCTTCTCTATATGAAGTGTAGTTTTGTAAACACTGCGAACAAACTCGGCTAAGCGGGCAGTCAGAACGGCAGCACAAAGTTCTAGCTTGGGCACCGAAATTCTTTTCAACGTGGCAACCTTGGACTTGCCACACACAAAGCGAATTGACTTTTCTCCTGTCTCTGACTGAAAAAGAAGATAAACGACAATAACCTCTTTCACTCGCATCACCAAAGCAGTGGAGTTCACAACTTCGAAAATTTTCTATGGAAAGTCGTCGTGATAACGAAAACTCCGACAAAGAAGGAAAATCGCCAATATATTTTTTCCAAGTTCGGACGATTTCTGCCGAGGGTTCCTGATCCCAGTCAATTCGGAGAACCCAAATTTGCTGAATCAGATGTTTGATGAGAAAAGTAAGCGGAGCTAGAATCCCAAGAGGGTCGAATATTTTGGCGAGGGTAGAAAGAATATTCCTTTTGGTACAAGGGGATTTCAATGTATTCACTGAAAACTTAAAGGAGTCCGTGGATGGATTCCACTGGAGCCCCAAAACTTTACACGACGCGTCAGGTGAACTGTCGAAAGATAACGGGTCGATACAGAGATGAGTGGGGGGAAGGTCAGTTAAAAGAGCAGCATCATTACTGGACCACTTCCTCAATTCGAATCCGCCTTTATCTAGAAGCGATATCAACTGGCCTTTGAGGAGTGATGCAGTTTCGAAGGAGGGAACTGACACAACAATGTCATCGACATACGTAGAGGAGCGTAACGCCTCAGCAGCCAGGGAGTATTTTTCGCCATCTTCATCCGCAAGCTGTTGGAGGGTACGAATAGCCAGAAAGGGAGAAGACGATACTCCATACACGAGTGTTCGGAGACGATAGGTGCTAACGGGATCTTGGGAAGAGAACCGCCAAAAAATACGCTGAAGGTCTTGATGTTCATTAGAAAGAAGAATTTGCCTGAACATCATACGGACGTCTGCCGTAATAACGTGAGAATGGAGACGAAAGTTTAACAAAATAGAAACGATGTCCTGTTGAAGCTTTGGACCTGTCAATAGGTGATCGTTCAGGGAAGGTTGATTAGGAAGTTTGGCTGACGCATTGAATACCACTTTCAACTTGGTTGTCACACTGTCATGCTTGATAATGCAGTGGTGGGGAATGTAGTAAAAATGAGGCAACTCCTTGTCATCAGATACGAGCTCCATGTGATTTAGTTTAAGATATTCTCGCATGAAGTTTTTGTATTGCTCATACAATTCGGGTTGTCTCACTAAACGTTTTTCCAAAGAATAGAAACGCTGGAGTGCAAAGTTTCGAATTCCAGGAAATTCAGTGATGGGTTGCTGGAGAGGAAGATTGACAACGAATCGACCATTTGGAGTACGAGTTGTGGTGTCCAAGAACGTTTTCTCACAGAAGGCGTCTTCAGGAGAACTTTCCATGACTTCAGGGATAGATTCCAATTCCCAGAATCTTCTCACCGTTTCCTCCAAAGGGGTTACATCACTGACAGTACTGAAAAGGGCAATGGTGGAAGTGGGAGGGCCAACATTGCATTTTCCCATCAAAATATAACCAAAGATGGTGTTGATGGCATCCGGTTTTCCTTCAACTCCAGGAATACGTCCGTCAAGAAGAACTTGAGAAAAAACGTCAGCACCTAGCAACAAGTCAATTGAACCAGGAATCGAAAACTGTGGATCCGCCAATCGTAGGTTGGAAAGGTGTATCCAATCATTTGTATGGATTTCGGAGTAGGGTAGGTTGTCGCAAATAGTTGGTAGAACTACAGTATCAACAATCAGTGTCGGAGAAGTTTGTTGCAATGGACGAAGAGAGAGGGTAAGCCCTCCTTGAGTAGACTGGGTGCGCATGGAACCCAATCCCTGAATGCTTAGAGAAAGAGAAGTGGGTTGCAAGCCCAACCGTTTGACACTTCTTTTACTTATGAATGAAGTCATGCTTCCACTATCAAGGAGGCATCTGAGGGGTTGAAATGTTCCCCTGCTATCCATAACCTCAACTCTGGCCGTGGATAGGAGCACAGCGGACTTGTAGCGGGAAAATGCAACGTTAACCGAAGCTGCGTTGTTGGTGGGTATGGAACGGAACCCTGCTGATCTGGAAGTGGATGGAGCAGAACCAAGATTGGTAATAGTATCGGAAGAGGGGGAATTTTCAAAGTGCAAGAGAGTGTGGTGCGACTGTCCACATTTGTGGCATTTATATGAGCTCTGGCAAGATTTGAAGCTATGAGAATGGCTTAAGCAATTTATGCAAAGCCTTTTATTTTTTGCGAACTTGTAACGCTCGGAAGCGGCAATATTCATGAAATCAGGACATTTGTATATATTATGATCTGACTTAGAGCACAGAATACCCTTGGATCTAACCTCGTCAGTCTGAGCTAAAAGGGTAGTAGAGCGGTTACAAGAGACAGATTTGGGTTCAAATTTCTTTGAAACAGGAAGTTTGCGAGAGAATTTCAAGTTATCCAAAGCATTGCAATGTTTTGCTAAAAAATCAAAAACATCCTTATATTTAGGAACATCCGAGGAATTGTGATGATGCTCAAACTGAGTGGCTACACTGATATCCACCCTTTTTAAAAGCATCTGTACCAGAATGAAGTCCCATTCAGCTACGGGAAACTTCAAGTTCTCAAGAGCCGCTAAATTGTCGGAAAATATATCTAAGAGTTGTCGCAACTCGATGGGGGAATCACTGTTCAACTTTGGAGCATTGTCCAAGGCCGACCAGTAAGCAGAAGCGATTACACGCTTGTTTTTATAACGTTTGACTAATGTGTCGTATGCAATAGTGTAATTGGATGACGTCATAGGTAAGGTTTGGACAAGTTTCAAAGCCTGGCCTCTCAATGAAGTAAGTAAATAGTTGAAACTTCTCTATTTTACTCAATCTAGGATTATTTCCGACAAGTGAATCAAACATTTCTATGAAAGAGTGGAAAGTGAGGATATCTCCACTAAAAACTGGCAATTCTACCGTAGGGAGCGGTATCCTACTGGCAGAACCTGAATCGTCAGTATTATTTGCGGTTTTTTCAGAAAGTTTCAAACAAATAGCTTTAATATCGTAAAATGTTGTTTCAAATTGTTTTCTGATGAGGTCCTCTTCATCAAAGGCGGTGCTTTCATCGCTACTAATCAGGCCGATAACTGAGTTATGATTGGTAAAAAACTCCTTTTTGATGTCTTCTATAGACTCCATATATTGTTGAAATAATGGAAAATATAAGGCATTTGCTTCGGCCCTTGCGGAAATCTCGCGTAACTCTTGAAGCCGATTGATTTGAGTTTTCCTGAACGCTTGATATTTTTTCAATTTATATGTCATTATGAACGGAATTAATACCTATTGATGAAATAATTATAAATCAAACTCCTAGCAAATTTAGGCAAAATAAATGATAGGTGAAAATAGGTAGCACAAGCGTCGAAAACCGAGTGCAAATTTAATTTAAATTGAAAATACTGAAACTCAATAAAGTTAATAAATGTATTTGTCTCACTCTGTAATTCCAGTCAGCTGAGCGTATTAGACGCAGCCTACTGTCCCGTAGCGCTCGACCAAGGTTTTATGCAGCGCAAAAAACTCCAATAGTAGCAATTGTAGCAGTCGCTTTTTATATTGGCTTCAATTTTATATTATTTATTGAATAAATGTAAATTTAGCGAGACCGGAGAAACTGTTATTCACTGCAACTAAACATGCAAATCAACCCAAATTCAGCAAATCCGTGCACGAATGACCAAATGTAAAAGTTTGAATGTAAAATATCTTATTTCCTTCGATAGCTGTATGAGAGAAAATGGACGGTAGCCGAAATGAATTGAATTTATGATGCGAGCCCTTTAATAATCTTACCTTCGTTCCGTAAAATCCTTATCAGGGGGATCCTGACTGGCCAGTCTCCGGGGGTTGCGTGGAAGGATATCTCCCTGATCTCCCTTGGAAGAAGTGTGAATAAGCGTTGCACAATGCACAATAGTAAGTTCAAAAAAATCACTAATGAGTTCGTGGAGAAAGTCAAGTTCTCCCGTTGAGATTTGATGAGTTCGACCACTATCGATCGAGTACCGAATAGGAGTGATCTTAAAGGGCATTTTTACTCGCGCAAGGAATATACTGTTATACACAGTGAGCAAAACAAATGATTGATCAACACGTCCAGTTGCAGGAAGGTCGTTTTTTTTAGAAATAGGTAATAACTGTTATACTTATAATACAATAATTGAAGACAAAACACATAACAAAGAAAGTTGAGCGGAAACGCGACAATATTTATATTGAACATAATAATTTTAATCAATCCGATTTCTTAAAAATATTTAGATTATTTATTTTGCAGTTTGAAAAGTTAATTCCAGGTCCCAGTGATCTGGAAGTGAAAGGATTATTTACATTTATTTCGTTATTACTAGTCTCAATAAAGTTCAATATTGTATTGGAAATGCTGATTTTATTCTGAACCAAATTTTCAACGTAATCTTCCGCCACTGAATTGGATTTCCAGCCACTATGACGTTATAGTAATATCACCACCGGCATCAACTAATACGGTTGCAGCTGTCCTTCGACAACAATGCCCTGTATATGAATTCAGATCAGGCAGATTTAAATATGTTGCTATTTGATTCCCTAAATTACCAAATTATTTCATACCAATGAAAAATTGATTAAAAATCTGTATCGTTATTGTGTACGGTTTCCGCTTTGACTTTAGTTTTGAAACCGTTTTTTTATTCGAAAATATCAGCAATGACAAGACAGACGTTTTACTTTCTTACTGGCACTTCAAAAACTGACATTCCGTACAGGACGATACAAAATATGAAAAATATAAACAGTATACAAGGTAATATAAACTTCACGTAGTAACACTCCCCCTCAGTAATGCACTACCGTTCATTACTCTTTTTTGTTTTTGACGCTAACTTCTGGAGTAAGCCTCAATGATGTCCTCCTCAAGGGTCCAGATTTGCTCAACTCTCTGCTTGGTGTTATGTTCAAATTTCGGCAAAGAAACATTGCATCCACAGGAGATATAATGGAGATGTTCCATCAAGTACAGATTAGAGAAAAAGACAGATGCTGCCAGAGATTCTTGTGGAGGGGAAGAGAAAGGAAGGGAGCACCTGCTGTATACGAAATGATTGCTATGACCTTCGGGTGTGTCTCCTCGCCAACATCTGCACAGTTTGTCATGAGAAAAAATGCATTAGAGTTCAAAAACCAATTTCCTGATGCGACAAGAGCTATCGAGGTAGTCGTCCATGTAGTGTTGCTCTGTGTTTGTAAAGGAAGAGACAAGTTTTTCACAGTGCGGACGTTGGACATAACATACTCAGTTGTTTCATGTTGGCCTCTTATAGAAACAGTTACTCTCTTCGAATCTTGCTCTTCACTTGTCATAGAATTTGTCCAGGTGATTTGCAATGGTTCTGTGGGACCGTCAGCACCAATTTCTTTTACTAAAGTTTCATCAATCATGGTAACGGTAGAGCCTTCGTCAAAGAGGGCGTAAGTATTTGATTTCCCCTTTGGACCACTGATTTCAACAGAAGCGATTCTGAGGAGAACTTTTGTCTTCTCGGTGCCATTTATTTGGAAACTGACTTGCTGCGATGGCTGAGGAGAGTCTTGTGGTAGTCGGCCTGACTGCGATATATTTTCGACTTCTTTGTGAAGAAGCTGATGGTGCTTGAAAATACAACCGTTCGTACCGCAGGTTTTCTTGATTTTACACGATTTCGTGATGTGGGATGAAGTTAAACAGCCGAAACAGACTTTATTCTTCTTCACCCATTCCCATCGATTTTCTATGTTAAGTTTTTGGAAATTATTGCATTTTTTTCACTTTATGTCCATTTTCTTACAGAATTTGCACTTATATAGGGTCTTTTCGTCGTGCAGAGAGGCCGCACATACAAATCTTTTCTTTTTGTCTTGTTCGTGGGTCGTATTTGTAACATACATAGCTGCCTCGCTATTTATTTCGAGCCATTCAGAAAAATCGATTATGTTGATAGGCTTTCCCGGCGGTCTAGTTTTCTTCGGCTCGATTATTTTTCGTCCCCATTCCATTTTCAGAGAAGAAGTCAGTTTGATCACTAGATCATTTGAAAGTTGGGGGTTCGACAGATATTCTTGACCTTTCAAACTTCTCAAAGTGACTGCCAGATTTTTTACTTTTATTGAAAAATCCAAGATATTCTCCAATTTGTCTTCTTTGATCGCAGGAATTTTGAGTGCTGACTCAATTAGATCCTGAATGATAAGCTCAGGTCTTCCTAACCTTTTCTCTGAAGTTTTTATGATTTCGTCCACTTGCGTGAAACTTAGAAGAGCATTCACGGACTCTTTGGCTGCACCCTTCAGACTTCTTTGCAAATGAATGATATTTTCACTTTTGGAGAATCCACAGATACGTGTCGAATCATTGAACTGAGTGATAAAATTCATCCATTCTCCTGGTTCCCCGGAAAAAAATGGAAGTTCTTTGCACATGGATTGACGGGCCATAAATTTGCTCAAATGCATGTGTTCATGGGTGGAATTTGTTGTTGGATGTTGAAAATTATCTACGGTATTGACCCAGTTTTGGACGAAAGATGATTTATTTGACACAACTGATTAACTATCATATTCTTCCAGGTCATATTTACTACTGGATGCACGACTAGATTGGTAATTTTCTTCTAACTCCGCTTTGCTTAATGCGGTTGGTTTCTTTCTCAATTACCTTTTTCTTTATCTCCATTTGAATGGTTTGGATTTCGGCCAATTTCTTTACTTGTTCTAACTCCAATTCTAATTGTTTTCTCCTAAAAGTTCAGGACAATTTGCTACTTTTAGTTCTATGTGAAGATGTTTTGTGAGTAGACACAATAGGATTGGACTCAGCTGGTTTCCTTTCAACAGAAATATGTGAAGATTTCTGATTGTTGGACTTTTCATTTAACAAATCAGTTGACAGATTTTTGTTACAGATGTCAGTCTTTCCTTCAAACTTTTCCAAGTTCTCACTTTCATCTTCAAACATGAATCGAGAAGGCAAATGACCTTTAGTTTTTCTGTCACTTCTCCTTATTCTTCGTTCAATTTCTGGTGATAACGACTTGGAGGACATCCTAGGGCTTTTCTTATACTCGAAGGACCACTATGTGTACGTTGCGCTCGGTTTTCGCTTTGACTTTAGTTTTGAAACCGTTTTTTTATTCGAAAATATCAGCAATGACAAGACAGACGTTTTACTTTCTTAATGACACTTCAAAAACTAACTTTCCGTACAGGACGATACAAAATATGAAAAATATAAACAGTATACAAGGTACTATAAACTTCACGTAGTAACAGTTATGAACAATCTTCATCAGGATTATGGGCATAAGTGTATTATTATAGTACGGCTGTAGAAAATGAAATAGAATAATATTGGGTATCGTAGGAACATACTGGAATAGTATATTCTGTATAAGGTTGGAAAAATATTCAAGTCGAAGGCGGCAAGCGTAAAGAATTACTAGCATCGAATTTGATGCATTTCAAAACCGAGTTAAAGACTATACTTTCTACACAACCCATTCAATAAATGAAATGAAAATATTTCAATAAGAATCCATGATTTTCTATCAGTCGGAGAGCTAGTGACGCACGTTTTATGAAGTGTTTTATGCACCTTGAAATTTATTGTAATAGTATCTACTGGATAGATCAGCAGGTGTACATGTGTTGGCTAGACCTACCTGGGAACACCGGTACTGCGCATAAGATAAAAAACATGGCACAAAAAAGGGTTTGATTCAGAGGCCAACAAACACTCATTGATGGTTAAGATAATTTGAAACACAGACACCTTTGAGGGGGTCATCCCCAAAGTATGCACCATATGGGAAACTTATTTATTAAGGGTTTTTCGACGAAAAGTTATTCTTGACAAAAGTTTGTCCATCCCCTAAAACTAAATATGCACCAACAAAATACAGTGAAACACAAGTAATGTACGAGGAGCCTTCAAATATTTGATTTTGAGACAAGAGTAAAGTAATCTTATTTTGAAAAATCTCGGGAAATGTTATTTAGAAAAGTTGTTCAGCATTAAAAAATACATCTAATTCTGAAGTCATGGCCATCTAAGTGAAGTTTTTTTACCCATTTTTTTTGGGGGAACTACGAAATAATATTTGCTAAAACGATAAATAGACAGCAACTTGTATACAATGGTTTATTTTAAAAGCCTGTAATATTACAAATTACACATCTATGGTGTTAACCACGGTCAATTTTTCTGAGGAGTAAAATAATTTTCAAATTTCTTGGTGCAAAGTTATTTTTATTTTTTGGTAACACCAAAAATTACTCAAAATTTTGTAGTTTTGTAACAAGAACTTAATATTCAATGATATCAGATCACAAAACATCAAAATAAAATAGGTATTTCGGAACAAACTCATTGATTTTCTGGAGATTTTCTTGCCCAAAATAATTGTTTGAAGTTGGCTTTGAAACCAAACGTATGTTTGACATTAAGTACGTGACATATTTGCTGAATATTTATAACGTAGTTAATGTTTATTTTGGTAAAGTTAATGCTTACAAAAGAAAAAAAAGTTGAGATTATATTGTTGTGTGGGGAAACTCCAAGCAGACAAGTTACAGACATTTTTAATGCCAGTCATCCTAATCGCAAGGTAAATCACACTACATTTACCCGTATTTTAAATAAATTTAAAGAAACAGGCAGTACTAATAACAAATTCAAAAAACCTCACTCAGCTGCAAAAGTATCTAGAGAAGTGGAAGTGTGTTTAAGTGTTATCGAAAATGGTAAGACATCAATTAAACAAATATCAAATCAAATATCTCTTGATGTACCTACCTATTACTACCGTACAAAAAATTTGAAGAAGAAATAAATTCAAATCTTTCAAATCAAAACTTATAAATACCCTAAAAGAAAGGGATTTTATTCCAAGATTTGAGTTTTACGCATGGTATCTGGGAGAATACGAAGAAAACGCACGGTTCCCAATAAATATTTTATGGACTGATGAAGCAACATTTACAACTAATGGAACCGTAAGTTCACAGAACTGTAGACGGTGGGCTTTAGAAAACCCTCATTTCACTATGGAGTGTAAGGACCATTACTCATTTGAGGTAAATGTGGACTGTTAAACAATACTGTAATTGGTCCCTTCTTCATTGATGGAAACCTTAATGCCAATCGATAATTGCAATTTTTTCAACAAGATTTATTACCAATTTTAAATCAAATGCCGCATAGACAAAGAGAAAGAATTTGGTATCAGTTAGATGGAGCTATTGTTCACTTTAGCGTTGCAATACGACAATTTTTAAATGAAACATTCAATGGAAAATGGATAGGACGTTACTCAGAGTATCCAATGCCAGCGCGCTCACCAGATTTAACCCCAATGGATTTCTTCTTATGGGGTTCATTGAAGAACGAAGTTCACAAACATCGTCCATTTAGGGATAGAGAACATTTAAAAAATGTGATTACTAATTGTGTCAGGGCCATTCAACCAGAGCACATTACGAATGCAGTCAAGGATTGTGTAAGAAGAACCGAACTGTGCATGTTGCGATATTGGCATCATACTGAGATGTAAAATACGTCTTTCGAAAACATGCTATTGTTTTTAAAGCAAATATAAGAATTATTTTGGACGTGAAAATCTCCAGAAAATCAGTGAGTTTGTTCCGAAATACCTATTTCAGTTTGATGTTTTGTGATTTGATATTATTGAATATTAAGTTCTTGTTACAAAACTGTATAATTTTGAGTAATTTTCGGTGTTAGAAAAAAATAAAAATAATGTTGCACCAAAAAATTTGAAAATTATTTTACTCCTAAGAAAAATTGTCCGTGGTTGTGTAATTTGTAATATCACAGGCTTTTAAAATAAACCGTCGTATACAGGATGCTGTCTATTTATAGTTTTAGCAAATTATTTTCTTCGTAGTTCCCATTAAAAAAATGGGTAAAAAAATTTAAACTCACTCAGATGGCCGTGACTTCAAAACTAAATGTATTTTTTAATGCTGAACAACTTTTCTAAATAACATTTCCCGAGATTTTTCAAAATAAGAGTACTTTACTCTTGTCTCAAAATCAAATAATTGAAGGCTCCTCGTACATTACGTGTGTTTTAATGTATTTTATTGGTGCATGTTTAGTTTTAGGGGATGTACAAACTTTTATCAGGAACAACTTTTTGTCGAAAAACCCTTAATAAATAAGTTTCCCATTTGGTGCATACTTTTTGGGGATGACACTGTATAAATTGACCATATTCCTCATGAGACAATACCAACTAACCCAAGATTATCAACTAAAAATAATGAAATTTACTAAATCCATACTTCAGTGAAAGTTTAAAATAATATTATTTAAGTTGATTTCATTTTTGGATAAAAACTAAGAGACCGTGGACAAAAACGTATCGGAATATCCAAAAACATCCGAAGAAAATGATATTTTGAATTACAAAGAGCTGTCTACAGAAATCACCTTCTTGGTTAACGCATGTATAAGGCAAATGAAACTGAAAATATTTTAATCAGTTATAGTGACAATGTTGTTATTATTAAAGCTCAAACGAAAGCTGATATCGATATTGTTATATACCCATTTATCCTAGATTTTTCTCTACAGTAAATTTTCTCTGAAACTCACAAAATACGCACAAGAAATATGCACCAAATAGAACATTCTTGATTTTTGCGGTATCCTTAAATATATATTATATTATATACATTATATTTTTAACTGTTGGTGGCAATGGATAGCTGGTATTGTCTCATGACAATATAGCGACGGTGAATATGGTTAATTTTGGGTGGCTACTGGTACAGCGCCGAAATATATGTGTATTTAGAGCGCAAAGTGATTGATTGCCGCTCGGCAAAGAGAGTTGCCGCGCGATACGAAGCGGAGTGCGTTTATCTTTGGAGAGCAGCAATGACACTTTGTGCTCGAAATTCAAACATGATTTTTTATATAAACGCCATCTTCGACATAAAAACGATCGACACTTCATTCAACATAGGCACATAATATTTTCTGTGAGAAAATTAACACTCAATAGTAATCCCAAATGTATGAGCTATCCAAATATCCAATAATATAAATCTCTAACAAAATGAAAAAAGAAAAACAGCTTGCTTAACGAAATATTAATAATCTTACCTAATGTAAAGATCAAACCACAGGCCTTCAGCTATAATTCAATTCAATTCAAATTCAAAAATATTTATTAAATTAAAGGACCCCGCAAACTCCTTATGGAATTTGAGTCCCAGTGGATTTTTTGAATTTTTGGTATGATGTAGTCTATGTAATTCTCAACCAATGTTACTATTGAGCCAACCCAAAAAAATTAACAGTTTTGCTGCTAGGGGGCGTTGAAATCACCCCTTGCGCAGTATAGACTATTTATGTTTGAACCTGGTAACAATATTTTCACTTGTTTCATTATTGGTAATGTTGCACAATATTGTGCTATTTTATAAAAAAATCTTACCCGCTCCCCTTTTCCCCCAATTCCTATTAAGAAACGAAAAAAAAATATTTTTCGAGTGCCTTTAAATGAATCGTCGAATGTTTAAATATGCCTAAATAAAGGGAAATAGCAATTTTTATGATTGTCCCCCTACCCCAAATGACACAAAACGAAAAAAATTTCGGTGGATTGTTCTGAATTGTTCTGATTGTTCTGAAATTGGATGAGAAACCCAAAAAGTGAATAGTTTTGTTGCTAGGGGGCGTTGAAATCACACTTTGCTCCAAATAGACTATTCATTATTATAGACGGAAAGAATAGCTCTACGTATTTTAGTTTAGATTATGCTGATCAATTGTGTAATCTTTTATGAATTGAAAATCTAAAACCTCCCCCTTACCCCCTACCCCTATTTTAAAACACAAAAAAATTAAATATCTACTACTTGTGAATGCTTTATCAAAATAAATGTTTTAATTAGCTCAAATGAAAGAAATCGTACAGTTGTTTAATTTCACCTTTCCCTCCCTTCAGAAAAATATTGGCTGACTTCTTAGTAGGGCGTAGTTCATGTTTTTTGAATATCAATTAATTAGGCGATTATCTTGAAAATAAATAAAAATTAGACATCAATAATTTGAATTTGAGGTAGTGCCTGAATTAATTTTTTTCTTGTTCTGAAATAGGGGTTGAGGGAAGCGAGAGGTTTTAGATTTTCAATTTATAAAAATTTACACAATTGTTCGGCATAAAATAAAACAAAAATACGTAGAGATATTGTTTTCGCCTATAATAATGAATAGTAGCGGGGATTAGCGCAGTGGTTAAGCGCTCGCCTGGTTACCAAGAGGTTGCAAGTTCGATTCCCAGACGGTGCGATCTTCTTTCATTTTCAGATGTGAAAGTCTGAATGATTGAGGCTCGTGTCGGCTGGGAATAATCCTCCACGATTCACTGTTGCGTTAAAAATTAACAGTGCTGCTCCTAAAGTGGCGTATGGAGTTAGTAACAAGGCCTATCCAGAACACATGGCCAAAGACCATAGCAGTCGATGCAAAATCACCAAGGAAAAAAATATAATGAATAGTCTATTCTGAGCAAGGTATGATTTCGACGCCCCTAGCATCAAAACTATTCATTTTTGGGGTTTGTCAACCGATTTATTTCTAATCAAAATAACTTCAACTGCATCATATCAAAAATTCAGAAAAATCCACCGAAATTTTTTCGTTTTGTGTAATTTGAGGGGTGGGGGATAATCATAATAACTGTTATTTCCCTTATTTAGGCATATTTAAACATTCGACGATACATTTGAAGGCACTCGAGAAATATTTTTTTGGCGTTTCGTAATAGGAGTTTGGGAAAAAAGGGGAGGGGCTAAGAATTTTTTTTTATAAAACAGCACAATATTGTGCAACATTAGCAACAATGAAACAAGTGAAAATATTTTTACCGGGTTCGAAAATAAATTGTCTAGCAGCAAAACTGTTCATTTTTTTGGGTGCAATGGTAACATTGGTTGAAAATTACATGGACTACATCATACCAAAAATTCAAAAAAATCCACCGGGACCCAAATTCCATAAGGAGTTTGCGGGGTCCTTTGTGTAAAACATATAACATCAACTAACAAACTAACAAAAGCTGTGGAGATGGATCATTTTTTTCAATAATTTCACTCTATAGCAAAGAAGATCTCACAAAATGACATTTTTGGGAAAAGTTGCGTTGAGATCTGAAAGCGTCAAAGGCTTCTTTGGTAAGCGGTTGTAGAAAAATAATTTTTTTAAAGCTAGGTGCCACACTCCTAAAAGTAAATTCAAAATATAATAAATGAACAACTCACAACAAAATTAACGAATAATTCGGTAGGAAGAAGGAAACAGTATAGCTAAATCAATAAAAATATAAACATTCTTGAAAAAACTATGATTCAACTATCATTAAATTCAACTATTATTTATCATAGGTCAAATCGCTTAAAAATGCAAAACTCTTGATTGAATCTAAATAACAAAATTTCAACTATATCATAAAAATGTTATTTTTTCTTTCACGTTGCTTTGAGAACCTTTCAATAACAGCATCGATATTTATTTCAATATCTCTGTGTACATTTAAAAAAGTCAATCTGATTAGTCTTTTCTGACCCATCGTAGACCTTAAACACGACTTCAGTCTCTTCGGTGTACAACTTTTCTGCTTCCAGTGCATCTCCTGAATGGTACTGTCCTCCAGTACCCCCCCTTATCGACGCTGGTGGGTTAACATTGAACAACAATATCCCAAAGTTTTTTTTTTCAATACGAAATGTTAACAGCGTCGCAATTACATATAGTAAAAAATAATAACAAAAAGCAGGGCACTTTTTCTGGGGTTTACTTATTCGCAAACAGAAAAGAAAATGTTGCTCAAAATAAAAAGTGAAGGCTGCGCGTAGACGTAAACGTTAGTGAGACCACCGATCACCAGCGTAGCTACGGTCTTTCTCTGCGCTCTCATTGGCTGTTAGTTACGTGTTCTTGTATAGCTGTACCAGCTTTACATTTTCAGTTGATATTTTGGAGTGGAATAAAAATAGTATGCTAACTTTCATTCATAAGTTATTTCTAAACTTATAATATCTTTAGATAGTAGAGTAGTGTAATAATAAAGGAAATATTTAATGAAAAAATTGAATTTATAGTTTCTTGGATTCAAAAAAAATAATAATGACTGCTTAGAGTTATCATACGTTATAGTTTTGAGATTAGGATTAAGATTTTTTTTGCATTTATTTTAATTTTTCCTATTATTTCCCCCCATTCTCCCAAATTCTGAATTAAGTTAAAAAACCGAAAAAATTCTGGTAATTCAGGAAATTATCCAAAGTATTCGACGATACTGATAAATACCTTTTTCCGGTTTCGAAAGTCAGCGCAGAAAAACGGGGTTTTCCCAGATCTTCTTAGAATGAACCAAGGGTGTGCATCTGACTATTTGAAGAAATTACGAACATTTATTTCATCATCTTGAAACAAACATTTTATCAATACTTGAAGAGTATTTGAAATAAATGAAAAGGCAAATTGCTGTCATCACCCTGATTTTGGGTTATTGGTATTGTCATAACCGAACTAAAAAAATGTTTCTGGCTCTTTCGGTCTCTCAAACGCCCAACAAGGCTTAGGTCCGGCAGTCTGCACTAGGAGACGGTCTTTTGGTTAGAATATCTTTGTATCAGGGATGTAAGACTTTCAAAATAATAAGCCCTGGATTGAATTAACAGATTTGATGAATAAAATGAAATAGTAAAAAGTATCCGACGAGGAATGTCAAAAATGTGTAAAGCAAATGAAATAACTCAATTCGTAAATGGAAATAAATCCTAATGTGGATTTCATCGAAAGAGTTCATGAATTCCGTAATTGCAAATAAGCGAACATATTATTAGCTTGTCAAATGAGATGGTCACCCTCTCATTAAGAAAATAAAAGCTTGAGCTACTGTTATGACGGTATATAAGCAGGCAACTCACCAACATGAAATTCTAATTTTGTTTATCCATCAGATCTCTCTCCCTCTTGGAATCAGAACTCGCAAAGTCGTTCTTGTTAGCCCTAAATATGCACTTCCAAAACCCACTTAGACGATACAACTTAATACCCGGTATTCTTACTAAAACTTTCATCTCATTGAACAGTCACACCCACAATTTAAATCGACACTATTATCTTTATCATTATCATTTCTGAACATACAAAACCATCCCAGATTTTATATAGAACAATTTACTGTGATACGATTAAAATCCCCCTTATTTATAATGAAATAATTACTGTTACTTATTATTAGTTTACCAAGAAAAATGCTCAAAACACATATTGAAATGAAAACAGTTACATGAATTTTAACAGAAAAAAAAATTGTTGGCCCCACAGAATATTACAGTCGTTTACCCCACCCCCTCGTGGGGGTGGTACCGAGACCAGACCCCGCTCCGGCCGTCTGAACTCGTTCCAACGCGTCACCGAATCCCTCAAATCCATGCCCATCAACTTCTTGAGTTAATTCCGATCTCAGCGTTGTTATTTCACAATCAGCAAACGGCATATTCGTTATTTTCTATACTAATTCGTGAATTTAAGAAGCGTTTCACAACAAAGTAGCCATTCATTATCATCAATATTTGATATTGTTTATAGTCTATATGAACTCCCACGATAGAAATCTGGACTGAAGCAAAATATATGATAAATTGAACACGAAATTAAAAACGATTTTCTTGATCTAAGGACCATCTTATACAGGGTATACCATAAATAAATAACAGTGCCCACTGTTACAATGAAACGTGCGTCACTAGCTCTTGGACTATACTGTATGCGCGATGGGTATTCGTAATTCACTGAGAGTTAAAGGCTTACCGAAAGTTTTGATAACTGAAATAGAACTTCTATGCCAATACAAGTGTTGGAATGGTAAATACATGCAAAATACATGAGACTTCAAATGTTTTGGAATATTTCTTCCACAACAACAGTTAGAATGTCAACTTTCTGATGGCAAAATTGACCATGGATTTGTTAAATTCTACAAAGATCGTAGATGAATATAATGTTATGATACAAGTACACAAGTGCGAGCATCTATGCACACGAAACGAATTTAAGGGCACGTCGCGAAGCGGAGTAACCTCTAACATTGCGAGTGCTTTAAAGGCACCTGTACACGTGTATCATACGCAATTTTTCAATATTCCCTCATCGTGACTTCGAAAAACATTGCTGGATATGAATTTTATATCACGATAATGTGCCTTAAATTTTATTACCGTAAAACGGGGTGAATAGAACCGGTGTGGTGAATAGGGTCTAAACTTTCCCGCTACAGAGAAATGTGCCTAGAAAATTTCCGATGAATAGTAATATAAATCTGGCAACGCTGTTTTCAAGTCGAGCGTCTGGTCGAACTGTACATAATAGTTCAAATTGCTTGATCAACGTGTACTATGGTTCCGTGAGACCTAACCTCGACGCAAATTTTTGCTGCGAGAACGTATGCTTGGAAACTTCGTTTACACAAAATAAACCACCGTCGATTACAGTCAGGTAACAACATATTTTGAATCATCCAACATTATTATAATTTATGTCAAGAGTGACTCGATTAATCTAGATTACTTTTTTTCAAAAAAAAAACAATTGCTTTAAAATTACCGGTGTTCTGAAAAGTGGGGGTGAATAGGGTCGACATGCCGAGGACGTACAAACCAGACCCACATGGGAAACGCCATAAAAAGTATAATGTGCAAGTAATCAATCAGGCGAGAGATGTTGTCATTGCTGGAAGGATGTCTATTCGAGAAGCATCGAGACATTATAATATTTCGTATAGTGTTCTACAGAGGCGTATCAAAAATAATAATCCCAAGAAACAGGGTGGTCAGACCACGTTATCATCCGCAGAATAGGCTACACTGGTTGATAAAATAAGACTTTGTGCAGAATGGGGCTATCCACTGGATCTGTATATTTGTCAGGTCCAAACAAACCAAAAATTTCTGCGACTTTATTTACACCTTTCCTGATGTTCCAGATGTGGACACTTTCCACTTCGAGAAAGTGGTTGGGAAACTTTCTCCGCCAGAAAATTACCTCAGAGGCCTCCTCAAATTCACCCTGAATGCCAAAGATTTGGAACAATAGTTTTTTTTTATTTATTCATTATCCACAGAATATACGAGTTTGAGTTACCTATTTTTATATATTTATATAATACTTTTTATGTATAAATGAAGTTTATTATTTCATAATTGCCTTTTTATTTATTAAAACTTTCTTTCTTGACCCGTTCCACCTACAAGTCGGTTGACAGCGTTTTTAACGCATTTCAAGCCTATGATCTACTTGACCCCACCTATGAGGTGAGTCGGATCAGCGCATATAAATAAATATAACGATTCCAAATTTCAACAGAAGTGTGAATTGATATGTGAACTCCAACCTACAAGTTAAGACTCATATTTTGACATTAAAACCATTTTTTTACCTCTTACCAGAAAAAAGTAACAGCTGTATAAAGTTGAAAATTGACCTTATTCACCCCGTTTTACGGTACATACAATTAAGTAGGCATTGGACATCTGAAGTGACGTATAGTTGATATGGAGGCTTATTTGAAATTCCATTCCAAATATTGAATTGTCCGTCTTCTCCCAAACAAATTGAAATATCTTATAAAATTGTGGAATCAACTCTTCGAGAAATATCTAACGTTTGTGATCAGCAGCAACATGGAACATCTTCGGGAATTTATGTTGGAAGTAATTGTTCAAACTTTTCTATCAATTATTTTTCCAAAAAATGAAATTGTTCCATGATGAGTAATCAATTAACAATTGACTCTGTTTAAAATAAATTCTTCAAAAAGTAATATTTCATGTTCATTTTGTGAATTATTTTGGCAGTGAAAAGAAGTCTTTTTTTAACGGTGAAAAAAAGACTGTTTTTTTGCAAACGTCAAAAATGACAAGGTTCGCGTATTGACAACAATATGCAAAGTGATCCTTTTTTTCATTTTCCTTTGTTACCATCACATCGTGCGCGAAGAAGTGTGCGAAATACTTACTTCGCACACTGCATGTAAACTTTATGGGATTTTTATATTTTAACTTTGTTCCACAAACGCAAAAATTCAATAGTTTATTGTCAACAAATGCCATTTCATTTCCATATGAAGTTACAGTAATTACTTGATTTGGAAAAACATTTTAAGCCAGTTCAACACTATTTTTTGTATTAAGCTAATCATTATACTTATTTTCGAACAATATTTTTTGACGATAGTACAAAAAATTTTGTTTGCAACTCGTGCGCGAAATACTTTGGTGATCTCGAATATTCTTTTTTTGAAAAAGAAAAAATCAGTTCTTGATCACCAAAGTAGCATTTCGCGCACTAGATATAAAAATAACAATTTTTCACGGTATATTATATATATATAATAGATAAAAATATAAGTAGAAAAGTTATTGGGTATAACCCTCAAAATGTTGTGCAACCGTAGACACGTGTTTTGAGGGTTATACCCAATAACTTTTCTACTTATATTTTCATATATTGCCCCTCGCTAAATCCATCCTTCTTTATAATATATAAAAGTATATTATATTTAAAAGTATATTATAAAATACTCGTAATGATGTGATTTCATTCGACACAAAACGGCGTAATATAAATGCGGCTTGAGAATAAGCAACTTTATATTTGTCACCCGCTATCGAGTGGATTACTCCAGATTCGGAGTACTGCATAATGGTATGCAAGAGTTGATTTCAGGAATATATCCTTCAACAACCTAGCACTCTCAACACTCCAAAGAATATACATAAAAGTTAAGACGACTAAAATGTAAGCTCTCTTTTACTTCCTTCCGAAGTTTCGGAACTTCAAAGTGATGCAGATCTCATTCAGGGCGTCGCATCATTTGAATTCATGTGTGTTTTCTTGGAAAATCAGTGCTCTATTTCGGAGAGCTTTATGTAAATATTGAATTCCGAGATATGTCGTCCTTTCTAATAAAGGAATATATCCTGAAATAGTGTGTTAATAGCACAAAAGGAATTTGACTTGCAAAACAATCAGTATGATAGTTTCTCTTGATATATCCTCATGGCAATACGAGCAGCAGGTAATCATGAACTTTCTCAGCCCCCTCTTCCCTACACCCTGATAATGACATCTAAATTGATAATGGCCGAAACTTGTTGGAGGTTTTGTGAGATAATAATAATAATGACTGTAGAGTAGTTTTTGGGATTTAGGTCTCAGATTAAAGAAAACGATATTTCTTAAAAGCCCACGTTTCGTCAATTTATTTTGACATCTTCAGGGCACTGTAAGATAAATGGGAATGTTACAATTTTATAAACAGTAACAGAAAAAAAACAATTATTAATATAATGATATAAAGTAATTTTTTCTCTTTTAGGACATTACTATTATTATTCCAGAAACAACAACTGAACATTGTTAAGGTGACGGATAATCAATAAACTTGTTTATAAAGAAAATAGTACTTCTACTTACATAAGAGGAGTTTTCCGTGTTAAAAAATAATAAGGCTGTCCACCATGATAGTTGGTTTGTGTCTTGACAGATATACATATAACACTCAGCTTAAAACAACAACCACAACTATGAAACACGTTAAAATTTAAATAAAATAATGAAAAACTGATGTGCACTTTAAATGGAACTGATGAAATGCCAGGATTGTACGTTTGAAAAAGTAGGGAAATAAAAACAATACATATTATTTATAAAGAGCGTGTCAGTTTTTGTTCTTTATTCTTGCTATGAGATTGAAATACGCGCTATTCAAGTTTTCCAGATCTTTTCTGTAGTTAAATGTATCGTGCTTCATTATGTTGACCATTTCCGAAAAATTTCTTTTGAACAAGGAAGACTCATATCCTAATATTTTTGTATTTGTAAACTCAAATTAATGTTCGGTTGATATACAATGTTCAACCAATGATGTGGGGTTTCTTAATGTCAATTTATTTTTCATGTCCATCCCATGTTCTTTGAGGCGTGTTTTTAGGTAGGTATCTTATCTTATGAAAAATAAATTGGCATTAAGAAACCCCACATCATTGGTTGAACATTGTATATCAACCGAACATAAACTTGAGTTTACAAACACAAAAATACTAGGATATGAGTCTTCCTTGTTCAAAAGAAATTTTTCGGAAATGGTCAACTTAATGAAGCACGATTCAGTTAAGTACAGAAAAGATCTGGAAAACTTGAATAGCGCGTATTTCAATCTGATAGCAAGAATAAAGAACAAAAACTGGCACGCTCTGTATAAATAATATGTATTTTTTTTATTTCCCTACTTTTTCAAACGTACAATCCTGGCATTTCATCAGTTCCATTTCGAATGCACATCAGTTTTTCATTATTTTATTTAAATTTTAACGTGTTTCATAGTTCTGGTTGTTGTTTTAAGCTGAGTTTCATATGTATATCTGTCAAGACACGAACCAACTATCATGGTGGACAACCTTATTATTTTTTAACACGGAAAACTCCTCTTATGTAAGTAGAAATACTATTTTCTTTATAAACAAGTTTATTGATTAACCGTCACCTTAAGAATGTTCAGTTGTTGTTTCTGGAATAATAATAGTAATGACCAAAAAGAGAAGAAATTACTTTATATAATTATATTGATTGTTTTTTTTTCTGTTACTGTTTATAAAATTGTAACATTCCCATTTATCTTACAGTGCCATGAAGATGTCAAGATAAATTGACGAAACGTGGGCTTTTAAGAAATGTCGTTTTCTTTAATCTGAGACCTAAATCCCAAAAACTACTCTACAGTCATCATCAGAAAGGTCGTGAATAAATTGCAATTTAATATTAATAATGTTTATTTGTACACTATAGAAAAATAATTACATAAATGATCGGACAAATAAACAAAAAGAAACCACAAAGCCTAATTGGCTGTCTGTGGATAATGTATACAATAAAAAGTTATTTATACAATTATAATACTATGTTGAAACATATCAAGAATGTTCAGCACAAATTCGCAAAATCGCAAAGCCGAGAAGCAGTCTGCGTTGGATTTTTGCGAACTATGCGGAACACCATTCAAGAATTGGCAAAAAATTCGGTGTAGTACATTATGCTTTTCTCAACTAACAGTAAGTGCATGCCTATCAGTAACAAATTAACAAAGTTTGGAGGCTGTCCACTAAAAAATTGTTACTAGTACGGATTCCACTTAGTCTAATATGAACATCAAATTCCAATTTTCAATTTCAATACCAATAAAGACGCAATGAATAAACATAAGCAGATGGTCAAATATGAAATTTGAAGTGCTACTCTATAAGTTCAGTTGATTCTCTATTACATGGTGTATTTTTCTTCTATCTTCTATCAAAATAAATTGCTTAAGCTTAGATTTGAATAAATTATAATTAACTACACTTTTCAAGTGTTGGGAAAGGTAGTTGAATACTCTAGGGGTGAGAAAGGTATAACATTTTTGACCAACAGTTTTATTTGAAGTTGAAAGAACACATATTTCATTGGTTTTATTTCTGGTCTCATGAAAATGGAAAACAAGCAAGAACTTGTTCTTGTTTTTTTGACAAAACAATGCTATTTTATAAAAATAAATATGACGTGGGTCAAGTATTCTGCTTTCTTCATAGAGAGCATCACTTGAAAAGTTACGGTCCTTTTTCAAAATAATTTTCAGATTTTTTTGCAGTATATATTAATCCTTTCCAGATTTGATGAAGCGAGTCCTCCCCATCCTAATATCCCATAACTTATCCTAGAGTCAAAAAGGGCAAAATAGACCATTTTCAATTGCGGTACTTTCATTACTTTAGTAAGACATTTGAATTTATATATCATTGTCCGAAGCGTATTACTGACTTGTTCAATGTGAATATTCCATCTCAAGTGGCGAGTGACACCTAAATATTTCATTTTATCTGTCAGTTCAATTTCAATGATTTGGTTGTCATATGGAATATCTAGTGTATCGAAGTCAAGTAGTCCATTATCGTAGCTTGAGAGTGGAATTGCCATGTTTATTTTAAACTGATTGTCAACAACTTGTGATTAAACCAGTCTATGAATTTAGTGAAATCATTCTCTTGGAATATTCACAAAACAACTCTCTCATAGAACCAACGTTGGAATTCTCATGAAAAGAAAACAAATTTTACGTTTTGAAAATACAATACAAGTACACATCATCAGTATAATTTTTTTGAGAGAAACTATCGAAAAAATACCAAGTTTTACTCCATAGAAATGAACATATTTACGATTTTGTATGCCATTGTGCTCAAACGGACAGAAAATAGTAACGTGGTAACTGAAAAAGAGTGACGATACCTTTTCAAGTTACCGGCTGATTATGCGCGTACACCTAGTGACCGAAGATCTACGAATTTCCAGGTGCATCGCTATAATGTTCTTCAAGAAATTTGGTCAACTCCAAACACCACGGAGACAGAATACAGAAGTTCGAGGGGTGCTACAGTTGAAGAAGGGCCAGAGATGAAACATCTACTACCTGGTTACCAAGAAGCATTTCATAAATAAATCGTCGTATGAAGATGTCTGGAAGAGCCTCGCTAGGCTAGAAGATACGATGGTTTATAGACCAGAATCTTGTAGATCTGGCAATCTGAAAGTTAACCTGTGGTACTGATGGACTGGATTGAAGGCTATAAGAAGTAAGTTGGAGACGATATTCAGATTCAGCAGCGTGTTATGAGGTTACATCTTCCACAATCGAATGCAAACACTGTGGAGTGGTACTTCCATCAAACCTCGCGGTGCAGATATGGGGAATTTTGCCGGTATCGACATACTCCAAGACATTTCGTGACGAAATGTGTTTAGGAAGAGGCAATGTTTACGAACTTGGAGCCGGACCTGACCCACAAATCCTTCGAAAGAGGTTAGATCACCGCTGCATTTCCAGAAACCAGGGATTCTAATAGATTCGAGATGCCCGTGATCACGAAGAGGGTATAACAATACTGACTAGGGCAGACCTTTCTTTATAACGGCCCGCTGATACATGAATACGACGCGGTAGTTAGTGGTTAATTACTGGTGGTTAGATAGAAGACAATACACAGTCAACTTGAATGTTAAAAGAGTTGCATAAACCATTGATTAAGAATCGTTTGTAAATATGAATTAGAGTAATTCTACCAGTACCAATAAATTAGATTGAAACTTTAATGGTATCTCAAATACAGGATATTCGGCCAGTTTTGAGTCTGGCGGCGAAAGAATGAACAAATTGAGCTCGTCTGTATTTGTTCGCACTGAATTCTGTCAAGTTGCTGGAACTCCACTTCAGCATTTTTTGCATTTACGGTATCTACCTGCGCCCGTTGGGAGCAGGAGCTTTGGAAGGAAAACTAGCCTGGGGCGTTTTTTCTTCCGCAAAACAGTGAACGGAACAGAAGATCAACCTCAACAAAAATTGTATGGAATCGGGATAGGTCACAAATATAGATGAGAATTGATACATAAAATAAACAAAAAATAAATGAAAAGTGAAAAATATTGGTTGCACAATGAGAATCATGAAATACTTCATGGAAATATATACCTATATACACACCTTTACATATTCCGAAAATGCAGACAGTTATTCGCTGCCCTGTAGCTTTTTAATTTCAAGGAAAAAGTCATCCCTGCCAAAAATTTCTCCTGGAGGCTGATAAAAAAATTTTTAGAGAATTTATCAGATCCAAGTTGGATAGTGAAACCGCAAATCCGCAAATCCACATTCGATATTCATCAGTATTTAGAAGACATTACAGATACATATTCCTTTGATTTCCAATGTGTTCTTAGACATATCTGTTATCCGTTTCTATCAGCGATTACTGGGATGGATGCTACATGTTTCTATGAGACCTCATTTTGAAAATGAATGAGAACGTATGAGATTTGATCGCAGTAACTTGATTATTTAAATAAAAATCATTGATATTCTGCGAGGTCTGCCAGATTGTTCCTGGCACGTTCCATATGAAGACTGAATTCAAGATGTATAGAAACCATGGTGTTATTAATGATTCGCTTTTGTTTCAACAAACTTGTTGAGACTGTAATTGCACTGATACCGTTGGCTTCATTCGTCGATGGATGGCGTATAAGTCGAAAATAGCCGAGTTTCCAACATTCCGAAGTCATAATTGTTTGATTGGAATATGAATGTTTACAAATTATGGTTAACTGTCATACATTGTTTCACACGATAAATACTAATATTGTGTGTTTTTTCAGTTTCCATTCAATTCTATAGTTTGCGATGTATTTATTCGTTGGGTAATTTTTGTTTGTTCATTCTTGTGTTTACTACTGTTTTTCTGTAATTAGTTATGAGTGGACAAAACGATAAAATAGTGTATAAAATAGTCAGCTGAAACACTAAAAATGTTAGTAAAAAACAATTTAATTAGTTGATATGTTGGACTAGTGGTAGGCAGTACTGTTTTTTCAAAAATTAACTTACTACTTCTTGCCCCAATTTTATTTTATTTTTGATAGAATTAGGTGTTGTCTTCTTAGAAAACAGTTTATTTTTCACCATCTACTTTTTTTGCAAGATTTTCCAAACAAACTACCGCTGAACTGCTACTTGTATTGAAGATTTCTTGATGGGAATCTCATATAATGAAACAGGAATAACCGGCTGTCCACCAAAGTCCTTCCGTTAAAAAATTATTCATATTATTCTATACATACCTATAGCTCCGAAATTTTTGTATGTGCTATATGTTAAAAACTATTAAAAAACTGCCTAAATACCGAAACTATTTCAATTTCACTCGAAGAACGTTTCGCCAACAAAGTTAGCATCATCAAGAGCTGTAATAAGCGTTAAACATCTCTGAAATTGTATTCACACCAAAGATTTGAAACACCCTTAGACAGTTTCACGATTAAACGGAATACGGGAGAGAATAAATAAGCTCGGACAAGGGAAATCCGATAATATTTCATGTCTTTGCTTCTAGCCCTATCATTTGAAGAGTTGAAGACAATCACTGATGAAATATTCCTAGGATATTGACATATTGCTTATATTATGAATTACAAAAGTAAAGTATGAAACTCTTTCAGCTCGGAATCCACATACTTGACACTATGAAGTAGGCAACACAGTTAGCTTACCTCGGGTTCATTGCAGGACAATTATGAATTTCACTGTTTTCATTCCACTTATGTTCTGTTTTCTGTGAGAACTACAGTAAATTGGTACACGTTTTAGTCTGAATGTAAAGAAACATAATAATTTTGAGCTTGTTGGAAGTTTGCTGCATGTTATCGAAAAACTGGAAGTTCAACCAACACGAACATCAAGAAACTTGATCTAGAGATGCAATGGAGAGAAAGACATGTAATAATAAAACAAATTTCATATACCAAATATTTCAAACATGAATAATTTTGAGTAAGGTTATTCTGGACTTTCATTGTCTAAAAAAGAACAAAGAAAAATTCAGTTCTCTGCAATTTTTAATCACGACATTTCAACTGTTAAAATCTACAGTCGTTATCAAGTGTATACTATAAGAGGTATCCTTAAAATTGTCGCATTAGGTATACACTTGATAACGACTGTAGATTTCAACAGTTGAAACGTCGTGATTAAAAATTGCAGAGAATTGAATTTTTCTTTGTTCTTTTTTAGACAATGAAAGTCCAGAATAACCTTACTCAAAGTGAAACATTGTCAACCACTTTCAAACAAACGATGAATAATTTTACTTTTCATATCAAATTATAACACAATTGTCGGTGATTTTTCTGTGCAGTTATCTTGTCTACTTATCTTCCATGCCATTGCAGAAACACTCTGTCCTTATTTTGTGCACAGCTATGCCTCAAAGAAAATCAGAAAAGTTATATTATTTTTCTGCATATTTGAAGATAATCTAATTTCTGTGAATTTTTTACATTTGAAATGTTAATTATTTAACTCTGTAATGAAAACTTTGTTCCAAAGCCAAATTTTCATGAGAAACATTATCGAAACTACTTTTCATGATACCATTAATTTGAAAAAATCAATTAATTAATCCAATCTGATACCTACTGGAGATGGTACTGGATGCATTCATCACTATTTATCTTAAAAATTCCTGACCAAAGCTGAAGTGGTTTTTCGATTTAAATGGGAGAACTATCATTCACTGACAAGTGGCAAGAACATGAAACCTGTACGTAGGGTTCCCCCATTCAAATCGCAAAAATAAAATTTCAGCTATGGTATGGACTTGTCAATGAATATACCTATTGTGTAAGTTAAAGCAGAAGACTGGATTAATTGACCCATTTTTCATTATCGAAACTTTGTTCTTTAGGAGTACTTTGTGCGAAATTTAATTAATGAAGTTTGATATTTATAGTATAAAAAGCAGAGCTGGATAGAGTCGTGCGGTAAAATATACCATTGGAACATTTGTCTCTTCAAGATATTTTTTTCACCAGAGCATAGTGGCCATTTGCCGAGGAATGGAGCGCTGACTGCTTTATTAGCTTACAAGAAATCATCCTAAATTCTATCATAACAATACCATGATTAACTGAGAGACTTAATAATGTAAAAGTCAGAATATACTTTATTGTCAGAAGTTTCACTATATTATAGAGAAAGCTTCATTAACTAGATAATAAAATTTTAATATTTATTTATACAACAAGTACAAAAAGTAAGTGTTTATTGCTCTCGACGTGAAATTGTCCGACGAGACCGTCAGGCCGAGTTAAACAACACGTCGAGTGCAATAACAATAAACTAAAAACTGTTTCATTTAGGCGGTACTAAAATGTAGCTGCTAAAAGTAATATAATAATATTCAAAGAAACAAATATAAACGTAATACAATCTCATAGAAAATGTGCTAAATATGGCGTTTATTTGACTTTCATGTTTTTCATGACAGAACGCTGTAGCAGAATGATACGAGTCAAAGTCAAAATATACTTTAATGTCAGAAGTTTCTTTAACTTATCGACAAACCTTTCAAGTATAGATAAAAATGTAAATTGAAATTATGTATTATATAATTAAATCAGATCAATTGTGAGCTGTTTTACATCCAGACCTTTTTCAGTGCGACTTAAAATAATACGAATATTTATTGAAAGATTTATTTCGTGTAGAGAAAATTCGATTCTTGACATGTTTTTTTTGGGTATTTTAACCTGAAATGAAAAAATGTGAATTAAAAAAAATCTATACAAGTGTAGAAGGGCAAATTTTATTTATTTATTCATTATTTTTATTTAATCAATAAATATGTAAGTTACTGTGTTTACAAGAATGGTCTGGAAAACATTATTGGAATTTGTCAGTAACTTTAGCGTATTCTTAATTTGACCATCTGATAAAAAAGATTTAAAATAACTAAAAAACACTTCTTTTGTAAGAAACGTTGACGTTTCGAAGACAATATTTGCCCACGTTATCAAAACATGCTAAAAACTATTTTTTTCAAATTTTGTAAAAAATAAGACCTTTCTCTGATATAGTCTCCGAAACGTCAACGTTTTTGAAAAACGGAAGTATTTTTCATTTATTTTGAACTTATTTTGTCAGATAGGCAATTTCAGAATGGGCCAAGTTACTGAAAAAATAAAATGATGTTTTCAAATCAACAGTCTAGTGAACGCATCAAGTTATTGGGGCAAATTGATTCATTTGCACACTTGTATAGATTTATTTCCATTCAATTTTCAAAATGTGGAAGTTTAAAATAACCAAAAAAAATTGTCAAGAAACAGTAATTTGACTTCCACAATTTTAATAATAGAAAAATGTTACATTTCTTGTGGTTATAAAGTTGATTGATTGATTGATTGAGGAAGACCCATCGCGTACAGTCTTCTAAAAATTGGTGGTGGATACATTTTTCGATTTTGTTCCCAAGGCTTTTTCCTGTGATCCATTGGCGCCTGTAAGCATAACCCATGGCTGAGAGTGGCAAAGGCATGGATGTATGCTTGATGAGTCCACAAAGAATATTTTACAAGAAACTATGTTGAGGTTGGTCAAGAGATCTTGTTGACTTAAATCAACCATTTTCTTCTTCTAGTTCTTCAGTAGGTAATGGCAACACAAACCTAAAAAAATAAAATATATTTTGTTATAAATGTCATAACAATATTTCCGAATATATGAGAATATATACATTAGAATTAGATTCTTAAAAAAAAATTATGATATAATGAAATGGGTTAGGTTACAATGCCTCACAAATTATATTGCTGTTCTGCTGAAACTTTGGAAGAATTCCAAATATAAACTGTTATTTGGTAAACTCAATATCATATATAACATTTACAGATGTACATAGACAAACTGTTGGATCTTAATCCTTGAATCAGTTAATTTTATTAAGAATTGATTATTAATCACTTAGTAGATGTTAAAAATAAAGATAGAATTTGATGTAGGAAGAAAAAGTTTTTATTAAAATTTGAGACAGTTCAGCATAGAACTGAACACAGATGAAGTAAAAAATTCTAGTCATAAGCTGTTTCTGAACAAGCTGATTAACTTCTAGGAATGGCAATACTTTTGCGCAGTACAGTACCCTAATGAAGATTGTACGTAAAAAATATATAGCTATATATTTTGTCAAGTATCTCAGTGTAATTTTAGTTTGCGTTCAACTTGTCCTCAAATATATGTCAACTAACTATTCAAAACAACTAGAAAAACAAAGCACAGCAAAAATGTATTTATGAAGCTAAGTTTACAAGCAGAACACATAATGGTGGATTTATAAACTCAACTAAACCAAGAATTTAAAATTATCAACTAGGAATGAACAATTAGCAACTAAGAAGGTGTTTATAAACGTCAACTAAGAAATTAGGAATTATGTCTTGTGGGAAAGAAGGTTACAGCTATAAGAAAAGCAATCATGGTCAACATTTCTTCATGATCCATTGGTTTGTTATTGCAAGAAATTATGTAAACAAATCACTGCAAAATATAAACAAATTTATATTCAAACATTACTCCGCCGATTTTGCACATGCCTGCTTCCAGTTTCAACTAAGATAATTAATTCTTAGTTGAAAAGATAAAAGATAACCATCTTCTTAGTTGCTAATTCTCAATTTAATTGACAGTTGAAAGTATATAAATTACTGAGAGGGTTTCCGTGTATTCATCTTTCTTAATTCTAAGTTGTTAATTCAATTCTTAGTTTAGTTGAGTTTATAAATCCACCATAATTGGCAACTAATATGGAGGTTTTCGACTTTTCGAATTTTTATGTGACAATATTCAACAAAGTCAGAGCGCAGGTGGGACTACAAGATACTACAAACCTTCGAAGTTTCTTAAAATTGTTTCTCTCTGATTTATTCTATTCTGCAATGTCTAGTTTCTATATGGGATACTACAAATAATGACTTTTTAAATCATTGGAAGAAACTACAAGATGAGTCAATAAAAGGTATTTATAAAGGCGCATTTAGTCAACATCTTTATAAAATGGTGCTTAAATATATGTTAAAAGCGAAAGTTGAATCTTTCATATCAAATGGCACCATTTATACAACAACATTAATTTTATGATAAAAACATGTTACCTTGAAAATCCCAATTTTAAGAATCTTACGTTTACGATAAAAATATTGTCCATAATTCGCGTGTACTTACCTAAAGTTTCAAGTCATAAAATGTACCTGACATTCTTAAATTTATGCCTAAATCTAAAATTTGTGTAATATTATAGGTCTCATAAAAAATTGTGTTTACGGTTATGTTCATGTCAGTGCTTGTGCTAAAGTTACGTTTATGTTGACTAAATGCACCTCAAATTGAATTATCTGGAACAAGCAATCAATTTATACAAAAATTTGCTCGATCTGAACTCTTTTTATGAGCTGAAAATTTGTTTCATCCACTTAATTAGAAAACAGTGAAAACCTCGAATTTAGTTTTTATTGAAGTGAACAGTATTCACAACCAACTTCATAAACAACAAAATTGTTAACTGCTAACAATTTCAGATCATATCTTGGATTTTTTTTTATCGCAATATTATAGTAAATTTCTATTCAATATCTGATGAAATTACCACTTGTTAATGAAATAAAAACAAATCGATTTCTGTGACGAATTTGACCACTTAACTTTAAAATATTTTCGTTAGGGGCAAATTTGTTCTTCCATCAACCAGGTGAACCTTTACAAGCAACCTTCAGAAGTCTTCGACACACTTCTGAGAGAAAGGAAAGATGAAGCCCTTACCTTTTAACGTGTGATACCATGCACGAGACCGGTGACTGTGCTGAGACCTGAACCCACTCCTTTATGGTTGAGAAGCAAACACTCTACCACCGCAGTCCTAAAACAGATAATTGCCAAATTTTTTATATGTATAAGATAATATACTACATTGTATTTTGAAGTCGACCAATTGCCTTCAGTTTTGATTTTCAGGGATATTTTCTTGATTGATATTTATTGATTACATATATTTATTTATGTCACTTTGAGTTTTGCGTTTTTTTAAAACTTTCAAAAATTTAAAAATAAATTTTGAGAATGTAATAGAGCATGTCATTACATTCTCAAAATTTGTAATTACAAAATTTATCAGAGTTTTACTTGTAGCAGTATACTTAATTTGTTCAGTAGTAATTTGACCTTTCCATATCCAGAGATATTAACAAAAAACTTACGTTTATAAAAACTATCAGTTAACAAGTAATAATAATAATGTTTATTGAACAAAGTTCACAAGAAAATGTTTCCTTTGTTTAAGATAAACGCTGGAAAAAATTCGCAAGTGTCTACCACTCACAAAGGAGAAGTCTATATTGAAATCTCCCAATATCAACAAACATTAATTTTTAGAAGACATTTCATCACAGAGTTTCTCAAAAATATAGCATGGCTTGCATTTGGGAAATGAAACGATACACGGAGATTGATTTTGAAATAATTACAAATGACTTTGATCATTACGCCCCAGTAGTTAATTTCATTTACAATTTTTTTAGTTTTCTCTACTTTCAAGTCCTTACGAACATACAACATAAGCTAGTGACGATATGAGCGAGTGCGAACAAAAGCCTATGTACGCACTAGCCTGGTTTCTACTCTATAAGTTATCTAATATACCTATAGAAGGACAAAGCTTAGGAATTCATTGTCTCCTAATTACTTCAACCTCCAAATGTTGAAAATGGTATGATAATGTTCTTTTTCGAGCAAGAACAATAGTTCTTTGTTATGTGTAATTACTTTGACCTCGAATATACTCTCTTCTGAATTTTATACTTCCTACTACCTCCTGGTGTTTCTGATTCTCTCCTACAAATATTCTATACAGTTAGTCATTTTGGGAAGACATTAAAGAAAAATTTTCTAATCAAATTGCTGAAGCAGTGTGAATAAAACTGTTTTATCTTTGTTAAAGATAGGTATTTAAGGTGTTTTCTACTAGAATAACTAAATATATGACATCACTATTGTTTATTGCACTATAAATTATATAAAATCAATAAGGGTGGATTTAGTCAACTTAAGCATAAGCATTATCATAAACATAACGGCAACATCAAAGGTTTTTAGCATAAACTGAACATTGTTGTATAAACGGTGCCATTTGATTTACCAGATTCAACTTTTGCTTTTAACATAAATTTAAGCACAATTTTAAAATGATGTTGACTAAATGCACCTTAAGCTAGTATTGAAGCTGATTTTGGTAATAAGGAAACTACTCACCTTTGAAAGCATTGATTTGCGAAATCTCGATTTAAATGCTGCACATGACCTGAACACTACATATCACATATTAAATTAGTTAATTTGAAATTTCTATTCTGATTTTTGCTGTTCTAACTTGAACAAGCTCGTTAAATACGTGTTAATGAATATCACAACAAATAAAATTCAATGTTAAAAATGAAAAATGTCATAACATGACACTTGTCCAAGCGTCATCATGAATATGTAATTTTGCCGCCATCTGTGTGCTAAAGAGGTGAAACGGTATCAACGGAGTAAAAATATCACGAATCAAGTAGGCCGTACCTTAACACTTTTGTATGTCGGTTTCACAGCTATAAGAGATCACACCAGATTTTCTATGTATCTTGACTGAATTCCAATGGATTTTATAATATTAGAGGAACTTATGGCTTATGCACATAAAGAATAAAGTTATTTTCAAATTAGCAGAAATATGTAAATTACACATTCATTTCTAACAGAAACGAAAAGGTGGTAGATCGGGTAGATCTGTGGAGCCAGTTTTAACACCATCTGTTCCTCGTCTTCATTATCACAACTCTCGTCCTACCGTGGTTGGTATTTACTTACTCTGATCCCGCTCTATGAAACGTGGTCTAGGCTGCACCATCTTCCGAGTAGAGGAAGAAGCTCTCCGAGTAGCCGGTTAGAGATTCATTCATTTCATACATTCAGACGTTGTATGAGGATTACCCCTCATACAACGATTCAGACATTCAGAGCTCAGGACTCACGACTTGTGAAAGAACCATGCAGTTCATTCAAAAAGAAACGAAAACTTTTTATCAGCGAATACATTTGACATACGAGGGATATAATAAGTAATAACCTAGAGTACTTAAAGAGGAACATTCTCAATTGAAAATTGAATCAATACATGACTCCTCTGGAAATGTAAGAAACCCTACGATAAAATTAAAGTTACTTTTATGTAATATCTAACAGAAAACAACTACTTCCCCTGCTAAAGCCACGCTGGACATTGAACTACATCTGATAGATATTGAGAAAGACCCTATATAACTTGCGAGGAGAGGGGTACACAGGGCATACCGAAATCGCTGTGGTAGCGGAGAAAGAAATCCCACTATCCGCTATCAAAGTGATACAGGCAGAGGATAAAATTAGGTGGAAAAAGACGATCTCGCTAGAGATCCCAGACAGGAGAGAGTGGGAAGAGGAAAGGTTGATTCAATTTTCAATTGAGAATGTTTCTCTTTAAAACATGAATCCCTTCCAAGAGAGGTTATCTTGAACGATGGGAAATAGCGACTGAATTCCAACTTTCAGTCGCAGATGATTCCACAACTGACTTTATGAACATCCTGTTCATATTTTCAATGAAATCAACCTAGGGTACATTATGATTCTTCTGATATGTTTTGAAAATCTGGAGTAATATGATAATAATAATCTATTCGAATATTTCAGCAATATTCTAGAAAGATTATCCTGGAATGTTGCATTTTGTTGATCTTGTGTTGATTATTCTGAAATATTTTTAAATATTCTGGCATGATATGATAATAATAATCTATTCGAATATTCTTAAGAATATTGTATTTAGAATTTTCCATTTAGTTTCGTAATGTTCCTACTTTTGGATCTCATGAAATTTCATAGGATTCGCATAAAATTAGATCCGGAATTCCAAATACAGATTGAACACACTTTTTTTATACGATACCGAATGAGATTATAAATTGTGTATTTCCACACATAGGTTCTCAAGATTTTGAATGAGGATAAAACATTATTTTGTTTGAAATTGGAATACCTCATCAAATCTTGTATATAGTCTCTTTGCACCACCATTGCCTAAAACAAACACTATCCTTGTTTTCTTATCGATACTTATCGACATTCAGTGATTTTGAGTTGTATGAAAATTATAGGAATCGCATAAATTTTGATAAGGAATTCCTTATCCATACCATCACATCGTGATCCCACTTTTTCCACAAGATACCCAATAAAATTGGATACGGAATATCTGATACAGATCATCGAATACTGAATCCACTTTCTTCATCCGATACCAAATAAGATTAGTAATTGTGAATTTCCACACATTTCCATACGTTGACAAGCTTGTGAATGAGCATAAAATATCGTTGTGATTGAAAGTGGAATACCTCATCGAATCTCATAGATCGCTCAAACAACCACTGCCCGATACAAACTCGTATGACATGTATTCGGGTATGCTTATAAATTACACCTACTTATAAATCCTCACACATACTTCCAAAAAGTGTATGTGCCAGGGATTACGTACGTGTAGGTTACAGACTTTCCACGTAGATCCTTATAAATTCTCATAATTCGTCTATATTTTTTTATGAGATTATATGTGATATTTTTGGCAGGGATACCTTATACAGTTTTTGAATGGTTCATTTCAAGGAATTGAAAGTATGAAACCAGTTACTCACATTTTCTCACCTATACTCACATGTCAACTTTTTTTTCAAATGAGTTGCCATATTTTTTTGTGAATAATGATACACACTGTCTTCTTGAGTTCAACCATATTGAATATTATACATTTTCTCCATAAAGACGTTAATTTAAAAAATCTGAAATTGAACTCAATGTATTTCAAGCATATTTAACAGAAATAAAACATCAGCAATGAAGTATAAATTTATAAAAGAAAACCAACCAAAGACTGGTATTAGTCTATCAGATGTTCGAAGTGACGTACATTGCTAATCCATTTCAATTACAACTGACCTCTGCTCATAACAACCCGATTACTTACTCTTCGGAGACTGGCTCTGTGTAACTTCTGACACTAAATACGTAGAAAGAATTACACAAAGTCGTCTCCACAAATTATGTTGTCCCTACATTGTTCTACATCACTCACATCAGAAATTTTCGTTTCAGGAAGAACATTGTCTCTGTCGGGGAATGGTATATGTAGAAATTCTAATGAAAAAATAATCCAAGTGAGTATGAAGATTTGCATATTACCAACCCTGAGAAAATGTTTGAAAAATCAATTGAGGAACGACTAAGAAACCATTGTTCTGAATTGTCTTTCCTTCCAGAAACTTTAGTTTTCGTAAAGGGTCGTAAAGGGTATATTTGCACAACTGCTTTAGTGCACATTGTAGATGAATGACATTGTCAGGATCACAAATAAAATATTTTATACAATACTGGTAATATTGGATTGCAGTCGAGCTTTCTACACAATGAATTATAATCTGCTTTATTGAGCAATCCTGATGCAAAATGAAGGATTTATCGACAGAACCTTCGAGATTATGGAAACAGTATTTGAAAAATAGACAACAAAGGGGTTGCTTTAATGAAACGTTCTCTGATAAATTGTATCTGACGTCAGGAGTGTCACAAGAATCAATATTGAGCCCCGTGCTATTTACTATCTACTCATCAAACATTTTACATTACCTGAGATCTGGTAATGCACATTTATACGCCGATAACACTTAACTTTAGAACAGTTTTGCACCTCATGCCGAAGAAAATGCAATTGTTCATATCAACAACGATCTGTCATCTGTTGTCGTCTCAGCTACGAATTATTATTCACGTATTTAATGCTTCAAAATCGAACATTATTATATTTAAAAAAAATGGACTTTGTTGATATTACGTTGGTTGGTTACTCCGTTGAGATTTTCAACGACAAGTCTTGGAGTGATTCTTGATTCTGATCTGAGATTCAAAAAACATATCAATATACAAATACAGCTTGCACACACTACTTCTAAAGTGATGTGTGGCAATATGCACGTTTAACCAGCACAAGTGAAAACAATTCTTCGTGATACGTTGGTTTTATCACTTTTCAATTACGCAGACTCATTCCATGACTCGTGTTTTACTAGATATTCAGTGAAAAAAAAACTGAGGAAGCGCCGAATTCATATTTGAGGTTCAGATATGGAATTAGTAAGAAATATCGAATAATATCATTCAAATTTCGTGAGATTGGGTGGTTGAACATGAAAAACTGGCAAAAACTCAATCATGCCAACATCTATAAAAAAATAATGCAAAATAAAATATCATTATAAGAAGGTGACACACCGCACTGAAGTAAACAAATTAAATATTTTTTTATTCCGGTAGTTCATATTATGCCTCCCATTTAATTGTTTTTGGCCGCTTCACATTATTTGTAATATGTATTCACGTTCTAAGTCCGTTAAATACTTTTCTACAGTATGAGTAAGTCTGAATTTCAAATTGAGTACCTTCTGGAAAAAGTTTCTGGATTTGTGACGTACTACATCTTGTTTCATAAATGAATTATTGACTTTTTGAAGATGTGAATACGGTTGCAAAAACCTGTCGGGTCGAGTAGACAAAAATGACTGGACTATTTTTGTTAATTATTGTTAAAATTATTAATTCCGTCAACCGATTGCACCCCTACGCGCAACCCTCAAAAGTCTTCGAGAGACTTGTGTGAACTAGGGAAGACGCAGCCCTTACCTTTTAACGTGTGATGCCATGCACGAGACCGGTGAATCGGTGGATCGAACCCACGACCCCACGCATGCGAGTCGAACGCACTACAAGCCGACCACCACGGCCGTTAAAACATTTTCACCGTTAATATTTCATTTCGGTACTGTAAAAAGTTTTTTTTCGACAACCGCATAACAAAGTAGCCTTTAGCGCATTCAAATTCAACGCAGAATTGATTTTTGAGGAATTGATACGGATATTTGATGATTCGATATTTAATTGTACCAAAAATTTTAAGTGTCCTATCGATCATCACAAATATACATGGTGTTATTGAATACGTGTGACAAACTTCAGAGGGTAATTCTGTATTGAAAAATAATGACAGTTTGCTTATAACTTTTGTTCGCTAATGCTTCGTTTTCCGAGATACGGGGTGTTAAAGTTTTACTTAAAAACTGACTATTTATTTATTGCTCTGAAACCGGCAGAGATATGCAAATGAAATTTAGTCAGTTGCAAGAGGTAGTTATTGCGCATTTTCTGACATGCAATTAAGAATTTTATGATCATCATTGACGCGCATACGGGTAATGATCTCAATTTTTATTTAAGGAAAAAATGGTACGCCACTGAGATATTTCAAACTTACAATCATTTTAAGATTCTTCGTTCAATTTGTGACAAAACAGCTATTTATGATACAATTTCGTAAAGTAGGACTTTTTTGCATGAGCGTGAAGTACAACAAAGACCTTTACGAAAGTGTTTCATACAATAGTATATTGTACAATGAGCATGAAATGACATACATTTTCTTCGAGTGGGAAATAGTTCATTTCATGCTCATTGTACACTATACTTTTTCTACGACCATCTGAATCATTAACAAATCTGTAATATTGTTAATAATCCTATTTATCATAAACTCTCCTGTCTTCATTTTTACATGGTTAAGATAATTTTTTCTTTTTTCACCCGTTGAATGAAACATCTATTTTTTCTTTTTGTACACGCACCTACCTACGTCGTAAAACAAATAACATTCAAAATTTTAAAATTTTGACATCTTGGAAATAAAAAAACTTTATGCAGAAAAAATCAAACACTAATCGATTTCATAAAATGAAAAAAAAAATGTGGCTGCGTGGATTTGAACCCTCGCTCTCACCATCCAAAGTCCATGTGTCATCAAAATCAACACTCGTCGTTACTAGAGCACATAATAATTTGTTCAAATCAACTGCTAAATAGAAAGTATCTGTCAACTATTCAAAAATGTAGAATCCGATTGTAATCAATCTTTTTATTGAAATTAATCTGGTTTTATGAAAAGAAAATCATAACTTTGTCAGATGAGAGGCAATATCAGGAGCTTCTGATATTATAAATTTATTAATTTGATTGTTAAATCATCCTCACTATCGCTAATCATTTTTAATAACTTAATTTTTTCAATCGAATTTTGTAATTATCTGCTGATGTGAAATGTCAAATTATTAGACAGACGTTAACAAACTTGATTCGATATTATTTATGTTCGTTAATACCTACCTATAATGACAGTCTAGTAGTTCATGAAAGTCGTAGGAAATGAAATATTTCGATACAGCTAGCCCGTGGGAAATGAAAATCCGTGTTACAACGTGGTAGGTTTCCTAATCGAAGACGCAATTGAAATGTTCATTTTTCTGGATGGTCGTAGAAAAAGTTTTTTCCTCAACAGTTATTATATTGCCAAATTGTAGCAATCATATCATTAATTTGAATGTTTGATGAAATGAATTGTCGTCGTATCATCAAATAAAGACTTCCGAGTTATATTTGACGCAAAATACTGTATTTTTCAAAAATTCATAAATGTGTGAACAGTGTGTAAAAAATTACTTCACGCACAGTTGATGATTTCACGCACAGGTGATTTTTTTACGCATTTGTGCGAAAAAGTATCACTTTACGCACTGTCAGCAGTGCGTAAAAGCTTAGTTTACGCGCTGACGTAGAAAAATCATTACCTAGTAGCGACGCAATAGGCTACTGTCAATATTCTCAAATAGGTACGAATATTTAAACGAAATGTCAAATTAGCGTTTCATCATTTTTAAGCTTTCAGTTTGGTATGAAATTAATATTAATGAGTAATTAAATTTTCCTTTATCGAAAATAATGGAAAATTATACAAATGCGGAATTGTTAGACATGCATTTTGTCTATGGTCGAAGTAATAGACCGGCCGGTAACGACACATTTCTTGAAACGTTTTTTTAACGTATGCATTTTTAAAATTATGATTATTAAAGGTTTATAAATGTTCTCACCAAATATCTGAGACTGCTCGCATGCAGCGACGGCACCAATCAATTTTTAATTTTCAAACAAAATTGATACCTCTGAACGATTTTTTAATATATGCAAAGTGATTTTTCCGACAGTTTGAACTGAAAAACCCACGAAAATTAAAAAGCATACTCTTCTCTCGTGTAGAAGACCCCGAAATTATCAACTGAACATGTAAAAAGAAAGGTGGTATCTCAAAACGATTTTTTAACGTATGCTTTTTCACAGGAAGTCTTTTGGTGTTATATGGATCACGAATTTCAAAAAGCATACAATCGCAGCGTGCACATGCGTTGCAATTGTTTTGTTAATATGCAATTTTTTTGTAATAACTCGAAAATTATTTAATACTTAAAACCGGGTTGAATATAAAGTTCATATGGCCAATTGACAGTATATTCATTCGCATACTGTTCTGGCGTATAGAACTATTCATACGACAATTCAAAAGTTGCAAAAATTTCGGCTATCTTTGACCAATTATTTAACGTATGCTTTTTCACAGACTCATTTTTGGTGTTAAGTATATAGATCACGAAAATTGAAAAGCATACTCTGCTTCCGTGTAGAAGGCCTCGAAATTAACAACTGAACATGTAAAAAAAAGGAAGTATCTCAAAATGACTTTTTAACGTATGCTTTTTCACAGGCTGTTTCTTGTTGTCATATGGATCACATATATTGAAAAGCATACTCTTCTCTCATGTAGAAGGCCCCGAAATTAACAATTGAACATGTAAAAAAAAGGTAGTATCTAAGAACGATTATTTAACGTATGCTTTTCCAAAGGCTGATTTTCGGTGTTATTTGGATCATGAAAATTAAAAAGCATACTCTTCTCTCGTGTAGAAGGCCCCGAAGTTATCTACTGAACAAATAAAAAAAAGAATTCAACAAACGTGTCCGAAACTAATTCATTTTGGTAATAACTCCATTCTTCTATATAAATTTTATCATTCATAACAACATTCACAGTAAAACATATTTAATAACTATAATAAACTATAGTTTTATTATAGATATTAACATGGATTTTCATCAATTATCGGCTATATCAATAAATAAATAAAAAAATATTTGATGTAGTTTCAATCAAGTGGACTCCCGCGAGCCAACTCCCAAGTGAAACCATCAACATCTGAAAATCAAAGATATCATCAGACATTATACAATAACGTGTTCTGTAGTGTTAATCCTTACTATAATAGTAGTGAGATATGACACGGATGCGGTAATTCAGAGTTTCTGAAAGACACCTTCATTCATGAAAAACACCAAATGGTTTTGAAATATTACTTTTCCGTCGACCGTCCATTTATGATGTATTTAAACGCAGTCAAAATCTTTGATTGATGACACCTATCAATGAATGATTTTCTATTAATGAACGATTTCGAGAATACTTGAACTATGAATACTTCCGTGTAGTTATTAAGTCGCTAATGTCAATACAACAGATGAAATTAATCGAATAAATGAATATTTGGAACTTTTGACATAGTTTTGATGTGGGTATTTCGTAGAAACAATTAAGTTTGGATCAAATGATCACTTGATGTTTTCGAGAAAACAACTGAATATAATTTGAGAGCTGACTATTTTCTATAGCGTATGACACTGAGGTAAACACTACTGTATTTCCACAATTTTATTGTCTTCGCGACATGTTTCGATACACATTATCTTTTTCAAGCGATTGTACTGATTACCCTTCTTATCAATTAAAATAATTAGTGTTTCATACAGGGTTATAAAAATTGACAAAGCATTGTACCTGTAAATCTAACCTTCTAATCTACTTAATTAACTTGATAAATTTAACAAATTTAGGTCCAATTGGTAATTTAGTAAACAATTTGACTTTCTCAATTCATTGATTTCTAGGAAATAATGTGTCGATAATTGCTTGGTTTTGCATAAAAAACTAAATAAGTATGAGAAATACGCTTGGTTTTGGCCTGGTTCATTGGATTTTTTGTTTGTTGTTTTATTTGTTTGTTTATTTTATCCATAAGCTCAATGAGTAGGAGAGAGAAACTTTTTCTGGCGGGTCCATCCAACTCTCTCTCTCTCTCTCCCACTCATTGAGCTCATGGGTAAAGTAAATGGCGATGTCTCCGTGGTCATTAGAGATGACACCATCAAACCTGGTATCGGTGGATTCCTCATGATCATCCCTAACCGATCATGTAATAAAATACAGGGTATCCCATTCGAAAATTGAAAGTTGATGTCATTTCCGGAAAAATCGGAAGTTGAATTTGTTTTACAAATATTCCAAAAAGTGACGTCTAGTGAGCATATTCAATGTTGTGAAGTTCAGAAATATAGCCAGAGAAACAAAGGAGAAAAAGGAGGTGTACCATGAATCTGTGTCACACGGTTTAACTTCAGGGTTGTCTACACAAGGGAAGATAATGCTTTTTAATTTCCGTGATCCGTATAACACCAAAAATCAGCCTGTGAAAGAGCATACGTTAAATAATCGTTCAATTGTTAATTTCGGGGCCTTCTACACGAGAGAAGAGTATGCTTTTTAATTTTTGTGATCCATATAACACAAAAAATTAGCCTGTGAAAAAGCATACGTTAAAAAATCGTTTTGAGATACTACTTTTTTTTTACATGTTCAGTTTATAATTTCGGGGCCTTCTACACGAGAGAAGAGTTTCAATTTTCGTGATCAATATAACATAAAAAATGAGCCTGTGAAAAAGCATACATTAAAAAATTGTTTAACATTGCTAAAGTTTTTTTGCAATGTTATTACTATTCTTTTTATTGATGTACATTGTATGCAAATTATTATTCTTCATTATTATCACGTCATTAATCACTATTTCAAAAAGCATACGTTAAATAATTGTTCAAATTGCATAAATTATTTTGCAACTTCCTTGCATGCTTTTTGATTTGTGGGCCCATTTACACAATATCTTTCACATAGTTCAATTGCATACATTAAATCATTGTTTCGAGTTATAACAAAAAATTTGCATATTAACAAAACAATTGCAAAGCATGTGCACGCCGCGATTGTATGCTTTTTGAAATTCGATATCCATATGACACCAAAAGTCTTCCTGTGAAAAAGCATACGTTAAAAAATCGTTTTGAGTTACCACCTTATTTTTACATGTTCAGTTGATAATTTTGGGGCATTCTACACGAGAGAAGATTTATGTTTTTTAATTTTCGTGGGGTTTTCAGTTCAAACTGTCGGAAAAACCACTTTGCATACATTAAAATATTGTTTGCAAATTAAAAATTGGTTGGTGCCGCCGCTGCATGCGAGCAGTCTTAGATATTTGTTGAGAGCATTCATAAACTTATTATAACCATAATTTTAAAAAAGCATACTTTAAAAAAACGTTTCAAGAAATGTGTCGTTACCGGCCGGTCTATAATGGAAATGGTCGGCAAGCTCTGCGATTGTATGCTGAGTTGTATCCAGGACGTAGGGTACCCCATCACACAATATATGCTCGTCTTCACCAACGTTTGCGCGAAGATAGTACATTTAAGAAACAAACGGCTGACTGCCGGAGCCCTCGAGAAGTACAAACTGTGCAACTAGAAAAAACAGTTCACGAGTTAAATGCGGAGTCACCTGAAACAAGTACTCGAAAAATTACAAACATATTGAATGTAAGCAACTTCACTGTATTTGAAATTCTTAAAAAACAGCAATTGGTTCCGTTTCATATTCAACGCTCAAAGATCAACGTTCAACGCTCTACTACCTAGAGACTCTCTTCCGCTACTAGTTTTTTGTATTCTTCATCAAATCGCTCAAATTCCCAATTTTTTGAATGGCGTTTTGTTTACTAACGAAGCTAATTGTATACGAAATTTCCATAACAATCACTTCTGGGCTGAGGAAAATCTACATGGAACCTTCGAAGCTCATTTTCAGCATCAGTTTTCAGTAAATGTATGTCTTGGGGTAATTGATGATCATTTAGTCGGTCCATATTTCCTCCCACAACGACTAACAGGCGACTCTCACCTTCATTTCCTACAGGAAGAGTTACCTGTTCTTCTTGAAGAAATCCCACCACAGCTGACACAACACTTATGGTTCATGCATGATGGTGCATCAGCCCATTTCAGCATTAATGCACGTAATCACTTAGATACAGTATATCCAAATCGTTGGATATGTAGGGGAGGTTCGGAACATTGGCCTGCTCGATCGCCGGATTCAAATCCTCTAGATTTTTGCATTTGTGGTTTCCTTGAGTCGTTAGTTCATTCCACTCCCATCTGAAATGTTGAATACCTAACGAATCGAATTATAGCTGTGAGACAATAAGAAATACACCAGGAATATGTGCGCGAATACGACAATCAATGAGGCGAAGAGTTGAATCTTGTATCACGTCTGAGAAAGTCCATTTTGAACATTTGTTGTATCTTTGCGCCTATTCATTTATTAGTCTTATTTTCTGTTATTGTTCTGGTTTAATGTTATTGTATCAGATGGTTCTTGATGAAGTATTAAAGAAACGAAAGATAGCAGGCATTAAGATGTTTTATTTTTTTGCATAAAAACGGCGCCCAACACAAAAAAGGCAGGAGAGATTTTTTGTCACAAATTGAACGAAGAATCCAGAAATGATTGTTAGTTTGAAGTATCTCAGTGGCGTACCATTTTTTAAAAATAAAATAAAATGAATCATTACCCGTATGCGCGCCCTAGATTGTACAATAATCTATCACCTCATATAAAAATGAATAACAGTGTATGTGTATTCAAAAAATCATTGAAACAGTTTCTCATAGAAAAGTGTTACTACTCAATACTTGAATATCCCAGTGGATGTTAGTAGCTGTTCAATTTAAAGTTTTGATTATATTGTTTTCAAGTTCGCCAATTTTAGTATTGTGGAAACTTGTATACAATTTTATAATTATACCTTATAAGTACTTTCTGATAGACAGAACTGAGTCAATGAATGTTGGTAGTTGTTGAATTTAAGTTTTAATTGTTGTTTTTTATGAGTTTTAATTTCAGTACTGTGACAACTTTCAATACGATTTTATACTTGTCAACTAGGAAAGAATGAAGGAAAAAACCATATAATAATGTTTTTTCATAAAGTAGTTCCGAAAGGTTCACCACACTACATCGAATACATCATCCAGTGGACAGCCTGTAGACTATAAGATCCAGACACTCAATGGTTTATAAAATATCCTCTTCGGAGTGAACGAGAGACAGGCTTAATAGCCTACTTTGTTACTTTCATCACGTAATTGCAAGTTGAAGAGAAAATTCCAGATATCTTTGATTTACGACCTTAATAAATAATACAGCATACGCTAGATAAGATGCCATGAAACTATTTCAAGAAGATTATCCTCAAACTGTTATTTGGATCAAAAACTATCATTGGGTAATGGAGACAAATTCAGCTCCGTTAAATATTCATGTTCACCAGGATTAGTTAGTTACTTCTAAGGTATTATTTGGTATTATGGTTTAACTACGAGGGTTGCCTTTGATATTTCGGGATAAGAGAACAAAAACAAATATTAATCATCGAAAATCGCTTAATGGTTTTTCAAAATAATCCCCATGAAGATCTATGCACTTCTGCATGCGTTTGAACTAATTGTCGGAGCACGTTTGCCACTCTGAATTATCTCCAAAAATGCATTCTGAACGCATCAACCGCTTCTGCAGGTGTCGAAAAACGTTGATCTCTCAATTTATTTTTCACGTACGGGAATAAAAAAAAGTCATTCGGTGCCAAGACAAGACTATACGGCGGATGACTCATCATATCGACGTTTTGAGTGCTCAAAAATGCAGTTGTTGAGCCGATGTGTGCGCGCTCGCATTGTCGTGGTGAAAAGTGATCCGTCTTCGGCAGTTGGTTTTCCTAATTTAAAAATAAGACAACTGGTAAAAAAATTATTGTGTACCATTCAGAATTGACTGTTTTGCGTTGTTCTAGTGGTATGGTTGCGACATGTCCAGTTTTTCTGAAAAAACGGTGACCATTTGCTTGGAAGTGCTTCGTGCGCGAACAACTTTTGTTGGCTTTGTCTCATCTTGAAACACCTATACAGTCGACTGCTATTTACTTTCGGGCTCATACGCATCAATTCACGATTCGTCACCTGTCACAATGTAATAGACGTGTTCCAAAACACCGCGATCGCATTTTTTGAGCATTTTTTTCCACCAATCGACACGACCCTTTTTTTGAACGATTGATAAATTGTGGGGGATCTAACGCGAACAAATCTTTTTAACAGTAAAATTTTCATGCAATATTGAATGTATGCTGGTCCCAGTAATATCTATGGTTGTCTCAATTTCACGATAGATCACATGACAATCTTTCAATATCAGTTCGCGCACAGCATCAATGGTTTCCGAAACAACAACTGATTTTGGACGAACGCCACGAAATTCGCCAAAAATTGAATTGAGTTCATCGATGCACTGTTGCTGAGTAATCCACGTCGAAACTTGTGAAAAATAATCGCACAAAAATATTCACGATTTGATTCCATATTTGGCCGAGATGAATCTTTTGAGTTACTGTAAACAACACAAATATTGCTCGTAGGTCAAAACGATCTGAGTACGCAGCTGCCAGTTTGCAACACTGGGGTTGTCCAATCCCTAAGTTTCTAGGCAACCCTCGTAATACATGAAAGTGGAAGTGTTTCTTGAGAAAAATCATAGTTCTTATTTCACGGCAGTAAGAATAATCTAATAACCAGTTTCGAATATGAGCATTATGAATGTTTTGATTCATAACTTGATTAACAAAGTTTTGCTCTTCTCGTCAAACCCGGACAGAAATCATTACTGTACAAGAGAAGAACAAAATAGTTATTTGTATGCTAAGGCCGCGAAATACCTTTTTAACGTACCGAAAGAACAGTTATCGCCGAGGCCGCTTGCGGCCGAGGCAAGATAATCTTGAGGTCGTTAAAAAGTTTCGCGGCCATGGCATACACACCATTTTTCGTGCAATCGTTAAAATTATTAAAATAGATAGTTGTAAATAAATATATTATTGCTCTAAAATCAACAGCAGTTCAATTTATTTAACAATATCACCGTGTGCTATGGAAATGATGTTTCAATATATACAAAATATTTTGACAGTTCTTGTCAAAACGCAAAATGTCTGATACTGATAGCGATATTTCAGTACCTTCCACTCCTCCTGAACTCAAAAGCGTTGTAAATTAGGCGCTTTCCGTTTTAATACCCGAAAAATCTAAACGGCAGTACGAAAAATGTTACGGCGGGTTCAAAGATTGGTGTGACAAACAGAATGTTAAGACGATGTCTGAAAACATTTTTGAAAGTGACGTTTGGTTTCGCGGCCGTTGCTATGGGTAACGGCCGCGAAATTAAATTTCGCGGACTGTGCTGAGAACGCGAAATACTGACTTCGCGTGCGATTGCACGTAAAGTTAATTTTCGTTTGATGAACGTTAATGAAAAAAACATAAAAACCGAAAGCAGAAATAAAAGAATAATAGGCATAGTTTTACAACTCCTGAAAGTGGTAAGATTTGGCAATTATTCTATTGATATTCGTTGCAAAGAAAAACTCGGGATAGACGAAGTCATGGACGATTAAAAGAACCATATAGGTCACTGCGTTTACAAGACTGTTATGTTGAATAAAATGATTGAATATTTTCAGTAACGTATCGTATTCTGAGAGACTAATGGCTGGTTCATAGACCAAACTTCTACTTCTACTTTTGCTTTCACCTTTTCATTAACTTTAGGCAGTGAAATCGACCGTTTATACACCACTCTCAAAGAAGTGACGCAAGCGCCCCGTTGATTGGTTTGGTGTCTTTTAATTTGAAACATTTTGCGCAGAACGTAGAAATAATTCTACTTTAACGATTCCTTATAGCAAAAGTTGAATCCTACGAAATTTTGTTTGGTTAAAAGTAAAAGTAAAGGTAAAAGTATGATGTATGAACGGTACTACTGAAACCCAGTGTGTCAACTTTCTCAAAGTAGAAGTAAAAGAGAAGGTAAAAGTAAAAGTTTGGTCTATGAAGATCATGTTTGAAAATAATGAGATTTTTTTGACATATCTAATAAGTTTATTTATTACGAAAATCTTGTAAACGAAGTAACTTATCGGGGCAAATTGATCATTTGCCTTTCAACACTTGTAAAGATTTTCATCAGTCAGTTCTTTCATTGTGAATATTCACTATGGAATACAATCTAAATATCCCCACTCTTGTGGTCCATCGAAAACATAGAGATCTCTTTTTACTTTTCAATAATACAAATGGCAGATACGATTACCACAATCTCCTTTCGAATAATAATTTCTCGTTACCTTCTCGGTCAACTAAACAAGTTCAAGCATTCCACATAGTTTTCTAAAGGTACAACTATACTGTCAATAACTACATCCCACGAACACTCAGATTAGCAAATTCTCCCAACGAGCTTCCCTGATTTGGTACATTTAAATATTTAGAAACAGATTTCTTTTGGGAGATCGTTTAGTAACAAACAGTCGTTTCTGACCGATGATGAACCCTTTACTCCCATATACACCTACTACGTAAGCTTGTTATGGCAAGTACCTGTCATAAAACAACTATTCTCCTGGCTAATACCACGACGGGTATTGAATTAAATCCGTAGTGTTCTTCCTCTGCTCGCTAGGTGGAGCGGCCTAGAACCAGAGGTGACCTAGCAGCGGAGTGTGTAATGATTTAGAAGGGGAACTGATGGCTTCAGTGCTGTCTGTGTTGACCTAACCTTGCACTGATGAGAGGCAAAAACATCGAAACTAGTCTGCAGGTAGTCATGCTTTCCAAATCAAAACACAATTATGCTTGTTGGTCACAGATGGCACTTGCAATTGCGTCCTTTGATGCTTTGAGGAACGTTGCACAAGTATCTATTAGATTCAATTCAATACCTGTCGTGGTCTTAGCCAGGAGAGTATTTGTTTTCTGACAGATACTTGCCATAATATGCCTATGCACTAGGTTATTTGGGAGTAAAGGGTTCATCATCGGTCGGCAACGATTGTCCTTTATTTAAATATTCATTCTGAAAGATCTCATATTATGCCAAGTTACCACTATACTGTATATTTCATTTGCTAATGAGTACAATGTAATTATTTTTCTTACCCGTAAGCCTATAAAAAAAGCATATAAAAAATAACATTGTGTGACCTGTCGAAGGCTTTCGACTGTGTAGCTCATGACATTCTACTAGAAAAATTATATTTTTATGGAATGGCAGGGATGTACGAAATTGCTCCCGCATAGCGGCGGTGAAGTAGTTGGAGTCCTTTCGTTTTTGACAGCCTGTGTTATTCATATGACAATTATTGTGTTTACTAGTATTTTGATTTGTTTTCGTTGGAATTGGGAGTTTTTTTCAGTAAAATGAGTGATAAATATGGTGGTTGGGCTGTAAAACAGTTGAAAAATGAGTTGAGAAATAGGAATGCGAAAATTATTGAAAAAAAACGACTTAAGGATTGTTCATACCCTTGCGGACCTTCGCATTTTTTGTGATTTGACTCATACGACGAAAAAATTGTGGTTAATGATGAATTATACATGTCATTTTTCAGTATTTGGGGTTAGTTATTAGGTAGTGTATTACTGATTCATCATTCACCACAATTTTTCGCCGTATGTTTCGAATCGCAAAAAAATTACGAATATTTGCAAGGGTGTGAACGAGCTTCAACATGAAGGTAATCAGCCATAACCTCAACTTATTCTTGTTTCCATTGAAGCAATGATAAATTGTCATTTTCAGATTAGAATAATGAATAATTTGACTTGTTTGATTCCTGATTGGCATCTCATGTGTATGACTAAAACGGTAATTTTGAAACCAGCTTAATAGTTGAAAAATGTAATGACAATGCTGTCTCGCAGATATTATGGCCACCTGAGGATTCATTCAGATTAGTATTCAGATGACATGGACCATGGACTTTGCCTTCAATAGATATTGTGCACATCAACACACATATATGTGACACAGTGACTATGAGAAACATCAATATTTGAATATTTAAATAAGCTCACATTGACAAATGATAATTAAAAGACTCCAGCCTAACTAGCCCACCTACTTCAAGCTTTCCAGATTGCCTGCCATTAGAGGTGTTACTCTTTCCCTTTTTGAATCCTACCTGAGACATCGATTCCAAGCTGTTTGTTTTAATAATAGTACATCGGATTTTAAAGAAATGAATCATAGTGTACCTCAAGGCTCTGTCTTGGGGCCACTTTTATTCATTATTTATGTTAACGAGCTGAGCAACTTCATGATCCACTTCAAATCTGTCCTTTTCGCCGATAACACCTCATTTATATGTTCGAGTCCAGATTACCACATCTTATTGGATCAATCTAAAGAAATTGAAGAAAAAGTAGAGACATGGTTCAGAGCTCACAATCTGAAACTAAATAATGACAAGTCTCAGAGGCTACTCGTGACTCTCCGTCAGGGTGAACAAAGAGAACAGAAGGTAAAGTTACACGGTGTTACCTTGGGCCATAAATTAAATTGGAATGCTCATATAGAACAATTAAAACATAAACTGTCAAGCATACTGTTTCTTTTGAGACAGCTTAAGCATATTTCAAATTGCGACACTATGAGAACAGTGTATTTCTCACTTTTTCATTCTCACATGGCCTACACCATTTTACTGTGGTGTAATTCCTCAGCTGCAAATGTTATTTTTATCCAACAAAAAAAAGCAATAAGAATATTAGGAAATTCAGGTTATAGAGATACTTGTAGACCCTTATTTATTAAATTCAGAATTATGACTCTTTCATCCTTATATATTTACAATTCACTTCTTGAAATACATAAAACATCATCTTACCTTACCACACATGCTGACATCCACCATCATAACAATAGAAACTCTGATAATATCAGAATTCCTAGTTATAGGCTTTCTATTGCACAGAAAAATTCTCTTAATATCAATTTTTATAATGCACTACCTCATCAAATTAAAATGTTAAGTGTGAATAAGTTCAAACGAACTATCAAATCGTATTTGGTAAATAACAGTTTTTATTCTGTCGACGAGTACCTCGAAGGAATTCCTGGTGCGACTTTTTGCCTTTGAGAAATACCGTTTTTATGTTTATATTTTATATTGTGAACTGGTTTTCAAACTATTGGTATATATATTTTTTTACCTTCATGTTTCTTCTTATTGTATATGTTGTACCTAGCTGTGAAATGGTGATTTGTATCACTTTTTAATTATATTTCTATTTTTCTATTGAAAAACAAATTACCTGTTATGAATGTACATATGTATATGATATAGTAAAATGAACTATCTATTTATCTATCATACAGTAATGAATGGCATCGAGAATTCTAATATTTGAAGTAATAAAACAGAGGTTTTGAGCATTTCAAACATATTTGACAACACTATCTTGATCCAGACAGGGACACCACCCGCAGTCCATACTTCAGTCACCATACAACACTACCCTCGAATGGTAAGGGGCATTCTGGGTTATGAACAAGTTGTTAGTGATAAACAACTTTGTTTCATACCGGGCTAGTAGATATTTTGTTGTCGTTGTTATTTTGAACAACTTTTGGATAGTGTTTGATTTCATTTGGAAGTTTTTCATAGTTCAAAAGCCCTCAGTGAAAAGAAGAGTTCAATGTTCTTGCATAGTTGGTTCGTGTGAGTAAGGAAGTTGTCTTCCGTGTAAAACTTGGAAGTGGAAGTGGGGAAAGCTAATTTCTAACATCTGCTTCAATCGTCAGGCATATGAGCAAAGAGCTTACTTAGTATTCTTTCGTGAGAAAGTCAGGTATCAATATTCGATACAGACTGAGGTTTTCCCTTTTTTTCTTATTCTCCTACAGTGTAGGATAGAATGGCAAAAACTCGTCGGAAAGTATACTTCTATGGCCAATAATACCACGACAGGTATTGAATTACCTATAGCAATGTTCTTCATGCACTACTGTAACTGTAACCAAATAGTAGAATTTTGCAGGCCAATTACGAGGTCGTTGCCTCTCATCAGTGCAAGGGTAGGTCGATACATATAGCTTCGAGGCCATCCATTTCCTATCTGAATCATCACATCACTCTGGCTATTTGGTGACTTTGGCTTTCCATTGATGAAACGGTGTTTAGGCTGACTCGATGACCAGGCTGGACCAGAGACCGGCAGCCAAAAGTGATTTTAACATTGACGCATTGACCACTCGGCTACCTGACGCCACTTCACCTTAGGAGCAGAGTATAATAAGCACGCTGGGTCTCTGAGTTTGGACATTCTACTGAGTAAAGAGCTCAGGGAGATTTTGGGAGATCCTAAGGTTACGATAGTCGGTACAGACTGAGGTTTTGCCCCTTTTCTTCCTTCCATCTACTTCAATGGTAAATTCCCGTGGAAAACCACTACCCCTCGGGGTTATACCCCGGAGGTTATTGAATTATTTCAACCATATACTTTTGCAATGTTTCTCATTGTAAAGGATACTATTGCAAGAGCTTCCTCTGTAATCGACAAGCAGACAAGCAGTTTTGATTCAGACAGAAAGACCACCCGCAGACTATACATTAGTCACCAAACTACACTACCCTCAAACGATCGAAGGAAACGAATGTTGTTGTTTGCAAAGACTTCACTAGTGGGGCAACATTCTGTAAGAACATTTATAAATATCCACAACAATCAGTTGATATTGATACTCTAGTCAGCGGAGTTCAAAGCTGTCTGCAGGACGATTCGTCAGCCTCAGTCAGCATAATACTCTTCGCATTTCGAAAACCCCGAAAAGTGTTCAACGTACCTTAAAAGAATTGAAGAACTCTACTACTACTCAAGGTCCTAAGGGTCTGAATAACTACTGGTGGGAGAAACTTCCCAGCCCCCATAAAAATCTGCTAAGAGTTTTTAACAAAGCGCTAGATGAGAAGCAACATATTTCAAATTCGTTTGTCAAAGTACCAACCGTGCCTTATCCCTGAAAGCAGATTTTTCAGCTCCAAAGACCAACAGACCGATAACATGCTTGATGCTTGAATGCCTGTTGTGAGATGTTTGTGAGTATCTTATATTAGCGAATACTCTCAATTGAATTTCGTCTGGTTATGCTCATTTGAATGGACTAAAGGATGCCGTAGCTCATTTGTTCTCATTTAGTCAGGAAAGTGAGTATCAAGGAGTATACGCCTTGCTGGTAGAGCGTTCGTCTCTCAAGCAAAGGGTTGAGGGTTCAAATCCCCACATGGCCGTCGGTCTCGTGCATAGCATCACACGTTGAAAGTTAAGGGCTGGGTCTTCCCGAGTTCACACAAGTCTTTCGAAGACTTCTGAGGGTTGCGCGTAGGGGAGCAATTGGTTGACGGAAATAACATCAATATCTAGAGCTTCTTTTCTTGATTTGGTTATTGATCCGTCGGCATGTGTAAGCGTACTCACAGGATTCACCATATCTTTTGACAAAATCATTTTCAGTCTTGAGCATTTAGGCATGCTCTAGACTTGGTCTGGATTCGTTATAGCAAGGTGTTTGATGCAACATTATGCGTTTGCTCAGATGCATTAGTAAATCAAATAGTGAATAGTGTAGATGCATGGGAAAGGTGGATATCATCTGGTCAAGTCAGAGTCTAAACAGATGTGGTAATATTTAGAAAAAGCGTTTTTCTCAGCACTATTCATTTCTGCATATCCTTTTTATTAGGGTCCGTTGCACTCTGAAAATCCATCTAAAACTGTAGCTCCCCTATTATATGGAGCAAAAGGTCACCCATGTATTTTACATCGATTACTTCAAACTGTATTCCTTGGGAAAAATCATCTCTATCAGTCTGTAACTTTGCGTAAATGCAGCTGCAAACGTAATTTCAAATTCAAACTACTTGTCTTGCTTTCTGTTCTAAAATAAAACTGTAAATTAGTCCTCATCCCCTATATACGCAACATGCTTTTACGACCTTCCATGTGAACTAGTTCATACAAACTAATTCATTTCAGCAACAATAGGTTATTGGCCGCAGTTGAGGGCCTGATACTGGCCTACTCACGTTCAAACCTAACCTTACCTGATGAGAATAAAATCGACAAAGTCGAAGTACCCTTGTCTCCAAATATTTCCACAAAGTGGAAAATATGAGGCAAAAATCTGAGAGAAAACAATTACTTGCCTGGCTAATGCCACGACGGATATTGAACTACATCTGACAGATATTTGAGGAGCGTTCTTCTTCCTAACCTAACCTATTTTGGCAATGCTGGTGTCCCGCTAAGACGTTGCGTCGAGATGGTAGATATGTACCACAGACCTCATAAAAGAAGTAGATATCACATCACGAGATCAAAACGGAACCCTGTAGGGTGCTGCCACTACTCTCTCATTTAATGTTGGTACAACTGAAATATCAGAGCTGTTTCTGTTGAATTTTGACCCATCCTATCGCTTTAAAATTTCGATTATTATTTACTTCCACATTCACCATTCGACATTCAATTTGTGTCTTAGGGTTTAACATTATCCAAGAGTGGAGTGAAAAAAAGGATATTTCCTGATAGTGCCTGTAGTATTATCTAGTTCCTGTCTTTCTACTCCTAAGTCGGTCCGCTACACTCTCTCTCACGACCCGGCCGTTAATGAATCCCTCTCGTAAGGTTGAATAATAAGAACAGTCATTAGCATGAATCAGTCTTTATTCATTCCAGACACTAGGTACATCTCTCCCTTATTTTAAATAAACTATTTTCGAACAAACAATTCTATGCCCAGAAACAAATATATATGATTACCTTTCGAACAGCAACAATGGTACTAAATCAACTAATACTAGTTTTCTGAGTTACTACTTCTCATTTCTTCCGGGAGGTCATCATTCAACACTTTCCATTGACCTTCAATTTTCTTTAAGTGAACAACATTTCTACGGATTTCTATCCCAGTTTCATCATTTCTAACATGACAATCCCCACCATTTCTCTCCATAATTATATGTGGAATTGGGTTATAGTTTGGTGTCAATTTGTTGGTTTTCTCCATGTTCCTCAAATACACTTTATCGCCTCTTTCCAGACTCTTTTCCGCTGCTTTCCTCCTCTTATCCGCGTATTCCTTACCCTTTTCAATTTTATCTCTGTCTTTAATTTCTCCATCGATAATTTGGTGTTCAATGTCTTGGAATCGTGGAATCTTGTCTCTGAACTGTCGGTGCAAAAATAGTTCAAACGGAGATTTTCCCGTTACGGAATGTGGTGTACTGTTGTTGTTCCCACGAATTTCCCATTGCGTGACTAATCCTGAGCCTATTTTGTCTCTCTACTTCGCCGTTTTGTTGTGGCCAATATGGGATTGTATGATGAAGGGTAATGACCTTTTCTGTACTGAAAGTTGCCGCCCATTATCTAAGGTAATTGATAACGGGTTTCCTAACCTGGAGAATATTTCTTGCAATATTTTTACTGTCTCTGTTGCTGTTATAGTTTTCATTATTTTGATTTATTTTTATCGACTGTAAAAGTCGATTATAACAAATAAATATTCGCCAGTTGGGAGGGGCCTTGAAAAATCCAACGCAACACCCACCAAGGGTTCAATGGGCAAGGTTCTTCGCTTGAGAGGGTTTGGTGGATTAGGATTGCTCACTAAAACGCAACCTTTGCATCATTTCACCAATTTTTCTGCATCTGCATCGATTTTTGGCCACCAGACTTTGGTTCGTAAACGGTTTTTCATGGCAGCAATACCCGGGTGCTCTTCATGCGCTGCTTGAAGAACATTGTCTCTCAATCTCTTTGGAATAACAATTTTGTTGAGTCTGAGAAGAATTCCTTCATAAAAACAAAGTTCTGTATTGAATATTTGGAATAATTTCACAGAATCATCCCAGGTGTTGTCATATAATCCTTTTCGCACCTTTTGGATTACTTCATCGTTCATAGAAATTTCTTTGATTGTGTCTATAGAAATGGCAACTGGCCGAGCCAGTTCCATGATTTTGTGCACGTATTCCTCGGTATCGAAATGAACAAATTCTTTTCCATTAACACATGCTCCCGAGTACAAAGTTTTTCGATATTGGCATTTTCTGATAATTTGAGTTTCATGAAGCGTCTGAATGGTTCATTCAGTGTAGCTAGGTTTGCCACCCATATCCCGATATAGTTCACAAGACCCAAAAACTCTGTAATTCGTCCAATGTTTTGGGCGTTCGGAAAGATTTTATAGAATCAATATAGCTACTCAAAGGCCTGATACCATTAGATGATAACGCGTGTCATATAAACTCAACATTTTTGAGCTTGAAAACACACTTGTTCTCATTTAACAAAACACCACTTTCTTCAAGAGTTCGAAGTGTCTTGTCCCACCCGCTTATCATGTTCACTTTCATCAGAGGCAAAAGTTAAGATGTCATCAATGAAATTCAATGTACCGTCACAGTTCATCAAGATCCTTTCCAGAGTTTTCTAAAAAATTTCAGGAGAACATGAAATTCCGAACATTAACCTCTTATAACAAAATAACCCTTTGCTGCTAATGAATGTCGTAATGAAACGGGACTCGGGGGATATTTCGATCTGATGAAACGCATTTTTTATATCAAGTTTGGAAAACAGTCGGGCATTTCTGATTTTTGGGATCAGTGAATCCATTGTCGGTAACGGGGGGTTTTCACTTATTATTGCCGAAATTGCCCTTCTCATATCAATACATACGAATATCACCATTTCCCTTCAATATGGGGACCATAGGTGATATCCATCTGGACGGTTCGTTGACTTCTTCGATTATGTCGGATTCAACTAGCTCCTTCAGTTTTGGTTCAATTTTTTGTTCCAAGGAAATTGGTACTCTTCTTCGCTAAGGTTGACAGACTGGTAATACAGAGTTATCTATCGGAATATCAACGATAACACCTATAAACTTCGGAAATTGGCAAACGGTGTTCACTGAACTACCGATTCTCAGAACATCCAAAGCTATTGCTGTTGATTTCCATAATAAATTTTTGAACCCCCTCTTATAACATAGAATGTTGCAGTTACAGTTTTATTGTTCACTGAAACTTGGGACTGAAAAGAACCTAACACTTTCAAAGGTTCCTTACTAGCATGGCTCAGGAACACTTTGTCAGAATTCTTTATTTGATTTTGAACAATAACTTTTTTAGATTTCATGAATTCCCATGTTTTATCGCTAATCAAATTGCTCTTACTTCCAGAGTCGATGAGCATTTCAACTGAAACTCCACCAATGCTTGTTTGAATCAAACAATCGTCGTCGATTTGGAAAACATAGTCACTCTTATTTTCGTTTTGGGAATTTTCAACACAGTCAATTTTATTTCGATGCTGGGCATGTCTAGAGTTTGACTGCCCATGGAACTTAGACTTATTTCCCCACTTATTCTTTCTGAAGGTATATTTATTTTTCTTTATGGGCTCATTGCAACATCTCTGATATAGTGACCAAGTTTTCCGCATGTTCGACATTCGAAATTTGCAGCGGGACATTTGCTTTCTAGGTGTGGCAGTTTGAAACCGCATTTACCACATATATTTCTGGAATATTTATTGAATGTGGAAGAATTTTCTATTTTATTAACACTCTGGAAACTGTTGGATGATGAACCCCCGAATCTTTCCATTTCGCGATTTATTGTCTCTAAAGCTTTTGCTTCACAAATAATGGTGTCATTGGTGACGTCATCACTCATACTCAAAATCTTTTTCCTCAATTCTACCGAGGCACATTTTTCGACAATTTGATCAATTAAGTCTTCGTCTAATTTGTCAAATTTACACTTCAAAGATTGGATTCTAAGTCGAACCAAAACTTTATCAAAAGTTTCATTATCTTCTTGTTTCATTTGTCGAACTTCTTGTTTCATTTGTCGAAAAATGTGCCGTTCATAAAGTTTGCTCTGTTTAGGGTAGAAGTACTCATCCAACTTCCTCAAGGCCACTTCAAAAACATCGTGTCCATCTTGCAGATCTGATTGTTCGATGTGGGCTCCGGGAATGTTGTAATAAATTTCCTGCAAACTCATGCCCCCGGTGTGCAAGAGTAAGGCTCTTTTTCTACTCGGAACTTCTATATTAGATGCAACTAAATAGATTTCGAATGCTCGCTTCCTTTTCTCCCAGTGTAGTCCCACTGAACTAGGATCACCCTCACACTCGAAAGCCTCCAACGAAGGTAAATTTGCCATTTTTCAGAATGGTAGGTGTGAATCTGAAAATTCAATAATCTGTTCAGATTCTACTACCAATTTTTTTAATAAGAAATTTATACTCGCATATACACACATATATGCCTGAATAACGTCCAAAAAGGTATGAGGATTTGTGCTGCAGCTAACTCTTGTTGTACTCGTAATCTTTTCAATGTACCTTCGCTGTTTGTAAAATCACTTCTCGTATTATCTATATTGCATCCAGTATGGATGACAATTCATTCCACTCATATAAATGGGCTATCACGAATTTTCTCATGCGGAATTTAACCGCAGCAATTTGATCTCGCAGCTACCTACTGCGGGTTTTTGGGTCTTGCGGTACCCCTACCGCAGGTTTTTTTGATCTCGCAGTCTACCAACCACGTTTTTTTTTTTTTTGATCTCGCGGTATTCCATCCGCGGGCTTTTTACTGAACCTTTCTAACATTTCACTAACCTGATTTTCTCTCGTCGCCAATGTAGTATTATCTTAGTTCCTGTCTTTCTACTCCTAAGTCGGTCCGCTACACTCTCTCTCACGACCCGGCAGTTAATGAATCCCTCTCGTAAGGTTGAATAATAAGAACAGTCATTAGCATGAATCAGTCTTTATTCATTCCAGACACTACAGTGCCTAATCTTCCGGAAATTACTCTGTTGAAAGACGAATCATAAAGACAATACATAATTATTATTATATGCATGTATCAAATCAAATTCACTTCTTGAAACATAGCGAAGATTCAGCTTCGAACTGAGCATCTAATCTTTTTTTTTTAGTCGCAGTCTTTTACCGAATGTTGACAATATGGAGAAAAACAAAACTAACAAATCGCATAAATCTATCGATAGAAAAGCTGAAGAATTCCAGAAAAACCATTGCTAGAAGGAAAATGGAGTTCAAAACTTTGTCGTAAGTGATTCGTGGTCAATAGAAAGTTTCTTTATCAACGGCTACTCTTGCACTGGAATCATCTGATGATGACATAATAATAAGACTCAAAGGATGCTCGGCAAACACAAGGATTAAAGTGGCTTGGCAGATCATAAAATCCCACATATTAATGTATATGAAATGGAGGAAATTTCCATGCGAAGACCACGTTTTGATGTGAATGGACTTTAGCCATCCTTAGTGTTGCTAGATCCTTTCTTACTCATGGATATTGGAGTGATGCCATTGTGTTGTCTACGAATAGGATTAGCGGTTCTGTTTACTAACTGGATCGAGGACATTGTTCAAGAGAATTGTGGGTAGTATTGTGAGGTGCGTATATCATTGGATGGAGAATATAAGGAAGAATTATTCGAAGACGAGCGAGCAGAAATAAATTAACTACCCATTAGGATTTTGGTACGGTTGAATATACGTTCAAATTGTTTAGTATTACTTCAAGAGAAAATATTGATTATTATGAACAAATAAATTTTCTGTTCCCTCTGATATCGATGATATTTGTTTTTTGTTAAATATAAGGTTGGTGAAAGTGGAAGGAGGATAACAAGGTTTTTTTAAATGAACAGTCGATGCCGACCTATGATGAACCCTTTACACACCTACTACGTAGGCTTATTATGACAAGTACCTGTCAGAAAACAATTACTCGCCTGGCTTAGACCACGACGGGTATTGAATTAAATCTGACACATACTTGTGCAACGTTCCTCAAAGCATCAGAGGACTCAATTGCAAGTTGCAAGTTTTCTCTGTTTTCACAAGATTTTTTTTTTCATTATTTTTCTGTACTCCACCATTTGTCCAATGAGGTTTCATACCCTGTCCAATGATTTTTGTTGAATATAAGAGAGCTTGGTGTGAACGAGGAGTAACAACAGCTTGGCAAATATAGCTGAAACTCTGAATATTGGGTGCACAGTAGAACAGCCTTCGTTTCTTGTTCTTCCAGATTAAAGCAGGTAGAGGACATATACACGGAAAAAAAATTTTGCATACTATATGGGACAAGTACGTGCTTTATTAGCCACAAGAAAAATTAGATTCCTGAATTTGATCACTTGCTGTTATTGATGTAATTTCAGGAACGCAATGTAACCAAGCGATAGAGTAAACTCCTTACTAGAAGCAAAATTTTATTTCATAAGCCTAAGCCTCAATCTACGTCTCATTTGCAGTAGGTCCTCATTTTCATAACTACAAGTGACAAGTAAATTTACCATTGATGAAGAATGATTTACTGTCAAATAACTCCATATACTTGAATCTACTAAAAAGTATTTTAGTAGTGGTTGCTATTATACAGTTTTCCACTGCAGCAACATTTTGAGATTATTATATTAATTACAGTTTACTTGGCCTTATCAAATGACAAATGACTCACTTTTGGGTAGTTTATTATTGTCTTACCTTTAATAGCTTTCATTCCATCTTTATTATCAGGATACAACTCAATTGAAATATCCACTTGCCCTCAGTTTAGAGTTATTAGTTCTTCAAAGAAGTATCATTTGTTTTTTATAAATCCTTATTTTCAATACATTCATTTCAATCTTGAATTTAAAATGATATAATATGTTCGGTTGCACGTACTTGCATGGCATATACATGCTAGCAAAATACACTTCTCAAGAAAAACTGGAGAAGGAGATTGCAGTTTTATGACAATATTTTTTCGTGCACTATAAATTGATGTGGAAAGAAGTACAAAACATTTTCCCGGTTCTTTTAAACAACATCGCCTCTGGCCATATCCTTACTGGATCACCCAGTATAACCTGTTTCATAATTAAAAATTTCGGGAATTCGTTGAATCTGTTTATACTCATCAATATGAATGAATGAACAAGCAGGCAAGCTAATGTCTTTACTCATTATGATCATAACAAATCCAACCCGGTGAACATTTTTTAAATTGTTACATAGGTGGAACATAAACTTAACGCCTTTTGAATGATGGTCAACATCATCAATATGTATCCATTATACGTATTTTCTGAGGCGATAAGCCACAATTTTCAGCGTTGTATCAACGTCGTACTTCAATGATCATATTTTCATTATCAAAATGACGTATCATGCTCAATGTCCAAATAGCATATTATAAAATATGTCAAATAACTGATTCAAAACTTATGTTTCCAATACGACGGTCTTTTCTGAGGTGATAAATCCCAACTTTCAGCGTTGTATCAACGTCATATTTCATTGATCTCATTTTCATCATCAAAATGACGTACTATGCAAATGTCCTAAGAACATATCATAATATATAAGATGTCTAAATAACCTGGTGATTCTAACGATTCGATTTTGTTTTGATTTTTTCGGACGGCACCACCTGTTGGATTACGAGTTAGTTCCATAATAACCACGCGCAGCGCTTAGATCGCTGACAGAAACTGTTAAGCGACTTACACATAACGGCGTTTTGCGTTCACGACTTTTATTTTTATAATGTTTTCTTATTGGTTCCGTTCGAGAAGGGTTAATGTTGTCATACATTTGACATTATTTTTATTATTTTGGTATTAAGTCTGAATTCTGATTCTGACTTTCTGATTCAGTCGTGATTAATTATCTTCTCATATTTTTTTATGGTTTATCCTGTTTTCTGTTAAAATTTGTTTCCCTGTTCTTTTGTATTGGTTCCGTTAGTTTTGTGTGCAGTGTTATTTTAGTTACGAGAATTCCTTGGAGAATTTACTTTATATTATTAGTGCCTAGTGAAGATGACACGAATGTGCATTTTGTGTGGAGAGTCAAAGGAAGGAAATCCCTATATCCCAAACCAAAGGCAAGTTGAAATTATTATTTTTTTATCAATAAATAATTCTGAAGAATATCAGATTGGTAGTCGAATGGTGAGTTGAAATTTATTCAAAAATCAAGCAGAGACTGTTAAGACCAAGGAAATATTCTGGGTTGTTTTCATAGCACCATTACAAAATACATAACTAGGAATATTAAATGACTATTATCACCTTCTCTCATAGGACTGTCAACATGTTGCACCCCTATGCGCAACAGAAGTCTTCGACAAACTTGTGCTAGCTAGGGAAGACGCATCCCTAATTACCTTTTAACGTGTGATGTCATGCAAGAGAGTGACCAAGCTGGGAATCAACGTTGTGCCAGGCGACCACCACGACCCATTGATGAAATATCCAAAAACTTTTATGTACTGCTAGTATCAAATATGTACTATCAGTTATAATAATTTCAACAAATTAGAACTACGTATTCTTCACTCCACTATTCCTACTATTTAGCATACTAGGCAAATATTCGATAGAAAACAGCTACTTCCTTGACTAATGTTACACAGTTTTTTGAATCACTTCTGCCTGACGAATAAAATAAAATTCATTAGAAAAAAAGTTTATTGTTCTGAAAATATACAGAGAAAACTTGCTTTACTTATAGAGCGATGAGTTATGTAGCTAGTGTGCACTTGAGCTATTAGTAAGTGGAGCTCACATACATATATTACCTTATATTATGCTACACACATAAAAATTACTTCTCAACTTAACAATTTCAAATGTATTGAATCAATTGTCTTGAATTGATAGAATATCGTTTCTAATCGAGAAAATTTGGTTATTGTGATCAAATCGAAAGTTTTCTTTCAAAACTTTAATAATTTTGAGCAATTTTCTAATTCTGAGAAAATATTCTTGTATTGAGAGAACTAAAGTATTCGTCAAAAAATTTTGTGTGTTTCAGTATATTCAATTTTCTCCTTTCAAGATAATATTATTCTCAAACTATACTAATATTTCCTTCAAATAACATTTCTGATGATTTAATTTTGAAATTTTTCTAATACTCAAGAGAAATAAAGCTTTCTGCAGGCTGAGAAAATTGGAATATTATTTGGAATAATCGGCTATTCTTCAATGTGGTTGTAAAAAAAAATCGATATTTTTCGATGAATTACGCAACACTGCAACCTATTTTTGACCAGAACTGCCTTTATCATTTCGAAATGAAGGAATGAATTTGCGAAGGTATTCACTTATTGAAATAATTATGACATTGATTGATCACCAAAAACTTATCAAAATAATCATTCATTACAGTACATGTAAAAAAACAGGTTTTAATTCCAATTTGCATGAACACGAACAAGTTTTCGAAATAATGCAGCTTTCGTTATTCCAAGAATATAATTCTGTTATATATAATCGATAAAATTATTCTTTCAAATGGAGAATTTGAAGTTCTCAATATTGGGTAATTTCTTGGATAGAGAAATCGTAATTTCTTATAAAGAGAAAATGTAATTTCTTGGACAGAGAAAACGTATTTTCTTAGAGAGAGAAAATGTAATTTCTTGGACAGAGAATACGTATTTTCTTGAACGCAGAAATCGTAATTTCTTGGATAAAAAAAACCTAATTTCTTGGACATAAAAAAGCAAAAATGTTTTCAGGTGATCTTCTTTCAATAACTATTGAAGTTGATAATAGTAAAAGTGGTCAATTCCCTGGAGAAATATAAAATCAGTTTCTGAGCAATTGAATATTTTCAAACGGAACAGTTGACGAGATTTGAAACTGGATATCATGTTTGAATCCCAGACACGGAGGTACATCTAATAACATCGAGAATCGGGTCAAAAACAGGGAACTACGAAGAGTAACTAATATTGTCAATAATGTTCATTATTTTAGTAATCCATTTTATTCAATTTATGAATTATCCATATTTAAAGAAATGTTTGGTTATCGAATTGAGAAATTTCTCAAAAAACTTTCTTGGTTCAAGAAATATTAAGAATATTTTCTCTAACATCAACACAGGATGTTCTATTTAGACCAAGAAATGATATGTTCTCAAATTGAATTATTATTCACAAACATTTCTCAACTCAAGAAAATATTTTTTTATATTTTCTTAATTCAATGAACACACAATTTTGAAATTATTTTCGTTTGTTTTCGGCAGACATCGATGCGATGAACTGCTATGTGTGTCCTTTTTAGCCATTTCACCTTGGTGTTTGAAACGAGATAGTTCTTACGCAGCGGCTGGTAAATAGGTTAAATTATTTTTGATCATCAATTGACAACACAGAGAAGATTTTGTGTGAGTGAGTTGTGCCTGGAGAATGTATTGTGGATTTTAGGGGTGAGTACAATTATTGTTTTCATTTAATTCAGAATATTCCTATAAAAGTTAGCTTTGAAATGTTAAAAATATTATATTAAATTTAAATTCTAAATAAGATGATCCATCATTCAGTCATCGTTTACAGTACAATCGTATTTCAACAACAAGCCCAGTTTTTTAGTAAACAGACAGTAATGAAAGTCGAGTCACTAGTGCCTCTGGTATTTTTCATGATATTCTCTTAGCAAGCCATATGATGTCAGTTAGTGGATAAATTGCAATTTCTGTGACCAAACTTGAAACAGGGTTGTGTTGGAGACCAGTCGTATCTACCAAGTATAACCACATTCATAATAATATGATAGCTCCTCACGTTTGAGTTTACAGTGTTTTGTTCGGTGTATTTTTAGGTTAGTCTTTTATATAATTCAAAATAAATAAGACAGATGTAATGGGAAACAAGAGTGAAACTTGATGGTATCTAGCGAACTCAAATAAATTCCATTTTTGAAATTAAATATACTGAACAAAAAAATTTCAGAAGCTTTTGTGTACATAAACTGAATTATATAATTTATTCAGTTATAACGACAAAGTTGATTGTTTCATAGCAAAAAATTATTTATGACCAAGAAAATGCATTTTCTTGTTTTGACAAGAAAGTTTGTTGATCTGATACATACTTTTTTGTTCTAAATTCACAGTGTTAATATCCTTATCTCAAAAACCGCAGAAGGTACAAAACAGGGTTGAATGAAGAAAAAGTTACGTTCAAAATGGTTCTTGAACACCATATATATCTCCACCAAAAAAAAATTATAAAAAATGTGTTTGCAAGTTACCTCAGTTATGAAATATTGAAACAGTGAACAATGAATTTTTAAATGAATTTCAATCGAGCTACAGAACTGAAACCAAATTGAAATTGTTATTTGGAAACACTATTAGCACACTCTTTTTTAATACTAACTGTATTTTCAAATTATTATTTCAGCTGAAATTTTCTATTTTGACTTGAGTATATGGTTATGTTCAGACATTTTTGCACCATGCAACTCTTCTCACAGTAATGTATTTTTACGTATTTTTCAACAAGAGTCGTTGAACATCACCTATTTAATTAAATGGGAAAGATTCGGCAATAGTCCGATCAGTTTACTGGAGAGTGAAACATTATTTAAATCGAATACTTTTTACAATATTGAAATTCCTCTTTCTCTCTCTCAATTAATTTCAATAAAGTAGAATATGGGGCAAATTTCTGACAGAAAACAACTGCTTCCCTGACTAATACTATGACGGATATTGAACTGCATCTGAGAGATAATTGATTTTTTATGTCGGGCGTGGCGCAGTTGTGAGAGCGTCCGACTCTGGGCCATAAGGACCGGAGTTCGAGCCCCAGTTATGGCTGAGATATAAAAAAATCAAATTTAATCTTTTGAATTATTAAAATCTCGTAGCTCGACTGGGGTGAGTAACAAGGCCTACCCAGCAGTACACATAGTGGCTAATTACCATAGCAGTCGATTCCACTATAAACACCAAAGGAAAATAGAAAAAAAAATTCAATGTGCCTGAAGGAAGGAAATATTTCAATTACCATCATGGTATTATACTTAGATAAGTAGTTGTCAGTGAGAAATATGCGTCATGTATTTCTTTTTCTCACGATAAGATCTAATGGGTCGAAGAGCTTGTGAAGCCGCATAGCCTGTACAACCCTCCTACAATATTGCGAACTTTGTAGTAATTATATTATTATTGAAATTTCTGAAGTTCCAGTGTGGAGTATGTCATAATTTGTAACACATTTTTTCAAAAGCCGCCATGACTAAGTTCATTGATTCTTCATTTAATGACTCCCAAAATAACACTTTAAATTTTGGACTTCTACTAATGCGTTCTTTGTTAAAGTCTATTCAAAATATAATATTATTACCTATCGACTTGTAGGGATTTGCAGTAGTAATATTTCCCTATGCATAGAAGAATTATTTTCGATTCTGTAAATTATTCAAAAAAATATATTTTCTGTTTCCTTGGCGTGGTTATCTTTATTCTCTTGAAAATTTTACTCTAAAACTAAGGAAATTAAAGCTTCAGTATTTTTGATATCCAACAGGAAAAATACTGAATATAATATTATTAACAAAGTTATCATCATGTTCATGTGTACGTCGGAATTTTTCATGATTATAATTTTTCAGCAATCTGGAGATGTTACTACAGTGGAGACAAGGAAGCATAATATACAGGAAAACAGACGTACAGCCATATTTGTTAGATATATATATTTTAAGGTTAGTACTAGTACTTAGTACTAGTTATGGTGAAATATCAATTTGATTCATGTTTGAAAGCCTTCAATACCTCGTTAAGGTATTCCATGTATTTCTTCATATTCATCATTATACTATGTTTTTTTTCGATTTTATTGAATGTATTTCCTTAACTTATTGCTTTTGAGAAAGTAACGAGCTATTGATTTAAATGTTTAATTTTAGTCTTGATATTTCATATAATAAGGTTACTTTGTGATATCTTAGAAAGACTGCTACAGCGTGATAATATAACTGATACTTCACGTTTTCCTTCAAGCCTCACACCTTCAAAGAAGTAAGTACACTAATGGCCATCGTCGAAAATCATATATTGCTATATTTCCTTCCTCAAATACATTTACACTTAGTTTTCCTAGGTATCTTTGATAGTTTTTCAATTTACAATATTCCACATTGAAAATTCATTAGTTCAGCTTTTGCAAAAATTCTTTTTCTCAGATAAAAATGATAGAAATAGAAAAAAACCCAAACTATGTCACTGGACGCACCTTTCGTTCTGGGAGAACTAGGATACCATGTTCCCTCACTTGAAGATAATGATCCACGCTATCTAAAACATAACATTCTTTCATAAGCCAAAAAATGTTTTTTCTGTACAAAAATATCTCAAGAGGATATAATTTATTCATGAAATAGAAAACTACCCAAACACCAAATTTACGTCAATTTCACTCGACGGTCGTTTCGCATGTTGGCAAAACGCGCGTCTAGTGAAATTGTCTCCTGTTGAGATCACTGTTTTTTTATTCAGAGAAAATATTTTGGGTATAAAATGTTTCATCAGGAGTGCATTATTATCTTCGACTAAGAGAACATGATTACTTCTTTCAAATCTTTTGATTTTTTAAATTCAAGAAATTGTAAATTATCAGAAAGAACAATAACAGTTTCAATAGAGTAAACACGATTACTTCGCACAAGAACTTTTGTTTTCTATACTCAAGAATATGTAGAAAACGTAATCTCTTTGATGAAAAAAGGGAAATGCTGGTAAAGGAAAATCGTTATTTCTTGGAAAGAGAAAATGTAATTTCTTGGACAGAGAAAACGTAATTTCTTGAACGGAGAAAACGTAATTTCACAGATGAAGAACATCTAATTTCTTGGACAGAAAAAATGTGATTTCTTGGATAGAGTAAACGTATGTCTTGGATAGAGAAAACGTAATTTCTTGGAAAGAGAAATTGTAATCTCTTTGAAAGAGAAAATGTAATTTCTTGGACAGAGAAATCGTAATTTGTTGAACGGAGAAAACGAAATTTCTTAGATGAAGAAATCCTAATTTTTTGAATAGAGAATTGCTGATTATTTGTTCCAAAGTAAATATTGTTGATTGAAGTAAATCGCAGTGAAAAAATAGATTTCTTCGAATAAAGACACATTTTATAGATTATATATAACAGAATAATTTTCTTAGGATAAAGCAGGCTGCTTTATGTCGAAAACTTTTTGTGTGTGTGTAAGATATCCATATTTCCAGAATGATTCACTCTAAACATGGATTGATGCCGTTGGAAAACACCTTCCAGTTTCTGGACACCTGTGTTCTGCCGAAGAGAATATATTGGTTCAAGGAAGCTATTGAAAGGTGCAGTACCGTCCATATGACTATTTAAATTCAAATTTCTAACAGTATTCAGTAACTTTGCAACACTGAATTGTCAAATGGTGTTTCTTTTACTCCAATCTTGTAAGCTCAACCTCATGAATAAGCAAATTGAACAAGAAGTTTTCTTCAACATCCCAGATTGATGTACAAAAACAAATCTGATAAAACTGGAATAGTTTCATTGATTTTAAAACCCTCCGATTATTGCTTTCTCAATTCCTAGTGATAATTCATTGTGTACAGTGACATATTTGGATACAAATAGAAAAAAAATCTCGTTCAAACCCAAAATGCATTATCCAAACTTTGAATACCTTCTTTCAAATATGAAGGTATCTAGAGAAAAGTATATTGTTTTAGAATACGTAAACAATGTTATTCAAAAAAAAATTACTTGGGACTGCAGGATATGAAATATTGAATTTTAGCTACATACAGGCTGAAACACAATAGAAGATTTATGTATTAAGCTTGAAGATTTTAAAAATAAAACAGGACGCAAAAAGAATTGAAAGATTGAATTTTACCAACAAGACTGTGTGGCATGACCAGAATAACAATACGTTTCTCGATAAAAGGAAATCTGAAATCCTAAAACTTAATGCTTAAAACAAAACTTTAGTTGTATTTCAGCCTTATCAAAACAAATAATAGCTGTTTTCGTTTTGGTTTCCATTTTTTCGTAGAAGTGGATGATCAATCTACACAAAGATTTCAGTATACTGGAAAAAAACTCTGAATCTAAACCTTTTCCAATTTTAGTTCGAATACGGTCAATTGTATTTCCAAATAGTCATTTGAATTTCAAAAAGTATCAATTGTATTTCAAATTAGTCAATTTAATTTCAAAAAGCATCAGATGTATTTCAAAATTATCAATTCAATTTCAAAATGCGTCAATTGTATTTCAAATTAGTCATTTGGATTTCAAAAAGCATCAATTGTATTTGAAAATTATCAATTAAATCTCAAAAACTAACACTTCAAATTCCAAAATAGTCATTTGTATTTCAAAAAATATCAAATGTATTTCATAATGCATCAATTGAATTTCAAAACTGAAAAAGCACGGGCAGATGTTAGATGGGTGTTAGTTGATATTTTCATTCACCCTGTGTTATCGAAACGCTTATGGTTCCTGTCATTTTGACTTCATTTATTGATACCTGTAATTATTTAATTCGAGACTTCGAGAGAATGAATTTGAAAGACAATTGTGCTATCTGCCGAATCTCAATGTTGAGAGGTAACGTGCTGAAAGTTCTTCCTTGCAATCACTTTTTTCACGTAACTTGTTCAGAAGTAATTCTCAACACAGCGGATGCAAGATGCCCTTTATGTAGGGTCGTCCTGAAGGGTAACGAACCATATGCTAGAAAGATTTACAAGAAGCACTTAGATCCAGATAGGAAGAGAATTGTTGCTTGTGCAAATAAAGGTGAGGATTGGGTCAGATTGGCATCAACATTAAATATTAATTTCCACACGGCCTACGAATGGATCAAATCAGGTCGGGACCACATGTTCCAAAAAGGAGGAAAGAAACCAAGGATTCTTTCGGAACAGCAGGTAGACAGAATCATTGAATGGGTCGAAGAAGATTGTTCGCAGACATTAAAAAGTTTGAGAGAAAAAGTGTCAGGAGAGTTCAATGTGAGAATCTGCCTTTCCACTTTGGGTAACTACTTAGAGGGTAGACTTTTCACTTTGAAACAAGTACATAAGCAGCCTGTTACAATGAATAGCAATGAGAATAAAATGTTGAGGGCACATTATGTTCGTACTCTCAATGACTATATCCAACAGGGCAAACAAATAGTATGGATTGATGAAACAAACTTCAATTTATTTTGTCGTCGTTGTAGAGGTCGCTCTCGGGTTGGTAATAGAGCAGTACAATTGCTTCCAGCCGCAAGGGGGCCAAATATTCATTTAATTGGAGGCATCTCGGCAGCAGGCGTCGTTGCAATGCACCGCCGTCGTGGCTCTTTTATTGCAGGTGCTGCTAATGAGTGGATTCTACAACTCATGCAACAATGGGAGAACGGGGGAAATCAACTTGTTGATTTAGTGATAGTTTGCGATAATGCTCCATGTCATGCTAGGTTGGCAACGGCCTTAAATGGCACTGCAGTTACTCTCTTGAAATTAGCACCGTACTCTCCAATGTTAAACCCGATAGAGACAATTTGGTCCAAGATAAAAACCTTTGTGAAGAATACCATGAGAATTCCAGATGTAGCTGCTCCTGGAGTAATAGAACAAAGATTGGTTTACTTGGAAAATATTGTAGACGAAGCCAAAAATACGATTGCAGGAGGTGATTGCGCTCGTGCGGTACAACACTCGTCGACGTTTCACGGACCGGCTTTAGCGTTGGAAGATATGCCTGTTGGACAATAACTTATATAAGCATATATAACATATTACATTGTTGATGACTGATTTTGAAATAAAAATGATTACATTTGAAATTGAAATGATGGATTTTGAAATTGAAATGGAATTTTTTGAAATTAAATTGATTAATTTGAAATTCAATTGATAATTTTGAAATACATTTGATACATTTTGAAATTAAATTGACTAATTTGAAATACAATTGACGCATTTTGGAATTGAATTGATAATTTTGAAATACATTCAATACTTTTTGAAATTACATTGACTAATTTGAAATACAATTGATATTTTTTGAAATCAACTTGACGCTTTTTGAACTACAATTGGAAAAGGTGTAGTTATTGCTTTCACCCAATTCAAAATGAATGCCTTGGCATTTTACATTGCCTCTACAGTTGATTGATTTATTTGTTTTGCATTTTTAGTTTGCTCATGGCCAATGAAGTGGAGAAACTCCTCAAATCACATGAAATGTTAAAATTTATTGAAATAACAATGTTACTTGAAATAAGTTATTTTTGAAAGCAATGAAGTTTTTGTCTATTAATGAACTGATATTCAATTTCAAGAACTTTTTCTTTGATACTATACTTTTGAAATTAAGTCACTGATCTAGATATCAGGTAATCGACTTCGTTAAATTAATTCAATGGATGGATGAAATTGTATCTTATACATGTTGATGTATTATATATTTTCACCTGTGACAATGTAAATTAACTGTATGTACCTGCTGAATTAAGAAGTTTATTATTGTATTGTATCAAAATAAATATGTAGCCATATACTAATCAATGATTCTATATTAGTATGGCTTCCAATCTTTCGTTTCATTACTCTCCTGGTCCATCTTGTGATAACACTGCCTCCGACTCAACCATACCAGATATTCCTTTACCAAGTCCAATTACAGAAATACATGACACTTTCGAGATCGAACAAACATTTTCATTAACAGAAAAATTTGATATAATGACAGACCTATATTCTTAAATAAATAAATACATTTATTTTCCAGATGTCAAATACATATAGGAATAGTCACAATTTTTACTAAGTAGCAAAAAATTCATCCAAAGTATAAAAAATATTATTGACTAAATAGGTTTTCAAACGAATCTTAAATAGTGATACATTAGCAGATTCGCTTACGTCTTTTGGAAGTTTATTAAAAATATTTTGTCCCAGAACGCGGGGAGTTTTAGATGAGACAACTTATTTACACTGGGGAACATGTAAATCAGTACAATTCCTTGTATTGTATGAATGAATTTACTTATTTATGATTAACTTATGTCTATTTGTAAATATATACAAGCACATTTCGAAAATAAGAATTTCGAAGAAGAAAATTTGGAGATTTTCAAAAATTAGTCTGCAAGAATCCCTTCTTGTTAAATCGGAGATAATTCTCAATATACGTTTTTGCACAATGAATACATCAGGGGCTCGAGTGGAAGTACCCCAAAAGCATACTCCGTAGCATAACCGAGAGGCGACTTGGGAATGATATAAAACTAATAATTGTTCTTGTTTTAGAATACATTTCAAGTTCCTGAACATGTAACAGATAGAGTTCAGTTCTTTGATTTAACAAGATAATATTAACATCAATCTCCATGATAGTTGGGGTTATCATAAATTAGAGGAACATTTAGTACTCTCAAAATTGACAGCAATGAATAATGAATTACCCTCCCTTAAGCGAACAGTGGTTTTGAGAAATCACTCAATTTGTGCTATCGCTTCAAACAAATTTCTCTATTTCATAGACTTTGTCACTACCATTGAGAATTTAGAAGATTACATGAAAATGGCAGATGAAATATATATTTGCAAAGGATCAATCAAGTCCTTCCTGTGAAATTTTCATTTCTACTTATGCAAATGAATACAGATTCTGTTCAAAATATAACAAATTTCTCTATTTCATAGACTTTGTCACTACCATTGAGAATTTAGAAGATTACATGAAAATGGTAGATGAAATATATATTTGCAAAGGATCAATCAAGTCCTTCCTGTGAAATTTTCATTTCTACTTATGCAAATGAATACAGATTCTGTTCAAAATATAATAGTTTTTAAAAGAAAATGAGCTAAAAGAAAATGTATGATTTCTTAAAAAATCTAAAACTAAACAATAGTTCTGTATCAGAAAAAGAAATAGGCAATTGGAATCCATAATAATTAAAATGAGAAAAAAAATTATTGACTCCAATAAATTGGAAAACTACATAAGACATCTCCAAGTGAATAGACAAGAAATGATAAAAACATGTTGTAAAGCTAGTCAATGCAAAAAAACAGGTGAAAGATATACTTTGGACTTGATGAATATCTGCAATTTGGTTAAAATCAAAAGTCCAAAATTATATAATCATATGAGGGAAAATAATATAATACCTCACCATCTCCATGTACCCAGTCGAGGTGAGTATTGAATATATTTAAATCCTTTATTGATAAAATTTGTATCATTGACATATGAAACAATCCCATTATCAAAGTTCAGGTTTTAAAGGCCTAGGTTTGTTAAAATACTGATTGAACATCAATTTAATGGTAATAAAAATATTGGATTATGATGGACTTCATGCATAGAGGAAAAAATCTACAAGCTAGCAGTTAATTACTGAATATTCTAAAAAGTTAAATCTTTTACTCAACATTAAGTTAATTAACTCAGAATTATACTCTAGTAGTATTGATTTAATTGAAATAAAAAATGCTGTCTAGTTACAATAAAAATATTTAAAATAATTAAGTGGATAGCGGTATTAGGTATGAGCAAAAGCAGTTTATAAGGGTGTAATTCTACTACCACATTCACTAATCGTTGTTTTTAAGATATATAAGGAACCTAGATGGCAGTTTTGTCATCCAGAAAAGAGTTTTTTCACTATTGAAAGAAAAAACTAAGCATTTGGCAGAATCGGAAAAACATGTATCTCTCTTGGTGGATGAATGCAAAATAACAAAAACTAAAAAGTTTGTTAAAAATCTGAAGGATTTTATCGGAATTGTTGACTTGGGTGATGATACTCCAGAAACTAACAAAGACAATCTAAGGGAGCATGCTTTTATTCTAATGTTTCAACTATTTGCCGGTCGTGGTCTCCAAGCTTTGGCATGCTTTTTGAGTGGAGGTGATGTCATTGAAGGAATTTTGTCCAAAATCATTCTTGAATGTGTTATTCTTTGGAATTGGAAAATGTTGGAACATCTTGGTGTTGAGAATAGCCTGTAATCTTGGTGTGAGCATCCTATGGATGCTTCAAGGAATTTGAGATTGTGTTCCGATTTTCCACACCTCATCAAATGCTTGAGAAATAACTTGATGCTGAAAAAGAAATTCAGAGTATCAATCAATCAAATATACTTTATTTATTGTCAAATATTACACATCTTGTGGATGAAGCATTTATTAAAACTGAGTGTAAAAGGGTCAAACAATACAAAATGGGTAATACAGATTAAAACCTTGAAATATAACTTGAACAATACAAACACACAATATATACATTTAATAAAATCAGAAAACATCTCATATTCCTTCCGCAAAAAATTCGCGAAATTCATAATAAGGTCTACGAAGTAAAAATTCTATAACAGCTTTCCTGAATAAAACATAAGCTCCTTTATTTTTTACTGAACTTGGCAGGTGGTTAAACATTTTCCCTACATTATAAACGAATGAGCTTTTTACCAATTCTGACCAAATATGACGAAGTCTTGCATTGATTGAATTTTTCTGTCTGAATAGATGTCTATGAATAAGACACACAGTTTCCAATATATTATAAGGACTTGGTAAGGTTAAAATCTTGCCTTTCGTGAGTAAGGTCTTGCAAGATATTTTTGCCATCTACTTGACAACCGGATGATATTTATTTCATAGTGCTACAATGTGAGTGTCAAATTTCAAATTGAGGACAACATTTAAACCTAGAAATGTTTTATTTCATGAATTAAGCAATCATCTACACTGATATTTCCAATGGTATCTTTGAAGGAAATCATATTGGTTTTATCGAAGTTAATAGATAAGAAGTTCATATCGCACCAGACTTTGATGACTCGTAGATCTGCTTCGATTACCGTGTGTAGAACATGCACATCTTTATTGTGTTATGTGACAGTAGCATCGTCTGGAAATAGTGTAAAAGTTCCTTCAATGTCTATGTTCATCATATCATTGATGTATATCAAAAATAGTAAGGGGCCCAGAACTGAGCCTTGAGGCACACCGCAACACACTAATTTGAGATCAGAGGATGCATTCACTGATTGTCTTTGATTACTCAGGAAAGATTCGAACCAAGCATAGGCATTGCCTCTACAGCCATAAGGGTGCAGCTTTAGCAACAGCCTTTCATAATTGACACAGTCAAAAGCCTTTGACAAATTACAAAAGTCTGTTTCAGCCGCCTCCACACAATTCCAGTTGACATTTTCTACTTACAGAAAGTGGAACATCGCGTCAATAGTGTTTTTATGTTGATTTTATTAAAAATTTGAACAGGATGTTCATAAAGTCAGTTGTGGAATCATTTGCGACTGAAAGACAAACTCTAGTCGCTATTTTCCTTCGTACAAGATAACCTCTCTTGGAAGGGATTCATGTTGTAAAGGGAAACATTCTCAATTGAAAATTGAACCAAAACATGACTCCTCTGGAAATGGAAAAAACCTACGATAAATTGAAGTTACTTTTTTGTAATATCTAACAGAAAACAACTACTTCCCCGGCTATAGCCACGTTGGATATTGAACTACATCTGAGATATCTTGCGAAAAGACCCTATATAACTTAAACAAAAATCTGAGAGTGAAAATTTGCATTTTCGTTCAGATAGTTGAAAGAAAAGAAGCTATTTTTTGTAATATCTAACACAACTACTTCCCGGAAAAAGCCACGCTTGACATTGAACTACATCTGATAGATATTGTGAAAATAACCTAACTTGAAAGAAAAATCTGAAAGTGAAAATTTGCATTTTTATTCAGATAGTTGATTATTTGTTAAATGTCCAGTTTCCATTGGAGATTCAATCTATAGATGAGATAGGGAGAATGTTGTTGAAAACCAAACTGTTGTGCAGTCAAGATTTTGTTTTTTATAGTATACGAATCCAGTCTTTTTTTGACGAGTTTCTTGATTATTTTCGATAAGGCTGGTAATAATGAAATTTGTCTCAGATTGGAAGGTTCTTTCACATCACAAATGCTTTTTATAAAGCATCAGAAAACAATCCATTCCCAATCAATGTGTTGATGTGTGACAATACTTTCTAAGGTGCTAAAACATGCTGAAATATGTTTTGTTATTTTGAGCAAATAAAGTATTCTAAGGCACTATCGGGCAGGTTAGTGAAAATTCTAATTGATGTCTTATCTGTAACAAAAGCATTTTTGTTCCTTAATTCAGACGAATTCAGCAAATTCACTTTGCTTGCCAGACATAGTAATCCTGTCATTTTAGATTCCAGAAGGTTTAGTTTTGTTTTCCCATTTTAAAAACATTTTCGAATATGAATCAAAAAAGAATTCAAGATGGCTTTCAAGCTCATAGAGTCATATTCAGCCGAAATATGGAGAAAAGATCTATACCCTGCTAGCCCTTCAAGTGGTACAGAAGTTACAGAATACTTCACAGAATAGATCAATGTCAATAATTTTAGTTATATAGCAAGTCAACAACATCTCTTGAATTGTCAGAATGTTATAATATTTCATTTACTTCAAAAGTGTACATTACTAATATGATATTCTTTGTAGTTCAGAGTTTCAATAGATTTTTTCTTTGAAATTGTACATGTGGTATCAATTTTGAAAAAATCTAATAAATATAGTCTAAGTCAAAATATACTTTAACGTCAGAAGTTTATCAACTTATTTTCAAAGCATTTCAACTATATATCTGAACTATAATAGTGATAGTCTCCTCCATCTAAACATAAGTCCAGATTAAAAGGGGGTACTACCACCATCTGCCCTCCAGGACGACTTGACAAAAAAGGTAGCGCATTTCCTATTTCAACTTCGGGAAAAACCTACAGTACTACCAGAGGAGTCATTGAGGCGAGAATGAGCGCATGCAACTGTACGTGAATAAAAAACAAACAGACGCCCATCATCATACCAATGACCCCTCCATTTCTGCCAACTTCCTAAACATTGTCCCATTGTTCACTAAGGAAGCTGTTATTTTCCATATTTTAATCTTACATTCTTATCCTAAACATTGGTATTCTGAATACTGGAAGATAACTTAGTTGATGATTTTCAGAATTTATGAAATATATTTAAAATTCAATTTTATGTAAAAAATTCAACTTCTCAGAGTAGTATTTCACTGTTCTGTAATTGTGATTATATTTTTTCTAATGGTGAAACCGTATATAAATGAATAAGTCGGTTCTTGGAACATTCCTAAAAACAAAAAATCTCCTCGTTAATGTTGATGTTAAATTTTATTCTTAGTGCATGATTGGGGCATTCTTGAAATAATGTTTCGAAAACTTTTAAAACATTTCAGCAATATTTTATATTTCCAGAAATGTATGTTTCTCCATTTCAGTAAAATGTATGTCATTTCAAATTGTGAAATTAACTGTTTTTTGTTCCACTTTTCCCAGAGTGTGACAGCAACGTCCAAAATTTTCTCCAACACATTTTCGTATAAATTTTCTCATTAGGCCAACACCTGCAAAAAGTAGAAGTTTACTTCACAAAAAAAAAGAAAATTTAAAAATTTGTTTTCATGAATCCCTCAGGTTTCCGGAGAAACCCTTTTGCTCATGAGCTTGTGTGAGCAAGGGATATCCGGCACTTAAAGCTTACATGAGAGTGGATTCCGAGCTATTCTAGCTCAGTGGCAGTCGGTGGGATAAGGGTGAGTGACAAACCCTCTAGCACCACGACTACTTCTAAGAAGCCATTATATTAGCAAATCAGTTTTCATTTTGGTGATTTTATAAGTACATTGTTTATCAGTTTCACTGATCAGTAAATCTTGGATACTAAGCTTTTTATTGGTGTCTATGCAAGGTTTGTCACTTCTTCATAAAACCATTTCATTTTTCATATCAGTAATGAAAATAGTAACTTGAAAGTATATGTACCTAAGCCTTCATCCCAAAAATTATAATTTAGAATCGATTAGTAGTATCTCAAATGTCAAATTTTACTTCCAATGACCAAATAAGTTTACAAAGAGTATTTTGTGCCATGTTGATGTATGAACCATAGATATAGGTAGATAATAGTGCAATTGAGTTGTTAGAAAATATATTTTTACATTCATTTCATCAACAAAATGTTCAAACTAGGCTCAGTATAAACATTAGCTTGAAAAGTTGATCACATATTCATATTCAACAAGATTAAAAACGTGATATGTTGTTGATAAGCAGTGATAATTAACCAGGATATATTTAGAACTTTATTCATCTATTGGATCTTGATCTTTTATTTAGTAAAAATTTGAAGTAATGGAAGCATGCACGAATGATCGAATTCAAGGAAGGATGAGATTTTTGGTACTTACCATAAACGTAAAAATAATACTGTTGTATAATTCGTTTTCAATCCTTCCACAATATGAGCATCTCACAAGGACGGAAATTTCACTGTTTTCCTTTGAAATTTCATCAACATAACCAAAGAGTAGGTTATAAACACTTCAGCAGTCACAAAACAAACACATCCATTAACGGAACATCGAATTCCGAACGGTCACCGGTCGTCGCTGAGGTCTGTGGTCATGCCACCCGGTCATGGATGAAAAATAGTCACGAAAATATAAAACACCCTGTGCATAAACATAACGGAGTCAGCCCTCTGGCGGTAAATTCTGAACTAGAACGTTATTGTTGAAATGTAGCAGAATCAAGTAGGCAGGTGTCTTCAAGTTCATCCCACAGTTTTTCAGCTATAAGTGCACACACCATGGTTTCTAGACATCTTAATAATATATATGTAGTAAGTGATTCAAAAGTCAGTTTTCCAATACTACGGTCCTTTCTGAGGCGATATGTCCTAAGTTTCAGCGTTGTATCGACGTCATACTTCATTGATCATATTTTCATTATCAAAATGACATATTATGCACAATGTCCAAAGACTGAAAATGGTTATCATGGTATATTGTACGTACAAGGCGATAAGCTAAGCAACCTATTAGGCATTTTGTGCAAATTATCACGGTAACCCAAGAGGTCCAATAACTAATGGACAATATTCACAAAAGCTTTTGACAGTATTCATATACTGTTACTGAGTTTGAGATGTTGCTTCGTAACTTCAATAGCAGCGACACCTATCGTTGGGTAGAATACTTCATATTGATTATAGTGATCAATATCTGAACATATTTTTTAAGGTATTCAACTTACGTCAGGCAAAGTATGCAAAAATACATAATTATTTGATAGTAAAATGTATCAATTTGAATAAATCATTTTCATAACTATATTATGAGGAATGAAAAATATGCACATTTTGGCTGATACCAAGAAAAATTGAAGGGGCAATTTTTGTAAACATATATAAATGATAAGTTTACATGTGATTTTCAAAATGATCATCACCCAGGAGATATATAAACGATATAATAATTTTTATTTATTATTTTGATCAATAAATGAACATATTTCTTTAGATATTCAACTCAAGTCAGGCAAAGTATGCAAAAAAGTACCCAAAGTTACATAGTTGTTTGTTCATAAAATGGATCGATTCAAATAAGATATTCTCATTACTACGAGTATATTACGAAATATGTAAAATATTCATATTTTGCCTAATGTCAGGAAAAATTTGAAGAGATAATGTTAGACAATGTTTGGAAACATATATTAATAATATATTTATATTCGATTTTCAAAATTACCATCACTCAAGAGATAAGATGATATAATAGTTTATATCGATTATTTTGATCAATAAATGAATAAATTTTTTTAGATATTCAACTTACGTCAGGCAAAGTATGCAAAAATATTTAGTTATTTGGTCGTTAAATGTATCTAATCTAATATAATATTTTCATTACTATATTAGGAAAGGACCACGCACGTTTCTTATGGAAAATGGCTTTCCGTGAATTTGTCCAAATTTTTGGTATGGTGTAGATCTGGATGCACCGATCAAAAGTGTCCATTGCTCAAAACTCCAAAAATGGACAGTTTTCGATGTTATCAATGTAATTTTTTTGCATTTTTTGGATTTTGAGACACAATCAGTTCACTCTCATACTTAGGAAAAACCGAGTTTCAATGATTTCACTGCAGGAATCGATTGAAAAATAATTATTTCTTCGTTTCAGATACTGCCATTTAAAGAAATTATTATACACTGCTCGTCACTGACGATGTAACTGGACTATTATTTTCAATTTTTATAGTTCATTTTTTGTAGAAATAAAAACTTCTGAATTGCTCAAGGTATCACAGAGTCACATATATTCAACACTTTCGATAGGAGCATTAGAAAAATAATATTCGATACACACTATAGGAACTGAATCTGAGATACTTTTTTTTAAATAGTTTCCTAGTCGTCAAAGAAATAATGGTAAATGCAAAATGAGCATATAGAAAATCGATCATAATGTTGGCTGACGACATAAATACTCGTATCGAATGCAGTTTGTTTATACCGAGTGTTAAATATCAATAGAAACAAGGGAATACATACCCAATAATCATTTCTAATCGCTAATCGAACCGTTAAGGCAAACGGATCCGTGAAAATATCTGAATATTTGATATGATGTGGATTTCGATGCGCTGATCAAGTGTCCATTGCTACAGACTACAAAAATGGACAGTTTTCAAGATATGGCCGTATCAATATCTGATTTTTTTCGTTTTCTAGATTGTGGCCCACAATCGCTTAGCTCTTATACCCAACAAAAACGGAATTCTATCGATTTCTGAGAAGAATTGACTAAGAAAACAGTTGTATTTCATTTCAGATACATTAATGTGGAGAAATTAGCATACACTGCTCGTCACTGGCAATGTAGCTGGGCTATTATTTTCAATTTTTGTATTTCCGTGTTCGTAGAAACAAAATCTCTTGAATTGCTCTAGTTCTAACAAACATACTTATATTCAACACAATTCAGTTGTGGCATTTGAAAAAATAATATGCGATACACACTCTATATATATATATATATATATATATATATATGATTTGATTTTTTTTAAATATTCTCCTGGCCATCAGGAAAATAGTGGAAAATGCAAAATGAGAAACTAGAAAATCGTATTTATAATGTACGCTGACGAGATGAATGCATTTGTGGAATAAACAAACAAGTAAGAAGATACTTGAATACCTAGTGAACAGCAAAAAACTATTCATTTCTTCAACTTACCTCTAACAAATAGAATAAGATCACAACAGCAACCACATCATTGTATAGTACCCTACCCGATTTTGTTCAAACTATACATTTTTCGTTCAATAGTTCTTTATTTAGTGAATGCACCTACAGATTTTTGTGCCTTGACTCTGTCTGTACTCTTCAAAAAATTTTTCGTCGTTTTGGTGTTTCAGCTACTGCGATGACAGACATAGAACTGAGAATGAATAACGTTATCTTATTTGCCCCATGTATAGTTTTGCAATAGTTCAAGTAAATACTTGGTTGGTTGAACAATTGACCCTCGTTAAATGTTACGCATAGATGATTTGATGAACGTTTGGACCAACTTTCTTTTACGTACTATTATTCTTACTACTATCATCATCACTTTGGTGGAGAATTGATATTTTTCATGAAATAAATATTGTTACTGTTTTACAATTTTCCCATTATCAGTTATATATTCTTCTCATGAAAACTCATTTATTTCAAAATTCATTTTGTCTAGAGATGAAGGCCGTGAACGTTAAACATCTGAGACCACAGCACTCCTCATCGGTGGTCTTAGTTTTTCAAGTCCATATAGGCTTTCGGCTGAGAAAAATCTGGCCGCTAGGCCCAGACAACATTGAAAATATTGACTCTAGCCGTGAAAGCCTACATTCTTTCATCAGTTATCGGTTCAATTAACAATTAGAAATGATTTTTCAGTATGTATATTTAACACTTGGTATAAAAAATCTGCATTCGATACGAGCATTCATCTCGTCAGCGTACATTATGAATGCGATTTTCTAGTTTCTCATTTTGCATTTTCCACTATTTTCCTGATGGCCAGGAGAATAGTTCAAAAATAATTCAAATCATATTTAGAGTGTGCATCACGTATTATTTTTTCAAATGCCACAATTGAATTGTGTTGGATATAAGAATGTTTGTTAGAACTAGAACAATTCAAGAGTTTTTGTTTCAACGAACACGGAAATACAAAAGTTGAAAATAATAGCCCAGCTACATCACCAGTGACAAGCAGTGTATGATAATTTCTCCAAATGAATGTATCTGAAATGAAATACAACTGTTTTTCAGTCAATTCCTGCGCAGAAATCGATAGAATTCCGTTTTAGTTGGGTATAAGAGCTAAGCGATTATTGGCCACAATCTAGAAAACGAAAAAAATCAGATATTGATACGGCCATATCTTGAAAACTGTCCATTTTTGTAGTCTGTAGCAATAGACACTTGATCAGTGCATCGAAATCCACATCATATCATATATTCAGACATTTTCACGGATCCGTTTGACTTAACGGTTCGATTAGCGATTAGAAATGATTATAGGGTATGTATTTCCTTGTTTCTATTTATATTTAACACTCGGTATAAACAAACGGCATTCGATACGAGTATTTATGTCGTTAGCCTACATTATGAACGATTTTCTATATGCTCATTTTGCATTTACCATTATTTCTTTGACGACTAAGAAACTATTTTTAAAAAAAAGTATCTCAGATTCTGTTCCTATAGTGTGTATCGAATATTATTTTTCTATTGCCCCTATCGAAAGGTGTTGAATATATGTGACTCTGTGATACCTTGAGTAATTCAGAAGTTTTTGTTTCTACAAAAACTGGACTATAGAAATTGAAAATAATAGTCCAGTTACATCGCCAGTGACGAGCAGTGTATATTAATTTCTTCAAATGGCAGTATCTGAAACGAAGAAGAAATTATTTTTCAATCGAACCCTGCAGTGAAATCATTGAAACTCGGTTTTTCCTAAGTATGAGAGTGAACTGATTGTGTCTCAAAATCCAAAAAATGTAAAAAAAAATTACATTGATAGAGCCATATCTCGAAAACTGTCCATTTTTGGAGTTTTGGGCAATGGACACTTTTGATCAGTGCATCCAGATCTACACCATATCAAAAATTAGGACAAATTCACGGAAAGCCATTTACCCTAAGAAACGTGCGTGGTCCTTTGTAAAATTTTCATATTTTTCCTGTTGCCAGAAAAACTTTGGAGAGACTATGTTTGGAAACATATATAAATAATATGTTTATATTCGACTTTCAAAATTACCATCGCTCAAGAGATATATGAATGATATAATACTTTTTATTGATTAATTACATCAATAAGTGAACATATTTGTTCAGGTATTTAACTTACGTTGGAAAAAATATGCAAAAATACATGGTTATTTGGTCAGAAAATGTATTGATATGAATGAAACGTTTTTATTACCATACCATGGAAAACGAAAAGTACACATATTTTGTCTGACACCAGGACAACTTTGGAGAGACAAAGTTTGGTAACATATATAAATAATATGTTTACATTCGATTTTCAAAATTATTATCACCCAGGAGATGTATCCACGATCGAATAGTTTATTTCGATTTTTTTGATCAATAAATGAATATATTTCTTTAGTCATTCGACTTACGTCAGGTGAAGCATGCAAAAATACATAGTTATTCGGTCGTTGAATGTATCGAATACAATATAATATTTTCATTACTATATTAGGAAATATGTAAAATATTCATATTTTGCCTGATGCCAGGAAAACTATGGAGAGACGATTCTTGGAAATACATATAAATAATACGTCTATTTTCGGTTTTCAAAATCATTGTCACTCAAGATATGTATTAATGATATAATAATTTTTATTGATTATTTCGATCAATAATTATAAATTTTTTTTGGGGCACATAAATTACGTCTGGCAAAATACGCAATAATACGTAGTTATTTGGTCTTACTATTGATAATATTGACGAAGATGTATATACGATTATATTTAAATAAGTTAGATATTTTCATATCTGTCTTGATGTCTGAAAATTATTGAAGAGACAATATTTGAAAAAGTACATAAAAAATATGTTTATATGCAATCTTCAAAGTTATCACCATTCAAATGATACATTCGTGATCGTATGCAGTTTTGATCGTTTAATCTGATCAAAAATGCAACATAATTGAAATGTGTTAAAGCGAATGTTCGACGTAAAATGGTTTAATTTTGGTATATCATATAGTAATGAGTATGACCGATTTTTGAAGTACATATCGGTTAAGTTCATTCAACATAACGCATAAGACATATGATGAAAACCATTATATGATTGAAAATAAAAGAAAATGAAGAACTGAAATAAAAATATGTGAATTTTTAATATTTTTATTGAAACAAAACTGTTGTTCAGTCTTTTGGAAAATTCTCCTGATTCTATTATACATAAAATGTCAATACTCTAGAAATGTTAGGTCAAAGTCCACATTCTACATACCAACAAGTAAAATACATAAATCAAACTAACACTATTCACACAACTCACAACAGTAATAATAGTATAATTCCGATGTAACACGTCCAAATACAACACTACTAACTCAAATGCTGGAATTGGAATGAGAACAGTTTTGCGAAAACGTTGATGATCAGTGCAACGCTGGTTACTACCGATTGATCCCGAACTGATCGCATATTAACACGTTCGCGGACACTTACTTTTATGGTGAGTTTCCAAAATGACAGTGACGGCATATGCCGCATCGGCTTGTGTGCATAATTCGACATTAGCGGCATTTGCCGACAAATGCACTCCGCGCTACAAAAGTGTTTTGCGTTGTTTCACGACAAATTCACTTGTATTGGGATACGAGGTGTCCCAGTAGACACCACATACATATTAAAAAATCAACGGAATATTTCTAAAACCGTTGTAGTGGGGGTGCGAATGGGATCGACAGAGTGGTAATGTAGATCTTTTTATTCAGTGCTTATTTGCAACTTGAGAGAAACGTATGGCAGTTTCACGCTTTTTGACCGCGAAAATAATGGAAGAAAAGCAGAGAAAACAATTGCTTCAGTGGTATGACGAAATTGAAAGTGAGGATGGCAGCTGTGATGAGAGATCAAGTATACATGATCCCTTCAGTACAGATGATTCCATAGGAGACCCTAAATATATCCAAAGTAGTTCTAATAGTGATATATCTGAGTGTGAAATTAACGAGAGTGAAAATAATCATAAGGAACCCGTAAATCTGAATTGCGTCATTTATTTGACTATATATTTGTTGAGCTGGTCCATCACGACGACAAAAGAAAAGTCTTGTTCCCAGAAGTAACGAAAATGATTCTGGCCCTGCATTGCGTTTTAAAGTTAAGACGATATAGACACGATGTTCTTGAATCTATACCAGTACCAGAAACATCTAAAAAGAAAGGAAAATTCTACAAACGATGTATGCAATGCTACTTCGAAAAAAAAAAGAAAAGAAACAGCCTGGCAATGTCGAGATTGCATTGGAAAACCACCTCTTTGTGTAGGAAGTTGCTTTCAAGAGTGGCACGCATGAAAAATTTATTGAAAAGTATGGAAGAAGTTGATAGTTTTATTCCGCGTCAAAGAATAATATTGTTTTATTTAGTTATGTTAAATATTTTAACAATTTGACAATAATTATTGTGTAGTTTTAGTACCTAATAAAAAATATCGATATTTTTTTCGAATTTGTGTTTATAGTTAGTTGGAAAAAAACATTCGTTCACCAGCGGCATATGCCGTCAAGTGTCATATTACAAATCAACGAGCGTTTATTGGGACATGACGTCATATGACGCATAAACTTTAGCCAAAGCTACATTGTTAATTTGATTATTACAATTTCATAGCTATAAGTTTCACGTTTCTATGTCAAAAAATAATTATGCTGTCAGTTTGTCATTTTTGACACATGCCAAATTTTTTTATGTGACCTGACATAAACAAGGTCAATGACGTGATATCACGTCATTGTCCGCGAACGTGTTAACCAGTAGGTGAACAGTTTCATTATCGTAGGAACACCTAGCTCTACTGCAAATAAACTGTTGTATTGTGCCTGTAACACGAGTCTCAGTTGTTATGATATACTTTTCAGAAACACAAAGTAGATAAATATGAATTCACACTTTTGTAGCGCTAGTAAAATGTTGACCTGACATTATACAAAGTGAATTATCTAATGTTCGAAGCACTTGCTGTATGTATACAATATTATAGCTACAAGTTCATACGTTCAGAATACAAATTTTTTTAGAAACCAAATGTTAATTTTTTTAATATAGGTAATAATTTGCTTACCACAATCGAAAAAAAGTCAGGAAAACGTTTTACTTGGACAATTTTTTTCCGTGTACCCTATCTGTTCATTTTTCGCGCATCTATGAGTTGCTGTGATTCTTGCCAAGCTGTACATAATACTCCTTCAGTTTTCCATACTATTCATGACAAAACATTCCCAGGAATTTGTTAATTTTCCATGAATATCGGCGGGGAGAACGAGAATCACTAGATTTTTTTCATAACTTTTTCCATACTTCACATTTATGCTTTTTGAAGCTCTCTATGAGTATTTTTGTCAGATTTTTGTAATTCCATTTGCTCATTATACTTTATTCAACAATACTTCGTACATACATTTCATACATATTCAACAATACAGTTGTATGCATGTTAATATCAACTTCCGGTATAATCTTAAATGTAGGTTCAAAGCAAATATTTTAGATGGATACGGAATATTATGGAAACTCAAAATATTTTCAATACATATTCTCATCTCGTTGTTCCACAAGGATCCGAGCAAAATAATCCTTAGAATTCAAGAATTATTTCCGTAGATCTGCCGAAAACTTTTCGCATTTTTAGGTCTAATTGTTGAAATTTCCGGTTTTTCCCTAGAATCTAGAGAAAATTGAAAATGGAAAATGAAGTAGATCTTTTGTAGATATTATCATACAGTGAAAACGTAAAGGTTGGAACAAATTCGTTGAAAGCTTGATATGGCAATAGGAAGAAAAAGCGCAGAAGTACATCGATATCGATAGGCAACCTCATACCTTGTTGTGATGCAAGTGCGATGTGAGTTGCCTAGATCCCAATCTCGACGTCTGGTGTTTGCTCGAAGGGTGCAACCGACCACCTGGGGAGGTGCTGTACGTTTTTCCAGGTTTTCCTGCAGCCGAAAAGTGAATACCCCATAAAAAATCAGTAAGTCGCTGTGGAGCGCCACAGCAAATAATAATAATATGGGTCCTCTACCCGCACAGGCAATGCCTTTGGGTACACTCTTCGAGTGTTTATGAGGCAGTATTATTATTATCATTGCAAGAAGATTTTCTTAAACCTACTAGTCAAGTTGCATTGGAACAATCAATGTGTCAATCGTTCATTTTGAAATGACTTATAAAGAATAAGTGAAAGTAGCTCATGAAGTTAATGAAGATGATTTCGATCGCAGACGGGGACGAGAGGCCAGCTAGATCTCCTGATCTAACCCCACTGGATTTTTTTGTGGGAATACCTTGAGTCAACAGTTTATGTTGACAGACCTAACATTACATTAATATGAATGAAATAGCTTTTATTTCTGGATATGGTTATCTAACATGAAAAAAAATCCATACACAGAAAAATGCGTTCTTTTTTAAAGTGTTATCAAACCAGGGTAATGTCATTTGAAAAAAAATTATACTGACGTCATAATTCGAATAATGATGATGTCATCAAAAATAAGAGTATACCAAAAAATACGCAACTGAAAAATAAAATCGGCGCGTCCAAGCTTATGTTCTCTAATAGTCATATCAAACGTTTATCGAATTTGTTCCAACTTTCGAGTGCTCACTGTTTATTATAAACATCGGTTATATATTTATACCTATATTAGACATTTCTACGTATGGTGTTAATTCAATTTCTATATCGTTCTGTTAGATCCATCTTATAAGTTATGAACTGAATTACCGTACTTGTACGGCGACGTTTATGGGGTGTAGTAAAGTTCACAATAGTATATTTACACATCACATTCCTGAAGAAAAAAGTTTAAATTACGATAATGATTCCAAAACTGAAACTATGTTTTTGTAATCCCATACTGTTATTTTGATTCAACGGTATTCAGATGACAATTGAAAAGTTAATGTTAACAGCCTCCGTTCAAATATTTTTTCCAAAACTTCATTCTGCTCATAATAACAATAATTATAATAATACTAACTATTTATAAATTTGAAAAGGTAATTTGACAATTGCTATTATTTAGAATTTCTTTTCCATCGATGAGAGATTTACCATATATAGCACCAGTATTTGAACTTGTTGTCGGAGTCGTTACTATGGAAATAGGTGTCTCGTTATCTTCATTCTCGCTGAAATAGAATTTTCAGTATATGACTCTGCCACCGCAGAGGAGTTCCAACCTCCAAGTTCTTTTACTGATTTTCTACATGCATAGTAGCCCAGGATCTGTGAATGGAGTACCCTGTGTAGAGCTGAGGAATTTTCAATTTTGAGAATGCTGCAATTTTCTTTGGAACAGCTCCAATAGTATGAATGCCCACAACTTGTTTTACACATTTACCATTCCAGTACAAGAAAATTGGAAGAAATGCCAAAGTAAACTAAAGATGCGGATCGATGCGAAATGAAGTCAACATTATCAAAAATGACGAAAAATAGCACAACAAGGAGACGCGAACTAGAAATTGAATTAGAAGCCCAAAGACGAATCGTAGAATTAGAGAAGTCGCTGATCCAGAAGGAAATGTTACTGAAAAAAGCAGAGCTAGAAGAGCAACAAGAAAATATAGAATGGGCTGAAAGAAGAAGTCGATGTGAAGAGCAAGTAGAAGGAAATCACATTCGAGATATTATCAACGATGAAATCATTGATAACAGGGTCCAACACTGGGTTAATGACAATCATATTTTGAATAATCGACATTCTGTTTTGAGTTTTAGGTCTGGCAACGGTAATTACTCTGAGCACATTTCGGGTAGTGAAGCAGGGACAGAGGAGAGACATGAGAGCAAGAAGACGGAACACATACTGCCACACAGGAAAAAAAAGCAATCAAGGAAGAGGAAAAATTGACGAAGTTTTTAGCAAGACAATCCATTTCCAAAGACTTACCCATATTTTCTGGAGAATCAAATGAATGGCTGCAGTTCATCACGACGTTTAGAGAAACAACTACAATATGTGGCTACAGTTCTAAAATTAGAATGGGGAAAAAGAAGTGCCTCAATGTCAAATCTGAAAAGCATAATATTTCAGATTTTTCTGACTGGTTTGCCGAGATAGCAAATGCCGCAAGCTGTGTTGTAATGAATTTGGATGCAGATAATGATAGGAAAAAGAAATATGTATGAGCTGCAACTGAGGAGGGGTCCGTACGTAAGTCGAGTTGCCTGTATTGCAAAAAGAATAATAATGGAACAGAATCTTGCAAGAACTTCCTGCTGCTGGATTCCGACAAAAGATGGGACTGGGCAAAAAAAAATAAAATTTGCTTCTGTTGCATGCGTAACAATCATCAGATTAAATGGATGCAATAAATTCCATCACAATTTACTCCAAAAATAGTATTTTTGCGCATAGCTCCTATAATTTTGAAAGGGCCGATTAATGAGATCCAAACCTATGCTTTATATGATGAAGGATCCACTATTACTATAATTGACAAAAACTTAGCTTCATATCTAGGAGCAACAGGTCCTAGTGATCCTCTAAGAATCCGATGGACAAATTCAACCATAAATGAAGAAAGTGATTCTCAGAACATCAACCTGACCATCAGAGGCCAAAATGAAACTGAAGAATTCTTAATGACAAATATCAGAATAGTTAGCAATTAAAATTTAGCAACTCAGGCAATCAATTATGAAAAATTAAGAAACGAATGGAAACATTTGTCTTTAGTCGATATACCCACATCATGGATAATGCTCAACCAAAAATACTTATCGGGCAAGATAATATTCACTTAATTATTTCACGTTCAATCATAGAAGGTGGGAAAAATTCACCGATATTGTCTCGTACAAAGCTTGGTTGGGTTATTCATAGCACAATGTTGCATCATGGGCGTGTTGACAATGAATTTATTTTACATGTTAGTCAGGACGAAAAATTGAATGAATTAGTTGAAATGTCATTTAGGATTGATAACCTAGAAGTCAAGATGAAAGAGAAAATATCAGCAGAAGAATTGAGAGCTACGAAAATAATGGAAGAAACAGCCAAGAGAGTCGGAGACAGATGGGAGATAAGAGTTTTGTGGAAGGAAGATGATGCAATAATGCCAAAATCAAAGAAACAGCACAAAGTCGTCTCAAAACCATGGAAAATAAATTATCGAGGAATCTTGAATTCGCAACAGAATATTTGAAAAACTGGATGAATATAGAAAAAGTGGATTTGCTAGAAAGGTAATGGATATTGAAACACTAAAGAAATAACATCTTGGTACCTACCTCATTTTGGAGTAGTGAATCCAAAGAAACCTGGCAAAGTGAGATTCGTTTTTGATGCCAATTCTAAAGTGAATAGTATTTGTTTAAATGATAGGTTACTGAAAGGTCCTGATTTTCTAAATTCTTTATTGAGTGTATTATTCAAATTTAGACAAAAAAAAATTGCATTCACAGGCGACATCAAGGACATGTTTAATAGAATCTTCATCAGAGAAGAAGATAGACAATTTCAGAGATTTTTATGGTGGGGAGGACATGACGAAATGGAAGAATATGAAATGACGGTTATGATTTTTGGAGCAGCTTCTTCGCCAGCTTCTGCACAATATAATATGAGAAAAAATGCCGAAAGATTCAAGGAGGAATTTTCTGAAGCAACAAAGGTGATTTGAGAACAGCATTGCATGGACGATTATTTAGATAGCGCGGATACTGTAGAAGAAGCCATAGATATGATCACTAGTGTTGAAGAAGTTCACAGAAGAGGTGGTTTTCGGATAAGAAATTGGACAAGCAACTCCAAGGACGTCCTGAAATAGATTCCAACCGAACAAAGAACAAGAGAAATGAAAGACATGGAAATCGAGAGAACTGCCCACAGAACGTGTTTTAGGACTACATTGGAATCCAAATGAAGACTGCTTCTTGTTTAATGCTGACACCAAGAAGATTTCGGATATTTTGGAAAAGAAAATTGTATCTACCAAGAGAGAAATATTGAAAATAATGTCAGTATTCGATCCTCTTGGATTTCTCTGTAATTATACAATCAAAGCAAGGATCTTACTACAAGAAATTTGGAAAATGGGTTATGGATGGGATGATGAGCTGAAACATTCAGTGATCGAGAAATGGTTCAGAAAAGTTGTTGAGTTGAATATTCCAAGATACTATATAGGTGATGAAATAGGTGTTGTGCAGTTACATACGTTTTGCGATGCGAGTTCCAAAGCATACGCTTCAATATCCTATTTTCGAATAAAATCCCCATTAAATGTACATACCACCATCGTCACGGCCAAATCCAGAGTGAGTCCATTAAAATTAGTCTCTATTCCAAGGTTAGAACTTCAAGCAGCAGTTCTAGGAGCTCGTCTAGCAAAATCAATTAAAGAAAATCACAGCATACCCATCAGTTGTCAATATTCTAGAACCGTTATCAGTTGGTTGAAATCAGACCCTCGGAAATTGATGCCATTTGTAAGTCATAAAGTTAGTGGAATTTTGGATATCTCAGAAAAAACGGAATGAAACTGGATTTCAACCAAAGATAATGTAGCAGATGAAGCAACCAGAGATAACATAGTTTGTGAATGGTAAGAATTCAGTCGGTGGAACAATGAACCCAGCTTTCTCAGATGTCACGAAGATACATGGTTTGAAAGCAACAATGTTGCGTTGAACAAAGAGAATGAAGAAACTGATGAATTTTTCAGAGCAGTTGAAAGAGAATATGTTGCTCTAACAACAGAAGGTGAAAAAGTATCTGAATTCAATCCAGCAATCGATAGATTCTCATCCTCTCTTCGACTCATACGATCAACTGCTTGGACATTGAGAGCCATTCGGATTTTCAAAGGTACAAAAATGCCTTTCGGAGAGTTATTACCGAAAGAAGTAGAAAAATCAGAAAAAGTATGGATAAAACATGTTGAGGAACTCTGCTTCAAAGAAGAAATTCTAAATCTGAAGAGCAAGAAGTCCATAGAGAAAACAAGTCGTTTGTATAAATTGTCACCTATATTGGGCAGTGAAGGTATTTCAAGAATAAATGGAAGAATAAGAGGATCGGAAGACATACGTTATGATACAAAGTACCCAATCATCCTTGAAAGATAACATTATTTTACGCGTCTTTTAATTATTCACTATCACAATTGATTGACAACATGATTCGACAGAAATTTTGGATACTGCAAGCTCGTGCTTCCATAAGAAGTGCTTGGAATTCCTGTTACGGGTGCAAGAACTTCAGAGCCATACCTATAGTCCCAGAAATGTCTCCACTTCCGAAGTGCAGGGTAAGTGCTTTTGTTAGACCATTTACTTTTACAGGTATGGACTATTTCGGTCCAATGAATGTTATCATTGGCCGACGTCATGAAAAACGCTATGGTGTTTTGTTCACCTGTTTGACTGTTCGAGCCGTTGATCTGGAGATTGCAAATTCCCTCACTACCGATTCCACCATAATGGCTATCAGACGAATGATCGGAAGAAGAGGTTGCCCTCAGAAAATATTTGCTGATAATGGGACGAATTTGAAGGGAGCCGAGAAAGAGATGAAGAAAGCACTCATAGAGTTGAATGAAAACCAAATTTTATCTGAAATGACCACCAAGGGAATTGAATGGATCAGGATACCACCATTAACACTGCACATGGGAGGCTGCTGGGAAAAAATGGTGAGGTCCATAAAAACAGCTCTTTCAGCCACCTTGAAAGAGAGATCTCCCAAAGATGAAGTATTATCTACTCTTCTCATTGAAGCAGAGAATGTCGTTAATAGTAGGCCTTTAGTCCATGTCTCGATAGATTCTGCAGATGGTGAAGCATTAACACCAAATCATTTTCTTTTGGGAACATCAAATGCTTCTCCGGTTCCTTGTCTTTTATCAGAAAATGACCTAGTATCCAAAAAGCAGTGGAATATAGCTCAGTATCTTTCAGATTGCTTCTGGAAGCGTTGGATCAGGGAGTATCTTCCCACACTTACGAGGAGGACTAAATGGCACGAGAAGAAAGGAAACCTAGCCGTCGGGGATGTTGTGATGATAATAGATGGAGATTTGCCCAGGAACTGTTGGTTGAAAGGAGTAGTTGTAGCTGTTTTTCCTAGACGAGATGGGCAAGTCAGGAGCGTCGATGTAAAAACAAAGCTAGGAACATACCGAAGACCCGTTGTAAAACTATGCCCCCTAGATGTGGAATGAAACCGTTTTTTTATACATTATTTTTTATTTTATTTTCGTGGGAGAGAATGTTGCAGATTATTATTGTTATTATTATTATTATTGTTTTGGTGGGAGAGAATGTTGCATATTATTATTACTCATTTTGACTTGTTATTACTCTGAATTTAAATACTGTTGCTGATGAAAATAGTTGATAGGTTGTTAATGTAACATAAAGACATTGAATTTTGTATATGTCACTGATAGAATAAAAGTTGTAAAATATTAGCCAGATTTATCTTTATTCAATAATAGTGAATAACATGAGAAATATAAGCAAAAACAATAGGCATTAGAAGAAAGTCCTTCTTTGGGAATGACAAATACCCTGTTCTTTTTGTTTCTAGTATACCTCAATGTAACCAAAACTCTTACCATTAAATTTTTGCTTTTTCGCCACTCTTCAAAATTTTCATATTCTTTTTCATATCGCTCTTGAGTTATTTTCGGCACATAAGGTGTGGGGCACTAACAAAGCACCCCCTCAATGTTCACCAGTATGCCTACCAGGCTGGCAAATCAACAGAACTTGCCCTCAATAACCTTATCTCAGGAATAAGCGACGCCCTGGAACGCCAGGAAATAGCAGTCGCTGCATTCTTCGACATACAGTGACCGCCAAAAAGTATGTACCATATGGGAAAAATTTTTATTATTGGAGTATATGAAAAAATATTCTGGGGAAAAGTTTGTGCATGTCCGATAACCTAAAAATCGATTTTTACACATGTCACGTGATTGCTAGAATAGCGGCAAATTGAAAAAAATTGCAATGCAAAGGCAAAAAGAGGGGTAAGATAGCAAGATATCAAAAAAAGTTAATTGAAAAAGTCACTTAGAATTCCATTTTATATACATAAACGAAGTTTCAAGAGATGATTAAAAAAAATTGAAAATAGCAATTTTTTAAAAATATTTTCCCATCTATTTAAAAGTATAATTTTTTTTTCTTATGAATAGCTTGACTATACTGAAACATTTGCATTTTAATGATAACGACAAAACTTTCTCATTTTCTCCACACCAGAGGGCACTAAATTAAAAAAAATGGTTTTTGCCAGAACCCTCGCTGTTACATTGGTTCTTATCTAACAGTTATATCAGAATTCCAAGACTATTTTGTTGATATGGCAATCTAGAAACACCATGTTTCCTGATTTTAATCAAGTTTCAATAATAATGCTGTATGAGCGTTTTACTTTGCACATAAACTTTAAGAATCTTTAATTTGACGCACTATTTTCAAGTTTATGTGCGAAGTGAAACGCTCATGCACGATTATTATCGGAACTTGATTTTGATCTGGAAATTACCATGTTTTTGGAGTGTCATGTCATCACAATGGTCGTGGAATTCGGATATAACTGTTAGATACGAACCGATGTAACAGCAAGGGTTCTGACAAATTCCCATTTTTTCAATTCAGTGTCATTATCATTAAAATGCAAATATTTCAGTATAGTCAAGCTATTCATAAGAAAAAAAAAATATTTTTAAATAGATGGGAAATTTTTTTAAAAAATTGCTATTTTCATTGTTCTTAATTATCTCTTATGTGTATAAAATTGAATTCTAAGTGACTTTTTCAAATAACTTTTTTTGATATCTTGCCATCTTACCCCTTTTTTGCCTTTGCATTAATTTTTTTTTCATTTTGCCGCCATTCTAGCGATCACGTGACATGTGTCAAAATCGATTTTTAGGTTATCGGACAAGCACAAACTTTTCCCCAGAATATTTTTTCCAATACTCCAATAATAAAAAATGTTCCCATATGGTACATACTTTTTAGCGGTCACTGTAGAAGGAGCATTTAACAATGCACTACCTCACTCCCTATATGAGGCCACTGTCTCTAGAGGGATTGAACCAATACTATGTGACTGGATAAGAACTATGCTTCACAACAGAACTATAACGACCTCTCTACAGGGGCTGTCCCCAGGGGGGGTCCTCTCCCCGCTGTTATGGTCACTGCTGGTGGATGATCTGCTGGCCATTCTCTCGCTTTGGGAGGTTGATCTGCAAGCATATGCTGACGATCTGGCCCTAGTAATAAAAGATAAAACCGAAGAGACGATCTCCTACGTCCTTCAGGATATATTGGATACCATATATGAATGGTGTGAGAGGGAGGAAATGTCCATTAACCCCCACAAAATGGTCATAGTACCATTCACCAGGAAAAGGAAGCTGGAACTTTCAATACCTCCTTCCATCAATGGTGTAACAATTCCTTTTGCGAGTGAAGCAAAATATCTGGGAATAACCCTGGATAAAAAACTTAATTGGAACTCGCACTTGGAAAAGACTTTCCGGAAGGCTAGTCTTTCATTATGGACATGCCGCAGAATATGTGGCAAAACATGGGGCATGTCACCAAAACACGTATACTGCCCAGTTAACACAAACCTCTAGGCGATGTCGCTTTCTTGATTATTGTGGTAACAGTATGAGTTACTTATATACATTGCTGTTACCGCTTTGTGATGCCAAATATTATGAATTGTTCACAATTTTCTTCTCGTTAGTATCGCTTCGAGGTACAAAATGTGCAGAAAATTGCGAAGCACATTGACATGAATTTTGATTTTATTGCTGAAGCAGTGACCTAAATAACCAGCATTGAGCGTTGTTTGTCGAGACTTTCGAGAGTCGGGTGTAGAACTTGTAGGTATTGGTTTGAAGGCACGGCGTCATCTTATCAATATTCTATAAGCATTCGTGATAGTGTTCTGTTTAATTCTCTCTCTTTCAATAGTTAATTCAAGTGTATTTGTTTACATCACCCAAGATTTCTTAGTATCTCTTCAAGGAAAAGAACGGTAAGTGAAACGGTATATATTCAGTGTTTTAAAAATTCGGCATTTTAAGGTTAGGTACTGATTTCGTCGGGAAGAAAATGCTGTAGAGAGAACTGGAATTGAATTTTAGTATTTTCTGTACTTATTTCAAAATTTTGTCATGATTTAGGTTTAAGTGCTTTTAATGCTTTGTTTATCAAAAGTATATATTATGGAATCAACTCACGTATTTGTTTTCTAGCATCCCATGTTATATAAAGCATAATTTGTTTTAGATAATAAAATTGAGGTATTATTTCTATTCATGTTGAAAAAGTGCAAAATTTGTTTCGACCTCGAATTTTCCATATTTCTTATTTATTCAGGTTCATAATTGAATATTGATGTGGTAGTGATTTGATTCAACAGGGAATTTGATACATAAGGAGGTGTTATATCGGCATGTAATTTGCAAAGTGAGTGCAGGACAATTGATTGGTATATAGTGATGAAGTTTTGAGAGAATCACAATTAGCAGGTTGGTCAAAATTTTGGAATGTCTAAACATTTCACTATCTTTTTCCTGTTTATTTCATACCTTAAGGTGTGAATGAATGTATAAAAAATTTCATCGAATTTAGCATGCTGCAAATTATATTTAACGAATTTGAAAATTGAAGTTCTGAAATAAATCTGTTTATCACAATTATTGCTGTTTTACATGTTACTCTTCATTATGAATTCGAAATACTTACATGAAACTCTGGAAAAGTCTGAACGAGTAACAGGCTAGTTACACTGTTAGCCACAATTAAAACTTACAAAATCATACCTATGAATTCATTACAGAATTATAAATTTGAAGTGTTTGTGACATATAAGAGAGTCAAAAAGTGAATCGCATTTTCAAATAAGTACCAGTTCATTCAGTTTCACATTGTAACATTAAATGATCTTGATGTGCATTTGATTTAGCAGTATAAATGGAATCTCACATTGGGCTAGTTTCGAGTCACATTTGGCATCACAATTTGATGTCTCGAAATGACCAACGAGGCACCGAATAGATGTTTTCGCGATAGTAATGGAAGTCACTTATAGATTCACTGATGTGATCTGAAACATGAAAGTGAAGCCCACTACCATCTCTGAGATCATTTTGTGTTAACTGGGTGGTTGTACGTGACCGTCATACGTCCAATGATAACGTATGGTGGAGCAAGGGATATAAAAAAATGGCCATTGCTAAACTTAACGGACTACAGAGACAAGCGTTCCTGGCGATTACTGGAAGCATTCGCTCCACGCCAACGGCAGCAATGGAAGTCCTCCTTGGATCACTTCCTCTCCACAGTTCTGGAGAGAGATGCAAGATGGGCAACATATAGACTTTATCAAGCGGCCATTAGTCTACCGCTGGCATGTGTCATGAGAGGCAGCGGCATGCTGGAGGGCATAATAGCTCACAACATTCTAGGAATGCCTTCAGACATCATGCCTAAAACTATCAACCTTCACACGTCCTACACTGTGGTCTTTCCCGAAAGAGAAGACTGGGTCCGGAATGAAACGAACCTATGTAGGGCAAATGAACGTTGGTTCACCGATGGTTCCAAAACTCAGGAAGGCGTCGGAGCCGGAATATATGGGATGAACCCAGTAGTGAAACGCTCGTTCAGTATGGGCAAACTAGCTACGATATTTCAGGCAGAGGTATATGCCATTGAAATGTGTGCCAGGGAGCTGGAAAATCGACACCACACACGAAAAACAATAAAAATATTTTCAGATAGTCAAGCAGCACTTAAAGCGCTTGAATCCAACTGCTTTAAATCTAGGGCAGTATGGAACTGCAGAGACAACTCAAACCGACTGGCGCAACGCAACAACGTTACCCTAGTCTGGATACTAGGTCACACAGGCCTGGAAGGAAACGAAATAGCGGACGCCCTAGCAAAAGGGGGGACCAAAACAACGTTCACTGGACCTGAACCAGTAATCGGTTTAGCATATAGCACTGCCAAGAATGTCATAACAGCTTGGGCAGACAATAAAAGACTCGAGTATTGGCGTAGTCTACCGGGCCTAGCCCATGCGAAAGCATTTATTGCTTGTACAAGGAAAAAACAGGACTCTGACAAACTGCTAGAACTCAGCAGAGCGGATCTCAGAGTTTAGTTGGTTTACTTACTGGCCACTGCAAACTCAAACATCACATGCATAAAATCGGACTCGCACAAGATGCAGAGTGCCGGCTATGCATGGAGGATGATGAAACGGCTGAACACATTCTGTGTACATGCCCTGCAGTGGCCAGAACCAGTTTCTCAATATTTGGCGATACGACAGTAAGGCCAGAAAACCTGGTAAATTGTTCTCCCAACGTATTCCTCAATTTCGTCAAGAGATTGGATATACTGGGAGAAATATAACCATAGGGTGAGCCACAATAGGCCATTGGCCGCGGTGGAGGGCCTGACACGGGCCCACTCACGTTCAAACCTAACCTAACCTAATTTCGGCAGTGAATCAACACTCGCTACACATGATTTCTCTAATATTTCTGAAGAAATTGGATTTTGTTCCTCAATTTCGTCTATTTCATCCAAGGTCGTTGTAAAGCGAACTCGCTAACACAAAAAACTGACGTTGTTTATAATATTGTTGTGATATTGTTAAGCTATATCATTACAACACGATGTTGTGATTTGTCTGTTGAATTACGAGGTACCTGTTTTTTTTTTCTCGGAATCAAAATGTAATCTTTCAGCGGGATTATAAAAAGTCTTGAACGACACACGGCCGATACGCAAATAACGGATTCGGTTGTTATAATCCTCGGCTGCTCCTCGGATTACAATATTCAACCTCATCCGCATGTTTGCTACATATCGGCCTTGTAACGTTAATAACTATTTTTTCAAGTTAGTGAACTGTGGTATTACATTATTTCTCGCATATATGTGAACGCATGATTATCGCACGCATTCAATGATATAACCAAACGGCATATTTGGGCAATATATCACATACCAACTATGATAATAATCTACATAAAACTCGAAACGTAGAAATGATCGAAGTTTCGCACTTTCTTCATTATACTGGGTGTCCCGTAGAGACCACGTCAAATTCAAGGAGAATGTAGATCAAAGATCGAGATATTTGTTTTTTTGTGAAAACTTTGAAGTTCTGCCTTTCTTAGCAGTTTTGTTTGTGCAGGTTACAGCGTTCTGATTCATTTTTCCAGTAAGATATTATTGAAAGATTATTCTAAGGTCTGCATTAAAAATATACTCCGAATATTTTAAAAAGGGACTGTAAGAAATGTTTTTTTTGAGAAGTTTAGGTAGTAGATTTTTTATGTTCTTAAATTTAGCCCATCATAATGAAACAAAAATGTACTGGGCTACTGCTGCACATTACATCATGAAATTGCCCATTTTATGGTTATTCCGAAATGGTATAACACAAGTGATTTGTTGTTACAAAAAAAAGATATTGCTATTTTTATCCAGAGGGTAGGTTTCTGAGAGTATAATTTGTCGGTTGTTATTTAGGGTATTTATATTTTTAATAGTATGAAGATCGTTTACAATCATTATAGAACATGTTCAAAATGGCGACCTCCTTCGTGTATACAGGCCATGCATCGACTGAGAGAAGATCTTTTCTCAGCTCTCAAATGCATGTCTGATAGTTCCGCTGCAGCAACTCGAATGCGTTCCCTCAATTCGGCTTCATCGTGTATGGGTTTGAATACACTTTTCTCTCTAGGCCACCACAATGATGAAAATCCAGAGGATTTAGGTCAGGTGAACGAGGGGGCCACAAAATTTACCACCTCTTTCGATCTACCGGTGGGGATAAGTTCGATTTAAATGTGGTGTTACTTGGCGACGGAAATGTGCTGGACATGTGTCGTGTTGAAACCACAAACTACGTCGCAGCGGCAGTGGCACATCTTCCAATAGAATGGGCAGCTGGTCGGTTAAAAGTCCCAAATAACTGTTGGCGTCCAGCGAGGACGGCAGTTCGAACTGGCTCAAAATTGCACCATTAAATATTCCCGTCCATAGATTGACCTAAATCGATATTGTGATCTATCATCTCTCTTCTCGTGTGGATTCATGATATGCCTGCTATGCAAATTGTGAAGATTCAAGTACCCGACCTTGGTACAGGAAGATTTGTCGCTTCAAATGATCTTATTGAAAAAAATCTGAAATTGTATCATGTTTACGCAACATTTGCCGAAAAAATTGAGCTCGTGCTGGGTAATATTTGTTCGTTGTCAAATGACCGTACATTAGTCGGCGTGGAGAGCAGCTCCTCGCAAGTAACGAGTAATTTAACTAGAGGTAAATAATTTTGAAAGTAAGATTTTCTAACATAAAAGATTGAAATAGATGATGCAAAATCGAAGATTTCTCAAAATAATTGACCGACTATATTTTGTCACAAACGTATCCTTCTGGATAATAATAGCAATATCCTATTTTTTCAACAATACATCACTTGTGTTATACAATTTTGAAATCACCACAAAATAGGCAATTTATTGATGTAATGTGCAGCTGTAACCAAGTACATGTTGGTTTCACTACAATAGGCTGAACTTCATGAATAAAAAAAATCTACCACCAAAATATTCCTCACAGCCCTTTCAGTGTAGACCTTAGAATAATACTTCAGCAATATTTTATTAAAAAAATTCAATAAAAAAGTGTGAAATTATACCACACACTGTTACGTATTTATTTTGCACTAGGAAACCCTTTGTTTTGATACAATAACATCAGAAATAGGGCGGGGATTAGCGCAGTGGTTAAGCGCTCGCCTGGTAACCGAGAACCGAGAGGTTCCAGGTTCGATTTCCAGACGGTGCGATCTTTTTTCATTTTCAGATGTGAAAGTCTGAATGATTGAGGCTTGTGTCAGCTGGGAATTACCCTCCACGATTCAGTTGCGCTAAAAATTACCAGTGCCGCTCTTAAGGTGGCGTATGGAGTTAGTAACAAGACCATAGCAGATGATGCCGAGAAAAAAAACATCAGAAATTCTATGTCATTTACATAAACTTTCCACTATGTACGCCACTGTTTCAAACTGACAACTTAAGGTTTCCTCAAACCGACGCGGGAACGCGGGAGCAGGAGCGGGAACGAGATGAATCGGATACCAAATTCCATAGTGGGACATACCGGTGTGATTATTCGTATTCCGTAAAGCATACAAGCAACGAAATATGTATGGTTTGCTACGTGTATTGTTTTTCTAGCAATTCGCACGGTTCCAAAGTTCCGTTCCCGCTCCCGATCCCGCGTTCCCGCGTTGGTTTGACGGAACCTTTAATCGTTGTCATGTACAGCTTGTTCCGAATGTTAGTACTTACCTTTGCCGTATTAGTTCGAGCGGACATGAACCGGCCTTAAGCTAATGCCAGTAGTTATACGTTGTTCTATTCCGCTGAATGACAGCGTTATTTTGTAAATATACTTCTGGTTAGTCTAATGTGTTGTGTTTAGAACACAAAAACCGTAACATTCCTTCTCTATCTCTTTCTTGTGTCATTGAGGTACCTACTTAACTTTCGAATACTTGACCTTGTTTGTGTTTGGTTCTGAGATTGAGAGGCTGGCGTTTTCGTCTTGGTTCCGTTGGCAACACTAAATCTGCAGGTGTTCTTTTCATTTGAGTCGCTGTTCCCCAATGAATGGCTCCGAGTACCTCGATGTAGTTCCTGGACTGATCTCACAGACCACGAACAAATAAAGAAGCACCTTGTCTGATAGTGACAGTTTTTGACTTTGACGTCTGAGTTATTTTTGGAGTGACGATTTCCGGTTCGAGATTTCTAATGAGTGACATGAGTGGCTGACCTATTCGAATTCTCCTGAATCAAAATGAGTTTTGATCATCGTTGATGGATCTTGGGAGGATTCTTGCCTAGAGATTTTTTCGGTAAAGGTAAGCTTATCGGGCTCATTCTCGAAACAAAAAGAAAAGTGGTGTTACTTACGTAGTTTTATCCCCTGAACAGGAATCCGAAAGAATTTCGTGGCGTTCTCTTTTACTTTTCGAGTTGTGACTTTTTGAATCTTGAAAATCGACCATTTTCAAACACGATTTTTTCGGTAAAAATCACACAAAATACCTCCTTCTTTTTGTCGACACATTTTTCAATCCCTAGTCAACTCTTATTTCACAATTACAAGCACCAAAACCAAACGTTTTACGGAAATAAGTGACCTTTTTTTATTTCCCTATTCCTAACCTCACTCTTCATTAGCATTGGCATTGGCATACTTTATGAGAAAATTGATTTTTTGTATAAAACGTTTGGTTTTAGTGCTTATAATTGTGAAATATGAGTTGATTACGGTCTCAAAAAAGTGTCAACAAAAAGAAGGGGTAATTTTCTTCGATTTTTCACCGGAAAAATCGTGTTTGAAAATGGTCGATTTTCAAGATTCGAAAGGTCATAACTCAAAAGAGACCTTCACGAAATCCTTTCGGATTCGTGTTCAGGAGATAAAACTACGTAAGTAACACCAATTTTCTTTTCGTTTCGAGAATAAGCCCGATAAGCTTTCCTTTACCATTTTCTCGTATTGTTTGTGATATTTGAAGCTATATCATTATATTTTCGAAATATATCCGTTCGCTTTACGGAGTTTTGAGGTTATGTCATTTCTTCATCGATAAAACCACTAGAACATGAAACTAGCTATCAGACAGCAAACAGACCATCAAAGATGTTACTAGAACTCTCGCACTTAATAGAGGTTAGTATTTGCATTTGGGCTCTACCTATCGACCTATATAAGTGTAATCAGAAGACAGACTGGTATTGTTTATTCTAGGGTGCTCCGCTGTGGCTACTGCTCAACTATATTTATTGTTCCGTTGCTCCACTGTTGTCTTTCCTCTACTGTGATTGTTCCTGCTCAACTGTGGTTGTTCCACTGTATATCTGTTGTTCAGCATTCCTCCGCTGTTCGTCAACTATTATTGGTATTCTTCGTTGATGTATTCGTTTCCGCTGTACGCGTACTTCGATTGATTGTGTCGTACCCACGTGCACCTGTATACACCGAGGCACTGATGAACTACAACTACATTTGGTGAGCTGGCATGATTGAGAATATCTACAACGTATAAGATAAGTTTAGAATAAGAGTTTGCCCCTATGGCATAAGTATTAATAATTATTGTGAGCTATCATCGTGACCTCACAGGCATAGCCCTTACTGGAGGTTTATATTGACATATTTAAACGATACACTACTCTCAATCATAGCATACACTTGAATTTATCTTGGTGGTACCATATTTACATTAAAATCATTTCATTTTATATTGTGTGCTGAATTGTGCACATAATGTATGCGTAACATCCATCAATATCTTTTATTAGTAAGGGGGCATATTTCTTTTATTCTGGTCCAAATTATCCAAGCGTAAGGGAAGACAAAACCTCTACATATTGTTTTTATACCATTTATAGGTATCTATTGTTTAATATTTCAGTAATATTAGTGCAGTGGGTCCATCAGGGTGGTTTTGGATTTTTCACTGGTGATAAATCCGTGGCGCTCCGGAAAATGAAACCCTCTATTTCAATATTTTTTAAATAAAATTTTTATTGTCGAATCCACGCCTACTGAGCTACTGGGTATGTTAGTGGCGTGAAACATTATTGCACATTCACAACTCTCCTTTCCTAAATTTCGCCACTAACAACGCACAGAAAAAACGACTGGGAGAGGCAGAATTCAATTTCTTCATAAAAAACAAATATCTCGAAAACGGTAAGACTTTTAGAGTGGGGGTTTTTTCATAGCGGATAGGGTATTTTTTTATCTTCATTCTCCTTAAGTTTTACGTGGTCTTTACGGGACACCATAAAAAGCATAACTATAAAAAATAAATGTTAACTGAATACTTTGGTGTTTTCCATTATCAGTGCTGCTTCCAAAAATGTTGTTTTGTAGATGAATCTGACAGTTTTTACTTGATATTATAATGTCCCTTGCAGATGTGGTCTGCTATGCAAAATAGATAACTTAGATGTTCGTCTTCTTCTGCATTTTTATCGATGCTTGTTATTTCTGATGCTCAATGGTCTTCCCGTTACTCTAATGTTATAGATTTTGATGGTCATATGTTAAATGGTCTAGATTCGAACCAGTGAGATTGCATCTCAGCGTATTGTGTGACTGTCATCAAATTCAACCGGATGTTGCTTCCATATGGGGTTACATCAGAGGTTTTAATGAAACTTGTGTGAGTCAAGAAAAACGGAGTAAGAACTTAGAAGCGTCTAACGTGTTATTCCTAGCTCTGTCAAGAATCAAAATTATCCGAGAGTTCAACTTCAGATATTTACCTTACCTGGCTTATTCCATACTATTCAGAATAATTTCACCTAAAACTATGTAAGTTTTGCATGAGTGAGATGGAATTTTGGGTGTACAAATAACTTTGTGTTATAGTAACTCCTAAAGTTGGCCATCAAACCTCGTAAAATTTCATTAGGGCTAATTAACTTGTTCAAAGGTTACAACCAATCTTGCGTGTATGAGAAGAGCACTTCACAGTCGCCGTGTGACTCGTATTGAACTGGCGTCAAAGTGCCCCGGAAATAATTTTTTAGTTAATCACGTTTTACTTTCAGTAAACTAACTAGTTTTAACATGTTCTGTTCTGCTCTTAACATAACTAGAATTCTTGATGATTTTTCTAATTTACTTCCTTTAGAAAATCACTTCACTGAAATTCAGAATAGTGAATTTAATTTCACATTGTGTTCATTGTAATTCAGAAAGTTGAATTGAATTCCAGAATGTGTAAGTTGAAATTGAGAATAGTGAATACAATTTCAGAATGTGTCCACTGTAATTCAGAAAGGTGAATTAAATTTCAGGATGTGTAAATTGAAATTCAGAATAGTGAATTGAAAGTCAGAATGCGTGAATTGTTATTCAAAAATGTGAATTGAATTCAGAATGTGTAGATTTTGATTCAGAGTTTTAAATTGAAATTCAGAATATGTGAATTGATTTTCAGAAAGCGTAACTTGTTAATCAGAGGTGGCCAGTGAAATTATGTACATAGAAAACTTCACCAACATAGTGAATATTGCCAGTCCATGAGTTGAGATGAAAGTGGGAAATTATGAGCCCAACAATTTTTCAACAGGAACATCCACAACGGTTTCAATGATAATACAAAATATCAGGATATTAATAGGTATCGTACTTGCTTCGAAGTAATTTCATCGAAGTATGCCTATCCGCACACCAAACTCCGTTAATGTGGGTATGTATGCATTTATTTACAAAGTTGAATCTGAAAGACAATACAGGACTTCGGATAAGGATGCAGTCATGCCACCACAGAACTTCTGGCTCTGAAACTACTGACACGTTTTTCGACAACTTATCTTCATTTCAGGGTTCCTGGCAGCCTCAGGAACCCCGTAATATGAGTAAAATTATTCTTAAAGACGGAAAAATTGAGATTTTCCATAAAATACAAAACACTAGGGACTTTGATTTTGTTTAGGGATTTTTCTCTCGAAATAGAGCTAATTTCAAAATATATCATTTTCCTGAATTAAAAAAAATGCGTTTTTCACTTTTCCTAGTTGCCAACTGATCAATCGATCTACACCTTTTCAATAATTGATTTAATTGATTTCCAGAAAGCGTAACTTGTAAATCTGAAAAACTTCACAAACATGGTGAATATTGCCAATCCATGAATTGAGATAAAAGTGGGTAATTATGATTACAACAATTTTCCAAAAGGAACATTCAAACTGGTTTCATTGATAGTCCAAAATATCAGGATAATAATATGGATCGTACTTGCTTCGAAGTAATTTAATCGAAACTTCGTTACTATCGACATGTATGCATATATTTACAAGTTAAATTGTTTTGACTTGTGGTCAAATGTCACGTTGATTTTGCTAAACATCTCAATTTTTTAGTACTACACCTTTTCGAAATGTAGTGCTGTGAAAAACTTTCTACTGGAAGATATCTTCGTCATGTGTATTATAACTTCATATTTCTTAATGTTTTATTTCTTTACATACCCACATATAAAATAATAGCAAATTATATATTTTTGGAATCCAAATGTTTTCTGATTTACAAATTATAGTTTCTGAATTACAAATTACCTTTTCTGAATTTGACTTTTCATATTCTTAAATTCAATCAACCATTCTGAATTATAATTCACACACTCTGAGATTCAATTAACCTTTCTGAATTGCAATTTACGCATTCTGAAATTTACTTTACTGTTATAAATTTCAGTTTATACTTTCTGGAGTACAAATTACCTTTCTGAATTTCAATTCACGCATTCTGAAATTTACTTTACTATTTATAATTTCGATTTATACTTTCTGAAATGAAAATCACCAATCTGAATTACAATTTATGCTTTCCGAAATTAACATTACCGTATCTGATTTTCTTCTCGAAAAGGTGTAGAAATTATTCTGAGCTTAGTAACTTTCATGGATGAATAAACCTTATTACCTTCAAGATTAGGGCCTGATACGGACCCACTCACGTTCAAACCTACCTTCAAGATGCTCTTGTCCTTTCAATTTTCATTCAATAACCTAACTTTGAGGTTACATCACAGAACTTGAATAAGTTTTGTGGGTGCGTGTTCATTTCAATCATAGCAGTTAGTTAAAATGGTTGAATATTTTTAGCCGGGGAAGTACCTAGTTGTTTGCTGTTAGATATTACAAAAAAGTTAATTCATTTTATCGTAGGTTTTTCCATTTCCAGAGGAGTCATGTATTGGTCCAATTTTGAATTGATAGTGTTCCCCTTTACATCATTTCTACATTTGAACTTTTTCATGGAACAGATGTACACTGACAAAGAAATAACCCTAGAATCGTGCCAGATTAGGCATTTAGCAAGCTACCAGTAGTAAGTTAGCCAGTTAGCAAATACTACGGGCCCCGCGCCTGGGGGGCTTCTACAACACTTGCAAGCGACTAACGTTTCGTTGCAGTCGTCTGATCAAGATCTTAACACGAGATACGTTCTTTATAAATCATTAAAATGGTACTTCCAAGCAATACGATCCAATCTTTCAGAAATAGAGACAGAAGCCAAACCCCTGATTGGCTGTGAAGAATATCAGCATGGCATCACACGTTAAAAGGTTGGGGCTGCGTCTTCCCCAGCTCACACAAGTTTCTCGAAGACTTCCGAGGGTTGCGCGTAGGAGTGCAATCGGTTGACGGAAATAACAATTTTTAATCGACGAAAACTCAAGCGAATTACAAAGTACAACCATTTCAGCAGCAGCTCTAATACACTCGAAGAAGTTGTAGAACATCAAACACCTGGACAACGTTATTAGCTAAACGCATGGAAGCTTACCATCCAGTGACTAGTGTATTTGGAAAACTTCGACGGAAAAGATCTTCAAAAGAACTCCAATTATTGTCAATTCTATCCTAGACGATGTGTGAACTGATGCATGTGCTAAGCTGCTCAAAGCAGATCTGGCTGCTGAAATGGACAGCAAAAAGAAAGAGAACGAGGCTCAGGAACTTCGAGTTCATAAACTGCTAACTGAGGAAGTTTTTTGTCCATATCTTCGCAGCCGTTTGACATAATCCCATCAAACCTGATATCACTGGATTTGTAATGACGATTCCTAAACAAATAAGGAAAAATACACTGGGAGTTCCATTTAAAAATATCACTAAAGTAATTTTTTCTCGAATGCGGATAACCCTATATATTCAGGGTGAGGTTCAAAAATTGTCCAATCGGAAAAGAAAATCGACGTATTCGAGGAATTTTCCAAAATATGTTTATAGTATGAAATAATGAATTTATTCCATACATTTGCATCGTACTGTATAATAATATGTGGTTCAACTGTGCGCAAAATGTTTTCTGTACGATGTGTGATTTTTGCACAATTGCGTTATAAACAATTTAAATACACATCTTGCAAGTTGCGCCGATTTAAGGGAAATCGTCGTATTCAAATTCAGTAAACGGCATCTGGAAGAAGAGATCAATATCTACAATTTGTATATTTTGGATTTTCACCTCAAAGGTGGAAAATGTGTTGAAAATATCACCGAAAGTTGATCAAATGCTTCAAAGTGCGCCGAAGTTGCACTGAAGTTAACTCGTGTGAGTTCGGTCGACTTCGGGTGCACTTTGAAGCATCTGGAGTACCGTCATCTGGAGTGAAGTCGGTCAGTAGGGGCTAAGGCGGACAGAAGGACGTTTTTCCATAATTTTTTTCAAGGACATCTTGCCGGTGTGCCAAATCGCGCTGGACCTGTCTAGATACGTCATTAGACTTCAAAACACATTGGTGGATGGTCGTAGCGACTGTAATTTCATCTGGTCGCGTACAAATCAGCTTTTATTTCTGTTATGTATTGAAAGACTTTCAATTAACACATTTATTGGATTTTCTTTTACAAATTCACACTTCATGAATGACACCTTTTCTTGTTGATTCGTAAAACTGAACGTACATTTTCTTTTAGGTATCTACATACAGTGTTACCATTTAAACTAACTGAGAAATATTTTTAACAACAGAATGAACATAATATTTTTCCCTCCTTAGATTAGAGATCAAGTCTTTCAGGAGCTTTTATTGCTCTATGCGATCTCCTAGGAAAGGTTACAGAATTATCCACAGAAGTTGATACTGGAGGGTTTTCATCTATTTCACAGGTTTTTGGATTTTCATTCAAATCTGAGTATCTCTCAGAATTTCCGGTTGAGTGTACGTTAACGATTTGATTATTACTGGAGCTAAAGTAATTCATTAGAGGAGTACCCAGAGAATTTTCGAAACAATCATTTCGTTTTTTTTTCAATTGATCACAATAAACCATTCTTATTACCTCACCAATTTTTACAAGGTAAGTAACTGCGCTCAGAACTTTAATTATAGTTCCTTTTGACCAGAACATGTTTTCTTTTCTAATTTTCACATACACGTTTTCACTAACAGTATACAAAATCGTAGGCGTACGAGTTGACTATATGTGGTTTCAACAAATCTAATCTGGTCCATGGTTTGATTTTGAATATCATCTCAAATGGTGACAAGCCTGTAGCAGTACTGGGTGTATTACGGTAAGAGAACAGAAAATGATTTATTTTGGTTACCAACGAAAGTTGAGTTTTTGCTATAGATTCATCCAGTAATTGCCGTTCTAAATTCTTTTTTACTGTCTGCACACCACGTTCGGTAAAACCGTTAGACTGACTGTGATATAGAGGACTCTTAATTCCATTTGCCTTACAAAACTTGATAAATTCTACAGAACTAAAAGGAGGGCCATTATCGGAAACTAATATATTCGGAATGCCCATAACCGCAAAAGTTTGCTTCAGTTTTTCTATGGTTGCTCTTGCAGTCGTATTTGTCATAAGATGTACGTCAATCCACTGTTAAGTTTGGCCACCAAAATATCGAACGTGCTAATATTTTTGACCTAACTACTCCTACGTGTGTTTCAGGTAGTAAGTCAAGTAGTTTTTTTCTTAGATCAAGAGGCATGATTACGCGATTACCCCGCAATAAACAACCATCTTGTATTGGAATTTCTTGACGTTTCAAAAAATATGGTTTCAGATTGACATCATCAACCGAACCACGGAGAGTCAAATCATGAATCTTAGACAAAATAACATCCCGTTCAGTGAAGTGAGCAATATCTGAAGAAGTTATCGGAACGTTTTCTCAAAGATTAAATGAGTTTATAGATAATACATTTGTTCCAATAGATAGAGGTAGCCTGGAGAGTCCATCTGCATGTCCAATCTGATATCCCTTTCTGTACTCAATTTTAAATTTATAAGCAGACAAAAATATTGCCCAACGACTTAATCTAGACGCAGATGTAAGTGGCAAAGATTTGGATCGGTTGAAAATAATTTGAAGGGGCTGGTGGTCTGAAATCAATGTGAATTCTCGACCATATAAGAAACGATGAAATCGTTTAACAGCGAAAACAATTGCCAGAGCCTCTCTCTCAATTTGAGAGTAATTACGCTCAGCTGGTGATAAAGTACTTGATATGAACCATATTGGTCTATCGAATCCTTCGATTGTATGACACAAAACTGTTCCCACCCCATAAGAACTTGAATCACAAATGAGCTTTAGGTGTTTGTTTGGATCAAAATGTATAAGTATTTGATTTTTCACTAAAGATTGTTCAACAAGTTCAAAAGCCTCATCACATTCTGAAGTCCAATTGTATTGAACTCTTTTTTCTTGTAAATGATATAACGGTCTCAGTATGGTGGACAGCATCAGTAAAAATTTGTTATAAAAATTCAATAACCCTAAAAATGCCTTCGTCTGATGGCACTTCAAAATTATTAACTTTCTTTGTTCGGCAAACGGAGGAAGTGTGACTTTTTCTTCTGCAAGTGAAGCATTCCCAATATACTGCTGGACACGTTGAGGGATCATGAGCTCTACCACATCTAAAGCATCTGAATTTTGGTACCTACTCCAGCAAGACGACCCGATATTGATGGTCCCTTTTTGACAGTAATTGGTCTATCATTATTATTATATCCCCGATTACTTGAATTTGAAAAACTGCATACATATTCTGGTTGAAACATCTTTGCTTGATGATCAGCTAACGCAAAACTAGTAGCTATTTGACAAGCAGACTCAAATGTGACTTTTGCCAGTAGCTTTCTTTGAATCAACGAAGATGAAAGTCCACAGACAAAACGATCTCTCAAAGCTTCGTTAAGAAAAGCATTAAACTCACAGGTTTTTGTCAATTTCTTCAATCTCACAATGAAATTAGCAACACTTTCATCAGATTCTTGACTACAATTGAAAAATTTGAATCGTTTTGCAAAAACAATTCGTTTCGGACTGAAATGACCTTCCAACACAGCTTTCAATTCTACGAAAGTTTTGACACCTGGTAAATCGGGAAACACCAAAATTTTCAAAATTCCATAAACTCTGCGACTATTAATGTTATTATTAGGGGTACTTTTCTAACATCCGGTACCTCATTAAAGAAAAATAAGGACTCCAACCTTTCCAACCAACTTGCGATATCTCCTGAATCTGTATTGAACGTTTCAATTTGACTTACTAAAGGCGACATCGCTGATGACACAACACTGACGTTTCTGACGAAATATAATATTCTGACTGACTAAAATCCCTCTTTCTTTGTACTTCTTTGACTAAGGACTGCGAAGGTTCGGACTGCTATCTCGTCGCCAATAATGTTATGTATTGAAAGACTTTCAATTAACACATTTATTGGATTTTCTTTTACAAATTCACACTTCATGAATGACACCTTCTCTTGTTGATTCGTAACCCTGACCGTACATTTTCTCTTATGTATATACATACAGAGTGTAACCAACTAAACTAACTGAGAAATATTTTTAACAACAGAATGAACATAACAATTTTTTGTTGTTTTTTTAACTAGTAAAAACAAACTATTGCCCTCAGGTAAGGTTTAAATATACAACATTTGTTTTACCACTAAAATGTTAACTAATTTATTGATAATATTTGGCGATAAAATGATAATAATACAAACAAATTTACAGAGAGCACCAGACGATGTGAAAAAAGGCAAGAAAAGTTTGAGATAAGCATCAGAATATTATAAAATTCCTGAATCTACACTCCATGACAAAATTAAGAAAAAAAAGAAGGAAAACATGGTGGCCAAACTGTATTTTCGGAAGGTTGTTAGTAGAAGGTATAATCAAATTTGGTGAGTGGGGCTTTCCAATGATTCGCAGAGATATAAGATGCTTAGTAAAAAATTACTTCGATAGAAAAGGAAAGAAAATAAAAACTTTTGAAGACAATTTACCTGGAGTTCAAGGGTTCTATAATTTTTTCAAAAGACATAACATATTTACCGAACGATTAGCTCAAAACATTAAAAGATGCAGGGCTAATATTACCAAAGACACCATAAGAGAGTTTTTTGAAAATTTAGAATCGACATTGGAAAATGTTGAGTCTACCCATATAGTAAACTATGACGAGACGAATCTCACGGACGACCCAGGGAGCCAAAAAGTTCTATGCCGCCGTGGGTCTAAAAGGGTAGAAGTTATACAGGATTCCTGCAAATCAAGCACCTCAATTATGATGACAATCACTGCATCCGGACATCTACTGCCCCCACATGTGATATACAAAGCTGTCCACTTATATCCAACCTGGATAGAACGTGGACCACAGGGGACGATATACAACCGAACTAAACGCGGTTGGTTTGATGGCCCAACCTTTGAAAATTGGTTTGACAAAATTCTCCTTCCTTATTTCAAAAATCTTCCCGGAAGAAAGGTACTCATTGGAGACAACCTCGCTAGCCATGAATCAATGCATGTTCTGGAATGCTGCGAACAATATAAGATCAAATTTGAGTTGCTTCCACCTAACGCCACCCATCTTCTGCAACCCCTAGATGTTGCCTTTTTTGCCCTATGAAAAAAGCATGGCGTGCCATATTGCTACAATGTAAAATAAAGATTAGAGGAACTATCCTGAATTTGGAGTTTCCACGGCTTCTTGATGAAGCTATTAAGAATATTGAAAATTTAGAAAACAATATAAGATCTGGGTCAGAGCTTGCGGGATTGTCCCATTTAATAGTGACGTTGTGTTAAAAAAATACCAGATGTGGATGAAGGCAAAGAAGCGGCTCGAACAGAAAGTGCGAACCACTGGACCGAAACTTTACAAGAATTTTTAAATGCGACTAGGTCAATTACAACTGAAGAAACACGACCGAAGCGAGGAAAGAAATTAAAAGTATCGCCCGGCAAAGGAGTTAGAAAAGAAGATCTGGAACCTTCAACTAGCCGTCCTCTTGAGGATGAAAATAGTGACGCTGAAAGCAATAGTGATAAAGGGAACAAGACTGATTCAGATGATAATGATCTACAGCTTGAGGATGTGACTGAAGAATCTCACCAAGATAATTTTGAGACAGTTGACTGTGATACTAATGATGGTATACAAACGGGTACTTTTTTATTAGTTAAATTTCCATGCCCAAACAAGACCTATAAATATTTTGTTGGATGCATCAATGAGGTCATTGAGAATGAGACGACTAGTAATTTGTATTATGTCAATTTTCTAAGGAAGCAAAACACTGATAAAATGGGGCTCTATTTTATTTATCCAAATATTAAAGATGTCTTCAGTAGATCACACTCACATTTTCAAAACCCTTCAAATGTATTTTTTTTTGTTAACTTACGAGATAGATTGAACTCCTGTTGCACACACGTTTACTACATATTTAAGTAACAGTTCATATTTACGGGGTGACTCAGTTTTTCTAATGTGACTGCAGGAAAGCCTATTTTTGAAAGGTAGATATCAATAGTATTTTGGGGAGAAAATATCTCTTATTACACATTTTTCAAACAAGGTGTTTCATAGAGAGAATCACATCATCAAATATTTTGTTCAAAGAATTACTCCAATATCCTGTACTTATGGATTGATTTGCGGCAAAAGTTTCTTGAAACAAGGCGTTAAAGTGGAAAATTGCTGATTTCATCAGTTTTTTTTCTCAAATTAAAAAACTGCATTGTCTTATATTGCGCATGTTAGTTCAATATAAGTTTTGGTCACATGTACACTGAAAACTACATACAATACGTTTCCATCGTTTTCCAAACACTCAATAATTCAACATTTGCGCTATAGAGAACATGTTTCTACAAGTTAATACTCACACGTTTACAATTTCGATGCTAGAAGATTTCGCTATAAATATTTTCATACAGGGTGAGCCATACAGCAAACCATCAAATATAATTATGATTGGAAATTAACAGAAAGAGAACTTGCAATTTTTTATTCACTCCTTGGTGACTCAATAATGTCACATTATGTTAGATTTTGTAACATATAGTGTTATTGAATTGTTTTATAATATCGTACAAAATATATCAGTGTACAGTGTGTTTCACTTTTCGTGGAAACACCCTCGTATCTTCCGTAATGTTTGATGAAAAACCATAAAATTTCTAGGATCGATAGATGAAATAGTAATGAATCCACTGCACAAAAACAGTCATTCTACGTGATATACACTGCTTGCCAGTAGCGATGGAATCACCTACTTTTCCGGAATGTTATATTAGGGGGCAAAATTGTCCCGAAATTCGTTCTGATTCGTTTTTAGGATCTCCGAAATACTACTAATTCAGCTGCCCCCTGAGAAATTTTCAGTCCTGAAAAATTCTAATTTGTTTCACTTCTCATGGAATCGCCCCGTATCCGCCGTAATTTTTGACATGGAACCGTGAAATTTCCAGGATCGATAGGTACGTGCACGCCAACAGCGATAGAACAATGGATGGATCCATCGCTGCTAGCGTGCAGTGTATATCACGTAGGGTGGCCTCTTCTGTGCAGTTTGTTCATTTCAAATGTAACTATCGATCATGAAAATTCTATGGTTCTACGTCGAAAATTACGGAAGACACGGGGGCGTTTCCACGAGAAGTGAAACAAATTAGAATTTTTCAGAAGTGTAAATTTTTCAGGAGACATGTGTTTTAGTAGTGAGTCGGGGATCCTGAACACAAATTCGAAAAAATTTCGGGCCAATTTTGACCCCTAATATAACTTTCCGAAAAAATGGGTGATTTCATCTCTGCTGGCGTGCAGATTATATCTCGTTGAAAAACCTCTTTTGCACAGTGAGTTCATTATTAATGTATCTATCGATATTTGAAATTTCATGGTTCTTCGTCAAACATTACGGGAGATACAAGGGTATTTCCATGAGAAGTGAAACACACTGTATACATATTCGTAAAGTACATGTACTTATATACGGGGCAATAAGGATGCTAATTTTCCATTTTCTTATGTAGGTATAATTTAAATATTGTACTGATTTTGTACTTCACAGAATATGTGTGAGGTAAGTTTGAAAGTATATAAAACCAAGATTAAAATCAATATTGCATTTAAATAGCGGTGGTAGCGATCCATCAACTTTGGTGAACAGTTGGTTTTTCAAGTGATTCCGCTTTCACTTCTACCCTCAAAGGATTCTAATTCCACGCAAGATTTTGGACCCCAATACTTTGCGCAGTTTATGCAGTATTTGTTGTGATTCGAATGCATTTTAAATATTTTTCAATAAAAAACATACTAAATAAATCACCATGTATCTTTGAAATGCTTACGGATATAATAATAATAATTATAATAGTTTTTCTTTATTTAAAAAGGCAGAATTCATATGTATACCTAATGTAATATTATCAATTCACTCAGAAGTAAATAAAAAATTGCAAGAACTCTTTTCCATAATTTACAAGCGTAATTGTATTTGATGGTTTGCTGAATGGCTTACCCTGTATAAAAGTAATTACAGTAATATCTTAAGCTATCAGTTATCAGTTGTTTTATTTTGCGGTATGACAGCGTTATTTTGTAAACATTCTTTTGGTAAGTCTATTGTTTTTATTTAGAACACAAATAAAGTAATATTCCTACTCTATATCTGTCTTATGTTATTGAGGTACCTACTTGACCTTCGAATACTTGACCTTGTTTGTGTTTGGTTCTGAGATTGAGAGGCTGGCATTTTCGTCTTGGTTCAGTTGGCAACACTGAAACTATTGGTGTTCTTTTCATTTGTGTAGTCGACCAATTGACCCAAGGAGTAGCTCCGAGTAGCTCGAAGTAGTTGCTGGACTGATCTCACAGAACACGAACGAACAAGGAAGCGCCTTGTCTGATAGTGACAGTTTTTGACTTTGACGTCTGAGTTATTCTTGGAGTAACGTTTTTCCGGTTGGATATTTGATCTTGGTGAGTGATTGACCTATTATTGTGAAGATTTACAATTAAAGGTTGATCATCGTTGATGGATCTTGGGAAAATTCATGTCTGGAGAGTTTCTCATATTGTTTGCTATTGTTGACGCTAAATTTTTTCGAAAAAATCTTTGTTCGCTTTGCGGATTTTTGAGGTTATCATATCTTCATCGATAAAACCACTGGAACAAGAAACTAGCTATCAGACAGCAAACAGATCATCACAGCTGTTACCAGAACCCCCCCCCCCCCCCCCACTCAATAGAGGAAAGTATTTGCATTTTGGCTCTACTTATGGCCCCATACAAGTGTAATCAGAAGTCAGACTGGTATTGTTTATTCTAGGGTGCTACTGCTCCACTACGGTTTATTGGTGTGTCACTAATGTGATTGTTCCACTGTTTTGTTGCTCCACGGTTGTGTTTCCACTGTTGTACTACTGTGATTATTCCTGCTCAGCTGTAGTTGTTCCACAGTACATCTGTTGTTCAGTATTCCGTCTCTGTTCGTCTCCTATTATTGGTATTCTTTGTTGATGTATTCGTCCCAGCTGTACACGTACTTTGATTGATTGTGTCGTACCCACTGTGCATCTCCATGCACCGAGGCACTGATGACCTACAACTACAATTGATGAACGGCATGATTGAGAACTTTGCCCCTGAGGCCCATAATTGTTAGCCTATCATCGTGACGTCACAGGCATAGTAGGCCAATAAACAGATAATGGGGGCGAATTATTTTCAACAATTAAATCTCCTCCCTGGGCATGAACCCCTTCCCGAAATCGTGTTTTTTGGGGAATTTTCTATGAATATGTAAAATTGTCAGTCCTGAGTAATGAAACTGAGCGAAAATTTGTAAAAATAATAGTTATAAATTATTAGAAACGATTTTCCCGCCCTGCATTCGGGGCATATCCCCTCATAGCGGAAACATTTGGGTGGGAGTGAAATGGGAGAATATTAGAAAAAACTCTCAAACTACTAATCTTAGAAATAAATGTGGGTAAATTATCGTTGAGAACTGTCGTTATTGAGATTTAGAAGAATTGTAATGAAAATTATTCGCAAATTCGAGAGAAGATCAACTTATTGTATAAATCAAACGCGGACCGGAGGTAACGAAATATGAGAGTGTTTTTCAATGATATCGAGAAAGGGTATGGAGAGGGTATAGAATCTCAATGAGTTAAAAGCAGGCACATATCGGGACAGTTTCCTTTGGTGCACTGTCTTCCTCGGTCTCGAATCCCCCTATTCCATCAAGGACTGATTTTATTTTTCTTTCCAAAGAACAATAATGCGATCAAATGCCGAGTACCTCTATTTTAAGTACTTGAAAGATTGACTGGATTGCATTTTAAATTTGTACAAGTAACCAAATTTGTATGAATATTTTTACTAAGAGCAGGGTTTTTTCTGCAAACAGGCTTTCCATTCATGTTGATACGTGCTTTTATCTCTGAGTTATTAGCATTTGAATTTATAAATTCGCTCAAGATTTTGTAACCAAAAATATGCGAAGAATTAAAATACTCGTATTTAAAACCAACATTATTTGGACCAGTTGAACGTTATGCAATTTGACAATGAAGTATTCCTCAACTGTTCATTTTACTTGCTACAAGTGATAAGACATTATTTCAGTAATCACAAGCATTATTTCACGAAGTCAGGAGCTTTAATATTATAAGAATTTCAATTGCAATTTTGCAGCTGTTAACTGCGCGTATAAATATATTTAATATCAGAATACAAAGCTGCGATCTTTATCTTCAAAACGACTTATGATTTATCTGAATTGAACATTTACGTGAGGAGTTATAGAACTTCACTTCACGCGCTGGTTGAAAAAATGCACGTTGGCGGGAGCCGGCGCAACACTTGCCCCATTGCGAAAGCATATAACTTCAACAATTTTTTTCAAGAATACGGTGCCATTTCTCAAAATTTTGGTAGGGACAGTTTTTTTTGTAAAAATTTGTGCTTTTTCTGACTACCAAGTAATTTTTTTGATTTAAAGTAAATTTTTTGAGATATTTCGAAATTACCTCAAAAATTAATTTCGACGCGTTTTGAGGGGGGGTTTCCACCACCCCTGGAGGTTATGATTTCTCTCAGAAGTAATGTGCACACTGTGTTTACAATTTAAGTTGAGGTTGATAGCCCTGTTGATTGGCCAGTAGCCCTTACTGGAGGATTTATATTGATATATTTAAACGATACAATACTCTCAATCATAGAATTCACTGGAATTCATCTGTGTGGTACCATATTTACATTAACATCATTTTATTTTGTGATGTGTGCTTAATTGTGCCCATCAATATATTTTATTAGTAAGGAACATGACTATTTCTTTTATTCTGGTCCAAGTTATCCAAGCGTAAGGAAATACAAAACCTCTACATAATCATATATTATTTTTATACCATTTATAGTTATCTATTGTTTATTATTTTAGTAATATTAGTGCAGTGGGTTGTCCCATTCCATCAGGGTGGTTTCGGATTTTTCACTGGCGATAAATCCGTGGCGCTCTTGAAAATTAAACCCTATTTTTCAATCTTATCGAAATCAATTTTTATTGTCGAATCCACGCCTACTGAGCTACTGGGTTTGTTAGTGGCGTGAAACATTATTGCACATTCACTGCTTTCCGTTCCTAAATTTCACCCCTAACAAAATTCTTCACTCTTTCAAACACGCGTTGACATTTCGGAGACTATATCTATTTCCGTTATCAAAACTTGATGAAAGCTTTATTCATATAATATTTGAAAAAAATAATATCTTTTTTATGAAAAAGTTAAATGATATCTACCAAGAAATTATCCAGTGTAACATTTGCTAATTGGACATAGAGTCTCTTTCCTGAGAAGTGCCAATTTTTCTCAGATTTAACATTTTTACCATTTTCAGAATGTGAAGATTTTAAAAAGATCTTGTCAAGAATGAATTTCCTCTGCAAAATCAAATTTTCCACCATTATAGTTAAAGAGCTGACTATATGATTCACTGACAGGTCCCGAAACCATCTGCTGGGCATAAAATAGCAGTCTTGGAATTGCCCCAAGTCGCCTGGATGTATTTTTAGAAAGTCTCTAGGTCAAGGTCAAGAAGTGGGGGGTTTGTAAACCAGTCAGTTTGTGACCGTTTGCTAGTTTCACATTTCGGTAGATATGGTGCCGAACATACCTTCTGCCAAGTTTGACCCGCGAACGAAGTCAATATACAGAGTTATGCCGAAAAAACAAAAATAACGGTTTTTTTGTATTACTCTGGATATTGAATACGTACGCGGATTAAACTTGGCAGAAGGTATGTTCAGCACCATATCTACCGAAATGTGAAACCAGCAAACGGTCACAAATTGACTGGTTTCCAAACGCTCACCCCCTCCTTGACCTTGACCTGGAGACTTTCTGAAAATACATCCAGGTGCCTTGGGGCACCACCAAGAATGCTATTTCATGCCCAGCAGACGGTTTCCGGACCTGTCACTTAATCATATAGGCAGCACATGTTTGATTTCGAAATATTGAAAGACAGCAGATATTAATTATAATAATAAAGCATATGTTTGGATGCTGATGTTTGATGAAAGAAAAAAATATAGGTATAGTAATGTCCCAAATGAATGATATTTTTTCTTTTATTCTTGATTTTCATCAATGATCTACCTGATACTGTTTCATCAAATTCTCTTCTCTACGCTGATGACTTCAAAATTTTTCGTTCCATCAAAGACATCAATGATTATTTTGCATTACAACAAGATATTGACCTCATTCTAGAATGGTCTGTCACGAACAAGCAATATGGATAAGTGCATTATTATGACCTACAATACGAGCACTAATCCGAACAATTTTGTTTATACAATGGATGGTATAGTAATTTCCAGAGTCGATGGAGTTAAAGATTTGAGTGTTAATTTTCAAAGCAATTGCAAATTCAGTGATCATATTAATAAAATTGGAAAAGAATCAATGAAGATGCTGGGTTTTCTCAAAAGATCTACTACTGACTTCACTAACATTGATTCACTAAAGTATCTTTATTTTTTCCTGGTTCGGAGTCGTATGGAATACGCTTCAATCATTTGGGACCCCTCAAAAAAAATATGGAAAAAGTCTTAGAAACTGTTCAAAATAAATTCCTCAAATGGATCTATTATAAAAAATATAAAATTAATTTTGGATTTGACTCAGTTCAACCAATCCGTTATGAATTTGGCATAGTTCGGCTGAAACATCGAAGATGTATCAATAAAATAACATTTGTGTATAAACTCCTCAACAACTATATTGAATGTGAGTACCTACTTGTTGACACAAATAAAATTAGATGTTCCTGCTCCTGAACTTCGCCCTAAATCGACTCTCTTCCAGATTAACAAAGAAGCTACTCTTATTGGTGACATATTCTCTTTGTGCAACAAATATGCTGGAAGCATGAAACTTGTTTTTTTTTATATTTCCCCACGAAGATTCAGAAATGAATTTTCTGGTATACCAATTGTTAATTGAACATAAAACCCTTGTAATATACTCCCCCTTTCGACAAATCCCTGTACTCAGAAGTATATTCGTAGTTGTCGTTAATTTACTCAAAAAAGTCAATTTGACTATTGTCTTTTCTGTTTATTATAGTTTCTGATGTATCATATTCTATATTCCCCTTGTATTTTTGTTTCTTTTTTAATCTATGTTCACCATGATTCTAGTTAAAATCACTTAGTATTTAGTTAGGAAACATGTAATTAGGTTGATCCTGTATGTTTTCTATAAATAAATAAATATTTAGGAGCTGACACTTTCCACACCTCTCATAATACAGTGTGTCCATGAAGTAACCCCCTGTTAACTTTTGAACGGATTGGATTTTTGTTTGTTTAATGGCAGTTCATAAGCAACTTTCTGACAACAAAAAAATCTGTCCTTCAAGATTTTTTTTAATGGCATGGGGGGTCGAGTAAAGCGAAAAATGCAATAAATAACAGGGTACTCTATTCAAAAATCAAAGTTGTTGCTACTTTTTGATGAAAGCGGCAACGCCGCAGCGCTGAAAATATTTTAGATCGATAGAGCAGAACTGATTATCCAGGAAACCGAATTATCAAAATAATCCTAAGGTCCTTTTTCCAAAAACATCTAATAGGCCATCGATTTTTGGACACCCTGTATAAACAATCTTCAACCAGTTTTACGTAGCTGCCTGACTGTTTTATGTTATTCTTTTCCAAAATGTTATATTTTACTTCAAGTGTATATTTTTTTCACATTCCTGGCATTCTATTTAAATATTGATGGTGTATGGAATTAATAAATATATATTTTTCTTGGACGCTTCCCAAACTCAATAACTTTTCATAAATATTTAATGTATTCTTACGCAAATCAACAGTTATTCGAACCAAAATGAATACCAACATATTTTTAATGTTGTAACTATGAATAAACTTCGAAGAAACTAAACGAACACTAAACATTTCCCTTAACAAGATTTCTTTTTCGAAACTAAACGAACACTAAACATTTCCCTTAACAAGATTTTTTTTCGAACATTCTCCAACATTTGTTTTATCCAAAACGATAGACCGGGTGTTTTTCAAAAGCTTCATCCTGATATTTTCCCTTTCAATCGCAACAACCTGCTCTACGGGCTTTCGAGTTTTTTCTATTACAGCGCTCTTCCGTGGGCAATTTTGTTTTTTCTGTATCTTTCCGTCACTGATATTCCTTAAAATGACAGACGAAGCACCACTATAAAGAACATTCTTTTTCAGAATACTTCGAGGCCCAGGTTTATATATTGGCACTATTTTTGGTACGACAGTCTTACGTTTACCGGTCGTTGTTTTCTGAAGATGCAGATATTTTTTCAAACATTCCAGGGAATTTGGATCATACTCCCCACTATCAACGTAGCTGTTTGAAATTTGCTCTGACCCTTCTGCTTCAATATTGAACTTATTATTGGGAATATCATCATTGGTCCTATTACCTTGTGGCTTTAGTATTTCCAGTGGCATATAGTTCCTATCCAAATATTTTTCATAACCTTTTTCCACCCCAGGATACTCGTCCAGAGGTTCCTTCTTGACGCCTTCAAATATGGAATAGTCAATGTCGATAAATTTCAGGTCCGTCACCAAATTTTTTGTTGCTTGGGGATCTTTGAGGTACATTATACAAAGTCTGTGCAGGACATCCCAAGGTAGATACCACTTCAGTATCTGATATCTTGGGTTCGAAATGCACACAATGAGATCATCGCATAGAGCTCCTGGTATCCCCAGGATAGAGTTTTGTACTGCCTCGTTCAAGGTTATGTTCACTTTAAGAGGTACTTCAACTTGGGGTTTGCACATCCAGTCGTTGCATTTCGAGCATTTCCAGGTTAGTTCGTCAGATGGCAGAACAGGTGGATGTAAAGGACACTTCCACTCCTGCTTTGCATGAGACACCTGAAAATCAATAGATTTTTAAGATGAGTGATATGTTGTTAGAATAATCAATGACATATTACGGATAGACTTCCTTATTTACACAATTTTTATTGTAGCTTGTTTCGCGGAAAATAGTTGCCATTCAACACTAAAGTCGGCAAAGCTAAATTTCTGATGAATTGTCTGCTATTATATACAATGTATGTAAGCAGATAATTGCCGCGAAATAAGCGAGAGTAAAAATTGTGCTCAGCATGAGACGCTATATCATTGTCTAAAGAAGTATAGTCAGTCAACCTTATGGGATTATTATTGGATGACGATGGGGTTTATTAGTAGATGGCGCCAGCACGGTTGCCCCCAAAAAGGAGACAAACGAATGAGATGGAAAGTGTCGTAGTAATCGCGTAAAGTGAATAATGAATGGACATTATTTCGTGTTTTTGATTGGCTCAGTGTCCGTTCCACCTGCCACTTGCAATTTGCATGTAAACAAGAGAGCAAAGTAGCGAACTTTCGTGGTGTTTGGCATTTCATTGTTTTTGTCTTGTTAGGTCTCAGATTTCGAATTCACATAGATATTTTCAGGGTGATTTCTCTTGACTAATGTCCAACGTTCATGATGACAACCGATGATTGGTTTCAAGTTATGAAAGTAATAATGCCATTTTCGACAGTTACCATATTATTTTCTGTTTTTATTGAAAGCTTTTATTTAACTTGCTCTGTGTGTGAATTAGATGGGTACAAATCTTTGAAAGCTGAATTAGAACCACTTCCTCTTATTCTATGGAATTGAAATTTTTCGTGTTGGTTCAGTTCCGATGACAAAACATTAATGTCGAATAACTTGTCCCCCCTACCCCCCGAAAGTTAGATAGAGAACGCGTAGGGTTTCGGAAGTTTTATTGACGGATTTGGACGTCAGAAATAACAGCGAAAAAAAATAAGTTGGGAGGGAGGCTGCCCCCCCTCTCTCGAAAAGTTGGAAAACTAACTCGTGAAATTAAAATCGGAAAAATCTCTAAAAATCGTGAAAAATATCTGACAGGCGAATGTTATGGTTTATAAAAAGGAATTGCCCCCCCCCCTCCTCCGAAAGCTAGATAGAGAACGCGAAGGTTTTCAGGCGTTTTCTTGACGGATTTGGACGTCAAAAATTACAGCAAGAAAAAATAAAGTAGGGGAGGTACTCGCCTCCCTCTTTTCTCGAAAAAAAAAATGGAAAACACGCGAAATTATAATCGAAAAAATCTGTAAAAATAGTGAAAAATATCTGACCGTCGGAAATTATGTTTTAAAAAATTTCACCCCTCCTTACGCCCCTCAAAAGCTAGATAGAGAACGCGAAGGAATTCGGTAAATGTTTCAACAGTTTCGGACATGGAAAATAATGATGAATACAAAAATAGATGTCACAAAAAAAAAATAGGAAAACTCGCGGAATAGATATAAAAAATCTGCGTTAAAATAGTAAAAATCATCTGGCCATTAAATGAAACGGTTTTAAAAAAATTTACCCCTCTGCCCCCTCTAAAGCTATTTAGAGAACACGTAGAAATTTGGAAAAATTTCCAACGGTAAATTAACAGGCAAGCGACCGTGCAACAATGGCGCATTGATTGAAACGAACATACTAATAAGAAACATATTCACAGAAAACTAAAAGAAATAAATAAACAAACTTAAAAACCTTTTCAGTTAAAAGCTTTTATTTAAATGCACTAAAGCGAAAAACCCATAGTTTTGTTACATTATAAAATTTTAAATGATATAAAAGCTTGTCGTGTGAATAAATCTTGAGGTAATTTTAAATTTATAAATTTACTATAAGAATTACATACATAGTTCTCGCGACAAGCTTTTATATCATTTAGAATTTTATAACGTAACAAAATGATGGGTTTATTCAATTTAAAATTTATTTTCTTCTTTATCGTACATTTAAATAGAAGCTTTTCTCTAAAATGGTTTTTTTCAAGTTTATTTATTTACCATAAAGTCAAAGTTGTAAAACCTACTAAGGATTTTCTTTCAAATAAGGTAGGTACTGAGATAATGGCATTATATGTGCGACTGATTTTGAAGTTTCATTCGATCGTTCGAAATAACCTCTATAAGTGGATATCCTTATCAAAAATGAAACTTTATGACTTCATGACCAATATGCACAGAAAACTCATATAAAGAAGATGAAATAGTTATTTATATATGATACAAAAATTCGTAAATTAGGACTTTTTTATGAGCGTGGAAACACGTGAGTACAAAAAAGCTCTTTACGAAAATGTATCTACAATTTTATTTCTACGACTGTTATTATATTGGCAAATTGTAGCAATTGTTATTGAGTATATTTCATTCTATGAAGTTTTCATTTGATGACTTCCGAGTAAAATCTGACGCAAAATACTGTCTTTTGGAATAATATGAACGATGCGTAAAACATAACTTTACGCACATTTGCACATATGTTGAATGAAGTGTCGATCGTTTCTTTGTTGAAAAGCTGCGTTTGAAAAAAAAACATGTGTTTATTTCGAGAACAAAGTGTCATTGCCGCTCTTCAAAGATTACCACGCTCCCTCCCGCTCTAAATACACAAATAACTATATTGTACAACAAAAAATGTATTTTAGGCCCGTGTTGGAGATGAATGATTTCTGGTGACAACCTCCTTTGAAACTTAAATTGTTGATAACATCGAACCATCAATTGAAGAACACATGTCAGTCAGCCAATACTTGAATATTCAAATTTTCCAGTGTCCTACCCAAATAAATCTGGATATATAAAATGGACGGATTCGGACATGAATCACAAAATTTGTCCTCCATCTTGAATGTTTGTATTGGTCTCCAACACAACAAGCCCCTGTATAGGTACCAATTTTGAAAGAATCTAATGAAAAATCGTATTCGCCATTTCGAATTTTGAAAAAATACAAAATCTACTCGAGATTTGAATTATAAATAGTTGGACAATAAATCACAAAAACTGTTCTCTATCTTGGTTTTTTTCTCTTGTGAATGTCGTAACGAACCTGAATGAATTTAATGGACACCTGCCAAATTTAAAGATGATTGGATCAGTGGAATTGGCTCAAAATTTCCACTGAAGTTTTGACTCCGTTATAGACAGTAGATACCACACCTGTTACGTGTGAGTGAAACTGAACAAAAGCTTGTACAAATAATACTGATATATTATTATTTACCTACTCATTAGGTACCTTCAAACACTAATGAATATTCTTTACGTGTTTTCAAAACAAATCAACTGCGATATAATATCGTAATGGAACATTTTTTTGTACATATACTTAAGCATCATTCTTCAGTAAGAATATTGCTACATAACGTGTTTCATTATATTAGGCTTAATTGCAGCAATATAAAATTACCACTAATCATCTGATATTCGAAACATCCGAATGCAAACTTTGACTCCTCTTTTATTCTGCTAAACATCTCACCAATGACAATATTCTGCACATTTCTGAATGAAGCAAATGAAAACTGGCGTTCTATTTTAAAAAGAGACAGAAGTATAGTTTTGCGTGCCATCCGATGAAGGCGCCACATTACTGGATACATTTTCGATGTTTCCAGTAAAATAGTATAGATGTCTCAGGTGACGGCCATCCAATGCATTTTACACAGGGATTGTTTGACTATTCTTCTTTAGGCAATGGCTATATTATATGTTGACCGCAGCTAGAAATGTAAATAACGGAGTCTAACGGTAACATGTCATTGAGAATAACTACCATAACCTAGTCTATATAAATACGGAATGCCAACAAAGCAAACTTTTGTGATATTGTTTGAATCATTTGTTGAGTATTTTTCATATTAATAGAAAAATCATTATTCATTCGATTGCGACTGGTGCTTATAATTTTTGTGAGAAAAAATTAAATGCATGGACCAGGTGGGTGATGTTGTTAGATTCCAAAGGACCCCGCACAAAAGCATAGGAAAATGGCCCACAGTGGGATTTGCCTGAAATTCACATATGTTATTGGTATTGAGTTTCTGATCAAATGTTTTCATGGGCACAATCCTCTAAGACCAATGATTTAACTTACAGGGCCGTATTTAGTATAGGTGCCAAATAAACAATGACACTTTTCTCAAGTCCATGATTTATGTATTTTCTATTAGAATTTAATTGAATAAGAAGTATTGCAAAATATCAGAATTTGTCTGATAGCACCAGTCCATTGTCTAAAGAAGTATAGTCAGTCAACCTTATGGGATTATTATTGGATGACGATGGGGTTTATTAGTAGATGGCGCCAGCACGATTGCCCCCAAAAAGGAGACAAACGAATGAGATGGAAAGTGTCGTAGTAATCGCGTAAAGTGAATAATGAATGGACATTATTTCGTGTTTTTGATTGGCTCAGTGTCCGTTCCACCTGCCATTTGCAATTTGCATGTAAACGAGAGAGCAAAGTAGCGAACTTTCGTGGTGTTTGGCATTTCATTGTTTTTGTCTTGTTAGGTCTCACAGTCAGTTTTCGAATTCACGTAGATATTTTCAGGGTGATTTCTCTTGACTAATGTTTAGGGGAGGATGTCCAACGTTCATGATGACAACCGATGATTAGTTTCAAGTAATGAAGGTGATAATGCCATTTTCGACAGTTACCATATTATTTTCTGTTTTTATTGAAAGCTTTCATTTAACTTGCTCTGTGTGTGTTAGATGGGTACAAATCTTGCAAGCTGAATTAGAATCACTTCCTCTTATTCTATAGACTAGAAATTTTTCGTGTTGGTTCAGTTCCGATGACAAAACATTAATGTCAAAGAAATTGTCCCCCCTGCCCCCCGACAGTTAGATAGAGAACGCGTAGGGTTTCGGAAGTTTTATTGACGGATTTGGACGTCAGAATTAACAGCGAAAAAAAATAAGTAGAGGGGAGGGGGGCTGCTCCCTCTTCTCTCGAAAAGTTGAAAAACTAACTCGTGAAATTAAAATCGGAAAAATCTCTAAAAATCGTGAAAAATATCTGACAGTCGAATGTTTTGGATTATAAAAAGGAATTGTCCCCCCCCTCCGTCCTCCGAAAGCTAGATAGAAAACGCGAAGGTTTTCGGTCATTTTCTTGACGGATTTGAACGTCAAAAATTACAGCAAGAAAAAATAAAGTAGGGGGTACTCGCCTCCCTCTTTTCCCGAAAAAACTGGAAAACACGCGAAATTATAATCGGAAAAATCTGTAAAAATAGTGAAAAATATCTGACCGTCGGAAATTATGGTTTAAAAAATTTTGCCCCTCCTTTACCGCCTCAAAAGCTAGATAGAGAACGCAAAGGAATTCGGAAAATGTTTCAACAGTTTCGGACATGGAAAATAATGATGAAAACAAAAATAGATCTGGGAGCTCGCCCACCTTTCCTGTCACAAAAAAAATAGGTAAACTCGCGGAATAGAAATCAAAAAAATCCGTAAAAATAGTGAAAATTATCTGGCCATAGAATAAAACGGATTTAAAAAAATTTACCCCTCTGCCCCACTCTAAAACTATTTAGAGAACACGTAGAAATTTAGAAAAATTTCCAACGGTAAATTAACAGGCAAGCGACCGTGCAACAATGGCGCATTGATTGAAATGAACAGACTAAGAAACATATTCACAGAAAACTAAAAAAGAAATAAATAAACAAACTCAAATAACCTTTTCATATAAAAGCTTTTATTTAAATGCACTAAAGCGAAAAACCCATAATTTTGTTACATTATAAAATTTTAAATGATATAAAAGCTTGTCGTGAGAATAAATCTTGAGGTAATTTTAAATTTAATTTACTATAAGAATTACATATATACTTCTCGCGACAAGCTTTTATATCATTTAGAATTTTATAATGTAACAAAATGAAGGGTTTATTCACTTTAAAATTTATTTTCTCCTTTTTAGTACATTTAAATAGAAGCCTTTCTCTAAAATGTTTTTTTTCAAGTTTATTCATTTACCATAAAGTCAAAGTTGTAAAACCTAATAAGGTTTTCTTTCGAAATTAGGTACAGAGATAATGGCATTATCTGCGACTGAATTTGAAGTTTCAGTCGATCGTTCGAAATAACCACTATAAGTGGATATCCTTATCAAAAATGAAACTTTATGACTTCATGACCAATATGCACAGAAAACTCATATAAAGAAGATGAAATAGTTATTTATATATGATACAAAAATTCGTAATTTAGGACTTTTTTATGAGCGTGGAAACACGTGAGTACAAAAAAGCTCTTTATGAAAATGTATCTATACAATTTTATTTCTACGCCTGATGTTATTATATTGGCAAATTGTAGCAATTGTTGAGTATATTTTATTCTATGAAGTATTCAGTTGACGAGTAAAATCTGACGCAAAATACTGTCTTTTGGAATTATATGAACGATGCGTAAAACATAACTTTACGCAAATTTGATTTTTTCACTTACGTGTGCTGAAAAGTATCACGTTAGGCACTGTACGTGGTCAGTGCGTGAAACCATAAATATTTCCATCTCCCCGATGATCGTGCATGGTCAGTAAACTATATTTTTTTCTACAACCGCTTACCAAAGTAGGTAGCCTTTGACGCTTTTAGATCTCAACGCAAAGCTGATGTTTTCTCAGAAATGTTACTTTGAGACAGCTTTTTCGCTCGGTCGATCTCCACAGCTTTCGGTGAAAACGAACCTTTTCTTGCATGATGGTTAGTATAGACAATAAATTTATAACACTCTTAGGAACTGTGGTGGTGTTGAGAGCGTAGCTGCTATTAAGCTGAAGGCTTGTGATTCCATCACGATATGCGTTTTTTTTTTCAAGCAAGTTATCTTGTTTTGTTAGAGATATACATTATTGGATATTTGGATAGCTTATTCATTTGGGATTACTATTGAGTGCTTATTTTCTCATGGGTAATATCAGGTGCCTATGTTGAATGAATTGTCGATCGTTTCTATGTTTAAAAGCTGCGTTTGAAGAAGAAATTTCGAGAACAAAGTGCCATTGCCGCTCTGCAAATATTACCGCGCTCCTCGCGCTCTAAATATACAAATAACTATATTGTACAACAAAAAATGTATTTTAGGACCGTGTAAGAGATGAATGATTTCTGGTGACAACCTCCTTTGAAACTATCCTTATAAGTCCATAAATTGTTAATAACATAGAACCATCAATTAAAGAACACATGTCCGCCAACACTTGAATTTTATTTGAATTGTCCTACCCAAATAATTCTAGATATCTATCATGGACGGATTCGGACATGAATCACAAAATTTGTCCTTTACCTACTTATTAGGTAACTTCAAGCACTAAAATGTGTTGTCAAATCATATCAACTGCGATAGAATATCGTAATAGAACATTTTTTTGTACCTATACTTAGGCATCATTTTTCAGTAAGAATATTGCTACATTACGAGTTTCATTATATAAGGCTTAATTGCAGCAATATAAAATTACCACTGATCATCATCTGATATTCGAGACATCCGAATGCAAACTTTGACTCGTCTTTTATTCTGCTAAACATCTCACCAATGACAATATTCTGCACATTTCTGAATGAAGCGAATGAAAACACTGGAGTTCTATTTTAAAAAGAGACAGAAGTATAGTTTTGCGTGCCATCCGATGACGGCGCCACATTACTGGATACATTTTCAATGTTTCCAGTGAAATAGTATAGATGTCTCAGGTGACGGCCATCCAATGCATTTTGCACAGGGATTGTTTGACTATTCTTCTTTAGGCAATGACCAGTCCTCTGTGAAACATGTTTTGCCCTACAGGACCGTATTTATTAAAACTGTATGTTTCAAGTGATCCACAAAAAACTGAATAAAAATGGTTTTGTTGCAACTTTCTTATTTCTTGATCTATGTCAGTAGTTGATGGCTCGTTTGATAGATGAATGTAGCTTTTTTTGTGTACATTACAAAATTGGTCACCATCTTAATATCAAAGATGGTCGGCCAAACCTATAAACCATATAGGACTTATCTTGTAGCATTTTGAGAAAGATGATAACAGGAAAAAATAAGAACTACAACGTTTTGATTGTCATTTACTTTTTGAAATATCTAATTCTTTAATATAAATATAACTCTACTATCTTATTAAAACTATATCTAACTCATAACAAACAACGTTGAAACCGATATTTCCAGTGTGGTGGAAGAGAACAAAAAATCAAAATCAACAAAATAAAACTTGAACTCTTACAGATGCGGGAGTATTGCATCTTGCACTGAACCATTTGCGGCATCTTCAAAATACTGTAACACAGAAGTCAATGGATAATTCGCATTTAGATTATGGCGTACAAATCTTATACGACAGTATGCTACAAATATGAGCACATGTTACTGGTGTCCTTGCCCCTGATTGCACTACAGTAGTATCCTATTATCAATACATCTTCTTCATTATTCTCTTCAGGCTGGTTTTCATGCATAGTTTATTGATATTTTTCTCTCCTTCTGAATCGTGAATACACTCTGTCTAACAAATCCAGGTTCATTCATTTTTTTAAATGTATTGAACCTATGAAATTATTACTCTGAGATCAGATAGTAGAGTTATATTTATATTATAGAGTTAGATAATTCAAAGAGTAAATGACCAATTTAAACAATCAAAACGTTGTAGTTCTTATTTTTTCCTGTTATTTTCTTTCTTAAAAAGCTACAAGATAAGTCCTACATAAAGTTTATAGGTTAAGCCGGCTATCTTGGATATTAAGATGGCGACCACTTTTGTTATGTACACAAAGAAAGCTACATTCATCTATCAAACGATCAAGAAATAAGAAAGTTATAACAAAATCAATTTGATTCAGTTTTTGGTGGAATACTAGGAAAATACAGTTTTACTAAATACGGTTCTGTAGGGCAAAACATGTTTCACAGAGGACTTGTGCTAAAAGGCAGATGCTGAGATTTTGTAATATTTCTTATTTTATTAAAATCTAAAAGGAAATAAAAAATTATGGCTTCGAGAAAAAAAAAGTGTCATGGTTTATGTACCACCTATACTAAATACGGCCCTGAGAGCTAAATCATTGGTCTTAGAGGATTGGGCCCATGAGAACAGTTGATCAGAAACTCAACACCAATAACATATGTAAATTTCAGGCAAATCGCACTGTGTGCCAATTTCCTATGCTATTGTGCGGGGCCTTTGTGGAAAAATAGAATTAAACACGAAACCACACAAAATGGTGGAATGGAGATTATTTTTTCTTATTTTAAGCGTTTAAAATTCGTTTTGGCACCATCCTAATATATTTTTAATGTAAAGAGCATATTAAATCATAGGTTAATAATGTTCAGAACTCAATGGTTAGTTTAATAGGAAGGAGATGAAATAATCAAAATAGTTTGTAATCAAAACACTCAAATCAATAACAATGAGTTATGTAGTGTGATGAAAGGAATTAAAATGTAACACTGTGGTAAATAACTCGTTCACAGAAGTTCAGACGCAAATCGTTGATAATTAGAAAAAACGAAAAGTTATTCGTTGACACTCAAATTGACATGATTTGAAAGTACCTAGAACTGGAGTAATGCACTCGCATGCATTGACATGAGTTGAAACAAAGTTATAACCATCATTACACAGGATGTCCCTATAAGGAAAAAATTGGTAGAAAATTTGACTTCAAAATCTGTGCTCGCCACATAAGAATTTGATTACGAGTTGAAAGAAAAATCTGGTTTTTCATTTGGGTGTATTTATATTTATAGGTGTGTTACACAAACCATAATAGAGCAAGATCCCAGGGCCGCCAGACGTCATTTATTTTCAAACGAACGAAATGTGTACGATTGAGTTGTTTTAGTTAGTTATGTACTATGATCGCATGCCTGCTAGCTTGGCCAGATGACCATTTTTCAGATCTCAGGGAATCAAGGTGCGTAAAAACATTACTTACTTTAGTTGAATACCCAATCTACAGATATATTTACTTAGCGCCTGGTGGATTTATTGACATTGTAGCATCAGGCTTCCACCCCAGAGCTCTGAGTTCAAATATCGTCTCCAACTAGTTTTTTTTTTAACCCAGCCAGATGAGTCAGGCTAGAGTCAGCCAACTCGGTTGGAAACAACATGGACTCTGGGAGTATTTTTGTTCAAAAAGAAATTTGACTTGAAAACCGAACTTTAGTAAATAAAAGATATTGTTAGGATTTCCTTAGTGCAAGGCAAAGACTCGAAACACGGGATATTTGTACCCCTTGATTCGCAGAGCTAGGGAAAACAGAAGTTAAAAATATTTTCAAAAAAATATTTGGGAATAAAACTAGTTCGGATATTATCAAAATATTTTTCAAAAAAAAAAACTGACTGAGACGAGATTAGAACTTGGAGCTCCGGGGTGGACGCCTGCTACACTGTCAACAAACCCAACAGGCATTACATGATTATATTTGTGGACTGGGTATTCAACTAAAGTAAGTAATGTTTTTACGTAACTTGATTCCATGATATCTGAATAATGGTCATCTGACCAAGCTGGCAGATAGGCATGCGATCATAGTACATAGTAACACTACTCAATCGTACACATTTCGTTCGTTTAATAATAAGTGACGTCTGGCGGTCCTGGAAACTTTAACTATAAGGGGTATCCTGTTTATTTGCAGCATTAAATATGAAATGGGGTAAATTCAGTGGTGGTTACTTTATACTCTCTTCATGTCTGCAATATCCCAGGTACCGTAAAGCACTTGTGATATATACCTTCGGAATATTCTGGTAATCAACATCAATAATGCGGACTGTTGACAGTTAAAATATACCCAGGACTTCCAATAGTTAAACACCGTATCTTTAGCATCGATCTACAACAAATATGTTCCCACCGTTAGGATGGGCGGAGAATTCCCTTTGTCAATTACAATTTCACGTGGCCATACCAGCCATTCGGACCCACCCTAACAGCAGGCCAATGGTTTCTTTAAGTTTTATTATTCCATCAGGAAACACATGGCAGCATGATTAAAATCTTACCCGAATGATAATGATAATTATCATTATTCTTTAATATGGAGAACCTACGACGACTCTTTGATTCAAAATCTGTCACTATCCCCCGGTCTATGAGATTGTGAGAATGAGAGATGATTTGAGGAAATTATACTGCGGCTATCTAAAAACACCTCTGATCCTACGGTTTCACAAAGCTATGAATCACATAAGAAACAATACACTAAAATATTGAATGAAACAGAAAAGGCGGCTTTTCAGAGTTCTCTAATGATAAAACCCCCAGACAAAACCAGAAGTTCATCTGGAAAACGGTGAACAAAAAACTGGCAAGCAAAACTCGCAAAATATCCAATCAATAGATCTAGCAAATTCAATTGTGAATAACAAAAATGATATATCCAATGCTTTTGTAGAATACTTCGCATTGCTATTAGTGAACGCTTCAGGGATGTCACATTCGCAAACTACACAACTTTGTTTATTCAACATACTTTTCATTTTATGGGAATCAATAGTCATGAAGTAACAACTGCTATCGATATTTTAATGAACTTCCGGATCTCATTGATGATAGTAGATCTGGTAGCATATTCAAGGGAAGGTTGAAGAAGATTTTTCATGACGAATGTTATTATAATTTGAAAGAGTTCGAAAGTTACCTTGGTGTCACTTAGGAGATGCACTTTTCTGACAATTTATTTATTTTTGATTATTATGTACTCTGTATTTTTTTAATATGTTATGTTAATAACTATTTCCCCAGTTTATGTATATTTAAATTTTTTAAATATGTTATATATATATATATATATATATATATATATATATATATATATATATATATATTATTATGTATTCTATATATGTGTGGATGTGTTATGCCAATAGCTGTTACACGAGCATAATACGCATATCTATCCTTTTGACAATGTCTCATTTATTGTACAATAGTAAATCAGGCAATAAAGAATCTATTCTATCTATTTATCTTGTCTCTAAAATCGTCAAACGCGGTAGATATTGATTGTATTCCTACAAAAGCTATAAAACAAATCATTCCATATAATACTGATCCTCTAGCATATTTAATGAATAAATCTGTGGAGTTGGGAAAATTTTCATCAGATCTCAAAATCGGTAGTCACGAAAATTAAAAAAAATTAAACCAACTCTATCTCGAAAACTATAAACTAATTACTACTCCCTCCCTCCCCGGTTATGATGTTGTATTTTGGAAAAATGCATTCATGAACATATGCTTACATTTCAGTTGAATTTAATATCATAACAAATCACCCTCGATTGGAGAAACAGGAGATGGAATACGGATATACAAATTAGCGTTCGTGAAGCCTGCCAAATATTTCGAGTTATTCCTGAGGAGTGGGAAGCGGCACAGATTCGTATTCAGGGAAAATGTCGGTTATTATTTCACAAAGTTGTATCTTCATTTCGGATGAATGGGCATGCATTTTCGAAAGGAATAGGAGTTCATATGACCACCTTTACCAAATCCTGACCAAATTCAAACTTAACACCTGAAAAATTGCTCCAGGTGTGATTTGACAACAACATTTTTCTGTGAAGAATTCACTAGTGCGATTGGCACAGTACGGGTCTCCACCATATTGTGAAAAAGATCTAAATCCTCTAGTATATAAGTGAAAGCTATGGTCAGTGATTTCTGGATTATATTTTAAGAGACAAATTCAGTGAATAAGTCATTGATTTGTATATATTCTGTCTTTTCATTATTCACAACTGTTAGATTGGGTAAAATCTGTTTATTATTCACTTAGATTATTCAATATAAAGTTTTTCAGAATAATTGAGTACCTGCTCTCCCTAAATAACATTAGAATGGTCTTGTGTTATACTTAAGATTTTCTGAAAGGTAAATTGTAATTTTTGGTGCTTGCTCAGAAAATCAATTCAAAATGTTAGCATCATGTCAGTTTTAACATATGATGCATTTATTTCAATATAAGTTTTTCTCAAACACTATCAAACAAATAAAATTACAGAAATGATTTATTTTTAAATCTAGATTTACTTCAGAAAAATTATATAGAAGTATTATCAAAATTTCAGGACTGAAATTAGTGATTTGAGGAAATCCATTGCCCTCTAGAATAAAAAATTAATTTCGAAATAAAAATGAAATTCGGTTCCAAAAAGTAACGATTAACACATGGCTGTATTCAGTATGTCATATGAAGACAAGAGAAGTGAAAATATACCAGGTGTCTCATTTGAAAATTGAAAGTTTATGTCACTTCTGGAGAAACCAGAAGTTGCATGAAGTTGGGTTGCACATCAAAAGATTCAATTTATCGTCTCACACAGATCCTTCAAATTTCAGTCCGTTATAGGGACTAGCCACTTTCCGCGGCTCCTTCTTTTTCATACTCTGTGAAATTGGTACCGAATATATTGTCATGAAAAATATCTGTTATTCCTGTCATCATCTTCCCCCGTTATCATTTTCCTGTAACATTATTTATGTATTATTTCACTAGGTGTCCTAATTGAAATGGAATACAATTTCCCCTGAAGGTCGAAACAAAAATATCCCCGTGGTATTTTCAGTTGGCTCTTATTTAGAGAAATACGGCCCTGGTACCTTGACCACTCCCCTGGTACCCTAACTACTCCCCCTGAATCCATAACAAACTCACTGTAACAGATGAACAGTTTTCATATACATCTTATAAACTGCACTACAGGAGTATTTGCATTGAATTCCAAACACACCATGACATTTTTGATTAAAACAGTTCAAAATGAAACTTATTGGTGAACAATATTTCACTTCAATTCGAAGCAGGTACGTTAGAGGTGATGAACGATTTGATTAGCTTTCCTCAGGAGTAGGGATATCAGGGGAAATTGGCAGGCTGCGCAGTTGATTATGGCAGGCTGCGCAGTTGATTATGTTCTATCTCCTGTTTCTTTAATCTAAGCAAATCACCAACATGGTTTTCTACCAGACCGGTCTACGGAAATTGCCACAACGGGTCTTTTCAACTAGGTTTCATAACCAACTCGATAAAAAGAGGTACATGGGTGCGCTTTTTTTCGACTTCTCGAAGGCTTTTGATTGTATAGATATACCAATCATAAAAACTAAAATATATACGCTAAGTTTCAGAAGAGACTCCCTATGACGGTTACCTTCTTACCTCAACTTGAAAAAAATTGTAAACATAAAAAAATAACATGGTAGTACGAAGAGTTCCCCAAGGATCCATCCTAGGTCCTCTGGTATTCCTGTTATATGTAAATGACCTTCCTTTGCATATTAATGCTGATTACACTATATTATATGCTGATGACAATACTTTGGAAGCACATGCTGAAACCTCTTACAAGCTGGCCTATAGGCTCAACATATTGGCTGAAAAATTTACACTGCGTGGTGTGAAAAAAACTTCCTAATAGTGAATTTTGATAAAATTGCAGGATTGCAGTTCTTTTCTAGGAACTAGGGCTTCGCAAGACAATATTGATCAGTCTTGGTCTTGGTTTCGAAATATAAATGTAGTCTTGGTATTGGTATTGGTCTTGATGTTTCAAGATCACGACGAGACTGGCTCAGTCTTGGTCTTGGTCTTGATAGTCTTGGAATTAGATCTAAATGCGTCTAGAAATTTGAATTATTCAATGTTTTTCAATAAAAATAAATATACTTCCTACCTGATATGTGGTAAATTTGAATATAAATATAACCCATTTACAGGGTGAATTATTGAAACTGCGGTAATAGGCTGTCGAAAATTGCTAACTCTCACTTTTCACTTGTCTTTATTTCAAAAGCATTTGAAGATATGTTAGGAATATCAATATAATATTTAACCTCAAATTGGAATAGGCATGCATCAATATACAGGATGATTCATTTAACCCTTTATAGGACAAATTGATACAAAGCGAAAAGCTTGCATTTTTATTTTGAATCGCTCTGAAGAACTCGATGTGAGTTGTTATGTAACGATGAAACAATTTTACATCGCTGCAAAGTATTTTTTTCTTGGTGGTCGATATTTTGACCAGTGTCCAATCAATACCCAAACATACTGCATTTGGACACTGGAAATATTAAACACAACGAAATTAAAATTGTAGAAACGTTCCAATGAGTATTTCAAAATATGATGGAAAACAACAAACACTTGAAACATTTCAACCTACTTCAAGCTATCGTTCTCAATGTCACACACGGAAATATCACCACAATTCATCCCCAAAGTATGCACCATATGGGAAACTTATTTATTAAGGGTTTTTCGATGAAAAGTTATTCTTGATAAAAGTTTGTGCATCCCCTAAAACTGAACATGCATCAACGAAATATAGTAAAACACACGTAATGTACGAGGAGCCTTCACATATTTGATTTTGAGACAAGAGTACTCTTATTTTGAAGAATCTTTGGAAATATTATTTTAAAAAGTTGTTGAACATTAAAAAATACATCTAGTTTTGAAGTCATGGCCATCTAGTTTTCTTTTATACCCATTTTTTTCAAATGGGGACTACGAAAAAAACAATTTTCTAAAACAATAAATAGACAGTATCCTGTATACGACAGTTCATTTTGAAAGCCTGTAATATTACAAATTACACAACTATGGTGTTAACCACGGTCAATTATTCTGAGTAAAATAATTTTCAAATTTTTTGGTGCAAAGTTATTTTTATATTTTGTTAACCCCGAAAATTACTCAAAATTATACAGATTTGTAACAAGAACTTCAATAATATCAAATCATAAAACATCAAAATAAAATAGGTATTTCGGAACAAACTCATTGATTTTCTGGAGATTTTCTTGTCCAAAATAATTCTTATATTCGCTTTAAAAACAAAAGCATGTTTCCGAAAGAAGTATTTTACATCTCAGTATGTCCATTCCGCAACATGCACAGTTTGGTTCTTCTTACACAATCCTTGACTGCATTCGTAATGTGCTCCGGTTGAAAGACCCTGACACAATAATTAGTAATCACATTTTTTAAATGTTCTCTATCCCTAAATGGACGATGTTTGTAAACTTCGTTCTTCAATGAACCCCATAAGAAGAAATTCATTGGGGTTAAATCTGGTTAGCGTGCTGGCATTGGATACTCTGAGTAACGTCCTTTCCATTTTCCATGAAATGTTTCATTTAAAAATTGTCGCATTGCAACACTACAGTGAACACTAGCTTGATCTAACTATGTCTGCGCGGCATTTGATTTGAAATTGGTAATATATCTTGTTGTAAAAATTGCAAATATCGATTGGCATTAAGGCCCATAAGAGTATTGGTCCTTGCACTCTATAGTGAAATGAAGGTTTTCTAAAGCCCACTATCTACAGTTCTGTGAACTTACGGTTCCATTAGTTGTAAATGCTGCTTCATCAGTCCATAAAGTATGTTTTTGGAACAGTGCGTTTTCTTCGTATTCTCCCTGATACCATGCGGAAAACTCAAATCTTGGAATAAAATCTCTTTCTTTTAGGATATTTATATATTTTGGTTTGAAAGCTTTGAATTTATTTTTTGCTTGAAATTTTTTGTATTGTAGTAATAGGTACATCAAGAGATGTTGATATTTGTTTAATTGATGTCTTACCATTTTCGATAACACTTAGAAACACACTTCCCCTTCCACTTCTCTAGATACTTTTGCAGCTGAGTGAGGTTTTTTGAAGTTGTTATTGATACTGCTTGTTTCTTTAAATTTATTTAAAATACGGGTAACTGTAGTGTGATTTACCTTGCGATTAGGATGCCTGGCATTAAAAATGTCTTTAACTTGTCTGCTTGGAGTATTTTCCCTACACAACAATATAATCTTAACTTTTGCTTCTTTTTTTAGCATCTTGATATTATTTAAATAGTACTTCAAACAATGAACAATAACAATAACTACATAATGAATATTCAGCAAATATGTCACGTACTTAATGTAAAACATACGTTTGGTTTCAAAGCCAACTTCAAACACTTATTTTGGACAAGAAAATCTCCAGAAAATGCACCAAAAAATTTGAAAATTATTTTACTCCTTAGAAAAATTGACCGTGGTTAAAACCATAGTTGTGTAATTTGTAATATTACAGACTTTCAAAATAAACCGTCGTTTACAGGATGCTGTCTATTTATCGTTTTAACAAATAATTTTTTTCGTAGTCACCATAAAAAAACTGGGTAAAAAAATATAACTTCACTTAGATGGCCATGACTCCAAAACTAAATGTATTTTTTAATGCTGAACAACTTTTCTAAATAACATTTCCCGAGATTTTTCAAAATAAGAGTATTTTACTCTTGTCTCAAAATCAAATATTTGAAGGCTTCTCGTACATTACGTGTGTTTTAATGTATTTTGTTGGTGCATATTTAGTTTTAGGATATGAACAAACTTTTATCAAGAATAACTTTTCGTCGAAAAACCCTTAATAAATAAGTTTTCCATATGGTGCATACTTTGGGGATGACACTGTACATATATGTTACATAATTGCATTAATGATGTCCAGAATAACTGAACAATGAGTTGGAGAAAACACCACAAGCACCATCGTAACCTCCAAGGCCGCATGTAACTAAATGAACACTGGTCGAAATATTAGCCGCAAACCTTACCACCTGCGCAGGAGCTCTAATCTGGAAATATAGTGAGTTCTGGCTGAAAACAAAACCGGCACATGATCGGTGACTATCATTTTTCTCCTCGGTCAAAATATCGACCAGTAACCTATAAAGGGTTCAAATGAAAAATCGTTGCCTAGTTCAGCTGTGAGTGACAACAACGCAGTATCAAATATATTTCCAAAAATCTCAAATTCAAACCAAATAATTTTTGTATTAAATTTTTTCTATCTTCAATAGTAGAAGGTATGGACCACTACGACCTCACAACATACATCTATTTACTGTAAACTGTAAAACTGCAATAATGAATTTGAAAAATGTATTCTCGATTTTAAGTGAACAAAAATAAAAAACCTACCATATGAAATGTCATAACATTTTCAGTTAGATTTTCCTTAATATTGAGTAGATTTAAGTTCACTATTTTTCTTTCGAGACCAAGACCAAGACCAAAACTCTTGGAAGAGAGTCTTGGTCTTGGTCTATAAAGTGTTGGTCTTGAGAAGATTTACTAAGTCTTGGTCTTGGTCGTGGTTTTGAATCAAGACCAAGACAAGACCAAGACTAATCTCTTGGTCTCGCGAAGCAGTACTAGGAACCAAGTAACTAACTCCTTTCTTGTGAAGGTACAAAGCAAGCTGATATTCATATACTCTTTGAAACAAAATTTCTAGGAGAAATGTTTGTTAGTAATATGAGTTGGATTTCTAACATTAACTGCATCTGTAAAAAACTAAACCGTGCTTACCATGCTATATTGCAACTAAAAAATATCTCCAATACTAAACAGCTTTTCCAATTGTATAATTCACTCGTGTATTCCATTATATCGTATGATTTGTTCTATGGGAAAACGCAACTAGTGTATCTATAGTTTTCATTTCACAAAAAAGGATAATCAGGTTGATATTTAACTTAAATTTCAAGGAAATACTGAAGAACATTTCAAAAACTATGAAATCCTAACATTTTTGTCAGTATACATGTTCAAATGTATTTGATATGCTAGAAAAAACTTTTCTGACTTTTCAAAAAAAAACGATTTTCATAACTATTCAACAAGATTTGGTAAACAATTTAGTATCCCTAAACATTCTACGACCCTTTATGAATCGAGTCGTCAGTAAAATGGCATAATATTCTTCAATCATCTTTCATCTTCTCTGAAAAACATTGCTGACCGTGATATCTTCAAAAAGCATCTAAAGAAATTTGTTAAAGAAATGTGTGTGTACAATATTTCCACTGATTTTATGTGCTAATGTATATTATATTTTATACCTATACTAATTTTGTACTATCTTCCCTCATAAATTTTTTTTATTTTGTTTGAAAGTGGTTGACAATGTATTAGTGTTAGTAGAATTCTTCTGGACTTCCATTGTCTAGATACAAAGAAAATAAATTCTTTGTATGTGTTTGAGTCACGACGTAACAACAGTTAACATCTACTGTCGTTATCAAGTGTGTGAATTTTTATTTACTCTTTATTGTTTTTATTTTTATTTTTATTTATTATTACTTCTACACAGATTTGGCATAATTCCGTCATATTTCAAATAATGTGTTTTTCTGATAGAATTCTGATAGACATTCAGAAAGTGATATCATCATCTCTAACAATATTTTCCACCCGTCTAGCATGGTATACTATATGTAGTATAGGGCGATGAGGAGAAAATGAGGAGAAATATTGAACAACTAAAATGGCCATAGGGGGCTATGATTAGAATATCCGGATCAACATACGATTCTGAACAATATTTCCCCGCGAGTTAAGTAATGTAGTACAGGGCGATAAGTAGAATGTTGGAAAAAAGGTAGAAAAATTAAATTGGCATAGGTGGCTTTGATTAGAATTTCCGGATCAACATTCGATTCTGAACAATATATCTCCTCGACCTTCAATTCTACCGTGAGAAATGAAGTGATGAAATCATACTTTTTTTAAAACAAATCATGCTTTTCATTCTTCCTCGCATAGGGTCGTATAAAATTCAATTTTGTTTTACAGATTTGGGATGAAGCAGGAATGAGCTTTTAAGAAAATTGATAATAAAAAAGTACTTCATATGCGGCGAACTTTATGCCGGACTGTAAATGAGCACAATTTTTCCACTATTGAATAACCCTCAACCATTAATGTATAAAATATCCGAGAAATTTGGTTTGCTACTTCTTCAATTCTTTATCAGTAGTACTTGACCAGTGACAGTCTACACTTATTACTTGTTTGGTAAGTATCCCATACAGGAATATTAAATTAATTTCTTCTATGAAAAAAAAAACTTAATTTGAAATCAAAACACAGACACAACACTCAAAATAAACCGTCGTTTACAGGATGCTGTCTATTTATCGTTTTAACAAATAATTTTTTTCGTAGTCACCATAAAAAAACTTGGTAAAAAAATATAACTTCACTTAGATGGCCATGACTCCAAAACTAAATGTATTTTTTAATGCTGAACAACTTTTCTAAATAACATTTCCCGAGATTTTTCAAAATAAGAGTATTTTACTCTTGTCTCAAAATCAAATATTTGAAGGCTTCTCGTACATTACGTGTGTTTTAATGTATTTTGTTGGTGCATATTTAGTTTTAGGAGATGCACAAACTTTTATCAAGAATAACTTTTCGTCGAAAAACCCTTAATAAATAAGTTTTCCATATGGTGCATACTTTGGGGATGACACTGTACATATATGTTACATAATTGCATTAATGATGTCCAGAATAACTGAACAATGAGTTGGAGAAAACACCACTCAGCTGAATCTGATAGTAACCGTAGACCACGAGGTTTTAAGTGAAATTATAATATAGTAATAATGAATCGTCCTTATTGCATGATGCTCAGGGTGGCTGACATTCGAGCCTCATCATTGGGATCTAGTAAACCGTAGAACATATAGGGTCGGTTGAATTATGACAAAGTTGTGCAATGTGTGGCCGATTAAAATGCATGTCGGATATATCCGAAAAAAACAAAATTTTTTCTACGACAACCTCGAAAAAGGTTCATTTTATAAGCGTAACTTCAATCACAAACATTTGGTACATAATCTAATTTTGCATCGGTTGCTAGGCAAGTTACTAAGCAACAAATGCGAAATGGAATATTTCCAGCGACAAAGTGATGATATGTCAGCAGAACGTTTCTGTCAAAATTTTTTTAGATAACGAGTAATTTTGTAATTGTTTGCCATAAAGACACTTCATTGATTAAAATAAAAACTGATAGTGATTTTTACTAAGATTTGACACCCGAACATCATAGAAGCAGCGAGGTAACAACACTGGATTTATTACAGAGAACGGCAAAGAATATGTATCAACGCGCTTATAACCTTTTCATTTTGTAATGAAAGGTAGATCAAAAACAAAATCGTTCTCCGAGAACGTTTTGTAGAAGAAGTATAGTATGTAACTCGCAACGAAATGGCCATTTTGCACTCGTATGAACTGCAGCTCGTGCTACAAATTTCATACTCTTGCAAAATGGGCTTCATTTTGTGCTCATTGCATAATACCGGGTGTCCGCCGAAAGTGGCTCGCCCCTATTTCTTTTTTGTTCTTGAAGATTGTAGAATGAAATTTGAAGGTTCTGTTTGAGACATGAAACTGCATCCTTTGACAGGTAACCCAACTTCAGGTATCTTCCGGTATCAGCAGAAATGATATAAACTTTAGATTTTCAAATGAGATACTCGGTGTATTTTCACTTTTCTTGTCTCCATATGACAAACTGAAAACAACCATGTACCATTTGTCACTTTTTGTATCACTAATTTCAGTCCTAAAATTTTGAAAATAATACAACTTTACATTTTTTAGGGCTATTAACCCCAAAGAATATAATTGATGTGGTTTCTTCATAATTTCTTTTAATAAGCATTAAATGCAATTATTGTTAAATGAAATAATTCAACATCGATTTGTGCAATATGCCTAATTGGCATTTTAAATGGGACAATAGGTGCCCTGGTGAAAACCAATGACATATTACGGATAGATGACTTCGTTATTTACATTTCGATATGCGGTCACATTCCAAGCACAATTGTTATTGCCGCTCATTTCGCAGGAAATAGTTGCCAGTCAACCTAAAAGTCGGAAAAGCTGAGTTTCTGCTCCATGAACCTTTCCACGAGATATGAGAAAACACTGGAATGAGAAAGTATATACGCTAATATCACTCGGGATTTTTTAATTTTTTTTTTCTGTCCGCTAGTTTCTCTATAATCAGTAGAAAAGTGATTCGTGACGTCACGTTCATCAAAACTAGACATGGCAACGTTGTTAAAGTTGTGCACCAAATTCTCATTCAAATATAATGTGTCATATGACAGTTGTCATTTGGTACCAGACGGGTTCTTTCGTCTGTTTCACGGAGCAAATCAATAAGAATCGTTTATTTCTGTTTACCTCGTTAGCTCACATTTAAATTGGACAGAAGTCAAGCAGTTCCATCAAATAGTTATGCTGCACACGAACAGGCCCTACGTGATTTCTTATTTGATGTTAATGCGGTTTTGAAAGTTTATGTTATTTGTATTCTGAAATTATTTTAATTCCTGCAATAAAGTGAACATATCGAACTCCAGTGAAAATTCTAATAAACAATTTTTTATGCACCTTAAGATAAAGCGCGTTGTAAAATGTGTTTCGAAGCAGTGAATAAACTCAATAAAGCCTCAGAAAAAAGTTCTGCAGTTGCTAGGGTTTGAACCTTTGACTGGCAGCCAAAAGTGATTGAAACAATGTCGATTTAACCACTCGGTTACCTGGCCCCGTAATTATGAAGAAGATTTCCAAGTGAGTACTTTACGTTATGTTATTATTGTATTCAAAGCAGAGTTCAAAGAAATATTTAAAATATTATAGTCATTGCAAAAAAGACCTGGAACTATCAAAAAATTTTAGGTACTAGTAAAGATTCAGAAAAATATACTTGAATAATCACATCCAAAGAGATGAAAGTCACAATGAGATCATAGACATTGTTGTATCTGAATTGATTTCACCCGATGAGTAATGAGCACTTTATTACGATTTGCGGTATTGCCAATGATCGTTTCTCATCAAAAGGATGGTCTGTTCAGAAAATTTGAAAACTATAAAAACAATAGAAATAGGTAATATGTGCATTTTTTTCTCTCAATTGATCATGTGACAAAGTTTTAATTAGCTGTATTTTTAAGAAGAACGGTATTGCCTGTTTCGGAACGTGGATTATGGTGGGGGGAGTTTCCGATGAACGTGACGTCAGCGGCACACTTTCAAATGTGATATTTCTTCAAAATGAAAGAAACATAGTGGAACTCTTTTTTAAATGGACGTTTCAGACTAGAAACTATCGATTTAAACAAGTTTTGCAATTTATTTTTCGTAAATGTAAAGGTTCATTATCTGATTATATACAATGTATTCAAGCAGTTAATTGCTGCGGAATAAATAGCAGTAAAAATTATGCTTAGAATGTGACTCTGTATTGACCGCAGCTCGAAATGTAAATAACGGACTCTAACGGTAATATGTCATTGGTAAAAAAGATGATTGTAATAAGAGAGTTTATAATAAATCAGTAGTATGGAACACATGACTTTTCTTGAGCTCTATGATTGATACTTTTACATGTCGATCGAATGATACTTTTACTTCTGCTATGCAAAATTTCATTTTGAAAGGACCCCGCACAAATCAAATGGGAAATGGATCCCTGCCGAATTGGCTGAAATTTGGATATGTTGTAGTTTATACACTTCTGATCAAAAGTCTCCATTGGCCCGATACCTAAAAATGGACAGTTATTTAGGTATCGAAAGTCAAAAGTTGCAACTTGTGCAAAACGACCATGTATAATGGCGATGAATTTGTCCAGTTTTGACAGGAATAATAACAATTTCTGAATTGTCAATAAATGTCAAGTTTATACAAAAAGTAATGTTTTGAAGATTCTTATTGTTATTTCCGTCAACCGATTGCATCCCTACGCACAACCCTCGGAAGTCTTCGAGAGACTTGTGTGAGCTAGGGAAGACGCAGCCCTTACCTTTTAACGTGTGATGCCATGCACGAGACCGATGACCATGCGAGGCTTTGAACCCTCGACCCTTCGCTCCAAAGGCGAACGTTCTACCAGCACGGCCACCACGGCCCATAACTCGCATTATTTTGAATAATACGGCTTTTAGAAGAAAATGCTGACAAATGTGAAATGGCCATACGCAGACGAGAGCAAAGTAAGAGATGCAAATTCTTTTTCGATCGCGTGAGAGATCTGCCCTAATTGCAACATTTGATCTTCGATAACTAAAAAACTGTCTATTTTTAGGTCTAGGGCCCATGAAGAATTTTGATTTGTGCGGGGTTCCTTTCCATTACTAATTTTTTTCAAATGGCAACATGATGGCCTGTTGTGTCAAAATTGAATTTTACAAAGCTCAAACAATTTGACAGAAAATAGTGAAGTTGTGTTTTCCTCAAAATTGTATTGCTACAATTAGTGATTTGAACGTATTCATAGCTTTCCAGATAAAAATAAAATTCAAAATTTGAAAAAAAAGGTAACAAAAAGTGTCAAATGATACATGGTAGTATTCAGAATGTCACGTGGAGACAAAAGATATGAAAATATACTAGGAGGCCCATTTGAAAATTGAAAGTTTTAGTCAATTCCGGCCAAACCGAGAGTTGCATGATTCCGTGTTATTCGCCAGAAAATGCAGTTTTACGTCTTACGCAGATCCTCCAAAATTTCATTCTATTATCTTCAAAATCAAAAAGTTATAGGGGCGAGCCACCTTCCGAGGACACCTGGTATAATATTTTATTTCGTTTTAGCGTCATTTGAAGAACTCTGTCGAAATGAATTACACTTCATCATGGCTACTTTTTATTCTCTACAAGATCTTCCAGAAACCATCCCAACACTTTTTTTTTAAATACGGACCTATATATTTATTTAATTGTTCGTTACTTTGTGATACCCCAGAAGCTATTTCCAATCACACTTTTCGATTTTCGAAAGTTTTGATGACAAAAATCGACATTGTTGTATAGAGGTCAAAATATCAGTGGTACAAATTATGAAGAGGATTCGTATTTATTATTATTATAGAATTTTAGACTTTGTCATCAATATCATCATTTATGACATGGAATCTCTCAATTTTTTATAAAGTAGTCAGTTAAAAAAAGTAGTCAACTATTACATCACTCAGCCATGTTTCAGAGACCCCGGCGATATCATATGCATCAATGAGATTCACAACCTCTGCAAGATGCGGTAAAAGTAAATGAACATTCAACAGACAAAGTTTCAAATTATTAATAATAATAATTCACTGCTAATCTAATATAAAGAATATATGGCGCAACATTGCAATTTCCAGTTCTCGCAGGCGCATAGTTTGTTTGTTCGAAGTTATGTACCTATTACTTAAGAAGTGTTAATTTGAATTGTGAATTATTACGTATATAGGTAAATTATTTCATTTGAGATAGTGTGTTGAAGTTTTATGAATTTTGCAATAGCATTTCGCATAAGCAATAAATTTTGCATTGCCGAATCCTGTAAATTCATTTAAATAACCTTAAAGTAGCAAAAAGTTATAAGTTTTTCTCTCCAACAATTCCAATTGGAGAAAAGTTGAAAAAACTTGCGAATATAGACATAAGGCCGATTTCAACAAAATTTTCACAGATGCCCTGAAGCAACGAATAATTAATACTGAGATAATTTTTTTTGACGAAAATTATATTATTTTTATTTTTTGGATAAAATGTGTGGCACATACCCTACAAATATATAAGTTATAACCAGTTAAAATTAAACCAACTGACTGCTTCTGTGCTGTTTATTCAGTTCCAACAATTGCCAATAACTATAAAATGGTCATTCCAAGCCATACACACATGCTGACATCCACCATCATTACACTAGGAACTCTGATAACATCAGAATTCATAGATATAGACTTTTTATTGCACAAAAAATTCTCTAAATATTAATCTTCATAATGCACTACCCCATCAAATTAACTATCAAATCGTATTTGGTAAAAAACAGTTATTATTCTGTCGAGTACCTCGAAGGAATTCCAGGTACGACTTTTTGCCTTTGAGAAATACTTACCGTTTTTATGTTTGAATATTTATATTTCATATTGTAAACTGATTTTTAAACTATTGGTATATTTGTTTTACCTTTATGTTTTTCTTTTTTTATATGTTGTACCTAATTGTGAAATGGTGATTTGTATTACTTTTTTATTGTATTTCTATTATTCCATTGGAAAACAAATGACCTGCTATAAATGTACATATGTATATGATATAGTCAAATAAACTATCTATCTATCTATCTATAAGAAACCATTCGTATAGGAAACGGTTTTAAATCATCATAAGTTTCCATTCACTTGAAATTGAAATTCATAACAGGTGATAATAATGCAACTGTCAAATGTCAAACAAGCGAAGAGACTAGAAAGAGAACAAAGCAACGTTTCCAGTTTTTCTTCAATTCCTGCTTACCGGAATCAGTTTGCACAAAATTCTTTTTTGGAAATATGTTTGAAAATATCTGAAAAATTGTTTTTTTTTGGTGTTTTGGCATCGACTGCATGGTCATTAGCCACGTGTTCTGGATAGGCCTTCTTACCAACTCCATGCGTCACCTTAGGAGCAGCACTGTTGGAACGCAACAGTGAATCGCGCAGGACTCACCCCAGTCCAGCCACGAGATTTAAATAATTTAATTGGTCAAATTAAATTAAAAAATCCCAGCCGCAACTGGGGCTCGAACTCCAGACCTTTAGACCCAGAGTCTGACGCTTTAACCACTGCGCCACGCCCCGACATCTGAAAAATTGTTGATTTTGAGGATGTTTTTTGTGTTGATGAAATGAAGGAGTAATCTTGAGCAGTTGGTTGGAGAACGTATGCGGAAACGATAGTTTTTATTTGCTTTGGAATGACATTTTTCTGAAGGAATAAACCCGCTCACTTCATATTTACCGAGCCCAGCTTTGGCGTTTTTCGCAACCCTGCAGACAGATTTATTCTTTTGAATTGAAAGAAGGCAGTGTTGGAGAAAGTTACTCAAGATCCTATCACTTCAAAGGGTTTAAAACTACACTTATTATCGCTCGCTCCTATTACTTCCCGACCTTACTGTAGACAGATCTAAACTTCTAACGTGAAAGAAGAAAAAAAAACAACCTAACCTAACTTTGGCACTTTTGTTACAGACATTGCTTTCGATCCGTTCACTTTTTAGCTTTGAAACCGTTGAAATAGTTGCTCGCTGCGCTCACCGTCATTATGCTCGCCCCTATTCCGCCCGACAATTGCAAACAGATTCATTCTTTCAACGTGAAAGAAGGAAAAACCACCAAACCTAACTTTTGCATTTTTGTTACAGAAGTTGCTTACCATCCGATCACTTATTAGCGTTGAACACGTGAACAAAAATAGTCGCTCGCTTCTCTCGCCGTCAATATGCTTGCTTCGCCCCTATTCCGCCCCGACAACTGCACACATATTCAATTTTCTGACGTTACAGAAGGGAAAACCACCTAACCTAACTTTTACACTATTAAAACAGGAGTTGCCTACAATCCGATCACTTTTTAGCGTTGAAAACGTAAATAAAAATAGTTACTCGCTGCGCTCGCCGTCATTATGCTTGCTTCACTCGCCCCTATTCCACCCGACAACAGATTTAATCTTTCAACATACAAGTAGAGAAAACCACCTAACCTAACACTGACACTTTTGTTACAGAAGTTGCTTACTATCCGATCACTTTTAAGCATTGAAAACTTAAATAAAAATAGTGGCTCGCTGCGTTCTCCGTCATTATGCTCGCTTCGCTCGCCTTTATTTCGCCTCGAGAACTGCACACACAGATTTAATTTCCTAACGAAAAAGAATGGAAAACCACCAAACCAAACCTTTGGCACTTATGTTACAGAACTTGCTTACGATCCGATCACTTTTTAGCGTGGAAATCGTAAATAAAAATAGATGCTTCCTGCGCTCGCCGTAATGATGCTTGCTTCGCTTGTCCCTATTCCAGCTCGACAACTGCACACAGATTCAATCTTTCAACGTAAAAGAAGGGAAAATCACCTAGCCTAAATTTTAACCAGGCCCTTGGAAATATTTGCAATTTTTTTTGCGATTCGACTCATACGGCAAAATCATTACTAATAGTAATATCTAATCCCAACTACTGAAAAATTACATGTTATTATTTATCATTCAGAGCAATTTCTTCGCCGTGTAAGGCTGGATTCCCACAGATCCGATGTCCGATGATCCGATGGTACGAAAATGTTGTGATTGGTTGAATTGGTAGGTGTGACAACAAATCAACCAATCAGGACATTTTGCCAACCAATCAGAACATTTTCGTACCATCGTATCATCGGACGTCGGATCTGTGGGAATTCAGCTTAAGTCGAATCGGAAGAAAACTGCGAATATTCGCAAGGGTATGAACGAGCCTTCAGGAGGTGGACGCACGCTAAGAATATTTACCTTTTCCAGTAAAAGTTGGCAACGTTGCATTTGAATATATACACCCGATCCGAGATCCGATCATGTTCATGAGAGCTGTCATTGAATTTGTCAAATATTTTTGAAAATCGAGTTTAAAATTTGAAATCCGTAATTTCTTGAGCTCCATTCAGTAAATGAATCTCTTTTATACTTCTGAGAGTTGATGTTTACAGTAAATGACCAGGTATTTGGATTGGAAATTACGTGAACTGTCTTTCGCCAAAAAAAGGTTCTCACTGACATTTTCGCGGAAAAATTTCGATCTGTGAAGTGATTTTATCATGTTTTACACAATCTTGCAAATTTCATGGAAATCGGGCTTATGTCCACATTCGCAAGTTTTACTAAAAAGTGGCTCACCTGAAATCCACTTCTTTGTGCCATAGTTTCTATTGAATGCAGACGTTCTTCTGTAGGTTCCAAACTAAATGCGGTCAAAATACATTCCTTGGCTACTTCTACATTCTCATCGAATACCTGCGCCAAATTACACAAAGCACCTGCCAGCCTACCAGTTATAAGTGCCACTTTTTCGTCATCCCCCATGAGTTTCTGATGTTCCAGTTCGTTCATATCCGCAGTCAACCCTTTGACATACATCTCAACAATGAAGGCCTTGAGTTTCGGGTCCATTTTTCGCTGTAGAACATCGCAACAGGCGTATATCACAGCTGGGTTCAGTATAAAGCTGATGTACTCTATGTTCACGCATAAATCCCGTAAAAGGTTCTCGGTACTGCACATTCCAATGTAAGTTTCCAGGTATTTCGTGAGAGTCTGGTCGTTTTCATTGACTGCACGCGTTAGAAAAAGCTGCGTTGCCGAAATAGCAATTTTGTGACAGTTCTTCCAAAGCTTCATCAATTGAACCTGTTTATTGTAGAAACGCCTTACTAAAGACAGACCTTCATCGAGACTTAACTGTTCAAGCAACTCTCTGATACTTTTTCGATGTCTGAATTGGTATAAAAGAGCTATATGGACATCGAACATATACCAGAACTGATCCTCACTTGCGTTGAGGTAGGAACTCGCGTTTTCTAGAGAAGAGTAGCACGTCATGAAAGCTGTCACCAAATTAAGGGCAAGATCTTGGCACCTTGATTCGCAGAGTATCTTCAGTCTGATAGAAATCAAGTATGTCTGCTCAAAATGAAGAAATTCTATTTCTTCCGAGTTTATTCTGGCGTCTTTGGTTTTCATCAAGTTCATCAGGATTGAATGTGTCCAAGGAACCTTCACCACATATATTAATCTTTCACAACGACTGTTGAAGTTGGGGCTGAACTCTACTAATTTTTGTTGTGCCTCTCTTATAACGCTCTGTACTCCTTCGCCGTGCTGTTCCTTATAATAGTTCCATTCCGCAATCAAGACACTATTCAGCGTGTGCAATATGGCCCAATCCACTACGCGAACAACATATTTCAAGTCACACTTCACTAGGTTTATTTCAGCAATAGCATTCCAAACTTTAACTAATGCCTCTATTTTATCAATGAAGAGGACATTTCTGTTGTTCAATATCATATTTTGTTCATTAAAGTATGTATAACCTTCCATTTTTGTACTGATTTGTTTACCAAAACTGTAATTCACTGTAGTTCAACACTGATTGTTCGTTTGACATAAGAGAACTGCCATTTGAAGTCTCGGTGACAGCGAATTTCATTAATTTCAATGACGTTTCGGTTCCGAAGCGGATAAAATGGTACGGTTAGAGCATTGTTTATATAGAAGTAAGATAGTCAATGCCTGTGTAATTGGTGTTGGACGCAAACGCAAGTGTCATCTAGCGTGATTAGTTAGAAACATGAATTTTTGACGTCATTTTAATGCAGGTTCCTTCAAAAAACCCTGATTTTAATGCTGTCCCATTGTTTCAATAAAGTTACGACATGACTTGGAGGCCAGATCACTGAAGTTACGACATGACTTGGATGCGAGCTCACTACTATGTAAATGTTCGAATCAAAAGACTACAATTCCAGAAATAACAGAACAGATATGGATAGGTTTTTGCCTTCGACAATGGAACTGAATAGATTTATGACATATCGTGAAATCTATATCAGTGAACTATAAGAATAAATATAAGATGAAGAAAATAAATTTCCATAGGAGATAATACTGTACAACGCAAAGCCCAAAAAGGAAGATTGGAAAAAATCAGTTATAGCGGGTGTCCCCGGAAGGTGTCTCGCCCCTATAACTTTTTTGAATGGAAGATATTGTGTTGAAATTTGGAAGATCTGTAAACGATATACAACTGCATTTTTTGACAGATGACTCAACTTAATGCAACTGCCGGTTTCATCAGAAATTACATAAACTTTCAGTTTTCAAAGGGAACAGCTGTTACGTTTTCACAAATGTTTTCTCCATATGACATTTTAAATACAACCATGTGTCACTTATCACTTTTGTAACCATACTATTCTTTATATTGGAAGGACCTCGCTCCGTTTCAATGAAAAATTGGCTTTCGGTAAATTTGCTCGAGTTTTTTATATATTGTAGAACTCGTGATGCTGATCAAATGTCTTCATTGTGCCAAAGCTCTAAATTCAACGGTTTAGATTATTCAGGGTGCTGAAGTTAACTTTTCCAAAATTTCAAATGGCCATTGTGCAGACATTTTTTCAACTATATAAACCAAATCAACTATGCATGGATTATTCATATGGCTATAGAGTATAATAATTCCTGCCCATACCCACGATATACAGGGTGAGTCCTAAGTTAGCAAGTTTTTTAGTGATTTCTAAAAAATTGATATGTGGAATTTCATTCATTTCCAGTTATTCCGAAGGTTACATATATCAAATCCACTTGACGATGTTAGCATCTTCTGAATCAGACTAACATATATCAGATGTTCTATTTCTCATAAAGCCTCACCCGTCCTGCTTGTTGATATATCCAAATGACTGGAATTTTGGATAACCCGGTAATAAACAAGATCACTCATGATGGAAGTTTACTCTGCAGATACACAAAATATACAGGGTCAATTAAAAATACTGACACTTGCTGATGATTTCTTTGAAGTAGTTGGGCTTGATTCATTTTATTGGTGCATTTCCATAAACACATTTGTTCGACCCTTGGTTAGTATCACCCAAACAATTTGACTAGGGAAAGTATATAGTGAGTGTGATACACCATTAAATAGGTAATTTCATAAGGAATTCAGCCATGCCAATTTCTGCTACCTAACTTTCTATTTTGGCGCCCTCTTGCGGGAAAAACAGCTGTTCCGTCTTCCAAATTATGATACTTCATTTGCACGCTAATTCAATACAAATTAGGTGACAATGCATCATGGAATTTTTCTGAGGAAAAAACAGGATGGTGGCTCCAAAATGGTGGACAAGATTCGCAATTATAGTACGATTCGATTAAAAATGGATATGTGGTGGTTTTCAGGGTCGGTTATTATGATTTGTTTGTCAATGCAAAAAAAATCGATGGTTGCTCCAAGATGGCGGATAAAACTTGTAATTATGGTCCGATTCCATTCGATTTTCAGGGTCAATAATTATGTTTTTTTTGTCGATGCAAAAAACAAGATGGTGTGCGAAATTTGTAATTATGGTTCGATTCGACCCGGAACCGCAAACGAATTCTTCAAAACACATGTGTTATGAAAAAAATGCAAAAACATCTCGATTTTGAATCCAAGGGGGATCTTCTTATCATAACCTCAACTGTCATACGAATCTCCTTACCCCTTGGTCACTCATACAATTTGAATAGGGAAAGTACTGGGAGCGACACAGCATTGAAAATGTAATTCTGAAATTCAGACATGTGAATGTTCGCTACCTAACTTTTCATTTTTACGCCCTCTTGCGGCGAAAACAACTGTTTCGTATTCCAACTTGATATTTGATTTGAAAGCTAATGTGAATAATTCACGAAAACATAACAAAAATTGAAGAATTCAACATTGTATGAATTTACAACTTGCTCAACAGAACAAATCAACATGTCCTTCCGCAAATAATAGACAACAGTCTGTAGTGATCAGCACAAAGCAATTCCTGTTAGGTACATGTTCAGTCGGAAAAACAAAATTCCGACTTTGAGTCGGAATTTCCGAGTTTCAAGTCGGAAAAACAAAATTCCGATTTCAAAGTCGGAAATTCCGAGTTAAAAGTGGGGAAAAATTAAAAACTAACTTTGTGGCCTTATACGGTTTCGTACCTATGCTCTTTTGATTAATCAGTATGAGTGTATATGTTGTTGATTGAGGGTTGAGTAGTTTGTAAAATCTACTCTTTCAGGAATTACTTCCGTAACACTGAAGAATGATAACGATGTGTGACTTGGGTCAAACAAAATAACTTGTGTTTCGAGTAAATAATTCGAAAGTCGGAAACAGAATTCCGACCTGAAAGTCAGAATTTCCGAGTTCGAAGTCGGAAAAATGAAAAAAACTTAGTAGCCCTCATACGCTTTCGTAGGATTAATGATCCATATAGTTTTTCAAAATTCATAATTGGTTATCCAATAAATGTTATCTCAAAAATTACTTAAAATTCGGCACTTTCAACAATCTTTTTTTTTCTAAAACCGGGTTGCAAAGAAAGAAGATTTGATAACTGAAGGACCTCCTGAAATGTTCGGTTTTACACCAAGCAATAAAGCATAAAATGAGTTAGCTTCTAACAAAAATACTAAGTGGGAAACCGACTATACCATCTCATGGAATACAGTCCGTAGTTATATTCTGTTATGTTTTCGACTCGCAACTGTCATTTACTGATTTTTTATAAACAATCAGATAACAAAAAATGTGTTTTTTAAATTGTTTTGCTTGTAAATTGAAAACTAATGCGGAACAATCTGGTTGTTCCAATGGAAAGAATTGTAAATAATTGAAATACGAACAAAATGGAATATTTAACGAAAAAAACTGGAGACACCGGAATATTTAGCAATTTTCTGAAAAATTCATAGCTGCGCCATTTTTTCAAGAAATAGGATTTGCCTTTCCCCATAAAAGTATTGAATCTTGTGTATTTCATGTGTGCACAAAATAGTAGCATTGCTGGTTTGAAGAAAGTCGAATGTCGTATCAGTTAGTCGGTCGTTACGATAGAAGCCACCTATTATACAGAGTGGGTCAAAAATAGCGACAATTTAGGATATTTTGCCAATCTTTACCAACGGTCCCTATGGTGAGACTGAGCATTTTTCATTAGGAAAATACCTATTGGGATTCTTTCTTACGACAAGAAAATTTTCTCTGAAAGTTTTTTACAACACAGTTATTTTTTTTTCAATTGTTTGTTTTTTATACTACATCTTTTTAACAATAGCCAAACAAAATTGCATTTTTGAGTCAATAAATCCGCTTTGGAGTCAACAGTACTTGAAAAGGGCCTATAGTAATTGCTCAATATGATCACAGCTTCAGAAAGTTACGAACACATTTTATACGGGGTCTGTTTACAAATATTAGTTGAATTCGGTTTTGTACGTAATATATATGTTTGTCAATTATTTTAAAATTGATTTCCCAATTTGAATCATAGTTTTCAGTCATACTTCCGAGTAAATTACCCTATACTCGAGTAAATTTTATTCATTTTATATATCTGGTTTTTGAACTATAATATTCATCAAGTAATAAGATTGGATAATATCTTCTATAGAATATAAATTTTAATTTCTAGTTCAAAAACCAGACATAGGAAATGAATTAAACTTACCCGAGTGTAGGGTAATTTACTTGGAAGTATCACTGAAAAATATGATTCAAATTGGGAGATCCATTCAAGAATAATTAACAAACATATATATTACGGTCAAAACCGATTTCAACTAATATTTGTAAACAGCCCCCGTATGAAATGTGATCGTAAATTTTTGAAGCTCATCATATTGAGCAATATGGAATATGCAAGTGATTTAAAATTACTTGATTTTTTTTACCTCATATACTTTATTGTCTTAGTTTATCTTTTAGTTTGTATTCAACTCCTTAAAACTTTAATCAAAAAGTGCATAATAAGCGCGCGGAATTCAAATTTGCGAAACTCATCACCATTGGTCGAAACGAAGAATGACGTCACATGGCAGGTTATGAAATTTATCTGTGTTGATATTCATACTGTGCTAGTCGTCTTTCATAAAAAAATTGTTTTAATTCATATATTTGTAGTGTTTTCCATTACATAGTGCGATTTTGGTCTAGTGACAATTGTAAATTATCAAGAGCAATGACTGAAAGTGGTTTTGTCAAAGCACAATCCGACAATACCTGAACTGATAAGTAGTAATAGTTTATCAAATGATAGTTTTCCTTTCGTAATTTAGGTGAGGCAGGTAATACAAAACATTTATGCATACAAAACTTACTTCTGATCAATTCACTTCATGTCAACTATCGAAATACAATGTACTCACATTGAAATGATCTTCACAACAATGTAAATGTGATATTGGAGGTACTTCGCCTCTTCTCATAACCTTACACCATTGTTTACGTATTTTCGCATCTCTTGGAACAGAAAAAAATAATTCACTTGGTGTACTTATAATTGTGTTTTGGCATTCCGGTACTAGACAATACCTATAAAATGTTTTTTTAGCATTTTCCATTATCGTAATAGCGATTAAAACTGCAAATCCCTAATCTAATTAATAACTGTCAATAGTGTCAATAGCCATAACTATAGAAAGGCTTGTTCATTGAAGACTGCTCTGGTTGATCGAGATCACTTTCACATATGTTCATCACTCTCTAACACTTGTACTGCATTTGTCTTAATCTTTTATAAAATATCAACTTCAAGCAAGTAGAGCAATCAAAGTACGTCTCAACGAACGACACTGAAGAAGAACAACACTGATCGCGCCATGTGACGTCATCCACAGCGAGCGAAAATCGAGGCGTTCAAATAGGTCAAATTCAATCGGTATTTTATATAAAATTTTAAAAATTTATTCCAAGACTTTCCACCGTATTTATATTTTTTACTATGTTGTAACGAAATAAAAAATTGATTGAACAAATTTTAAAAAATTATGCATATTCCCTATTACTATAAGTCTTTCTCAAATACTTTTGGCTACAAAGCGGATTTATCGAGTCAAAAAGGCAATTTTGTGTGGCTATTGTTAAAAACATGTAGTATAAAAAACAAACATTTGAAAAAAATTTACTGTGTTATAAAAAAGTCCAAACTTTTAGAGAAAATCTTCTGGTCATGAGAAAAGAATGCCAATGGGTATTTTCCTGATGAAAAATGCTTGTTCTCACCATAGGGACTGTTGATAAAGATTGGCAAAATATTCTAAATTGTCGCTATTTTTGACCCACCCTGTATAATAGGTGGCTTCTATCGTAACGACCGACTAACTGATACGACATTCGACTTTCTTCAAACCAGCAATGCTACTATTTTGTTATTAATCATCTAAAGAGTAATACTTTTGGATGAGTGTACCTTTCTATGTTTTGGTAAAACAGCAATTTTAATGATTTTCAAAAATTCGTATTTCCGAAACTAGACATAGAAACTGATTCAAACTTTCATGTGTAACTTCTAGTGACTTGTACTACATTATCCCAAAAAATTATCAAATTTGGCTGAAAGCCATTTTCCCATGAATTTGGTGCAGGGTCCTTTCCAATTCCAATCTTCAGGTTATGAACATCGGTTCATTATGATATTTTTCTATAGAGACATAAGGAGGTATTTTTTTAATATAACCTTTAGATATTTGATAACACTGCCTAACCATCCAATTTCACGTAGTTTGTGTGAAATTGAAATGCCTTCAGTCAACGGAGCATAGAAATAAATAATGTACAGAGAACACTATTAAAAAAACAGGTCAATTTTAGAAGAATTGCTGATCACCCTCATTAATTAGGGAGCAGGTATCTGTTAATTACCAATCAAGAACTATCACTTGAGAACGATAGGAGATAGCATACTGATTGAAACTTCGTGTTCAAATTGATAAATCAGACAAAGGAAGTCCAAAATGAAATTAAATAATTAACATAATTTTCTAAAATTTTTAAATCCTACTAATTTTTGTCTCCATTTTCATCCAATCTTCGGCTTTCTGCTACATGAATAAAAAAGTTCATCTCTTTCTGTGATAAAATTGCATCAAACACAATGAAGTTTCACGAGACCTAGGATGCCTACACTGTTGACAATATTATTTATTATAACTTGGAGACATATCGAAAAAGTGCTATGTTTTTCCCACACCGGTCAACAATTTCTTTTCTTCTTTTTTCAATAATTTTAACACACTATCAAGAGCTTTGTTTCCAGTGTTTGAATCCAATTTACTTCTCAATTCCAAGAGACAATAGTGTTACGATCACAATCAAACAACGAAAACCTATAGACTTGATTGAAGTAAGCCCTCTCTTGCGAGAGCAACAGAAATTCAATTATACTACATATAGGGGACGAAGAATGAAAGACAAAACAGTTTTTCTATTTTGTGACGACTGGTGGAGTGCAGTTGGAGTTCATTTATATTCTGATCGAATAATGTTAGATATCCAGATGAATTGAGTCGGTTTGAAACTTTGTATTAACTAAATTATAAAAATAGAATCAACAATGTCGAAGTACCCTTCTCTCCAGATGTTTCCACCAAAGATATAAGGCAAATATCTGACAGAAAACAATAACTTTCCTGGCTAATACTACGACGGACGTTGAACAGCTTCTGCCAGATATTGGTGCTGATAATGATTTAATGATATAGATTATAGGTCGGACAACATTAGCTTCGCCCTTTAGATAATTGATTGATTATCATTCGTTTCGCAGAAAACAAACTCCAAACCCTGTTCGAATTACATTCATGAATGAAAATCTTCTTCATCCTGCCTAACACCATCAGGATCCCTAGTTATGGTTATAATTAATAGTCCAATGTTTGATCTTTTAGACCGGCAGCTGACTTATAAACTAAAGTCTCTTCCTCTTCTACCTTAATGGGCTATGCCCTGAAACAATTTACTCAGCTAACTCTTTTTAGACGTGTTTTAAGCAGGCTACAGTAGTAACAAATAGATTGAGAAGTCTCATTCCCAAATTCAAACTATGTCAGAAATTCTGTGACATAAAGCAACTAAAAATACTTTACTATTCATTAGTACAGTCTCATCTATCATATGGAATAATCGCATGGGGAGGCCTAATGAATAATTATGCGGAAAAAATTGAAGTATCTCAGAAGTGGATACTCAAAATAATGTTCAAGAAAGAGTTCAGATACTCTTCTGAGATGCTGTACCAAGAAAGTGGCGTTTTCAATATAAGGCAACTGTATTGCCAGGCTGTACTATCACATCAATTCCGAGATAGAAACACCAGAAAAATTGCTCATAACTATCCAACAAGGTACAGGCAAGAATCGGTGATTGTTCCCAAAGCTGAAAAAACAATAGGTCAGAGAAGTCATTACTTTTTAGGCTCTAGAATATTCAATTTACTACCGATTGAAATGAAAATGATAAACTCCTATAACCTCTGGAAATATAAGGTAAAGAAATGGATAATTAGTCAACCAAGAGAAACAATTAATGAAATAGTAGATTTGAAAAATAAATTATGTATCTGAACACAAAATTATATTTTGGTCCAATGGTTTTGTATATTGAATTTCTTTGTACGATTGTGTGAATATGCTTTGAATAAAATTTGTGATCATTTCAGTTCGGTCAATTACTACCAATGTATGTGTAATGGTGTATAGTAACATTATTGTTGCTTTTTATAATTTTTTATAATTTTTATAATATTTATTATTCATTAGGTTATGATATATTCCTTGCTATTTTATATTTTAAATTTGGTATGTTATTTTTTGTAGACACCAATAGTTTCAATTCGAACTCAAACTAGTATTTGCAGGAGGTGTGCATTATTGTTTTTAAATGATCATCAGCCGACAACCCCGCGCGGATTAATTTCCTTGGGGTAGGCAAATGTTTATTTGATCCATACATGTAAGCATCCTTGTGTATATTTATATTTATATTGGATGAATAAACGTATTATTATTATTATTATTATTGTCTGAAAAAAGGAATAATTTTAGAATATACTATCCCTTACACTCCACAAGAAAATAGCACAGCGGAGAGAATAAACGGAACACTGCAGAATAAAATAAGAACCAAACTAATAGACTCAGGAGTTCCACAAGAATTATGGTGCGAGGCGTTATCGACTATGGCTTCCAGAAAAACGTAAAGTAATCAGATCCAGGGATGTACGAGTAGATGAAAGCATCATGGAATATAAAATGTCAAAAAATTATAAATTTCTGAACAAAACAGAAAATCAGCCAGAACAAATGATTAGAGAATTTCCCGAAGAAGACAAGGAAAGTATACATGAAAGTGAGGGAGAAAATGAGGACTTATCAAGTCATGACAGCTCTTTACGTTTGAGTGATGAAAATAAAGGAAGTTCAACCCACAATGAACTAGAATGAACTATGACAAAATCTGGAAGAACTGTGAAACTACCTCAAAATCTGGATGATTATGAAATTTACACAGCCCACTGTTTGCTGACCAAAGTAGACCAGGACCCAAAAACCTATCAAGAAGCAATTATACTGCCAGATTGGCAGCAAGCAATAGATAAAGAATTAGGCTCTCATGAAAAACTAGGCAACCTGCAAAACTGCTAGATGGTCAGAGTGCTATTGACACCAGATAGCTCTTCAAAACTAAAGAGTATGGTACAAAAAAAGCCCGATTGGTCGCAAAAGGTTTTCATGTGCCTTATAACAATACAGATGAATATAGCTATGCAGATTAGACAATTAGAGCCCTTTTATCAGTTTCAGTGCAAAAAACGGTGGATTTTACACCAAATTGATGTTCCAACCGTATTTTTGAATGGAGTTATGGACACTGAAATTTTCATAAAAACACCAGAAGGATTGAAAACAGGTTCAAAATTCCTGACACTCAATCGAGCACTATATGGATTGGGAAATGCTCCAAAGTGTTGGAACATGAAATTCAATCAAGTAATGAAACAATTAAATTTTAAACGTTCTGATTACGACTATTGTTTATACACTAAAGATGACGTTTATCTGCTATTATTTGTAGATGACGGGTTGATTACAGGACCAGAAAACCAAGTTCATGAGTTACTGAGAGACTTGCAAAATGAATTTAACATTAAAAAGATGGCAGAAATGAAAACTTTTCTTGGTATGGAAATCATTAGGAACGTGAAAGGTCTAAATATCACACAAACTAGAATGATAACAAGATTACTTGACTTACAATGACTGAAACAAGACACGTAGCAACACCAATGGAAGTTAATTTTCAAGTCAAGGATGAAGAACCTATTATTAATAACGTTCCTTACCGAAGATTAGTATGCAGTTCAATGTACCTTTCTTTAGTAAGCAGACCAGACATCTCCTATAGTGTTGCTTATTTAAGTAGATTTTTAGACAAACAAAGAAAAAGTACATGGGAAGCTAGTAAGAGATAACGTTACCTAAATCATACCAAAGAATATGGTTTACGATTTAAGAAGGGGAATATGCAGGAGTTGATGGCTTTATGTGATGCTGATTGGGGAGGAGACCGAGAAACCCGAAAAAGTGTAAGGGGTTTTGTATGTTTTCATGCTGGAAACCCAATAGCATGGCATTCCAAGAGGCAAATGTGTGTTGCCCAATCATCAATGGAAGCAGAATACATCTCAGCTGGTATTGCTTCACAAGAACTCGTCAACCTCAATGGTATTTTGAGCGAATTCAAAGTTTGTGAATCAGTGGTATTGCAAATCGATAATTTAAGTGCGATTTCTCTGATTAAAAATTTTGAAAATTCAAAACGTTCAAAACATATCGACATAAAATATCATTTCATAAAAAAACTTGTGTCTGAGAAAAGAAATTATTTTACACTATATTCCAACAAATGAAAATGTGTCTGATATGTTTACAAAAACTTGAATAAAGAAAAAATTTTGAGGTGTACGTTAGATGTCTTAGGCAACTGGATGTTTGTTGTTTAGCAATTCAACTGTTTAATTATTTTTGTTTTCTTGTAACATTCAACTTGAGAAGGGGTGATAGAATTCATACTGTATGAAAAACATATATGACAAGTGTTGCTGATAAAAAATCCTATGATGTGTTGCTGATGAAGACTACTGTTGATATTGTTTTATAATTCTTCTTGTATAACAATTTATTTGTTCATATTGTATAAAAAAAAATAAAAGTTGACATATATGACAAAGAAATAAAAAATAGCTGAAAAGTAAAAGTTGTCAGTTTCCTATAAAAAAAGTATAATTTAGATAGAAAATAAGGTTTCTATCAAATCTATAACTATTGTAAGCAATTTGGGCTTACATTTGGTCCTTTGAGCACAACGGAACAGTCCTTGGAGAGATGTCCCTTCCCAGACGAAGCGAGCGACTGAAGGAGAAAGTTGGAGAAAAAGATGTTCCTTTACTACAACCCAATGGTACAGAAAGAGGGTCAGGAATCGAAAAAGGCAAGTCTACAGCAACTTCAAAGTCAAAAAGAAGTTTGCAAAAAATAGAAGAACTCAAGGCAAAGTTGGAGTTCAAAAAGGCAGAACTAGAGGTAAGAAGGTTAGAACTAGAGTTAAAACAGGCAGAAATATTCAGCTCAAATTCAGAAAATGAGGAAATGGAAAGCAGGCAAGTCTTAGAAAATGCATATGCGATAGAAGGTGTTTCCTCAGGTAGAAACATTAATCAAATTCAAACATGGATCGACAGAATACCATCAGAAAAATTATCGGAAGTCGGGGTTGAATCTAATGAATCTGAAATTCGTAAAGGTTTTGGAAATGAGAAAACGACGAAAAGTATTGAAGTAACAAAACCCAACAATTTTGAAACTTTTTTAACAAGACAGTCAGTAAGTAAGGAACTACCTATTTTTTCTGGTGAATCAAAAGAATGGTTACGTTTTATCACTCAATTTAAAGAAACAACACACATTTGTAATTTCAGTAATCGGGAAAACATATTGAGATTACAAAAATGTCTTCGTGGAAAAGCCAGAGAGAGTGTTGAGGCTTTGCTCACGTTCACGCTAGAGGTAGATAAAATAATATCTATCTTGGAGCAGCGTTTTGGGCGACCGGAAATGATTGTGAACGATTTGATTAACACAATCAAGAAAATTCCAAATGTTAGGGAAGATAAATTATACTCGATTATAGATTTTTCAAACTCTGTTCAAAATTTGGCTGTCACATTGACGAGTTTGAGAAGTCAACAATATTTGATGAATCCGCAATTGTTATCCGATATGGTGGAAAAGCTAACTCCGAGCCTTAAAATGGAGTGGGCAAGAAATGCAAATAAAATTTCGAAAACTAATAATCATTTTATTACAGTTGTAGAGTTTTCCACCTGGTTGTCTGAAATTGCGGAAGATGTAAGTTTTGTATCAACTCCAGAAACGGATGAGAAGAAAAAGAAGTACGTATGCACAACTACATGTGAACAAACGAAACTGGAGAGAGGAACGGATGAATGTCGCTATTGCAAGATGAAAAATCATAGGACGGATAAATGTAAATTCTTCAAAGATTTAGATCTGGACGGAAGATGGAATTGGGTAAGAAAATCAAAAATTTGTTTTTGCTGTTTGTCTTCAAATCACTTGGCTCGATATTGTAAAATGAGAAAATCGTGTAATTTTGATGGTTGTAAACTTTATCATCATCCTTTATTACACAATGAAAGAGAAATATCAGAAAGTCATGATACAGAAAATGTCAGTCACCATTTTAGAGAGTATAATAACGAAATATTATTGAGGGTCGCGCCAGTTGTTTTGACGGGACCTAAGGGAGCTTTCTCAACCTATGCACTCTTTGATGAAGGGTCAACTGTAACTTTATTAGATGAAGAGGTAGCTGATAAAATTGGAGCCAGTGGACCCAAAGATTGTCTAAGACTCAGGTGGACAAATTCTATAACTAATGAAGAGGCAGGGTCGAAACGGGTAAATATTGATATACAGGGTAAAGATCTTGATGAAAATTACCATATATCTAATGTAAGAACGGTTAACAACCTCAATCTTCCTCTCCAATCAGTAAATATAAAAAATTATAGGAAAAAATGGAATTATATCTCTGAAAATATAAATTTGCCATCTTTTCAAAATGCCAAACCAAAAATTCTTATTGGGCAGGATAACATAGACTTGATTATTGCCAGGGAAGTCATTGAAGGAAACAAAAATTCACCTGTTATTTCCAAAACCAAGTTAGGTTGGGTTATTCATGGAAACCTCTCACAGCGGGGACGGGTAGATGAAAACTTTATACTGCATGTTCATGATCAAGGAGATATGGAACTACATGAAATGGTGAAGAAGTCATTTCAAATAGAAAATATGGGAATTCAAATTTCGGAGGAGCGTTTAATGTCTTCTGAAGAAAAAAGAGCTCGTAAAATTCTTGAAGATACGTCAAAACGCATTTCAGAAAATAAATGGGAAACAGGTCTTCTGTGGAAAAATGATGATGTTAATTTACCAATGAGTAAGATGGTGGCCTTCAACAGATTGAAGTCGATTGAGAAGAAAATGGATAGAGATGAGAATTTTGCAGTGGAATACTATAAGAAAATCGAAGATTACTTGAAAAAGGGTTATGCGAGAAAGATACCTGATGATGAAAAATCAGAAAACAGAGAAAAGAATTGGTATCTTCCTCATTTTGCAACAACGAACCCAAATAAACCAAACAAGATTAGACTCGTGTTTGATGCAGCGGCAAAAATAAGCGGTTCAAGTCTGAATGAAGTACTCTTGAAAGGCCCTGATCTGTTGAACTCCATGTTGGGTGTGCTCTTTAAATTTCGACAGAGAAATATTGCCTTTTCTGGAGATATAAAAGAGATGTTCCATCAGGTAAACATCAGGAAAGAAGACAGGTGGGCACAGCGCTTTCTTTGGAGGGGGAAGGGAAGGAAAGAATTCCCTGAAGAATTTGAAATGGTCGCTATGATTTTTGGTGCTGTTTCTTCTCCCACCTCGGCCCAATATATAATGAGAAGAAATGCAGAAGAATTTCGAGATACCCACAAAGAAGCAGTTGAAGCAATTTTGAGTCAACACTATGTCGATGATTACCTTGACAGCGTGGACAGTGTGGAGGAAGCCATAAAATTGATTCATTCAGTAATTGACGTGCACAAGAAAGGTGGATTTTCAATAAGAAACTGGAGTAGCAATTCGATAGAGGTACTTAAAAGCATACCGTATGATTTGAGAACAGAAGAAGGAAAGGATATGGATTTTGATAAGGAAATGCCTGTTGAACGAGTTTTGGGGTTATTTTGGGATCCTAACGACGACACATTTTCGTTTCACATAAAATTAGATGGTTTGGATAGTATTTTAAAAAATGAAAAAATTTGCACGAAAAGAGAGGTACTGAAAAAAGTAATGTCCATATTTGACCCACTTGGGTTCCTCTCAAATTTTTCCATTAAAGCAAAAATACTTCTACAGGAGATTTGGCGATTAGGTTCTGGTTGGGATGAAAAAATACCAGGAGAATGCAACGAGAAATGGATGAAATGGGTAGAGCAGTTGAAGAAGATATCTAGTCTGAAAATTCCCCGTTGTTACATGAGATGTATTGGAGACTATAATATTCAACTGCACGTGTTCTGTGATGCCAGTTCTCAGGCTTTTTCTTCAGTGGCTTACTTGAGGGGAAAAATTGATGGAAATATTAAAATTTCATTTGTTATGGCAAAATCAAGAGTTGCACCATTACACTCTGTTTCCATCCCGAGGTTAGAGTTGCAGGCTGCAGTTCTGGGTTCTCGTTTGGCCAAAACCATTGAAGAAAACCATACTGTGAAATTTAACACCACTCACTTTTGGACTGACTCAAAAAACGTTATTTATTGGTTAAAAATGGATGCAAGAAAACTGAAACCCTTTGTCGCACATCGTGTAGGTGAAATAAGAGAAACTACCGATGTTTTTAAATGGAACTGGATTTCGACAACTGGAAATGTGGCCGATGAAGCGACTAGAGACAATAAAGAAAGTGACTTCTCATCGGAAAGTCGTTGGTTGAATGGTCCAGATTTCCTCAAGTTGGATGAAGAATCTTGGCAAGTTGTGGACCAGAAACAAATTATTATACCACTAGAATGTATACCAGAAATGAAGGGAGAAATCGTGGCCGTAACCATAAACACTTCAAAAATTGATTTGTCAGAATCTTTACCTGACATTGAAAGAATTTCGTCGATGCGGAAGTTGTTGAGAGCTACTGCATGGTTGATGAGATTCATCAGAATTTGTAAAAAAGAATTTCGAAAAACTGACTTACCAGAAGAACTTTTTCCGAAAGAAATAGAAGAAGCAGAAAAATTGTGGATCAGGAAGTCACAAGAAGAAAATTTTATAGAAGAAATGGGTAATTTACGTAAGAAATGTCCCATAAAATGTTCAAGCAGAATTTATAAATTATCACCATTCCTTGATGATGAAGGGATTCTGAGGATAAAGGGGAGGTTGAGGAATTCAGAAGATATAGGGAGAGAGATGAAGACTCCAATCATACTAGACCCGAAGAATCGTTTCACAAAACTGTTATTGAAATTCCATCATGAAGAAGCACGACATCATGGCCAAGAATACGTTGTAAATGAACTACGTCAGAAGTATTGGATACTCAGTATAAGGCAGGCAGTAAGAAGTACTTGGAATTCCTGTCAGTACTGCAAAAATTTGAGAGAGAAGCCACTATCACCTGAAATGGCACCATTACCGGCATGTAGATTGAAGAGTTTTGTTAGACCCTTTACCTACACCGGAATGGATTATTTTGGCCCTATGAACGTGTCCATAGGAAGAAGAAGGGAAAAGAGGTGGGGAGTATTGTTCACTTGCTTGAGCACAAGAGCAGTACATCTGGAGATTGCGTCATCTCTCACTTCTGATTCTGCCATTATGGCAATAAGACGTCTCATTGGTAGAAGAGGATGCCCGGAAAAAATATATTCTGACAATGGAACGAATTTTCACAGTGCTGACAAGGAATTGAAACAAGCTTTGAAAGACATGCAAAAGGATTCCATGATAACAAAAATGACATCCAGGGGAATTGAATGGCATTTTATCCCTCCAGGCACACCACATATGGGTGGCAGTTGGGAACGGTTGGTGCGATCCGTGAAAACAACATTGAAAACTGTATTGAGAGAACAAGCTCCACGAGAAGAGATCTTATGGACCCTGTTGGTTGAAGCTGAGCACATTGTCAATTCGCGACCACTAGTGCATGTATCGATCGACCCTGAAGACGATGAGGCCCTGACACCGAACCATTTTCTGATCGGAACCTCTAGTTCTGTCTGCTTATTCAGGACTTTTTCTGAAAGAGATCTTGTTTCAAGAAAACAATGGAGAATTTCCCAATATCCAGCCGATTGTTTCTGGAGAAGATGGATAAGAGAATACTTGCCTACTCTCACTAGAAGAACGAAATGGTTCCACAAAGATCCTCGGACTGTAAAAGTTGGTGACGTAGTTGTACTCGTCGATAGTGACCTTCCCAGAAATCATTGGCCCAAAGGAAGAATTGTTGCGGTATTTCCAGAAGCAGATGGTCAAATACGAATGGTAGATGTTAAGACAAAATCAGGGGTGTTTCGTCGATCCGTGGTGAAGCTGTGTGTCCTAGACGTTGAAGAAAGACAAGAAAGAAAAAAGTAATGAAATGAGTTTCATTACTGGGGGGAGAATGTTGCTGATAAAAAATCCTATGATGTGTTGCTGATGAAGACTACTGTTGATATTGTTTTATAATTCTTCTTGTATAACAATTTATTTGTTCATATTGTATAAAAAAAATAAAAGTTGACATATATGACAAAGAAATAAAAAATAGCTGAAAAGTAAAAGTTGTCAGTTTCCTATAAAAAAAGTATAATTTAGATAGAAAATAAGGTTTCTATCAAATCTATAACTATTGTAAGCAATTTGGGCTTACAACAAGTGTGTAACTAAGATATTATGAATGTTTATGATGTACTGTTTTCTGTTTGTACGAATTATAAAAAGTTTCAGACTATTATAAAGTTGTCTTTATTGCAAAATATACGTAACATCTAAAAGGTGGTTTTTCGAAGTGTGCAACCGACCACCCAGGGTGGGGCTGTAGGTTTTCCCGGGTTTTTCTGCAGGTGAATAGTGGATTCGACACCGAAATTCGCACCGGAACACCACGGCAAATGATACGGGTATCTGACATAAGAAAAAATATAACATTCATACACAGAAAAATGCGTTCTTTGTGAAAGTATTACCAAAATAGGGTAATGCCGTTCAAAATAAATTATAATGACGTCATAACTCGAACAGCGATGACATCATCAAAAATCTGAGTATCTCAAAGAATGCGCAACTGAAAAATAAATCCGATGTGTCTGAGCTTTCTTCCCTAATGGCCATATCAAGCGTTTAACGAAATTGTTCCAACCTTCACGTGCGCTCACTGTATATTGAACGGAGTGGTGAGATTTAATTTTGCTAGTTCATGCTATAAATCAAAATCTGCCATTGATACAGAAATTTTGATTTTTTGAAACATGATGAATAGCACAAATTTCCAATAGCCACCAGTGTATATGAGAGCAGTAACATATACCAACTTCAACCATGAAACATTTCAACCTGTAGTCAGTATTTTACCACAATCCAAGTTTCAGGGTTACTAAAAAATAATATAATTTCATCACAATTTCTTGAAAATACCAGTGTGTTCTCAAGAATTTTCTCAGTGTTGAGTTGAAGAACAAATTATTATTATTAAGAACAAATGGTTAAAAGAATTGTAAGTTTGGAATCGATAGCCAGTGATTTGTTAAAAATCCAAGAACAAGATTCGATTATTACAAAAGTAGGTAAAGTACAACTAAAATTACAACTTTTTTATATCTACAATTTTTTTCGAATCTTGCTTTTTTTGAGAAAAAACATTGTACCTACGTCCCTGGGACACCATAATAAAAAAATGTTTTTAATGAATACAAATGAATCTGTTATGCTCAAAAATTGTTTGTCTCATTTGGCCAGTGGCGAGCATAATGATAACGCCGGAAATATCAAAAAAAAAATATCAAACAAGAAACACCCTTTATTAAAACCACACTTAAACAAAAATGGTATACCTACGCAATTTTTTTCGGAAAGAATATATTCAACAATAACTAACACAAAACTTACTATAGTTGTTCAAAATGTCCTCCATCAACTTCAATGCAAGGATTAACTCGTCTTAAGATCGATTCCCGAACACGTTGAAATATTTCCGGCGTATGTCTTATCTGATCACATGAACCCCGTATTCGTTGAAATAATTCTTCTGTAGTGTTGACTGGAGTTTTATAAACAAGGGACTTCAATGGTGGATTTATGCAGTAGTTTCAAGTCATAAGTCATAAGAGTGTCAGTCAATGATTGGTTGGAATAAACGGTTCAACAAATCATTGACGAATATTATTCCTTATGACTTACAACTTATGACTGCTGCATAAATCCACCATGAATGTCCTCTAAGGAAAAAATCCGATGACCTGGGTGGCCATGACTGTGGACCTGCGCGACCGATCCAGTTTTTTTCCATAAGTTGCATCCAGAAATTGACGTGCTACTATGGTGAAGTGAGGTGGAGCCCCATCGTGCATGAATCACATTGTTCTTATTACTGTCAGTGAGATATTTTTTAATAGTTCAGGTAACACAAATACCAAAAAATGACTATACTTTTGACCATTTGATCTCGGGGCTAAAAAATGAGGTCCAATGAGGTAATTGTTGATAATTATCTTCTATAACCACATGGGGATTTTCTTCTGCACAGATATGGTTGTTATGAAAGTCCATAATTGAATTTTGGGAAAAACACGCTTCATCGTTAAATAATATACTGGATAAAAATATCGAAGATGCAACCTGTTGTTGCAAATGCCAAATAGAATAAACACCTTGCTTGGGAAAATCCGCAGGTAATAAGGCTTGAACACGCTGTATGTGGTAAGGGGACAGTTGGTTTTCTTTCAAAATCTCCCATACAATGAAGTGAGAAATGTGTGATTGTTGTGAAATTTTGCGTGTACTTGTATCGGAGCATCGCTCAACTTCATGTGAAACTTCTTCCTCCAGCTCCACTGTTCTTACCATTGCAGGTCTCCCAATAAGACCAGCCGACCTTTGAAAGGTGCCTGATTCCCAGAGCCTTTCATGTATTCTCTCAAATGTTTGTCTATTTGGAACAATGCGATGAGGATATCTCTCTTGATAAATGCGTCTTGCCGTTCTGGAATTGCCTTATGCCATTCCATAGACAAAATGCATATCAGATACCATTTCAGATATCAGTAACAAATTTTATATCTCAAAACATTTTAAATAATTACTATCAAATAATTACGTTCGCACTGTTTCAATTTATGACAGTTATAAAGTCAAATTTGTTTGAACATTAGTTTTTCTTTCCATGGCCCTCTTACTTTAGTTTCAAAACACTGCAGGAATACATAACAACATTATTTGTTTTATCGAAAACAGTTAATATGCGCGAAAAAATGTTAAAGATGACTTTCATGTGATTTTATTTGTTTAATCATGAAAGAAAATCTCTTAATTGCATGTCCATGGACAACAATGAGCACGGACTGATGCCCATTTTGCACGAGTATGAATTCATGAATACATACTTTTTTTTTCATTGCATTAATTTTGATAAAAAATTCTCAGACTAGAATAGACTATTGATATTGAAAAAAAATAACAGTAAGACCCCAATTTTGATAGTTTGATAGTTGAAATGTCTTTTTGTGTTGTCCCAGGGACTTACAGTAAAGTGATTTTTATGTTTTTTCTCGAAAACAAAGCAATATACAAAAAAAATTCTCATTATAAAAAAGTTGTAATTTCAGTTGCTCAGTGTATAACGAATGCAAAAAATTTCAAAAAAATCAGTGGCGAACATTTTTTCTGTCAAAAATATTGGTTACGGTGCTTTCCGGGATGTCCTGGACATGATAATTTTGATATACTCATGGCTTAATCAGCCCTTTACGATCCTCGATAACACTGCCAAATTTCAATTAAATCGGTTTGGAGAAATATTAAGATATTTACGAAAAAACTATTTCTTTAAAAAATTTGACACCCTGTAACTTGAAAATGAACCATTACCGATTAATGAACTTTCCGTCTTAGAATCACTCAAAGAATCACTTCTTCAAGTTTGGCCACGTACTTACATAACACCCTGTATATGCCAAACGCAGACAAGCCAGTCGCCGCTTGACCCCTGGAGGCAGAAGCTTTATTGACGATCGTTTATTATTCCTAATCGTTCTGGATATTTCACACACTCGATGTTAATGTATTTTACTAGTATAACGCGATAGATGTACTTAGGTAGTAGGGTATTTTTTCCCTTTTTATGAATTTAATGAACTACGAACATTGAAAGTAATTAGTGCACGTAATTCTTAAAAGCAATGTGAAAGATAGTTTTTTTCATGAGTGTATTATTTTCAGACATGTTGGTACGTGAAAGGTTCACTGTTCAAAGACATTCCTCAATACAACAAATAAGGATGACCTATTAGACGTTTCTGGAAAAAGGTACATAAGATAATTTTGAAAATTTGGTTTCTTGGAAAATCAGTTCTGCCCTAACGATCTAAAATATTTTCAGCGCTGCGGCATTGCTGCTTCTATAAAAAAATAGCAAAAACTTCGATATTTTAAATGGAATTCCGATTTTCGATCATTTTCCTATGATACTTTCCTATACCCTACAGAGGTTTTCGTAAAAATCAGTAATTTCCTTATTTTTTGTGCAAAACATAGCTTCAATTAAATGTTTTTTACTGCAGTATTTGGATACGTAGAGAGCTGAAATTTTGGTTGTAGTTATGACTACGTAAATTCGTTCTTCAGTATACAGAGTCGATGAAAATTTATGATTTTACCGATAGATACAAAAGTGAGGAAAAGTGCATTTTTTCAAATGGAACACTCTATATATTATTGAATATCCTGAAAGACAATTGAATTTCCTTCCAAATAATATATCATGTTACAATACCTAAAGAGTCAGGTTTCCGAAATAAATGCAAGTTTTCTATAAAAATTGGATTATTTTGTATTAGATAGATATGAAATATTATGGAACATATCATTATGAAAATTTGAAAATTAGTTCATCAATGATAAAATATTTGCGCGTTCACTAACCTAAATTTGATCAGAAAATCAAAATGGATGACAATCATTATTCAAGAGAAACTCTGATTAATTTAGATGAAAGTATTAAAAATGGATCATAATACATATTAAAAAGCAGATATTTCGAATCTGTTTTATATTCACGGTTATTGCAAAAACATTGTTTCAAGAACATACAGAAAATTCAATGAACTCACTTACCACAAATGAATAGAAAACAAATTCAGAAGAGTCAAGCGGAACTATGCTGTTTGGGAATGTTGAGGAGTCAAGAGGTGATCCTTCAAAATGTATTGAATTCTGTGAATGGATTTCAACATGGACTTATGAAGAACTTTCCTTCAGAAGATTATATGGAAAATATTTGAATAAATATAATGAGACCAACAGTTAGACATTTTTGGCAATTTGCCGCTTCATGTTTATCAAAGTTGTTGGTATAAGTTGGATAGTGTCTCACCTCACTGTATACAAGAAGTGAGGGGAACTGACTACAATCTTTGAAGATCGGTGGATGAGGCGGTGGATGGACGGTGGATGGACGGTGGATGGACGGTGGGTCTGGTAGATGAGACGCTTGGGTCTACAGCCTTGGCCACCGCGATCCCCAGATCTAACTCTTCCAAATTTCCACATTTAATCAAAACATGAATTAGCGACTAATATGATTTTCATTTGTTCATTGATTGAAAGAAAATTGAGTTCTGCTCAAGGTAAATCATGGTTTCTCAACAGATACACGTTTTTTTGATACACTGAATGGGAGACAAAATTATCATGGAGATGTAGAATCGAACCAATCATACTTTGTTCAAATCTGAATTAAAATTTCGAATCACTGTATTCCTCAGTTCATGCAATACTGGTTTTAGAAAAGACTGTTGTGAAAGAAATACAAAATATCAATATCCAATGAACAGTTACAAATATGGGACAAATTCGACAAAGATCAATCAGATTTTCATTTGAATAATTATTGTCATTCATATTGATTCATTTTTAATCAAATTCGCGTTAATGAACACGCAAACATTTCATTATCAATGCAATTTTCGAATTTTTATAATGACACATTTCATACTCGTATCTACCCCATAGAAAATATGGCGAAATAATCCAATTTTTATAGAAAACTTGCTTTCATTTCGGAAACTTGACTATTTGTGTGAAGGAACATGAAACGTGATTTGAAAGGAATTTCAATTGTCTTCGAGGATATTTGATAATAAACGGGGTGTTCCATTTGAAAAAATGCAGTTTTCACCACTTTTGTATCTATCGGTAAAATCACAAATTTTCAGCGACCCTGTATAATGAAGAACGAATTCCCGTAGTCAAAACTAATACACAGGACATTGTCAAACTACATCTACAATTTCAGCTTTCTACATATCCAACTACTGCAGTAATGAACATTCAATTGCAGCTATGTTTCGCACAAAAAATAGTGAAAGTAATGATTTTCTCCAAACCACTGAAGATTGGTATAGAGAAGTATTAAATGAAAATAATCGAAAAGCAATGGCAAAGACAAAAATATAGTGGCTATTTCATTTGAAATATCAATGTTGTTGATACTTTTCGATAGAAGCGGCAACGCCGCAGCGCTGATAATATTTTAGATTTTCAAAATAATCCTGTCCCGTTTCCCAGAAACGTCCAATAGGCCATCGAGTTTGGGACACCCTATATATTAAACTTTCAGTCGTTCAGTTAACATTGCTATTATTATGAAAATGAACGACAATATTATAATATATGACATCTCATGAACATCATTGCCAATATGTGGACCATCAAACAAGCAATCATTGTATACCGGGTGTCAACGAATCTATTAAACAAGTCATAACTTCTAGACCATTAGGTGTATCAAAATGAGATTTGGTATAGGTAAATGGTATGTGAAGAGGAGAGTTTTCACATATTTTCCACTTTCCGGTCACTTCCGGTTTCACCGGAAATGGCTCCGGTTCTAAATTTTTAGATGGAACACCCTATATATTGTAACATTTTTGGATTTCTGAGACAATTCTAGATCAGAATGTGACATTTTCGAAAGTTTTTAGGTCTACTCAATTTTTTTGGAGTCACTTTTGAAATTACTTCTAGGTGGCCATGATCGGAAGTAAACTAATCTAAGGACTTCAGGTGATATCAGAATATTACAATCGCGAAGTATTAGTGACTAGTATGATAGATATGAATAAGTTGGCAAAATTACATTTTCGTGTCTAACTATTATTTTTCAAATGGCGACCATTTTTTGACAAGCACTTCCCGAAAAAAGGATATTTTGACGAATCTAACGATACTAATTTATTTGCGATTGAATTACAAATAAGAACATAAATTAAATATTACTGAGGAAAATACTTCATAATAATTTATTTACTTTTGTCAAGTGTGCCGAGGATAGGCATGATGCATAATATTTTGCAGTTATTTCAATCAAGTCTTCTTTGAAGAACAAAATACTTAGGTTATGACAGTGACATAAGCTTTAAGAGCAGAAGGTGAAATTTTCTTGATTTTCGTTAAATTTTAATTCAATTGTCCGTTAAAATAATGTATACTCAAAGTGAAAAGGTGGATATGTTGTTATTGTTTGGAGAATGTCACAGAAATTCAAGGAATGCTGCTGAGTTGTATGCTCAGAGATATCCCAATCGGCAACATCCATCCCATCAGTATTTTCCGTATGTTGTGAATCGTTTTAGGCAAGAGGGAAATCGAGAGGCAGAACAGAGGTTTATCATAAATAAGGAGAATTAGATTAACGTTCTTGCTATGGTTGAGGTTTACAAAACGGTTTCTTTAAGAGAAATTAGTCGAGAAATGCAGATAAGTCAAGAATCAGCAAGAGTCAAGAATCAGCAAGAAAAATATTGAAAAAGCATGGATATCGAGAATTAAAATATAAGTTACATCAACATTTGTATGCTGACGATGGCGATAGACGAGCAGTGTTTTGTGATTGTTGCTTCAAAATCATAGAGTTAACCCAAATTTCATTAACTTTATTCTATTTTCCGACGAATCACGATTTACAAATAATGGCTTGTTTAATAAGCAAAATTCTCGGTACTGGGCCCAACAAAATCAACATGCAATGAGAGAGGGCAATATTCAAGAAAGATTTGGCGTCAATGTCTGAGCTGGTATCGTTGAAAACAGAATAATTGGAATAATATTATTTCAAGGTCAGTTAACAGGGGCTAGGTACTTAGGTTTTATTCAAAATGAAATCGAGGATCATCTTAATAATCTACCTTCAGCAGTTTTACGGAAAATTTACTTCCAACAAGATGGGGGACCCACTCATAATACCAGATACGTTCTTGATTACTTAATAGAGCATTTCAATAATCAAGTTATTGCAACCCATGGTCCAGTACGGTGGCCTGCCCGCTCACCGGATCTGAATGTACTAGATTTCTTCATTTGGGGATATGTTAAAGAAAGGGTCTTCTATGCAACAGCCCCAGCCACTCTCGAAATCTTAGAAGAAAGGATTCTACAGTCATGTAGAAGTATAACGCCACAAATGTTACGAAACGTGTTGAGAGAAACAATTGAAGGAGCTGAAATGTGTTCAACAAGGAGGAATGCACTTTGAAAATTTACTATAGTGAAAATTTTAAGAAATTAGGATATTGAAAAAAATGTATGTAAGTGCATCGCTGAAATTATTGTTAATTTTGTTAAATTTGTTGTTCCAATCAATTAGTATCGTTAGATTCGTCAAAATATCCTTTTTTCGAAAAGTGCTTGTCAAAAAATGTAGCTATTTGAAAAATAATAGACACGAAAATGTAATTTTGCCAACTTGTCTTATTCATATCTATCATTCTAGTACTAAAACTTCGCGATTGTAATATTCTGTTATCATCTGAGGTCCTTAGATTAGTTTACTTCCGATCATGGCCACCTAGATGTAATTTCAAAAGTTACTCCGAAAAAAATAAGTACGCATAAAAACTTTCGAAAATGTCACATTCTGATCTAGAATTGTCTCAGAAATCCAAAAATGGTACAATATACAGGGTGTTCCATTTAAAAATTTAGAACCGGATCCATTTCCGGTGAAACCGGAAGTGACCGGAAACTGAATAATATGTGAAAACTCTCCTCTTCACATACCATTTATCTATACCAAATCTCATTTTGATACACCTAATGGTCTAGAAGTTATGACTTGTCTAAAAGATTCGTTGACACCCGGTATAATCTACTGGGAAAATTCGAATGAAATTGCATGATACCGAATGTCAAAGACAAGTTGCAGAAACTCTTGCTTTGCTTTACTGTAAATGTGGAACGGTAGACATGAACGTTGAACGTAGATAATACCTCGCTGCTTGTTAATCCTGCCAAATCTATTATTGTCAAATAATGATGTCTCTCTGAAACACCCTTAAAATAATTAGCTGTAACTACGTTTTCACAAATTCAACTTATTATTCATGTTCATCATTCATCAACTTCATGCTGAAGATATTATAATTGAAATTTGAAGAGCCCTTCCCGAAGTGACGATTTTCTGTGGCTCCGACTGATAGGAGACAAAGTTTCCGCTGACGCAATCCATTTGAACTCCATTTAATTAGAGAGTTTCTGAACTTCATTGTTACTTTGTTCTTCTCAGTAGATTGGACTCGAATTATATCTTCAATAGTCATTACTTTGGTGTGATTGCTGGTGGTTTAATTATTTGCGAAGGTATTTGATAAATTAATTCAGTGACTAAATGGAAAATTCAGATATTTTTTGAATCAACAATCCGTTTATAAAGATAGTCGTTACCCACCGAAGTAATGCCCTTTCTAATTGCCCACACCGTAGGTGTATGCAATTACTGCAAATACTTGTCAGAAACAACTTCTCCCCTGGCTGATAGGATGACGGGTATTGATTTATATACTTTCACCTGCACACAAGTTTCGAAGTTGTTGCTTCTGATAAGTGCCTTGGTGATCGATACAGACAGCTTTGAGGCCATCTATTTCCTGTCTGTAGGTATATTCAGTGTCTCATATGGACTGAAAAAGAGTTAAAATAAACCAGAAGTCACATTTTAAAATTGAAAGTTTATGTCACTTCCGGCGAAACGGGAAGTTGCTTAAAGATGGTTTGTCAATTGTCAAAAAATGTAGTTTAATAATGCATTCAGATCTTCCAAATTTCATTCCACTATATCCAAAATCAAAAATGTTGTGATGGTCAGCCACTTCCGCGGACACATGATATCACTCGCAAATGAAAAAGTAATGAAAATTTCACGGAAAAATCAAATAGACGAAAGGCTAGATTAGATTGCTATGGATTTTAAAATTTTGGAATATTCAGTGCCACTTTTTTTAGTCCCCCTTCCACTCAGTTAACTTTTGAACGGTTTGGTCGGGTTTCACCAAAACTTTAATCTCGATTTAGGAGATATCCAACAATTTTAATCGGGCGTATTGCTTCACTGGCCATCATTGGTCACTTGGATAGGCCGTAGAGCGTAGATTACGCAAACTTACCCAGGTAACACATCATATTGGATTAATCTTGGTTTCATATTGGGCCAATATAGATATAAGTATTGTAAATGACAAAATAATATAAGCTAAAAAATCGAAGTGTACGCCATCTAACAATTAATCCAGCTACTACTGTGAAGGTGAACAACAAACAATAGTCCATTGTTTGCCGTGTAAAATAACTTGTTTTCATCTATTAGTTTTTGAATTTTTATGATCGGATAATACCGAAAATAGTTTAGAATAGACCATTGGTAAACTGTAGCGTTTGGTGTTGGTGAATAAGAACATGCAGAATATCCATAAAACCGTAACTACCAAATCGCGGAAATTTTGTTCTGTATCCCAGTGTTTCACTTATTGCTCTTCGGATATAAGTCTTTATAAATTTTCTCTTGGTGATAAAAATAAGCTGTGTCTCAAATGGAAGACGGTGCTCAGTGTTGGAAAATCAATTACAAAAAATATGCATGTTTACAGTCTCCACTTCTATTTACGAGGTAAATACCTACATCGTTTTACTTTCAACATTTTTACTCAATAATGATGACCTGTTACAGCTACACCTCCAACAGTTAGGAGAAAACTCAAAAAAAGAGTCATTCCGAGTCAAAAGATTCCTTTATCGGAATATCGAAAGACCCGGTCAAAGGTTAACATGCAGAAGTCAAATAAAATGTTGATTAAAAAAATAGAATGTATAAAAATAGGTTTGAGATATTTCTAATTTCAATAATGTATTTGTGACCTATTCAAAGTTGATTTTGAGTTTCACGTATGATACAATAAACCTTATTACTTATTTTCAATAGAGCTGATTGGGAATATTATGGTATTTTTGTTAGTTATTTGAAAAAAATTACTTTGCTCACAAAGAGACCATAATTATATTCATAAAAATATGACTGAAGTTTTATATGAAATTTAGGTTGAAAAAAGAACAACCAATGGAGGGATGATCTGGAAACATGCCAAGTGAAGGACCTTCATCGGTTGACATATTGATTTATTCAGCGACATTTAGCGGTTGTCTTTTTTCGCTTATTGGTCCAATATGGGTGATTATTCAAAAAAACTATTTTATATTAATAATATTGGTGGAATATTGGTTCAACCTGTTGTGTGAATGTAGATTGTCACGTGTAATATTAGGTCAATATTGGTTGAATAATTTTTACCAATATCGATATTTTATTTTTGTTATTTATTATTGGTTATTTGTGGGCCGGTTTCCCACTAGGATTTTTGTTGAAAGATCACGCATTTTATTCTCCATGGATTGGTGTAGACAAACTCTTGTGTACCTCCAACCATCAGCCAATCTGAACGGTTTTACTTTCGTTGAGCAGGAGTTGAAAATGAAAATAATCATCGTTTAATAACATTCGCCAGTAGACTTCCTTTCTTTGAAGAAACGTTCAATCTCATTCTTTGGGATCACTGTATGGCATGACAAATTCTAAAAAATGATGCAGTGTCACCTTCAAGGGCTGAAAACAAATGACGACTAGTGTTGGTAAAATCTTCTGCGACAAGTAGTGTAACTTACTTCAGGAGTACATCTCCTTATTTATATGTTTTTGACAGAATTATATTTTCCAATCCTCAAATGCGACTTGTTTAAATTCTCATCTCACCTGAGCTACATAGACTTGAATAATGTGAGTTCAGGGTATGATTGAATATTTTCTTGACATGTATCTAGGATGATAGATACAGCTTGGCAAATATAGCTGAGACTCTGTATATTGGGTGCGCAAGAGAACAACCGCTGTCTATCTTGTCTTTCCTGATTAAAGTTGGTAGTGTATATTTATCCTCTCTAGTAGAAGGGAAACGAGTAAGCTTTGGGTTTCAAGGTCAAAACTTATGAGAGAGCTTTGGAATTCAAGTGCACGTGTCAAGGATCAGATTACCTGGAATTTGCTAACGCCACTTTACAGACAAGTCCCAACAAGTTTGAAAGATATGATACAGGTTCTATGACCTCTTTCAATGTCAATAAGTTGTCGGTATCAAATAGCTTGGAATTTGCTGACGTCATAGTTCCGGTTAGAGACAGATCGGCCAAATTCAATACGGGTACAATGACTTCTCTCAAGGTCAATAAGTGCACGTGTCAGATATCAAATTACCTGGAATTTTCTGACGTCATAGTTCTGGTTACAGAGAAGCCTTGACAAGTAGGAGACACCTGATACGGGTTCAATGACCAGTAATTTGCTGTCGCCACGTTACAAACAAGTCTCGACAAGTATGAGACACCTGATACGGGTTCAAAGACCTATTTCAAGGTCTATGAGTCAGATATTAGATTACCTGGAATTTGCTGACATGACGTTACAGACAAGTCTCGACAAGTAGGAGACACCTGATACGAGTTCAATTACCTCTTTCAAAGTCAATGAGTGTACGTGTCAGGTATCAGATTACCTGAAATTTGCTGACGCCACGTTACAAACAAGTCTCGACAAGTTAGAACAATTTAATACAAGTTCAACGGCCAATGAGTCAATGAGTCAATGAGTTCACGTGGTTTCCAGATAACCAGGATGTCATTAATGTATTAATTTTAAGTTGAACTGGATTATTTCCTCAACCACTATTGAAAAATATATGAACGGAATACAATATCACATCAAACATTCTCTTGCCAAAATGAGTATTACCAAGATCAAATTCAAGTGACTATTTCTGTAAAGAAAAATCAAAAAGGAGTGTTGAGTGTAAGAAAATTTCCATTAAAAAAATCTAAAAGTAAATTTGTTATTGTGAATCTTTCATATCATTTGAATTACACTCCATGTATTGAAATTGTCGGAAATAAGGGAGATCGAGTGATTTTCACGGAACATTAGTGGAAAAAGTTCTTGACATACCAAGGAATCATTGCCAATTATTTTTAATCAGCCGATGAACTGGAGACCGTTGAAGACGATAGGTTTACCATTGAGTTCAGCCAATTTACAAACGGGCATGTAGTCAAAAAAAAAAAAAAAATTACTCCTCAGTGTACTTAGGGTTTGAAACAGTCTGCAAGCTATGGGAACTCCAACCCTTGATTGAATATAGGGTAGATATGAAGACAGCATCATGGACAAAATATTCAAATTTTGAAAAACGGGCTCTGCAAGGTGAGTGGTGATATGTTGCAAAATGCTTTAGATTTGCTCCAGCCAGAAGTGAATCCCAATAGTGAAAATATAAGTCTAACTCTGGAATTCATTCATCTCTACCCGGAAGTTTTCAGAACTGAATTGTCTGATAAAGCATGAATAAGACGGTGACAATTGATGAAAGTCATAACAAAACTTATTATATGTACACATGGAAATTTGTATACAAGGATTTTCAGAAAATGTACTGGAATCTTGCAGCAATCGAGAAACGAATAGCAGAAACCTCGAAAATCATCGCCCCCATTTTGGATTCAATAGAGAAATAATATTCAATAATAGATTTTGTTATCAATTTGTAATGTAAATATTATATTAATAAAACTTTTATTTTAATATTAATTTGTTTTATTTGAAAAAGTATCATACAAAATTATTTTTCGATATCCACGAATTATACTTATTGCTTAAACCCAACCATTTGATGTACAATTTATCTCCCTTTTTTCTAAAAACTTTTTCAACCAGAAACAAATCAGGGTGTTTGATTTTTTGGAGCTCTTCTTCATAAAATTTACCGTGTATATCAGGATTCGACTGATAAACTTTTCTTACAGTGAAAATTTCATTGGACCAGTTTGTTGTATACCCTTTAGCAAATGCCTCTCAGTACTTGCTTATTCTTACATGATCATTAATTTTGAATTTTCTTTTCCTTGGATCCACTGTTTTGAGGTGACTATGAGCGTTTTTGAGTTATTAATTCTCATGGCATTTCCATTCATCTTTCGGATTCATTCCTATTGTCCTGTGCAAGGAATTATTATAGTTAGAAACTATTTCTGGTAGAATATTCAACCATTTGTAGCTTCCTTGTAAGCTGAATTGTTTCCACATTCTATTTTTCAAAGTTCTGTTTACTTGTTCAACTATGCTAGCTTTCAAATTGGAGAAAGTACGGTAATGGTTAATTTTCCACTCATCCATCAACTGCTTAAATTTTCCATTGTAGAACTGTTTTCCCATATCCGTGTGTAAATTCCTGGTTGTAACTTTCATGTCTCTCAATATTTTTTGCATAGCATGAGTCACATCTTCCCCACTTTTAGTTTTAACGGGCTCACACCAAACATATTTGGAAAATACTTTTATAACAACTAATATGTACTTAAATCCTTTGTTAGTATGTGAGTAAGGAATCATTTCAACCAAATCAGCATGAAGGAGATCATTCAAACCTTCAATGATAGCATGCCTTCTTTTAAGTGTCTTTGTGAACTTCTATGTAATTCTCCTACAATATCCTCTTTGATTTTATCCATTTTCGGTTATAGGGCACTGAAGTATAATTTCGACCAACAGTTGATTATGTTGCTGCTGATCGACTAGATAAGTGATCTTATCACCTCTATTTAAAACCTTTCCTATGATGCTAATCAACGAAACAGTATCTGCGTATTCTTCTCCTATTGATATGTATATGTCATTTGGTATAGAATTGATGCTTTCAATTTTTCCGGATACAGGAAATTCGTAGGATGTCGCATCATTTTCAAATACAAAAAAACCAACACTCTTCCTGATAACCTTGGTAGCCTTCAAATGAAGAACACATTGGGTATGATGTGCGAAGATGGATTCCAAATGTGTTGATTGATGAGGCTTTCGGAAGCATTACTGGTTTAGAATATGGTGTTCGAGATGTTCTCAGTATAGCCACAATCTTCAGGATTTTCAAAGGTTACCTTCTCACCCTGAAGCTTGTTTCATAGGCACCGGCAGCTTTTCGTCTGGGAGCAATGGTTTTGAGCTTGGCTTCGAATTGTCAAGTGATCCCGGGAGCGCCACTCAATTTTGATCTTAAGAAAACAAAGAAAATCTGCAACTTGTAATATAATAATATTCAAACACAAAATAAACTCGATTGTTTAATACCCTCTTGGTAGTAGTTACATTAATACTTGCAAAAAGGTAATCACATGAAATCAATTAACAAAAGTTTAATCTTTATCTATACGTAAAATAATCCGAGAAGGAAAATATCTAAATATGTTTAATGTCCTAAAACCACACTGTGGTACTGGGAAGCGCTTGTTATAGATCAATACCAGGCTGTACATTTATAAATTTAAGATCAAATAATCTATTATCTATATTAATGTTGTAAGGTACCACAATTATTTATGTCCAAAAATTACATTAATTTAAAAGAATATAGTTATTGTAAACTGGAAGAGGTTGGTGCTACTAGTAAGTAATCTTGACTTTCATTACGTTGAATGATCGAATTTGAAAATGGAACAATCTAACCTTGTTGTAATCCAGGACATGCAGTTGAATTTGTGCCCATATCCTATGGTGCCATACAGCAGGAATGAAATACCATTGTGACAAGGACTGATCTCCGAAGGTGGTATTTCCAAAAAAAACAAAAACTATCCCAAATGTGCAATGTAAATTGGTAAACGATGTGGCCCACCAAAACGTTATTGATTCCTATCGTCAAAAATTCAAAACGTCCATAATAATTGGATGTTGCCAATGGCCCATCGAAATACTCCACTTCTCATGAGTCCACCCACGCTTGCAGAACTCGTGCCCAATCTCACCTAAGAAGATTGCACCTTTCCTCAGAAAATAGAGCAGTAAATCGGTATCAATCTCTCGAGTCCACCCACGCGGTTTCCTCAGCAAGTCATCAGTTTTTCCTTTCGTATAACTCGAGCCCAGAAGGAACGGCCGTCTGATCTCTAAAAAGATTCGTTTCATTGAGCTTACGTCCTAGCAAAATAGACACTCCTCATAAAAATCAGTTAAATTTACCTTCTAAGAAGATGGCCCCTTTCCCCAGAAAATACAGCAGCAAATGAATATAAATCTCACGAGTTTCCATTTCTTTGCCTCTTCAGTTAAAAAAATTAGAAATGGTGTTTTTTTTGTAATAAAAACAGTTGAGCATACACGTGTCCTCTCGTGGGTACACACTGTAATCTGATTGGTTGCCATTAATTTTTGGCGCCTCGAGAGACGTCATTTTCCTTGTCAAAAGTCAGAGCAATTATCGTTAACAATTATTCACGTCAGAGGTCAGCACCTAAGTGAAGTTTGATCGAGAGCACAGAACACATAAATATTCGAGGGATTCCAAAGATGACAGCTCTACCAGGGTTTATAACAAATAAAGCGAGTGGTGTTATCGTACCTCCAACCCGACATGACTGAATACATTGCACAGAGCATTCTGTTCGTCGTACTATTCGTTCGACTCTACCTTAAATAAACACGCTAAATTAGAATTCAGATTTCATTGTCTTAAGGTCAGTTGGGAGTCACAGGAAATTTATCTAAGGGTCAATTTACACGTTACACTCCCCCCTTCCTTCGGAAATAAAAATTGTGAACGCAATTTTTATGCTAAACAACCGAGTTCCAGACATTTATTTTTTTGAAGGTGCACCTTACCCCTATCTTACCATACTATGAACTTACAAACTATAGGCCTTGCTTATATTATATATTTACAACCTAGGTACATGAATGACCCAGCTCAAATCCGAATACTCGACAAATGATTGTATAAATCCTGCAAAAAAATTTACTTTTGTGATTCCAGATCAGATCTTAAATCTTGACTGGAAACAGATATGTCTGACATAGACCCATGATAAATTTTCAGATCTTGAATGTGCCATACTCCTGCATCACTACCATCTGCATTACTAAGAACATATACAAGCTTTGATTTTTTCTTCTTTATAGTGCATAAAGTATAACGTGGTGCTAACTTCTGAGCAAAACTCCTGGCAGCATTTGACAAAACTATATTTCGTTTCCATACTTTGTCTCCTACAAAAAATTCTTTGTCACGTCTTCGTAGATTGTAATATTTGGCATGCCTCATATAAGCTACATTTATTTTCGCTTGGACCTTGTCATATATTTCAGAAAGTTTCTCCAAATTTTGTCCCCAATGTTCCCGATTAACTAAACTGATATCCACAACTCCATTACCGTAGTATTTACCACTACAAGGCACCTCCCTGCCAAAATTTAAAAAGGCAGGACTGTGACCTGTTACCTCATCAATAGACGTCCTCAGTGCATAACCGATTTTTGGTAACTCTTCATCCCATGTTTTATGATTTTCATTTATATAACATCTGATAGCTGTACAGATAGTTCTATTAACTCTTTCTACGTAATTAGTCTGAGGATGGTAATACGGAGTGTATAAAAAGTTTGAATCATAATCTTGTACCAATTGTTTTATGGCTTTACCTATAAGTTGTCTTCCGTTATCGCAAACAATGTGTTGGGGAACCCCATACACCAAGAAAACATCATTTTCCAAGAATTTTATTATACTGGTAGAAGTTGCATTTCTGAGGGGACAAATAAGCGGGTACTTAGTAAACCAGTCACTTACTACCAAAATATATTGGAACCCTGCAGTACTTCGCGGTAGTGGACCCATTAAATCCAGCGCTATCACTTGCCAGGGGTATCTTACTTTCCTTTCGGACCCCATCAATCCAAATTTAGGATAATTTGGAGATTTTTGAGACGCACAAGTTTTACAAGTTTTCACATATTTATAAATGTCTCGCCGCATTTTTGGCCAATAATATGTTAGAATAATTCTCGAATAGGTTTTGAAATACCCTGCATGAGCTGCTGTCGCCACATCATGACAAGACTTAATAACTTGCAAACGCTGACTTTTTGGTACCAACAATTTCCACTCTGAAATGTTTGTATCCAACGGTACCTTTGATGGAATTAGTTTATAGACAAAACCATTTTTTACTGACCACTGAGGGAACTCATTCGCATTTTGAGTTATCTTATTACGTAAATTTGTGTAAAATGAATCCAGTTTACCTAAATCAATGTCGAGAGTAATACAATTGTCTGGATTTGCGATAACTAAAATATCATCATTTTCAGGTTCCTCGGTAGCGGGGTCTACTGGACTTCTGGATAGAGCATCCGGTACTACATTGAACTTTCCCTTCCTATGAACAATATCAAAGTCAAACTGGCTTAAACGTACACTCCATCTAGCGATCCTTCCAATAGGCTCTCTAATTTTAAACATCAATTGAAGTGAGGCATGATCGGTAACCAATGTAAATTTTACCCCCTCTATATATGCTTTGAACCGTTCGCAAGCAAAAATACACGCCAAACACTCTTTTTCTGTCACACTATAATTTCTTTCATTTCTCGATAAACTTCGTGAAGCGAATGCAATGACTCTTTCTTGATTATCCTGAATCTGAGTTAATACACTTCCCAATCCACTGTCAGCCGCATCGCATTGTAAAGTAAATGGCAAATCAAAGTTTGGACTTGTGAGAATAGGAGCTGAAACTAAAGCTTATTTTATATTTTCAAATGCATTTTCCGCTTCAACTGACCAAGTAATTTTTTGTCCTTTTTTCTTGTTATGTAACAGATCGTTAATAGGAGCCATCAATGTTGAAAACTGAGGGATAAACCGTCTGTACCAGCTACACATGCCTGTAAAGCGTTTTATTTCAGTTGTTGTTCTAGGTTGTGGGAAATTTACCATAGCTTTTACCTTATCGGAATCAGTTCTGAGCCCACACTTATCCACTACAAACCCTAAATACTTCAACGAAGATCTAAAGAGTTCACATTTTTCAAAATTTACGGTTAGATTAGCCCCTTTCAAGCGTTTAACAACTTCATTCAATAATTTAATATGTTCATCAAAAGTGGTGCTCACTATAATTAAATCGTCTAGATAAACAAATATGTTTGGTTCCATCTCTGGTCCAAATAAGGCATCCATCAACCGCTGTTGGCATTGTGCTGCATTAGATAATCCAAAGGGAAGAACTTTAAAGTGAAATAATCCGCGACCTGGAATCGAAAAGGCAGTTTTCTCCTTCGAACCTTCATCTAGAGGTATCTGCCAAAAAGCACTACGAAGATCTACTGATGAAATGAAATGCGCATGACCTAGCATGGACAAAATTCTATCGACCACAGGCAAGGGATAGCTATCCTTCTTAGTCAACGAATTGAGTTTCCTTCCATCAAAGCAGAAACGAAAATCACCAGATGATTTTTTCACAAGCAGGACTGGTGAAGACCAATCACTAGAAGAAGGTTCAGCAACGTCTAATTCCAACATTTTATTCAACTCTTTATTGAGGTGACCGAGCATATAAGGTGACATCAAATACTGACGTTGTTTAACAGCTTGTGCATTCCCTGTATCTATATGATAAATCATTTTGTTTGTGCGTCCAAGTTTTCCATCTTTATTGAGATTTTTAAATTCCTCTGTTACATCACTAATCAAAGCCAGTTGCATATCACTCATATTTTCTAACGAACTGATATAATTTTGTAACTCTTCAAATTCATTACAAATTTCTTTAGAAGTAATATCACCCTCATTTTCACCACTAACTTCCCAAATATTTTCTTTAAAATCAATTCTCAACTGAAATTTTCTACAAAAATCACTACCCAAAATAAAAGAGTAGTTCAAAGATGGCACTACCAAAAATGAAACGATTTTACAATTATTTTTTACACAAATAGACAGATCTATAGAACCTTGAACCACTTGTTTGACACCATCTGCTGTAGTTACAAATCTATCCCTAGTATTTTTAATTTTTAAACCAAATAATTCTATAATCTTAACTCCCTTACACCCTACTATTGAGCTATTTGCTCCTGAATCCAAAAGTGAAATTATTTCTTTATCAAATAGAGTAAAAGAGACATATGGTCTATTATCATAGGCCTTTTGAGCTAGAACTGGAGCTATATAATCATTTTTTGACAGGTTTGCTATTTTAATTTTTTCTAAAGTTTTTCTAATAAAATCGACTGCAATTTTTTGTTCACTGGATGGGTATTGAGTAACAATCGTGGCGTTATTGCTTGGAGGTAAAAAGAGGCCACGAGGAACATCTACCTCCTTTCTTCGTTTCCCTGACATTTATCACATTCACTTCTTTTTCTTCCATTTTCCCCACACCCATAGCAAAAAACCTTACGTTTCTGTGTGCAATTCCTAAAAGTATGATTTGCTAAGTTGCAATTCCAACAGACAACTGATTTATTATTATTATTATATATAGTTCTTACTTCCGACTGATTATCCTGATTACCTGGGTTTTTGAATGTTCGATTTCTACCACTAGATGAAAAAGGATTTTCCCTAGAAGTACTTGGTATATTGTTCGACCTAAAATTTCGAGAATTATTGAAGTGTTTATTCTGAAATTTGTTTATCCTATCTTGTGGAATTTCTTCGTTACCTTTTAAATCTTTTTCACCCTCTATGGAGCTCACTTGAAGCCTCCTGCCAAAATTTTTATCTTTAGCATCTCTGTAAATGTCCTCAAAGCTTCAACAGTGTCATAAGTATTCAAAGCTAAACGTTCAATATACTCAGATTTCATATTTTTCCTAATCCATTTAATCCTAGTGGTAACAGAAGGTGGAGAACTGAGTCTGTTAAACAATTGTTCCAAAACTGCGACATAGATCACAATAGATTCATCATCATTTTGCTTCCTATGTTTGATAGAGTCCCATAGTTTCTCATCATAATCTTTGTTTAAAAAATCTTTCTGAAGTCGTTCTGCCAAAGAATCCCAATCCTCCACATTACCTGAATCCTTTACAAGTCTTAACCACAATAACGCCTTACCTGCGAATAAGTCTACCGCAGACTCAAAAAGTTGTGGTTTGTCCACATGCCTAGCTTCTGCAAGTTCATTTATTCTTTCTAGAAATGATTTGACTCCTAATGTTTTTTTTGTTCCATCAAATTTTACATCCCATTTATAAAGAGATACCGGTTTACTACTTGAAGGAAAATTATGAAATGTTCTATTAGAAGTTTGGTTGCACATAAATGAAGTGGACATATCTATCACAGGTGTGTCTGGATTATCTTGTTCTTTGATAACCTTATCCTCTAATTCAGATTCTAATAATAAACAGGTAGCAAAAGCCTCATTTTTATAAGACACTTCCCCAATAATACCTGGATCGACAAGCATTCGTTGAATTCGGGAACTCACATGAGCTAACCGTGACCTCAATCTTTCATATAAGGAATCTTTAGTAGAACCTTCAAAATCTGGAATTAAACCTTTTATACTGTCTAAAGTTTTATCAATTTGTTGTTTATCTTCAGCAAATGAGATACCAAGGTCATCTATTTCTATTTTACCTTTGTCTTTTGACATTGCTTTGGATAAAATTTTTCTTTTATCATTCATATCGCGATTCGTAACAATGCCTCCAATTTTAAGTTCATAATTAACCTCCTCAATCAATAAATATCTAGGTTTGAACTGGAACTCAGTCATTTTGCAAATATCGATTTGAAACACTCTGTGCAATATAAACACCCAATATCAAAGTCAACAGGCAACGACTCACCGATACTCCTCCAGAATTCAGCAACTCCAGTTTTTTCTTATCCTCCTTGTGTACGAAAAATATATCCACATAAAATTCAAAAACGTGGATGTAGAACCAAAACACCTCATATACCAATCCTAAAAATGTTTAAAGTGTGTTAGAAGACTCGAAGTAGTACAATACCACAAGAAACAATAAAAACCACTTCAGTGATTTTCCAAGTTACTAATAAAATTATTTTGAAACCTTATATATGTTCACTTAACAAATCGAGCCCCACGTTGGGCGCCATTTTCTATAGCCACAATCTTCAGGATTTTCAAAGGTTACCTTCTCACCCTGAAGCTTGTTTCATAGGCACCGGCAGCTTTTCGTCTGGGAGCAATGGTTTTGAGCTTGGCTTCGAATTGTCAAGTGATCCCGGGAGCGCCACTCAATTTTGATCTTAAGAAAACAAAGAAAATCTGCAACTTGTAATATAATAATATTCAAACACAAAATAAACTCGATTGTTTAATACCCTCTTGGTAGTAGTTACATTAATACTTGCAAAAAGGTAATCACATGAAATCAATTAACAAAAGTTTAATCTTTATCTATACGTAAAATAATCCGAGAAGGAAAATATCTAAATATGTTTAATGGGAAGCGCTTGTTATAGATCAATACCAGGCTGTACATTTATAAATTTAAGATCAAATAATCTATTATCTATATTAATGTTGTAAGGTACCACAATTATTTATGTCCAAAAATTACATTAATTTAAAAGAATATAGTTATTGTAAACTGGAAGAGGTTGGTGCTACTAGTAAGTAATCTTGACTTTCATTACGTTGAATGATCGAATTTGAAAATGGAACAATCTAACCTTGTTGTAATCCAGGACATGCAGTTGAATTTGTGCCCATATCCTATGGTGCCATACAGCAGGAATGAAATACCATTGTGACAAGGACTGATCTCCGAAGGTGGTATTTCCAAAAAAAACAAAAACTATCCCAAATGTGCAATGTAAATTGGTGAACGATGTGGCCCACCAAAACGTTATTGATTCCTATCGTCAAAAATTCAAAACGTCCATAATAATTGGATGTTGCCAATGGCCCATCGAAATACTCCACTTCTCAGGAGTCCACCCACGCTTGCAGAACTCGTGCCCAATCTCACCTAAGAAGATGGCACCTTTCCTCAGAAAATAGAGCAGTAAATCGGTATCAATCTCTCGAGTCCACCCACGCGGTTTCCTCAGCAAGTCATCAGTCTTTCCTTTCGTATAACTCGAGCCCAGAAGGAACGGCCGTCTGATCTCTAAAAAGATTCGTTTCATTGAGCTTACGTCCTAGCAAAATAGACACTCCTCATAAAAATCAGTTAAATTTACCTTCTAAGAAGATGGCCCCTTTCCCCAGAAAATACAGCAGCAAATGAATATAAATCTCACGAGTTTCCATTTCTTTGCCTCTTCAGTTAAAAAAATTAGAAATGGTGTTTTTTTTGTAATAAAAACAGTTGAGCATACACGTGTCCTCTCGTGGGTACACACTGTAATCTGATTGGTTGCCATTAATTTTTGGCGCCTCGAGAGACGTCATTTTCCTTGTCAAAAGTCAGAGCAATTATCGTTAACAATTATTCACGTCAGAGGTCAGCACCTAAGTGAAGTTTGATCGAGAGTACAGAACACATAAATATTCGAGGGATTCCAAAGATGACAGCTCTACCAGGGTTTATAACAAATAAAGCGAGTGGTGTTATCGTACCTCCAACCCGACATGACTGAATACATTGCACAGAGCATTCTGTTCGTCGTACTATTCGTTCGACTCTACCTTAAATAAACACGCTAAATTAGAATTCAGATTTCATTGCCTTAAGGTCAGTTGGGAGTAACAGGAAATTTATCTAAGGGTCAATTTACACGTTACATCAGGAAATGTTTTCCAAATTTATCGATAGGCATGGTGTCACGGTTGAACAACAAATGATATCAAATCTCGGAGGTTTTTATTTTATTATTCTTGCCTCGCGAAGTTCCTCCATTATGCTTATAATTTTATTATACACACCGGTGTTTCCAGCACATCGCGATGCAATCAAGAGTTCCCATCGATCAACTAGTTCAATAAAATCATCAAAATATCTTTATTCAACCGGTATATTGTTGAAATCAAGCATAGTTAGTCCTGAACCCACTGTACTCCTTGTACTCCTTCCTGGGGCCGAACTGATCCTTGGTCTTGGCTTGGGCAGAGATAATCTAGTATTGTTTTGAGTTCTTTCAAGTTCACGTTCTTTTGCCAAAGAGTATAGTGTTGTAATTCGTGGTTTTATTATATTAACAAACTTTGATGCATGTGATGTTGATAAACCCCTTGCAGGATCATAACAGAGGTAATGTGCATTACTTCTTCTTATTATATCGATATATGAATCAACATCTTCATTTCTGTAACCAAGAGGCTGTTTCTTGAACAGCAATTCATATAAGCCTGCAGTTCCACTGTATTTGAACTTGTTATCAATAACAATATCCGCCTCATCGAAATCCACAGATGAATTACCTATGGCAAATTTTTCCGTAGATGGATGAAAATATACTCCAAAAGTATCATCAAATTTATTTTTAGTATCTGCAATTTTTTCTTCTTTATATGCACGTGGTAAAGGTATCGCAAACTGTTGTAAGTATTGTTCTTGTGGATTTATCGCAGAGGGTATACTTTCCTCAAAATAACTTCCTTCGAAGTCGGATTTTGGAATGGTTGAATCATACTGAAATGTCTCTTCATCAGGAGTGATCTGATAAAATTCTTGAAGTGTTGGTTGATGAAATTTTTGAGGTGGTGGCTGATGTAATTTTTGGGATGGGTTTCAATTCTTGCTCGAACTTAGTCACTGGTGGTTGTTGAACAGTAGACAAGGATTCTTTCAAAGGTTGAGTGATTGGTTCATAAGTTCTTTTTAAATTTGATTGAGATTTTGCTATATCAGATTTCAAAGTCTTATATTTTTGTCTCAAAGCCTTCCTTGCTCTAAATAGTTGTTCATGTAATTGACTGCTCATTATGACTGGCAACCACTCATCAATCTTGAAGTTTACATAAATTTATATAAATAAATGTGTCGAATCCCTTTCTGTATCGCCTCTTGATTATGGGACCATCTTTATCGATAACGAGAAAACTAAATTTATCTTTTCAACAAAAAGTGCAGATTTCTTTGAAATTCTACAAGGACATATCTATACTGACATGATCATCATATATATGCTTCAGATCTGTTAGGTCGTGTTGAAAAATTATAAGCAAATTAGCATTATCTCTAATGAGCAGTTTGGAAATGGCAGAATAGGTTTGGCGTAAATAGAAACAATCTGTGTGTCTATGACGACCGGAACAGAAATAATTTTTGATTATATTTGGCAACATCATCGAATATTATAACGGAATGATCTTTTATATTTTAAGGAAGAATAACTTCAACAGATTCCTTATATTCATGGAATCCAATTTCTTTCATAGGTGCCAGCAACATCTTAAAATAATTATATTTGGGTTGATATAATGATTTTGAAAATAAGTAAACATTAGTAAAATGAAGGCCGTTGGGTTGTTTTAGCAAAGACAATATAACATCAGTTTTGCCTGATCCACTTGCTCCAACGAGTGAACCTCTTTTAGATTGACCTCCACATAGCACACCATGCTTTCTTACATTATTCTCCACATTGATCTCATCATGATTGATAAGTGGAAGCAACACCTTCTGTTTTTCAGTTTTCATCACATTGAAATAGTCATCAAACTTACATTAGTGTAGATGTAATAGGTATATATACGTGTATCCAAGTTGCTGTAAACATAATATAATGGGACAGCGAAATAAATCAGTCGTTAGTACGAGTCGGAACACTAGAAAGAAAGGTCGAGGTTTTCTGAATAACTTGATCAATATACTTCCAGTAGAACTACATGTGCCTGGATTTAATTACTGAGGTCTTGGCACCAAGTTGGAAAAGTGACTATTAAGAGGAGACATAGGAGTAATCCCAATTGACGAGGCTTGTATGCGACACGACGTTGCTTACTCCGAAAGTGAAGATATAAAAGCGAGAAATATTGCTCACAAGAAACTGGCAACGTTTGCTTGAAATCATCCGATGCAAAATTAGGGAAAGTTACAGCATATGGGGTATCAGATATTATGAATCTCAAAAGCAAGTTATGGATGGGATTGAGAAGAAAAACAAAAAAAAAACTAAGAAACAAAAGAAGGGTGGTGAATTGAAAGTTGCCAGGAAACGAAAGAGTAAGCAGAGGAAAAGAATCATCCCAATTCCAAAAAAGGCGGATTTCTACCATTTTTACTACTTCTAGGGGCGCTAGGTGCTGTTTGTAGGAGTCGGTGCTGCATCTATTGCTTCAGCAGTCAATAAAGCAAAATCTGATAAACAACGGCTCACCGAACAAAAGAGCATGATTTAGCGATGGAGCAAAAAGGAAAAGTTCTATATTTGAGACCTCGTGAAGGTTATCGAATGTTTGCTCAACCATACCAAAAAAACTGTTAAAGTTACCACGCCGAGCCTTGACCAATATCGACTTAATGAAGAATGTAGAGCGTTTGGGGGTTCCTTATTTTCGAGGTGTTTTTATTAGAGATGAACTTCCCAGAAAAATTGGAAGCACGGAGTGCGGTATTATCAATCTGAATTCTGATTCAGGAGGAGGGACTCATTGGACTGCATATTCCAAATATAATGCCGAAGTAATATATTTCGATAGCTACGGAAATCTGGAACCACCCAAGGAATTGATAAAATACTTCCTCAGCGCTGGTAACGTGAATAATATAAAATATAACTATGATTATATGCAGATGTTTAACTCTTATCAATGTGGACAATATTGTCTTTTGTTTTATATAATCAATATCTCTGATGTGTTTCCTTCATTGATCAATAAACTGCCATTTGGAAAATATGTCTTTTACTTTCACATTGAGTGATTCATCCTCAGTGTTGAGTTATAATTTCAACCCTCCAATTTATCTGGAGGATGCTGTGGAATATGAGATAGGCTTAGCAAATTTTGATTCGTTCAATGTTATTCCAAACGTTACAAAATTGAACAATTTTTTGGTATGGGGTGAACAAGATGAATTCAGTTTCATCATTCCTGAAGGATTTCATGATGTTACAGATGTTATTGATCTTCTTATTAAACAAATGACTGATAACAATGAAAAAGTTGCGGTATCCATACATCCAAATTGGACAACTTCAGAAGTGATCATTCGGACAAACATCAAAATCAATTTTTCAGTAAAAAACTCCATTGGTCAGTTAGGCTTCGAGAAAAGACTACTAAATGCAAATAACATCTACAAATCAGATCATGAAGTGAAAATTCTTTCAATAAACACAATTTGCATTGATTGCAATATTGCGATGGGTTCATTTCTGAATGGTAATCCAGTGCATATGATTCATCAGTTCTTTCCAACCGTGCCAAGAGGGTATAAAATAGTCGGAACCCCATTGAACATTCTGTATTTTCCCGTTTCTATCAAGACAATCAACAACATCACTGTGAGGGTTGTGGATCAAAATTTCAATTTAATTGATTTCCGAAACAAAGAAGTTACTGTTAGTTTGCACCTCAGAGGAAAGACTCTGAATAATGGTGTGGAGATTTGATAACTCAGCATTCCAACAACCCTATAAAAAGAAGGTGAAGCGAACTTTGAAAGACAGTTTGGGAGCAACTGCCGAATTACTAACACCAGAAAACACATAGTACTTGAAATCTTCGGGATTAGAACTTTTAATATATTGGAACTGCTACAAATCACGAGTTAGTCTTTCAGTGACAACACAATCGGAGATAATCAGTTTCATACGTATCAGCCATATATCACCAAGGAAATCAAATTCAATGATGAAATAAGAATTTCAATTCAGGACTTAGATGCGTATACATTACCGTAATATCTTTCTGATTCCTTAAGCTACGATATGAGTTGAATTGTGTAGTGGTAGACTCTGTCAGAAACTTTGGACTAGTATCAACGATAAAAAATTATTTGTCTGTGAATCAAACTTAAAGTATTTCTATGCAAAACGCTGGTTGGTTTCCTAAATTCGAAGATAAAATATTGGTTGATAATGAAGGGAATTTCAACGTTTGTATTCCACTCAAGTTATGAGCTGGCTTTCTAAAGACTTCAAAAAAATTGTGATCAATATGAGACAAGAACTAGTTTTGATTCGTGAAAGCCATAATTTGGATGCTGTCACTAGTATAGATGATTCTAAAAAACCGAAAGTGGGCATAAGTGAGTTGACTTGGTGTGTTCCTCATGCAACACCAAGTATTCAGGAACAAATACGATTGAATAAAATCATAAATAGCAAAGTAGAATTACCTTTGAAATTCAGAAGATGGGAATTGATCGAGTACCCTTCTTTACATGAGACAACAGGACACACTTGGGCAGTGAAAACAACTACGAAGGTTGAAACTCCTCGACATGTTATAATTGCATTTCAACATGCTAAAAAGGAAAAGCACACCACCGATATGAGTACATTCGACCATTGTAATCTGAGTAATTTGAGAGTATTTCTAAATTCTGAACGATATTCTTACAATGACTTGAATCTTAACTTCAAGAATAACAAGTTTGCACAACTCTATGAAATGTATGCCAACTTCCAAGAAAGCTACTATCATTTCAAATCAAATCAACCTATTTTCAATCCAAATGAATTCAAAATGAATGCACCATATCCATATCCATATCGAGTGCTCACGTCAAAAAAAAGCGATTCAGACCGGTTCCATAGTACTCAGAATTGATATGGAGACTTATTCTACACGAGAAAAGAGTTTTCATATAATCCATTGACGAAAATAGTTAAGCAATTTTAATGCGCATGCTCAACATGTTGTTATATACAGGGTGTCCAGTAAACCTTGTACAATATTGAAACTGGTGATAGACCAGGTCATGACTGTTCAGAATATCGGAATTTCACCTCAGTAAAAATCTCACCGTTTTCGAGATAATGAGCTTTTTTAAATTTCTGGAAAATCACTACCTCACCTTGGATATTTGAGTGCCATGTCTACAAATTGAGACCAATTCAAATATCTTTGCTGCTGAAGATTACTGATGAGTGATGCTTTCAGATGTACGAAACAGTTTTTCAGAAAACGATACAGCTTTTCAAGAAATGAGGGTAAAATGTCAGATTTGAGTTTCACCAATTTTTTTAATAACAGTTTGACATTATTGTTTGAAAAAAACATAACCAAGTGGAAGTGGATATTCATTACAAAACAATGCCCATTTTGTCCAGACTCTCCCATGGTATAAAACATACGATAATTATTTTTGAAAGGAATAGAATTTCGATTATATTAGAGTGTGATATTATTCTGAGCTAAAATCAACTCTTTTAGACTTTGTCAGTAAAGTCTTTTATTTTCATCCTATCAGGATGAAATGATTAAATAATTATGAGTAATAACGAATCAACTGCTTAGAAGTATTCAATGAAATGTAAAGAAGTTAAAAGTAATTCAAAGTTTTTTTGAATTAACAAACACTATAAACCATAATAACGATTATTCAACATCGCATTGAATAAAATTACAAAGATGTTATTTTCCATCTACTCGTACGCAGAGACGACATCTTTTCAAGATGGTCCTTTTCAACAGCATTATAGGTTATAGCCCCCAAATCAGCAATTCTCTGAGCGGCATTGTGCAATAGGATATCATTCTGTATAAAGCGCTGCTGCAGCAGTAGCACTACCTCCAAATTCACCATAAATGTAGTGCATATGCATATTCTTGGAGAGGATGATGTGTGTACGGCATGACAAACGGAATAATTTAAAAAAACTACGACAGAAGTCACAAGTTGTTCAAACACAATGTGACAGCCACCTACTAGATTTTTTCAATTTTATTTACAGAAGATCCATTCATGCACAATGCTGTATTTTTTTTTCATTGGGAAACTATTGCTTCTATGGATAAAACACAGGAATCAGAGAAGTTTTTAATTTTTGACAAGGATTCACCCCCAAAAAAAATTTGCACTTATTTGGTTACACCCTGTCGGTCTCTGAACCTTCGTTGGAATCTGGATGTTGGACAATTGCGACATTTATCACAAGAATTCGTATTAATCGGTACCATGTCGGATAATCAACATTTCATTTCGATAATTTTATTATGAAAAGTTAATTTTATTGACATACTATTTAATGCTACCATTCTTTACCTACCTACCTATTCTTTAGTATTCATAATCATTTCCACATTTTATCTTGATAAATATCGAAAGAAAATAATTTTTGAGTGAAGGTATAAAAGTTGATGGAAGCCTAGAATAAAACCACGCCTAATTCAATGGAAATCACTTTCTCCAAAAATAATTATAGTTTGTTTCATACCATGGTAGAGTCTGGACGAAATGAGCATTATTTTGAAATGGATGTCTACTTCCAATTGGTTATGTTTCTTTCAGACAATAATGTCAAACTTTAAAAAAAAATTGATAAAACTCAAATCTGCCATATTACCCTCATTTCTTGAATTGTTTTTTCACTTTCTGAAAAACTGTTCTGAACTTCTGAATGCATTACTTATCAGTAATCTTCAGCATCAAAGATATTTGAATTCGTTTCAATTTGTATACATAGCACTCAAAAATCCAAGGTTAGGTAGCGATTTTCCAGAAATTCTTAAAATGCCCATTATCTCGAAAACAGTGATATTTTTACTGAGGTGAAATTCCGATATTCTGAACAGTCATGACCTGGTCTATCACTAGTTTCAATATTGTACAAGGTTTACTGGGCACCCTGTATAAAGATTTGCATGTTTAAAACATCAGTTCGAAAATAGTATCAAAGAAGGTGAAAGCAACACCATAAGTTACTGAAATTACTCAAACAATTGATTCAATTCGAAGCGATTATTGATAAGGAAACTCATCAATTTGAAAATATAATATTGGTGATAGATGTTCAAGGTTTCAAGATTGAGAACGAGAAATTTTTAACCAAGGAATTGGCCGCATTCGATGGAAGTAGGGTTTCTTACTATGTCTTCAAACCTCCATTCCTATTAAACATGCTTCCACCAAAATTCCACAGTTAATGCATAATCACCACTGTATGGATTGGAATGATGGATTCACACTATTACACCAATTCGGAAATATAATTAAGAAGCTCACTTAAGGAGGAGACACTATTTTTGTCAAAGGAAAGGAGAAAGCTGAATATATCAAAAAATTCACCCATCAACCAGTCATAGAATTCGAAGATCAACCCGGTTTACGAGCCTCTGAAGCTAGTTGTTTTCATCATTATAAAGATAATTGTATATGTGCACTTTCAAATGTTTATTCTCTATATCAAATGTATATAATGGATACAGATAAATGAATATTTTTCAGAAGAAATATTCATATTTTATTTTTACGATTTGTATGACCGCTTCATACATTTTTCGACAAGTCATATTATCTGGTTGTCTAGACACCAGATGTTTTTTATGAAAAATCACTTACCTTGCTAAATGTGTGGATTATCAGCTCATCTTCTATGTCGAGACAAGCAATTTGTCTCACAGCATCTAGTCGTCTAGATACCGGATGTTAATTCAGCTATTTATGAAGTTGTTATAGCGAATATGGTTAGTGATGTTACCATTGAGCTGAATAAATCATGAAGTGTAACAAATGTGAAAAATATTTTTCGTCAAAAAGTAACCTTAATCGGCATATAAGAAATATCTGTCCTGTCAATGATGTTGGCGGTGTACCTGCTAAAAAAATTAAATTGGATGATTCATCCACAAGTGTTCCAAAATCGAGGAAGAGGTTACGAATATTTTGTCGAATGTGGAAGACGGTATAGAGCAACTTCAGCACGAATTCAAGAATAGGATTACTTCCAAAACCAGTTATGATTATCAACAAATATAGTGAAACTTTACCTGGGAATATTTTAAAATTCATTAATTTCGAAAAGCAGCTCTCAGTTCCCTGTGTGATCTATGCTGATTTTGAGAGCTTGCTGAAACCACAGTAAACCATCAGATGATCATTCGTTCACTTTAAAAGCGTATGAACACAAGCCATATTCATTCGCTTTCAATGTGAAGTGCAATTTTGGTGATAAATACTCCAGTGAAGTGATTGTGCCGAAGTTTTTGTTAAAAGGTTGGATGGTCTTGTCTTCGAATTATACAACAATCATTTGAGACATGTGAAAGAAATGCTTCCACTCTCTGAAGAGAAAGAGAATGAATTCCAGAGCTCCACGAAGTGTCATATTTGTGGCAACTCCTATAAACCTGAAAACATTAAAGTCCGAGATCACTATCACTTGACCGGTGTATACCGCGCTTGCGCTCATTCCAGATGTAATTTGAACTATAAAGTGGTGAAATTCATCCCAGTCTTCTTCCATAATTTGACGAATTATGACTGTCATCTTTTCATAAAAAAACTGACTTCGAATAAAGAGAATATCTCAGTTATTGCTCATAATAAAGAGAAGCATATTTCATTCACCAAAATGTATTTGGTGGAAAAATTAAAGAACTCTAAAAACCTCTTTGAGGTTTGTTGACTCTTTTCGTTTCTTATCCAAATCACTAGATGATCTGAGCCGTCTCAGTGTCGGGAGGTGAGAATATATTTTTCAGATGAAAGAAAATTTGATATGATAAGACGCAAAGGTATTTTTCCTTATTCATATGTGGACTCCTCTGAAAAATTGGATGAGTTGAAGTTACCAAGCCGAACTGAATTCTTCGATATTCTGACTGGGAGAGATGTTTCCGAAAAGGATTATAATCGAGCTTGTGAAGTATGGCAGGAATTTAGATGTTCAACTTTGGGAGAATATTCTGATGTGTACAGGAAATCAGAAGTTCTACTTTTGGCACATGTCTTCGAAAATTTCCGGGAGGTGTGCTTGGTCAAATATAAACTTGATACTGCCCAGTATGTGACAGCTCCTTCACTGAGTGGATATGGTTCACTTTTTCATGAGAGGGATTCGTGGTGGAGTAAGTCAATGCAGTAAAAGAAAGGCTGTAGCTAATAATCCATTTATACCATCTTATGATCATTCCAAATCAAACTCATATATTTTCTATCTCGATGCAACAAATTTGTATGGAGCTGCTATGAGTAAGAGATTTCAGATGGCTAGAGCAGTATGAGCTGGAAAGTTTTGACTGCTTCAAAATTGGGGACACGTCATCATGAGGATATGTACTAGAAGTTGATTTGGACTATCCGCCATACTTACATGATGATCATAATGACCTCCCTTTCTGTCCAGAGAATATAAAACCTCCTGGAAGCAAGTATTCTAAGTTGACTCCAAATTTAATGACTAAGGAAAGATACATCATACACTACAGGAATTTGAAGCAGTGTTTGAGATATGGATTGAAATTGACGAGGATACACAGAGTTTTGTAGTTCACGTAGTCAGCATGGTTGGAGCAGTATATTGATTTGAATACAAATCTCAGGAATTCTGCCAGAAATTGATTTGAACGTGATCCCTTCAAATTCATCATGAACTCGATATTCGGAAAACCCATGGAAAACGTGGATAAAAGACAAGACATCAAACTATGCACTAATTGGAGAAGAATGCCGGGGTCTGTAGGAGCTGAAGGATTCATAACAAAACTTCATTTTAAATCGTGTTCAGTATTCGATGAGAATTTGGTAGCTATCCAAATGGAAAAACTAACTGTGACATATGACAAGCCTCTTTATGTAGGGTTTTCAATTTTGGATATTTCAAAAACAGTAATTTATGATTTTTATTATGGTTACATCAAAACAAAATATGGCGACAAAGCAAACCTCTGTTACACCGATAACGATTCACTAATTTTGGAGATATTCACAGAAAATGTATACGATGATATTAGGGAAAACATAATTCTTTGAAAAGTCAAATTTTACAGTCGACAATATCCACAAAGTTCCCAAAACAGTATCAGTTGAAAAATTAATTTTCTGGATCACCAATAGAATGTTTTTATGGTACATGTGCAAAGGCATATTGTGTCAAGACAACAAAATTGATAAAAAAGGCTAAAGGAGTTTCTAAAAATGTAATCAAATTGCAGATTATATTCATGTTGTTGAAAGAGGTGGCTCTATCTTACGAAAAATGTATATTTTTACTTCTTATTTACACCCCATTTACATGGAGCTGAGAAACAAAATTGCGTCATCATCCAGTGATGATAAAAGATTTGTTCTGCCCAATAATGTTCAAACATTAGTCTGGGGTCACCATAGGTTGAATCCTAAGGATGATGACGATGTGTTGGATCTCCTAATATTGATGCCTGAGAACTTGATAGATCAATCAATTTTGTATCTCTGTTTGTTCTTGAATAAAATGAAATATTAAAAAACATGCCTTTTATTAAAATATATACATAAACATATCACTTCAAACTACCTAAGCATGAATAATATTTTGATTGTGGAGGAACCAAACTGTCTACATGTTTTTCCCAGTCAGGTCGATTATAAACCTGTAGCTCAAACTTGCTCATATATTTCTCTGGTAGTTTGTGCCATGCCAAAAGAAGTTCCCCTGGTCTAGCTTTACGAATCAGATAATCTATTGGCAATTGTAGCAGTTCATCTTCAGTGAACTTTTATAAGGGTTTGAGCTTAGTTAGTAACTTCTATATTTTTTTAAATGTTTCCAGCAAGGATGAGAGCAGGATTACTGAGAAGCACACAGCTATGTTTTAAATAAGAGATTGAACTATTGTACACTCTGAATCATCTATTATATCAACTGATGGTGTGGAGAGGTATGGCTCAATTCTGTCTGTTTGCTCAGTGGAATAAGTTTTTTTTATCAGTAACTTATACTCTGTACTATTGGTAGGTATTGATGTTTTGAGGGTTCGCACATTATTGATTTCAAATGGAATGATCCTCACCCACTTAGATGGCCAAGTTTCATTCCACGAACCATTACTATCGAATCAAATGAAAATTGTCTCCAACATCATTGGGTCGGTGTATGAGTAGAAAACCATGCTAAATAGCTAGTAAAATTATTATATTTGTGAACATGTTTAACGCTTCACATATACTGATGCTGAAAGATCCATTCATTACACTAATGAATGAAAAGCAGGAGGAAGGGGAGGAAAATCCTAATTCAACTCAACTACGCCTACAGACGAGTGCCTCTCCACTTGCGTCAATGGGTGGACACTTGATGATATCCAGTTGAGGTCAGTTATGTAAGTCAATCATCAGTATAATTTTCCACATTATTTCTATAAAACATCTTCATTTCTTTAATACAGCTCCTTAATAACTTTTCTATTTCTTCAGTAGAGCCCCTTAATTGTTGAGCTCAGTACCCCACTGCTGTGAATCTTGAATTGATGGATAATGATATTGTTGTCTGCAAACGCGACTCACAAAAACCAATGTTGAGCTTGCACGATCAAAACGTATGAACAGTTCTTCTACTAACACAATACGAATTTCAAAATACTGAAGTATCTGTAGAATAATGAGACTATTTTCCAAAACCCATTATGAAGAAGGGAACAAACACACACTCAGCAAACGTTGTGCCTATCAATTATTCATAACTTACATATTACATCAATGTACATCACTCACGTAGTTATACACGAACGCACCTGGCCTACAATACCCACAAAGTGATATTCGAACGCAACATGTTCTATCTTTCATTCGCAAAATGTGTTCCCGCTAGATGTCGCTAAGAATTTAGAAGCAAAACAAAAAACAGCATATGATGTCAAATTCCATTGTTTCATTATCTATTGTTTCTATTCATTGTTTCATATCTCATTTATATTTGACTAAAATGCTGGAAATGTCTGAAATTGGATTAAGTTCATCAGATATCTTTACCTACGCTGGCATTGCTCTTCCAGAAAGGCAAAGAAACTGTCTCTTGAACTATTTATGCATTGGGGCACTGAGCAAAGATGGCCAAGGAATGTTTGATTCTTGCTGCTATTTCTAGCAAACTTTTTCTAAAATAATGAATCCTAAAGAATATCGCCAATCTCATTGTGTTGTTCAAAAATCGATTAACAATATGAAATAGTTGAATGGATATTTTACTGCTTATGACACGCAAGCCCCGGTGTACTTTTTACCAGTTCAACCAAATAATTGTAGATGTCGCATTCATAGCAGCTGCCAAAGCCGCTAAGTTGAAAGAAGAAGAATGTGTCATTGCAAGACAAGACATGTTGGTCTCTGAATATTTGAATTTGAAAGTAATTGATTTTCATACGAATGTTTTCGACATTATCGTGTAGTTCTGTGAAAAACATTATTATTGTGGAAAGCCTACAAGGCCCGGAAAAAATGTAATTTTGGTCTGGTGGGAATTGGTATTGTACAAAACATTTGCAAATTTTGCTTGTACAGCAGATTTACGCGTCGCTTCGGTGTTGTTAGTGTGTTATTTGTGAATATCACACACAAAAACGTTTTTAAAAAGTTACTAGTTCGGTGAAGAGAACAGTTATTTGGTAAATGCCCGCAAACTTGGAAATTATTCAGAATGAAAATTACTTATTTCAGTGTTTAGTTTTAATATTGTGTTTTTACAACGAAATACCAAGTGCTTTTGGAGATAGTTATGGAAAGTGAATATTTAGTTTTGTGTTTGTGAATGGATAACTTTGAAATTTGGTGAGTTTATACTTGAAAATACATTACTAATTTACCCAGTGATTGTCTAATGGTGGATTTATGCAGCAGTCATAAGTTTTAAGTCATGATTGAGTGGAATAAACGGTTCAACCAATCATTGACTAAATATTCTTCGTTATGACTTAAAATTTTTGACTGCTGCATAAATCCGCCATAAATCACTTCTGAGTAATGAATAAGGTTCCAAAAATATGAAAAAATATAGATTATAGATGAGTTCTTCAATTTCATTTCATTTTCATTAGAACATTCAATTAATAATAATGATGATAAATAATTGTATAGATAAATTGTGAAAGGCTTTCGCGGCCATCGTCACTTCAGCTACTTAAGAAACGAGAAACTTTGAAAATATATCTTGAAAATGCTAACCACTCGTGTTGGCGAAACGTCGAAATCTTCTCTAAACATACGTCGGCCTTACATCCCGAAGACCACCATGCAATTGTATAGATAATTAAAATTAATATAAAAGTATAGGGATATAAAAAATAATGTACAAATTGTAAACAAAAAGTAAATGGTATAAATATAGAACCAGTACCAGCGAAACATTCAGAGGATAACGGGATATAGGTATTTGGAAGGCCTCCAAGTTGCTTCAACAATTCTGATCATCAGAGGCTTGTGATATTCCAACACCTTTCTGAATTGCTCTATCCAGATCGGCAATTTCTCTCTCCATCCTCCGAATTCTCAGCTGGTACTCTTCCATCCTCCTGATTTTCAGCTGGACTCCTCCAACTGGCCCTGCAACTCTGCTTTCTTTTCCTCTTTTTCTGTGTGAAGACACTCAGGAAGATGCTGATTTCTTCGAGGTGCTTGTTATCAGCATTCTCCTGAATGTCATTCAGTGAGTCCAGTATGCTAGTTCCATCATTGTTTAGTCCCTCAGCATCATTCTCCTCCCTGTCACTTCTAACTGTGTTGTTCTCTATGTTGACGTCTTCCTGCATAAATGGTCCCAAATTAAGATCTTCCTCGAGGCCCCCATCATCACTTTCCAAGTTGCTCGTGCTTCCAGGTGGGCTTTCAGCTTCACTGATGTCTTCATATTTGACAGCCGGTGTAGATATGCTGGTACGAAACCCCTGCGTGCTGCGTTGATTGGACGCAGGTTTGAAAAGGTTCCGTCGAGTACTTCTATCTTGCTGCCAATACTTGACATAGATCTATTTTTCAGCAACTCGAAGCCGTCATCACCCGGAAGCTTCTCAAAATGGAACAGTAATCTGAGCCGCTTTACAGGGGCTTCAGGAGTTTTCTTCGTTACACTAAATAATTTTGGAGATCTCATATTGTTGTTGTTGTGGTTAACTTGACTGTTTATTCAAAAATCGTATAATAATAATGTGAGACAGTGAGTTTAGTTTTAAATATTGTTACCCCTCACACACCTATTTTCAATGAGTGAACCAATGAAAGATTTTTCAGAGAGAAGTTGCTTTAGGATTTGAGTTTTCAACCAATAGAAATACTCCGTCACTCCACCCAGTTAAATAAATGAATTCATTCTTTAGTGGAAGGGGTTTTTCCATATTTTCCCATAGAATATTGCCACAAAATACTGACTTAACATTTTTCCATAAAATAATAGTTCTTATAGGTGTTTTGCAACAGTGCAACTTGCAATCCGAGAGCATCCTCAAATTTCAATACTATACAATGAAAGAAGAGACACTTGTTTTCAAATAAAATCAGTTCCAAGTTATTTGATAAAAATTCACATATGCAGATTATTTTTCACTTTGTATGAATATTTGAAACATGGGAATTATGGAAAATATGGAATTGTCACTAGACACTTAGGTGTTGAATTATTCTTATCACTCATGAAAATTATTCTTGAGATATTATTACATTACAGTAATCATGTACAGAGCCTAATATTATTGAGACATGTTTCTCAAACTATTTCTAGTATAAAAGATTCATTACAGAAATCATATACAGGGTATCTCGTAATTATCAAGACATATTTCTGAAACTAGTATAGTGGGATAAAAGTTTCATTACAGTAGTGATATATTTCTGAAACTATTGGAGGAAAAAACCTCGGAAAAAACTTTCATTGCAATAGCCATATTCAGAAAATTTTTATTACAATAGTCATATACAGAGTATCTCAAGATATATTTCTGAAACTACTGATACTATAAAAGTTTCATTACAATACAGGGTGCCTCATGATACATTTCTGGAACTATTGGTAGGGAAAAACTTTCATTACAATAGCCGTATACAGGAAACGTAATAATATTAAGACCGCTTTCAGAAAATGTTTATTACAATAGTCATATACAGAGTATCTCAAGATATATTTATGAAACTACTGATACTATAAAAGTTTTATTCTAGTAATCATATACGATTATTGAGATTTATATCTGAAACTGTTGGTGGTTTCAAAATGCTTCATTGTTGCACGATTATTAAAATTTATTTTTTAATGGTAGTATGAAAGTTTCATTGAGAGGAATTCATTTGAAAAATTTGATTTTTATATTAAATTATTAATATTCTGGATATCAGACAACCATATCAATATATTGACCTTGAAAACGGTCACTGAACCTGTATTGAATTTTTCCAACTTGTTGAGACTTGTTTGTTATCGAATTCCAGGTAATTTGATATCTCACACGTGCACCGCTCCCATTGTTCTCTCATAGGATTTGTCCTTGAATCCCAAAGCTCTCTCATAGGTTTTGACTTTGAATCCCAAAGCTTTCTCATAGGTTTTGACCTTGAATCCCAAAGCTTTCTCATTTTCATTCTACTCTCTCTGGCTATCGTTAGTGCATCTCAGAGTCTCAAGCTGTACTTAGTCTTGTGATTGTTATATTGGAACGTTATTTGCGGAGTTGATACATTTTAGGATAAGGAGCATGAGATGATCGAACGTTGGATCGAATGGAGTTGGAATGCGTTTTTGATTATCTTCTTCCGGAAAAACGAAAACGAGAAGGCTTCATGTTTCCTTATGTTTTTTCTTACTGGCAGAATATTGAAAAAATTTGATAATGTGTAACTAAAAACTCTGTTGAGAATAATGGAGACACCAAAAAGGACAAACCACAGACATAATTGAGGACATGAACTGACTGTAAGATACATACACTCCTGTTGAATTTATGAGCCAGAAGTGCTGCTTTTATTTTTAATATTGACACGTGTGATCAAATGTGTCAATCTATATACCCTAACCAAAATAAAAAAAGGTGGTCACTGTGTGTCTTTTACATATTCGACTTTATGGCAGAGCTCTATTGAAGCTTCATCGACACATGACAATTTCCGCAGTGGTTACAAGGCGGCAAGTTTAGTAGACATCTTGGAGCAATTATCAGTAAAGTCGTAGATGCACCTGCATTATATAAATAATCAGCAGGGATGGAATGTTACCCAAAAAGTTACAATATGGTAGCATTGCTGGTTCGAAGAAAGTCAAACGACATGTCAGTCAGTGGGTCGTTAGGATAGATAGAGCCCTATATACAGGGTCAATCTTTATCGTAGGTCCCATAAGTGACCCTGAGCATTTTTTCATCAAAAAAATCTCTATTGGGATTGTTTTCTCATGACAAAAATATTTCAATAAAAGTTTCGAAATTTTTACAACACAGTAACATTTTTTCGAATGATTTTTTCAACAATAGCCACAAAAAACAGCCTTTTTTAGTCAATAATTCCAATTTGGAGCCAAAACTACTTGAAGAAGACTTACAGTGATTGCTAAATATGATTACCTTCAAAAAGTTACGATTGTCTTGAGTTTGCTTATGTAATAATATCATATAATAATGATAAGAAACTCTGACTGTACTTAATTACTTTCGGAATGCCGATATCATTTTTCCTGGACCAATATTTGGTAGTTGTTCAATTATGTAAGTACTTAATTGAACGGTTCGGTATAACGAGCAAAATCAATTTCAATGGGAATGTTGACTTACCCAGACGGTGACAGGAAGCTGGAAAAGGGGATGATGCAATGGTGGTGGTGATTTTCTTTTTAGGTCCTAAATAATCACACGAAATATATCGCGAAATTGGCCAAAATTACAGCAAGGGCTGTTCCGTTCTGGGTTTTATTCCGAGATAGAATATCACGGCACTGCTCTTATCGGTCTGTGTTCTTCTCTCCTTCAACTTGGTAGTCACGATCGGTATGGATAAAAAAAGGTGCAAAAAAGGCAAAGAAAACTGAACGGGAAATACGGAGCAGTCAATAATGAAACTGCTCGATTCAATTTTATATACACGACAACTTAATAATAATAATAATTGGAATAGTAATGATAATGAAAAAAAATCACAGTAATTAATTGTATTTACAAACAAAATTAACCTTGTTATGAAACGTACATGTTCTGGAGTTACAGAACAACAATCACATTTTTTTACGGGGGGTGTTCACAAATATTAGTTGAAATCGGTTTTGTACGTAATTTATATGTTTGTTAATGATTTTTGAATGGATTTGGCAAGTTGAATCATACTTTTCAGTCATACTTCAAAGTAAATTACCTTACACTCGGGTAAGTAACGTTAATTTCCTATGTCTGGTTTTTGAAATATAAACTAAAATTGATACTATAAGGTAATATTCCCTTTTTAATGGTTTTTTCGCCTGAGCCCTATACTAACAATGCGGAGGGCTAACTCTTATTGCGGAGGCAAAGGTCGTGAATGAACCCAAAGATATTCATAGAAATTCAATTTATGACAGAGAGAATGAAATAACTAAATAAAAGTTGTCATTTGGACGCCATCTACCAGAAATTCTGATAAAGTATTTCATTCTCAAAGCCAGTCTCTGTAGAGAGTCTTTATAACACTGAAAGAGAAAATATTCCAGATATACGAATAAAACAATTGCTAAAATATAGTATTTAATAAATTAAACCTTTGTTATGCCAAGTTCAGGGCTTGACGAGATCTTGAAAAGTCTATAAATGATGAAAGTAATCAGGTTGTATAAAAAATAGCATTTGATACATTAAACGTTTGTTAAGCCAAGTTCAGGGCTTAACGATATCTAGAAAAGTCTATAAATGATGACAGTAATCAGGTTGTATAAGAAAATTCGGTTCCTTGTACTATACTGATCTTTATTTAAAATGGACATACCAACCAACATATTTTTGAATGGGTTGAATGCAGTTAAACCTTACATGCTCTTCCTGACCATTAGGTTATAGTACTCTTGATTGAAACACCCCAACTCTTCTACTGTGATTATTGATATTATATTTCAAGCTCCTCAAGTTCCTTGGTTCTAATATTCAGTAACTGCATCTCTGGAACGCGTCTGAATCCACCACCTGGCTCTGGATACCTGACTGAGTGTTTAATTTAGCCAGTAATCATAGGTAGCTACATTTGTTCAGTACTCTACTATTCTGGTCATCGACCACCAACATTCATCGCTCATTCGATGACGAGAGGTGAAGACTCAAATTCTCAATTGAATTGAGGAGTCTTGGAGTAATTGAGATAGTTTCAAATTATGAAGTTTCAAAACTATTCATACCTGAATAAGTGAGTAATTATATAAATATTAATTAAAATAAATATAAATGAGAGTAAATAAGCTTTTTGGCAGAACTTTAAACATAAAGAAAAGTTGTTGTAAAACATGTCCTATGACGACATTTGTGATATCATGAAAATTCATTGGATATAAAATTATTTTAAAAGCATTATTAATGACAAAAATTTTGCATTCCAATGAATCCCACTTTGAATTTTCAATAGATACTCAGTTATCTCTCAGTAGAAGTTATCAGTAGCCACTAATTGGATGATTTTCAAAAATGTAAATTAAACCATCAGCGAGTTCTTTAATGGAAACCAGGCGCAGAAATGGACGACAATGGAGGATAAACGGAAATTGCAAATTGAATCTCTTTCTCAAAGCAATGTTGCCAGTGTTATCAGTGTTACGAATTGTCACATAATCGAAGAACAGCTGATTAACTGCTGGCTCATATTTAGATACAATGAAACTAACATCTTGGCTATGTATGAGAGATTCCATTTTATTATCTCTCTCTGCGTGATGGTTATGAATTATATATATTTATGGTTTGGACGGAATTATCATATTTTGTCGGAATCAAATATTTATTAACTACGTCAGAACTGGGTAAATTCTCTAATTTCAGTATATTACGTTACTTGTGTAGAAAGTGACCCAGTTCACGTGAGTGGGATAATTTTGTCCCACGAGTGTGAAATGACACTTGCCACACAAGTAATGTAAACTATTTTTCCGACGATCACAGATTGATGCATAATTGCAAAAAAATTTATATATTTTCACTTAATTTTGAGAAATTGAGAATTTTACAAAAAAAAAGTAATAATTTAACAATATTACTGCTTAGAATTGGGGAAATTAAATTATTATTATTACAATTAGTGAATTGTAATGGACTTTGCAATGAGGAGTTAGACAGATTTCTCTCTGTTATTTGTACACTATGTACAGTAGTAGACTCAATGTCAGTTTCTCGAAGAGGCGGAGCTACGGCTTTCTAAGTACTGCTGATTGCACCCATAATTTTATTGGCAATATTTAACCTATTAGTAACAGAATAGTCTATATATTCTTCTGCGACTTTGGACGATTTCCAACCCTCACGTCTTTTCAAAGAAGTTAGATCTCTTCCTGTATCTTCTAGTATAGAAGCAGATGAACGGCGAAATGAGTGCCCCGTGAATTTTTCAGGTTCCTTTATATTTGAAAATTTAGCCACTACTCTGGGTATATTTCCAATTCTGTTAATGCCCGTTACTTGTTTTGTGCATTTTTGGTCTCTATAATTGAGAAAAAAGCGTGTTTTGGTAGTTGCCGGTCTTGGATTGGCATATCTTCTATATATGCTATAAAAGTTTCCAGTAATAGTGAACTTGCGACAGCATTTATTTTTTGTATTAATAATTTGAATGACAGCCGCAGTCCCTAAATCTTCAATGTTATTTATACATACCTGGGTAAGTTCTTGAGTGCGATATGCACCAGATATACCCATAACCAACACAACCTGAAAAAAAGCATATCAAATCAAATATCATATAAATGTATAGACTTTGTTCAAATACCGATGACTTACCTTTGTGAATAAATTAATCTTATCGAAAGCTTTATTTATAAATTCACAAATATCTTGTTGCGTCAAATTTTTAGATTTTTTCAGTTTAAATCCGTCACTTTTCCTTTTTTTTTAAATGCCTTAGGTAAGTTTACTATATTTGGAGATATCTACATTGTGGTGAATGGATAACCCACAACATAGAATAATTATTAGTCCATAATGTTGAGCATTAGATTCTATTGGAAAGTTCACCCATGTATGCAAGCAAAACGGTTTCAGAAAAGGAGATTCTTATTTCCTAATTTCTGTGCCATGGAAGAAATTGATCGTAATCGTATTCGTACCTTCTTTTGGACTTTTCAGGCAGTAAATTTAGTGACGTTAATTTTGCGGCCTCTTCATTTTCAGGTGGAGTACATTGATCATCACTATTAATCTCTGCATCCATGATTTATGGAATTTTAGATACTATTTTCACAGTTTTGTATATGATAAAAATGATGCATATGCAAAACTGACAGTTCTAGAGTTTATCTGACGTTTTCGTAATATTGATTTCAAAGCACACTTCAATTCCATTATGTAATACACATAACTATAGAAACACATTTCACTCTAGGGAGTTATTTAACTTGTCATCACAAGGGAGTTATTTGTCATTTTCGAAGTAACTCAATAGTGTGCTATTTCTCATTTTCGTATGTGGTCGTCGGAACATAACATTTTTTCTAGAACATTGAACTTTAACTCAAAATAATCTTTTTTATTTTTTACAGATAGAATCTGGAAATTACAACAGTAGCGAAATAAAAGGTGAGTTTTATATAAAATACAGTTTCTAAAAATTCAGCACATCTTTCATCTCCCTAGTGATTGATTCGCCCAAATTTCCGTTATAAAATAGTCCCAGAAAGTTTTCAACTTCAGTTGATTAAATGAATCGATGAATCCAAGCAAGATCATAAAACTTTTGTATTCTTTGGAGTGGATGTGGATGATTGAGCGCCAGTAAGTTTCAAACTTTTATTAGCTCAGTTGGCCCATAGGAATCGTACATGAATGGTTTCAGTAATTTCAGGAATTTCTGAAAAATAGTCGCTATACGCAATAGTTATCAGGCATAAAATATGTGAATGAAAGGCGTATGGTGATTTCAATATTTAAAGAAATCATGAATTTTCCAATGTTAAAAACAAAATCATTCTCACTGAACATGTGAAGTTGAGAATGTATGTGGTGGAATCAATGAGTCGCATGCGCCTGTAGCATGTTTCCTAGATCATTTTCATGCGCCTGATAACGGTATCATTTTAGGCCAATCAAAGAAATTTTTTTTTAACAAAAATACTAGTAGGAAACCGACGCCGACGGTGCAATTACATGAAAGACAGTAGTTATATTCTGATATGTTTTTTACTCGAAACTGTCATTTATTAATCTGTATAAACTTTTAAATACAGAAAACGCGTTTTTTAGAGTTTTGCTTATTGAATGAAAACCAATACAGCAGTCTGGTTGCTCCAATAAGAAAAATTGTAGAAAATTAAAATACGAAAAAATTTGATTTTTCAAATACAGATCACAGAATTAGAGAAAACAAAAAGTATTTTACCCCTTCACCAAACTTGTAATTTAATTCCTAGATGAGCATTTCTATAACAAAGTTATCTTAATCAGTAGGGATTACTAAACTAACTGTAAATCGGTATACTAGTCTTATTTATATCACATAATTAATTAGCATTGAGTAATGTGTGTACTAGGAAGTGACCCTACCCGATGGACAGGAACAACCACACCCAATAAACAATACAACAAAGGAACTCAATTATTCCTTTACTGGTATCAAATCAAATAATTTGGAAATTAATTTACCATTATCATTATAAACCAAGGGTTTTGAATAGCACTACTTTCATTATCAATGATAATAATTATATTTTCATAAATAATGAAAGTATTCCTATTCGAAACCCTTGCTGAATAATAATAATGGTCCATTGAATTCAAAACTATTTGGCTTGATACCAGTGCCTTTGTTGTTTTGTTTATTGGGTGGGGTTCTACCTGTTCATCAGGTAGGGTCACTTCCTAGTACACAGATTACCTCATGGTAATTAATTTTGTGATATAAATAAAACTGGTATGCCGATTTACAGTTAGTTTAGTTATCCCTACTGAACTTTGTTACCGAAATGCGCATATAAGATTCAAATTACTTGTGTGGTGAAGGGGTAAAATACTCTTTGTTCTCACTGAGTGACACCACAGGCGACCAATATCCCATTTCCAGATAATTAGTAACGGAGAAAAAGTGGAAAAACCGAAAAATTTTGGGATATTTTTAAATAATTCATAACTCCGCCATTTTTCAATATGTAGGAATGGCCCTACTCACGAAAGCATTGAATCATGTGAACTTTACGTGTGCACAAAACAGGTGCTGCCGGACCATTGGTTTTGGCACAATTCCAATTTGAATTTTTTTGCACTATCTTTCAGCGTGCCTGGAAGCTTTAGTGATAAGTAATCCGATTCCACTTTCTCAAACAGATTTAGGAAATAGAAGTATAGTAGGTACCAGAAAACGTTAATTCTCATTTTGCGCAACAATGCTGAGCAATAGGTGAAAAATGCTTGGAGGGAACGGGAGATGTTGGGAATTCTTTTAAAACGGGTTACATGATAATATAGTCCAGTAAACAGCCATTTTCCCGTGGAATTTTGAGAATCAAGATCGATTTTCTTGAAAATTTGGATTTAGGTAGTATTTACAACCTTCCTTAAAACCTACTCCATGCCGAAGAGGGCATTTGCCTTGGGGGTGAAAACAACCCCATTTAGGAGATGAAAAATTTTTCAATCAAAATACTTAACTCAATATACCGACCAATTCTAAGCAACTTTTGTTTCATAAAGGTTTCTGTAAAGTTGATACTTTCCGAGTTATCAGTGATTAAAACTGCATTTTTCATTGAAACAAACACACGCACAGAGAAAAACGTTTCTTTGCGAGAAACAGTCTCATTTGTTTCTTTGCAAGAGATAATTAATTATTTTAAGAAACAAATGATATTCCCAAGAACCAAATCATATTCTTTGTTTCAAGTTATCGGTTCATTCAAATTAAATTTGTTTGGGCGAAACAACTGCATTCGTTGAAAAACTATTTATTTACAAGCAATAAATGTTATTTGATTCAAATAAATATTTGTTTGGACAAATTTATCACATGGTTGGTTGAAATTGAGATTCAAATTTGACCATCTGATTGATTTGTCACGAACAAATCTTCAATTTGGATTTAAAACATATTAATCAAATAGAGTATGTATATTTATTTGTCTTTTGCCACTAACAAATGCATATTTGAAATAAAACATAGAATTGTTTGATTTGAACGACATCAGAGTTTATAAGATAATTTAATAATTTTTGACCCAAAATATTGATATCTATTCGTGTTTGCTATCACAAACAAATCAAAGGCATAAACGAATATTTGCAAAACAAGCAAATGCTTGTCTGATCCACAAACTGCACATACTCGTACGATCAGTTACAGTAGCAGTTCTGAACACTTCTAGTGTGACGAAAAAAGGTCTAACAAAACTATATTAGGTACCATGCAAATATGCTCACAAGCAACCATTGAAAAGTCTTCACTTTCCAATTACGACTTGTAACTGTATATGAATGTATTTGTACTTCCTTCATCAAATAATCCAATACCTACATACATTGCCAAGTATACAGACGAATATACCTGTGTACGTATATTTGCCAAATAGGTATCCGAATGTGTAGAGCCCGCTCCGGTCCCCGCTTCTTTATGTTCTTCTACCCAATTCGAATAGAATCAAGGACGCTTATGATGAAAAATGCAGAGCTGGGTATATTGGGTCGAATGTCGAATAAATAAATCTTGAGAAAACTTCTGTCACTAAAATTTCTTGAAACAGATATTGATTTTGTTTGCGTATTTGAGAGACAAAAGTATTTGCCTGCTTTCATTCCTACCACTCAGTATATCCTATTCTGGTCGTCAGTAACAGAAGACTGGTCGAAGGTCAAGAAGTCAGGTGTTACGTGGTACGATCATCAGACCACCGCCTAAACCTAACGGCACAACGCATTTGTTCGCGGTGTTCGCAGGTGGAAGATGCTTTGTTTTCGCCTTTCATTATTCATTGCGATTAATAAGATTTTTAATCGTTTTTTCTTACTGGTTCTGGTAAGTAGTTTGTGTGTCATGGAAATTTTAGGAGAATAGAATTTGGGTCATCTGATCCCTAGTTTCAGAGGAAATAAATCTTAATCCTAAACTGATTATCAAAAAGAAGGAACTCGCAGTGCAATTTGGAATGTTATAGTAAAACGGGCGTGAAAACAGCCACGGTTTTTTCATCCACGTTTTTAGATTTGGCAACACCGCGCAGTTCCATAGCTTTCACGTAAGTTACGGCTCTTGGCCTTTTATGAATCCAATAAAATAGCGATTCAAATGGTAGATATGTTATTCTTGAACTGGATATTGTTAGGAGTTAGAGATCACGAAAAAAAAAAGATAATATTAGGAGTTGGTGTGTGGCTCATGAGGTAAAATGTAAAACTGAAAAATTATCGGTTCATGGCACGCAGTGTAAATGAGTGAAAAACAGTCTTTCACATCTCAACTTTTATACCGCATCCCCAAAAGTCATTGTCGGGCCGTCGCGTCATAAGGAGTAGAGTTTTTTGAAAATTCCAATTATTTACCGAAAACTTATTAGGCGATGGCACTCGAAATGAATATGTAAAAAATAATCATTTGCATCCTTACTTTCATCCTTCACCTCCCAAAGTCATTGTCGGACCGTCAGAAGGGGTACAGAATTTTTGAAAATTCCAATTATTTACCGAAAACTTATTAGGCGATGGCACTCGAAATGAATAGGTAGAAAATGATCATTTGCAACCTGACTTTCATCCTTCACCCCAAAAAGTAATTGTCAGGCCGTCAGAAGGGGTAAAGATTTTTTTTTTAAATCCAACTTTTTACCAAAAACGTATATGGCGATGGCACTCGAAATGAATGGGAAGATAACAATCATTTGCAACCTAACTGTCACCCTCCACCTCCAAAAGTCATTGGCGGGCCGTCAGAGGGGGTAGAGAATTTTTTGAAAATTCCAATAATTTACCGAAAACTTATTAGGCGATAGCACTCGAAATGAATATGTAGAAAATAATCATTTGCATCCTTACTTTCATCCTTCACCACCGAAAGTCATTGTCGGGCCGTCAGAAAGGGTACAGAATTTTTTTAAATTCCAATTATTCACCGAAAACTTATTAGGCGATGGCACTCGAAATGAATATGTAGAAAATAATCATTTGCATCCTTACTTCCATCCTTCACCTCCCAAAGTCCTTGTTGGACCGTCAGAAGGGGTACAGAATTTTTGAAAATTCCAATTATTTACCGAAAACTATTTTGGAGATGACACTCGAAATGAATGAGTAGATAACAATCATTTGCATCCTTACTTTCACCCTCCACCTTCAAAAGTCATTGTCGGGACGACAGAAGGGGTAGAGAATTTTTTGAAAAATCCTATTATTTACCGAACACTTATTAGGCGATGGCACTCGAAATGAATAGGTAAACAATAATCATTTGCATCCTTACTTTCATTCTTCACCCCCAAAAGTCATTGTCAGGCCGTCAGAAGGAGTATAGAATTTTTTTGAAAATCCAATTTTCTTCCTAAAATGTAATAGGCGATGACACTCGAAATTAATGGATACAATATAATTATTGGCATCCTTACTTTCATCCTTCACCCCCAAAAGTCATTGTCGGGCCGTCAGAAGGGGTACAGAATTTTTAAAAATTCCAATTATTTACGAAAACTTATTAGGCGATGGCACTCGAAATGAATGGGTAGAAAATAATCATCATCATTTGCAACCTGATTTTCATCCTTCACCCCCAAAAAGTCATTGTCGGGCTGTCAGAAGGAGTACAGAATTTTTTTGAAAATCCAATTTTCTTCCTAAATTGTAATAGGCGATGGCACTCGAAATGAATGGGTAGAAAATGATTATTGGCATCCTTACTTTCATACTTCACCCCCAAAAGTCAAAAAGTCATTGTCGGGCAGTCAGAAGGGGTACAGAATTTTTTGAAAATTAAAATTTCTTACCAAAAACTAATTAGGCGATGTCACTTTCGAAATGAATGAGTAGAAAACAATCTTGTGAATCCCCACTTCAATTTTTCACCGCCAAAAAGTCATGGTCGGGCCGTCAGTAGGAGTATAGCATTTTAAACTAAAATCTGTACCCCTACTGACGGCCCGACAATGACTTTTGGGGGTGAAGGATGAAGGTAAGGATGGCAATGCTTATTTTGTACCCATTCATTTTGAGTGCCACCGCCTATTACATTTTAGGAACAAAATTGGATTTTCAAAAAAATTCTGTACCCCTTCTGACAGCCCGACAATGACTTTTTGGGGGTGAAGGATGAAAATCAGGTTGCAAATGATGATGATTATTTTCTACTCATTCATTTCGAGTGCCATCGCCTAATAAGATTTCGGTAAATTATTGGAATTTTCAAAAAATTCTGAACCCCTTCTGACGGCCCGACAATGATTTCTGGGGGTGAAGGATGAATGTAAGGATGCAAATGATTATTTTCTACCTATTCATTTCGAGTGCCATCGCCTAATAAGTTTTCGGTAAATTATTCGAATTTTTAAAAAATTTGGTACCCCTTCTGACGGCCCGATAATGACATCTGGCGGTGAAGGATGAATGTAAGGATGCGAATGATTATTTTCTACCTATTCATTTCGAGTGCCATCGCCTTAAGTTTTCGATGAATAATTGGAATTTTCAAAAAATTCTGCACCCTTCGTGACCACCTGACAATGACTTTTGATGGTCGAAGATGATTGTAAGGATGCAAGTGACTATTTTCCACTTGTTCATTTCGGGTGCCATCGTCTAATAAGTTTTCGGTAATTTATTGGAATTTTCAAAAAATTCTGTACCCCTTCTGACGGCCCGACAATGACTTCTGGGGGTGAAGGATGAATGTAACGATGCGAATGATTATTTTCTACTTATTCATTTCGAGTGCCATCGCCTAATAAGTTTTCGGTAAATTATTGGAATTTTCAAAAAATTCTGTACTACTTCCGACGGCCCGACAATGACTTCTGGGGGTGAAGGATGAATGTAAGGATGCAAGTGATTATTTTCTACCTATTCATTTCGAGTGCCATCGCCTAATAAGTTTTTGGTAAAGTAATGGAATTTTCAAAAAATCCTGTACCCCTTCTGACGGCCCGACAATGACTTCTGTGGGTGAGGGATGAATGTAAGGATGCAAATGATTATTTTCTTCATATTCATTTTGAGTGCCATCTCCTAATAAGTTTTCGGTAAATTATTGGAATTTTCAAAATATACTGTACCCCTTCTGACGGCCCGACAATGACTTTTGGGGGTGAACTATGAATGTAAGGATGCAAATGATTATTTTCTACCTATTCATTTTGAGTGCCATCGCCTAATAAGTTTTTGGTAAATTACTGGAATTTTCAAAAATTCTGTACCCCTTCTGACGGCCCGACAATGACTTTGGGAGGTGAAGGATGGCAGTAAGGATGCAAATGATTATTTTCTACCCATTAATTTCGAGTGCCATCGCCTAATATATGTTAGGAAGAAAATTGGATTTAAAAAAAAATCTGTACCCCTTCTGACGGCCCGACAATGACTTTTGGGGGTGAACTATGAATGTAAGGATGCAAATGATAATTTTCTACCTATTCATTTTGAGTGCCATCGCCTAATAAGTTTTTGGTAAATTACTGGAATTTTCAAAAATTCTGTACCCCTTCTGACGGCCCGACAATGACTTTGGGAGGTGAAGGATGGCAGTAAGGATGCAAATGATTATTTTCTACCCATTAATTTCGAGTGCCATCGCCTAATATATGTTAGGAAGAAAATTGGATTTAAAAAAAAATCTGTACCCTTCTGACGGCCCGACAATGACTTTTGGGGGTGAACTATGAATGTAAGGATGCAAATGATTATTTTCTACCTATTCATTTTGAGTGCCATCGCCTAATAAGTTTTTGGTAAATTACTGGAATTTTCAAAAATTCTGTACTCCTTCTGACGGCCCGACAATGACTTTGGGAGGTGAAGGATGGCAGTAAGGATGCAAATGATTATTTTCTACCCATTAATTTCGAGTGCCATCGCCTAATATATGTTAGGAAGAAAATTGGATTTAAAAAAAAATCTGTACCCTTCTGACGGCCCGACAATGACTTTTGGGGGTGAACTATGAATGTAAGGATGCAAATGATTATTTTCTACCTATTCATTTTGAGTGCCATCGCCTAATAAGTTTTTGGTAAATTACTGGAATTTTCAAAAATTCTGTACCCCTTCTGACGGCCCGACAATGACTTTGGGAGGTGAAGGATGGCAGTAAGGATGCAAATGATTATTTTCTACCCATTAATTTCGAGTGCCATCGCCTAATATATGTTAGGAAGAAAATTGGATTTAAAAAAAAATCTGTACCCTTCTGACGGCCCGACAATGACTTTTGAGGGTGTAGGAAGGAGGTAAGAGTGCAAATGATCAATATCTACCCATTCATTCCGAGTGCCATCGCCTAATAAGTTCTCAGTCTGAGTTTTACTTTCGATCTCATAATCCATCCAAACACCACTGCGTCATATCATCTTTTTCTTTCGATCTGTAACTCCTAACGATATCCAGTTTAAGAATGACATATCTACCATAAGTATAGCTAATTTATTGGATTCATAAAAGGCTAAAAGCCGTAACTTAGGAGAACACTATGCATTTGCGCGGTGTTGCCAAATCGAAAACCGTGGATGAAAAAAGCGTGGCTGTTTTCACGCCCGTTATAGTAAATGATAATTAGAGGGTACCTACTGCATATCTACAAAATACCTATTCGTACCTAGGTAGGTAGATACGTTAATACATATATTCATTTTGAAATTTTCCAAGTGAAATGGCGTTTTAATTGTCAAAGTGGGTTGAAGATTCGATACTGTCAAATAAACACTTGTTTCATTCAAATGTCATTAGCGTCACTTGAAACAAATATACATCAAGATAACCAGGTTAGGATTAAGATTTCTTACATCTGAAACTAGGGATCAGATGACTCAAATTTCATTTTTCTAAAATTTCCGTGACACACAAACTACTAACCAGAACCAGTAAGAAAGGACGATTGAAAATTGCATTAATCGCAATGAATAATGAAAGGCGAAAACAAAGCACCATCCACCTGCGAACACCGAGAACAAATGCGTCTCTCACAAATAAATTGTTGTTTCTTCCAAACAATTTTCTTTTTTATCAAGGTTTGATTTCTTTGATTGAAATTACATTTATGCACTACGAAAACATTTATAATTGAAAATAATGAACACTTTCTTTGACCTGAATATCCATTCTTCCCAATAAACCAATTTATTAATTTCTCAAAAATAAATATTTGATTCTTCCAAACAAGTTTCTTTTTTCTCTGAATGTTTGATATATTTGATTCAAATAACATTTATTCGCCACCAATAATTCTTTTCAGTAATTGAAAAACATTTTTGATTGAAATAAACAAACACTTCCTTTAGACTGAATATATATTCTTTCCAAAGAACCAATATATTCATTTATCACAAATAACGTATTTCTTTCTTCCAAACAATAATTTTTTTGTCTCAAGGGTTGATTTCTTTGATTCAAATTACATGTATTCACCACGAATGAATCTGTTCATGAATTGAAAAAAATATTTTTGATCGAAACAAATATATGCTTTGTTTCAAATATTAAAATATAGCATTTTGAAGAAATTATATGAAAACAAAATTATGACTTGTTTGAAAATCCAAAAGAATGGAAACTTCAAATCAACCAAGCTTGTTTGTTGGACCTATTCAAACTTCAGATTTCTTTGAATTTAACAATATTTGACGGAGTAATTGCTCTTTGAAGGATGGTTATTTTTTAAGAACCCCGAAATTAAGAACCCTCAATCTCCAATAACTCGAATATGATAAAAATTTTGAGTAAAACTCAACATTTTCGAAAGTACATTGAAAACCCTTCCACGTGAGCTCTGATAAAAGTCTTTTGCATGAGAATTGACTGACTTATGACCAAAATAAAGTCACTCCCTGTTTTTTTTTTATTAAATCCTTGTCATTACAACCCTGATAGAAATTAATGGATTCCCACTTGCAATTAACTTTATTTGGGTATAATTGATATGATCAATGTGATTTGACCGATTTGGAATACTTACTTTAGAAAAAATAATAGATTAAATTGAAAACGACATTTTTATAAAAAAGTGATATTTAAAAAAAAACCCAAAAAGTATTCATAATATGAAAAAATGTTTCAAATATCAATTGTACGATTTTATTTACTAAAAATTATGTTTTTTTATTTTTGTATCATAAAAATTAAAGGAGAATGGTGGTTCAAAGTTTGCTTTCATGCACTAATTGTGGCTTACCCAACTCACCCCTTTTCATAAATAAGAGTTGCAAACATCTTCAATTGATATGATATTGATATGATATTGATATGACCGTGAAGTCCTTGAAGTTTCCTACAAAAAACTTCTTTTAAAAAGTTATTTGTTCAGAAAATGAACAAGTTATCGTCGAAAAACCAACTGATTTTTTTTTTATCTAATATTGATAAATGTGTAAATAAATTTTGTAATAATACTTATGCATCACATCTATTTCAGCGGTAATTCTTGCATCATATTATAGTGTGTTAATTTGAAAATGTTATGGACCAGCCCAGTATAAGTAACAGTATCTTTCATAATTACTGCAAAAAAAATTATAACTGCAAGTTTTGTTGGTTATAGGATGAAATAATACGCAGTGGATTTGGTTTTCACTAATATCAAACGCTCTTGGAAGGTAATAGAGTAACTAACTATATTCTCCCTATGAATAATAAGAAAGACATTCGGGTAGGAGGGTCGATAATATTGATCAGTTTTGTACACATAAGATTGAAGTATCTACGTGCTCTTTATATACCTACATAAACATATTGAGCCAGCATCAGTGATGAGACAAAGAAGGATTGAATTTTGTCAATATTCCAACAAGTTTAACATTTTTGGTCTCAAGGGGTAGCTTTTATAAGGGTTGAAAAAAATAATTTTATATCATTATTGAATTATTCTCAGTTCAATAACAATGCAGTTCAAAATTATTTCCAATTATGACAAAAAAACTTTAAAAATGAATTAATTTTTAATAATTATAAGATTGATTAACTTACCTGTAAGGAAGATCAATCTGAATTATCCTAATGGTCCCGCCGTCCGCATCAGTACAGGTAGTATACAATCGATGTCACTAATCGGTGCAGTATTTAAAGTATTACTCACTAAAAGTTTTTCTGTCAATCTGTTGTCCCTTATCAAGTCCCCTATATGAATCAGTGCAATTTGTGTATGAGCAGAATTAAATCTTAAAAGGGGTAGGGTGTTTCTTATGAGGGGGGTTTGTGATGCGGACGGCGGGACCATTAGAATAATTCAGATTGATCTTCCTTACAGGTAGGTTAGGTTTGAACGTGAGTGGGCCCTATCAGGCCCTCCACTGCTGCCAATGGCCTATTGTGGCTCACCCTATGGTTATATTTCTCCCAGTATATCCAATCTCTTGACGAAATTGAGGAATGCATTGGGAGAACAATTAACCAGGTTTTCTGGCTTTACTGTCGTATCGCCAAATATTGAGAATCTGGTTCTGGCCGCTGCAGGGCATGTACACAGAATGTGTTTAGCCGTTTCATCATCCTCCATGCATAGCCGGCACTCTGCATCTTGTGCAAGTACGATTTTATGCATATGATGTTTGAGTTTGCAGTGGCCAGTAAGCAAACCTACTATCACTCTGAGATGCGCTCTGCTGAGTTCTAGCAGTTTGTCAGAGTCCTTACAGGTAGGTCGAATAATCTTGTAATTATCCTACATCTTACAGGTAGATTTTTGAAGATGAACAGATTTGATTCTGCATTTTTTCCATTATGGTTTATCTAAAATAATTACATAATTTATTAAATAACTTATAACCCAACAGCCCTGTTACTTTTGTATGTACAAAACAACAAAAATAATCTGTACATAATTGAATTATTTAACCCATAGTCAAAATATACTATATATGCAAACCAAACAAAAATTATATGTATATCATTAATTCAAGCTGTAGTCAAAATGCTTTGCGCAAATGCTTTTGGATCATTAGTGAGCGGTTTGTTATAAAATTTTACAAACACTCCACAGTTTTTGGGCTAGCCTGCAGTTTTTTATAATAGTATCTAGTTATGCCGGATCTATTTGCTGCTGATGTGGCTGCATGTCTCGTACTATGAGCACTCAATATTTTTCTCTCAATTCCGCTCTTTTTGTAACGTGGTTTTGATCCATCTGGTTACGGCTTGTGTGTTGGCTGGTCTATGCGGTTTTTTGAAGGTTACAAGCAGTTGTTTTAGAGTGTTCTAAAAATTTGTTGTTTGATCCAAGTAATGCTCTAGTACGGACTACCGATGCCACGCATAGTTGGTTTCTGAGGTAGAAAAGAACCACGTTTCGTTGGGCTCTGTTGGGTCAGATGTTTTAATTCTTTTCGGAACTCTGATTTTCAATCTATCATTAAATCTTACTATGTTGTTTATTGAAATTTTCGAAAGCGTTTGGACCCTTTGGGCCGAGACTAATGCAAGAAGTGTACTCAGTTTCAATGTTAGCTGTTCTAATGTTAGGGTATTCAGTGGATACCGCTTCTCCAAGTGGCCAAGTACTTGTTTGGCATCCCGTCATGTTTCGTATCTCGGCGCACTTAGTTTGGTGTTGAATATTCCTTTCAGAAATCTTTTTATGATTTCCTTATCGTTTGAGTTTATAGGAAGGAATAATGATAAAACAGACCTGAATGAATCCATTTTAGAATATGGGGAACCCTTTTCAGATTCGTTTCCGTAGGAATGCTTGTTTTGCAATCTCCCTGCACCAGGGTAATGTATTCCTAGCCTGGGTGTATTTTCCTGAAAGGAGATGATAGAAAGTATTTATTGGATTCGATTATTAGTGGATATCCTAGTAATAACTCGTTGAAAACGGGATACCATGGTTGTGATTCCCAAAAGGGTAATATCAATCTGCCATGTTAGTTGCCATTTTTTTTGTAATGTTTTGCCATTGCAGAAAGTGCATGGAAATTTCATCCTTTCCAATTAATCGTGAATGCATGGCAACAGAGTACAGGACGGGACCTCAAGAAACATATTTTTCACACTTCGATTTTGTTGCACGCACTGCGGCATAATTTGTACTCTGTTTCGGTGGCTTGTCTTCTCGACTCCTTATCGGCTTCAGATATGGGCGTCTGGAACTGATAGGTATAAGAAGCAACTGTATATAGGTATACTCATTCTTTCACACCACGGCCAAATTTTTCGGGAAATCGCGTTTAACTTTTCAAACCTAACGCTTCCCAATCGGTTTAGACATGATATTGATGTGGTTATCAATTCTCAATGAGATATTATAGTCTTTCTATTTTTTTTTGGTAAAGCTCTTAAGCCCATAATAGGCTGCTTTGAGTTCCAAAATATGTATGTGCAATCTGGACTCGCTTTAGGTACAATGTCCATGAGCTTTACCGTTTCTGCAAGAGGTCCCCCATCCTGTCAAGGATGCGCCTGTAGATATTTCCAAATAAAAATATTTTACAGAAAATGAGTTTATGACCCATAGTTGATTGCAACTTGACAACGTCTCTAATTGTACATTCTCCATAGATTTGAATATACAGGGTGTCCGGTAAACCTTGTACAATATTGAAACTGGTGATAGACCAGGTCGTGACTGTTCAGAATATCGGAGTTTCACTTCACCATTTTCGAGATAATGGGCATTTTAAGAATTTCTGGAAAATCGCTACCTAACCTTGGATTTTTGAGTGCCATGTATAAAAATTGGGACGAATCCAAATATCTTTGCTGCTGAAGATTACTGATGAGTGATGCTTCTAGACGTACAGAACAGTTTTTCAGAAAGTGAAAACATTTTTCAAGAAATGAGGGTAAAATGACAGATTTGAGTTTCATCAATTTTTTAAAAAAAGGTTTGACATTATTATCTGAAAGAAACATAACCAATTGGAAGTGGACATTCATTTCAAAAGAATGCTCATTTTGTCCGGACTCTACCATAGTATAGAACAAACTATAATTATTTTTGGAAGAAGTGGTTTCCATTGAATTAGGCGTGGTTTTAATCTAGGCTTCTATCAACTTTTTTTCAAGAAAAAAAGGAAACTACCCAACACAAAAACTACATCACAATCACACTCGACGCGCGTTTCGCTAACAAAGTTAGCATTTTCAGGAGCTAAAAGTAAGCTTTTAAGATTTTAAGATTGTGACGTAGTTTTGGCGTTTGGGTATTTTATTTCTTTCTTGAATTGTATTTACACCAAAGGTTCCAAAATATTGATTTATTAGATCAACTTTTATACTTACGCCCAAAAATTATTTTATTTAGATTTTATCAAGATAAAATGTGGAAATAATTATCAATAATAAAGAATAGACTGCTTGGTATCATTAAATAGTATGTCAATAAAATTAACTTTTCATGTAATTAGGCCTAATAAAATTATCGAAATGAAATGTCGATTATCCGACATGGCACCGATTAATAGGAATCCTTGTGATAAATGTCGCAATTGTCCAACATTCAGATTCCAACGAAGTTTCAGAGACCGACAGATATACAGGGTGTATCCAAATAAGGGCAAACTTTTTTAAGAGATGAAAAATTGTCGAAAATTGAAAACTTTTGTTTAAACAACTTGTGACTTCTATCGTAGTTTTTTAAAAGTATTCCGCTTGTTTCATTCAGTGCTATTTATTTCTTTGTCATGCCGTACATACGTTATACTTCCCGAGAATATGCGCATATGCACAACATTTATGGTGAATGTGGAGGTAGTGCTACTGCTGCAGCAGCTCTTTATGCAGAATTAAATCCGATTGCACAATGCCGCTCATAGAATCGCTGATTTGGGAGCTATAACCTATAACGCATTTGAAAAAGTTCTTCTTGAAAATATGTCGTCTGCGTACGAGTTGATGGAAAATAACATGTTTGTAATATTATTCAGTGCGATGTAGAATAATCGTTATTGTGGTTTATAGTGTATGTTGATTAAAAATAAACGTTGAATTAGTATTTACTTTATTACATCTCATTGAAGTTTTTACGAAACTCCCAGGTTTTCGGAGAAAACCCCTCAAAAGCAGAGCTTGTGCGAGCAAGGGAGATCCGGGACCTACAGTTTAAATAAAAGTGGAATCCGAACCACTTTAGCTCAGTGATACACGACCGGGGATCGAACCCGGTCCGTCTGGGTGGAAGCCAAACGCTCTAACACCTCGACCACTTCGCTTCTAACCAGGTGATTCAATATAACTCATAATTATTTAAACATTTCATCGTGATGGGATAAAAATAAAAGACATTACTGACAATGTCTAATGGAGTTGATTTTAGCTCAGAATAACATCACACTATAATATTATCGAAATTCTACTCCTTCCAAAAATAATGATCGTATGTTTTATACCATAGTAAAGCCTAGACAAAATGGGCATTCTTTTGTAATGAATATCCAGTTCCACTTGGTTTTTTCAAACAATAATTTCAAACTGTTGTTAAAAAAATTGGTGTAACTCAAATCTTTCATTTTACCCTCATTTCTTAAAAAATTGTATCGTTTTCTGAAAAACTGTTTCGTACGTCTGAAAGCATCACTCATCAGTAATCTTCAGCAGCAAAGATATTTAAATTCGTCCCAATGTGTATACATGGCATTAAAAAATCCAAGGTGAGGTAGTAATTTTTCAGAAATTAAAAAAATGCTCATTATCTCGAAAGCAGTGAGATTTTTACTACGGTAAAATTCCGATATTCTGAACAGTCATGATCTGGTCTATCACCAGTTTCAATATAGTAAGTAGTAGTAAGGTTTACCGGACACCCTGTATATTTTTTTTTTGCTGGGAAACTTATCTTTAGGTCTTTACTGTTGAACTCGAATCCTAAAAATTTGTGTTGGGCTTAGAACAGAAATAAATCCAAGGTATTTCAATATTCCAACTATTCGTTTTACTTGCAACTTGCATTCATATTTATTTTCGTCTATAATAAGCCAACCATCGAGTTACACAACTGCCTTAATTCCGTCTTTTCGAAACTTTTTTACAACTTTGTTATAACAACTTAGTGAATAAAAAAGTTGCAAGTGATAAGCCGAAAGTTACACAGGATTAATTCCTCTTGATATTTAAATCTCAGATACTTTCTGTGATTTTGTTTCATTGTCATCAGAAAACATGCATCCTTCAAGTAGAGTGATGCTAGGTAGTCATTTTGGTATCAGTTTTTGAGCTGTGCAATGATTTTCTAGCTTGAAATGTGGTGCTGCTATGAATTTGTTGAGGATTTTCAAGTTTAAAATTAATCTAAATTTGTCAGTAGGTTTTATCTGTAAGAAATACGATGAAATAAATTGTCCACTGTTAAGTTGAAATAGGAGCCTATTCCCAAGAGACCATCAATAGCTTTTTGAGAGTATGTTGAGTTTTCACTCTTAATTTTTGTTTTTGGAATTTTACTTTGATTCGGTTTCGAAGTATTGCATACCTGCTGATCCAATTTAGGATAAGCTTGTCTTCAATGGTGTTTTCCCATTTTTGCTGGAAAGTTTTTCAGTAAACCGGCGTACTTTTGCTCACCGGTCTTATTGGTAGCGGCGACGTTTATGTTTCCCTTGAGTCGTCGTGTTCCTCTGCTGCCCCCTCTCTTTTTCTGGTTGTAGTCTGGACTGTATTTGCTTTTGTACTGCTGTCGCTGATAATTTGAATGATCATTTGGAGTCGATGGTACACTTGTCAGATGGGATGGTCGAAATTTTTTGTTTGCCGGCCCTTTCTATTTCAGTTCTTCACTAGCGCGTGTTATCAAGATACCTGCGGCGTAAGTTTAGGGAATGTATGAAGTTGCATATTATTTTCGCGGCATCTGCAAGATAAGGCAATACTTCTTTTTTCAGATCGATGTTCTCCTTCTTCTTCATGATGTCTGACATGAGTGTGCTGATTGAGTTCACTACTAATGCAGGATTTTTTTGTAGTTCGCTCAGAAATGTGTCCTAATTTGCCGACTGAGTAGGCAAAATGGTTGCAATTTCTTCATTCACTGCTGGTGCACTGATATTTGCACAGTTGCTTAGGACTGGGTGTTTCAGAGCTATTTTTTCTTGCTCTTATATAGATGTTCTATCTATCTGCAAGCTCTTGGTGTTTTTCCCAATGCTTCGTTTTCGTTGGGTTTATCGCCTATCGCCATAACGTCGTAGTAACACGTGGTAATACGTTGTATGTCAATTATGTCATCTTTGCGAAAGTCTGTGAAATACGTCATATTACTGTTACCAAATCGCATTAGTTAAAATTTTGTCATATTGCAACAAGATGCGTGGTTGGTACCCGGTTTGGTTTATTGACATAATATAACTCATTGTGGTGTGTGACATTAGAGATTTTGATTATATAGATTCAAAAATCCAGAAATCAATTTTTTTGACATACTACGGTTACCACGACGATGAGGATTCCAACGTTTACCAACTTGGTTGTCGCCACATTCTCTGCAGTAGAAGCCACTTCAGTCTCATGGACAACCGCTTGGAGTTCAATTTAATTTCCTTCGTCCGAAACTGAAGTATAATACCCGGTATAGAGGCTCTCATTTGTTATGGAATAATTAGTGGCTTAATGTTCGTTGCCTGCAAATAACGACAATGCACGCTTCATGGAGTTACCTGGCTCTCAATTGAGGTTACATTCCACGTATCTGCAAATACGTGTCATGCGAGTGTATATTTACTCTTATAATTTTTGTTTGAGTTTTCTCACAAATCTGCAAATATGTGATACATTTTGTAAATTATTCGTCCATTTTCCATAATGACATTGAATACTGTTAGTGCTTGTACATTATCTGCAAATAATGACATCGTCACTGTTAGAGAACCGCCACGATGGTATATGAGTTTGAAACTCTTCATCCAAAAATAACATCATTCTGTTTTGGCTGTAAGTCCTTTATTAGACGTCGAAATTCCTTCTCTTTTCTCCGTTTTCATTCACTTTGGTCACTTGAATCACTTAAATAGGACATCTTTCAAAATTAATTCACAACGAATTGTTACCGATTGGTGCAGAAATTGTACCGATTCATATATGGGACTTGATAAGGGACAGCAGATTGACAGAAATACTTTTAGTGAGTAATACTTTAAAAACTGCACCGATTTGTGACACCGATTGTATACTACCTGTACTGATGCGGACGGCGGGACCATGTAGGATAATTCATATTCCCAGGAGGTGGTTTATCAGGGTTGAAGCATTTTGACAAATAATAATTTAATCCTTACAATCATTCAAATTTAATGACGCAATTCTCAATCGTTTCAAATTATGATAAACATCTTTGATACTAGTTTTGAAAATTACTACCCCTTATGATTTACAAGGGTTGCATCTTTCTGATTGATTATAAACTTGTTTGAGAATGTCAAGTAGTCTACAAATAATTAATTTAAACTTTATTTTAACCAAATACATGCTAAAATTAACGTTTTTGTATTGTTTTGCAATAAGGGGTAGTTTTCACTACTAAAAAATAAAAATTCCGGTCCGGTACAGGGTAGTTTGAAGAAGAGGGTCAGTATAGCTTTAATCCAAGTTTTAATTAAAATCGGTGTTGATTCTCAAAATTCTACGGTTTTAAAGTTTTTTACCGATAATGACTGGAGTACAAGCTTCCCCTTGGAAGCGGTGTTTTGAAGAAACAAGTTTCACTTTTTCATATGGCTAGCTATTTGTATTTTCGTAAAAATTTATTTGTTTCAGAATATGTCGCTAACATGATTATGAAAAATAAAAAAAAATCAAAGTTGAAATACTTCATCATTATGTAGAATATAATAATTTAATTGTAAAATAACGGAATTTTAGATTTTACGAAAGTAATGGTAAAAAAAGTGGCACGAGTGTCGGAGGGTTGAAGGTCAACTCTCAATATTTTTCTAGTTGCATTCTGCAGATACTTCATTGAAATTCGTAGGCGTAATTCGGTATGTGCTACTGAATCATCCAATCAACTATGTTCGTGTTTTCGCTAGTTGAAATAAACAACAGCGACTGAAAATGAATAGCGAAATATATTTTTCAACCCGCTCACGTTCCACAGTGTTTGTAAGTGAGGCGTACGGGTTTTGAATGGTGCTAAATTAGAAGCTGCATGTTTATCTGGAGATAATTCGACTCCGTGTGTGCTTAATTTGCTGACGTGTATGTGCATACGTGAGCAGGGCCGATGATTAGGAAACATATATCTATTGCAATGTAATTTATGTTACCAAGTTTCATGAAGATAACATTGTCCAATAAGAGCCCAGAACCCTCTTGTGTACCTTGGAAAATATGATGGTTTTTCTTCATGTACATACAGTGTGGCGTTTTATAATTTTCCCTCTGTTCACCTTTGAACGGTTCGACGTACAGTTGTGTGCATTAAAACTGTGGTACTGCAGTTATAGGCTATTGTGAGTCAGGTTTGTCAATCTTAAATATTAAACTTCTTATCGCCTTTGCAAGTAGTGTCAAAATTCAAACTATTTTTGTCAGTAACGCGCTTTCAATATTTTTCCAGTGCAATGCCTCAATTAGTGTCATACCCTGTTCGACTTTTTTATGCACACAACTGTACAAACGAAAGAGAAATACCGTTTTGAGTGGTATCTCCGATGTCAGATTCTGAATTCTCTGACATCGGAGGTACCACTCAAAACGGTATTTGGTGATATTTGGTGATTGATCAATAGATGGCACGAGGGACACATCAACTCAAAAATTTCAGATAGAAATTTTATTCGATTATCTTTTCATTTCGTAAAGCTGGACTAAATGTCTCATTTAATATTCAACCCGCCATCCTCAAGATCTTTCACATTTTTTCTCCACTAGTAAGTTACCAAAGATGTAAGCAAAGTTCTTCGCAGCACACTTTCCAATTCTTAAGTCCATTCAGAAACAACATGGTTATTTTATCAAAATTGAATTTCATGTTCAGGTTAATTGAACAGCTGCAAATAAAAATATTGAAAGAAAGTTATATGGACTGAACCTGCGGAACTTCTGGACTGAAACACTACCATCTCCAAGAATTTTCTTGAAAATACCTTTTTTATTTCAGATAGAGTTTTCTATGTAGCTTCCAGCAACTGCAGTCGATTTATATTTTCAAAACACATTCTTACACTATTGTGGAAAACATCAGTTCTGAACACCGATGAGGAAAGTAATATCATATTTTGTACAATTGTCAAAAAAACTTGACATTTCTGCATCTGTGTTGATGCGAAAATATTTACTTTTCTTCACTGTGAAAAAATATATTTTTTCTCACCGTGAAAATAAGACTTTTTTCACTGCCAAAATAATTCACAAAATAAACATGAAATATTACTTTTTGAAGGATTTAATTTTAACAGAGTCAATTAATAATTGATTATTCATCATAAAACAATTTCATTTATTGGAATAATAATTGATAGTGAATTACTTCCAACATAAATTTCCGAATATGTTCCATGTTGCTGCTGATCAGAAACGTTAGATATTTCTTGAAGAGCTGATTCCACAATTTTATCAGATATTTCAATTTCTTCGGAAGAAGATGGACAATTCAATATTTTGTTAGAAATCTCAATTTTGTTAATCAAACTATCTTCTTTATTTGCTTCTGCTACGGAGGCAGGTTTCCAGCCACCGTGACGTTTTATGGATGTAATGTTGCCCCCTGCATTGGCCAGAAGAGTTACAGAGCTTCTCCTGAAACAGTAACCTGTGAGCTACATGTCTTCTCCAAGCCATTTAGCGATCAAGCTGGAAATTTCTCCTATTTTATTAATCCCCACATGTTGGACAATAAATACATTTTGCTCTCGAATATTTCAAAAATAATCTGTTCCCTTTTTTATGAGGCTGCCGTAGTGCTCTTATATAGCTGCGGTATATCTCAATATGATGTGAATTTGAAACAGTGAACGTTTTTGCGCAATGCTTAGGTATTCGTATCAGGTTTTTCAACAATCAATATATATCCAGCATTTTCAATGGCATCAATAGTTATATGTAATAATTCTTCATGGCAACACGCACCGCTATACCCAAAATTAGGACAACCTAGAAATAAAAAAAATATTGAAATTACTACTAATATTACAGAATTATTATTATATCTGTACCTTGTGGAGTGAATTTGTTTCGTTATCTTGAATAAAGTTATAGATAAAACTTTAGATTTCTTTGCTCGGTATCCGACGCTTTTGTTCTTAATGAGCGGGACCAATTTTGAAAACTTCCTCATATCAATATTTTCCTTAACATTCAATGTACTTTTCAACATTGAGAAGACACTCTATAACGTAGGAGGATTTTAAATTTTTGATTTTTCCTCAAAATAGCATATGTAACCTTTTTTACATGTTTCTTGTCGCACCATTCACGAAATTGGTCCTCTATTTTCTCATATATCAACTTGGATTTGGCCGGTAACATATTAGATACTATTGCATTCGCTTTCTCAGATATATCTGATGGGGTATCTTCTTGAAAATAACTTGAAATTGAAGCAACTACGAGCAAACACAGTCAAACAGTCAAACACGCGGCGTGCGAATAAACCGTTTCTATAAAAACAGCATAGAAAGAAATTGTATTGGAAGTATTGATGACATTAAAGATAACTTGCATGGAAAAGAGAAGTATTATTTAGTTATTTTGGACGTATTTTTTTCAAACAGGAAAATTTTTTAAATATGATTTTACTGAAAACATTGAATAATATTTTCAAGAAAACAGTCTTCAAAAGCGATAACTTATCGGACAAAAAACCACGTCAAGATGTATTGAAAGTATTTTTCTTTAATGAATTTTAGACGATGTAAATACACATCCACAATTGTACAAAAAATGTTGTTTGTATTTCGTGTATAAAATTCGTGATTTCATTCGAGAGAATTTTTGGCTTCTACCTACGGTCTCGTGGCATAAAAGAAACACTAATTTTACGCACTTGATACAAAAATAACGATTGTACAACTACTGCGGAAACTAGGATAATTCATACGTGTGACGAGATGATAAAACACGGGCCATAGACGAGTAGTTTATCATCTTGTCACACGAATACTAAATATCCAATATCCGCACGTGTTTTCACTAGACTTTTCCTACGACCCACCTGAAAAACATAACACAACGGGATTTCACTCATAGAATATTAACGACAGAATAAAATTTTGGGTGACTCCCATTTCACCTACCAACATATAATTTTTAAAATAAGACCAGTTTTTTGATAAAGTGTGCTTTATTTTATATATAATTTCGCACTAGTGCAAAATACGCAATTATCTGTGCTAGTTTTCAGTAAGAAATTTCGTCGCGTGGAGTATGAAAATTATATTTCATTATACCTATCTGAATACACTATATTTACATGCTTATTTAGCATACTGAAAAAGGTTTTTTTTTCGTGAGCTGGTGTCATCATAGCTGCCTATTTACATTCCAAAATTAAATAAAATGTTGTTGACAGTTCTTTAGAAATTGCAAATTCTTTGAATATTTCCTTAAAACAGGGTAAATAACGCTTAATTGTTTTGTGTAAATTTCTGAATATTTTTGTACCATGAATATTTCAATTAATAATATATGTTTTTGTTACTTCATCATTGAAAATAAATGTTTCTTAACAATCTGTGGTTTTCGGTTGATATAATGAAAAATGTCGTTCATTACTTCGTCCTTTTTCCGTGCTTGCACGAGTTCCCGTGTTCGGCTTCGGCTCCCACGGGAACATGTCGCACACCCACGGAAAAAGCCTATTTTCTGAACTCGTAACGAAATATACTATTTCCTACGACCACATAGGAAAGTAACGACCACACTGTACACACCCACGGGAAGTTGATTTTATCCACACGCGTGAAGATAAGCTGTCAAATGCATAAATCTTATTTAGTTTTACCTACCTAATATTCACATTCGAAATACAAAAAACAGTTTATGTGAAGAATATATCATAGAAGAATATATTGTATTTGTTATTATTAAAGTAAAGTGTTAATTATGAATTAGATCTAGGTATTATGTTATGTGGGTTAGTTAACGAAATAAATATCAAGTTTGTGCTATTGTTGTATCCCAAATAGAATGACATGCAATTTTCAATGACAGTATACAGGAAGTGCCATTTGAAAATGAAAAGTGAGGGGTAGTTACTAGACCACAAGCCCAGGCACATTTTCAGGGGGTGATTTTATACACCACGAGTTATATATAATGTTGAAGTACTGGTCGATAAACAAACGTTGGGCACTATGCCGTCAATTTTCCGCGGTACAGGTGAGTGTACAGGCGAGTTGAAATATCGTAAAAAAGGGGGTACTTTTTGATTACTTTATACATGACGGCACTATTCTGGTCAAAGAGGCAATGAGAAAAGAATACTCTAAAACCCAGTGCCGTCAAAAAATAGCGGTGTGGTAGACGGAATTTTTTTTTGAAATCGGTGATTTTACCCCCCCCTCCCCAGTTAATCGAATACTTGACGGCGTTGATTCAGTTAACTTTGCCTTTCCTTAAAAAACTATAATACATCTATGCCGTCAGAAAAGGGTGGTACATGGGGTCAGAAATCGCGAATTAAAACCCGATTTTTACCCCTTGTGGGGGTGGTCATTTTATACATCCTAAAATTTAGCTGTTTCAATGCTATATCCTTCAAAGATAACATATTTTACTATGCCGTCAATTTTATATGGTACAATACGCTGAAAAATGTGTTTTTCAAGTCGAAATCAAATTAGTCCGACAATGCAGCTACTTCCTATTAATTTTGGGGACATTTGGTTTCAACAGAATGGTTGTTCGAGTCACAATGTCACCAGTGACACAATTTCTTTAAAACACATTTCGTGATCGCTTAATATCTACATGTGGTATGATATTGTGGCCTCCCATATCACGAGATTTAAATAATTTCTTTCTTTGGGAATATCTGAAAGAATCCGCGTATCGACATGCATTTCAGAGAGCAACAAATCCTGATGAATTAAGGGGCAAAATTATCCAACTTTGTGCCTACATTTCGCCAAATCTACTCCGTGATATGAGATTATCTCTGTATCACAGATTCGGCTATTGTTTGGCACAACAAGGTGTTATTTTTTAAATTTTATTATGTATTATTTTTTGTGTTAGATGAATTTCAATTTATTTTTCAGAAGTTAAGATTATGACGTTATGGCAGCAAATAATTTCTCGCAGACAATAAAACGTTGTAAACAAAATTCGTTTCCTGAGAAGCCAGACATATCCCTATTCTTTAATATGTTGATAGTGTCTCTAGGTCGCTAGAAGTGAGGACCATCTATTGAAGAGTTAAATACTTGAATGTCCATCGCGTGTAACTGCCGCCAGTTTTTGAGCACGAAAGACTGATCGTAGTCCATGTGCGCATACATATCCCCACTTTGACGCTTTTAAAACTTTATGAAAGACTAATGCCTTTTTTATGAAAATTAATTATAGTTATCTAGTTCATAATCTTTCATGAAATTTTAATGATTTATACATTGTTATTCAAATCTTTAATCGCTTATTTTATAATATATTTCACACTACTTTTCTGATGATAAATCACATATCAGTGCATGAAAGTTCGCTATTCGATTTTTGGACCGAAAACGAATATTACCAAGATTATCGTTAAAATTTTGAAATTCTCTTATTACGAAGAGTTTCAGTTTAATGTTGACGGCACCACAATTTTAAATTACTGTTCAGTATGGTCAATGTTATATTGTTAATGTCGTCTTGTAATTTGACCAAAATTATGACCAAAATTGTAGGTGAAATAAGCCAAAAGTAGCGAGGATTTCACGTCAAATGTATAAAATATAACAAGGGAAAATTGACAATGATATTTCAAAAATAAACTCTTATAAATGTGCAGGCAATTTTAATTTTTTTAAAAATTTTTTTCGTTTTTATATTTATTCTGTATTTCAATTGGGTACCATGAATTATTGACGGCATAATTATAAAGCCATTATAAGTAGTTTCTGCTTTAAAAAAACTGTATGCCGTCCTGAAATAAATTACCTTATAAGAAAACATTGATTTTTTGCTCTAAAATTTTAGTAATTTTTTATTTATTTCTGCATGAACCATAATTTTTTGACGGCACCATGTAAAAATACTCAATAAATGTTAACTCAAAGCCAGAAATCGGTGCCGTCAAATTCTAAATGACCACCCCCATAAGGGGTAAAAATCGGGTTTTGATTCGCGATTTCTGACCCCATGTACCACCCTTTTCTGACGGCATAGATGTATTATAGTTTTTTAAGGAAATGCAAAGTTAACTGAATCAACGCCGTCAAGTATTCGATTAACTGGGGAGGGGGGAGGGGTAAAATCGCCGATTTCAAAAAAATTCCGACTCTCTTTACCGCTATTTTTTGACGGCACTGGGTTTTAGAGCATTCTTTTTTCATTGCCTCTTTGACGAGAATAGTGCCGTCATGTATAATGTAATCAAAAAGTACCACCTTTTTTACTACATTTCAACTCGCCTGTACACTCACCTGCACCGCGGAAAATTGACGGCATAGTTGCCTAACGTTCGTTTCTCGACCAGTACTTCAACATTATATATGACCTGTGGTGTATAAAATCACCCCCTGAAATTGTGCCTGGTCTTGTGGTCTATACCGCAGGGCGGTTAAATTTAATAATTTTTATATACATCATTAGGAAGAGGAAGGAAGGTACTTGAATGCAAATAAAAGCAGTTTTTTTCAAAGTAGCACATCATATAAGCTGAATCTTGGTTTCATATGGGGCCAATATAGATACATTGTGAATGAAAAAATAATATTGGCCCAATATGGGTGAATATTCAAAAAACAATATTATATTAATAATATTGGTGGAATATTGGTTGAACCTATTCTGAATGTAAATTGTCAACTGTAATATTGGGTCAATATTGGTTGAATAATTTCTACCAATATCGATAATACAATATTGTCTATACAGTATACTTCTCACAACACTGCGAACATGTGAAAAATAAAAATATCAGAGCAGTTAAAATCTGCCCGGTAACAAACTAATATCGTTCGAATTTTTCGGTGACAATCTGTCGTCAAACGTCGAAGTCAAGATATTACTGTATTTTCGTTTGTAGTTATGCTTTACGCGGGGGTTCGGCAATAGTAAATTGCCCTTATATATTCTCTCCTATGTTCGCAGAGTTGTGAGATGATCTGTATATTATTTTGCACGTCTAGAATGAATATTGCAATCCCAATATTCCGTCATATCGATTCTAGGGATAAAAAACTATATTGTATTTCCAAGTTTGATAGCACATTGGTATCATTTCAACTTTATTTTACAAAATGTAATAACTCATATTGGGTCAATATTGGTTCAATGATGTTTACCAATATCGATTAAACAATACTGTCTTCATATTGTCTTCAACATCTAGAATAAATATTGCAATCCCAATATTCCTCTCATATCGACTCTAGGAATAAAAACTACCTATATTGTATATCCAAGTGTAATTAAACATTGGTTGAATATTATTTCTCCAATATTCAACAAATCTTATTAATTAATATTGGGTCAATATTGGTTAAATAATATTTACCGATATCGTTAAAAAAACATTGTCTCCATATTGATTTCTACATCTAGATTAAGATGAATTTTTATTGGCCGAGTATTCAATGAAACATATTAAAATTATATCATGATCAAACCTGGATAAAAATTCAGCTATGTGGCTCTACATATAGAACGTCTTCTGAAATCTAGGAAAGTATATTAAAATTTTTCTATAACCTGTTTTCAAGATAGCTTACTCAGTGTTTATGGCGATCAAAAGGCAGACTCTAGTGTCACCTTGATTAACTAAAAGACATTTAATAATTCACCAAGGTATATTCACTTCCACCAATATATTCAAATGATATTGTACCAATATCAATGAATGTTTTGAGGCCATTATTGCTTCAAGAATATTTCTGAAATACTACTTTTTGGAATGTCTAAACAATATTCTACTTAATTCGCAAAATGTTCACATTTCACTCCTCGAAAATAATATAAAGTTTGGATATTTTGCCAATATTGTCAGAATATTGTACCATACCAGCGATATTGTACCAATATCGCCAAATATTTTGAGGACAATATTGCTTCGAGAATATATTGCCAATATTATTCAAGTAATATTGGACTTATATCGCCGAATGTTAACTTTTTTTTTTACCAATATTGTATTTCAAATATTTCACCAATATGTTCACAATATTGTTTTTTCATCCTTTCAAATGTGCAAGATATTGTCTGTATATAAGAATTCGGGACACCCTGTACGGTATTACCATCAGTAATACTCTGTCATGGGAAAGTCATGAGAGGTACATTGGCAGAAGTGCCTTCCAATAACTTGGTTTTCTGTTCCGTGCCAAAAGTTATTTCACTTGCCGTCAGTTGATTATGATTTATAAGACACTGATCAGACCCGTATTGGAATATTGTTCCCATGCATGGAGTGCAGCCCATAAGCACATACCTACTGAAATTTTAGATTCTGTACGAAACAGAGTCTTTCGTCTCGTCGGTGATGCTGAGCTTACAAGCTCACTCACTTCTCTGGACCACCGCAGAAACGTTAGCGATCTTGCTCTTTTTTCCAGATATTTTCGTAGACGATGCTCTTCTGAAATATCATCAGTCGTTCCACCGTTAGCAGTTCCATCGAGAATGACCCGTCAGGGGTTTTCACATCCTTTCATTTTCACTTTGAAAATACGTCAAAAATCTCTGCTCCAAGGCTCGTTCTTTTAATGAGCTGCGAAGCTTTTGAACTCACTATCTTGGATGGTGTATCCTGAGGCATACAGCCTGCAAAAATTCAAGAAGAACGCTAATTCCTACCTACCTTTAGTCAGCTCTTTAAACATCACAGGATTTTCCCCTTCGTGAGAACCGAAACATGAAAAAAAAAAATTCTTAGGCTGTACTTCAAAATATTTCGATAACATCGACGTCATATCACGAAAACCTTTGAATTCTTCGATATTTGAATTTGGCTTGTCTACTCTCCATTCGTTTTTTGAATGTTTGTTACATGGGTCATTCAAATAACTTAATAAAAAAAGTCAAGTTCGAGGTCCAGATAATAAGAGAACACTAGCAAAACGTTAAACGAAAATTCAGCAAGATTTTATAGTCGAATTTGGTCTTCTGAAAGATAGACCTAAATCAGGATTCACGAATGTGCCACATCTTGGAGCCACTATCTTGAATAATTCAATTTCTACAAAAAATACTTGATCTTTGTCCCAAAATTTTCCTATATACGAATATTGATTAGAATCGGACTACAAATCACAAAATTCGACCGTCAGTAATGAGCCAGTATTGAGCCAATATGAGTAAATACAATTTATTGAATAAAGTTGAAGAAATATTATTTAACCAATTTGCTATCAAAGTTGGATATGAAATATAGCTTTTTATCCCTAGAATAGATTTAAGTGGAATTTTGGGATTGCATTATTCATTCTAGATGTTAAAAACAATATGTAGACAATATTATATTATCGATATTGGTAGAAATTATTGAATTATATATTATAAAAATCTACAATCAGAATAGGTTGAACGAATATTCCACCAATGTTATTAATAAAATACTGTTCAATATTCACCCATATTGGATAAATTCTTTAATTCAGTATATATATATATATATATATATTGGCCCCATATGAAACCAAGATTCAGCTCATATGATGTGATAACTGGGGCATTGTGAAACCTCCTGGTTAATTCCCTATAGATTTAATTTTTAGTAAATGGTAATTGTTGTTGAAAGGGAGATGTCAGGATACCCGAGTTAATACCAATTCTGTGCACAATTTAAAATATGGTGGTCAAAGTTTGTTAGGGGCGAAATTTAGGAAACCACCCAGTTGCTTAGTAGACGTGGGTTCGTCAATAAAAATTGATTCCAATAAGATTGAAATATGGGGTTTAATGCGCCACGGATTTATCGCCACTGAAAAATCCGAAACCACCCTCATGGAATGAGACAACCCACTGCCCTACTATTACTAAAATATCAAACAATAGTTACCTATTATTATAATGGTATAAAAATAATATATAAAAATATGTAGAGATTTTGTCTTCCCTTATGCTTGGATCAGAATGAAAGAAATATTCATGTCCTTATTAATAACATATATTGATATATATATATATATATATATATATATATATATATATATATATATATATATATATATATATATATATATATATATATATATATATATATATATTGATTGATTGACACAGTGTGTGCACAATCTCGGCACACAATACAGAATGAAGTGAAATTAATGTTAATATGGCACCACCAAGATGAATTAAAGTTTACGCTATTATTAAGAGTGGTGTATCGTATAAGTATATAGACCGTCAGATAGTGACAGATTTAGAATCCTCATTTTCTCATACAAGCCTCGAATAAGGTTGAAAAGTTCATCGACGTGGAGTAAAATGAGGGGAAAGTTCATGAGTGGCTCCTGGGGAGAACATATGAAAAAATCAAAAAGAATTTCCATTGAGTTTTTCGACGAAAAAATCTACTTATCCATTCGCGCCACTCAAGCCATTATGTTTTTCGGTCTAGTGACGATGTAGGTTTCCATAGTTTCGATAGGCTTGTGTGGGAAAATCTGTTCAAATCTTGATTTATCCATAAGAAATTACGCCCTCATTTTAACCCTTTAGCCACCTCCAACACTCAAGTCTTTGGTATACCGAAGCCAGGTTCTATTAATTAATGATTAGGTGGGCACGACTCGCGTTAAAATATGGAAAATCTATATTTCCATGGAAAATAGAATTTTCCATATGTTCTCCCAAGGAGCCACTCTTAAATTTCCCTCCATTTCACTCAACATCGATGTACTTCTCAACCTTATTCGGACACCTAAATCTGTCACTATCTGACGGACTAATATCAATATTAAACCTTCAGTGAGGGCTATGCCTGTGACGTCACGATGATAGCTGACAATTAGTAATATGCCTTAGGGGCTACAATCTTAAGCTAGACTTATCTGATAGTGAGTAGATTTTCTCAATAATGCCAGTTCACCAGTTGAAGATCATGAATCCAGTGCCTAGGTGAATACCGGTGTACACAGTGGGTGCGTCACAATCAAACGAAGTACGTGTACAGCTGGGACGAATACCATCAATGGGGAATACCGATAGAAGGAGACGAACAGTAGGAATACTGAACCACAGAGGAACAGTGAAGCTCCAGCGGTACAGTAGAAAGACAACCATAAATGGTAGCAGATCAATCACAGTAGAACAATTACCAATAAACGGTAGCTGAACAACGGAACAGTAGCAGAGCACCAATAAAAGGTAGCGAGAACAGGAACACTAGCGGAGAACCCTAGAATAAATAATACCAGTCTGATTTCTGATTGCACCTGTATGGGGCCATAAGTAGAGCCCAAATGCGAATACTAACCTCTATTGGGTGGGAGGGTTCTGGTAAGACCTTTGATGGTCTGTTTGCTGTCTGATAGCTAGTTTCTCGTTTCAGCGGTTTTACCGATGAAGAAATAACATAACCTCAACAATCCGCACAGCAAAGAGATTTTTTCGAAAAAATCCATCGTCAAATATAGCATAGAAAATCTCCAAATATGAATTTTCCCAAGATCCATCAACGATGATCAAAATTTAATTTGATTCAGGAAAATTCGAAAAGGTTAGTTAGCCAGTCACCCATCAAATGATGTCGAACCGGAAAACGTCTCTCAAAATGACTCCGACGTCGAAATCAAACACTCACTATCAGACAAAGTGCTTCTTTCTTTGTTTGTGGTCTTTGAGATCAGCCCAAGAACTACCTCGAGCTACTCCTTGGGACGATTGGACGACTCAGGTGAACAGAACACCTAGTGATTCAGTGTTGCCAACTGAACTAAGACGGACCAAACACAAACAAGGTCAAGTAAGTATTCGAAAGTAAAGTACATCAATGGCACAGAATAGATATGGACAAAAATGGGTTTTGTGTTATAAACACAAAACAATAGACTAACCAAAAGTATCTTAACAAAATGACGCTGTCATACCGCAAAATAGAACAACTGATAACTGTCATCAGCTTAAGGATGGTTTATGTCTGCTCGAACTAGTTAGGCAAAGGTGAGTACTAACATTTGAAAAGAGCTGTACATGACAACGATCAAGATATCATTTTGAAACAGTCACAAACAGAGTGAAAGTTTATATCAATGACAGAAAATTTTGTTATTGCATTGAAACAGAAAGGGTTTTCTAGTGCGAAATAAACCCGTTACAAGTTTCAGGAACAAATTGATGAACAATACTACACCATACTACTAAAATATGATATTTTCACAGTTAGAATGAAGCACTGACAAGGATGTCACTTTTCTCTAGTTTTTTTTTCATTATTTCTATATAAACTCTTTTCAAAATACTTCAAAGATGAATAACTTCTCCTATCGAAAATACACGCAACGAAAACTTTTTAAATGTTTAACATATCAATTTTCCGCCAGTAACATTTGCATCGAACCCGTGGAAACTTTTAATAACGTGCAAATATCCATGTCCCCATTGTGATAAATCCACAGAAAATCCAGTCATTGTCTGATTTTATTCCTGGCCAGCATATGATCCCATCGTATGAATGGTAATCCTCCACTGCGGTCGCCGTTGCCGGACAAAGAGAATGGGAATGTGGATTATCGGTTCGACCTTCGGGTGTTTTTGTGCGGACTCGTAAACTAATCCTGATGTATTTCATGCGGATTTCATTGAATATGGTTTTGTTGCAATGAAATTTGAAACTGCTTTCAATTTAATGGCTGTTTATTTTGAATCGTATATTATAATTTTCCTATTATCGAACCATTAATTCACTCCCAGGGTCTGTTCTGAACCTACCTTTCGCCTTTCATACAGGGTGGGGAACCGAAAACGAAACAGATCGAATATCGTCAAAACGCATTTGATGAGACAAAAATGCAAAAATGTTTCGATTCTTTTTCCGAGAGGGACATCTTCCTATCATAACCGCAACTGTCATACCTCTCCCCCCACCCCTTGGTCACTATCACCCAAACAATTTGAATGGGGAAAGTAGTAGGTAAATGTGACATATCATTAAAAATGTAATTTCATAGGGAACGCAGCCATGTCAATTTTCTTTACGTAACTTATCATTTTTGCGCCCTCTTGCGGGAAAAACAACTGATCCGTATTCCACATTATGAAACTTCACTTGCTAGCCTATTTGACATAAATTCGGTGACAATACATTATGGAATTTTTCTAAAGAAAAAACAAAATGGCGGCTCCAAAATGGCGGAAAAGATTTGCAATTATTGTCCAATTCGATTCAAAATTGATATGTGGTGGTTTTCAGGGTCGGAAATTATGATCTGTTTGTCAATGCCAAAAATCAAGATGGTCGCTCTAAGATGGCGGGCGAAATTTGTAATTCTGGCCCGATTCGAATCAAAATTTGTATGTGAGGATTTTTAGAGTCAGAAATTATGATTTTTTTTTCAATGCAAAAAACCAAGATGGCGGACAAAATTTGTAACTGTGGTTCGATCCGATTCAAAATTGGAATATGGGGTTTTTACAAGTTTAGAAATTATTCAAATTGATAAAAAATACGCTTTCATACAAATGCGCTTAAAAGGAAACAATATATTTTATTAGACGTGTGACGTTGGTTAATCTGTATGCGTAACAGAATCAAAATTTAACACTGCAGAAATTAATATTTTTTACTCGATGCAAGCTTCGGAGTCTGTTACGCACAGAATAAGCTACGTCCCAGATATAAAATAATTGATTATTTTCTTATCATCGCATTTGTATAAAAGCTTTTTTAAATCAATTTTACTAAATTATTTTTAGTCATGCTGAAAATGTCTACCTTATACCTCCACAATCCAATATTGAATCGAATCGGACCGTAATTACAAATCTCCTCCGCCATCCTGGGGCTGCCATTTCGTTGTTTTTTTTTTCAACAAAAAATCCATACTGCATTATCATCGCATTATGAACACCTACCAAAGTTCAAGTTGATCGGACAACTAGAAGTGGGTTGAAACTTAAAAATTGGAAAACCTTGTATGAATTCAAATCCAATCATTCTAAACTACATTAATTCACAGTACATGCTCAAAGTGTTCGCTATGAACTGCCATACATGAGTATAAGTTAGCCTCGAAACGCTGCCTGACGGTTTTGAGCAGTTAATGCAAAATTTTCCAATTTGTAAGTTCATACAGTGTTAATTTTTGAAATTTTTGTTGTTTCCGTGAATTGTTCATTTTAGCTTTCAGATCAAATATCATGAGTTGGAATACGAAAAAGTTGATTTCATTGAAAATATGAACAGGGTGTTCATAAAGTCAGTTGTGGAATCATCGTTGAGATTTTTTCTCTCAAGTTATATAGGGTCTTTCTCAATATCTATCAGATGTAGTTCAATGTCCAGCGTGGCTTTAGCCGGGGAATTAGTTTTTTTCTGTTAGATATTACAAAAACGTAACTTCAATTTTATCGTAGGGTTTTATCCATTTCCAGAGGAGTCATGTATTGATTCAATTTTCAATTGAGAATGTTTCTCTTTAAAACGAAACAGTTGTTTTTCCCTCAAGAGGACGCCAAAATGAAAAGATAGGTAGCGAACACTCACAAGTCTGTATTCCTTATTGCATTATTTCTTCAACGTTGTGTCACACCTAGTACTTTCCCCATTAAAATTGTATTGTAAACAAATCCAATTTTTTCTCGTACTTGGAACACCCTGTATACATACATACCTTGATGGAAACTTTTCACCTCGAATAGAAAAGAAGTTGTTTTCTTCTAGGTATAACAAAAAAAATTGAAATAAAATTATTTTTTTGAAGTTATAATAATAATACTTCCTCATAAACACTCGAAGAGTGTGTACCCAAAGGCATAGCCCGTGCGGGTAGAGGGCGGCTGTTATCATTATAATACAATATCTATCAGATGTAGTTCAATGTCCAGCGTGGCTTTAGCTAAGGAAGTAGTTGTTTTTAGCTAGATATTATACAAAAAAGCTCAATCTCTATCGACAGTTCTTTCCAGAGGAGTCATGTTTGTTTCAATTGAGATGTTTCCCTTTTAGACCGTCAGATAGTGACAGATTTAGGTGCCCCATTTTCACATACAAGCCTCGAATAGGGTTGAGAAGTACATCGATGTTGAGTAAAATGAAGGGAAATTTACGAGTGGCTCCTGGGGATAACATATGGAAATTTCGATTTTCCATGGAGAATTCGATTTTCCATATTTTAACGCGAGCCGTGTTCACCTAATCATTAATTAATAGAACCTGGCTTCAGAAGATCAAAGGCTTGAGTGTTGAAGGTGGCTAAAGGGTTAAAATGAGGTTGTAATCTTGTAAAGAAAAATTTTAACAGGTTTTCCCACGCAAGCCCATCGAAACTATGAAAACCTACATCGTCACTACACCGAAAAACATAATGGCTTGAGTGGCGTGAATGGAAAAGTAGATTTTGTCGTCGGAAAATTTAATGGAAATTCTTTTTGATTTTTCCATATGTTTTCCCCACGAGCCACTCGTAAATTTCCCTTAATTTTACTCAACATCGACTTACTTTTCAACCCTATTCGAGGCTTGTATGTGAAAATGGGGCACCTAAATCTGTCACTATCTGACGGTCTATTTTCAACATGAAAACCTTCCAAGAGGTTATCTTGAACGATGGAAAATAGCGACAGAAATTTGTCTTTCAGTCGCAGTTGATTCCACATTTAATTTTATGAACATCCTGTTCATATTTTCAATGAAATCGAGATACTTTATCCTTTCAATCAATAGTGAACGAGAAAAAAACGTTTCATTTTGAGTCTATAGCTTTATGAAGAGATTCCTTGGTGAACATTCTAGAATCTGAGAGCACAGTCAAATCCTAAGATTGAAGTCGGTGGTCCAAGATTAAAGTCGGGGATCCGACATTGAAGTGGAACATTTGCATTTCGATAATAATGATGAAACTTAATTTTTTACACACCAAAACCGTTGCTGTTACATTGGTTCGTATCTAGGAGTTATATCAAAATTCCATGACTATTGCGGTGACATGGTTATCCAAAAACATAGCTTTACCTGATTACAAATCAAGTTTTGATGATAATCGTGCAACAGCATTTCACTTCGCACATAAACAATGAGATCTTCAAGCATTATTTTCAAGAAAATGGATACATTTGCATCGTATCACCCCAAAATGATGTAATCCCATTACTGAAGCACACTTCAAGTTTTTGCATTTTCATTGTTTTAATTGTAGACCGGGATCTCACGCCCATGTTCAAAAATGATTAATAACAGACTGAGTCTTCGAAAATTATCGATGGTGGTAGCTGATACAATGCGCAGGCGTTAATCATGTCGATTTGGTGAGTGCAAAACATCATTAATAATATTTAGTTTTCCAGTTAAACTTCGAGATAATTCAATAAAGTAATACAAAATGGATGGTAGGACTGAAGAGTCTTCCACTCCCAACATGTACCAATGACGTGGTCATAAAAAATCATTAATAACCAGCGGATTTTCTTATAGTTGCTTGGTTAATATTTGTATAAATGAATGGTCATATTGGCCTACAAAATGAATGGTAGGTGTTCCCAGTCCTACGCTCCGAAATTGTCAATTCCATGGTAAAAAAAAATATTAGTAACAGGCTGAATCTTCGTGAGTAGCTTCTTTTTATTGAGACGCCCAACTTTTCCCTCTACGAAAATTATCGAAAGTGGTAGCTAATAAAATACGCAGGCGTCGTTCATATCGATTTGGTGAGTGCAAAAAAGTCATTATTAACAGAAGTTTTCCAGTTGAACCTCGAGGTAATTCGATAAAGTACTCAAAAAAACCATTGTCCTACAGAATGGATGGTAGGACTGAAGTGTCCCCCAATCCCAACATGTAGCAATGACGTGGTAATAAAAAATCATTAGTAACCAGCGGATTTTTTTACCGTTGCTTGGTTAATATTTGTATAATTGAATGGTCATATTGTCCTACAAATTGAATGGTAGGTGTTCCCAGTCCTACGCTCCGAAATTGTCAATTCCACGAAAATTCTTGATATTAGTAGCTAATGAACTGCGTAGGCGAAAGTCATGTTGAGTTGGTGAGCGCAAGAACCCGACAAACCATTACTCAAGCAACGATGGCCGCGAAAGCCTTTTACAATTTCCAAAAAACATTGGTTCTTACTTTTTTGAGGCAGCTCTGACCGGGAATTGTTTCACTATACAGTGATCATGAGAAAAACGTCGAGGAATACGTGTATTGTAATTAACAGCTGAATTTATTAAAACATTGGCTACTAAAATTGATGGAAAAAACTAGAAGCCACATTTAAAACAATAAAGTTGACGATGGAATTTAATGTACAGAACGTCGCATTGGAAATTGGTTCATATGAGATTACAACAAATATGGATCGGTATTGAAAGTTCCTCTGACTATTTTTGAAAGTACACTGACGGGAATTGTATGACCAAATATTGATGATGTTTTTTCAAAAAAAAAAAAAACGTCAAGAAACACATATATTGTGATACATAGCTAGATTTGTTATGAAAGTGGCTACAAAAATCGATGAAAAAAACTGGAGTACGTATTTGAAAAAATTAAGTTGATGATGGAATCTAATGAACTAAACGTCGCATTCAAAATTGTTTCATATCATACTATAACAGATATGATGGAACATTATTGAAAGTTTTCCTGACATTTTCTTATATCATTCGAAATGGAGGCGGTAGGGCCATATAACGAAATTCGACAATTTTAGTCTTTGGCAAATATCTCAATAACAAACATTGATATTCAAGATCTGAAAAAACCTTATTATTGCTCCCCAAAATAGAAAACTTCTTTACGATTTAACTGACCTTGTGGGTCTCTCCGTTTCCGAGACAGCAATAGTATGTCATCAGCTAAAAAGATATATAATGTTGAACCCCTTATTACTTCAAACACCCCGTCTGCATAGCTGTATTATATTTTGATCGATCAGCTTACATTCTGATTGATTGTCAATGATAAACTCAATCAACTTATACACTCGTAGGCGAATTCATACACAGGAGAATTGATTCTATTACTGACTACCTTGTAGAAAAAGTTTCGTTTTTTCTGTATTATGGAAAATATTTCTCGCGAATGTCAGTAATGACCAGTCGCTCACTAGTTCAATATTGGATATGAATGGTATATTGATATTTTTTTTTCAAATTTTTCCAAAAATCTCAAAATTCATGATGTGTCGCCCTCTAGCGCCGAATCTGGTCATACGATCGAGAAGGGCCAATGAAGACTTTTGTTTAGAATAGCTTCAGCTACAACATACTTATTTTTCATTAAATGTGTGCGGGGTCCTTTAATGATAGTTACATGAATTGTTGTTCAAAATTACTTTTTCCGTTAGGCAGATGTCTTTCCCTTACGAACGACAGCCCTCAAAAAACGAAACTTGTGAGAGCCAAACATTAACAAATTCTCACTTTTTACGTGCTATTCCACTTTCTCGGCCATCAGAGAAATATCTGCAGTCGCCAGGCTTCGAACCCACGACCGGCGACCAGAGTGGATAAAAGAACGTTACTTAACTTCTTGGCACTTGACCCCCGTAAAATTCTTTCGAACTGAACTTTTTGAGGCCTCTGGAAACACCATACATCCTATTTTACCATAGAGCAGTTTTTTACAATTCTTTTGACCTCTTTGAAAGTTTTCAATTATAAATTTCAACTCTTCAGACGACGATGTGGTGTTGCAGGTTTTTCCGGGTTTCGCTGCATCCGTGAAAGCGAATGCGACATCATTTAAGAATCCCCGGAGGGCAGATCGATAATTTCAATGTTTTTTTTCTCAAACGTTTGACGTAAATTATGATATTTTCGAATTGAACAAACAACTGTACATTGAAATTAACATTACTTTACGAATAAAATTATATTAAATTAGCTAAACCACATATTCAAAATAATTCGTTATTTTGAATAATTTTTGTAGGACTAGCAATACATACCCGCTTTTTGTAGGACACTGTATTATTTAGGTGAAGAATACACTAACAGCCGTATGCATAGTCAATTCCAGCGACTCGCCAGAGTTTCGCCGTTCGCTACACAAGGATTATAATGCACAGTCGAGCTCCAGAAAAGTGACAACTACGCGATAAGTCACATTTTGGCGAAACGCTGGCGTTGTACCACTTTTTTGGAGCTCGACTGTGCATTATAATCCTTGTGTAGTGACTGGCGAAACTCTGGCGAGTCGCTGGCGATTGACTATGCATACGGCTGTAACATTCCTTGTGTTATCATTGTCTTATAGTTACTAATATTTTTTTTACCATGGAATTGATAATTTCGTAGTGTAGGACTGGGAACACCTACCATTAAATTTGTAGGACAATATGATCATTCAATTATACTAATGTTAACCAAGCAACAGTAGAAAAATCCGCTGGTTACTAATGATTTTTCATGGCCACGTCATTGGTACATGCTGGGAGTGGGGGTCTCTTTAGTCCTACCATCCATTTTGTAGGACAAAAGTTTTTTAGATTACTTTATAGAATTATTTCGAGGTTCAACTGAAAAACTAACTGTTATTAATGACTTTTATGTCATACTAGTTAATTATTGTGTTATTATTGCTTAGTTACCAACTATCTTATGTCGTACTTTATGGCCCGTGCGGGTATAAAGAGAAATAATTTCGTCAGGAATTCCAAAATCTTCGTTCATTTTGACTTCTAACTCTGACTATAAAAATGATTGTGATTTTATGACATTTACGTTTGTCAACATTCACCTAGCAACGATAGCGTCTACTATGATAAAATGGCAATGTTATTAATTCAAAACGGATTTTTTAAAATACTGATTTGTATTGAGATTGGATTGCAATAACGAACTAGAATGACATGAAGTTATGTATGTACCGCGGGCATAAACAGATGTGTATACCCTCGGGCAACTTACAAACCCTCAGGCCAGAGGCCCTCGGGTTCGTAAAACGTCGCCCTCAGGGAATAAACATCAATTTATACCCTTGGTACATAAATAACTATTTTGCACTCACCAAATCGACATGATTGACGCCTGCGCATCTTATTAGCTACCACTATCGAGAATTTTCGTAGATGAAAAAGTCGGGCGTCTCGGCAAAATGAAGCTACTGAGTAAGATTCAGCCTGTTATTAATAATTTTCGAAAGTAGGCGTGGGATCCCGGTCTATTTATGTTATCTGTTTCAATTGCTATACAAACCGAGACTAAAAAAGGATCTTCTGTAAGGTCCAATACGTATTGGCACACGAAAAGAAAAGTGTTTTAGTTGAAGTTCTTCAACATTCTTGTGCTAGATGAAAGTTTATATGCGTAATTCACACATTTGTATTCAAAGGGTTGTCTATCAGAAGTTATATTGATTTTCTACATTCGAGAAGCAACGAATACATGATTCACTAACACAAATGAAGTTTAGTACTAGAACTGATTTTCTCGGTATCATACTCGCTACATTTCATTTCTAACGATTTGACGTCACTGATTCGAAAAAATATATTGCTTTTGATGTCTAACCTATAACGAATCACTGAGGCTCGGGAAAAGAGATAAAAGAATTAAATCTTTCACTGCCACGCGAGCTCAGCGGTTGAATAGAGCTAATCAAGAAATTTCTGCACAAAAGTAATCATTTCGGTTTTCATCATATTGGCAGAACACTCAAATGAGGTAGAGATGAACCAGAGTTAGGGCTCTCTGAAATCATTTGCAAGTTACTAGAAAAATAAAAATATTAATTTTACAGAAATGTTAGTGATCTTCAATATAAGGTAATATTTGGACTAAGAGTGCAAGAATTACAGAACACTGTGAAAAATGAATTTGAGCGTATAAATTAGCTTCAGGCTTTTATAATGGCAACTAAGCAGTCAGAATGACAGGGTGGCTCGTGACTAACTCAAGTGGAGACGGGAGTGGGTTATAACAAAGTAAATTGTAATGAGATGTACGAATGTGGGCGCCATCTATATGAATGCAAGCTCACCCTATAGATTATTTATACGGATTCCCATATAACACGAATAGTATTGAAAATCAAGTTACCACACTCTTAATGAAAAACAGCTTACTGTTTGAAGAAGTATAATTATTAAAATCAAAATGATAGTGAAATGACTGTTACGGGTACATTCTCACACAAAACTAACTAGCTATATAAATGCATGAATATTATTAAAATTGACATTACAAGTGGTCTACTGGTACAGTTCAATGACCAAATATGTTTCAAACATTAACATACCTATTAGGTGAGACTATACAGGCACTAGTAAATAGAAACAGGTTGAATGTATCGAATATCACACACAAAATACATCTACCGCTGTAGGGTAGGAGAAAGGAATTCGCAAAAGTATGGTGCACCTTACCTTGTAGCGTTCACACATCAGCATTAGGATAAAGACTACGCTTTGAAAAGGATATCAGTACACGGTTGGAAACTTAGCGCTACTTAGAGTGCTTAGACAGGTCAACTAGGGTGGTACGACCAGGTTGATCGTAGCTGAAATGTTGCTTCTTCGACAGTTAACTTGAAGATTGCCACCAGAAGACATAACATACATCAACGGAGTCATGAAACCTTCCTCCAAAGTGCAAGAAATCTTATATTAGGGACTATAGTGCCATAAAAATAAACCCTGGAATGCAACAAAAACTTGACAGTTTGTTCAATAACTTCGATGACCTAATGAAAACCATTGTCCAGAACTGGCCTAGGTGCTCTCACAGTGGAAGATGCTTTCGGTAGGCTCTTTCAGATGTCAAAATATCCTGGTCAAAGGGTTAACTGCGGCACATAGGGTCAAGTACCCAAAACGCCTTACTAATCAGATCCTAAAATAAATGAAGAACTGCCAAATGATAGAAGAATACCATGTTCGAGGAGACTCAGGTAAGGTTCAGAAATATGCATACATAGCAATTCAAACGATTAAACTAAAACTGAAACCTTTTGGCAGTTGCAAGTTATAATCCCTCTACGGACGATTCAAATGGAAACCAAATTTTCAGCACATCAGTCTCTCCCAAATCATTCAGAAGTAATGTCTCGCTAATTATTCTTCTTCTTCCTAAACTTCTAGTCAAAATGTTGAATCCGTGTGCATTGTTGCCAAGTAGTTACACTTCCCGAAGAGTATTACACTCTCACCTTATTAATCTCTTTCCACAAGCTAGAAAGATATTGGGAAGTCCTATCCTCAAATGAAACACACCAGGGACCCTATGTATGAGTTTACTCGATGCAATATCGCATGCGATTTTTGCACTTTATCGAAGGATACCCCAAAAATGGTATGTTCGAATATCACCAGCGATAATTATCGACCATAAAACAATGAGCAGATATTTAGTATGCGATAAGAATTATCCATCGGAATAATTGACTTAAATCCCAACCTCGATAATAATCCATTTTTTACATTTACTCGTGATATTATGAAATGGCAAATTTTGATGAAATTGCGGGAGCAGCAGAACAGCGAAGGCCCTTCTACCCTCGTATGAATGCATTGAAACTTTGAGATAGACAATTTGTTAGAATGCGTCGTTTATCAAAAGTATCAATTCGTGAGTTGTGTCAGCTATAAATATTGAGACAAAAGTAAGTTACCTTCAGTCTAAATAGGCAGGTAAATGAATGTGATTTATAATAAAACATGCTTATATGATTGTTTTAATAAGTATTGGATTCCTTGCAAGTGGCAGCTATACCAGCTAGACTCAGCTTCCAATATACATGTAGCATTCATTCAGTAAATCTTGTTTCAATGTGCCTTGATAAAGTGATTGATGCTTTAAATCAACCAGATATTTTTAATCGATTGATTAGTTAAGCAACACAAGAAATACAAGCAGAACAGTTGTCAACGTGACGCGCCACGTCATGTGATTTAAATACCTTTAAGCTATTGGTTGAATTCGTGACCCAAGCTAAGACTTCCCTCACACCCTTCGAAACCAACCAACTCTGTATCGCATTCAGTTCGGGAATAGCGTATCGAACGAGAAGAGTATCACATAAGGTGCGTTTCAATTTAACGTCTGTCGTCCGGTAACGGACGATGTATGACGTCATAGTTGTTTCGTCGGGCGATATCTGTCAGATTGAATTTTGAAACGCTCTCCTAAATCGTGGGGTAAATAGTTGACGGTCGGACGTTCCACTCAAGAATTTTGAAACGATGGAATGAAGTTTTCGGACAAGACGTTCTAATATCGAAACGCTTCATAAGAAAAGTTAAACGTCGGACGCACGTCGGACGTAATATTGAAACGCACCTATACGAATTTTTGGCGATGAAAATATCACGTTCGAAATTTATCGCGCGAACTCAAACATAAGGTTTCTGAGTAATATTGCATGGCATAACCCATTTCGACTCTTCAGTTATTAAACCTCAAAAGTCAATCTGTGCTACTCCACCTGAATGCAGAAGTCACAACAACCACAAGTCTATGGCCTACTCCGCTTAGTGCGCACACCCAAGACGTGGAATGAAAAGTGTTAACAAAGTTCCAAAATTAATCAACATCACGAATGACAATTAATAACCTTGGGATAACTTGAAATATGACATTACCAAAACATGATGACGTAAAATGGATATGCCTGGTAGTATTATGAAAATACGCAATGGGGACGTCTTCACAGCATACCGTACCGTAGGTAATAAAAGTTTTGTGTTCAATTGAGAAATAGTGGAATGGATTACATGTGAATACACTCTCGAAGAAGCGACATTTTGATAGTAAGTATTGTTATGAAATGAATGCAGATGGCAAATAGTGGTAAAATGCATGTAAGATATGATGGAAAATTTTGCTAAAACCTGAATAGTTAATAATAAAAAAAAATTACGTTACAAAGTAGAACTGCATACTGGAAAAATACTCCATATTTACGTAACAATAAGTGAAAGAAACATTGAAGTCGTTTAAAAATATCTATGATGATAAAGAAAAATCCAATTTAATCATTTTATGAACCCACAAATACGAAAACTTTCATTCACTTCTTATATTACAAGATAATAGGTTAGCCTATTAGACCAAACTCATCTTTTATAACTGCTTCTGTTGAAACTCCCGTAAAAGTCATTACCTCAATCAAAAATTATTCCAATGTCACATTAAAACTCAACACAAAATATTTGGATGAAGAGACAAAAGATCTCTCGAACAAGCTTCTTTCATATTAAAAATATTTGGAGTTGGTATTCATTACTAAAAAGAAGTTGAAAGTAGTAGTTGTATTCAAAAAAATGTACAAATTAAAATAAAAAATTTACTTGTTTCGGAACTTTCATTTTTCTAAAAGTTCATAATTATGATTTGAATGAATGTTTTCCTCGCATAAACTGTAGATGGAGTTGAATACTGGAAATTTAATATTTTATGAGCATCTACGTTCAGAAATAACTGAATATTGGACAAAAAATCTATCTGTACCAATAAAATATTCGTTTGCTTTTTGTTCGAAATATTGTGAGAAGTTTTACCTACTACCAATACGTAATGTAAAACATTATGATACTGATATGAGTTTCGTTATAAGATACTTTACCGCACAAGGTAGAATGGTACTTCACAGCACTACTTAGTGCGGTAAAGTTAAAAAATATCCACTTTTTCTATTTTTGAATTTCAGTATATTAAACCGGACTATTTTATTATAAATATTGACGCAATAGTTAAAAAAATATAATTGCAATGAGTCGAGACAAAAATTACATATATCTTTACATATAAATGTGATAAAATGAAATTGAAATGAACACGTCAAAATTGACAGAATGCAGATAGAGTGACAACTAAATAACAATAAATCAGCAATGGGTATACTTCCAACCTCTGCAACGTTTGTTTGTCACATGATTTTTATATCATTCATTCAGAGATATAAACTTACTTTGAGTAAATGATTAACGTTATTGGTAGTAGGTAAAATATTGTACTATATTGGTGTAGTAAATTCATATCACAATATTCGACGGGATATAAAACACTGCCTAACGTCCCTGTTTGACAAATTTCCTTTCTCATATCGTAATGAGTGTTTACGATACTTATATCGTAAATATCTATTACGTCTCGTAGGTTAGACATCTTGATCGTGATGAATGATGTTTTTATTATTTTCAGATTATTTTATAGTCACTGTTACATTCACAATAACACAGGTTGTAATAAAAATTTTATAGAAACGACTGTATAATAGCTATTCTGTGGAAGGAAGTGAAAACGAATTAATTATCCATTCATACAAGAAAAATGACAGTCGGTGTCAGAACAATTTCATACCCATTAAATTTCTGAATGGTTGAATAGGACAATCGATAAACGTTTATCGTTTGCAGCCCATGCCAGCTCCGCTCTGATCAAATTGCATTAATTACGGGGGAGAATGGGAAAATAGCGTGAAGGAGAAACGACAAAAGTAATTATCATCGAGTGACAGTCTCGCCTGAGAAATGCCTTTCGAGCGTGAGGTTTCGTGGAAAAGCATCTTTCATCGACTAAAAGAACATTTTCCGGGTTATTCATTAAGATTGATTGAAATTGATGAATTGATGTAACGTAATTTTTCATTCTTGTCAATTCTGGTGTGATTTTTGAAGACTGTCTGTATCCAGGGATCTCTTTCATAATATCAGATATTCACTATCATAACAATGTCGAAGTAGTGAACAACACTTGATGATACATTAAACAAGCATCGAGTTTATAGTAGGCAAATTTTTTTAACATTTCAAGCACCCTATAATAATATTGACTGGCTTAGTAAATTGAATACTTTTGAATCTATGAATGCTTTCCATGAAATTTCAACTAATGCAAATTGGCTTGGCATGCTATTCCATTAGTCAAGACAAAATGAAATAATAAGCAGAAATCATGGAATACCGAAAAAATGGAGATTTCAGCAAGCAATTTCGGGTCCTTGAACTTTTTTAGGAACCTCACAAATAGCGAGATCTTTAACGTTATTTGATGTTCCAACGGACGCCACTATGGCGCTTTCGGCTATTAGATCTTGTTCATTGCCCAAAGTAACATTCATTGAAACTATTACGATGACATAAGAGAAATCAACTAAAATAATTTGATTTTGTTGTTTCAATATGAAAAAGTACGGCATGTAACGTGTTCATAAACTTCTCTAGACACTCGACTTTTAAACAATCGTTTAGCTACGCTGCACTCGTCCCTACTCGTTACCCAAGGTCGTTTATGAACATTAGTATATTGGTACCTCAAACATACTCAATATATCTCCCAAAATGTGTATGTTTTTTTATTGGTCTATGGTATTTGGAAAGCTGAAAGTTTCAAGAATGGATCGACTATCGCTAAAATATAACAGAATCCACCAGCACTACTGACATAACAGGTTGAGTTGACAAATAGCAAATTGCTAATATTCTGTCCAATCTATTTGAAAGATTATTATAATTATAATAATTATGAGTGCCCAAGGGTTCTGTTTTTAAGCGCAGTCGCACTCTTTCACTTTAGATTTCTTATTTCGCCCGAGCGAACATCAGTTAAAATAATTTAAAAAAAAATCAGTGGTGTACAATTTTGAATCTTTCATTAAGTATTTTTTTACGACAGTGCGTAAACTAATCTTTTACGCACTGCTGACAGTACGTAAAGTAATATTTTTCGCACAAGGAAGTAAAAAAATCACCTGCGCGTAAAATCATTAACTGTGCGTAAAGTAATTTTTTTATACACTGTTCATATGTATGCATTTTTGAGAAATACAGTATTTTGCATCAAATATAACTAGGAAGTCTTTATTTGATGAAACAACGACAATTCATATCACTAAACATTCAAATTATTGATATAATTGCTCCAATTTGGCAATATAATAACTGTTGAAGAAAAAACTTTATATGAAACACTTTCGTAAAGGGCTTTTCTGTACTCGCGTGTTCGTTGAACTTTGCTGCGCCTCATTCAACAAAGTTTACTCTCATACAAAAGACCTACTTTACGAACTTGGTATCATAAATAGCTATTGATTGTCTTTCTATTGTCTGAAAAAATAAAAAGAATAAAATTGAATATGAAATATAGCAATCACCCGCAGCCCAATGCTGCCAACGTACAGCAGCCGCTCGCAACGTTAGAGATCTTATTTCTCCTTCTATTTGAAAAGATTTTCTTTGTGAAATATATCTTCTAGTTATTTGAATCAAAAGATATCGTTTCAATACCTTTGAACCAAAGTTTACTTTTGAATTGAATAATGTTCTTCATGAAATCAACAAATATTTTTTTGTTATAATTTCGGACAAATACCCTATTGGAAGAATGTGAATTAATCGTGACATTTTCTCCACCACTAGGAAAAGAGCGCATGTGGTAAATTTTATTCATCGTCAATTTTCCCATGAATATTCATCATAATGTCTTTATGGTTTATAATTGTTTGACTAATTTTGGTCGAAATGTCACCAATATATATATATATAAAGAACGTTTTAGTAAGGTGATTCAAAGGTATTTCATCTCCGATTAGTTTTGAATGCTTCTGCAATTCAAGGTTGTATGGCGTTTTGATGATCTGTTCTACTATTTTCAAACAATTTGTGAAAATTTGTGATTTCTTTAACTTAAAAGTTATTGTGTTTCTATTAAAAGACTTGAACAATAGTTTCAGTGTAGTTTACAAATATTTTACTTGTTTTTGGAGGTCATGATTTGCGATCAATTATTGATCTGATTCATTCATCAGTCTGTTTGTCAAACAAGCATTTACTTCGATATTATTTAGCTTGCCAATTTTCAGTTTCAAAATCCATGCTTTCCTTTGGTCAATTTCTTCAATCTGGTCGAACCAATTCGTGATTTTTAAACCTTGCTTTTATTTTTGGGGAAAATTTGTGATATCCCACATTTTCCTTCTTGCCATGTCCTGCATCCTGGGACTGAACAACTAGGATTGTATTTTCCCATATTTGGCAGTCTATCAACAGTATAAACCAAAAAAATACGAACAGAAACAGATATCGAGTATGGAAATATCCTTAATCAACAGAATGAATCAGATCAATTACTCACAAATCATGACTTCAAAAAACACTTAAAATATTTGTAAACTACACTGAAACTATCGTTCAAGTCTTTTAATAGAAACACAATAACTTTTTAGTTAAAGAAATCACAAATTTTCACAATTTGTTTGAAAATAGAACAGATCATCAAAACGCCATGCAACCTTATATTGCAGAAGCATTCAAAACTAATCGGAGATGAAATTCCTTTAAATCACCTGACTGAAACGTTCTTTAGAGTCTTTCAATAGAAACACAATCACTTTTTAGTTAGAGAAATCACAAATTTTCACAAATTGTTTGAAAATAGGAGTACAGATCGTCAAAACGCCATATAAACACGTGTAAAGTCAAAAACCTTTGTCCGTGATTCGTAGTTCAAAGTCTTGCTATAGGTGGAGCTGCGATCTTATTTTCTTTCGCCAATATGATGTTAGTTTATTTACTATCAAAAATTTTGCCAAATTTAATCGACTACCTATATTCAGGTATCCTTCACATAAAAATGAAAAATCATTCAAAACCAAGAAAGCACTAAATCGCTGCTATCATATCATTTTTCGTTTTATTTTAGGTTTCATTTGTATTTTTATTGTTTTCATATTGTATTGTTTATTTTTTTATTTAATCATCTATTGTACATTTTTATATACTGAAACATAAAATTGCTACCTGAAAACAAGATCATCAATGAATAGTCTCCTCAATTCGTCGCATTTTTGCTGATTTGGGTTTTGACTTTCGGTTCCCTTCTCGTCCACTGAAGGTTTTGAATTGGGTAGCTCAGTATGTAAATTCCATTCCATATGGAATGTTGAGCATCGGTTTTGTTGCTTTCGTGAATCATGGTGATTGTCACTATCACTGTCACTATTTCGAATCTAACTGAAGGAGGCGCGAAAATATCCCACTTCTGAAATATTACGACTAGAAAATAATGCACATGCGAACGGTTCAACGATTTATTCTAAACTAAACTCTTTTACAATTCACATAGCAGATTCAAGCTATGAATAATACTTTAGTCACTCTCTTATCTGGTTACGTAGGTGGGTCAGAGACCGGTACCTGCTCGTACTAGATCCTAAATGAAATGGATATATACACGGTGCTTCCCCACTGCACAGGAGTTGGATACAATGATGATTACAACAATAATACCGGTATATCCGGAAATGGTCGTCACAATACATTGTGAAATAAGGGACATTCAATAATATAATAGGGAACAAATAGAACTCTTACCTAACCATAACTAAACCAATACTTACAGCCAAGGCCAAAAGGGCCTAGCCTATAAGGCTAATAGAGCGCTAGGGCTCTCTCATCTACAGGAGTCTATTACTAACTATATCCCTTGATGCAAATCACCTTATATTTATGTATAGATAAAAATGTTTTATTTTCATTTGGTATGCACTGTCACGGTCATACAATTCGCTAGTCATCAAACCCGCAATTGATAATGACCTGCGGTCATGACCTAATCAATTAATAACAAGAAACAATAGATCAGTGCACCAAAACAATTCTAATGGCATTGCTCGATATCACGACAATATGTCGAGACCACTTGTCAATTCAGAGTAATGTGGACATTTATCATTGTAAGCCAATCGACATTAAGCGTGCTATTCTAACATGATTTTTCTTCTTTTTTTTATATATCAAATTCTTTCTATCACTGCTGTAGTGCCGTGTGTGAACTCTTTCCTCACTGAGTTTTTTTCAGTTCACACACGGAATTTCTGCATGTGTTATATTTTTTACTATATGATTTTCCACTTTTCTTTTATTCTGTAATATGGCGAGAAGCCCTCAAATTTTTTTTTGCCTCTTTCTGTAAAAGGCCCTGGCTGTAGAATGATGTACTCAATAAATAAATAAATAAACTAAATTTATTGGAAGAATTTCATAAATGTGACCGTACATAAGATTGTTTTATTTATTTGTATTTGAATGTATATTATACATAATGATTGTGTGTTAGTTGACAATGTAACTCCTTTTCATTTCATTCTGCATATTTTTTATATTACATACCTACTTGTATTTGACGTTTCCCACATTATAATTTTATGATCTAAAAGGAATAAAAGTAATATTATTATTATATAGACTGGAGTTATTTTGCTACCTTCGTCACAAATTATGCTTTTGTGTTCACTCTTTATTTAAATTCGTTGATTGATTATGGAAAATTTCGATTGTTGGCTAGGTGTGCTGCCATCTGGGAAGTGATGATTTCAATGATGAAGTATTGAATCTCCTGTTGCTAATATCTTGAAGTAGAAATATTAATCATTTTCATGGAAAGTTCTAATCTTAGTTCTGATAAAGAGTACCTAGTGTGTACCGCAATGTCATCGGTAATCGACATCATTGAAAAACCGGATCGGTTCGATGTTTATTTCAAATTGTTCCAGCTAATAACAACTGTGGTACCCCACAATAATACTCAAACGCACTACTTTATGTTCAACACCATAAACTTTATTATTTATAATCCACAATAACAAATTAGTAACAAACAGCAAACTACAATAAACGCAAATGTATTCAATAGATCCGCTCTCTATGCTTGGCACACTAATACTGCCTGGTTATTTCCCTTATCACTCCATCGAGTCATCCAGTGATGTAACAGGTCTCCACATTCCCTCCTTCTTTTTCAATTTGATGGGGGTGACTTTTAGGCTTGAACAACTCTTCTCTTCATTGTCCTCGACTTCCTCCTCTGGAGCGGGATGAACGATGGCGCCTTCAATTGATCTACCTGGAACTGAATTTGACGATGAGTAATTTGATATTTGAGTCTGTTCTTTTGGCAATTGTTTCACATGGGTGATGTGTCTCTTAAAGGTTTTTCCATCCCTCTTTAGAGTCACTTCATTTCCATTTCTTTCTACCACTTCGTACTCTTCGTTCTGAAACCTACTTTCTAATTTAGTCGAGGGCGTGACATTTTTCGTTAACACCTTATCTCCTGGTCTTATGTCACTACATTTGGCTCCTCTTGCATTATCTTCTCTCTCCTTTCCTCTTTGCTTTTTTAAAATATCATTATCTCTAGCTTCTTCGTCTCCCTCGTTGGAAATCAGGTCAGCTATCGAAGTTATCTTATCTCTGATGTTCCTTCCAAAAAGTAGTTCTGACGGTGATTTACCTGTGGTTCCGTGGGGGGTCACGTTATACATCAAGATAAACTTTAGGATTTCACTTTGGTAATCCCGTCTGTTGACATGGGCAATTTGTAGGCGTTTCAGGATAGACTTATTCATATTTTCAACCTCTCCGTTTGCTTGTGGCCAATAAGGAGGTGTTCGGATAAGTTCGATATCATGGTTATTGCAAAACTGTTGAAATTCGTTACTTACAAATTGCCTCCCGTTATCGGCTCTTATGCTTTTTGGGAAACCAAGTCGAGAAAACATTTCAGAAAGATGATTTATTATAATAGACGATGTTGTTGTTTTCAGAAATTTAATTTCTTTTTATCGTGAGTAATAGTCTATAATTACTAAAAGCATGTCCTTGTTCGGTAATGGCCCCATTAGGTCGATAGCAAGGTATTGCCAAGGTCTTTCTGGGAACTTGTGCCTTGTCATAGGTGGGGGCTTATTTGGTTGTGACACCAAAAGGCAATCGCGACAATTTTTAACGTACTGTCCTGTTTGTTTATCTATTGATGCCCACCACACTTTAGCTCGTAGACGCCTTTTCATCACAGTTTCCCCTGGGTGTCCTTCATGTGCTAATTCCAAAATTTGTTTTGTGAGCGATTGTGGTATAACAATTCGATTTCCTCTCAACAGTACTGAGCCTATGGTGGTGAATTCCGTTTTGAAGGAGGCATATATATTTTTATCTATTGAAGACCACGATTCATCAAAGGTTTTGGATAGTGCCTCTTTTATGTCCTTATCTTTTCGGCTTTCTGAAATAACCTGGGAAATTTTCATTGCTTTAGGTGTATTTTTTTCCATAATAGTGAATAAGTGTCGCTCGCCTTCTATATCGAATGAATTCTCATTTTTCACTTTACATAACCTCGATACAGAGTCAGCAATATTTGATTTTCCTGGTTGGTATATTACTTTGAATTTGAAAGCTTGTAATCGGAGTAACCATCGTTCGATACGCGCAGGTGGCTTCGATGTTGGTTTGAAAATTGTTTCCAATGGCTTATGATCAGTCACAAGCTCAAACTCCAATCCAGCCAGAAATAGAATTTTTTCAACTGCCCACACTAAAGCCAAAGTTTCTTTCTCTGTGAGTACCGTCTTTCGGTATCTGACAAACTCTTACAGGCGAATGATATTACTCTAGGACTGTCCTTGGTATCGAATTGTAATAACACTGCTCCCAGTGCTACAGGGCTTGCATCGGCAACCAGTCGTGTGCGGCGCTGTGGGTCAAAGTAGGCTAAAGTTGGTAATTTGGCTAAAGAGTCTTTGAGGTTATCGAACTTTTGTTGGTGTATTTCCATCCAGATAAATTTCACATCAGCCTTCGTCAATTGTCGCAATGGTTCTGTAGTTGTTCCTAGGTCAGGAATGAATTTTCCAAGGTATGTCACTAAACCCAAAAAACTGCGAACTTCTTCTTTATTCTCCGGAGATCGAAAGTCCAAAATAGTTTTTATTTTTCTCCCATCTGCATCTATGCCTCGATCAGATAGAAGTTCAGTTCTTTGACTTTTATGAGACATTTCGTTGTATTCAAAGAAACATTATTATCATTCAGAACTTTCATAACTTCTTCGAGATACTTGTCGTGTTCAGATTCATTGGAGCCATATACGATTATATCGTCTAAGTAGTTTAGGCAATTTTTGCACGGTGACAATATAGCTTCCAATATTCTTTGGAATATTTCCGGAGCTGAATTTACTCCAAACATAAGGCGCTTATATCGAAACATGCCTTTGTGGGTGATGAATGTGGTTATAGTGCGACTGTCTACGTCCAACTCTAACTGATGATAGGCACTCATCAAGTCCAAACGCGTAAAAATATTTTGCGTGTCTGAGATTGGTCATGAACGAATCGAAATTGGGTAGGGGGTAATTTTCCCTCAGAATGGCCTCGTTTGCCCTGCGCATGTCAACGCAAATACGGATGTCACCGCTGGGTTTGAAAATAACTACAATAGGTGATATCCAGGCACTCGGTTGAGTGACCCTTTCTATTATATCACTCTGTAGTGCTTCGTTCAATTTGTCTTCCACTTGTTTCTCCACGGATATGGGAACTCTTCTCACAGGTTGTTGTACTGGCTTTACGTAAGGGTCTATGGATAATTTAACAATAACATCTTTTATTTTAGGAAATGGCCTGAGTACTTCAAGTTTGTTAACACTAAGCCCGAGCTTCAAGATCCCTAGCTGTTTCGCTGTATCCTTGCCAATAAGAGAAATGTCTCCATTCAGAACTACGTAGAAAGAAGCAATTATTTCATTTTGGTCTGGTACACTGATGGTGGAAACAAACCGGCATTTGATATCGAGAGGGTTTCCCGATGCGTATGGTTTCAAAATATCTGTAGACTCTGAAATATCCCATATAATTCCCTTGTTGTCAGAAAGTAGTGTAGTAGATTTATACTCTAATTAACTGACTAAAATAATTTATTTAACGAAATACAATGATACAATAACACAATACTCTAATTTACATAACAATTACGGAACTAGGTATTTATATTCGACTTTCACTTCACTGACTGTCCGACTGTCCGCTGCGTAGTTCTTTTTATATCCGACGTTGACTTCTCTGAATGCTCCAGAATTTTCCTTCGAATCGCCCAGACTCACCAAACCGTCCAGATTCTTCTCGGTGCAAGCGCATCGACAGTCTCCCGCGGTTGGTCGCTAGCTATACGTGAGAGTTCAGGTCCGGCATCGCCCGCAGCTTCGCCACAGTAGCTTCCAATCATCCCCCTTGATTATATTGACCTTCGATCCTGAATTTTTACTCCGCCCACCAAACATTCCATTTGGTCATCCAAAATATATTCCCCACTTAAGAACTCATCGATTTTTATCTTAAAGCAATCAAAGCTTCTGATGTTATCTTGTGTATCCGGTTCAGAGTCCTCGTTGTCAACAAAATTCACTCCAGATCGAAATCGTTTGCGGTTCGGCCCATATGTTGCAAAAGTGGAGGTTCTTTTTCCACGTAGTCGAGTCCTACAGCATACAGAAAAATGTCCTTGAGAACGACAAAAGTGACATCTACTATTCTGTGCTGGACATAGTTTGATATTTTTCAAATAGCCTGGTCTTCCACATCTTGAGCATAACTCAGATTGCTTATTCTGTACTCCTACCTTATTCACTGCTGTAGATGATGAAGCTTGCTCATTTCTATTCATTGCCACTGATTGGTTTCCAATTTGTTCATGTACCTGACAGATCTCTATGATTTCATTCAAAGTTCGTTCTTTTTCAAGGAGCTTCCTTTTCAAATCTACTGAGGCCCAACCATCGATGATCTTATCTTTTATATTTATTTCAGCTGCATCTATTTCCGTTGCGCCGAATGAACAGCGTTTTGCCTGTTGTCTGATTTTGAGGAGAAATTTGTTAAAGTTTTCACCTTCTTCTTGTTTGATGATTCGAAACACATGCCGTTCAAACGTAGAGTTTTGCTTCGGCGAAAAATACTCTGATAACTTCTCAACAAGAAATTGAAACACATCATTATTTTCTTCCGAATTGTAGGTTTGTATTGCATTGGGTAGGTTATAAGCTACCTCTTGCAGTTGAGTTCCGCCTAGGTGTAAGAGTTTGTTTCTTTTCTTCACAACATCTGTAATGTCTTCTGAAGCCAAATACAGTTCCAAAGATCTGAGCCATTTCTCCCACTCACCTCTCATAAGGGACTTGTCCATGGTGTCGCACTGGAATGTCCCGATACCAGTTTCTGTCATGGTATGAGTAAGTACTGTAAATGAAAAAAAAAATTTTTTTTTTTCGTCTGAGCCGACCAAACAAACCCATATCAATAGTCATAAACACAAATACACTGCTGTAGGCTTTCCGGGTTTTCCTTCTGCTGAAAAGTGCATGCGCCACCACAATTCAGTAAGATGCCCCGGAGAGCCACGGCAAATAATAATATAAGACGTCCTCTAAATGCACGGGCGATGTCTTTGAGGAAGAATTATTATTATCATTTGTATCATTACTTTCTTTTGAAGTCGATATTAGTACCAATTTATGCATGACTCATTATAGTTGATGGTTTATATAAAAATATCTTAAATTGCCTCAGACATTAGGTTATTTATTCATCATGATTCATCTATTAAAATCAACTCAAATAGTCACTGACTGAGTCGTTTGTTTCGAATTGAACGAAAGAAATTAGGAGAATGTAGACCTTATGAATAGCATTGAAATGTTTCAATACGAAACTTTCATTTTTTTTTTCATCACCAAATTGACATATATCAACAATCAACAGTTATTAATATAAAAAAAAAAGAAAATTCACCTTACGATTTTTTTTTCTAACTCTGTGTATGGATTCCAGACGTTCCTGCCTGTTGGCTCACAGCCTTCCTTTGTTTGGAGCTCTCAGCCCGTCTTGGTGCTCACATCACTATCCAAGTAGTTCGAAGCCTACTTTCTTGACTTTGGTGCTCTCAGCCCCTCTTATTATCTTGCGCTCACAGCACTCTTCTAGTAGCTCACAGCTCACTTTTGAATACCTACAATGGTATCGTCACATCAATTTTGAATGAATGTCTCTATTATTATTTTTTTTCATGTATAGAGAAAAGAAACTTGTGACATCTACAACTGTTTATACACATTATGTTTTCTTACCTTCAGGGTTCAAAATCCTCGTCGCCAAATTGTGGTACCCCACAATAATACTCAAATGCACTACTTTATGTTCAACACCATAAACTTTATTATTTATAATCCACAATAACAAATTAGTAACAAACAGCAAACTACAATAAACGCAAATGTATTCAATAGATCCGCTCTCTATGCTTGGCACACTAATACTGCCTGGTTATTTCCCTCATCACTCCATCGAGTCATCCAGTGATGTAACAGGTCTCCACAACAACAACTGGTCAAATCGTTCCGTATCCACCCGAGTGTAAATGAAGAACATCTCTGGATGTTGCAACCCCACTTCTTGAAACAGGTGATAATCACCATGACTTCGCTTCGTTCTATTAAAGGGCGCACCCAATAACGCAGTTTCTTTCTGGTTATCTTAGCCACTTTTCCTTTCAACAAAAGTAATGCTACAGTTTTTAACAGCAACATCGTTTGCTGCTGGTGTAAATATTTGTCCATGAGTACCTGAAGGCGGTAGAAAATACATTCAGAATTCAGTCTTCTATGTTAAATAATTCGGAGTTCGATATATTCTTTTGAATTCAATTCCAACGTCAATGATTGATGATTTATAGGAAAAAAAATTGACATTTCCTGTAGTTCTGTCACTTAATCTCATTCGATAGTTGATTTTTCATTGCACTGCACTGAAACATGAATTTTATGTGAATAATAGTTTACCACAAGCTTGCACCGCGGTATACGGCACCGCACCACGATACAACAGCACAATAGTACCATTTATCTGAATGAAAATCAAAATCCAATAGAAACCTCGGGTGACCTTTTTTTTAAATGATATGATTCACTCTCGCAGTCTAGTGAACGCTACAGATGGGGATACGGTAGCACAGGGAATCTATTCTTGAGTTTCAACGTATACGAATTCAATGTTGTATCTCTTCCCAACGCGTGGTGTTTGTATCGCTCTGTCACTTCAAACGATTCAAAATGATTTCGGATGAACTCGAGAATAGACCCCCTGAATAGACCCGCTGAGGTTAGTTCTTATGGAATTTGAAGGAACTCCCAAAAGATTGCAGGTTTTCATTGCAAAAATTGCATTGCAGGAATATCGGCTACGTGGTGATCTAAGTTCTAAGATAGACGCATGAAAGAACACTGTGGATAAAATAGATTGAACTTCAACTTTGTTTATTTCCTTCAAAATTCACCAAGTTTAGCACGACTGCTAGAAATTTATTCGGCGCAGTACCTTAGGCCGGGTTTCACCAATTAATACTTTAGTCCCGATTTAGGAGATAACCGACAATTTAAATTGGGTGTATTGCTCAATTGGCTGTTTTTGGTCAGTTAGAGGTAATCTCTTAGGTCGCGTTATCTACGCTCGACAGTCTATTAAACTGACCAATGTTGGCCAGTGAAGCAATACGCCCGATTGAAATTGTTGGATATCTCCTAAAGCGAGATTAAAGTTTTGGTTAAACCCGGTCTAAGTAAACCATTCCAATCGGGGATTAGAACAGAGTTCGAAAATTTTGTCAAAGAGCAATAACTAAATGATTTGAATAAAATCGACAAAGTCGAAGTACCATTTCTCTTCGAATATTTTCCCAAGTGGAAAATATGGAGCAAACATCTGGCAGGAAACAACTCCTCCCCTGGTCAATACCATGACGGATATTGAACTACATCTGATAGATATTTGTGCCTCGTACCCCAAGAGGAACCAACTGCAAGTGCTAATTGTAATTTAACAAACGATTATCCTTCATTTGGCTGAAATGACTAACTTCAGACATATTTCGGAGTTCTTTTCTCTCGTCAGAGCAAGGGTAGGTACGACTACATTAGAGTCGTCTTGTCCATTAGTCTAGTCTACACTACTATTGTGGTGAATTTCTCTTCAAAGGCACCAAAAATTATGATCCAGGGCTCATTCGATTCGGAATGACCTCAAGAAACTTTTTGAAAAATTTGAAGGTGTGCCGGCAAAAATTGCAAAAGTTATAAACCATTTTTTTTTAAAATAGGGGAGGTTTGGTTTTTTGCAAATATCTTGGAAACTATCAAAGACACCCAAGAGTTGAAAGAATATCCTGAAAGAGGAGAAAATTTCCTATGGAACTCTACCACCAATATTCAGAATTTTAATTCCAGGCGAAAATAGCGCTAAAAGCGGGTGATACGAGTCCCTCGTGCGCTGACTGATCCGCACCCTTGAATAATAAAAATAATTTCAACCCATTGAATATTAATATTAGGAAATGAAAAAAATCATTCACCTTTTAGACACTTGAATAAACGTAAATCCATGAAAAAAATTTTTTCCCGTAATTATTTTATAATATATGCTTTTGTTAATCAACTAGTGTTTCCAAATTTCAAATTTAGATACAAACCCTGATAATTTTTTTTCATTCAAAATTAACGTGTCTCGACTGCTCATTGGTCATTGACACATTAAGTACATATTGATATACAGTGTAACTATATATATATATGAAAAAACAAGTAATCATAGAATGTAGGTACTTAAATTGAGAAGTACAGTTTAGTGTTCTTGAGAAATTTGAGCAGCGAACTGAACTCACTAGTGGAGCCGAGTACTTCTTTCAACCTTTCTTTCAGTTATGTTGGCTTCAGACGCGTGCATACTGTGTATAATCCAACAAAATGTGGCTGACAGTGAGGTGAGTATCGCAATGTTGGCAGATTGAAGGATTACTAGCGCTCATTAGGTATCCATGTGTTAGTCGCGTATGTCCGATTCTCAATCTATGGATGACTGTTTTATCTTTTCTGTTCATTGTGGGTATTTCAAATGCATTGACAGAGGGATGGACATCATGAAGCTTCGTGTTTGATCTGTTCCATTGATTGCACCATTTTTCTGTGATGATTCTTTTCATTTTTCTTTTGAGATCGTTACCCACTTGTAGGTTTTCTATCGGTAGGTTTTCTGATGAGGCTTCTTTGGCTGATTGATCTGCTTTCTCGTTACCATAAATTCCTACATCTGATGGAACCCAGATTAGTGTAACAGAAACATCTTTGTCAGCTAACTCATGACAACGTTCATGAATATTTTGTATAATTGGATGACTGGTATACATATTTTTTATGGAGTGAATTGAAGATAATGAGTCTGTACAAATTGCTATGACACAATTTTCTTCCACTAAGGTCTCTAGAGCTTTCGAAATTGCATATAGTTCTCATGTGTGTACTGTACAGGTAGTGTAAAGTCTGTGTTTCGCTAATACTGTTTGTGCTGTTGTAACAGAACAACCTACTCCATTTTCTGTTTTTGCAGCATCGGTATAGAAGATCATATCAAAATGAGCCGAACTGAGCAGTTCTAAGAAGGCTTGTCTCGGATCGCATAGGGAGTATATTGTTTGTTGTATCTACACAAAGAAGTATTGAAAGTGGGTAATTTTTTGCGCCAAGGTGAAATATTTGAAATAGGATTAGGAACTGTGTTGTACAAATTAATATCATCGAGTAATGTTTTTAAGATTTGTGGAATTGGTTTTAACGATCTAGAGTTATTTTGGGATATTTCTGGAATATTATTGAATGAATTGTATGCTGGATTTTGTGGAGAGGCAGATACTCTGGCAGAGTACGACAGAAGTAGCTGCTGACGTTGAAGATGTACAGGGAGCTCATGAGCTCCACAGTAGAGACTTTCCACTGGGCTGGATCTGAAGGCTCCAAGGCATATTCTTATGGCATTATTTTGAACAATATCTAGAGCTAGTAAATCGGTTCTTGAAGCAGTGAGGAACACTTGGCTGCCTTAGTCTAGCTTTGATAGTATTAACGCTCTGTACAGTCTGAGCAGAACTTCTTTCTCTGCACCCATTGATGATGAGAAAGGGCCTTCAGAATGTTTAGTCGGCTTAAGCAGTTTCTTTTGATTTCTTGTAAATGTATTTTCCAAGTTAGCTTACTATCAAAAGTGACTCCTAAGAAATTGTAATATTCTACAACCTTTAACGGTTCTCCTTCAATGTTTATGTGTGGTTCTTGAACACTGGTGTAACGTCTGCTAAATTTGATCACTTTTGATTTTGATGCTGAAAAGTTGAATCCTTTCTTTTTTGCCCATTGAGTCAAGTCGTTCACCTCTTTTTGAAGTAAATTGCAGGTACTGGTGGTATATCTTCCTTGACAGAAGAGGATTAGATCATCAGCGTAAAGTGTGTATTCTACTGGTTGTACAGAGGAACAGATATCATGTATAGCAAGGAGAAACAGTGTTGTGCTGAGGACTGAATCCTTGGGGCACTCTGTTTTCTGTAGTAAGTGACATGGATGTTTTTCCATTTATTCTCACTTTGAATGTGCGGTCTGTTAGGAAATTCTTCACAAAGTGGAAAATATTCTCGGGGAGATAAATTTCTTTCAGTTTGCTGAGAATAGCTGGTCTCCATATGGTATCGAAAGCACTCGCAATGTCGAATATCACTGCTTTAGTGTCCTGTTGGTTGCAGATACCATTTGCTATTTCTGTTTGAAAAATAGTTAGATTATCTATCGAACTACGGTTTGGTCTGTATCCTGACTGAGCTCCAGTTAAGATGTTATGTCGTTCGAGATACCAGACTAAGCGTTTATTAATCATCTTCTCCAAAATCTTACATGGTGTGCATGTGAGTGAAATAGGCCTATAAGAATTTTGGTGCTCGAGTGTACTATTTGGTTTCTTAGTAGGGAGAATGATCGACTGTCGCCATAAGGATGGAAATTCGCGACGTGACCAGATTCTGTTGTACAGCTCGAGGAGTTTATTTGAGGAATCAGTGTGTAGATGTTTAAGGAATATACCGGGAATATCATCAGGGCCAGCGGCGGAAGTTTTTGAAGAGGAAAGTGCAAAAATTAGCTCATCTATTGAAAAGGGGCTATCAAGTGAATCTGATTTACGATATGAGAGTGGCGGTGGTTGGTTGTCTAGTAGAATGTTCTTTGCTTTGAACCCTGATAATTGTTATACTGAAAATCTCTCATTTGTTTCACGTATTGGAGCTATTCTTGGAAGATTTTAAAGAAGATCCCCATTGAAAAAATTAAAATATGTTGTTTTTCCACTTTGTTATTAACAATCTAAGAGACCTAAAAATAAAAAATGCAAATAAAGCTATGAAAACTATTTTTTTGCTACCAAATGATAATACTTACAGCCGTATGCATAGTCAATCGCCAGCGACTCGCCAGAGTTTCGCCGCTCGCTACACAAGGAATATAATGCACAGTCGAGCTCCAAAAAAGTCACAACTACGCGATAAGTTACATTTTGGCGAAACGCTGGCGATGTACCACTTTTTTGAAGCTCTACTGTGCATTATAGTTCTTGTGTAGCGAGCGGCGAAACTCTGGCGAGTCGCTGGAATTGACTATGCATACGACTGTAAGGAACCCGTTTTTTTTCATAATTTTCATTACTCTTTGATATTCTGAAAAAAATTGTTTATATCTTCCATGTTTATTTAATAAACAATTTGTTATAAACAAATAAATTTTTATGATACAATTTTTTTAAATACTACAAAAAATAACAAATACAACCATGTGTCGTATGTTGTGTAAAAAAAATTGTTCTATTTTCTACATAATTTTAAATATTTTTCTATTTTTACGTTTGGCGTTTCCTCGTAGCGCTCAATCATTGTTATTGAAATAACTCATAAACAAATGGAGATAAGACAAAAACACAGTCTTTTCAGGATAGGAGTACAGCTCTCAACCAAATCTGTACTCATATCATTTATCAAATTTTTTAGCAATTTTTTATAAAAATACCCCCAAAATCTGATTTTTACGGCTTTCATACTTGAAAAACTCATTAACTGTTTGGAATAGGACAAAGACACTTCAGGTCTTTCTTGTTCTCCTCTCAATAATAAACAAATGAGCTCTTTAACAAAAGCTCTAACCCTATTATTTATCAACTTTTTTAGCAATCATTTATAAAAACATTTTTAAAATCTGTTTTTTGCGTGTTTCAAGTCATTTTTGATTTCCTGTGAATAATAAAGAATTTGAGCTTTCAATTGAAGCACTCACTCTATTATTTTTCAACTTATTTGGAATTATTTATGTAGATTACTTTTAATATTTGTTTAATCTTCAAATTGATGTTCTTCATAATTATTATAATCATTTAATTTTTCAGATTTTCTTGAACTAATTGTTTCGATAATGAATAACACTGTGACTTCAATATATTTGTTAATATGTATGTCATGCTTTTTTTGAACAATAAATGACACATGGTTGTTTTTGTTATTTTTTGCAGTATTTTAAAGAAAATTGTATCGTGAAAATTCATTTTTTTATAACAAATAGTTTATTAAATAAACAAAGAAAATAAAATTGAATATTTTTTTCAGAATATTAATATTTGGTAGCATAAAAAAGTTGTTAATCAACAAATGCGTTTTTGAGCAATACATTTTTTTTAAAGAAATGATTTTGTTCTCATAGATAATGATATTTATTGCCGATTGAAATTCCAATAACAAAAATTCACATATCTTACAAACAATGCATTTGTTTATAACAATTATTTAATCAATCAGAGTAAAAAATTTGAAAAAATCTGAACTTTGAATAATTAATATACGGACAAATTGGAATAGCAACAAAAAAAAATTTCATAGCTTTATTTGCATTTTTCATTTTTTAGTCTCTTAGATCGTTAATAACATGGTGGAAAATCAACAGTTTTTAATTTTTCCAATGGGGATCTTTTTTGAAGCCTTTCAAAAATAGCTACAAGAAGTGAAACAAATTTGAGGTTTTTAGTTTAAAAATTATTATGGTTTTTATGTACATTTGAAACATGTAAAAACTAGATAATTAACAAAAGCTTATGTAATAAAATAATTACGGGATTTTTTTTCATGGATTTTCGTTTATTCAAGTGTCTCAAAGGTAAATGAATTTTTTTATTTCTTGATATTGATATTTAATGTGGTAAAATTACTTTTATTGTTCAAGGGTCCGTATCAGTCACTTCACGCGGAACTCGCATCACCCACTTTTAGCGCTATTTTCGCCTCTAAATTAAAATTCTAAATATTAGTGGTAGAGTTCCGTGAAGTAGGATTGTTTCCAGAAAATTTCCTCCTCTTTTAGGATCTTTTTTCCAATTCTTGGATATATTTGATAGTTTCCGAGACATTTGCAAAAAAACAAACCTGTTTGCTTATATCTCGCATATATGGCACCTCTCCATTGAAGAATGTAGAGTATATTTAAACAAGTTCACTCTAAACTAATTTATTTTACGAAATACAATGCCTCAATAACTTAATATAACATTTATATAACATTCACTGGACTATTTATGTTCAACTTCTGCTTCACTGACTCCATTCTGCTGCATGGTTCTTTTTATATACACCATTCATTTTCCTAGAATGCTCCTGAAATTTCGGGTAAGCCTCGAATCGTCCAGATTCTTTTCGGTGCATAGCGCCTCGAAAGTCATTCGCGGTCAGGCGCTGTCTACGTGAGCGTTCAGGTACGGCATTGCCCGCAGCTTCGCCAAAATAGTGAAACTCTGGCCGCGGCATTAGATATCTCCAAAGCGTTTGGTACCAAAACCTCATTGACAGGCTACCATCCTGAGGCTTGCCGCCCCAGTTGTGCTCTTTGCTTTCTAGCTTTCTCTCAGACAGATCTCTCTACGTGGTGGTTGATGGAGTTTCATCTGACCTCTGCCTATGGATGTAACTGTTCCGTAGGGATCAATTTTAGCACCAACTATGTTTCTCCTCCACATTAATGATTTGTTGGGAGTTACCTCATGCCCAGTGCATAGCTTTGCTGATGATAGTATTCTTCATGACCAGTTCTCTTTCAAAGTTTCGATAAGCACTCGTGGAAGCAGAAGAGAACAAGGAAGGATTGTGAACGATTCGAATATAGACCTAGCAAATATTCTAGAATGGGGATCTAGCAGGTTGGTAAAATTCAATGCGAATATAACCCAAACATGTCTTTTTTTTAGAAAGGCGGATCTAGCAACACCCAATGTAATTATGTCAGGACTCTCTATACCAATAAAGTCTATAATTTTTTATAGATATTTTCATAGACAATGCTCTTCTCAAATATCATCAATGGTTCCACGGTTACCGGTCCCATCAAGACTAATTCGTCGAGGTCAGTCTTCACTTTGGAGACATGCCAAACATTTCTCGGGAGAAGTTCTCTGAGTAATACAGCCTGCAGAAATTCAAAAAGAACACCAAATCCTACCTACCTTCCCTCGGCTAAGAATCTAACAGATATAATTCAATGGCAGACAGTAGTTGTTTTCTGTTGTAGACTTGCTGACTAATATAACTATAGTATAGATTGAAGCGGAAAGACTGGATTATAATGGAATCCATTTCTTATTATCAGATTACATAATGACCTCAAGTTGACGAAGTAGTTTAGACATTGAATGAAACTTTCTCTCTGATTACAATAAAAGGAGTAGAAACTACTCGAACACCAAAACTACATCAATTTCACTAGACGCGCTTTTCGACAAAAAAAATTGCATCTGCGACATGAAGTTTTCTATTTACTCTTGAATAATTCACTTGTATATGGCAAAGTAAGCTAGAGTAATTTCAACTGAAAAGCCACAGCCCCTGATGATGCTTACTTTCTTGGCAAAACGCGCTTCGAGTGAAATTGGCTTAATTTTGGTGTATGGGTAGTTTTCTTCGTCTCTGAACCAAAGGTTTGTTTCTTACTGTTGCTAACTCCAATACTTAAGATGGCGTCACTCATATATTTCAGTCGTTTTTCAGAAGCTTTTATCAAAATTTTGGTATACAGGCGCATCATTGAATTGTCTGAAAAAAGTTAATCTCTCAATATAGAAAACAAAAAAAAAATGTTTCATGCTTTCGTGTTATTCCATTCGAGGAGAATATGAAAGACAAGGTTTACCAAAGTGCTTTTCTTAGTTAAACTTAATAGAGAGCGGTCAAATTCTTATTTTGATTTGCGATGAAATATAAAATGTATTTGACTGACGCATCAGCCAATTCTTAAATTATTTCAAAGAGACGACTATATGTATAAAATGTTCAGAATTAAAATGTATTCAGATAACCATAACCATTTTTATGACTACTATGAAATATTGGAACTACTTCAGTTCCAATTCTGCGTGATTATCTCGTGACAATCTCTACTCAGCCACAATTTTGCATAACGCTCGTTATCGCTGGATTAAAATTTTATATTACTGGATTTATTCGGAGCAGGGAAAAGATTCAAGAAAAGGCCTCATTTACATTTTAATAAGGGGCTTTCAGTTGCTATTTTATCGATGCTGGTGGAAAAGGGCAATCCGTATCATCTTTGAATGGAGAACCTGCATGCTGTTAAATGAAAACGAAAATAGATTCAATTCCCAACGTGCTGACAAGAATTGTGGATGAGAAAGTATATTTCAAATAACCAGCACCATCTGCCTATGGATATTTAATGTGTAGCACGTAAGATAAGAACTACTTTCTCAGTACTGAATGAAATTATCAGATTCGTGAGATGTACTCGTGGTTACCATTGATACGTAGTGTATTGCTTTACGTGATTCTATAAAAATTTCTCTTGCAGCAAATGCAGATACGCTACATCATGTACCAATGATAAAACTTCTTGAAAGTTGTTCAAACATTACAGAAAATGGATCGATAAGTGGACGTACCAAAGGACCCTGCACGGAATATATGGGATTTTGGTTGATTACGAAATTCAATGAATCTCTGGTATGTTGTAGATCATGACGTGTTGGTAATACTTTAATTCGACTATAATCAAATCGTATGATTAGTTTCGGAGAAATAGGGTGATTTTAAAAGTAACTACAAAAACAGATAATTAAGGTAATTTATCACACATTGAGATTTTTTGTAGTTAATTCCCGTGATTCGGCTTAAATAATAATAAAAATAATAATTTATTTCTAGAAATGAATAGTACAATGTATAAATACTTGATGTATATAGATAATAAACACGAAAATAAACAGGATACAGGATATACATGAAGGGATATACATTTATCCAGGAAAATAGAAGCTTAAGAAACGAATGGTATACAATGTATAAACCTTGTGAAAGGCTATGACTTGGAAACAATAACCCACTTAAGTTCAATAAAGAACTTGTCCGTGAGTATACATCTTCCATTTCTTTTTGAGGTTTGTAGCTATTTTAAAGGATACAGGTGATGTCAACAATTTGATTTGGATCAAGAATGCTCGAAACAATCCTATCAAACTCGACTTGGTATCCAACCTGAAGAAACAAGAAATTCTTAGAAACTGCAAGAAGCTGAAAGGTACCCAGATAAGTATCGCACACGATCTGACTTACGAACAAAGAGAAGATAAGCTATTTAGGTATCACTTGAAGAACGCCAGAGAAAATACTCAGATACAAAGTTACATAAGAGGAAACAAATTATGCATTGATGGAATCGCATATACTGCAGAAATATTGAGAGAAGAAGAAATAACAGTCGAGAATCAAAATCATAGTGATCCTTCAACACCAAACATCAGGGCCCGGAATATAGAATCTGACAGTGAAATCGAGGTGGAAACACAAATTGAAATACAGAAACAAAAAGCAGACACTCAGCAAACAAGAAAAGAACTCAAAAACCCACAGAAACCAAACCAAATAAACTCAGACCAAACATCCTCAGGAAGAATACGACTTCGCTCAACATCCAAAAAATACTCACATTTGTAAAATTAATTTCCTATTTATTGTAATTGCAAATTTGTTGTTGTTTTGTCAAACTGTCACAAATTTAAATAATGAATCAGTATATAAGGGACTACGAGTAAAAATACCAAAATACATTTAGGTTTGAAACTAAAGAAAAATACAATGAACATATTTCACATAGCAGACATAATTTCAGAATTTTACATCAGAACATAAGGAGCATATCAAAAATTTAGACACTCTCAAGGCATATTTATTAGAAACTATTAATTATTTTTCAGTTTTGATTTTGACAGAAACACGACAAATTCTCTATCTCGATTCATTTCATATAGACGGGTACAACATAACACACAATGAAGGAGATGCAAATAAATGTGATGGAGTATTAATGTACACATCAACTAAACTACGATGTAACTTTGGAATAGTTCGTATAGATAGATGCAAAGCAATTGAAGTTAAATTCGCTATAGATAATGATTCCTTTTGTATAACTGCTGTTTATAGGTCTCCACTCAGAATTCATTACAGGTATGGGAGAATACCTAAGAAACGCTCAAAAATATAATACACATCGTCATATTATTGCAGGTGATATGAATTTAAATATATTGGTTGAGGATGATATTGTTTTCGACTATTTGAATGCATGAATTCAATTTTCATTCGTTAATAAACTGCCCTACTAGACTGCAGAGTAACACATGCTTGGATCAAATATTTTATAAAAACTCAAAAAACGAGATTGCTGTGTCATCGCAGTTCTAGAAATAGATGTAACAGACCACTCCACTACACTTATGGAATTGCGACTCAAACATCCGAATACTCCAACAGATTCAACTAATACATTCACCACGGTTGAATATGAAAAATTAAGAAATAAGCTGAAGAATCATGATTGGACCCACTTCTACTCACTGCAAGATGTTGAGGCATGGATAAAATACATTATATCCCTTTTGAAATATACAATTAAAAACTGCTCTAAATCATTTAAAATTAAACATAATGAAATTAAAAGAAGAAACTGGATTACAAAAGGTTTAATTAAGAGTATAAGTCACAGAAATGAGCTTTCCAAACAGTACAAAATGAACAGAAATGATGAGATCATAAAAAACGAATATTTAAGATACCAAAATATAGTTAACGCAGTAATAAAAAATCTAAAACCTCATATTACAAAGAAAAGATCGAACTTAGTAAAGGTGGCAGTAAAATTATCTGGAAAACAGTGAAGGAACTAACAGCTTCCAATAAACAAAATAGTATAAACCAAATTCAATATGAGAATAAAACCATTACTGATAGAGGAAATAGCAAACTTATTCAATGACCATTATACATTGGTAGGAAAAAAACTCGCAGATAAGATCAAAGCTCCCCCAATTCCACCACTGAAAGGATCCCGGACACTGTCATCAATTTTTCTTGCACCTGTAACACAAAATGAATTAATCACATCTATAAATAACTTGAAAGACAAAAAAGCTCCCGGATTTGATGGAATAAGGGCAGAGTCACTGAAAGAAATCAGAAACGAAATTTCAGAACCACTCACATTTACAATAAATAAAATAATCGAATATGGAGAAGGGCCTGAAGCACTAAAACTCGGAGTAATAAAGCCGTTATTCAAAAGTGGCAAAAATGATGAAATTCACAACTACCGACCCATTAGTAAAATCAGTAACATCGCAAAAATATTCGAAAAACTCTTGAAGGTCAGAATAGTTAGTTGCCTTGATAAAAATAAACTTTTATCCGAAAAACAATTCGGATTCACTGAAGGAAAATGTACAAATGACGCGATTCGTTCACTAACATCTAAAATCTACAATAGCCTGGACAGGAAGAAACATTCCCTAGCGGTTTTTTTGGATCTCGCAAAAGCCTTCGACACTGTTGACCATTCACAGCTCTTGGAGGATTTGCGAGATCTAGGATTCAGGGGAGTAGTAGGGTTATGCCGGTTCCGCCTCATCGATAATAAAAAAGATGGATTGAAGTGGGGTCGACCAGCCATGTATGAATTACGGAGCGAACGTGTAACAGCTCAGGCTATGAAGGTCGTAGTAAGTGAGGATTTAAATGTTGGTTATATAGAGTGACGATGGACGTTATGAAAATTGGTATACAGGGAGTGTCAACTTGGGATTTGGGAGAAAAAAAAACATGGCTGCTGCCATACAGGGTGTACCAACTTGGCATTTAAGAGAAAAAAACATGGCTGCTGCCATATAGGGTGTACCAACTTGGCATTTAAGAGAAAAAAACATGGCTGCTGCCATACAGGGTGTACCAACTTTACATTTAAGAGAAAAAATATGGAACGTATATACAGGACGGCATTTAACAAAGGTGCGTTGTGCGATTTACTTACGAACGTATACAGGGTGTCTCAAAACGCCTCGTTTGAGAGAAAAAAACATGGCTGCCTGTCAGATGTCATGAGACAGAGATAAAACGCAACATTTAAGAGAAAAAACATGGCTGCCTGTCAGATGTCATGAGACATAGAAAAAAAGCAACCTTCAAGAGAAAAAAACATGGCTGCCTGTCAGATGTCATGAGACAGAGAAAAAAACGTAGCATTTAAAAGAAAAAAACATGGCTGCCTGTCAGATGTCATGAGACAGAGAAAAAAACGTAGCATTTAAGAGAAAAAAACATGGCTGCCTGTCAGATGTCATTAGACAGAGAAATAAATGTAGCATTTAAGAGAAAAAAAACATGGCTGCCTGTCAGATGTCATGAGACAGAAAAAACGTAGCATTAAAGAGAAAAAAACATGGCTGCCTGTCAAATGTCATTGGACAGAGAAAAAACGCAGCATTTAAGAGAAAAAAACATGGCTGCCTGTCAGATGTCATGGGACAGAGAAAAAACATAGCATTTAGGAGAAAAAACATGGCTGCATGTCAAATGTCATGAGACAGAGAAAAAAACATGACGGCTGTCAAATTTAATATACCGGGTGAACCAACTTGACATTTGGGAGAAAAAAAAACATGGCTGCTGCTTGTCAAATGTCTGGTGGAAAATGAGTTAATGAAAAAACGCTTCATTGGGGGTATGCTAACGTTTTGCGTTCGCGTTCACGTTAAGCGTTCACGTTTTCGTTCGCGTTAAGCGTTCGCGTTTTCGCTCGCGTTAAGCGTTCGCGTTCACGTTTTCGTTCGCGTTAAGCGTTCGCGTTTGCGTTCACATTTTCGTTCGCGTTAGGCGTTCACGTTTTCGTTCGCGTTAAGCGTTCGCATTTTCGCTCGCGTTAAGCGTTCGCATTCACGTTTTCGTTCGCGTTAGGCGTTCGCGTTTGCGTTCACGTTTCCGTTCGCGTTAAGCGTTCGCGTTTTCGTTCGCGTTAAGCGTTCGCGTTTTCATTCGCGATAAGCGTTCGCGTTTTCGTTTGCGCTAAGCGTTTTCGTTCGCGTTGAGAGTTCGCGTTAAGCGTTCGCGTTTTCGTTCACGTTAAGCGTTCGCGTTTTCGTTTGCGTTGAGCGTTCGCGTTTTCGTTTGCGTTAAGCGTTTTCGTTCGCGTTAGGCGTTCATGTTTTCGTTCGCGATAAGCGTTAGCGTTTTCGTTCGCGTGACATTCCAAAATCGTTCCAAATTATCGTTTTCGCGTACCAAAGAACAAGTTAAATTAGAATCGTTGAAACACGTAAAAAATGCAATGAAAATATACGTTTTCGCGTCGTAAAAAACGAGTAAAATTATAAGCGTTAAAACACGTAAATAATGCAACAAAAATGGACGTTTTCGCGTCCCAAGAAATGATTAAAATTACGAGCGTTGAAAATTTACTTTAACATGTGTTTCTTATGGAAATATGACATTTCAAAATCGTTCAAAAATATCGTTTTCGCGTCCCAAAAAACAAGTAAAATTAGAATCGTTAAAACACGCGAAAAATCCTATCAAAAAGTACCAGTTATCATACTTATATAGTAAATTTTACTCAATTGCACTTAGCTTTGGGTATTTTGGTGGTTATGAGGCTTCAACTACTTGCACTCAGTTCTGGGCGCTTTGCATTTAATATCAAAAATTACTATTTAGTTATCAGTTTGTATAGTAAATTTTCATAAAGTGAGGTTAGATAGATAAATCAAAAAAAAAGGAAGACAACGCCTTAGACCGCTCGGCCAACCTAACTTATAAGTATACATAATGAAATGTTGGTATTGTAGGATAGGGTAAAAATTCAAACAGCTTGAATACAAAATGAAAAACGTTGTTACCACCTGTCAACGTTTTCGAAAAACGTTGTAACCACCATTCCACGGTTTTGAAAACGTGGTTAGTAAGTCCTAATTTTTCGCCATAAAGTGAGGTTAGATAGGTTAATCAAAAAAAAAGGATGTTAGGAGTGGGATTCGAACCCACGCTCCCTTTCGAGAATCTTAACTTAAATACAACGCCTTAGACCGCTCGGCCAACCTAACTCATTCAAACATCTTGAATACAAAATTTATTAGACATTTTTATTTCGGTAATATATCACATAGCCATTTGTAAAGAATATCTACGTTTCGGAGGCTGCAATTGTAATTGGTTTGATTGCGAATGTGATGCATACAAGGTGATATACCATAATTGCTGCTGAATGTGGGGACCATCCATGACGTATTATCATAATCCTCCAAGTTCACAATACCCTGTAAGTAGGCTCAACTGGTGAAATTTCGCAGAAAGATAGTCACGTGTTTGAAGTGCTCGCACATAAATGGCATCAACATCATGTAGATTTTTCTTGAGGATGGCATCCAATGATATTCCACAAACCGGAGGATTACTGCAATCCGTGAACGTTTCGCTCCAAGAAGCAATTTTGTGTGATGTGTAGTGATCTTTGTATCAAGGTTTTTTGTATACAAATTGATGAGAACGTCAATACACACAAAAAAATGTTACCAAAATAGACGTTCCTCACGCTCCAAAAAAATGTGGGAAAAGTCGACCATTTTTCTTCAATACTTAGTTGATGTGTTGAGTGATCTTTGTTGTCATTGGAAATAATGTGAATAAAGAATGGCAACGGAATATATTATCACTACATGTTGTAAGCTCAACATGTCGTGGACGTAAAAAAGGTAAGAGCTTCGGTCGGTAGCAATTACTTCTATTGAACAATCCATAAAAAAAGCATGAGTTTTCGTGATTTCGTTTATGGTGATAGTGGCCACAGAACGGATCTTAGAGGCACAAAACAAAACTCGATTATTACAACCGACATTGAGTTATTATCGCATTTCCTGTGAGCGAAATCCCAGAAATGAAAATGTTATTCATAGTTATTTTGTGACCATCATTTTAAGTATGTGTAGTTTGTAAATCCATAAAATATGGATTATGTTTGAAAGTACAGAGGATTTTGAGGTAAGTGGGTTTCAGTTAATCATGTAGCAACGTAGTCTAAAGATGACAATTGATCATTCAGTGGAGAAAACATAATTTCAGCAAATATCGTGTTTTATTATTGGAGTTATCACCATTGTGTGGTTTAGGGCGATAGTTGTTTATATTTCATATCTTGAATTTATCCAGGAAATTATGAGTATTATTATGCATTTTACTTCAGTTAGCATCTACAAAAATTTATTTCGTGTTGTCGATTTTCACAATGTTTATTTTGAATAAAGTCCGTTTTGGATACATAAGCCCATTATGATTTTTTTGAGATAGTCAGTTTTATTAAATATAGGGGTTTTCACAAATTTTTAGAGTTTAATTTCAAAATAAGATAACATTTTCGCCATATGTTTTTAATTGTCTGAAATGTGATTGAGTGAAATTTTCATAAAAGTTTTAGCTGTGAGGCATGGTGACGTCAAATAACAAATAAACCTTTATCGGGACATGATAAAAAATTCGTATAAAAAATATCAAATTCGATTATTTGGATCAAACGAAAACGACACAAAGTATCATGAAAATACTGGTAATAATTATAAAAGAAATTAGATGACGTCATATACAGTATGGACGACTGTACATAAATTATGTTTGCGCAGATTTCAAGCTTGTCGCGTCAGAAGAAATGAAATGAAACGGGATGAATCAACAAAATTATGAAAATAATAATAGTAATATATATAGAGGTCAGCGCATTGAAATATACGTATGGAAGGGATCAAATTCAACGATTTGGATGAAACGACACAAAAAATCAAGAAAATAATGATGATAATAATAAAGAATGTAGAAGACATCATATTATACAGTATAGAAGGATGTTAATAAATTATGCTTGCTGCAGATTTCAAGCTCAACGCGTCAGAAGTAATGAAATGAAACCGGATGAATCAATGAAATTATGAAAATAATAAAAATAATAGTAATAAATGTAGAGGTTGAAATAAATATGGAAGGTATCAAATTCGATGATTTGAATGAAACGAAACAACACAAAAAGTTATGAAAATAATGACGATGATAATAAAAATTCGGTCGACGTCATATACCGTAGGCGTCCGACGGGTATCAAGCAATAGTGATCATCGAAGAAGGAGTTCAGAATTGGTTTTCTCTTCAAAATTATCTGTTGCCAAAAAGTCCACTGCGTGAATAGCTGAAGAGGTAATTCCTTCTATCGAAAAAACGGAGTTATACAGCGAGTTGTAGTTTTAATAATATTCCCCCAAAAACACTCGAAGACATAGCCTGTGCAGGTGGAGAATGATTGTAATTATTAGTATTTGCCAGGGAGCACCAAGTCGACTTATTCTGGAGACGTATTCACTTTACAGCTGTAGGAAAACTCGGATAACTGATAGCACCACCATTACAAAAACGAACATGTGAATTGCAAGAACAAAATTAAAAATATCAAAATATCAATGAGGATTTGAGAATTCAAGCCAAAAGAACCATGTTAAAATTTGTTATTCAAGGATTAGCACAACGAAATATCTAAGAAAATTAGGAGTTCAGACGAAATATACATGAAGTTGATAGTAGAATAGATCCAGAATCGTCAAATCAACCAAAAAAAGACTTATTATGAATATGTGCCAAACCGAAATAACTCTCTGAAGGAAATGCGGGATCACATCATACAACAATATCAAGAAATTCCTTGGGGGAAGAAAGGTGCATGACAAAACAATACGGATAGTTGAAATGTGCTGAAAATTTTTCTTTCAAATGCACCACTCCGATAATGAGTCTTCGGATCAAAATTCAAGAGTTGCATTATCACCGATGTTACTTTAAGTTTGTCAACCGTACAAAGACAGAAATCGAATGTTTGAGTGAAGAAGGCTAACGTAAAAAATATTGGAATAATTGTGAATTTTTCTTTCAAGTGTCGAAATTTGAAAGTAATCTCGAGATTTCACGGCTAGGAAGATTATTCTGTTTCAACTCAACAAGCATTGTGGTATATGTTTCAGTGGAGTTAGTTGGTGCATGAGCAAGATTTCATCGACGAAGGCACCAAATTTGATGTGTGTTAGTAGGCAAATTTGTAAGAAATATATCACTGACGAGAGAATCTTCTTGCTGCTTGTCAAATGTCTGGTGGAAAATGAGGCAATGAAAAAACGTTTGATTGGGGGAATGAAGGATAAACATTGGGGGTATGGAGGTTGAAAACGACTTCAAAATTATATGTTTATCCTCCATACCCCCAATTAAACGTTTTTTCATTGCCTCATTTTCCACCAGACATTTGACAAGCAGCAGGCATGTTTTTTTCCTCTTGAGTGCTGTGTTTTTTCTCTGTCTCATGACATTTGACAGGCAGTCATGTTTTTTTCTCTTAAATGTTGCGTTCGTTCACCCGGTATACCAAATTTGACAGCCGCCAAGAGATTCTAATGGTGTGCGCGCGCACCAACAGAAGCTCACTTCCGACTTTGATATGTACATTTCAACCATAACACAATGTTGAATTGAAAGCGAATAGTCTTTCCGCCCATAAAATCTACCTACGGACAACTCTTACAATTCACTTGGAAATATTTCAAGTCATCTTGATACTTGATACTTAGTGAAGAAGATTCTCTGGTCGGTGATATATTTCTTACAAATTTGCCTACTAACACACATCAAATTTGGTGCCTTCGTCGATGAAATTTTGCTCATGCACCAACTCACTCCACTGAAACATATACCACAATGCTTGTTGAGTTGAAACAGAATAATCTTCCCAGCCGTGAAATCTCGAGATTACTTTCAAATTTCGACACTTGAAAGAAAAATTCACAATTATTCCAATATTGTTTACGTTAGTCATCTTCACTCAAAAATTAGATTTCTGTCTTTGTACGGTTGACAAACTTAAAGCCGTAACATCGGTGATAATGCAACTCTTGAATTTTGTTCCGAAGACTCATTATCGGAGCGGTGCATTTGAAAGAAAAATTTTCAGCACATTTCAACTATCCGTATTGTTTTGTCATGCACCTTTCTTCCCCCAAGGAATTTCTTGATATTGTTGTATGATGTGATCCCGCATTTCCTTCAAAGAGTTATTTCGGTTTGGCACATATTCATAATAACTCTTTTTTTGGTTGATTTGACGATTCTGGAACTATTCTACTATCAACTTCATGTATATTTTCTTAGATATTTCGTTGTGCTAATCCTTGAATAACAAATTGTTACATGGTTCTTTTGTCTTGAATTCTCAAATCCTCATTGATATTTTGATATTTTTGATTTTGTTCTTGCAATTCACATGTTCATTTTTGTAATGGTGGTGCGATGAGTTATCCGAGTTTTCCTACAGCTGTAAGGTGAATACGTCTCCAGAATAAGTCGACTTGGTGCGCCCTGGCGATTAATAATAATAACAACCATTCTCCACCCGCACAGGCTATGTCTTCGAGTGTTTTTGGTGGAATACTATTAAAACTCCAATTCGCTGTATAACTCCGTCTTTTCGATAGAAGGAATAACCTCTTCAGCTATTCACGCAGTGGACTTTTTGGCAATAGATAATTTTGAAGAGAAAACCAATTCTAAATTCCTTCTTCGATGATCACTATTGTTTAATTTTTTTGTCAATTCGAGTGAAAATATGTATTCACACGGGGCATGCGTAGGAGTTTTTTCCAGCCAAAATATTTGTTATCAAATATTATCTGGAACTATTTAATTGACTGAGTTTGGTGAGTTTGTCAATGGTGTTTTGGCTATAAGCAATTTCAACAAAAATTATCTAAATATATCATTCATTTTGGTGAGACTTTACATCTGAATCGATACATAGTTCAGTCGAAAATATTCCTCTCGATATTACCTCAAGTCTTTCGGCTCATTTCCACTGAGAAGCAATTACATACGCCTCACTTGAAAATATTTAACATTTAAAGTAATTCCTTTCGTTGGTAATTTATTTCTCACATACTTTTATAGTAACAAACTGCACGAGCCTTTCGTTTGATGGAAACCAATCGATGAATCTCCTAATCTTGTGTCAACGTTGATGTCCTTGTCATTGAAATCTCGCCCACAAACCAGCTTACTTAATTGGAACATAACACAACACCTGAATTGAATTGAGTTGAATTGAATACCAATCTGATGAATCCTTCCACCCGCACGTTAAATTTGGTGTCTGATTGGTTTCGTCTATGTAATTGTTTCTTGAGGAATACTCAAATCAGATCAAAAATATTCAGAGGAATGCCACAAAAACTAAAATGGAATTTATAGAAAAATGCCCAAGATGTCATTGGAAATAATGTGAATAAAGAATGGCGACGGAAATGATTTATTTTATAGAGGGTTGATTTTTCTGGTCACCCTAGAGATATCATCTCATAGGCAACCAATCACCATTTTCATATAGAAACGAGGATTATATACTCTTGCAACACGTTCGAAAAAACCCCGCAGCTATCGAATTTACAAAGTGGAGTTATGAACGAGATCTGCCGTCACTGCAAAAAAAACTGGTGGATATTAAATGTCTTTGATGGGTGTCTTTCTAACAAACTTGCTTTCTGAAATTTCTCTCCTCTATGATTTATTTCTCACAAACTCTCTTGCTAACACACTGCATGAGACTTATTTAATTGAAACCAAATCTAATGAATATAAAATTTGGTGTCTCATTTGTTTTGTATATGTTATTGTCTCTCGAGAAATACTGTGATTATGAAATGTCCATGAAACTGTTCCTTGAATGCATCTTTTCCCATCGTTCCATACCTTCTTGTTCATCTCAATTTTTCATTTTGAATCTCGTTGGCATTTTATTTTTCATGTTACCTTTTCGTTTCATTGCGATTCGTTTTATTCAACACGTCAAGTCAGACACATAGGTTATTAGTTGTTGTTCTCTATATGTAGTATTATTATTATTTTCACGACGCGACGTTTTGTTCAATGGGTTGATCTCTAAACCTGTCGAACGCGTAATTTATGCGCTGTCTCTATTTCTCATCATCACAATTATTTTTATGATTCCATTAATATATTTTCGCATCCTTTCATTTCATATCGTTTTTTTTCTTCCAACGCGTTAAGCTTGATACCTGTCGGACTCCTACGGTATATGACGTCGACCGCATTTTTAATAACATTGTGTCGTTTCGTTTCATTCAAATCTTCGAATTGATACCTTCCATATTTATTTCAACCTCTACATTTATTACTATTATTGTTATTATTTTCATAATTTCGTTGATTCATCCCGTTTTATTTCGTTACTTCTGACTCGTTGAGCTTGAAATCTGCCGCAAGTATAATTTATTAACAGCCTTCTATACTGTATAATATGATGTCTTCTACATTTTTTATTATTATCATCATTATTTTCTTGATTTTTTGTGTCGTTTCATCCAAATCGTTGAATTTGATCCCTTCCATACGTATATTTCAATGCACTGACCTCTATATTTATTACTATTATTATTTTCATAATTTTGTTGATTCATCCTGTTTCATTTCATTTCTTCTGACGCGTCAAGCTTGAAATCTGCCGCAACCTTAATTTATGTACTGACGTCCATACTGTATATGACGTCATCTAATTTCTTTTATAATTATTACCACTATTTTCATGATATTTTGTGTCGTTTTCGTTTGATCCAAATCATCGAATTTGATATTTTTTATACGACTATTTTATCATGTCCCTAAAGGTTTATTATCTGATTTGAAAGCTGTACTTTTGAGAGTGATTCCCATTTATGAATATATGTTTATATAAAAAATTATTGTAGATAAAATAATCAATTGACCAATAATGACGTCACCATGCCTCACAGCTAAAACTTTTTTGAAAATTTCACTTAATCACATTTCAGACAATTAAAAACATATGGCGAAAATGTTATCTTATTTTGAAATTAGACTCTAATAATTTGTGAAAACCCCTATATTTAATAAAACTGACTATATCAAAAAAAAATCATAATGGACTTATGTATCCAAAACGGACTTTATTCAAAATGAACATTGTGAAAATCGACAACACGAAATAAATTTTTGTAGATGCTAATAAATGAATAATAATACTCATAATTTCCTGGATAAATTCAAGATATGAAACACAAACGCCTATCGCCCTAAACCACACAATGGTGATAACTCCAATAATAAAACACGATATTTGCTGAAATTATGTTTTCTCGACTGAATGATCAATTGTCATCTTTAGACTACGTTGCTACATGATTAACTGAAACCCACTCACCTCAAACTCCTCTGTACTTTCAAACATAATCCATATTTTATTGATTTACAAACTACACATACTTAAAATGATGCCGGTACTGGTCACAAAATAACTATGAATAACATTTTCATTTCTGGGTATTCGCTCACAGGAAATGCGATAACTCAACGGGAAGTACGTCGGTTGTAATACTCGAGTTTTGTTTTGTGCCTCTAAGATCCGTTCTGTGGCCAATATCACGATGAACGAAATCACGAAAACTCATGCTTTTTTTATGGATTGTTCAATAGAAATAATTGCCACCGACCGAAGCTCTTACCTTCTTTACGTCCACGACCAAAGCTCAACATGTGATAATCAATTCCGTTGCCATTCTTTATTCACAGTATTTTCAATGACAACAAAGATCACTCAACACATCAACTATTGAAGAAAAATGGTCGACTTTTCCCACATTTTTTTGGAGCGTGAGGAATGTCTATTTTGGAAAAATTTTTTTGTGTGTATTGACGTTCTCATCAATTTGTATACAAAAAACCTTGATACAAAGATCACTCTACACATCAACTATTGAAGAAAAATGGTCGTCTATTCCCACACAAAATTGCTTCTTGGAGCGAAACGTTCACGGATTGTGGAATATCATTGAATGTCATCCTCAAGAAGAATCTACATGATGTTGATGCCATTTATGTGCGAGGATTTCAAAAACGTGACTATCTTACTGCGAAATTTCACCAGTTGGGCCTACTTACACGTGTTGTGAACTTGGAGGATTATGATAATACGTCATGGATGCAGCAATGATGGCATATCACCTTGTGTACATCACATTCGCAATCAAACCAACTACAATTGCAGCCTCCGAAACGTAGATATTCTTTACAAATGGCTATGTGATATATTACCGAAATAAAACTGATTATTAAATTTTGTATTCAAGATGTTTGAATTTTTGCCCTATCCTACAATACCAAAATTTCATTATATATACGTATAAGTTAGGTTGGCCGAGCGGCCTAAGGCGTTATACCTAAGTTACGATTCTCGAAAGGGAGCGTGGGTTCGAATCCTACACCTAACATCATTTTTTTTTCGATTTATCTATCTTAGCTCACTTTATGGCGAAACATTAAGACTTACTAACCACGTTTTCAAAACCGTAGAATGGTGGTTACAACGTTTTTCGAAAACGTTGACAGGTAGTAACAACGTTTTTCATTTTGCATTCAAGATGTTTGAATTTTTACCCCATCCTACAATACCAACATTTCATTATGTATACTTATAAGTTAGGTTGGCCCAGCGGTCTAAGGCGTTGTCTTCCTTTTTTTTATTTATCTATCTAACCTCACTTTATGAAAATTTACTATACAAACTGATAACTAAATAGTAATTTTTGATATTAAATACAAAGCGCCCAGAACTGAGTGCAAGTAGTTGAAGCCTCATAACCATCAAAATACCCAAAGCTAAGTGAAATTGAGTAAAATTTACTATATAAGTGTGATAACTCGTACTTTTTCATCGGATTTTTTGCGTGTTTTAACACTTCTAATTTTACTCGTTTTTTAGGACGAGAAAAAGTCTATTTTCGTAGCATTTTTTACGTGTTTTATTGATTTTGATTTGATTTTGATTTTGAAATGTCATATCTCCATAAGAAATTCATGTAAAAGTAAATTTTCAACGCTAGTAATTTAAATCATTTCTTGGAACGCGAAAACGTATATTTTCGTTGCATTTTTTACGTGTTTTAACTCTTCTAATTTTACTTATTTTTTGGGACGCGAAAACGATAATTTTGAACGACTTTGGAATGTCACGCGAACGAAAACGCGAACGCTTAACGCGAACGAAAACGCGAACGCTTAACGTGAACGAAAATGCGAACGCTTAACGCGAACGAAAACGCTCAACGCAAACTAAAACGCGAACGCTTAACGTGAACGAAAACGCGAACGTTTAACGCGAACTTTTAACGCGAACGAAAACGTTCAACGTAAACGAAAACGCGAACGCCTAACGCTAACGAAAACGCGACTGCTTAACTCGAACGAAAACGCGTACGCTTAAAGCGAACAAAAACGTGAACGCAAACGCGAACGCTTAACGCGAACGAAAACGCGAACGCGAACGCTTAACGCGAGCGAAATTGCGAACGCTTAACGCGAACGAAAACGCGAACGCTTAACGTGAACGCGAACGCAAAAACGTTAGCATACCTCCAACAAAGTGTTTTTTCAATAACTCATTCTCCACCAGACATTTGACAAGCAGCAGCCATGTTTTTTTTCTCCCAAATGTCAAGTTGGTTCACCCGGTATACCAAATTTGACAGCCGTCATGTTTTTTTTCTCTGTCTCATGACTTTTGACAGGCAGCCATGTTTTTTTCTCCCAAATGCTACGTTTTTTCTCTGTCTCATGACATCTGACAGGCAGACATGTTTTTTCTCTTAAATGCTGCGTATTTTCTCTGTCTCATGACATCTGACAGGCAGCCATATTTTTTTCTCTTAAACGAGGCGTTTTGAGACACCCTGTATACGTTCGTGAGAAAATCGCACAACGCACCTTTGTTAAATACCGTCCTGTATATACATTCCATATTTTTTCTCTTAAATGTTGAGTTGGTACACCCTGCATGGCAGCAGCCATGTTTTTTTCTCTAAAATTCCAAGTTGGTACACCCTATATGGCAGCAGCCATGTTTTTTTTTTCTCCCAATTCCCAAGTTGACACTCCCTGTATACCAATTTTCATAACGTCCATCGTCATAACCAACATTTAAATCCTCGAATCTAGATTATCTTATGGGATGTTAGGTTGGGGAGGTGTTGCCAGCAGTTACTTAACTTTTCTAGATATTTTACAGAAAAAAATTCCTGAAGATTTGTTTCAATAAGTGTCGAACGTATTCATCGAACTTGCTTTATTCAGAAAGTAAAATATTAGACCTCAGACAAATTTACTTTCTACGTGTAGCTGTAGATCAATACAAAAACAAAAATAGTTCAAGAAATATTGACCACAACTATAACACAAGAGCAAAAAAAGAAAACATGGTGCGCACTGAGTATTCATCTGAAACTATTGGTCAGAGAGTATAAACTTATCTGAATTTTCAATAATATTCCTAAGAATATCAAAAATTCAATCACAGTTGTATTGTTCAAAAAAATATAAAACTGTACCTTCACAAAACCGAAAGAAAAATAATACACAATCTAATAGACCTGAATAAAATTTCTTGTGCTAATTTTTATTGAGAAACAGGAGTACCACCATTGTCGTTATGTCCCAATACAATTGTCAAACTTTCAATAAATTGTTCGTTGAATATTATCATTATCTGAAAATGAATATGACCCTTTATTTTGTTATTGAATATTATATATACATATATATATATATATATTATTATATTATTATTATCTGAAACTGAATATGACCCTTTACATGTATTATATTTCTACTAAATTGTTTTATGTTAAAACATTTCACACCCACGCGTTGGCTTCTTAGCCTTAGTGGTTTACTTGTTTATTCCAGAAGCAATTTTTATAGATTATTGTACAATTATTCTGTTTTAGCAAATTGTTATTACTATTCTTATTCTCATTATTGTACTTTGCTTTATTTCGTACTGAATAAACATTATTATTATTATTATTATTATTATCTCAGGTGCCCCACGACATGCCCTGCATCGGGTGTCAGGGACGTCTATACCCATAACGCGACTACGGTAGACAAGGGTGTTGAAGACACCATCCTGGCAGGCCATTATGAATCCCTCGGTCTCCGACTTTAGCTCACTTGACCTGAGGAAGGCAAAGGTCATGCTTTTGGATAAGCCAAGGTCTTCGATGTTGTGAAAGAAGACACCATGCATTGGCTTATCCATATGTAGCTGTAGCAGGACCTCTGTCTCCGCAGCTTTTATGTGAGCTTTTTGCTGAACGGGTCCCAACTCGGTGACAGAGTTTGGGTTAGCCCGTTCAGTGTCGAAAACGAGACCGAGTTCATCGGCCGCACGGGTAGCTGCCTTAAAAAGGAATGCTCCAATCCCTGCTTTCTCATGGTCGCGGACCATGCAGAGAAAGGGATCTGAACTCCTGATGACTTTACAGGCCCCATCCAGAACCATTCTGTTATGCAGACACTCCAAACTCAAAAGTCCACGGCCTCCCCGTTGTCTGGGAAAGTATAACCGTGGAACGGACGATTTAGGATGCAAGCTCCTATTGAGATGCATCATTTTGCGAGTCTTAACGTCAAGTTGTCGCAGCTCTTCCTTAGTCCACTTCATCACTCCGAAAGAGTAAAGAAGGATCGGAACGGCAAGCATATTAGTTGCAGCAACTTTGTTCTTCCCCGACAGTTCTGATGACCAGATCTGTCGGAGTTTATGCTGATACTTGCCGCGGAGAGAGTTTTTAACTGCGAATACCTCTTGGGAGCGGCGTTGTTCCACCCCAAGGTAGGTATAAGTCTCTCCGGCATCCAGATGATGTAGGATGCTTCCGTCTACAAGCTGGACATCCTCTCCGTATTCCTCGCATCGTCCTCTTTTGAGATGAACCGTGGCACATTTGTCGATCCCAAATTCCATACCGATAGCATGCGTATATTCTTCCACCACCCTAAGGGACTGATGTAGGTCCCTTTCTCCAGAGGCATACAATTTGAGGTCATCTATGTAAAATAGATGGGTGATATTATGCCTCCGGTTGCTGGGGGTGCCGCAGTTGTACCCACGGGTATTCCTGAGTGCAACGGACAATGGCAATAGTGAGATGCAGAAGAGAAGAGGGCTAAGGGAGTCTTCCTGAAACACGCCTCTTCTAATGATGACCTGCTCTGTTTGGAAAATGTCTCTACCAGATCTTATGGTGAAGCGAGTCCTCCAGAGTGGCATCAGTTGTCCAATGCGTCCCACTATTTGACCGAGTACCTCAAGGCATCTGAGCAAATGCATGATTAACTCATGTGATGTTGTATCAAATGCCTTGCGGTAATCGATCCAGGCCATCGAAAGGTTACGCTTATACTGCATGGAGTCCTGCGTGATACATCTATCGATGAGCAGGTTCTCCTTGCACCCGGCGACCCCTTTCTTTGACCCTCTTTGCTCATTTATCCGTTCATACACCGGATCAACTGCGGAGAGAATGCGTGTGTATAAGATGCGCGTAAACACCTTATAACACGCATTCAAGCAAGTTATCGGCCTGTAATTCTTTGGATCAGACAAATCTCCGTTTTTGGGGATGAGCACGGTTCGCCCCTCGACAAACCACTTCGGAATCTGCTGCTCCCCATCTTGCCATGAGTTGAAAACTCTGGCCAGATGGCGGTGGGTTGTTGGAAACTTTTTCCACCAATAGTTATTCAACCCATCAGGGCCTGGAGCAGCGAAATTCTTAGAGCCTTTTAGGGCCCCTCGTACTTCTTCCGTGGTTATCGGAATGCGCAGATCATTGAGCTCAGGCTGCCGAAGCCTCCTGCAAAATGCTTCGAACTGCGCTAGGGCTGGAGTATCTACATTGAGTGGTTGCGGATACTCATAGATATTCTTCCAGAATGTTTCCACCCGATCTGCAGCCGGCGGGTTATCGACAACACGTGGAGGCTCTTGGAATAAGCGAGAAGGTTTATCGCGGAACTTTATGTTTTCCGCGATACTTCTCGCCCGCCTCACTATTGACTTCTTTGCAGCCACTAGCATTCGTATCCTATCAAGGCAGTGCTGTTTGATGGTAAACAGCACACCTTGATTTAATGTGTGGTGAGCTCGTCTCAATTTTGCAGCAATTCGCCGCACTGCGGGCGTGAAAGGCCTATTGGCCGCCACGAAGTCCACCACACACTGGATACGAGACGCGTGTTGTCTCGCCGACTTGATCTTGGCTTCCATCTTGTGTACACGTCGCTCATGCCTCCCTACCAGAGCGGTGGTGTCCCTCCTCTCTGTTTGGGATAGAGCATGAGCGGCGTCGTACACGACAGAATTGATCTGCCAGATGTCAGCCTCTTCTGGAAGAACATCGCCAATCTCCGCATCCACCCGTGCCAGTTCTTGCGGCTTCAGGGGCTTCATTTTGTGAAGCGCCCTGCGGGTTCTGATATCCTCCATCAGTGGAACAATGCGATTCTCCTCCACAGCCAAATCGACGCGTGGCATATCTGCCACTTCGATAACCGGCTGAGGAGGAGCTCTAACGTAGCCTCGAGCCCGAAGATGGGATACATAATCCCTGAGATTTTGTGCGGAAAACGCTGCATGCTCTGGGTGTCTCTCACACCACAGAGCATGCATTCTTGCCATGTATCCTCTCCGGGCGGGCTCACTGCTCTCGTAGCAATGCAGAAGTCCGTCTCTTAATTCGTCCGTCCACTCAAAGCGTCCGTTGTTATCGCGGTCGTCATCATTTGGCAAATCATCGTTGGCCCCACCACCTTGCCTTTGACCCCTAATCCGAGGGGGTCGGTTGTGGGGGCCTCTTCCTCGATTGTTGGGAACCGAGTAGTAGAGTTTACTGGGGGGTTAACCCAGTAAACCCACGGATGACACCGGAGGGAAAGTTGCTTTTTCGCTCCCGGATGCGCATGAGCTGCCGGTCTGATTTTGCATCCTTTGCTCGGGTAGGTGGTGTCGCTACTCACCAGGGCCTTAGGTGTTGTTTGTTTATTATTATTATTATTATTATTATTATTATTATTATTATTATTATTATTATTATTATTATTATTATTATTATTATTATTATTATTATTATTATTATTATTATTATTATTATTATTATTATTATTATTATTATTATTATTATTATTATTATTATTATTATTATTATTATTATTATTATTATTATTATTATTATTATTATTATTATTATTATTATTATTATTATTATTATTATTATTTTTTTTTTTTTTTCTCCTTAGGAGTGTACCAGTCAGACCCTGTCTCCGGTGCTCCGACCCATCCGGAGGGCGCGCTGGTGTCGTTAACCCCAATAACCACTCCCTACATCCGTAGGGTGAGTGATTATTGGGTCCGAGAATCGTGTGCCCTGAGTAGACGAAGCGAACCAAGTATAACGGCCTTCTGCATTCTTGCTGCTAAGATTTCTGCCATATTACGGCAAGCAGGTATTATTTTCAAATTGGAGAGCAGTGTGTCCATCATTCCACCAAGGACTCCTATGATCAGAACCACCATTTTGACAGAATGGTCCGGATATAACCTGCGGAGTTCAAAGAGAAGATCTCGATATTTAGTCCGTTTTTCCTCCTCTTTTCGAACGATATTAATTTCGCCTGGAGCGGAAAACTCCATGACGAATATCGTTCTACTTTGGTGGTCGAGGAGGACAACATCAGGCTTATTGGCTTGTATTTGCCTGAGGGTGGGGAATGAGTAGTTCCAATAGATTCGGCATCTCTCATTCTCCACCACGGACTCAATATCCCCCGGAGCATAAGGCAACACCGGTGTCTCGTCTATACCGTACGAGTGTCGTAGGTGGTAGTACAACACTCGTAGCGCCGCGTTATGCCTGTGGATATAGGCTGAGACCGCATAAGATGGGCATGCTGATAGCAAATGCATTACGGTCTCAGGTGCCCCACGACATGCCCTGCATCGGGTGTCAGGGACGTCTATACCCATCACGTGACTACGGTAGACAAGGGTGTTGAAGACACCATCCTGGCAGGCCATTATGAATCCCTCGGTCTCCGACTTTAGCTCACTCGACCTGAGGAAGGCAAAGGTCAAGCTTTTGGATAAGCCAAGGTCTTCGATGTTATGAAAGAAGACACCATGCATTGGCTTATCCATATGTAGCTGTAGCAGGACCTCTGTCTCCGCAGCTTTTATCTGAGCTTTTTGCTGAACGGGTCCCAACTCGGTGACAGAGTTTGGGTTAGCCCGTTCAGTGTCGAAAACGAGACCGAGTTCATCGGCCGCACGGGTAGCTGCCTTAAAAAGGAATGCTCCAATCCCTGCTTTCTCATGGTCGCGGACCATGCAGAGAAGGGGATCTGAACTCCTGATGACTTTACAGGCCCCATCCAGAACCATTCTGTTATGAAGACACTCCAAACTCAAAAGTCCACGGCCTCCCCGTTGTCTGGGAAAGTATAACCGTGGAACGGACGATTTAGGATGCAAGCTCCTATTGAGATGCATCATTTTGCGAGTCTTAACGTCAAGTTGTCGCAGCTCTTCCTTAGTCCACTTCATCACTCTGAAAGAGTAAAGAAGGATCGGAACGGCAAGCATATTAGTTGCAGCAACTTTGTTCTTCCCCGACAGAGCAACTTTGTTCTTCCCCGACAGTTCTGATGACCAGATCTGTCGGAGTTTATGCTGATACTTGCCGCGGAGAGAGTTTTTAACTGCAAATACCTCTTGGGAGCGGCGTTGTTCCACCCCAAGGTAGGTATAAGTCTCTCCGGCATCCAGATGATGTAGGATGCTTCCGTCTACGAGCTGGACATCCTCTCCGTATTCCTCGCATCGTCCTCTTTTGAGATGAACCGTGGCACATTTGTCGATCCCAAATTCCATACCGATAGCATGCGTATATTCTTCCACCACCCTAAGGGACTGATGTAGGTCCCTTTCTCCAGAGGCATACAATTTGAGGTCATCCATGTAAAATAGATGGGTGACATTATGCCTCCGGTTGCTGGGGGTGCCGCAGTTGTACCCACGGGTATTCCTGAGCGCAACGGACAATGGCAATAGTGAGATGCAGAAGAGAAGAGGGCTAAGGGAGTCTCCCTGAAACACACCTCTTCTAATGATGACCTGCTCTGTTTGGACTATGTCACTACCAGATCTTATGGTGAAGCGAGTCCTCCAGAGCGGCATCAGTTGTCCAATGCATCCCACTATTTGACCAGGTACCTCAAGGCATCTGAGCAAATGCATGATTAACTCATGTGATGTTGTATCAAATGCCTTGCGGTAATCGATCCAGGCCATCGTAAGGTTACGCTTATACTGCACGGAGTCCTGCGTGATACATCTATCGATGAGCAGGTTCTCCTTGCACCCGGCGACCCCTTTCTTTGACCCTCTTTGCTCATTTATCCGTTCATACACCGGATCAACTGCGGAGAGAATGCGCGTGTATAAGATGCGCGTAAACACCTTATAACACGCACTCAAGCATGTTATCGGCCTGTAATTCTTTGGATCAGACAAATCTCCGTTTTTGGGGATGAGCACGGTTCGCCCCTCGACAAACCACTCTGGAATCTGCTGCTCCCCATCTTGCCATGAGTTGAAAACTCTGGCCAGATGGCGGTGGGTTGTTGGAAACTTTTTCCACCAATAGTTATTCAACCCATCAGGGCCTGGAGCAGCGAAATTCTTAGAGCCTTTTAGGGCCCCTCGTACTTCTTCCGTGGTTATCGGAATGCGCAGATCATTGAGCTCAGGCTGCCGAAGCCTCCTGCAAAATGCTTCGAACTGCGCTAGGGCTGGAGTATCTACATTGAGTGGTTGCGGATACTCATAGATATTCTTCCAGAATGTTTCCACCCGATCTGCAGCCGGCGGGTTATCGACAACACGTGGAGGCTCTTGGAATAAGCGGGAAGGTTTATCGCGGAACTTTATGTTTTCCGCGATACCTCTCGCCCGCCTCACTAGTGACTTCTTTGCAGCCACTAGCATTCGTATCCTATCAAGGCAGTGCTGTTTGATGGTGAACAGCACACCTTGATTTAATGTGTGGTGAGCTCGTCTCAGTTTTGCTGCAATTCGCCGCACTGCGGGCGTGAAAGGCCTATTGGCCGCCACGAAGTCCACCACACACTGGATACGAGACGCGTGTTGTCTCGCCGACTTGATCTTGGCTTCCATCTTGTGTACACGTCGTTCATGCCTCCCTAACAGAGCGGTGGTGTCCCTCCTCTCCGTTTGGGATAGAGCATGAGCGGCGTCGTACACGACAGAATTGATCTGCCAGATGTCAGCCTCTTCTGGAAGAACATCGCCAATCTCCGCATCCACCCGTGCCAGTTCTTGCGGCTTCAGGGGCTTCATATTGTGAAGCGCCCTGCGGGTTCTGATATCCTCCATCAGTGGAACAATGCGATTCTCCTCCACAGCCAAACCGACACGTGGCATATCTGCCACTTCGATAACTGGCTGAGGAGGAGCTCTAACGTAGCCTCGAGCCCGAAGATGGGATACATAATCCCTGAGATTTTGTGCGGAAAACGCTGCATGCTCTGGGTGTCTCTCACACCACAGAGCATGCATTCTCGCCATGTATCCTCTCCGGGCGGGCTCACTGCTCTCGTAGCAATGCAGAAGTCCGTCCCTTAATTCGTCCGTCCACTCAAAGCGTCCATTGTTATCGCGGTCGTCATCGTTTGGCAAATCGTCGTTGGCCCCACCACCTTGCCTATGACCCCTAATCCGAGGGGGTCGGTTGTGGGGGACTCTTCCTCGATCGTTTGGAACCGAGTAGTAGAGTTTACTGGGGGGTTAACCCAGTAAACCCACGGCCGACACCGGAGGGAAAGATGCTTTTTCCCTCCCGGATGCGCATGAGCTGCCGGTCCGATTTTGCATCCTTTGCTCGGGTAGGTGGTGTCGCTACTCACCAGGGCCTTAGGTGTTGGTTGACCCCCCTGCCTTATTATATTATTATTATTATTATTATTATTATTATTATTATTATTATTATTATTATTATTATTATTATTATTATTATTATTATTATTATTATTATTATTATTATTATTATTATTATTATTATTATTATTATTATTATTATTATTATTATTATTATTATTATTATTATTATTATTATTATTATTATTATTATTATTATTATTATTATTATTATTATTATTATTATTATTATTATTATTATTATTATTATTATTATTATTATTATTATTATTATTATTATTATTATTATTATTATTATTATTATTATTATTATTATTATTATTATTATTATTATTATTACTATTATTATTATTATAATTAATTTTTTTTTCCTTTGGAGTGTACCAGTCAGGCTCTGTCTCCGGTGCTCCGACCCATCCGGAGGGCGCGCTGGTGTCGTAAACCCCAATAACCACTCCTTACGTCCGTAGGGTGAGTGATTATTGGGTCCGAGAATCGTGTGCCCTGAGTAGACAGAGCGAACCAAGTATAACGGCCTTCTGCATTCTTGCTGCTAAGATTTCTGCCATATTACGGCAAGCCGGTATTATCTTGAAGTTAGAGAGCAGTGTGTCCATCATTCCACCAAGGACTCCTATGATCAGAACCACCATTTTGACAGAATGGTCCGGATTTAACCTGCGGAGTTCAAAGAGAAGATCTCGATATTTAATACGTTTTTCACCCTCTTTTCGAACGATATTCATTTCGCCTGGAGCGGAAAACTCCATGACGAATATCGTTCTACTTTGGTGGTCAAGGAGGACAACATCAGGCTTATTGGCTTGTATTTGCCTGAGGGTGGAGAATGAGTAGTTCCAATAGATCCGGCACCTATCATTCCTCACCACGGACTCAATATCCCCCGGAACATAAGGCAACACCGGTGTCTCGTCTATACCGTACGAGTGTCGTAGATGGTAGTATAACACTCGTAGCGCCGCGTTATGCCTGTGGATATAGGCTGAGACCGCATAAGATGGGCATTCTGATAGCAAATGCATTACGGTCTCAGGTGCCCCACGACATGCCCTGCATCGGGTGTCAGGTACGTCTATACCCATCACGCGACTACGGTAGGCGAGGGTGTTGAAGACACCATCCTGGCGGGCCATTATGAATCCCTCGGTCTCCGACTTTAGCTCACTCGACCTGAGGATGGCAAAGGTCAAGCTTTTGGATAAGCCAAGGTCTTCGATGTTGTGAAAGAAGACACCATGCATTGGCTTATCCATATGTAGCTGTAGCAGGACCTCTGTCTCCGCAGCTTTGATGTGAGCTTTTTGCTGAACAGGTCCCAACTCGGTGACCGAGTTTGGGTTAGCCCGTTCAGTGTCGAATACGAGACCGAGTTCATCGGCCGCACGGGTTGCTGCCTTAAAGAGGAATGCTCCAATCCCTGCTTTTTCATGGTCGCGGACCATGCAGAGAAGGGGATCTGAACTCCTGATGACTTTACAGGCCCCACCCAGAACCATTCTGTTATGCATACACTCCAAACTCAAAAGTCAACGGCCTCCCCGTTGTCTGGGAAAGTATAACCGTGGAACGGACGATTTATGATGCAAGCTCCTATTGAGATGCATCACTTTGCGAGTTTTAACGTCGAATTGTCGCAGCTCTTCCTTAGTCCACTTCATCACTCCGAAAGAGTAGAGAAGGATCGGAACGGCAAGCATATTGGTTGCAGCAACTTTGTTCTTCCCCGACAGTTCTGATGACCAGATCTGTCGGAGTTTATGCTGATACTTGCCGCGGAGAGAGTTCTTAACTGTGAATACCTCTTGGGAGTGGCGTTGCTCCACCCCTAGGTAAGTATACGTCTCTCCGGCATCCAGATGATGTAGGATGCTTCCGTCTACGAGCTGGACATCCTCTCCGTATTCCTCGCATCGTCCTCTTTTGAGATGAACCGTGGCACATTTGTCGATCCCAAATTCCATTCCGATAGCATGCGTGTACTCTTCCACCACCCTTAGGAACTGATGTAGGTCCCTTTCTCCAGAGGCATATAATTTGAGGTCATCCATGTAAAACAGATGGGTGACTTTATGCCTCCGGTTGCTGGGGGTGCAGCAGTTGTACCCACGGGTATTCCTGAGTACAACGGACAATGGCAATAGTGAGATGCAGTAGAGAAGAGGGCTGAGGCTGAGGCTGAAGATATAAGTCTGGTAAGGTTTATCATATATTATCGTTATACGTTGAAAACATGGTTCTTCGAAAGAATAAAGTGAATAACTTCGTTTTTCTATTACTCCGGTATGGTGAAATACTGGTTGATATTAATTGTATACAGTGCGGCTTTTTTTAGTCCCCCCCTTGTTAACTTTTGAACGGTTCGACGTACAAACATGAATAAAAAACCTTTTGGAGGGTTTCACCGATTGTACTTTTTGAAACAAAGAATATGGTGATTGCTCGATGGGGGCGCGGGGGGTACATCAATTAAAAAATTTTAAATGACATGTGGGGTCGAGTGTCACATTGTTGAAAGGAGAATTTGATTCTCTTCACAACCATCTTTTTTTTTTAAATTTCGTTAATATTTTTTTGCAATTCAAATTCGAAATATCAAATATAAATGCGAATCTAAAAACTAGTCATACCTTGATGAATTTGAACGGTTTGCTATGGAATAATGAAACCAAAAACATTGCAATTACACTACAGATGGCGCTGGGGGCACATCAACTAGAAAATTTCGAAACTGAGAAAAAATTCCTCAAGTAAATTCAAAAATATTCAGATGGTTGTAAATAGAATTGAATTCTCTTTTCAACGATGTGACACTCGACCCCCCATGCAATTTAAAAATTTTGTGTTGATGTGTTCCCTCGCGCCCCCTGTGGAGCAATCACCATATTTTTTGTTTCAAAAAGTAGTATTAGTGAAACCTTCCAAACAGTTTTTTTTTTTCATGTTTGTACGTCGAACCGTTCAAAAGTTAACAGGGGGGGGGACTAAAAGAAGCCGCACTGTATAACTTTTCTAAATGGTCAACATTACTCAGTCAAAAAATCTCGAAATCACACTAGAATAAATCTCAATTCTGATAAGTGAAGTGAACAATGTTGAAATGGTATATTTTGAGTACGTTTGTGATGACCCTTGTAAACTAAATACTGTTTTGGATCATAACAGTGTTGCCCTTCCAAAGGCATGACGTTTTTAAGCCAAAATACGAAAATAAACTGAAAATTATCTCAATCTGTGATAAATTACTTCAATATTCTGTTTTTGTAAGTATTAAAATGACCCTGTTTCTCCAAAACTAATCGTACGACTTGATTATCGTTCATTCAAAGTGTTACCGACACATCGTGATCTACAACATACTAGAGTTTCATTGAATTCCTAATTCAACCAAAATCCCATATATTCCGTGCAGGGTCCTTTGGTTCCTTGCAATGCCTAGGACATACTAGCGTGTTGTCTGCTATTTCATGGTATGGTGGTACCTCCCTTGATGAAAGTCAGCAGCAAGTTGGAATAGTAAGACAACAGTTGATGTGATGAATACTAATTTTCATTGAATACAGTCTTTATGTATGAAAACCTAATCATGAATCTAGTGTGTTATTACGGTTCAATGTTATCACAACAAGGTTAGTTATTGATAATAAATGATGAATTTGAGAAAAATAGTGATTTCTACAAAATGTTGGTAAAACAGTCTCCCCGGTCTCGACTGCTTGAGTGGTGCCAAGGGGTTGTAATTCGTACATGGCAGAGTCAGATGTCAAGTTGCCTTTTGGTCTTTCCCTAACCGGAGACTTTGTTTTTCATGAATGAACCTAGCATACAGGGCAATTCAAATTCGACCCCCACCATTGGGATCTCCTAAACTACAGGAGATACGTCGAAGCTTAAATTGGGATAAAGTTGCGTATTCTGATGCTTAACAAAATACTGTTTTGAAACTTGGAAAATTCCGAGTATTTCCGGAAATATCGGGAAAAAACTGAAAATCGGAACTTTCGTTTCTATTTTTTTCTATCGTTATTTGACAACAGCTCAAAACCAAAAGTACATTTTCGTTGATACTTTTTTTCAGCTTGACGTTTTCATGTTCAGATTTACTATCCGACGTTTCGTCTTCTGGCATTCATCATCAACTTTTTTTTCTGTTATGGGCGCCATATTGTTTTTTATAGAGAAAATTGTGATTCCTCATTCTGATTTCATTGATGCATAATTTGTTATGATTTGCACTTCTGAAACCACAGATATTAAAAAAAAAACAACTTCATCTGAGATGGTCATGACTCCATCGAAAAATTTCAACATCGTAAGTTTGCACAAGCAACAAAAATAATTATACTTCTTCGAATATGGAATGAACAATTATTTTACCTCGGCTAATAAGTATAATATTTTGTTCCATTCTGCTTCCATATTTCATTCTTGGTTTTTAAAACGCACCGTACTTATCCAAGTGTTTGTCCAAAATTCCAAATAATGTTCTATCCGGCTGTTGTCTTTCCGGATATAATTCAAAATAAATTTGTGCTGTTTTCGTACTATTCCTATCAAATTCATAATAAAGTTTCAACATATCTCGTTTTTCTTCATTTGAGAATGAGGACATTTCGACTGAAGTATTTGTTCAAACTTATGATGAGTTCTGACAATAATTTTTCTTAACCGAATTTTTCGATGGAGTCATGACCATCTCAGATGAAGTTGTTTTTTTTTAATCTGTGGTTTCAGAAGTGCAAATCATAACAAATTATACATCAATGAAATCAGAATGAGAATCACTATATTTCTGTATAAAAAAAGAATATGGCGCCCATAAATGAAAAAAAAAGTTGATGATGAATGCCAGAAGACGAAACGTCGGATAGTAAATCTGAACATGAATACGTGTAGCTGAAAAAAAGGATCAATGAAAATTTACTCTTGGTTTTGAGCAATGTTGTCAAATAACGATTGAAAAAAATAAAAACGAAAATTCTGATTTTCAGTTTTTTCTCGATATTTCCGGAAATACTCAGAATTTTCCAAGTTTCAAAACAGTATTTTGTTAAGCACCAGAATACGCAACTTTGCCCCAATTTAAGCTTCGACGTATCTCCTGTAGTTTAGGAGATCCCAATGGTGGGGGTCGAATTTGAATTGCCCTGTATTGACCATAATAGTACTATTAGTGCGGCTATTTTTTTCACCATCGAATCGACAATTTCGGTGCGTAGGACTGGGATCACCTACTATTCAATTTGTAGGACAATATGACCATTCAGTTCTACAAATATTAAGCAACGGTAAAAAAATCAGATGGTTACTAATGATTTTTTATGATCACATCATTGGTATATGTTGGGAGTGTGGGACTCTTCAGTACTACCATCCATTTTGTAGGACAAAAGTTTTTTCGAGTACTTTATCAAATCATCTCGAGGTTCAACTGAAAAACTAACTGTTATTAATGACTTTTTTGCACTCGTCAAATCGACATGATTTACGCTTGCGCAGTTTATTAGCTACCACCATCAAGAATTTTTCGAAAAGAAAAAGTTAGGCGTCTCGGCAAAATGAAGCTACTCAGAAAGATTCAGCCTATTATTAATCATTTTTGAAAATAGGCGTGGAATCCTGGTCTATTACAAGTTTTCTTGATCACTTGCATTTCAGACTTCCATCGTCTTAATGGTTGAAAGATTTCTACTTCGTTAAATTTTTCACTACTTTTCAATTGCTTGAATCTGCAATCGTCTCCAGGAGAATACGATTGCACATTCATTTAATTGAAACGTAGTAAAAAATTTGAATAAGTAGAAAGAAGATGGAAGTACGAAATGCAAGTAATCAAGTAACTACATCCTTTTCCAGAGAAGTCATGTATTGGTTCAATTTTCAATTGAGAATGATTCTCTTTACAACATGTTCATTCATATTTCAACAGATTGAACGTATACTCGTGATATATAATATAACATAACATTTGTGTTTTCTTTGCTGAATATCAATTGTATGAAACATTCGCATCAAAAGGGGCCACCGGCTGTTGGAGTAGTGAACATGTATCCAAATTATATTTTGAAACGTTTTGTTGTTTATAGACCTTCAATTAGAAACGGGATTAATTCGACGCTGATTGAATTCGGATGACATATTATTTGATTTCGAAAGTTATTGAATTTTAGAATGTATATCATAATAGCGAATTTGATGATAAATCATTTACCATCAAAATTATCAAAAAAATCAGCATTCATACATGTGCCGAATATTTTTGTAGCATGCTGAAATAAATTGGCAGAACTCAATTGAAAACATACTAAAACGTCATAGAAACATGTAAACCACGATGATCGAAAATATCATCAGTGTTCGATTGAATACAATTAGAGGTTGTTAGTATACAAAACCCAATCGGAAAACAATTAATTGGATCGATTTTCAGGAAGACTTGTTACGGGTTTATTTTGCACTAGAAAACCCTATTCTGTTTTAATACAATAACATCAGAAATTCTTTGTCATTGATATAAACTTTCCACTCGGTACGCCACTGGTTCAAAATGATAACTTTATCGTTTTCAAGTAGAGCTCTTTTGAAATGTCAGTACGTACCTTTGCCCTACAAGTAAGAGCGGACATGAACTGGCCTTAAGCTAATGACAGTTATCAGTTGTTCTATTTTGCGGTATGACAGCGTTATTTTGTGAACCACTGAAATGAAATTATAATATGATATATAATAAAGTGATAACTATAGGAGATGAAGAAAGGAGGCACATGCAATCTAGAAGCGAAATACTTTATTGCTTACTTGTATGGGTGCGAGAGAGACATTAATCTGCACGTACGTGTTATTAGTTTCCCAATTTATTGTTTGTAAACACGCCAGTGCAGTTCAGTGCGTCTTCGTATCAGTTTTATATGTTACAATCAACTCAATCTCGATTCCTCCGCCACTGTCAGGAACCACGAAACAAACATGGCGACCTCTATGAGAAATAAAGTAGCGCAGCCTGACGAGCATTCCAGTCATCATATTATAATTTCATTTCAGTGTTGTGAACATACATTTGGTTAGTCTATTGTTTTATATTAGGAACTCAACAACCCATTTCTCCTCTATCTCCCTTCTGTGCCATTGAGGTACTTTCAAATACTTGACCTTGTTTGTGTTTGATTAGTCTTAGTTCAGTTGGCAACACTGAATCTCTACGTGTTCTGTTCACCTGAGTTGTTGTTCAATCTTCCCAAGGAGTAGCTGCGAATAGCTCGAGGTAGTTTCTGGACTGATCTCACAGACCACGAACGAACAAGGAAGCGCTTTGTCTGATAGTTATAGTTTTTGACTTTGACGTCTGAGTCATTTTGATTGACGTTTTCTGCTTCGATATTTAATGACTGACTTGGCTAACCTATTCGAATTCTCCTAAATCAAATTAAATTTTGATCATCGTTGATGGATTTTACGAAAATTTATATCTGGAGATTTTCTCATATTGTTTGCGATATTTGACGCTGTATAATTTCTAGAAAATCTCTTCGCTATGCGGATTTTTAAGGTTATGTCATTTCTTCATCGTTTAAACCGCTGGAACGAGAAACTAGCTATCAGACAGCAAACAGACCATCAAAGCTGTTACCAAAACCCTCCCACTTAATAGGGGTTAGTATTCGCATTTGGGCTCTACACTTATGGCTCTATACAAGTGTAATCAGATGTCAGACTGGTATTGTTCATTCTAGGGTGCTTCGTTTCTGTTCCGTTGTTCCCGCTACCTTTTATTGCTGCTCTGCTACTGTTCCGGTGCTCCGCTACTGTTCCGTTGTTCCGCTAACGTTTATTAGTGTTCCACTAATGTGATTGTTCCACTGAGATTGTTCTGCTACTGGCCATTGGTGCTCCACTGTTCTCTTTCTACTGTACCACTGTAGTTTTACTGTTCCTCTGTGGTTCAGTATTTCTGCTGTTTGTCCCCTACTATTGGTATTTTTCGTTGATGGTATTCGTCCCAGCTGAACACGTACTTCGTTTGATTGTGTCGTACCCACTGTGCACACCGGTATTCACCAAGGCACAGGATTCATAAACTACAACTGGTGAACTGGCATTATTGATAAAAATTTACTAACTATCAGATAGGTTTAGCTTAGGATTATGCTCCTAACGCATATTAATAATTGTTAGCTATCATCGTGACGTCACTGGCAAAGCCCTCACTGGAAGTTTAATGTTGATATACTCAAACGAAACAACTTCAATCATAGCGAACGCTTAAATTCATCTTGGTGGTGCCATACCTTAATTTCACTTCATATTGTATTGGATGCCGAATTGTGCAGATACAGTATGTAACATCAATCAATATATTGACCTTACTATATTAGTAAGGGACATTACTATTTCTTTATAATAATAATAACTCAAATAATAGTATGTTGGTTCTATGTCCAGTGACTAGAATTTAGGTTGAGATATAATGATAATGGTAGCAAATATTATGATAACTCACCAAGCATGGTATACTAGTTGAATGGAAGAAACATTTATTTTACTATTGAAACACGAAATCTAATACATGGTCCAAAGACACATGCCCTTTCACCATTCATCGAAGAGCATCATTTTTTAAGAAAAATTTATTCGAATATCATGGATGTAACCGGAGTTGTCGAAAATCGAAATGGAATGACAGTTAGTTGATCGCTTTGAATCTACTTTTGTTAGTATGAGTGCTTGCCTCCCAAAACAATTTTTGCAATAAATAATGCCTCACATACCGACCGAATTTGAGGAGCCTTCTTTGACTGATATTTTAAATTTTTGTCAAGAATCTGGACAAGAAATTCAATGAAACGCAGGAGACACTTGCTGAAATTGATTTAGAGCTACATGGTGCTAATACCAAAATATCTTTGCTCGAGGTGGAAAACTCTAACTTGAAGAAAGACATCCAGTGTCTGGATCCCAAACTCAGCAGAAAAATATTGTTGAATTCGGCATCCGTTGCGAAGTTAAAATAGAATCCTTTGCTATTCTTAGTGACACTCTAGAAGTACCCCTCAAATTGTCAGATATTGATAATATATCTCATTTGTGGACAATAATAAGAGAAACCTAAATATAGAGCTACTTTCTTACTGGAATGAAATCAAGATACAAAAAAATTGTTCAAACTCAAAAATAAAAACATCTTTGTCGCTAACGATTTGAGCCCTGAGGATCAGATTGTTCGTAAAGCATTAGGAAGCCATCTCAACACTTCCAAAAGTAACGGCATCAAAGCTAGCATAAAAAAAATCAACTGATCATTGAGAAAATCGTATTTTTATTCGACATCTACAGAGGTGTCGAGAAGTCAGTTTTGTGATGTTATAAGGTTATGAAAAGTTTTAGATTTGCAAAAATATCGTCATTTCGACTAAAAGAAGAACGTTACATACAGTATGTCAATTTGAAAACGTACCACCCCGAATATTTCGGCCCCCGCAGAAAATCTGAAAATATGCAAAAACACTTTAAATTTATTTTTATGGGGGACATTTTGTAGGATAGTTTTCACTGAAATTACGTCAACCCTGAAGCGGGGATGGAAACAACCCCTAAAATCTTAAATAGAAAGGGAGGTCGAGTGGTCATTTTGAAGACCGTGCAATTGTCTATTCAAAAATACTACATACTTGATATTTCATCCCAGTACTTTTGGAGAAAACAGGTGGAAACTCTAAAAAGGTTTAGGAAACAGTGTTTTGCAATTAAACATAAACAAAATAACAAAAAGACCTTTATTTTATCAAATGTTCAAAATATTGTCCATTATTTTGTAAACAGTAATACAGTCTGCTCTCAAACTCTTCTCTAACTTTCCGAAAAACTTCTAGCTGAATTTCTCTACACGCAGCTTTTATCCTTCTCTTCAAATCTTCCAAATCTTGAGATTGTGTTTTATAAACAACCGATTTCAGATGGCCCCAGAAGAAGAAATTCAGAGGCGCCAAGTAGGGTGATCTTGGTGGCCATTCAATTGCTCCTCTTCCACCAATCCATCTACCAGGAAATCTATCATTTAGCCACTGTCGAACTGGAAGAAAGTAGTGTGTTGGAGCTCCGTCTTGCTGGAAGTAAATAAGATTCTCTTCCAAAACCATATTATCAGCCGCATCTAGTTGATTTTCCAAAGTTGATGTTATTAGCGGGTCTATTTCTTCAAGCAGATTCAAATAGAGCTCACCAGTTAGATTTTCCTGAATGAATAAAGGTCCAATAATAGCATTTCCCAGAATATCAGCCCAAACGTTCAATTTCAATTCAAATTCAAATTCTTGAAAATGATATTATAGGACCTTAATCCATTTAGGAAAATCTATCTGGTGAGCTCTATTTGAATCTACTTGAAAAAATAGACCCGTTTTTAACACATTCTTTGGAAAATCAAAATCATTTGGATGGTAATATGATTCTGCAAGAAAATCATAATTACTTCCAATAAGATGGTGAATCTCCATCTAGTTGGACAGTGGCTCAATGATGAATTTCTTGGTAAATGGATTGGTCGAAGAAAATCGATTCAAGACTAAACCTACCTCGATGAAACTGTCATCGGTTTTATTTCTTCGTTTTTTCTCTATCGACTTTTTGTACAAATGATTTAACGCATTAATGTAAATTTGGGAACTTCAGTGACTTTTGAATAAGATATTAAACCAAAAAAAAAAAAATTATATGACTATTGGAAATCAAAAATATTCCGAGTTCTTATGAAACTACTTAGTATGTACAAAACTAAAATTTAAAATCGTGAAATAGCTTCACTTAAAGAAAAAATAATGAACTCAAATAGAACTAAATATGGTCTCAAAGCTGCGAATGAGTGCCCTTCGCTCACAAGAGATTGATGAAATCACATAGTGTGAGTCTTGGTAGCCAGTGATCAAATAGTTCACTGCCAAACTTCATAAATAATGACTTCAAACTTGACCAGGGCAGAGTGTGGAAAAAATTGGAACACGCTATGATTACTGTTGTTGGCCACCACAATCACCCGACTTAGAGCCTCTAGATTTCTTCCGACAGGTGCATCTAAAATCGGTTGTAAGCAAAATATAACCTCGAGATTTAGAAAATTTAAAGAGAGAGAAGAATGGAAGCTGTGAATAGAGAAATTCAGGTAGAAGTTTTTCATAGCGTTAAAGAAGAGTTTACTTTATTACTGTTCAAAAAGGCATGGTCGAAATTTTGAAAATTTTATGAAATTAAAATTCTATTTGTTATTTCATTTAGTTTGATTGCAAATACGTGTTACCTAAACATTTTTAGAGTTTACACCAGCTATCTCCAAAGGTACTCAAAAGAAATATCAAGTATGTAGTATTTTTGAAAAGAAAATTGAACGATCTAGAAAATGAGGTATCACACTAACCCTCTTTCCATTGAAGATTTTAGGGGTTGTTTCCACCCCCGCTTCAGGGGTTGACGTAATTTGAATGAAAACTATCCCATAAAAATAAATTTAAAGTGTTTCTCCATATTTTTAGATTTTCTGAGGGGACTGAACTATTCGGGGTGGTACGTTTTCAAATTGACACACTGTATATTATGCCAATTGAATATAAGGACAATTATCAAGACTTTGCCACACTGCCACAGGGGTCACTCGTGTTCCGCAAATGCGAATGACAAATATAGAGAAATGTAACCAGAGCTAAGTAATGAATTAAATGCAACAATAATGTTACTGACAAGAGAGGCTAATTTGAAAATGTTTCTCAGAAGTTTTCGTTTGGTAGTATTCGAATATATGTTTACAATTAAAGAGACTTTGTCAGATACTTATGGGTGATAAGTTATCAGATTATGAATTTAAGAGTATATGGGTTAAAACGTTGTCATCGAGTTTTTCAATGTCCCTACAAAAGACTCATAAAGTAACTTAATTGAAGCGGTGTAAATTGTTTATTTCAACAAGCATCTGTTCATTTTGGTAAGAATTTACTTATTAGTAATGTTCCTAAGAAAGTCTTACAGCCGTATGCATAGTCAATCGCCAGCGACTCGCCAGAGTTTCGCCGTTCGCTACACAAGGATTATAATGCTTAGTCGAGCTCCAAAAAAGTGACAACCACGCGATAAGTCATATTTTGGCAAAACGCTGGCGATGTACCACTTTTTTGGAGTTCGACTATGCATTATAGTTCTTGTGTAGCGAGCGGCGAAACTCTGGCGAGTCGCTGGAATTGACTATGCATACGGCTGTATGTCTCACTATTCATTCGTAGTTTTCATCAAGTCATTCATATAAGAACTATTGCTAAAATATAAAGCAGAATTAAAGAAGCAGTTTTTATTTGATTCATTTCAACATCTGCTTTATTATACATGATGAAAAAATTCATGTTGACTAAGCTTTAAACAATGTTTGTTGTTAATAGTAAGTCACGGTGATAAACGAAATGGTGCATGCAAGGTTCACGTTCATCACTTTGGTTTTTGACTTTTGTAGCTTGTTAAAGGTTTTGTGATCCAAACGAAGTGATAGTATTAACAGTATTGACATTACACATTTGGAACTAAAAAGAAGGTAGAACATGCCGCTATTCTAATCTTTGGAGGAAGAGCACCACATTTTGATCTTGGAAGTCAAGTATTCTGACATAAATAGTTGTTAACTCAATAGCTCTTCTTATGTACTCTTGACGGGCTTACTTTCAGGTTAAAATATTTACCAAACCAGTCGTATAAAGGCGCAAACCTATGATTATTTTTTGTTTGCGACTGACATGTCCATTTTGATACATTCTATAGCTTGGTTTTGGAATTTACGGTGTCAAGAGATTGCACAAATTGCCAACAAATATTCGTTTATTCAAAATTATTTCTGAAAACGTGCTTCTAGAATTTCAACGACACTGAACTCTCTTCAAATTCGTCGTCGACGTCTTCTGAATAGTACCAAGGGTCTAATTTTGTTAACGATTGACTATATTTATCAGACCGCAGGGTATGCGTGCGAATCAAAAAACAAGCAGAAAATCAGCTGGTTTACTACGAGTCGAGTTTTGCTCCGGTTCAATGTGGAGTGCCACAAGGCTCTGTATTGGGACCAACTTCATTCATAATTTATATTAATGACATTGCTTGCAACTTCCCAAATGCCAGATTCTCTCTATTTGTAGATGATACAAGTATAATCATTAATGGAAACAGTCTCCAGTCACTGTCAACATCATCCACAAATACAATGAATCAAATTTCGGATTGGTTCCTCGCAAACCGGCTTGCTGTGAACTATACTGAAACGCATAACATACTCTCTCAACTATACCAAACTCCAAAGACCAAAAGACATTGAGATTGACTTGAGATTGACCTTAACAATGAAATCATCAGACCGCTAGAGTCAACAAAATTTTTAGGTTTACTGATGACAAAAAACTGGATTGGTCAGAACATATGTCAAACTCAGTCGCATATTCTTCGCAATCCGAACCATCCGGCAAAACGTCAACGTCATAATTGCCAAAACAGTGTATTTCGCATATTTCAGTAGTATCATGCAGTATGGAATTGAATTTTGGGAAACAGCCGTGAACAGTAACAGTACATTTATCATACAAAAAAAAGCTATCAGAGCACTGTTCGGTATACAATCAAGAGAATCTTGTCGAACGATATTCAAACAGCATAAAATTTTCACCTTATTCAATCTGTACATATGGAAGATTTCAATACTGATTCACAAAAAGAGAAATACCTTGAAAAGGCCATCAGACTTGCATGGGTACTCTACAAGAAATCAAGATTTCATTTTAACTGAATACTCATATAATAGAACACGACAGGGATCTCTTTACTCAGGAATTAAGATTTATAATCACCTACCGCACTGCTTGAAATTGTACCCCAACAAAAAATTTAAGTTGGAACTCAAGAAATTATTACTCCACCATGTCTTCTACAATAGTAGTGTAACAAAGAGAATACGGCGGAATTCAAGGTTAACCACTGTAAATCTCATATTTGATCATTTAAAAATTATATTTCTTATAGTTTGGACACGAAATACCAGGGCGGACCATCCCAAAAAAAATTGAGGGTCCTCATTACCTCATGATGACCATCCAACGAATTTTTGACACCCAGCTGAGATTCATTGATATGTATTCATCATATGAGTTATAGAAAAAATGTAGTTTTCATTATTCTTAATATAAAAAATATATTTTCTGTAATTTGGACCCGGAACACCAGAGCGGACAAATTTTTTGGTGTGTCATGGTAAATTTGAGGTTCCTCACAGCGAACATCCTATCAAAATTTTGAGACGTTATTAAATGTTCGATGTGCCATTGTGAACAACTCATCAAATTTTTATTTTTAAGAAAAAATTAAGGATCCTCAGTACCTCATGATATTCTTCATGATGAGATACCCGAAACAACACGGCGGACATTCCAAAAAAAATTAAGGATCCCCAGTACCTCATGGTGACCATCCTCTATACCTCAGGGTGGATATCCAGACAATTTTTGATACGCAGCTGAGATTCGCAGATACATTATGAGAGTTATAAAAAATTTATTCTTCATGATGAAACACCCGAAACACCAAGGCAGACATTCTAATAAAAAATTAAGGGTCCAGAACATCCTAGCAAATTTTTGATATGCCACTGTGATTTGGGGGACCCTAACCACCCGGGTACCTCATAAAGAACATCCTAGCAAAAATTTTTCCACTGTGAATCTGCCGTAATTTGGGGGTCCCACCGGGCCACAGAAAACATCCTAGCAAATTTTTGATACGTTAAATCAAGGATCCCCGGTATTCATTATTCTTCTAGATGGCCCCTGCTCAACATTGTGAACATCCTATCAAATTTTCAACAATGTTCATCACTCGTCCTGCTACTAACCTAACCAGCCTTTATTTTATAAGTTCGAAAATTGCAGATGAAAAAAAGGATGCGATGCTGCTGTTGGCTTGAACCAGCTACCAATGCCTTTGTTACCAGCGTGTTATTATATTTAGATGAAATGGTTGTTCATAAAAGAGAATGAGAAAGGCGAACTGCGAGGTGCGTCGTTACTTCATCAATCTGTTTTTTGTAATGTGAATCTGAGTTATTCTGTGTATCTATATCACTTATAGTTAATTATCAACTGATTGAAACAAAAAGATGCGTAATTTTGACCGTCCTATATCCCAATGGGACATTCGAAATAAATATTTGGCAGTCCGCACCTTATTAGTGAAGAGTAATTCAATCAATAACTAATGAATGAGTATTTTAGCTGTCCACTGTGCCATATAGGGCGTCTCTTAATAAATGAGTATTTTTGATAATAAACAATTTTCTTTGGTTTAACGAAATGTTGGAGAGGGCAGTCCGTCCCTCATAAGTAAAGAGTAAATCAATCAATAACTATTAGATGAGTATTTTTGGCGCTATGCCATCTTATTAGTAATTTGGGAATAACAAATCGATTCAAAGTAATTTTGGAAGCTCCTTGTATACATTTTGGACAATAAACAATTTTCTGTGGTTCGACTAAATTTTGGAGAGAGTCCTGTACTTCAATGAAACATTCGAAACAAATATTTGGCAGTCCGTCCCTCATTAGTGAAGAGTAAATCAATCAATAACTAATAGATGAGTATTTTTGACTGTTCGCTATGCAATCTTATTATTTTAGGTATAACAAATCGATTCAAAGTAATTTTGGAAGCTCCTCGTATACATTTTGGATAATAAACAATTTTCTGTGGTTCAACTAAATTTTGGAGAGGGCCCTGTTCATCAATGGGGAATTCGAAAGAAATAGTTGGCAGTCCGTCCCTCATTAGTGAAGAGTAAATCAATCAATAACTAATAGATGAGTATTTTTGGCTGCTCGCTATGCAATCTTATTAGTAATTTAGGTATAACAAATCGATTCATTGGAAGCTCCTTGTATTCATTTTTGATAATAAACCCCTAATATTTCAACGTGCGATACAGTCTACTGATATAAGAGACACGGTTTTAAAGTGTGATACTATGCATTAATTCAACTACTTTTTTCCTTGGTGTTTTGGCATCGACTGCTTTGGTCTTTAGCCATGTGTTCTGGATAGGCCTTACGCCACTTCAGGAGCAGCAATGTAAATTTTTAACGCAACAGTGAATTGCGGAGTGATTCAACTATTATAGGAGACATAGTCTTTTTATTTCAACGTGCGATACCCTTCATTCAGTCATATGCCTTTCATTTCCAGGTGTAATGCCCTGCATTTTATTTTTGTAGACCTTCATTTTTAAGGTGCAATACCATGCATTCACTCAACTATCCTAAGAAGGTTACAATCTCAAATTCAGCAAAGCACAAGTGACGAGGGGCCCTAGCTTTCAACGTGCGATGACAGACGCATTGTTTATTGATATCATACACTCAGTCCTGTGAGACGTAACCTAATTTTTTGAAGTGTGATGATTTCAGTCAACTGTTATAAGTGACGTAGACCTTATATTTCAAAGTGCGATGCCAGGCGCTCTGCCATAAGAGACGTAGGCCTAACATTTCAAAGTGCATTCAGAGATTTAACATTTGCATTTTGACGTGCGATGTCATGTATTCAGTCATAAGAGACGTAGGCATACCATTTTCGAGTGCTATGTCAGGCACTTGTATATCAAATCTCAGAAATCGGTTCAGTTTTCGAACAAACTATGAGGTTCGTTGAGAGGCATAAGTATTTATCGTATTCAATATCCGTCATGGTATTAGCTAGGAGAGTAATTGTCCTGATATCCGTCAATATCCGTCGTTGTATCAGCCATGAGAGTACTTGTTTCAATATCAGTAGTGGTACTAGCCAAGAGAGCATTGTTTCCCATATCTGTCATGGTATCAGCTAGGAAAGTAGTTGTTTCAATATACGTCATGGTATTAGCCAGGAGAGTAGTTGTTCCAATATCTATCGTACTATCAGCCAGGGAAGTAGTTGTCTCGATATTCGTCATATTATCAGCCAGGAAAATAGTTGTTTCAATATCCATCATGGTATAAGCCAGGAGAGTAGTTGTTCAAATAGCTATCGTACTATTAGCCAGGGAAGTAGTTTTTTCAATATTTGTCGTGCTATTAGCCAGGAAAGTAGTTGACGAAGTAGTTCTTGCAATACCCGTCGTGGTATTAGCTAGGAAAGTAGTTTTCTGACAGTTATTAGTCACATTGTAGGAGTTCTCTAAGACGCTCTCTAAGACGCTTAAGGTCTGGTTCCCGAAAATTTCTAAAAGACAATATCGCGGGTATTTGAATGTACAATTGAACGCCAATTGATTATTAAAAAATGAGTATTGCCAATTTTAATTTGGGTCAAGAAAATTGCAAGTCTAGTATTATTTTGATGTAGGTCATAAAGGAATTTAATAAATGAAAAGATTTACGAATTTTTTGGTTTCAAATGACCGATATGCAATCGAAATTGTTACCGAAATCAGTCTGTATGCATTACCTTAATAATAAACTAACCCTATGATCATTCCCCAATATCTTGTTATCATTGCAATTCTAAAAATTAGTAATTTCCATTAGAATCGCTCATAATTATTACTCTGTTCAAAATAGGTGAAATCATTCAGTATGTAACATTAGAAAGTTAATGACAAAAGAGAATGTCCCAGCGGTGTTTAAGCGCGGCTGTCTGCAGTGGGTATGATGATGGTATTCCGCACGGAACAGTTTCATAGGCTTCTACTAAAACATTCTTTTGAATCTTATTTCAATTTTGTTTGCCGCAAGGATGAGATCTCTAAGCATTTTTAATATAATTATTACATAGACAAAAACAATCAGACATCAAATTTGACATGGGTGAGGAGATTCTTCATGATCGGTTTCAATTCAATGAAAGCCTTGTGTTTCGTTTCAGTAAGCAAGTTTGTAAAAAATAAGTACAACACCATCGAGATGAATAACTTCGACAGAAGACAATATCAAATTAACTTGGAAGAATTCTTTCCGAACTCAGTGTTGATTCAAATAGGCAGATGTGGACCCGTTGCAATGATTTGTGAATATGAGACAAAACTTATCTTTTAGTGAAAAACAAAGTGAAATGTCCGATATAATTCAATAATTATGAAAGATAAAACATGTGCGATGGTTTTATCAAAGATTCTTTTAACATCAAACAAGTCAATTTTTCATTGAGAATGTTTCTCTTTTCAACATTGAATAAGTCACTTGTGCTATGTTTCAGTAAGCAAGTTCGTGAACGAGATTTCACCGGATGAATAACTTCATAACCTGCTCCAAAAATATAAGAATCATTTTGAGTTTATGGACCGTTTATGGACGTTCACAAGAAAACAATTAGGTTTTATTTTCAGACTCGTACGTTTACAAATAATATGTAAGTATCATTTTTGTTCAAGACGTCTACCGTAGATTTTTTTTATCTATTTTTTTTAATTACGTATTAACTGGGGAGGTATAGCCACTTGAGGTTCATAAGATTTCCCATCTTGAGTTTTGTGAAAAAATGGGTAACTCTCAACTGAAATGGAAAATGTTACCATTTATTTGTTCAAATGGTTCTTGAGATAAACATCTTGAACCTTTTCTCAAAAACCCATGTGTTTAGTCAACGTAAACTTTTTTTAATTCCCTACAGTCATTAGTTATCTTCAATTTTCTTTCAAGACCATCTATGCTAACACAACAAAACAAAATTATAATCTCAACGAAATGTGCAACATGGGTAGGTAAATCTACACGATTGTGGGTATTGTCTTGGAAATAACAATGTTCCCGTAGAAATTATATGGATAGTTTTCAAATTTCTGGATTAGCACATATTTTAGCTCCGGTTATGTATATATATATATATATATATATATATATATATATATATATATATATAAACACTACAAAACAAGTCATACAATACCTAATATTGTTAAAGTCCAATTTATATTGGGAATAAATCAAATATTTTATTTCTGAAACTTGAAAATTTTTCCAAGAAAATGTCTACGTTTTCCAAACAGTTATTAGCTATGAGACAAAGTCTGTATAGAGGAGAATTCTGGCCAAGATTTGAATGAGGAGTATTTAACGAGAACATTGTATTCTTATTTCTTCTATTATGTTGGGGAACATGGAATGAAATCATTTTTAGAAGTTGTATGGATTGAATTTGATCATTGACTAATTTATGTATGAATAGAAGACTGGAGATTACTCTTCTCGTTTCTAGTTTTTTAAATTCAAATTCGCTTAGTAATACATTATAGGGAATATCAATGCGATATATGCCATATTTCTTATAATACAGATATGTCAGGATTTTTTTTTGTACTTTTTCAATGTTATTTTTTTGCTCTGTATAGAAAGGAGACCAGATAATGGAACCATATTCTAGAATACTTCTCACATAAACATTGTAGAGATAGAGGAGTGTCTTTTCATTTCTGAAATGACATGAGTTTATAATAATGAATCCAAGCATTTTATAGGCCCTACTCACTGCATTGTCTATGTGAGCACTACTACTCAGATTTGCCTGGAATGTAACACCAAGGTCTTTCACTTGTTCTTTCGACCAGTCGAACACTTTGTTCAGGTCCTCCTGAAGCATAATACAGTCTTTGCTATTACCTATGTTTCTATAAATTTTGAAATCATCTGCAAATAACAAATTACTTGAATGTTGAATTTCTAGTGGGAGGTCGTTTATCATACACAAAAACAACAGTGGGCCCAAATTAGAGCCTTGTACACCCGATAAAGAAGTAAATTTATTTGACAATTCCCCCTTGTATACTACGTACTGTTTCCTATTTCCCAGGTATGATGCGCAAAGTGTCAGTAGATTAGAAGAAAAACCTAAATTGTTGAGTTTACTCAGTAGCACATCATGGTCTACCCTGTCAAAGGCCTTAGCAAAATCTGTATAGACAACGTCTACCTGGCCTTTGCCATCCACCACCTCGGTAACTGCTTGCGAAAACACCATAAGGTTTGTCACTGTGGATTTTGCGGTCATAAAACCATGTTGTTCGTCCCTAATGGACGGAGAAACGTGGTGATATATTTTTTCATAAATAATTGACTCGAAGAGTTTACTAGGAACACATAATAGCGACACCGGTCGGTAGTTAATAATATCATTTTTACTTCCACTTTTGAAAATAGGACAGATTTTTGCACATTTCCATGTATCAGGATAAACACAGGTCTTAATTATGAGGTTAAAGATTATCTTCATGGGCTCCAAGAGCAATTCCAAACAACCTTTGAATACATAAGGAGGAATACCATCAGGTCCCACAGATTTCTTCGGCTTAAGTTTTTTAGTAGCATTCCGTTTATCAATGTCAGTTATATGAGTGATATTGAGTATATTATGACACATTTAACTTTCATTAAATATTAAATTATAAGATGCACCAGACTGATTATATACGCTTTCAAAATGTTTTGCGAATGCTTTTGTAATATCTTTATTTTGTGATAATTGTTCATCCCCGTAAATCATTTCACCATTATTAACAGAATTACTTTTGATGCTGCCTACATACTTCCAAAAGTTTGAAGCATCACTTTTTACATTACTTTCTACATCCTGTATATACTGCTCGTGTGCATTTTTAATATCACTATCTTAGGTGCATCCATACGCCGGACAGGCACCCACGCCTCCTATCTAAGGATTACCATCATAGGTGTATATTGTATACAAATAGTACCTTATTTATGTCGTCTATGCGAGCACCAAGAGAGGGGAAGAGAAAAATGCTTCACAAAATGTACAGATTTTTTACATAAGTTTCAATGCAGCTCTCCTCCGAATAGAAGGTGGCTAAATGGCCTCTTCTGTATATATTTCTACACGAATTTTTACCAAAACGCCTCCGACAGTGTTGCCAAACTTATTTGACCTTCAAAAAGGATTTTTCTGCTGGTGGGGGGAGCGCTATTTTCATATTTGGCTCCGAACCAATTCCTTATCTTTTGGAAGGTTCGTGTTTTTGATGATCTCATGGTGTAGGTATTATTCGAACAATGAAGTAGATGAAATAAGTAGGGAGACAACCTGCTTACGAGCCCACTATGCGCAGTAGCGACTTCTCAGCGTCGCTGCTTTGTGTTCATCGTGTGACGTAGTCGAAAGGGATTCAGCATGGAGATAACGATTCTCCAGTAGAGCGCGCTTGATGTTTGAAAATAGATTGTTTAGTAAGAGAAAAAGCGTATACAGGGTGTACCAATATAACATTTGAAGGGAAAAATTGTCGAATGGTGTGTACAGGGTGTTTCAAAACAGTCAATTAGGAGAAAAATATTTATCATTTGACAGAAAAAATAACATGGCGTCTTTTTGTCAAAAGCTATACAGGGTGTACCAATAAATGATGTAAACAAAAGAAAATATGGCCGCCGCTGTCATTTGTCAAAGAAAACATGCGTCATGGGGGCCCCGCCATTTTAACGTTATTGTGGTTACATTTTTCGCATGTTTCAACGCTTCTAATTTCAATAATTTTTTTTTGGACGCAAAAACGTCTATTTTCGTTGCATTTTTCACGTGTTTTGACGCTTCTAATTTCAATCATTTTTTTGGACGCGAAAACGTCTATTTTCGTTGCGTTTTTTATGTAATTAGGCGTTCGAAATTTTAGTTGTTTTTTGGGACGCGAAAACGATCATTTTGAGCAATTTTGAAATGCCTATTGTCCATAAGAATTACATGTAAAAGTGTATTTTTGGCGTTCGTAATTTTAGTTGTTTTTTGGAACACGAAAACGCATGTTTTCGTTACATATTTTATGTAATTCGGCGTTCGAAATTTTAAATGTTTTTTCGAACATGAAAACACATGTTTTCGTTGCATTTTTTACGTGTTTTAACGCTTCTAATTTTAATCGTTTTTTGGGACGCGAAAACGTCTATTTTCGTTAATTTTTTTTATTAAATCAAAGGCAGTGCCATTTGTTTTCGTTATTCATCATCAGGTGGGGTTGGATGACATTTTAAATGTTAAATATTTTCAAGTGAATTGTATGTTATTGCTTCTCAGTGGAAATGAGCCGAAAGACTTGAGGTAATATCGAGAGGAATATTTTCGACTGAACTATGTATCGATTCAGATGTAAAGTCTCACCAAAATGAATAACATATTCAGATCATTTTTGTTGAAATTGCTTATAGCCAAAACACCATTGACAAACGCACCAAACTCACTCAAATAAATAGTTCCAGATAATTTATGATGACAAATATTTTGGCTGAAAACACTACTACGCATGCCCCGTGTGAATACATATTTTCCTTCGAATTGACAAAAAAATTAAACAATAGTGATCATCGAAGAAGGAGTTCAGAATTGGTTTTCACTTCAAAATTATCTATTGCCAAAAAGTCCACTGCGTGAATAGCTGAAGAGGTAATTCCTTCTATCGAAAAAACGGAGTTATACAGCGAATTGGAGTTTTATTAATATTCCTCCAAAAACACTCGAAGACATAGCCTGTGCGGGTGGACAATAGTTGTAATTATTATTATTATTTGCCAGGGCGCACCAAGTCGACTCATTCTGGAGACGTATTCACTTTACAGCTGTAGAAAAACTTGAATAACAGATTGTTACATGGTTCTTTTGGCTTGAATTCTCAAATCCTCATTGATATTATGATATTTTTGATTTTGTTCTTGCAATTCACATGTTCGATTTCGTAATGGTGGTGCGATGAGTACTGCTATTGCACATTTGAAACAAAGAAAGAAAGAAGGTTGAATTCTGACATTTGAATGGAAAGCACCACATTTTGATCTCGGATGTCGAATATTCTAACATAAATAGTTGTAAAACTTGATAGCTCTTTCTATGGACAGTCGCATAAATAGTTCTAAATCTTGATAGCTCTTCCTATGTACAGTCGTCTAGCTTACTTCCAGGTTAAAATCTTCACCAATTCAAACCAGTCTCATAAAAGCGCAAAGCTATCAATATTTTTTGTTTCCGACTGACATGTCGGTTTCATTTCATTCTTTACCTGGGTTTTGGAATATACGGTATCAAAAGATTGCTCAAATTGCCAAAAAATTTTTGTTTATTCAAAATTATTTTATTTTGATATTTTTTATATAATTTTGTTAATGATTCCCAGGAAACAACTAAAACCAACACATCTTATAGTACCGCGAATATCTTTGTAATTCTTCCACCTTGCCTTCTGGCGTTTTGCAGGCAATCCAGTTTTGAGTCACATCAGAATAAGTATAGAAATTGCCAGAAGTGTACCGAGTCACATAATTATTGCAACATTTTTCACAACATTAGCACCTTCTGAAGGGCCTTTATCTTCCACCTAGTCTTCTGGCAATATTTTCTCTACTTATTTGTATAACCTCCGATTATTTTGAAAATTTTCAGTCCTGCACCTTATGACTCGGTCGGTTAACGTGAAAAAATGCATATTTAACTCACTACCCTCGCGTTATTCTTTCGGGGTTCCTTCTGGCAGCCCGTCTCACGCTACATCGGTAACAACTGAACCTGTAAATGATAAAATTCACTTTGCACCGAGTCACCCGTACCCCTACGTAGCCAGCTCTCCGTCTATTTGGAGATGACAATGTTAGACAATGTTTGGAAACATAAATAATAATATGTTTATATTTTTTTCAAAATTACCATCACTCACAAGATATATTGATGATATAATCATTTTTATTGATTATCTACATCAATAAGTGAACATATTTTTTCAACTTACGTCGGAAAATTTATCAATCTGAACAAAACGTTTTCATTATTATATTATGGAAACTGAAAAATACACATATTTTGTCTGACACCAGGAAAACATTCGATTTTCAAAATTATGATCACCCAGGAGATATATCCACTATAGAATAGTTTATATAGATCATTTTTATCAATAAATGAATATATTTCTTCAGATGTCCAACTTACGCCATGCAAAGTATGCAAAAATACATAGTTATATGGTCGTTAAATGGATCGAATTCAATATAATATTTTCATTACTATATTAGGAAATATGGAAAATATTCATATATTGTCTGATGCCAGGAAAACTTTGGAGAGACGATTTTTAGAAACACATATAAATATTATGTTTATTTTCGGGTTTCAACATTATCGTCACTCAAGATATATAAAAATGATATAATAATTTTTATCCACAATCACAGTTGAAGTTTTATCCACACTTATGAACCGTATAAAGTACCACTTTATGCACTAGTGGAATAATGAAATTACTTTATTCCACTAGTGGAATAATGAAAAATACAATCTAGAATATCAATCACATTTTACTTATTTTCACCAACTTCACAAATTTTTACAAATGGAGTCTATAAACCATCGAAAATACATAGCAACCATTCAACACCTCCCGATATTTTTATTGTTATTTCAATGATTTTTGAGGAGGTGACAGCCGCTGTCAGAGCAAAACGTCAAATCATTTTGTGATGAAAAATTTCCGCGATTCTGATTATAATTGAATGTGATTGTGAATAAAACGTTGTATTGCGTGTTTTACATACATTTTATTTGCTTAAGAAATTTAAACGCTCTAGCTTCGCTCTCTCGTTTAAACATTCTTGCGCAAATAAAATGATATCTAAAACACTTATACAATAAATAACTATTATTGATTATTTTGATCAATAATTATACGAATTCTTTTGAACAATTAATTTACGTCTGGAAAAAATATGCAAAAATACGTATTTATTTGGTCATAATATTGATTATATTGACGAAAATGTATTCACAATTATATTTAAAAAATGAGAAATGTTCATATTTATCTTGATGTCTGCAAATTATTGAAGAGACAATGTTTGAAAAAGTATATAAAAAATATGTGTATATGCAATAATCTTCAAAGTTATCATCATTCAAATGATATATTTATGATTATTGACAGTTTAATTTGATAAAAAATGCAACATAATTGAAATGTGTTAAGGCGAACGTTTGACGTAAAATGGTTCAATTTCGGCATTTCATATAGGCATAAGTATGTCGATTTTTGAAGTGAGTATCGGTTAAGTTTATTCAACATATTGCATGAGACATCTGATGAAAACCATTATATGACTTATAATTGTAATGTTGAATGTTCACCGGGTTGCCTGATAAATAAACCGACTAGGTATATAGATAGGTACACTTGCAGTGTCTTCTCGAATCCTATCTGAATCATTTATCAAAAAGTTAGACGTATTCTAATAAACAGAATAACGCCTATAGAGCTGTAAGTTGGTACGCTTTGTTCAAGAAACAGAGGTATAGGGCAAACTAGCTCGAAAGTGGCTCAAATATTTATGAATTCCTGATGTATGGCTTCCATTTCGCCCGTGTTATCGTATAATATTCCAATATGTGATCTCATTTGAGAGTTTATGGGCCAGCGAATGTTGTATACGGTACGGATTACTAGATGCAGGCAGTGGGCTGATTCATGATAATCAAAATTCTGAGCAACCTGGGTGCACAAAAGAACAGTTTCTGGGAGAATGAGAATGATGAACTGCAAACAACTGCTTAGGATTTTATCAACCAAAAATAACAATAAAACTTATGACAAATTATTTTCATGTATGAAGTGATTTTAAATTTTCAGAATACTGAGGAAAATTTAGTTTAGAACAAAAATTTCGATGTTGATTTCATTGAAAATATGAACAGGAAGTTCATAAAGTCAGTTGTGGAATCATCTGCGACTGAAAGTTGGAATTTATGTATTGATTCAATTTTCAATTGAGAATGTTTCTCTTTAAAAAAATTTCGATGTTTAAATTGTAACTACCAAGAAGCTATTCAGCTATAGAATATCCAAGGAAGAGAGACAAATCACCAACTTTTCTGCGGTGTTCCAGAGAAGTGAGCGAGTTGTTACGGGTTTATTTTGCACTAGAAAACCCTTTTTGTTTTAATACAATAACATCAGAAATTCTCTGTCATTGATATACACTTTCCACTCTGTACGCCACTGTATCAAAATGACAACTTGATCGTTGTCATGTATAGCTTGTTCCGAATGTTAGTTCTTACCTTTGTCGTACTAGTTCGAGCGGACATGAACCGGCCTTAAGCTAATGACAGTTATCAGTTGTTCTATGTTGTGGTATGACAGCGTTGATTTGTAAACATACTTATGGTCAGTCTATTGTTTTGTACTTAGAACACAAAACCGTAACATTCCTACTCTATCTCTATCTTGTGTCATTGAGGTAACTATTTCACATTCGAATACTTGACCTTTTGTTTGTTTGGTTCTGAGATTGAGAGGCTGGCGTTTTCGTCTTGGTTCAGTTGGCAACACTGAATCTTAAGGTGTTCTTTCCATAGCTCCAGGTAGTTCCTGGACTGTTCTCACCGAACACTAACGAACAAGAAAGCGCCTTGTCAGATATTGACAGTTTTGACTTTGACGTCTGAGATATATTTTCCTCTTCCTTATTTGATCTTGATGAGTGACTGACCTATTTCGAAGATTTCCAATTAAAGTTTGATCATCGTTGATGGATCTTGGGAAAATTCATATCAGGAGAGTTTCTCATATTGTTTGCGATTTTTGACGCTATATATTTTTGAGAAATCTCCATTCGCTTTGCGGATTTTTGAGGTTAGAAGTCATTTCATCATTGTGTAAAACCACTGGAACGACATACTCGCTATCAGATAGCAAACAGACCATCAAAGCTGTTATCAGAACCATCCCACTTAATAGAGGTTAGTATTTGCATTTGGGCTCTACTTATGGCCCCATACAAGTGTAATCAGAAGTCAGACTGGTATTGTTTATTCTAGGGTGTTACCACTCTGCTACTGCTCCTCTGCGACTACCACTTTGCTACTACTTTGCTAGTGTTACCTCTTCGCCGCTGGTAGTGCTCCACTACGGTTTATTGCTACTACTCTGCAACCGTTTATTGGAGTTCCACTAATGTGATTGTTCCACTGTTTCGTTGCTACACGATTGTCTTTCCACTATTCCACTGCTGTGATTGTTCCTGCTCCACTGTGGTTGTCCCGCTGTATATCTGTTGTTCAGCATTCCTTCGCTATTCGTCATAGCTGTACATGTACTTTGATTGATTGTATCGTACCCACTGTGCACCTGTATACACCAAGGCACTGATGAACTACAACCACAATAATTGGTGAACTGGCATACTTGAGAATATCTTCATAGTATCAGATAAGTTTAGAATAAGACTGCCCCTAAGGCGTAAGTATCCATAACTGTAAGCTATCATCGTGACGTCACAGGCATATCCCCCACTGGAGGTTTCATATTGATATATTCAAACAATACCATACTCTCAATCACAGCATTCACTTGAATTCATCTTGGTGGTTGATATTTACATTAATTTCATTTTATTTTGTATGGTGAGCTGAACTGTGTACATACAGGGTGTGTAACGATCAATATATTTTGTTAGTAGGGGACATGACTATTTCTTTTATTCTGGTCCAAGTTATCTAAGCGTAAGGGAAGACAAAACCTCTACATATTCATATATTATTATTATACCATTTACAGGTATCTATTGTTTAACATTAACAGTATTATTAGTGCAGTGGGTTGTCCCATTCCATCAGGGTGGTTTCGGATTTTTCACTAGCGATAAATCCGTGGCGCTCCGGAAAATTAACACCATATTTCAATCTTATCGAAATCAATTTTTATTGTCGACTCCACGCCTACTGAGCTACTGGGTATGTTAGAGGCGTGACACATCATTGCACATTCACTGCTCTCCTTTCCTAAATTTCGCCCCTAACAGAGTTTGCGAGTGAGACATTAGTGATGAAACAATTTTTCAAAATACAATTCAACAAGCTCTGTTGCACTCCTTATACCGGGTGTCCACGGAAGTTGGCACTACCCTATAAGTAACTTTTTTTGTTTTTGAATATACTGGAATGAAATTTGAAATTTTTGATTTTTGAACATGACAAATATAGTATTTGTTTTCATTTTGAATTCTATTTTTTGATCTAGAATGCTATGGATACGTTCAAATCATTAATTGCAGCTCTGAAATTTTGGAAAGAATACAACTTTACTGTTTTTGGTCAAAATGTATGTGCTATATGAAATTTCATTTTAAAATTGAAATTACAATTTTTTTTCAAATGGCAACATGGTGGCTTGTCGGTTTAGGAAAAATGGCCATTCTATTACGAATAATTTGATACCTCACACTAATATTGAAACAAAGTTCATGAAAAAACTCAAAAATCTACGTTAGATGTTTTATTAAATGAAGCATCTTTTGGTTGTTAAAATAAGATTTGAATGCATCGAGTAACCTGTCATCTACAGGTTTCTGCACTCAAGACATGGCAACAATCCATGTAAAATTTCCAGAGAGAGGGAGCATGACAGAAATGATCGTCTGCTCAGCATACTTTCCTGGAGATGTGGGTGCGGAACAGCCTCCTCCAACGGCCGTGCGAGAACTAATTGCCTTCTGCAGGAGGAACAACACCCATCTAGTAATAGGATGTGATGCCAATGTGCACCATGAAGCGTGGGGAAGCAAAAACATCAACATGAGGGGTGAGTCTCTTTTCAGTTACCTGATAGAGGAGGAGCTTACAATTAACATTGTCGGCTCCGAGCCCACCTTAGTCACAAGTATTAAGAAAGAGGTACTAGATCTTACGATCAGCTCAGAATTTCTAAGCAACAAGATATCCAACTGGAGAGTGTCCTCTGAGCCATCATGCATATTCAATTCAATATTGAAATAGGCCCCAAACAATACGGAAACATGCGGAGCATGGACAGGGAAGGATACAAGACCTTCCTGAAGAACCATCTCCAAAATGGATTGTCCACAATAAATAGTCGTGATCAAATAGATATTGCTGCGGAACATCTACAAACTGCACCTATCTTAGCTTATCACGAAAACTGTCCACTGAGGGAGAAAAGGGATAACCGAAATGCTTCCTGGTGGAACAAAAATCTGGATAAAACACTCAAAGAATTTCGAAGGTTATTTAACCGGGCTAAGGATCAGGTGAATGAGAAAATTACAGGTCTGATCTAACCACGTACAACAAAGATATCCGGAAAGCAAAAAGAGAATCTTGGGAAAGATTATGCGAAAATGTGTCCAGCACATCAAGCGGAACCCGTATCCACAAGATTCTATCCAGAGAGCCGATACAGGAGCTGGGTTTGTTAAAGCGTCCAGACGGCTCTTTTACGGCTTCCAGGAAAGAAACACTAGAGCTATTAGCTAATAACCACTTCCCAGGCAGCCTGATTCTGGACAATCAACCACTAGTCACAAATATAGGCCAGGTAAAACGACCTCACAGAGATGACTGGGTGGTTGCCAACAAAATAATTACACCACAGGCGATAATATAGGCGGTTAACTCATTCCACCCATAAAAATCACCAGGAGAGGATGGCATAGCTCCAGTTCTGTTACACATCTGACAGGATCAAATCATACCTGTCCTTACAAGACTCTTTAGAGCCAGTTTAGCATGGAACCATATTCCATCTAACTGGACCGCAATTAGGGTGATCTATATTCCTAAGGTGGGTCGGAATGACCCACACCCAAAATCGCTCAGTCTGACATCCTTTCTGTTGGAAAGCATGGAGAAAATACTGGAAGGGCATATAAGGTGTGGGGCACTAACAAAGTACCCCCTCAATGTTCACCAGTATGCCTACCAGGCTGGCAAATCAACAGAACTTGCCCTCAATAACCTTGCCTCAGGAATAAGCAACGCCCTGGAACGCCAGGAGGTAGCAGTCGCTGCATTCTTGGTCATAGAAGGAGCATTTAACAATGCACTACCTCACTCCCTATATGAGGCCACTGTCTGTAGAGGGATTGGATAAGAACAATGCTTCACAACAGAACTATAATGACCTCACTACAGGGGGAAAGTGTCAGCTTCAAGCCAGCCAGGGGCTGTCCTGAGGGGTGGGTCCTCTCCCCACTGTTATGGTCACTGCTGGTGGATGATCTGCTGGCCATTCTATCGCTTTGGGAGGTTGATCTGCAAGCATATGCTGACGATCTGGTCCTAGTAATAAACGATAAATTCAAAGAGACAATCTCTTACGTCCTTCAGGATATATTGGATACCCCCACAAAATGGTCATAGTACCATTCACCAGGAAAAGGAAGCTGGAGCATTTAATACCTCCTTCCATCAATGGTGTAACAATTCCTTTTGCGAGTGAAGCAAAATATCTGGGAATAACCTTGGATAAAAAACTTAATTGGAACTCACACTTGGAAAAGACTATCCGGAAGGCTAGCCTATCATTATGGACATGCCGCAGAATTTGTGGCAAAACATGGGGCATGTCACCAAAACACGTATATTGGTTGTACGTGACAGTCATACGTCCAATGATAACGTATGGCTCTATAGTCTGGTGGAGCAAGGGTCATAGGAAAATGGCCATTGCTAAACTTAACGGACTACAGAGACAAGCGTGCCTGGCGATTACTGGAAGCATTCGCTCCACGCCAACGGCGGCAATGGAAGTCCTCCTTGGATTACTTCCTCTCCACATAGTTCTGGTGAGAGGCAAGATGGGCAAAATACAGACTTTACCAAGCGGCCATTAGTCTACCGCAGGCATGTGTCATGAGAGGCAGCAGCATGCTGGATGGCATAATAGCTCACAACATTCTAGGAATGCCCTTAGACATCATACCTAAAACCATCAACCTTCACACGTCCTACACTGTGGTCTTTCCCGAAAGAGAAGACTGGGTCCGAAATGAAACCAACCTATGTAGGGCAAATGAACGTTGGTTCACCGACGGATCCAAAACTCAGGAAGGCGTCGGAGCCGGAATATATGGGATGAACCCAGTAGTGAAACTCTCGTTCGGTATGGGTAAACTAGCTACGATATTTCAGGCAGAGTTTTATGCCATTGAAATGTGTGCCAGGGAGCTGGAAAATCGATACCACACACGAAAAATAATAAAAATATTTTCAGATAGGTAGTCAAGCAGCACTTAAAGCGCTTGATTCTTTTAGATCTAGGGCAGTATGTAACTGCAGAGACACCTTAAGCCAACTGGCGCAACGCAACAACGTTACCCTAGTCTGGATACCAGGTCACATAGGCCTAGAACAAAACGAAATAGCGGACACCCTAGCAAAAGGGGGGAATGAAACAACGTTTTCTGGACCAGAACCGGTAATGGGTTCAGCATATAGCATTGCCAAGAATGTCATAACAGCTTGGGCAGACAATGAAAGACTCGAGTACTGGCGTAGTCTACCGGGCCTAGCCCATTCCAAAGCATTTATTGCTTGTACAAGGAAAAAACAGGACTCTGACAAACTGCTAGAACTCAGTAGAGCGCATCTCAGAGTAATAGTAGGTTTGCTTACTGGCCACTGCAAAATCAAACATCACATACATAAAATCGGACTTGCACAAAATGCAGAGTGCCGGCTATGCATTGAGGATGATGAAACGGCTAAACACATTCTGTGTACATGCCATGCAGCGGCCAGAACCAGATTCTCAATATTTGGCGATACGACAGTAAGGCCAGAAAACCTGGTAAATTGTACACACAAAATGTAAATGAAATTGCAAAGCACATCGACATGAATTTTGGTTTCATTGCGATTTTGTCGGTATAGAAGGAATTAGGTTGGTAACAAAATTGAGCACGACACAAAATGGCCGGAGTTGTTTGTCGAGTCGAGAGTCAAGTAGAATCTGTACTTGGTTAAAGCCATCCTTTAAATATTCTATAGGTACTTCTGATAGTATGTAGTGTTTTGTTTGATTCTTTTTATTTCAATACCTAAATCAAATGTGTTTATTAACATTGCCCAATTATTATTTCTACCAAGAGCTGTATATATCCCTTCAAGTACTGGAACGGTGAGTAGTAAGGTAGAAAGGTAAATTCAGTGATTCACAGAATTTGGCATTTTCAGGATGGGTACTGATTTCGCCGCAAAGTATAAATGCTGTCCAGAGGACTGAAGTTGAATTATAGATTTTTCTACATTTCTGTATATTGTTTTTTTGTGATTTAGACATAGTTTGATATTTTTTTTGGTTATGAAAAGTATATACTACGTAATCAACTCACGCATTTGTTTTCTAGCATTTCATTCCATATGAACCGTAATTCATTAGTAAGAATAATAACATTGGGGTATAATTTCTATTTATGTTGAAACATGGTGAGCTTCGCTTTATTCTTGACATACAGGAGAATCAGAAAGTGAAGTGCATTTTTGAATAAGTACCAGTCCTTTCAATTTCACATCGTTACATCGAAAGGATCTTGATGTGCATTCGATTTCAAACTATGAATGGAATGTCACATGGGTCTAATTTCGAGTCACAATTTGCATCACATTTTGATGTCTCGATATGACCAACGGGGAACCGAATAGACGTTTATGCGATAATAATGGAAGTCACTTTGCGATTCACTGGTGTGATCCGAAACATGAATGTGAATCCCACTACCATCTCGGAGACCATTCTGTATTGACTGGGACATTGGTTGAATACTGTTTCACTAATATTCAATGAATTAAATCAACCTATACTCTGAGTCAATATTGGTTGAATAATTTTTACTAATATTGATAAAACAAAATATTCGATTATTGTTTTGAACATATCTAGGATAAATGTTGCAATCCCAATATTACTCTCATATATAATGGTATATTCTGTAACAATGTAAGAATGAAAATTCGATGCGAGTGGAAAGTTCCTAGCGCGAGCCGAAGGCGAGCTTGAGAAACCACGAGCTTCACGAATTTTCATTCTAACCGAGTAGCAGACTATACTTTCTCCACGATCAAAGATAGGAAATGTGACAGCAATAATTTTGGCACTACGATGACAATCAACTGCGTCAAGGCTAATGCTATTATTGCTAACCAGTGTGAGAATATTATTCTATCACAAGAGATAATGTAAATACAATTAAATTGCATGGGGGCAGAGGTGTTGCAGAATATTTCTTCAATCTCAAGAGAGAGAATTCCAGCATTCTGTAAACAAATTTGATTTCAGAATTGGCAAATTCTGTGATGATCGTGGAAAAAAATACAATATTGTATATCCAAGTTCGATAGTACATTGTTTGAATATTATTTAACCAATATTCAACAAATTATATGACCCCACATTGATTGAAATTGGGACGAAAACTTCAAACCAATATTGAATTAATAATATTATTACAATATTACAAAGACAATCTATTATCAATAATGAAATTTGGCTAAATATTCAATGAACAATTATTTTTTGTAATTTCCGTCAACTTGTTACACCCGTACGCGCAACTTTCAGAATCAGAAGTCTTCGAGAGACTTGTGCGGCGAACTAGGGAAGACGGAGCCCGTACTTTTCAACGTGTGATTCCAATACATTATGATCGAACCTGTGTAAGAAACCGCTAGGTGGCTCTACAAGTTGCTCGCCAGCTAAAACTCAAGGATATATTATGTTTCTCACAACTCGTTTTCAAGTCAGTTCACTCAAAGAGTATGACAACCAGAAGGCAGACTCTGGTGACGACACCTTAATTGAAGGAGAACTATCATCACTGCAGAAGTGCCGTGATATCCAATATCGCGAAATATTTTTCTCGAAAATATTGCGTTTGAATATTTTGCCAATATTTTCATTTTATTTTACTGATTTTGTTCCGATAGTTCGACAAAAAGTAGGTGTACTTCTTGAGGCCGTATTGAAAACTGAAAAGGACATATAGCACTGGATACATGTATTCCTGGCGCTGTACAGATTTTTTTATATATTGGATATAACATTCTAGAGGTCAAAAGAAGAAACTTTCTTCATTGGACTTTTTTTCTGGCCCTAAAGGGTGAGCTAATAAATGTCTAATGTCAATTTGTGGAATAAATAGTAAATAGTAAGTTGATTTTTCTTGATTTTTGGTTATAACACTATGCATACTTACAGGATTAGGCAGAATACGAGATATTTTTAAAACCTGTTCATTTACTTCTAATGAAAACACCTCTGTATCTTCCGCAATTTTTGACGAAGAACCATGAAATTTTCAGGATCAATAGATACACTGGCAATGAACTAACTGCAACAAAGGGGTCATCCGACGTGATATACACTACACGCCAGCAGCGTGGGATGACAATTTGAGCAGAGAGTTCATTTCTATTGTATCTATCGAAACTGGAAACTTTACGGTTCTACGTCGAACATTACGGAAGTGAAATAAATTAAGATTTTTCAGGACTGAAAATTTTTCATTAGTAATTTGGGGATCCTGATCACGAATCCGAAGGAATTTTGGCCCAGTTTTTCCCTCTAATATAACTTTCCGGAATATATCACTTTGTGAATTGAGTTCATATCTAGTGTATCTATCGATCATGGAAATTTCATGGTTTTACGTCAACAATAACGGAGGATACGAGGGTGTTTCCATGAGAAGTGAAACACACCGTATATGGGTGCAAACATGTAAAAAACAAAAATGCTAACACGAGCAACCTCGGGAGAACTTTTGGCATGGAGAAATTCAATCAAGTCCACACTTGGGCGAGAAGTTAATGAACAGGTTTTAAAAAAAATCTCATATTCATTCACTGATAAAAAAGATAATGCAAAATCACATAATTTTACGTTGGCCTTTTTGTAACCAACGTAAAATAATGTGAAATAACAGTTAGTTATGTATTCGTGAGAGTGCATTATGAATACTGTGAAAAGTCCATAGTACATAACTGGATTTGTTATGGAAAATCTGTGAAATGGTTATGGAGAATAACTAAATTTTTTATGGAAAATTACTTGATATTTTGTGTGAATCTACTAAGCTGTTTCTGTAATTTGAAATAAATTTTATGATTTCCAGGAGTAGAATCACATGAAATATAATTGAAGTTCACATGATCTACACTGCATACATTACACAGTCAACAATGTGAAATTCAAATTGTGATTCCTTGGTGGAAAATTACTTTGAATTTCGGAATGAACTGTGAATTCACCCTGTGACGTAAAACCCTCTTTTAATTCAGCTTATTGTATTCATAAATCTCTATTCAGTTTCATACACACATTCAATGAGAATGATATCCACACATCAGTTTTATCAAAAAGCCTTTATGACAATACATATTTTCAGAAAAATAGTTTAATTATATAAATCATGAACCATGCCACTGAGAAAGTGATATAAACATTCGTTAAAAAGTTTCACCTTGTGTAGTAGATTTCATCCAAATTTTTGATGGATAAGTAAAATTAAAAAGAGTTTTATGAAATAAATACTTAATAAAAGAAAAATCAAAAAAGAAACTGAAACAATTAGGAGAAGAAATTTTACAGGCAAAAATCAAAAACACGAATCTTTCAACTTGACATTTTTTTTAAAATACCGAATAAACTATAGAAAATCAGAATGTGAAGTAATAATTAGATTTCACGATGATAGGTACTTCACCTCCCATATAGGTAGTACATACTCACTTAAAAAAATACTACATGAAGAACAAAAAATTTATTAATTTGAACTGTTTCAATAATGGAAAATCACACACTTTAAAATTTTAATACAATAAAAATTTCTTAAGTACAAACTTAAAACAAAGCAAACGGGAGTTAAATACTGGGATATAGAATTTAAAGAGAACTAACAATAGCTGATGATATATATGCAAAAATAATATTGAATTGAATACAAATAAGGAACTAAATTTCAAAGTATTTCTCTACATTTTAACACGATGATTGCCGGTGACTCAACTGTTGAGTCATAACGGCCCCCACCAAAGGCCTTTGACTCAATTGCTGGGCCATGTATATATATATATATATATATATATATATATATATATATATATATATATATATATATATATATATATATATATATATATATATGTATGTGTAGCTCCGGCTTTCGTCAGGATTAGTAGTACTTATCACGTCGGCCTCTTGTTAGGTTATAAACGAGCATTTTTGCTGAATTGGTTTCACAATTGTGTTCCTGACTGTTCTGTAATGGATGTGATGGAGAACCTTTTATGGAAAGTGATAGTGATTTCGAGCCGGAGTCGGGCGAAACTAGTTCGGGCGAAGACGTTCCTACGTCGAAGGCAGGCGCTAGTTCGAGAAAAGAAGGGGAAGATGTTGAAGACTTTCATGGAATAAACGCAGACCAAACAAATCAGGGTGAGACACCAGCTTGGAGCGATGACCATATTTTTGAAGATTTTCTATTTTTGGGGATTCCTGGTCTCAAAATAAACTTAGAATCCGATGAGCCTATGGACTTTTTTCGTTTGTTTTTCACGGATGGCTTTCTCCAAAATATCGTGATAGAAACCAACAGCTATGCCGAAGAATTGTTCTTGAGCCAACAAACGAAAGAAAAATCAAGAATAACTGACTGGAAACCTTTAGCAGTTTCCACGTTACAGGTGTTTTTGGGACTATGGTTTCACATGGGCAACATCCAGATAAATCGATTACAGGATTACTAGAAAACTGATGAACTATATGATATTCCTTATTTCAGAAGTTATATGGGTAGAAATCGTTTTTTATTGATTTTGAGATGCTAACATTTTTCCAAAAATCCGGAAAGAGGTGATTCAGGATATAGCGACCGTTTATCGAAAATACGATGTCTGCAAGATTTTTTCAACCAAAGAATAGATAAGATTTACTATCCCAATAAAGAACTTTCGTTATATGAGTCTAAGGTACTCTGGCGAGGCAGGCTTTTTTTCGGCAAAATATAAAATATAAAAAAACATAAATACGGAGTAAAACTTTACGTTTTATCTGAACCCAATGGACTTGTTCTCTCTTGCTAATTTGAAAAGAACAGTCATCATAATAAAAAGGATCCCTAAATCTGTGAGGATTTGTTGCGCTGATGCCCTAAGTGACTCTATTAATGAATGTATTAAGAACAATTCTTCAGAGTCAAGGAATCATTTATTTCTGTTTGGATACAAAAATTTGAGAATTCCTGATAATAGTGGAGAACGTAATGCATCGCTTTCATCGATTATAAGGAAGAATATTAATGATTCTTTTTTTCCAATTACCAATGTTCATCCAAAGAATATTCCTAGTAAACGTTCACAAAATTTGGCCAGGAGTGTGTTAAACAAAATTTCAGATGGAGACCTTTCATCAGCGGTGAGAATTTTGAGCTCAAGTGATACCATTGCAGCTTTTGATGAAACAACATTTTCACAACTGAAGTCTAAACATCCAGCAGCAGCAATTGACGATGTATCATTCCAACAAGAAGTCATCGCATAGAATCCATTGGTAATAACGAAACATGATGTGATTGCTGCAGTGAAATCTTTCTCTATGAGTTCTGCTGGAGGATTGGATTCTCTTAGACCATCCCATATCCAAGATATGCTTAGTGAAACTTCAGGCTGTGCAAAAGAAAGACTCCTTACATCATTAACTGCATTATGAAATTTCATGCTAGCTGGAAAAGTGAATCCTCGAATTTGTTCAGTTTTATATGGAGCATCTCTTTGTGCACTCAGAAAGAAGGATGGTGGAATCAGACCAATAGCTGTTGGAATGTTTTATCGGCGATTAGTTGCAAAATTGGCATGTTTCAATATCAAATCTAGTCTAGGAGAACTGTTTCGCCCAACACAATACGGTTTCGGAACTCCAGGTGGCTGCGAAGCTGTTGCACATGCTGCACGTCAGTACATCAACCAACACCCAAATCCAAAATCAAAAGTTTTCGTTAAACTTGACTTCAGAAATGCTTTTAACATGGTCCACAGAAATTTCTTGTTAAAAAAAGTCCAGGATTCGTTACCCCATATTTTTCCATTCATTGATCAATGCTACAGTTCCGAATCTTACCTGAACTTTGGTTCTGATGTAATATTGTCACAAAGAGGAATCCAACAGGGTGATCCATTAGGCCCAGCACTATTTTGCCTAGCAATTGATGATTTGACCAAATCAATCCATACAGAATTCAATGGATGGTACCTTGATGATGGTTCTATCGGAGGGGAAGAAAATGTTATTTTGGACTAGTGCAAATCAAAACCAACTTGAATGAAATTGGTATCGAGTTGAATTCGCATAAATGTGAAATATTCTTCCTTGACACTCCAATTCCAAAAATATTCGAAAAATTTCATTCTGTCATCCCTGGATTGAAATTACTTGCAAAATCTGATTGTTTCCTTCTTGGTGCTCCACTCACTGTTGAGGCTCTTCCTACCTGTATCAAGGATAAAACAACGGCTCTTTCACTCATTTCTTCTCGTCTCACCGAAATTCCAGCTCATGCTGCATTTTTCCTGCTGAAGAATTGTTTAGCAATACCAAAACTAATGTACATTCTTAGATGTTGTCCAACATGGCACAGTGAAAGAGAAATCCTACAATTCGACAATTTATTGCACAGTACTCTTGAGTCGATAACTAGTAATAAATTATCCAACGAAAGTTGGCTACAAGCATCTCTTCCTGTTAAAATGGGAGGTTTGGGTATTCGCCTGGCTTCTTCACTTGAGTTACCAGCTTTCTTATCATCCTACAATAGTGTCTCTGATTTGATGAGGTTGATCCTGCCATCTAGTTTTTCTGGAATAACTGACAATTTTTACGATGAAGGTGAAAAATTATGGAATTCAAGAGTTGAATCCCCATTGGAAGATTCGGAAAAGAAATTACAGGGAGCGTATGAACGCCCATTGCTAGAAATGAATTTGAAGATTTTGCTTGATTCGGCTGTAACTCCAACACAAAAGGCTCGACTCAATGCAGTAACTTCAAAGGAATCGGGTGCATGGTTACATGCGCTTCCAGTTTCTGCTCTTGGTAACCTTATTGATGACGAAACATTCCGAATTTCTATTGGGCTTCGACTCGGATCCTCGCCTTATGTTCCCCATAAATGCAAATGTGGTGCTGAAGTAGACGAATCTGGAGTACATGGCTTAAGCTGCAAATTCAGTGCTGGTCGTAGATCTCGCCATGATGCCGTTAATGATTTGATTAAGAGGTCTTTGAATACAGCTAAAATTCCATCAATCTTAGAGCCTGTTGGTGTGAGCCGTGAAGATGGAAAACGGCCTGATGGTATGTCTTTGATCCCTTGGAAATTTGGTAAACCAGTCATATGGGATTTCACCTGCATTGATACCATGGCTCCTTTGCACAAAGCCTCTACTTCTGAACGTCAGGGAGCAGCAGCAGAAATTGGGGGAAAGTCAAAGAACAGAAAATACGAGAATTTGAAAAATAACTACCTCTTCTATCCCGTAGCTATATAATCTTATGGAGTTTTTGGTTCTAGTGCAATGTTTTTCATTAGAGAAATTGGTAGGAAGATTTATCAAGTGACGAATGATAAAAGATCCACCAGCTTTCTCATTCAACGAATCAGTATCGCCATCCAAAGAGGAAACGCAGCATTAGTGTTGGGAACCATTCCTGTCGGTCATCAACTGGATGAATTTTTCATCAATCCAACAAAAAGGAAAAGCAGATTTAATGATGTAATCTCCAAAGCTCCAAAGCTCAGACGATCTATCATTTCCCAATCCAATTCAATTTCCAACAGTCTAAACTCTGATAACTCATCACAAGTGACAAGGGCAATCAGCACATTATTGACTATTCTGAAGACGATAGCAGTGGCGAACGCAGCACAAACAGCTTCAACACCAACTTGCTCATAAGACATAGTGCTGGCAGAACTCTAGGTCTTAATGGGTTGAAAAATATTGGTAACACATGCTTCATGAACAGTATTATCCAGTGTTTATCGAACACAAGATGGTTATTGGAGTATTTGAAGAGAGACGCCCACGAGAGGGATGTAAACACTAACATATCTAGGGAGGGAGCTTTAATCAAAGCATTCGCCCAGGTGATCAAGGAACTTTGGTCAGATGATTCGTCTGGTAAAGTAGTAAATACAGTCGCCTTGAAATGTCAAATCCAAAGAATCGCTCCTCGTTTCATCGGTTTTGCCCAGGAAGATGCTCAAGAATTCTTACGATTACTGTTAGAGGGTCTACATGAAGACGTCAATAGAGTAACGGAAAAGCCGATACACATTATGAGAGACAGAGATGAGAAATTGAGTGACAGTGAGAAGGCTCAAGAATCATGGTCAAGATACTTAAGGACAGACAATTCTAAATTTGTAGACAACTTCGTTGGCCAGTTTAAATCTACATTGAAATGTAATTATTGTGGTCACTGTTCAGTCTCTTTCGATCCATTTTGGGATTTATCCCTCTCAATACCACGAAGAGCAGGCCAACTGAAACTTTCAGATTGTTTGGATTCATTCGAAAGGGAAGAAACTTTGGATGGTGACGAGAAGCCGACATGTGCGAAGTGCAAAGGACGAAAAAAATGCACGAAAACCATATCAATTCATAAATTCCCGGAAATTTTAGTAATTCATTTGAAACTGTTTTCTTCAACGGAAAGTTTCCGAAGAAAATTGGATGTTACCATTGATTTTCCTTTAGAGGGATTGGATATGAGTAATTATGCAGCAGAAAACGTAACCCCTTGTCGATATAGTCTATATGCAGTATCTAATCATAGTGGGACTACCTATAGCGGTCACTACACAGCCTACAGTAGACATCCTTATGAGAGCACGTGGCATGAATTCAATGATTCACATGTGACCCCAATTTCATCTAGATCCCTGGTGAGCGGAGATGCCTATGATCTTTTATATGAAAGGGAAAGCTCTTAATCGCTGCTTTCAGATAGTACTTAGTTTTATTTTTATGTTTCATTTGTATTTTTATTGTTTTTATATTGTATTTCGTATATTATGTATATGTTCTTATACAGTGTATTTATTAGATATTTTACTTGCTTTTTGGAAGAAGTATTATTTATTTCTACAGAGTTTGATAGTGAATTAGCGAATGTGCAGAACAGACGGGGAGAAGAGAAACAGAAACCGAACGATATTATTCAGTATAATAAACATATGTCAGGAATTGACAGGCAGGATCAAATGCTGTCCTATTACGCAAGTGAGAGAAAAACAATTAGATGGTACAAAAAAATTGCAATTCATATAATGTCAATGATGCTACTTAACAGCTTTCACCTTTATAATACATATTCCTCCAAAAGAAAGCTTAGTTATTATGACTTTCGGCACTGTATCATCAAAAATCTTCTGTCACAAACGGACAAGAAACCAACTGAGAAATCGAAGAACAAACCTAAAGAACAACTCAACCATATGCCTGAAAAATATCTCGATGATTAAAGACGCCAGATGAGAAAGCGGTGTAGGGTGTGCTATGACAACAAAATTCGCAAGAATACTCCTTTTTTTGTCCTGCTTGTCCCGACCAACCAGGACTTTGTCTCGGAAATTGTTTTCGAATGTATCATGACGGAAAACAATATTTCTCAGGTTTCTTTTATGCAATAATTTTTATATTTGTTGTTTGTTTTCATTTGTGTATGTATTCAGTTCTACTTTTCTTGAGGTTATTTTGCTTATATTTTGTACCTGACATCAGAATTATATGGTTTGTTGAGTTTTGTTTGTTCAGTAAATTGAATAAAATGTAATTTATAAATAAATTGAGGTTGGAGTATACATTTTATATTTATTTTTCATCGAAAAGTTCAAGACTCAAATGTTGGGTCATCGGCCTCTTATCATGAAAACAGATCTCAGAGGCCGGTGGCTCAACTCCTGAGTCATACTAGATTCAGGTAAAACAAAACTAAAAAAAATAAAAAATCAACACAACATTAAGGACTGTGTTTTTACAAATTCAAACAAAAAAAACGGCCGGCTTTTCGGCAAGTCCCCTCAACTGACATAGGCAGTCAACGTGTTAACTACCTTATTGATAAAATTGGATACCTTACTTCGAACAGCTGATACTTTCTTTGATTTCGATCCTCAATTATGATGCATTTTCAGGAATACTCTGAAAAAATTCTATTGTGGTTGAGAGATATTTTAAATATTTTATATTCAAAATAAAATATAAGGCGAATTCCACTTCAAAAGCATCCAAATATGTTTTTTGTCCATCATAATTATTATTTTCCTACTCAAAATGTACATATTGGTTAACCAATAGTTTTACAACTGAAAAATATTGATGGCATGAAAAACGTAAAGAACTGGCTGGGAAATGAGAGTTTTTGAGTCTTAGAAATTAAGTTTCAATGACGTCAGCAAACTTGAATTATTTCTTATCGAAAATCATGAAACTCTGTGTGAACTGATGATGTTATTTTAGTACTCTGAATCGCAAGGTATTTATGAATAACCGTACAAAATACAATAACATGTTTCTGCTGTCGGGATGAGACGTTATACTAGAATTTTTTTTGAAAACATAGCTTCACTTGCATATTTCTGATAAAGGACAAACTATCATATTTCCACTACTCATATGACTGTATGCAGGGAAAAATAATGTTTTTTATCATGTGGCATGAACTCACATTGTGAATATTGACATACAAAAATGTTGTACTACTTTTCTGTGAGAGGATTCTGAAAATATGTTGTTCAAAGCAAAGCAAAGTAACCGATACGCCACACTTTGCATGTAGGCTTACAAATTTTGCTCCATTCCAATTTCTTTTTATGAAATTACTGGAGTAAATGATATTTACGGAGCGTTAAACATTTGACACTTCATAAATTGCAGAAAAACTTAATATATAGAGGATATACTTACTAGATAATCACAAGAACCACACAACTGAACCTAACCTATAATTATTTCCTAATAACCACAGTTTGTACTTCACCGGTCTAAAACACTGAATGCAGATTTGCAGTAGATGGTGAACAGGGTGTTCTCACCACTTCTAAAAATAGAACTGCTGACGCTGGGCTCTGGGTATAAGTGCACGCATAAAATTGACATAGAGGGGGGTTTCACATAACAAAACATGTCAGAATAAACTTTATCTAATTAATCTGGTGAATTATTCTTGTTCACAATGTACTATTTATGCTTCACATGTTTGAATCTGTAATACAGTCCATATGTAACGAGGCATTTGAATCATCCTATAGATGAGGCGATTGATGAATATAGATGAGCCATTCTCAGCCAGTACGTTGACGAGAGAAGTTGTAGTCTGTCCACACGAGATAGTATTGCAGTTGTAGTTACTTAAATTAATAAGTATTGTTAGTTCGGGTAGTATACTGTGGTGATATATACGGTGTTTTAAATAATCGAAGTGTTTCATTATATCCCAGAAGTGGAATTGTATCTCACACTCATTATGGGAAAATCAAAGAGCTGTCGTCGAAGCTCTACAAGTTCATCTAATTCTTCCAGTGAGTCAAGTTTTACTCGCAGACAGGTGAAAAAATACAAAATCAACTCAGAGAAAGTGAAAAGTTGTTGAAGAAACAAACTGTAAGTACTTCCTATGCTAGCCTTAGTGTTGATGAGTCACTGATACCCATATTCGATACCTCCAACGAAAATATGTCAACGAGAGATTGGTTGAACAAAGTCGATGCAATTGGTGATATCTATAAGTGGGAAGCTAAATTAATGACAAAACCTGCTACGGCTAGGTTCAGGAGTAACGCCCGAAAATGGTACAAATCACTGTGAGAACAATGTACACAATGGGAACAAATGAAAATTTTGTTATTAGAGACATTTCCTAATAGCATTAAGTTCGGAAAATTGTAGAAGCTGCAAATTATGTTCACATGCCTGATCAAAAACTGAGTGACCATTGTTTTGGAAAATTAACAAAGTTACGCAAATTAAATTTAGATATTACTGATGAAAATATGATTAATTGTATTATTGAGGGCATTAGTAATGAAAATATGAAACTATCTGCTAGGGCAACAAATTTCAGTTCAGTAGGCCTTTTGGCAAACTATTTGACCATGCTAATCAGAATACTTTTCGTTCATTTCAAAAAGACGTTGGTATTGTGTCCCTGAACCATCAAAAATCAAGTCGGAAGGAAAACAGGAGGGTAGTGAGTCCAAAGGGACAAAAGAGTTTTCATCTCACAGTGGCAAGGTGTGTCATAATTGTAGGGGTGCTCATATTTTGTCAAAGATTGTCCTAACGCTATAATTAAATGTGGAATATGTAATAAAGTTAGGTAATAATAGAGATCACAAAGGTAGAATGATTGGGAAAAATGTTTATACAAAAGATCTTTTTATCAATGAAACATCAAGAATTACTTATAGTAGACTCAGGAAGCTCTTATACATTCATAAAAAAATCCATTGCTGACAAATTGAGAATTGGTAATGTTTCATCTCATGAAATAAGGTATGTGATATGTGATAATTGATAAATTGATAATTCTTTTGAAAATGTGAATGCCTTTATAATCGAAGATGCTTGCCTGTCCTACAGTCTAATCTTTGGTTGCGATTACTTGAATCAACCTCAAGTGGCTATGTTCAAAATGCAACAAAACATTTTGGCTTAAAAATATTGCAACTGTCGACATTCAAAATGTTTCAGAAAGTGAACTAACATTGGATATGATAAATTTTGATAATATCAAGGACCAAAAAAAATCAGGTTCTTATACTTATGTGTACTTACAGGTATAGGCTGTCATCTAATTTTAAGAAATTGGGTAAAACGATACTGCATTTAACATGTAAGTCTAGTGAACCAATTGTTTATAACCCATGTCGTATGTCTTTCCAAGATCTTTTGGTTAATTGAATTATGAGAGAGTCCGGGTCGGCATACGCTAGTCCAATTCTTTTGTTCAGAAGGAATACATCAGGTGATTATCGATTATATATCGATTATCGCAGATTGAACTCTATTACTGTCAAAGGAAAGTATCCTTTGCCACTAATTGATAATCAAATTGATATATTAGGCGGTAATAAATATTTTATTCCTTTATATTTGGCTTCGGGATGTTATCAGATACCGATGGACGAAGACTCGAAAGAAAAGACTGCTTTCATAACACCTATGTGTGTTGTGAGTTTTTGAAAATGCCTTTTGGGCTAACCAACGCACCTGCAATTTTTCAAAGATCGATCAATACAGTTTTCAAAGAATACTTTAATACAATTGATTTTGCATACTTGGACGATCTCATAATTCCAGCTCACAGTGTTGAACAAGCCTTGTCTAGTTTAAGGATTGTGTTAGACGTATTGAAACAACTGAATCTGACACTAATACAGAGTGAGTGCAGTTTCTTTCGATCTGAGATCACATATTTAGGTCGAGAAATTAGTGAGTTGGGGGTACAGCCCGACAAAGAGAAGATAAAAACGGTTATGGAACTGCAAGACGACTAGTTATGATCCGCAGAATATTGATTGAAGGGGTCATAAATAGAACCACCAAGAGTACTTTGAAAAGTACGCATTGCGTGATGAGAAACCTTGATAAAAATGGATAATGGAAAGTCGTTGTGAGTTGTCCCCAAATGATGCAGATGGCAGATATACACACGGTGCCACGATGAGGGTGGTCACTTTGGTATTGAGACAACATTAAAAAAAATAAGTGAAAACCATTAGTTTCCTTAGGCAAGATGATTCGCTACGGAGTATGTTCAATCTTGTCTTTCATGTCTCTATACTATAAGCGTGTCAGTGGAAAAAAAGGAAGGATATTCACATCCAATCGAGAAGGTATTAACACCATCCAAATTGATCATCTGGGACCGTTTGTAAAGAGTAAAAAGAACAAGTATCTTCTAGTTATCGTTGAAAGATTCACAAAGTACTGTTTTATTTAGGCAGTTAGGGACGTCTCCACCAAGCCAATAATCAATTTGTTGAAGTACATATTGAATGCTGTAGCTACGCTAAGGGCTAATTGGCAATGTGAAAGGTCAACCGAACAATTTTCAGTTCAGTTCAGTTCAGTTCAGTTTATTGTGTTACAATGTTTACACTCGTCAAATGGTAGGTACAATAATGAAAGATAAAGATAAAACAACTTAAATAACTAGGAATAGAAATAAAAAGGTAGAAAAATCAACAATAAAGATAAATCAATGTAAATAACTATGAATAAAAAATATATGACTATAGACAGAAAATATTGAAAGCACTCTCATGTAGGTGCTGCTGAAAATCGTTGGGATACCTTCATCAAGGAAGTACAGAGCTCTATGAATATGACATTCAATAAAGCGATCGGTACAAGTTTGTTAGAAGCACTGACTGGGTGAAAGGGTAGAAATATTGGACAAATATTGAGTGTGCAAGAACTGAATCACGCTGATCTGGCGGGATCACGGAACACTATTTCAAAGAAGTTGACACTCGGTCAACGTAAACAAAAGGAAAGATTTGATAAAATCAGAAAACCAGCCAAGGTAAATAATAAGGGGGACGTAATTATGGTCATGAAAAAGGATGCATCCCATACGGTAATGAGCAAGAAGTTGTTGCCCAAGTTCAAAGGAACGTTTATGGTGACTGACTGTTGAATGATAGCTATGAGGTTCAAGAGATGGTGGTAGTTGGACGAACCCTGTTGTTTCTGCGGACAAGATGAAGCCGTGGATCATTATTAAATGTAAGAATGGATGATGGATCATATTGAGATAAGAGCGTACTAAGAGGTACTAGACTCAAATGATAAGAGCTATAAAAGCGTCAACTGGACTAATGGTGGGTCATATGAGATGAGTACGTACTAAGAAGTACTAGGCTCATATGATAGACACTAAAGTCGTTCAAAGTGAACTATGAAGTAATTGGAATAAGTACATACTATGTGGTATTATGTCCAACTTATAATGATGTTTGTGATGTGTGATATTTGCAATATGATAGTGAATACCATACCACTCCAGGATTCCATTTATGTATGGAAAAGAAAAGTTTGAAATACATATGATGGGTTGTGGATTAAACACAAAAAGTGGTGCTATTACTGTCAATACTCATATCATTTTCAATTTCAGATGAACACGAAGAGGAGTCTGAGGACAGATCCAATGAGGAGGGCCGAATGTTACGAGACATTTGAATCATCGGATAGATGAGGCGATTGATGACTATAGATGAGCCATTCTCAGCCAGAACGTTGACGAGAGAAGTTGTAGACTGTCCACACGAGATAGCATTGCAATTGTAGTTATTTAAATTAATAAGTATTGTTAGTTCGGGTAGTATACAGTGGTGAATTATACGGTGTTTTAAACAATCGAAGAATTTCATTATAACGTATTTTTAAAGCTTTGATCATGTGGAATGTTGGTCACAAGATATGTTCTTTGAAATTTACAGAATTTACTGAGCTTTTTCACAACGATTTTTATAAGTGTTCTATAAGTATGCACTCCATTCAAAGTGAATTAATATTTTCCACAGCATGTTATACCCAAATCAGGAAAAATCAACTTATGGCAGTATTTTCCATAATTGACATTAGACATTCAACCCATTTTTTTAGCTCACTCTGTAGGGCCAGAAAAAAAATCTGAAAAAGAAAGTTGCTTTTTTTGACCTTAAGAATAATATACCCAAAAATAAAAAAAACTGTAGAGCCCCAAGAATACATGTATCCAGTGCCATGTACTTTGAAAACCATGAAATATGTCACAATTTTCCGTAAGAGTAAACATGTTCACAAATACACCAAGCAATAGAGCATAAAATTACTGAGTTTTTATCAAGAATACCCACTAGTAGAAAACCGACTATGCCATCTCATGAAGAACAATTAGTAATTATATTCTGTTATGTTTTTGACTCGCAACCTGTCATTAATCAATTCATTATAAACATTTAAATAACAAAAAACGTAACGAACAGTCGTTGCCGACCGATGACGAACCCTTTACTCCCATATACACCTACTACGTAGGCTTATTATGGCAAGTACCTGTCAGAAAACAACTACTCCCCTGGCTAAGACCACGACGGGTATTGAATTAAATCTAACAGATACTTGTGGAACATTCCTCAAAGCATCCGAGGACGCAGTTGCAAGTACCCTCTATGACCAACTAGCAGAATTATAGTTTGATTTGGACAGGGTGGCCACCTGCATACTAGTTTCGAAGTTGTTGCCTTTCATCAGTGCAAGGGAAGGTCAACACAGACAGCACTGAAGCCATCTGTTCCCCGTCCAAATCATTACACACTCCGCTGGTTCGGTTAACTCTGGTTCAAGCGGTGAAGCGGATTCTAGGCTGCTCCACCTAGCGAGCAAAAGGAGAACACTTCGAATCTCCGAGTTAGGAGATTTAATCGAAGAAAACAGAGTTCATTCATCTTTTAGTAACGAACCATCGTTATCGACCAATGATGAACCCCCTGGGAGTAAAGGGTTCATCATCGGTTCATCATCGTCCTCTGATGCTGAGGAACGTTGCACAAGTATCTGTTAGGTTTAATTCGACACCCGTCGTGGTCTTAGCCAAGGTAGTAGTTGTTTTCAGACAGGTACTTGCCATAATAAGCCTAAGTAGTAGGTGTATATGGGAGTAAAGGGTTCATCATCGGTCGGTAACGACTGTTCGTTACTAAACGATCTCCCAAAGAAGTCTGTTTTCTTCGAATAAAAACGTGGTTTTTAAAATAGTTTTGCATATAAAATGAAAACTAATAGAGCAATCTGGATCATAAGCAAATGAGAAAAACTGAAAAAACCGGAAAATTTTGATATTTTTTTAAAAATTCATGAGTCCGCTATTTTTCAAGAAGTAGGATTGGCCTCATGAAAGTATAGTATCATGTGTACTTTATGTGTGCACAAAGCAGGCGCTGTCGTATCTTTAGTTTAGGCACAATTGCAAATTGCGCAATCTTGCAGCGTGTCTGGATGCTATGGTGATAGCCCGATTTCAATTTCTCAAGCAGATTATGAAAGTAGACGTATAGTACTACAAAATGTTCATTCTGATTTTGCGCTACAATGGTGCCAAATGGGTGAAAATGCATGCAAACATTAGTGAAAACGGCCGATCCCGCGTTAGCTTCCGAGTAGTTGGGGAGTCCGGTAGATGTGGGGAATTCTTCTTATGAACGTGTTACGTGATAATACGCTTCCCCACATCTCCCGCTCTCTCCTACCACTCGACCGCTTCCACCAGCTGGGCCGTTTTCACTCATGTTTGCAAGCATGCAACGTTCTGTAGTACTGTACTTCTAGTTTCAAAATCTATTATAGACATTGAAATCGGACTATCACTAGAGCATCCAGGCAACCCGCAAGATAGTGCAAAAAAAATTCAAATGGCAATTGTGCCAAAACTAATGATCCGTCAGAGCTTGTTTTGTGCACACACGAAGGACACATGATTCAATACATTCATTAGAAGGGTCAACCCTATTTCTTGAAAAATGGCAGAGTTATGAATTTTTTAAAAAATTGTTATATTTTCCGGTTTTTCCTGTTTTCCTCCGTTAATGCGATCTGGTCGTAAAACATTTCATTTTGTTCTGATTTCAATTATCTACAATTCTTCTTGTTGAAGCAACCAGATTGCTCCATTTGTTTCCTTTTTATAAGCAAAACAATTTTAAAAAACACGTTTTTTGTTATTTAAATGTTTATAACAAATTAATTAATGACAGTTACGAGTCGAAAACATATCAGAATATGACTATTTTAAGTGTGATGGCCTTGTCGGTTTTCTACTAGTATTTTTGTTAGGAAAAATGCTCTATTGATTGGCCTAAAAAAAATCATCAAAACATTTTATCGTAATCGGAAATATAAGCCAATGAAAAATTACCAAATTTCATGTGAACAGGGTGTTTCTTAAGTACGTGTAGAAACTTTGGGAGCATGTTGCTGAAGTCGAAATGAGAAAAAAAGTTTCCATAAACACATGTCCGCAAGTTACCCGTTTGTAAGATACAGAGTGTCAAAGTTTAATCAATATATTTGTTTTTTTTTTTGTGAATAAATGCCAAAACATTTGTGATATTCGAGTAAAGTTTGGTATCTGAGATGATTTCTCAGTGACAAAATTAAATTTTGTGTTAATTGTGAAAAAATCTAATTTCTAATTGAATTTATTTTGAATTAAAAAATCTTGTCATTCAGAATAACTTGCATCGATTATTTCAAATCTCAATAACTCGAAAACAGTTGCTCGCAGTGACCTCTATCAAGAGTATATTTTTTACACAAACTAAATAATAAATATTCTCACATACCAAACTTCACCCAAATATCAAAATTATTTTGAAATTATTCAAAAAAAATAAAAATAAGAATTCAACTTTGACACTCTGTATCTCAGAAACGAATAAATGGTGGACATGTGTTTATAGGAACTTTTCTTCTTATTTTGATGTCAGCAATACGCTCCTGAATTTTCTACACGTACTTAAGAAACACCCTGTAGATGCTGTGAACGTGTCAGAAAATATGTGCTCGTAAAGCTTTTCCTTATGAATTTCATCAAACTATTATCCTTTAAAAATTTGCTGATTCATTGCCAGAACTTTCAATAATGACACACATCACATACCCGCAAACAATTAGCCGAGCACCTGACATTAGAAACAACTATTTGTTTTATCACTTTCATATCCAGAAAGCCTATTTCACCTGCGTAGCTATTGGATACATTGAAATCATCCTTCACATAAATAGAATTCGATTCATCCCCTGTAACTCCATGCCTAAGAATAGGACCACGTTCTGCTATTCTCATGCTTCAAATAATTCTATCCAGAACGTGTGAGATAGGTATAAGCAAAAATAGTAAAAAGGCCAAAATCCAATATCACTTGATATTCTCGACGTTACGTCACTTGAATGGAAGTCAACGGCAAAAAGAGCCACTATATTTTATTCCTGACCTCCGAGTTTCAGAGGCTGCTCGTGAAATTCTTGACAAATTGCTGAAGATGGCTGATATCAGTGATATCATGATTATTTGATGAGTTCAATTTGTTCGTTCAGAATAGAATAATTAATAATTGAAAATAATAGGATGTATTAAAAAATGTAGTAATAGATCAACATCCTTTTCTGATACCATTTATTTTTGACGTTTCCAATTAGTACACTTTGGTAGTTGTGTGAGTAATTAGATTTTTGATGTTTTCTGAAGATGTGTGATTCAATAAGACCCAGTAAAAGAGAAAGGGGATAATTATTATAATTTCACACTGTGATGCCATCAGAGAAGTGGCTACTTCGTAGAACAAATTTTATTATGACATAATTGATTTATACAGGGTGAACTACCACCACTCAAGGAAAATTAAATAGGGTACTGGTCTGTCATCTGCAAAAATATTAAAGCTATCTGTGATGATATAAACCATTTTTTGTTCCACAACTCCCGTAGGTGCACCACTGCATCATTGAAGTTGTCATTAGCTCCCGCAGAAGGTAGTCATGAGCCACCATACGCGCTTCTGTAGTACGATCTCCAACTGCAGAATTGTAGAGAACCAATGATGGTCGCTTGAGTCTTTTTTATTTGTCTTGGTTGTGCACCCATTGCACAATGAATACCCACTACGTGTGTAGATACAAATAAAATCATTCTATGACATACTCCGTTCCTCTAGCAAATTCAATTAACCCTTTATAGGTTACTGGCCGATATTTTGACCGCAGAGAAAAATATTAGTCACCGAACAGGTGCTGGTTTTGTATTTAGCCAGAACACACTATATGACATCCGTTAATAGGCAGCGGTCTTCATTTCGACCAGATTAAAAATCCTGCGCAGATGGTAAGGTTTGCGACTAACATTTCGACCAGTGTTCTTGTGGTGTTTTCTCCGACTTATTGTTTAGTTATTTTGGATAGCATTACTGCAGTTTTGTAAAAAATACAGTGCGGATTTTTCCAATTCCCCCCTGTTAACTTTTGAACGGTTCGACGTACAAACATTTTTGAAGAGAATTACCGGTACTACTTTTCAAGAGGAGAATCATTGCAATTACTCGACAGATAGCGCTGGGGGTACATCAACTTGAGAATTTCTAAAGGCATATAATTCGAAATTGGGATTTTTTTTTAACAAAATTCAAAAACATTCAGATGATTATGAAGAAAATTGAATTACCTTTTCAACGATGTGACACATGACTCCCCATGCAATTTAAAAATTTTGAGTTAATGTGCCCCTCGCGCACACTGTCGAGCAATCACCAAAGGGAAGGAACACTCAATAAGTGATATAATATGGTACAAATAATACTCTTACCTAAAACCATCACTAAATCAATACTTACAGCTAAAGCCAAAAGGGCCTGGCCTATAAGACTAACTGAGTGCTAGGGCTCTCTCCTCTATAGGAGTCTATTACTATCTCCTGTCATTCCATTCCTCTTGTATTTATATAATGAGTGAAATGTTTATATTTTCATTCGGTCAACGATTTTAGCTCGTCACGCGACTTTGCCAATTTCAATGTCGGTCGTATAGTGACAATGAACTGCCATCGTTATCGAATTAGAAAGTAACAAGATGTACTTGGATAATTCAAAGCACATTGCTTGTTCAACGACAATAGTAAGAGAGTAGGAAATCTATACTACGGTGCAGCACGTTCTTACACTTATAAAATTAAGAAAAGTATTCTTTTGGGCCAAATTTCACTTACTTCACCATTTATTTTAGTAGAGAACCGTAATTGGTAGTAGTTCACCCTGTAGAAAGTGCGTCTGCGTATATTTCGTATCCTTATAATATACATGACTTACGATAAGTCATTTGAGCTTCGAATACAGCAAAAATTCCACCCAATTTGGAACCTTTGGGTGTGAGCAGTCATGATGGTGATCGACCTCATGGTATGGCACGTGTTCCTTGGAAGTAAGGTGAACCTGTTGTCTGAGATTTCAACTGCTTGGACACGGTTGTAGTATAACACCTCAGATTACCCTAGTGCAGCTGCAGTGAACAGAGAGGAGAATCAAAAACCCTTAATGGCAAAATTTAAAAGATCTGTATATAAGATATCCTGTAGCTCTAGAAATAGGACGACGGATAACTGATGCAGTGACAGAAGAGCAAGCTCAATTTCATTTCACCGTATGAGTATCGCAATGCTGAGGGGAAAGGTTGCATCAGTAGTCGAGACAATCCCTGCTTCTCGTCAGATTAAGTCTAAAAGAAGAGCTATTTTAGGTGAATAAATGATATATTGTTGTATTGACGGAAATGCGGATTTGATTAAATGAGTTTTTGCAATTAGATAACCTTGTCCAAACTAGCGATGATTACTGAAAGAACGTATTGGACGATAAAAAAACTGTTATTGCTAATTCTGGAGAAATGCACAATACAATAAGTAGTATAGCAATAGAAATTATGAAATCTCTCACTGCGCCGCTATACAAGAAAATGCGATAGAGTAGCCTAAGCGGGCACATCAGCTTCAAGAAGATTTGTAGTTATTTCATGAGCAACCCAAATAAAGCTGGCTTCTACTGCAAGACATGCCAGCCAATTATGAATCCAAGAAATGGAAAATTCTTGGTCCCGAAATGGAATTAGTACACACTGACCATCCTGGATCAGCGGCTACAGACATTCCGTGTTCTTAAAAAGTGACCGACTTGGACAAGGTTCTCTACAGAGACAAATTGACTTTCTGAACTTGTCGAACGATTTGTGGGATACAGGCCACAAGGAAATCCCCTGGATATATAATTCTATGATCTTCAATTCGTTCAAGAAACCTCTAGCTTAGAAAAACAAAAATAAATAGTAATATAATAACTATTTTATTTCGAATAGCACCCTGTATATTTTTGGCAACTTTTGATTTTTACTCATGATTACCTTCCCGACGATGTAACACACTTTGTATTTCACATTCGATTTGATGGAGAAAACGTCAATTGAAATTTCAAATTGGAAGAATTGCAGTAGGCTACGATATTTTGTGTAATCTTGATTTTGACTTCAATAATAATTGATAATTTATGAAAAATCACACCTTATTTTTATAACGATTATGATAATCACATCAACAGAACTATATTACTATCGAGCAATTTATGAAATGTTGATTCAGCTGAAGATGTTCTGTCGTGAAACATAATAGTTATTCAATCAACAAGTGCAAAAAGTAGGTGTTTATTATTGCACTCGACGTGAAAATATCCGACGAGGCCGTTAGGCCGAGTTGGACAACACGTCGAGAGCAATCAACTCTTTTTTGCACGAGTTGCATACAATGGTTTTTCTACGTTCATGCAAAAACACAGCGGTGTTGAAGCTTGAGATTTTGCAGGCCATCTTATCGGTCCGTATGTGCCGATCCATCTATCTCCAAATGTTTCATTTAAATGATTCCTTACCGCTATAGCATTGTGGGGGGTGCACCATCCTGTTGAAAATGAATGTTTCTACGCATATGTAAAGGAATATTTTCAAGAAAATGGGAAGTTCATCTTGTAGGAATTCTAGTACATCCAACCAGTTAACGTACCATCGTAAAATTTTGGTCCTAAAATGAATCCATCAATCATGCCGCATCATACATTGACTCCCCAGATAACTAGAATATTAGTTGGTCTTAGCCAGTGTGGATTATTTTCCGACCAATAATGATAATTATGTCGATTTACAGTTGTATTATTATGGAAACGACTCCCATCTGACCACAATATCGAGCTGATAATACCATCTTCACGGGCCATAGCTAACCAAGCAAGAAACGCAAGCCTCCTCTCGTAATCTGTGGGTAGTTATCCTTGATGCAGATGAATTTTATATGGCTTGAATTTGGAAATTTTGTGAATGCCCTGAACTGATGAACGAGAAATACGAGAAATGATCCACTTATTGCCAAATTCGAAGCCAAGCGTGTGAAATACATAGCGCTTGGCATTCGTCTATCAGGGTATTTCTCACTGTATGCACGTAGGGCATCACGACGATTATTTTCGCGTTTTCCATAAATCAGTATCATATTCAATTTCTCTTGCTTAGTGGAGGAATCATCATTCTCACGTTTATTTATTAGGAATGTAAGTTTCTCTGATACGCACACAACTATTGGGAATTATTAACTGTCAAAGTTACAAACAAATGTATTCAAATGTTTCCATAGCACACTAAGGTTTTCATTCAAGAATCATCAATTCTTCCAGTTATACTACAATTCTAATTATTTGAAATTTAAAGATCTCTTCATCATATCGAATGCAAAATTTTTCATGAATTATCAATTGTTATTGAAGTAAAAATCAAGATTACACAAAATATCGTAGCCTACTGCAATTCTTTCAATTTGAAATTTCAATTGTCGTTTTCTCTATCAAATCAAATGATAAATATAAAGTGTGATACATTGTTGGAAAGATAATTTTGAGTAGAAATAAAAAATTTCAAAAAATATACAGGTGGCTGTTTGAAATAAAAAAGTCATAGTCACTTCCGGTCAAACCGAACGAGATTTTTGATTTTTGTTCACCTCAGTTGAAGGTTTCTTGAACGAATTGGAGATCGTAAAATTTTCAAATTTGAATCTTTCTGAATGGCTGAGATAATCCATTGGAACAGGTATACTGAAACACCCGGTATATGATGATTCAAATCCACTAGATTCATGTGAGCGGACGGCCGAGCCAAAGCTCTCTAGTATACAGAGACAGACAGGCCTGTCTGGCTATCATCACCCCATCGTCAATAGCTATGGAAATCCTTCCAGACTCACCTTCTCCCCTCATTCTTCTGGAAAGAGAGACTAGATGAAAAACATACAGAACTCTACATATTGCTGGTTGCAAACAGTAGGATTATACAGAGCAAAGTAGGCTGACAACGAAAGTCACAACGTTATAGAAATGACCCTCGAAATAATACCTCCAATTGGGTCCTTCAAAAGGATAACCAACTGAGGGCAGTCAACTGTTGGTTCACAGATGGTTCGAAAACACCCCCAGGCGTTGGGGTAGGTGCATATAGTCGTGGACCTAGAACAGAGATTTGAACGTGCGTAGGGCCCTATGCGACCGTATTCCAAGCGGAAATTCACGTCAATGACTTATGTGCAGGAAGGTTGGGGGAAACCAACCCCACACAGAAATAAATCAATATTTTTTCGGACATTCCAGTAACTTCAAAAGCACTTGGATCATGCCGATGAACATCCAGTAAGTGAGAAACTGTCAAAAAAGACTCTCATCAAGAGGAAGATTCAACAAACTTTCTTGGGTTTGGATTCCTTGCCACTTTGGCAATGAAGAGCCAGACTCTCTCGCGCGGGAAGGAGCCGCAAAAGCTTTTGTCGGACAAGAACTCACATTTGGCATTTCTTCAAGGAATGCCAAACAAATACTGAATACCTGGACTGCAAAAAAAGGATTAGACTTCTGGTAAAACTTACCAGGAATGGTTTATTACAGGGCATTTTCAAATACTTCGAAAAATGTCACCAACTGATTGAAGACTCCAGTAGGAATGACTTACATTGCCTATCAGGCCTACTTACCACATGTCAAGACTAGAGATGTCCAAGGATTCGGAATGCAGTCTTTGTCTTGAAGATGATAAAACAGCAGAGCATTTACTAATATGCCTGCCCTGCCGCGGACAGAATCAGGTTTTCGATGTTTGGCAAAGACTCACTCTTGCCATCAGACCTGAAAAATCAGTTATCATGAACTTATCGGCTTCATAAAGACTCATTTGGACTGATCCGGTGAAATTTGAATTGGTAGGAGTCACATAGATCCTCATTGGTCATGGTGGAGGGCCTCACCTGAAACATGTCATCCTTGGACATTCCCTTGTAACTTCCCTACTATACGATGTGGAATTGAGAAATTTGCATAGTCAATAAATATATCAAAAATTAACAAAATCATTGACAAGAGGCGACTCATTTCAGGTGATGAAGACTTCGAGCATCACGTATTACAATGATTCGTATTATTTAGTGAATTGATTCATTTATGTCGGGATTTATCATAATATATTGCAGTGCGTCCTCCTTTTGAACTTGAAATAACTTGTTTTCAAGGCAGCTTACTCAGTGGTTATGGCGAACGAAAGGCAGACTTTGGTGTCACCTTGATCAACTAAACGACATTTAATAATTCACCAAGGCATATTCACTTCCACCAATATATCCAAATGATATTGTACCAATATCTATGAATGTCTTGCGGCCATTGCTTCAAGAATATTTCACCAATACTATTTTTGAAATGTTTTAACAATATTTGACCAATATTTCAAAATGTTCACATTTTACTTCTCGACAATATAACGTTCGAATATTTTGCTAATATTCTGCCCTATGCTGTATCACTACTGTAATGTTTAGCGGTCATACGTTAACTTAATGCAATTTGCCATTTAAGTCAGACGTTACCCCAACTCAATGCAATTTGCCATCAAGTTGGGATAACGTCTTACCGCTGAACCTAACGGAACTGATACAGCATAGGGCTGATTGTCAGAATATTGTACCAGCGATATTGTACCAATATCACCGAATGTTCTCATTTTTTTTCTCGCCAATATTGCAATTCAAATGGAGGTCTCAGGGAAAGAATGTGTTGAGTCACATTTCGGCTCAAATCACGATTTCCATGTCAGCTTTTGGCTGCCGGACTATGCTAGCACATGGCATATTTGTATTGGGACAGAACGTGTTGGGTCAGGAAATGCAAATACAAAGCGTATACAGGCAAGAAACGTGAGTAGTCCGCACCTAAAGAACGCTCTCATGTAAATTATTGCCAAAGTGACTTGAATATCTTCAAATATTTTGCCAATATGTTCACAATATGTACTATGGAAAATAGCGACTAAATTCCAACTTTCAGTCGCAGATGATTCCACAACTGACTTTATGAACATCCTGTTCATATTTTCAATGAAATCAAGATTCTACTAATATTGTACCAATATTGTATCAATATTCTTCCAATAAAAGTGTGCTACATGTGTGGACTGTCTCTCTCTCTCTCTCTAGAAGGATTTTCGTAGCTGCTGAAGGTGAGGTGCTGATAGCTAGTGATCGCCAGACAGGTCAGTCTCTGTATAGTAGAGAGCTCTGCCTTGGCCGTTCGCTGTGAAGCTTTCGACCACCAAGCAATCGCTCTATATGTGATCATTGGTTTCATAATTATCAAATAGTTCCAGTTGATTTGAATTATCGCAAAAATCTAGAGAAGTTGCTTTGGCCTATACTCCAAGATTTTCCACATTTCCTTCGACACGTTAATAAGGTCTGCAGAGATGAAATGGACTTTTTATCCCGCTATTTTTACTAGCGGTCTGAATTTTGATATGTAAAAAAATTGAATGATTTCATTAAACGACAGCACTAAGAATTTTACCTTTGTGTGGTTTCCTTGGAGGTCGGAAGGTCTTCTTTATCGGGGACAAAATGGCCCTTTCTTCATTCACCTTAGTGTTCAACACACATAGTCACACACATAAAGCGGAAAAGATGAAAACTAATAATTGAATCAAGTAACAAAAATCAGTTTGCACGACTAGCGGAGCAGACAATTTCTGATTCTACTATTTTAAAAAGCCCTTTTTCAACACACTGACCACTTAGTCTTATCAGTTCAAAGCCGACGATATTTTGCATCTATATGATCCTGAATATACTAACAGGGTGGAAGTAAAAATGCTAGTACTGTTTTCATGCGATGAATTGAAGTAGAACTTAAAGTTCTAAGTTATAAATTAAATGAAACTCTCCCAAAATATCGAGTTTCTGCAACAAGGTCAATGGCTTTGTGTGAGCGTTCCATGTGAACTTTTCATCTAGGATGATACTTAGACACTTCGCTTCCGCTGTTTCCTCTGGCACCAACAGAGTACGTCATTGAATACTTTTTGGAGAATATTAGAAACTACTTTTCCTGGCGTAGTTCCTGCTTGAATGACAAGGTCATCAGCATACGTTTGAAGCTTTACTCCTATTTTCTCAAGAACATAATAGTATATTGTCTATCAGGAGTGATCGTAGAAGAAGAGATAGTATCCCGCCTTGTGGGCAGCCCTTGGAGACCTTGAACCGAATAGCCTCGTCTGCGAAATAGCTTGGAGCAAAGTGATTGTGGTGTTGGAGGCTTTCACCCGGGCAGCCCGAGTTCGATCCCACCGCCTGCCACGGAGCTGTGGTTCGGAATCCACTTTGATGTAAGTGAGCTGTAGGTCCCAAATCACCCTTGCATGCACAAGCTCTGCTTTTGAAGGGTTTTCTCTGAGAACCTGGGAGATTCGTGAAAACAAAAACAAAATTTGTTGAGATATAGTAGCTTTTCTATTTATGAGCATGGCGATCATTCATTGATATGCAAGAAAGAGGTAAGCACCTTATACGAAACTTTAAAGAATTTCAGAAATAATTTCAGTAGTTTATTAAATTTTCCTCGCATGAACGTAAACTCATTGCTCTTGAAAGAAGCCAAACTCTATTCACACCAAAAACTCAATTTCACATACTTACAATGTTAACTCTTAACCACATATTGCGTTGACTGTTGAAGGAAAGTATAGTATGTCACTCCTCGGGATATTTTGAAATTGCATTTTGCGACTGGCACTGAAGTTGGGAAGAAAATGAATACGCGTCGGAAATTTAAAAAATACAGGAAAAGTTTCATAATACTTCTTACAGTCGCATTTTACGTGGCTTAATTTGATATATTCAAGTTTAAAAAGTTCTATCTCAGTATCACCCACGATGTACCCTTATTATTTATTGTCTATATAGCGGGAGATTCAGTGTCATTTTCATCTTCTTCTTTGAAGTGAATTTTGTGGTAACGTAATAGCAGCGAAACAATTGAAAAAGGGAGAATATCTCCCCAGAAAGTGGAAATATACACTAAAAGATGATTTTTTTTATTTCATAATCTGATATAGATAAAAAGGGAAACAAACCCTATTGAAAATTAAACTAAACATGACTCCTCTGGAACCCTACGATAATAATGAAGTAACTTTTGGTAATAACTGACAGAAGAGAACTACTTCCCCTACTCAAGCCAATCTGGACATTGAACTACATCTTCTATTTCCTTTCCTTAAAGTTGGAACCTCAACAACACCCTCCACCTGGTCCTTGCCTTTTTTGTGGCACCAGCCTAATAGTCAGGTCGAAGAAGTTAATCTATCTTCATATCTCTGTCACGAGTGTGAACTATATGATTACATTGAGATTATTTAAAAATAATTGTTAGGGGCGAAATTAAGGATAGGAGAGCAGTGAATGTGCAATGATGTTTCACGCCACCAACATACCCGGGAGCTCAGTAGTTGGCATGGGTTCCACAATGAAAATTGATTTCGATAAGATTGAAATATGGGGTTTGATTTTCCGGAGCGCCAGGGATTTATCGTCAGTGAAAAATCCGAAACCACTCTGATGGAATGGGACACCCCACTACACTAATAAAATATGTGAATTGTATGTGCACAGTTTGGCTCACAATACCAAATGAAATGAATGTAAGTATGGCACCAGTGAGGGCTATGCCTGTGATGTCACGATGAATATTTCCTAGGGCAATCTAAACTTATCTGAAAGTAAGTAAAATTGCTCAATAGTGCCAGATCACCGGTTGTAGTTCATGAATCCAGTGCCTTGGTGAATACCGGTGTGCACAGTGGGTGCATCAAATAAAGTACATGTATAGCTGGGACGAATACCATCAATAATAATAATAATAAAAATTAAAATAATTGCTTTATTGCCCAACAGTTTAACCCATTTACAGGACAATATGAGTTGAAATTCATTATATCATTTACATACAATTAATAATTTTACCAATACTGAAAATAAATCAAATCATTATTCTAAGTATAAGATCACAAGAATAATCTTATTCTATATGTAATCTAGAAAATTTTACTATTTTAGCAACAGAAGCAAAGTGAATATCGCAATAGTTCGATATTCTGTTGAAATTTTGGCACTTGGCATAAATTGGTGCTTTGAACAATATGTTCTTTCTGGCTATCGGAAGTCTAAAGGTTTCTATATGTCTTGCATGAAAAGTAGGTACATTGAAGTTGACTTGTTCAAGTATTTCAATACTATTGATTTTGTTGTCTAATAGTTTATGCAAAAAAACGATGGATGCACATTTTCGTCGTAATTCCAGACTGGAAAATTGTAACCTGTCACATAAAATACTATATTCAATACCTCGATCTGGATAAACTCCATCAATTTCAAATGATACCCACTTTAAAAATAAATAATAAGAAGTGTAGTGGTCCTAGGTTTGAACCTTGGGGGACCCCGGATGTAGCATGATATGCATCAGATATGAATCCATTGTAGCTCACATATTGTTGTTGGTTGCAGAGATAAGATTTAAGAAATAGTGTTGCGTCACTACTAAATCCAAAATAAACTAATTTATTCAATAGAACTTCATAGTCAATGCGATCAAAGGCCTTTGAGAAGTCTGTATAAATTACTTCTAGTCGACAATTTGCATCAATATTTTCAGTTAAGAACTGTGTTATAATAATAAGGTTTGTAACAGTTGAACGGTTAGTGAAGAATCCATGCTGATACTGCTACAGCTGATTACAAACTGAGGAATAGATTACAAACTAAGGGATAGACTATCCTGTAATACAGTACAAATAAAATTGGTAATAACCAAATCTAGCAATCTATCAATATAATTTGTGACATCATTGAATTGCTGCAACTGAAATTGACTACTGCTAAACTTTTTTTCATCAGAAATGTCAGAATTAATAAATCCAGGTGCATCAAAGTCTCCAAGAATGAAAACCTTATGACTTGCCATAAAATCTAGTTGTTCTAATCAATCGAAGAAAAATCATGTTCATTAGCATTCAACTTATCTGAAACGTAAAGTACCATTACATAAAATAAATTATAACCAGTAGTGCACTTAACATATTCCTGTTGCCCGGCATTTGAGTTTCTCCGAGTGAGTTCCAGCTTTAATGCTTTATAGTACCCTATTTGTCTCTTAGTACGATCACTAGAGACACGTATGTCTTTATAGTTGTCATTTTTCAATTTGTGTGCATTTCTCAACAAATTAGTAACTTCAGCTTCAGAGTTTAATATTATTTTAATAGGTCGTGACCACTGAAATTAAATTATAATATGATGACTGGAATGCTCGTCAAGCTGCGCGACTGCATTTCTCATGGAGGCCGCCATGTTTGTTTTGTGGTTCCTGGCAGTGGCTGAGGAATCGAGATTGAGTTGATTGCAACATATAAAACTGATACAAAGACGCGCTGCACTCTACTGACATGTTTACAAACCATAAATTGGAAAACTAATAACACGTACGTGCAGATGAATGTCTCTCTCGCACCCATAAAAGTATGCAGTAAAGTATTTCTATGCTAGATTGCATGCGCCTCCTTTCTTCATCACTTTATACGGGTGCGCAGAGGAACTAAGAGCATTCTAGTCATCATATTATAATTTCATTTTAGTGGTCGTGACCTATTTTCATCATAATGACCAAGTCTAAAAATTTCAGCATCATCAAAATTTAAATTGGGCATGATAACTCTCAGACATGTTTCTGCATTTCGTTTATCATGCGCAGCTGATTCTTGATCTTGCAGTGGTTCGGGCATATTGAAAATCATCAGATTTTTCATCCTGAGATTTTGTTCATTGATCTCAGCAGCGTAGAATACCAACAATAGGGGACGAACCAAGGAGATTAAAATTTAAGGAATGTTTGATTCCCATAAGACAATGGGGACACTAGTAGAAAGAGATGAAAGAACATTTGACGTAGTAGGACGTGTCATGGCCGCCCGAGCACAAACATCTCTGGAAGGTTTTGAGATGTTTCAAAAATGTAGTAACGCCGATGTTTCTTTGAGACGTAATATGTACTTCCCAAAGATGTCCCTGAAGGACATTCATTGTTCTGTTTTTGTTCTTCTGTTGCGTTTTTTTAAATGCCCATAGGAATGTATCGGATATGTGCACAGAATGTTATCTTGTGGATGTTTTCACTTATCGTAACATAGTTCACCTCTGAGATGTTTACCGAGAATATGTCTAGTGTTCGCGCAATCGCAAATGTGATCATGTGATCTCAATGATGTTTGAGTTGACGGAGATCGAGTATCGTTTCTGCCTCTGGTTTTGACTTAATTTACCCCATTTTGTTTTTCGTGAAAGTAGTCGTTTTAGAGTGAAGTGAAACGTTTTGTCAAGACACAATATTATATTTAGTAATCAAGTTGATGACGGACTGCAAAGTAAGGAATGAATTGTCGATATTCAGAAAATAAATAACCTCAAAAACATATACCGGTTCTGACTTGTAAAATTATCGTAATAATCATTATGTATACCTTATCTATGTAAAGTGATTAGTCAAGGACACTGTATTATTGAGATTGTATTCACAGTTTTGTTTAAATTCAGTTGAACCAGACAACAACCAGTGTTAGAGTGATATTTATATTTTTGAAAAGTTGCTCAATTTGTATGAACAGAAAATATTTTAGGTTTAAATTTGTATGTGCGTTTCCTTTGATCCTATTAAAATAAATTATATCGAATATTTTTTTTAATCGCCCCAGAGTTCTCTTCATATTTTGACCATTGTCGATTTGTTCAATCAATGACAAACAACGAGATGAAAGTGCATTTTGTGATGTCTCAGGAACATCTCAAAAACAATGTTTTATATACAGTAATTTAATGTAATCGAAAAGCTTTAAAAATGTTATGTTGTGTCTTAAAAATGGCTTTGAAAAAAACGTGGAAGAAATGCTTTTAGTGATGTCCCAGGAACATCCAAAAAATAGCCGGGTAGCGGGAACAGGAACCGTAGCGGAGCACCCTAGGATAAACAATACCAGTCTGACTTCTGATTACACTCGTATGGGGCCATAAGTAGTGAGTTAGAAGTATTGAGTGAGAGGTTCTGGTACCAGCTTTGATGGTCTGTTTGCTGTCTGATAGCTAGTTTTCCGTTCCAGCGGTTTTACCGATGAAAAAATTACTTCTATCCTCCGAAATTCCGCATCATAGCAAGCAGAGATTTTCTCAAAAATATACAGCGTCAAATATCGCAAACAACAAGAGAAAACCTCCAGACATGAACTTTCCCAAGATCCATCAACGATAATCAAAAATTTAATTTGTTTCAGGAAATTTCTAAATAGGTCAGTTATCAAGACGTCACTCATCAAAAATCGAACCGGAAAACGTCACTCAAAACCATAGAAACATATATTATATACTTACTCTAGAATGCTAATCCTGCCAATTATCACGGTGAAAAGCATGCCGCGTATGCGAGCCGTTTACGATTTGCGCATGCGCGTCATCAGTGTAGTTTGGGTAGATCGTTGCTAAGTTTGAAAATAATTTGGTGTTCCAATTCAGAGTTTTTTGTTATGAGACAATAAATCACATGTCATTCGAAAGAGAGAAATTTGACAGAGCATTTAGGACTCTTTAAAACCAAAAAGAACCTTTTAGAAATAGATTACTCCGAATTTTAGAAGCAAAAGAAATTTATTTAAAACAATAATGTACCCTAGCTACTGTAATTATAATGACCGTGCAAAAGAGCTTTTTCAGAAACAGGAAGGCTTGTCACTAAGATCTGTCACTCTTGTCAGAGACAGAGACGGTTTTTAGAATTTCTTGTTTCGTGTGGTGTTTGTAGTCGTTGGTTATTCTTTCATCTTTCGTGAATATGCATTAATTTTATTCCTTTAAAGACAATTTCTAATAAAGCCGTTTCTTCCTAAAAATAAACAATGAACTGTTTAGTGTTGTGTTAAGGAAAAATACCTGAAATAAATCATTTTTGGTAGATAATGAAATTTTTTATGTAAAAAAAAATTGTAAAATTTGTTTTTACGAAACTCTTACAGCCGTATGCATAGTCAATTCCAGCGACTCGCCAGAGTTTCGCCGTTCGCTACACAAGAACTATAATGCACAGTCGAGCTTCAAAAAAGTGGTACATTGCCAGCGTTTCGCCAAAATGTGACTTATCGCGTAGTTGTCACTTTTTTGGAGCTCAACTGTGCATTATAATCCATGTGTAGCGAACGGCGAAACTCTGGCGAGTCGCTGGCGATTGACTATGCATACGGCTGTTACAGCCGTATGCATAGTCAATCGCCAGCGACTCGCCAGTTTCGCCGTTCGCTACACAAGGATTATAATGCACAGTCGAGCTCCAAAAAAGTAACAACTGTGCGATAAGTCACATTTTGGCTAAACGCTGGCGATGTACCACTTTTTTGAAGCTCGACTGTGCATTATAGTTCTTGTGTAGCGAGCGGCGAAACTCTGGCGAGTCGCTGGAATGGACTATGCATATGGCTGTCAGGTTTTCGGAGAAAATCCCTCTAAAGCAGAGCTTGTGCGAGCAAGGGAGCAAGGGAGATATGATTTGCTCAAAATAGCTCAAATATTATTTTAGCTTGACAAAAAAGGCATGATTTTTGGTAATTGTTTTTAAGAAGAGACCCCAGCAGAACATTTGAGTGAGAAAGTCGTAATTTGTGGCAGACATTTTCCTCATGAAGATTCATGTGAAAACAACAATAGAATATTTAGAAACCTAGTGCAGTACCAATACTGTGTCTGCGTAAGCATCATGGCAAGTGATACAAATTTCTACCACACCGCTTATATTATGAGTTCTAGATTCCTACAAAAAGTACTTAACATACACAGAATCGCCTCAGAAAATTAATGTCAATATGGAAGTGCTTTTCTTTGATGGTAAGGAAAATGCTTCTGGCCTCACTTTTTCATGCACCCCCATTGTGGAAGTTGCACTAAGGTATTACAACCATAAATACCTACTCGTACAAATAGCATGTTAATCTCGTCGAAGGATTTAAATTAAATGCAGTTGCGTATTTTGACATGAATCGTTCTAGAAAAAAAAACCTCGAGCTTCCAAGCATCCAATTTCATAAATCCAATTTGAGTTGAAATTATTCATGATACTAGCTGAAATGATTTTTCATAGTTTTTTGTACTTTCAATTTATTTTTCAATCCAGTGCTTCCTAGAAATTCGCACCGACCGACGCCGACGATTTGAGGTGGTTCCGTAGGTTTTTGTTGGTTAACTACAGCTGAAAAGTGAATGTGATACCAAAAATCAGTCGCTTCAGAGCGGTAAATAATAATAATAACCGTACTCTACTTTCTAATGGCCTTTGCTGAATATTTGGGATCATAAATATGTGAAAATATGTATTCAAATCACCTAAATACAAATAACAGGTATAAGCACAATGAGGTTGCCAACCTTTTGACATGGGATTAGCATTCTGGAGTAAGTTTGTAATATATATATATTTCTATGCTCAAAACTGACTCAGAGTCAGAGTCAAAAACTGTCACTACCAGACCCTTCTTTCGTTCGTGGTCTGTGAGATTAGTCCAGGAACTACCTCGAGCTTCTCGGAGCTACTGCTTGGGACAATTGGACACCGACTCAGGTGAAAAATACACCTAAAGATTCAGTGTTGCCAACTGAACCAAGACGAAAACCAAACACAACAAAGGTCAAGTATTCGAAAGTTAAGTACCTCAATGGTACAGAATAGAGATAGAGAAGGAAAGTGTTTTGTGTTCTTATCACAAAACAATAGACTAACCAAAAGTATGTTCACAAAATAACGTTGTCATACCGAAAAATAGAACAATTGATAACTGTCATTAGCTTAAGGCCAGTTCATGTCCGCTCGAACTAGTACGGCAAAGGTAAGTAATAAAATGCGAAAAGAGCTGTACAACGATCAAGTTATTATTTTGAAACAGTTGCGTACTGAGTGGAAAGTTTATATCAATGACAGATAATTTTTGATGTTATTGTATTGAAACAGAAAGGGTTTTCTATTGCAAAATAAGCTGGTAACACAATCTTTGATGAAATTATTTAATTTGATCGAAACAGTTATACAGATAGGACAAAATAATGGTTTCCATCGCAATCACAATTCGAAAGTTAGTCGAAAAACAATGTCTTAAATGTTTCGTACAAATTAATATTAGAAGATTAGATCGTAAACATTGACGTACTGTGGGAGAAAATCAGAGACTATCGCGAGATTCTTCAGAAAGAACATTATAGGAATGGGTTACCTATTTTTCTTTTTGCTGCTAAAGATAGAAGAGACAAAATGAAAGAATCTGGCGTTTCCACAGTGTACCAGAGTTTATGTGGGACAGTGCGAACGTAAAAAAATAAGCTGAACATGCATGAAAAGTCCTTCAGATTGGAAAAAAAAGGTTCAACGTTTTCAAACAATTTCTGGGAATGCAACAGTAAGTTTCTGCATATTAACGATACGAAAACTTTGTACTATGCAAGCAATGGCTGGAAACTCAATTATTTTGAATCCCTAGAAATTCATAAACATGAATATTGCGGAGAAAACAGAGTCATTTGGGAGATCGTTTAGTAACGAACAGTCGTTACCGACCGATGATGAACCCTTTACTCCCGTATGCACTTACTACGTAGGCTTATTATGGCGAGCACCTATCAGACAACTACTCCCCTGGCTAAGACAACGACGGGTATCGAATTAAATCTGACATGCAATTCAATACCCGTCGTGGTCTTAGCCAGGGGAGTGGTTGATTTCTGACAGGTACTTGCCATAATAAGCCTACGTAGTAGGTGTATAAGGGAGTCAGGGTTCATCATCGGTCGGTAATGACTTTTCGTTACTAGACGATCTCCCAAGGAACTCTGTTTTCTTCGATTAAATCTCTTAACCCGGAGATTCGGAGTGTCGTCTATGTCGTAATTCGGAGTTTATTAAATTTGGAATTTGGTTTCCAATTTCGGGAGCCAAATTGTTCCAACTAGCTCGGGGTTTGACTCCGAATTCGATCTGACGCTGATTGAGGGGTTCCATGTCACGTCCGGACGGATCGAACATGTACCCAAAGGAAGAAGAGAGCGGAATTATCCTTACAGTATAATTCTGGTAAGAAAATACCGATATTGTACCCTCTAATGTCTGCACTAAACAGAAAGACCTGAATATCTCTGAGCAATCGGAGAATGATGAGGGCCAAAGTTAGATATGATAAATAACTGAATAAATTGTTCACCAAAAATCAATCACTAATAGTTCATACAGTCAATGGTCATCATAGGCAGCAGAACTCAGGCTTTATCCGCAGATCGAATGCTTTTATGATTCGTTGTCGCTACCGAATTCTTTTGTAGTGGTAAGTTTGACAAAGCCTGGTCTGAGCGAGTACAGAGTACCTAGGATAGGAATACATAAATTATTGTCACTTTCAGATATGCTTGCATTTACTTTCACCACCCACTAGCTGCAGAGCTGCTTGGTGTCTGGACGGCCTCTTGAAGTTCTTGTCGTCGCTTACTACTAGGGTTAGTCAAGAGCAGGACAGGTCGGGAAATAAAACATTATTTTCCAAAACTTCTATCAATCTTCTGATGGCAGGTCAGAAAATGAGTATGAACTTCTTTCAGTGCTGGCTGTAGATCTCTAATCACGCAGATATTTGAAGAACCCAGGAATTCCACAGGAAAGCAATCGTTCACGGCCTAATTTAACACTAGTGGGCATTCCACTAAGAAAAGCTAGAGTGAGTTGAGTTTTTTTACTCCCAACTCGAGTTCTATTTGGTAGAACTAAAAAGTGGTGCTCGAATAATCGAGAAAAAGACAATAGTATCGAGTATCGCTGGTAAAAGTTTAGTATAAATGGACTAAACGGTGAGTAGAATTGATCTACTCGAGATTCGTACTAGAAACGCGAAGTCAAATTTAGTACTTTATTCAACTTACAACATCACTCCTCAAAGTGATGCAAAGTACTGGCGAATTTCACAAACTGGTCCATATTTGTAGACGAGGGCTGAAATCGCTCTTACCAATCCCTGGCTCTCGCGGTTGAAAAGCCGGAGGGAAGGAGCCTATCGGCGTAGCTAGCTCGAGGTATAGCACGCTCGATTGACATCTATTCGGAAACGAAATGGAAAGGAACTACAAAGCGGGACAATACTTCGGCCTCCGACTAGCTCACCGGAGCTTAATCCAAACGCTCCGAAGCAAGTTCAAAATTTCTTCAATTCCAGGTAGCTCGGAGAATCTCGTCGCAAAAATCCCAGCAACTCCGGAACTCTTCACGCCATCTATTTGGAGAACCAGCAGGAACGTGTCTGACATACGAATTCTTTTTGGATTGGTTGGTGTTGCCAACCAACGAGGTTCCAGTAATTCGCATGCCAGGCCGTAGATACCTAAAAACGCCAGAAATACTATGTACACGGGCACTTAACTCTACTGAGCCATCCAGAAGTGAGGGCTACTCCCCTGGCACTGTCCGAGCCCTCGGGCGGCTCCTGGATGACTGCCTAAAACAGCCAAACAAGCTCAAATTTATACCATTGCCGAACATTTGAGTCGGCCAATGGTATCGCAAAAACACTGGTAGGCGGAGCCTATTAGAGCTCTCGCCTCCAGATATACTCCAATGAGTGTCGTCTAGGCTGGGACTCAATTTTTGGTGGACTAGAGGGAATAGTTCCACTCTCGAACCGGCTAGCTCAGCGGGGTTCGGTTTCATCAGCCAGACGCAAATTTGTAGAATCCATCCCGGATATCGGGATGGAATTTCCAGTCGCGGAGTGAAGCTTATGAGAAAGAAGGGGCCTTCTTGTTAGGTAATAATTTAAACTTGAGAGTGGATAACCGCGTACGCAAGTAGTCCAGCTCTCATTCAACGCGGAAAGATTTCACTAGGTGGATTTATATGTAGTAGTGCAAATATATATATGTGATCAGTGTGCTTAAGAATGTTGTAAACTTTTACGTCCTTACCCAGTTTGTACTTATGTTTACGAATTCTTTTGTTATCGATGGCTGCTGCAGTACAAACTAGGGGAGACGCCTGAAATAAAAGTATGGCCGGGACGTTAGCCCGGAAAACAGTACACAAATATATATATATATATATATACATATATATATATATATATATATATATATATATATATATATATATATATATATATATATATATATATATATATTTATATATATATATATATATATCTAAATAGTTCAGTATGAATAGATTATAAATAAATTAGAAACAAATAACTGTCTTTTATCAGGACGTTAGCCTGTAGAACAAAACTTTTTTTTACTTGACAAAAAAAAGAATGATGAAAATCACTGTATTCACAAGTATCAGAAATTGTATCTTTATTTTCTATCACCGAAATCGCTGCAAATTGATGTTTGTGGTATAAGCAGGATTATACGACTAATTTTTGAGAAAAAGAAACACAAAAGAAAAGTTTCTGACAGAGAGAAATGTTCACTGGTTTGGTTTAGCTTACCAAAAGGTTGAATCTCTCAACTTTCTTCGCTCTGTGAGCCCGGAACTCTGGAACAGGAACAGGAACGGGTAGAGAAATGAAACAGGAGTTCACACCAGTACAACAAATCCGCCTCTCGGAATATGAGCCTGCTACCAGGTTGTTGGCTCGTAGATTCCCCAAAACTCGTTCAGAAAATATCAGGTCCAAATAAAACGTCGTCTGAATATCGACGGCCGGACAGCCGGAACTCGTCGTATTGGATATTACAGACAGTTCTGCTATACCAGTAGAACTGGAGAACTTCTCAACACTATTTGTTGAATGGAAGTCAGGTAGAAGCACTTCTACTGAATATCACTGCTCAAACTTTGTTGGCAAAAATAACGATATCACTGCTCAAACTTTGTTGGCAAAAATAACAATCTATCACATGTGCTCTGCACGAACAACGAGAGTCGAATGAATATCTGACTCGTGAATGAATTTCTTTTATAGACAAAGCCGGAGGTCGCGCTGGGCGTGGCCTACCGGAAATTCTTGCGGAGATATACTCTCGGCTCGCAAATTCTGAAGGATCATTTCATTCAAAAATGCTTCCATAAAGAAAATGAAATTGACGTTATTTGGCTGTTTTCTGTTACAATAATCACTTTTATTGCCCGAAGACAGCAAGGAATCGCTGGCAACTGGTAGCATACTTCATATCTTTGAGGACGAAGCCAACATTTCGTTGTTTTATTCAAATTTATTACAGAGGTTGAAATAAAATGGGCAATCGGCCCCTGCCAATCGGCGTACATAAAGGCCCTATCCTAAATATACAAAGTTAACTTAATCTAAAAAAAAATCAAATAGAACTTCAACATGGTAATATTACCGAACGCTCTTGGAACAGGCTCCAAAAGCTTCCTAATTTTTCTTACATTACTGCGGTATCCCTACACACTATACAAGGTCACCACGCACAATCTATGATTTGCGAGGTCAAAAATAAACTACCTTAAAATTAAATCAGTACAGACCATATGCCTAGGACGAATATGTTAACAATGAGGCAAGAAGAAGTAACATGTTTTTATATACACCAGGAGAGATTCACTATATCTCATCAAGGGGAGAACAAAAATTTGGTCTGTACTACAACATTCTTAAGTCAATGCACTAATCACCTTCCTCATCCGAGGAAGAAGGCGGCGACCTTGGATCGAGGTGGGCCTGCCCTTTACGAGGTGCAGGAGCCTTCCTCAGGTCATCCGTGTGAATACTATACGCACCACCGCCTTTATTTACAAGGTAACACGTAGGACCTATCTTTCTCATAATCTGGTAAGGGCCTACCCAGGTTTGCCCAAAATTCCGCTGCTCGCGTTTTGTGTTTCTACATAGAACCCACTGACCAGGGAGAAAATCGAACGGTTGAGGAAAATGCTTCCTCTGGTATGAAGTACTAGCCACGTGTGCATCCGCAACACGCTGATCTCTCGCGTGGTTACGATCCCTGCGCCTAGCTTGCTGAGGTGTAGCCCAGTCACCAGGATGCGGCAATTCGTAACCGAGCAATAGCTTGCTAGGTGACATACCGGTAGCCGCATTATATCTTGTTCTTAGATTAAAAATGATTTCGGGTATTTGCTCCTCCCATTGATGCTCTTCTTTGCCTAGCAAAGCAGCTCGCAGCATCTTTTTCACCTCTTGTATCCGCCTTTCGACAGGGTTCGCTTGCTGGTGTTGGATTGCAGATAGCTTCAGTTCAATTCGCCGGGTTTCACAAAATCTTTCAAAGATTCTGCCCCTGAACTGGCTACCGCTATCTGAGATTATGATTGCAGGGTAACCCCATCGGTTAAATACATCTTCTTGCAGATATTTAATCAGTGCGGTGGCATCGGCCCTAATAACTGGCTTAGCTTCCACCCACTTGGAAAAACAATCTGTAACCATCAGAAGATATCGGTTCCCTCCTGGGCGCCTTGGGTAGGGGCCCACGACGTCCACGGAGATAATTTCCCAAGGTTTTGTGGGAGTGTTCGGACGTTGATGGGCAGTTTGCTGTGGCTTAGCGCTTTTCGTGGTTGCACACGCCAGGCACCGGACGACATAGTCGTTCACCCTCGCTTTCAGTGGAGCATACTGAAAATGTCTTGCGATTTGGCGGTGCGTTTCCTCGGAACCAGGGTGTCCAATATCATCGTGATATCTTTTAAGGACACGAGGAAAGAATTCCTTCGGAATAACTTATCTTTTCTCCTCATTATTTCTGCCCACGAAATATACAAGTCCGTCCTCTAAGAGGAATTCAGTACCGATACGCCACTCATAATCACTTGGATCGTTGGATTACCGGGTGCGTATAATTCGGTCAATAAACCGTTGCACTCCTGGACTATTTCGCGGGGCGTCTACAACTTCGTCGTAGAAAGTTTGCATCTAGCTGAGTATTACTGGGGTTCCCTCATAATCCGCATGCCGTAGGATAGCAATAGAGGCAAACTCCACATAATCATTTCGAGAAAGGTAATCACCTTGTCCTTCCACATCTCGAAAGACTGCGGTAGTCACCAACTCAGCTACTCCACCGCAAATGGATTTCGCCAAGTGCGTGGCTTCAAGGATATTGTGTAGGGCATTCATCCCTTGGTTCAAGTTATCTTGGCCCTCTTTACTAAAAGGGACTTTCGTAGCCTCGATGAGGTGGAGTGTCTCCCCTACCTCAAGCGAAGCCTCAGGGTTTTCGAGGGCAGGAAAGAACATTCTTTCCGCATCTACTTCGAGATCCTGGCCGGTCTCTTTATTTTCAGGATTCCGTGACAGGAAGTCCGGGAGTTGGTTCAACCTACCGGGCACATGTATGATTTCAAAATCATATTCTTGAAGCAACAGTGCCCATCTGGTAAGTTTTGCCTTCTCGTCTTTCATTTTATGAAGCCACAATAAGGCGGAATTGTCAGTGTATAACTTGAACTTGTTGTCCTGTACAAAATGCTTGTACTTCCTAATCGCCCATACAACGGCCAAACACTCAATTTCATTTATATGATATCTTTGTTCAGTTTTACTGAGTTTGGCGCTACTGTATGCGATTATATCTCTTCCTTGATCCTCACGTTCTTGAAACAACACTACTCCGATCCCCACGGAGCTCGCATCTGTCTGCAAACAGTAAGGTCTCAAGGGGTCGGGTCTTGCTAGTTCCAGAGGCTCTGCAACTAGCGATTTGATTTTTTTAAAAGCTATGTCTGCCTCAGGGTTCCACTTAAACTTGCGAAACTTGTCAATTAGGTCGGTCAGGGGGGCCGCTATCTCTGCAAAATGAGGGATATACTCTCGCAGCCACCCTGCCGTACCCAAAAAGGCACGGACTTGTTTTATACTCTTCGGGACAGGGAAATCGACGATATTAACTACGTGGGTTTCCTGGGGTTTATTTCCCGTTTCAGACACAACTCGTCCAAGGTACTTAAGTTCTTTTGATGCGAACTGGCATTTTAACTGGGATAACCATAGGCCGTGCGATCTTAGTCTTTCCAAAATTTTTCTCAAATGAACTACATGGTCCTCAAAGTTATCTGAATAGACAATTATGTCGTCTAGGTACACCTTACAGAACGTGTCAGTGTACCCGACAAGGACAGAGGACATTAATTTTTGGAAGACCGCCGGCCCATTTTTCAGTCCAAAACTAAGCACCTTGAATTCGTAGACCTGTCCGTCAGGGGCCCCGAACGCGGTGTATTTCCATGAGTCTTTTGACAAGGGGGCTTGCCAAAAACCATTTCTCAAGTCCAGTGTAGTGAATACCTTGGCCTTTCCCATTTCTCTGACCGTTTCCTGAATCGGCGGCAGATTTGGAGCATCCGATATAATTAATTTATTAATTTCACGATAGTCCACGCAAAAGCGTTACTTACCGTCCTTTTTGGGTACCAGTACCACAGGACTGCAGTACGGGGAAGTACTGGGTGTGATCACCCCCGCTTTCGACAGCTTTCGTATTTCATCATGAACTATCTGTTTCCGTACTTCGGACATTTTATCATAACGAAATTGCCGGAACGGTTTTTCTTGTTTCACTTTAATAGTGTGTACTGCAGCCTGGGTAACAGGCTGACGCACTGTCTCCTCAAACACGTCTGGAAAGTCTCTTAGGACTTTCAGTATGTCGGCTTTTGTCTCTGAGCTAAATTGCTCATCCCCGAATATGGGCATAGGAGCATCAGTTCTACGTCTTTCCGAGGGCTGGCTCCAAAAAAATGGTTTGCCTAGACCTCGTCCCTATATACAAACATTTCCGTTTGATATCGAGATTCGCTTCGTGATGGAATAAAAACGGCATTCCCAGAATGACCGGTTCGTTCAAATCACTCAGTATAGTAACTATTAATTCGAAAGAATTTTCTTCGATTTGCAATTTTGTTTTCAAATGGCCCAAACTATAACTGCTGTTATTCGAGCATCCTAGCTGCACTGCAGTAGGATTGGGTAAATTCGATAAATCGATATTGTTAAATAAATCAGCCCGAGCAAAATTTGTGCTTGCTCCGGTATCCACCAGCGCAAGCACAGTTTGTCCGTTTATTTGGATGGGAATGCGGGGGAGTTGTCTACCGAATTTTCTAGAGACATCCAGCATAATGAGGGTCTCCATATCCGGCAAAATGTCTTCACAGGGATTTTTTTCTGTTTCCGAAACTACAACCTGAGTTTCGGACTCATTACGAACATCATCTGAAACAATCGGAGCATTTTCGCTTTTGACACACTGTCTTTTGCTTGTGAAAATTTGTCCTTGAGTCAAGGGCTCCGAGTTCTCATAATGTGTCATATCGGGGCGGCTTTCTATTGTCTCAGATGATCCGCCGCCGCCGGCGAGACATCTCGGGAGTAGTTTCCCGGCTGGGGGTGATCAGAATCCTCCTCCATAACATTTAGTCGGTTAACATTACCAACACGGGGTTGGCTCGCCAGATTTGAATTGTTCCGGGAACTATTCATCGCACCACCGCTTTGGTTACCGGACTGACCAACTTGGTTTCTATTGTTTGAGTAATTATTATTACTTCTCCAATTATTATTGTTATTTCTTACAGCATTTGCCGGGCCTGCATTGGCCTGCAAATTACCATTATTCGATCTCGGGGGCGGAGTCCTATCTGAACTCGTGGTGGCTTTATTCAAGGCGGATTGGCTACCCTGCAAATCGCCTTCGATATCCACGCATAATTGTGTCAGATCTTCAATCGTGGGGATATACCTCCCTCGAAGAAAAACTTTAATATTGGGTGAAATCAGTTCGATTATTAATCGAATTCTTCCTTCCTCATCAAGATGGGGCAGTACACGATTTACTAACGCCACCTTACTAGCAATAAAAACGTCCGTTCTATCGGCCTTCGACTGTTGTTGACCATACAACTTTGATGTCAATTTCGCTTTTATTTGAGGGTTATCGAATCTTGCTAAAAAGCGATTCAATAAAAATTGCCAAGGAGTGTCTAGGGCATTGTATGAATTTCCCCAACTCAAGGCTTCACCTTTGAGTTGGCCTTTTAGCAGGCTAGCCCACTCATCTGATTTTACCTCAGATTTTTTAAATTCATATAGTAATTTCCTAATGAAAATATTTGGATCTTCAGTATCCGTTCCGGAAAAAACCGGAAGGCGCTGTTTATCCAATTTTTTTACATTATTATGGCCAGCTAAGTTCATCAGAACTTGTGCTAATTGGGCCATGGAGTCCGGGGCATTCGCAGTCTTGGGACTGCTATGAAAGCTCGAAGGAGAAATATTTCTAACTGTTTGCTGAAATTTCACTTTCCTTTCAGGGTTATTAGATGGGCGCCACCCGTTTTCTCTATCCGAAAACTCGGTAGAGGCAACGGGAATTTCGGGGAGCAACGACTCAAAAGGATTCGCAGATCGTGAGAACGTTGGTTTCCCTAGTGAAGCCGTCGTGGCTTCTCCACTAGTATTATAAGAGTCTATTTCGGATACGGTATTCCAATCTAAATCTCGAAATGACTCGGCGATTTTTGTATTCGCTGAGATATACGCGGTATTTGCTAAAGGAAACGTTTCTTGCCCATAGCTCTCTCCCTCAGGTAGATCATTCTCCTCTCCTAATAAGAGGGGAGCTCTCTCGTCCACTCTGGACGTAAAAGAGTCTAGCCAAATTCCATTATTCTGCCTTATAGGCGTGTTATGAAAATTTGTGTTCCTTCCAAAAATTTCAGACGTTGTTTCGAACCCACGAGGCCCCCTCAGTGAATTTGGAAGCAACGCTGGTATCCTTCCGAACAAACCGGATGCTGGAAAACCATTAGTTTGGCTAAGCTCGGCCCCACTAAGGGCGCCATGTCGTCTAGGCTGGGACTCCATTTTTGGTGGACTAGAGGGAATAGTTCCACTCTCGAACCGGCTAGCTCGGCGGGGTTCGGTTTCATCAGCCAGACGCAAATTTGTAGAATCCATCCCGGATATCGGGATGGAATTTCCAGTCGCGGAGTGAAGCTTATGAGAAAGAAGGGGCCTTCTTGTTAGGTAATAATTTAAACTTGAGAGTGGATAACCGCGTACGCAAGTAGTCCAGCTCTCATTCAACGCGGAAAGATTTCGCTAGGTGGATTTATATGTAGTAGTGCAAATATATATATGTGATCAGTGTGCTTAAGAATGTTGTAAACTTTTACGTCCTTACCCAGTTTGTACTTATGTTTACGAATTCTTTTGTTATCGATGGCTGCTGCAGTACAAACTAGGGGAGACGCCTGAAATAAAAGTATGGCCGGGACGTTAGCCCGGAAAACAGTACACAAATATATATATATATATATATATATATATATATATATATATATATATATATATATATATATATATATATATATATATATATATATATATATATATATATATATATATATATATATATATATATATATATATATATATATATATATATATATATATATATATATATATATATATAAATAGTTCAGTATGAATAGATTATAAATAAATCAGAAACAAATAACTGTCTTTTATCAGGACGTTAGCCTGTAGAACAAAACTTTTTTTCACTTGACAAAAAAAAGAATGATGAAAATCACTGTATTCACAAGTAACAGAAATTGTATCTTTATTTTCTATCACCGAAATCGCTGCAAATTGATGTTTGTGGTATAAGCAGGATTATACGACTAATTTTTGAGAAGAAAAACACAAAAGAAAAGTTTCTGACAGAGAGAAATGTTCACTGGTTTGGTTTAGCTTACCAAAAGGTTGAATCTCTCAACTTTCTTCGCTCTGTGAGCCCGGAACTCTGGAACAGGAACAGGAACGGGTAGAGAAATGAAACAGGAGTTCACACCAGTACAACAACTCCTCCTCTCGGAATATGAGCCTGCTACCAGGTTGTTGGCTCGTAGATTCCCCAAAACTCGTTCAGAAAATATCAGGTCCAAATAAAACGTCGTCTGAATATCGACGGCCGGACAGCCGGAACTCGTCGTATTGGATATTACAGACAGTTCTGCTATACCAGTAGAACTGGAGAACTTCTCAACACTATTTGTTGTATGGAAGTCAGGTAGAAGCACTTCTACTGAATATCACTGCTCAAACTTTGTTGGCAAAAATAACGATATCACTGCTCAAACTTTGTTGGCAAAAATAACAATCTATCACATGTGCTCTGCACGAACAACGAGAGTCGAATGAGTATCTGACTCGCGAATGAATTTCTTTTATAGACAAAGCCGGAGGTCGCGCTGGGCGTGGCCTACCGGAAATTCTTGAAAGATCATTTTATTCAAAAATGCTTCCATAAAGAAAATGAAATTGACGTTATTTGGCTGTTTTCTGTTACAATAATCACTTTTATTGCCCGAAGACAACATGAGTATTGAAACTGTTGTATTTCTGGCAAAATATAACACCCCCCTACTTAAGGGATCGCTTGGCATGCGGATGGAACGTCGTTGGATTTGCCCTGAAAAGGGCCAGTTTTCTCGAACATGTACCTAAAAAAAAGAACTATGTTACAGCTACTGGCTATCCAAATCTTGCAGATGTTGTTGCAGGCTTATCGTAGGAATTCCGGTTACTCCTTTACGGAACTTTTATGGAATGTACCATATATCCACATCCGCTCATTTTCCAGCTTCCAAAGAGGCGCCACATGTCTTCGCCCTTGCCCCTGGCTAGGACAACCAGCTCTGTTGTCTGTTTGATTTCGGTCTCTCGCCCCCCTACTTGGACTCGACGCTCGCCCATCGACGCAGCGCCTCCGCTCCTACCATCCGAACCCCATACTTTCAGGGCTCCGGCATGGTGTTTAGGACCCGGTTTAATCCCCTTCTGGGTCGTCGACGTGCTCCCAGCATCGTCTCCGTTGCCCTTCTCCGGCGGACCGGCGTCCTGGCCAACTAACTTCGGTGTATTCCCCTTCAAGGTCGTTGGCGTGCTCCCAGCATCGCCCCCGTTGCCTTTCCTTAGCGGACCGACAGCTAGTTGCTCTGACCTATCCGACCATCGGACTCGGCCCTTGGGCACCTCCACCAATACAGCTCCTTTGCCCTGGCCATCCGGCTCAGGAACAACAGGCTGGCTGCGGAATGTAGCCCTGGCACGCTACCATCAAACCCACGAAGGATATGGACGTCCTCGATTCCACTGGCATAACTTGCTTCAGAATCATCCCGAAAGTGCATCCAAGAAAACTTTCCGATAAGTATCTTCAAGTCCGGGCTACTGACTTCCGAGACTACCTTACTGGAATTTCGTGGGCCCATGCTCCATCCGGAGACAGCTCGGAAGCTGCGACTTCACTAGGCCACCACGTTCTGGGTGCCATGACATCTATTCGGAAACGAAAGGAAAAGAACTATGAAGCGGGACAATACTTCGGCCTCCGACTAGCTCACTGGAGCTTAATCCAAACGCTCCGAAGCGAGTTCAAAATTTCTTCAATTCCAGGTAGCTCGAAGAATCTCGTCGCAAAAATCCCAGCCACTCCGGAACTCTTCACGCCATCTATTTGGAAAACCAACAGGAACGTGTCTGACATACGAATTCTTTTTGGATTGGTTGGTGTTGCCAACCAATGAGGTTCCATTAATTCGCATGCCAGGACGTAGATACCTAAAAACGCCAGAAATACTATGTACACGAGCACCATACTCTACTGAGCCATCCAGAAGTGAGGGCTACTCCCCTGGCACTGTCCGAGCCCTTGGACGGCTCCTGGATGACTGCCTAAAACAGCCAAACAAGCTCAAATTTATACCATTGCCAAACATTTGAGGCGGCCAATGGTATCGCAAAAACACTGGTAGTCGGAGCCTATTAGAGCTCTCGCCTCCAGATATACTCCAATGAGTATTGAAACTGTAGTATTTCTGGCAAAGGCAAAGGCAAAAAAAGGCAAAAAGGTTTATTTGTATTGAATTTACAATAAAAGGTATATAACATAGTACGACAGAAAAATAGATAAAAAGTTAAAACACACACAGTAAAACTATCACTTTGCCACAGGGGGGAAAGGAGGGAATAATGCTGGGTTTTTGGAGCGGGGTATGTACCTGCCCTGCTGAGGCCTTCAGCGGGCGGGGGACACCGTACTCGTTCCTGCGATGCAGGTCTACGATGGTGTGTAGATTTTTCTCTGCCGTAAGTGTTAAGTCTGGATCCGATGGAGCTTCCCCGTCTCCTCCAAGTTATACGGGGGGTTTTGTTTGATTATATGTAAAGCATCAGACTATTGAATTTCATTATCGAGGGGATTATCAGTGGGTGGCTTCCCGGAAAAAGGTATGAAAAAACCGGGTTGAGAAATTGTTTCCATCATGTATGAGCCTTGGCTCGTCTTTCTATTTGTGGCGGGGGTAGTGGTCACTCGCCCTCTGGGCGCTAATGGAAAATATCTATTGCCTTGTAGATCGGCCCACCATGCCTTCTTGGCCTGTTATGGTGGGCTCGGACTGCTGTTATGTCCCTTGTCAATGGACTTCCAAGGATGAAGAAGCGGTAGAACTTATCAGAGACTTGCTTGATATGTTCTTCGATTGATTGAATATCGGCTAGCTCTCGCAGTGATACTAACCGAATGTACCTGTCACTGTTAGTGACGATACGGAGTACTTTATTCTGCATTCTCTCCAGTTTTACCATAAGGTATTTGGGGAGACTGCAGAAAACTGGACAAGCATATGTCATCGCTGGCCTGATGATTTGTTTGTAAATAAGCATTTTATTCTCCATCGCCAACCCGGAATTCCTCGCAATCAGGGAGTAGGTCCCTACCATTGCGGCACATGTCCTTTGGATTGCCAGGTTGACGTGGTTCCTGAGTATGTACTCCCAGGTACCGCACGGAATCTGACTCATCAATCTGGTTCCCCAGAACTGTAAATCCCTCAGGGATGGCCACACTTATGGTAGCACGTTTCTTTGTGAAATTTATGAGTTCTGTTTTACCAGAGTTCATCACTATTTTGTTTTTCGACTGACTCCTCTACATGGTTCTCCACCCAGTATGCTGCTGACGAGCTATAGTTTGACTGGGCATAAATAGCCGTATCATCCGCATAGATGGCCGTGTTCGTGAACTCATTAGTGGGAAAGTCGTGCGTATATAGCGAGTACAAAAGTGGGGATAAGCTCGATCCCTGCGGCACTCCTGCTCCGGCCCGCATCACTGAAGAGCTGGTACCGCCTATTCTAGCCTTGAATGTTCTATCGACAAGGTATGAGTCTAGAATCTTCACCATTCATTCAGGCATGCCTGCCCTTAGCATCTTCATGATAAACCCCTCTATCCAGACGGTGTCGAATGCTTTTTGAATATCCATCAGGACCATAACTGTGTTGAGACCTAGGTGGAAGCCCTCCTTCACATCGTGGACAATCCGGGCTACCTGTGAGGACGTGGAGTGTCCTTTTCGGAACCCGAATTGTTCCGCCGGTATGAGCTTGAGCTTCTCCTCTAGACTCACGAATCTCTTGAGGAGGATTCGATCTACCACCTTAGCTATAGCGCTTAGCAATGAAATGGGGCGGTAGCTTTCTACTCTCGTGTCTGGCTTGCCCTTCTTCAGGATTGGGATAATCTCCGCCAATTTAGCGATGGTGGATATGTCTGCCATTTTATGACAGCGTTTATGATGTGTACTAACTGAACGAGAGACTACTTTGGCAGATTTCTGAGCAGAACTGTGTCTATTTTGTCGGTGCCAGCAGCCTTGTTTCTAGGGAGCCGTTTTATTGCCTCCAGGACCTCCTCATAGTTGGTGATCAACTTCGTGAGGTCCCTCGTGCAGATCTTGGTGCATGGCCTTGTTCTGAATTCTTTGGCTTCCCTAGAAACAGCCTCCTGCTCCGGGGTGGAATCGGCACTCGTCTGGAACACGCTCTGGTAATACTCAGCGAATAGCTTCGCCTTTCCCTGTTCGGTCGCTTCCAGAGTCCGGCCATTCCCCACGGCTGGAATCTCTTTATGCCTCCTACGGAGGCGTTTGGACATTCGCCATAGGGAATTGTCGGACGCTTTCAGACTTTCGAGTTTCCTCTTCCAGACCTCGTTTCTGTGTTTTTTAATGAGTTCTTTATTTCACTTCCTAGGCTCATCATATTTTCACGGTGGACAGGCCTTCGAGTGTTCTGCCACTTTCGCCTTTCTCTGTGATTTAATTTGATGAGCCCTAGGATAAAGTCTGGAAGAAGATCTCTGTCTTCTCTCACAGCCCTCTTTTTGGTGGTGACGTCTCCGGCTTCCTGGATGTTTTCTGGAGTATTTCTGGCAAAATATAACACGATCGGCAGGAGCCAGGAAACCGTTCAGGATTCCGTCCTTGAACTCTTGAAGGTTTGATATACTCAATTTTGAATGTTTTTATTCGAAATTGTTATTTTGGCATTTGCCAAATCGGGAACGGATTGCTTTTCCTGTTGGATGTAATTTCTCAAATCTTAGGCTCCTCTCTGCCGAAGATAACAGGAGTGTGTAATGATTTGGACGTTGAACAGATGGCTTCAGTGCTGCTGTGTTGACCTACCCTTGCACTGATGAGATGCAACAACCTCGAAACTAGTCTGCAGGTGGTCACCCGGTCCAAATCAAAACATAATTCTGCTAGTTGGTCATAGAGGTTACTTGAAACTGCGTCATCTGATACTTTGAGAAACGTTGCACAAGCATCTGCCAGATTTAAAACAATATCCGTCGTGGTCTTAACCAGGCAAGTAGTTATTTTCTGACAGGTACTTGCCATAATAAGCTTACGTAGTAGGTGTATATGGGAGTAAAGGGTTCATCATCTGCCGGTAACGACTGTTCGTCATGAACATTGCGGTTGTAACCTACTGAATCATCAACTGGATTATCACCGGTTTTATCGCAGCCTAACCACATTGTCGAACGTTAACAGGGTTCAGGTAAAAGTCATAAATTTAATGTCCGTTAGTCACTAATAGACCAGTGCTCATGCATTTTTGAGATAAAAAAATTATTATCAGCATGAGACCTACTGGAAGAGGAGCGAAATATTGTTCGAACGGCGGTAAAAATAAATTGGAGTCGAAAAAATGGAGAAGGGTGGAACGGGGTGAACTTTCAGGGGTTGAGAGCCATATTTCACGGTTTTTCGAGAATTGCATCGAAAGTTGACCTCCTATCGAAAAAAAGTTTAATGAATTTTTCGGAAAAATCGGAAAATTCGATTTATCAGTTTTTAATTTATTTCCTGCTTAGAAATCAATGTTTTTAACGAAATTTGGTCGGAATATAACTTACTATGCTTCAAGTAAGCCGTGATTTTTTTGTAGCGGAATACATATCATTCCTTTTGTTTTTCGACAAATTCCGAAAAAGGGCCTCATTTTCAACTGAAAAGTTTCACCGATAAAGTTCGTCTTTTCAAGCTCGCCATCCTCCAGTTTTTTGGTTGAAGCGTCTACTTTCAGATTATGTAATGGAAGAGTAGCACTACAGTGGAATTTTTTTTCATAAAATGCGGAAAACTAAAAAAACCATATTTTCAAAAATAATTTTTTAAAAGTTTTTTTCTTAACTCATATTTAATTATTAAAACTATTGAAATTAACAGTTGAAACCTTTCGAGAATGGAAATTTCATGTTACCTTACGAAAAATAAACAAGGACATGAATAAGGATTTGATTATGATAGAAGGGCGAAAGAAGGTGAACTTTTGGGGGTAAAATTAACCTCCTTAAAAAAAGGTTGGGAGAAAGAGTTGTTGGCAATGAAGATGTGTATCCAAAATTTTTTTGCATAACTTCAAAATTTCCAGAAAAATCGGAAAACCCGTATTAATTTGGTTTTAATTTTTTTTTGTATGAAAATTGTATGTTTGTTGCAAAATCTACTGGAAATACTCGTATACCTTTTTATATTCTGAATAAGATGCCTTTTGTTGCAGCAAAATATTTAGTTTCCTTCAACCTGTTCGAAATACTCGGAAATGGGGCGGCTCCTACTTAGGCTGGTGCCAAAACGAATTTTAAACGCCCCAAATAAGAAAGAAGGTAACTGTCAAGGACCAGGTGGAGAATGTGGTAGAGGTTCCAACTTTGAGGAAAAAAAAAATTAAATTCGAAAACACTCAAAATGGGAAATTGCATCCCTTTAGGGGTTGAAAACGGTTTTTTGCGATTTGCGGCGAAACGTAACCTTTTAGCAGGAAATTTTTGAATAAAAAGTTGTAGTTAATAAAAAAATTAAAAACTTTTGTATTCAACACTTTTCGATATAACCTCCAATTAACCGTCAAAATGGCGGAAATTTGTAGTAATACGAGGGTTGCCTCTGATATTTCGGGATGAAAGAACAAAAACGAATGTTAATCATCGAAAATAGCTTTATTATTTTTCAATATATTCCCCACTTCTGCATGCGTTTGAACCAATTATCGAAGCACGTTTGCCTCTCTGATTGAGGTATCTCAAAAATATGCATTCTGAACGAATCAACCGCTTCTGCAGGTGTCGAAAAACGTTGACTTCTCAGTTCATTTTTCGCGCACGGAAATAAAAAGAAGTCATTCGTTGCCAAGTCAGGACTATACGGCGGATGACTCATCAAATCGACATTTTGAGTGCTCAAAAATGCAGTTGTTTGAGCCGATGTGTGCGAGCTCGCATTGTCTTGGTGAAGAGTGATCTGTCTTCGACGGTTGATTTGTCTCATTTCTAGGAAGATAACTGGCAAACTGATGGTTGTGTACCACTCAGAATTGACTGTTCTGCGTTTCTCTAGTGGTACGGTTGTAACATGTCCTGTTGCTTGGAAGTTCTTCGTGCGCGAACAACTTTTGTTGGCTTTGGCTAATCTTGAAACACACATACAGTCGACTGCTGTTTACTTTCGGGCTCATACGCGTAAATCCAACATTCGTCACCTGGGACCCTATGTTTGAGTTCACTCGATGCAATATCGCATGCGATTTTTGCACTTCATCGAAGGGTATCCCAAAAATGGTATGTTCGAATATCACCAGCGATAATTATCGACCATAAAACAACGAGCGGATATTTAGCATGCGCTAAAAATGATCGATCGGAATAATTGACTCAACTCCTAACCTCGATAATAATTCATTGTTTACGTTTTACTCGTGATATAACGAAATGGCAAATTTTGATGTAATTGCAATGGTCGGCTATTGCAAAGTAGCAGACGATGCTGCTGGAACAGCAGAACAGCGAAGGCCCTTCTACCCTCGTATAAATGCATTGAAACTTTGCGATAGACAATTCGTTAGAATGCTTCGAGAGTCCGATATAAATATTGGGACAAAAGTGAGTAAACCTCAGTCTAAATAGGCAGGTGTATGAATATGATTTATAATAAAACATGCTTATTTGAATGTTTTAAATGTCTTCGATTCCTTGCAAGCGGCAGCTACCAGCTAGACTCAGCTTCCAATATACACGTAGCATTCAGTTAGTCATGTTTCAATGTGCCTTGATGACAATGGTAACACTACTCAATCGTACTCATTTCTTTCATTTGAGAATAAGTGACGTCTGGCTGCCCTGTCATTTTGGACTATTATAAGGATAGGAATTTAATTGAAAATTATTAAAATCCATCAGAAGTAATGACATATTTCGAAAACGGTTTAAGAAAAAAGAGTAACAACAACATTACCTCAATAAGTCAGATTGAAGTACAAGGAATTCTCATCAACAATGAGCAGAATATAACTGACACATTTGCTCTGTTTTTTTCATAGTCAGCAAAAAATGCTGTGACAGCATTTTGACAGAGCACTTGAATCATTACTTCGTCGCTGTGAATGGTCATGAAGTGGAAGATGTAATTCGTTTTTCAAAGAACGTAAATCTGTTAGTTGGTTTTGACTATCTCTCTATAAAAATCATTGAAACTGTGGGATAAAGATAAGATAAAGGAACGTTGTATGTGGTTGAAAGAGATAGCGACCGTTAACTAGGATTAAAATTGTTGACTGGGCAGGAACTCGGTCGGTATGTTGAAGATGTTGTTACTTTTTATCACTATTTCATTCCATACTTCAGGGTATGCAATGTACAGGAATATACAGGAAAAGTACCAGAATGAGCCTAAGCTACTCCCTCGGACTAGACAGTTTGGTATTCCATATCGAGTTTTGCACCATATGAAAATGTATTACTAAAACTGTGATGGGAGTTTAGATTGAAACTCATTTTGTGAATAATTTCCATTTGCTTCCACAGTTTTTCATTTCCAGACTGTGGAAATTTAAAATTCCGATAAAAACATGATAAGATATGAGGAGACCTGATATCTAACAAGCAGATCCCTATCGTTTTTGATAAACAAGCAGCACTGAAGGGCTCTGATGTGATAAAAAGTGATCACTTCCAGACCAGTAAGGGAAATACTGGAAGGCCGAGAAATTTCTGCGAAACAGAATAGAGTTTAGTATATTGAAGTGTAAGTGGATGAAACGGTCTTTGAAACACATGAAATCATAAATACTGCTATAATTACAACATAACATGGAAATGAGAACTAATAACTTAAAATGGTTGAATTCGCGATGTGACATCCGTATATCTTTCGTTGTCATGCAAATGAGAAAAACAAAAATAAATGTATTTGATGTTACAAGATACTGCTGTCAGATCATGGACCTATAAAGTATTGTACTGGACCAAGCTATTTACATCCTGGTTTGAAGTCGTGTATGGCCACAATCTGTAGTAGTGATATTGAGTTGGGCGTTGTCACATCGTAGGTAACAAGTCTTTATCATAGACAAAATTATGTCACTATACGTATTCCATTCGATTACAATCGAAGAATGAAGAGAATGGTGATGGAAACATTATCACGCAACTCAAACCTGTATTACTTATAAGTTTAAAAATCCAAATTATCGAAAAAAATTGTTACTTGCGTCTTCAAATGGTTGTGAAGACATAACTGTATCTGGACGTTTCTCAACGCTGTTGAATATCAATGTTTATGTTTTTCACAAATTAAACTTCTGACAGTTCTGTCATTGATTTTTTGTGAGATTATTGCTGAAATAGTGGTTTTTGAATTCTTTCGTGATGTATAGTGGCAGTACAATAGTAAGAGAATCATAATGGTGCAATCTTGTTGGGTTTGCAAACAATCCATGTTTTCGAACCCGAATATCAGATTCCATTTGTAAGTACCATAGGCGTTACAGTGAGTATCAATCTGTCGCCGAATAAAATGAAATTAATACGTGAATTCAAACCTTTACATGTGGAGATAATGAAATAGATACCTCACGAAACATTTAACTTCATTAGTTTTTTGGATAATGCATTAAAACAAAAAGGTTGCCAAAAAGTCCAAGAAATGTCTATTAAAATTTTAATTTATATTTAGGTTTCCAGCTGATGTCACAGTAAAAGCGGCTAGGTTGAAAGAATTGGGGATGAAATGTTCAACTGAATGTGTTCCAAAGTCTGTTAGTATTTGTTCCATTTATTTTAAAGACGCAGCATTCGAGATTAACCCAAGTGGAAGAATATTTTTGAAGAAAAGGGTTCTTTATTTATTATATGATGAATGGTATATCCCAAGAAATTCAGCTGCTTCAACTTCAGGTTAATTATTATCAGCCGTCAGAATTGTTATTTTCTATAAGTTATTCCAAATAATAACAGAGATTTGTATTAAACAATAATATATTACATATTTTCAGATTGAACGATTTCAGCAAAAAAATCTTCCACTGTTTCAACTGAAACAGCCCCAGGTACAGATTCTGAAGAAATTGTTGATAACTCAAGAGGTGAGGACAAATTAAGAATAGTAAAAATTGTTAACTCAAATTTCGCAATTCAGTTTTCATCCACTTCAGGTTGTTTGGCTTTGAAATACTGACGATCTGACAGATAACATTATTTAGGTCAATTTCAGATTTTTTGTTTTGAAAAACAGGACAGAATCCCGTGATTTTTCGAAAGAAAAAGTGAGTAGTATTAGTTGGCAGCAGTATCAAATCTATCTAATCTATCTAATATCTTTAAAAGCAATTCCTGTATATTGATATATTTATTTTCGCTAGTTCGGAAACAGCTTTAAAGATTTGAATCAAAATTTTCATTCAGATAAGGTTTTAGTTTTTGGGTTTCTCCATACAGGAGATTTTCCTGAAGAAACTTGATTCCACTAATAAAAATAATAATGATGTGAATTTTTAAATTCAATTTTCACCCACTTCCAATTCGCTATTTTCCTAAAACTCCAAAATCGAAATGAATGTTATTTTTTGAAACCATTTCGCATTAGCTCCCCACCTTGTGAAAAATTCAACTCAACATTCAGTTATGAAAAATTAGAGCCTTTGAAACATAGGAAAAATTAGAATATGTATATTCTTGTGACGTAGAATGTCTTCACTAGATTCAAGTATTTTTTGTTGATCTAAGTTGATGATACTGATATGAATCTGACAACAATGGAACCGCTGACATTTGCTGAAATTGCTTATGTTGTTCTTGTCGTGAAATTGTTATTGGTAGATCACTTTTACAACTTGTGAAAATGAAGAAAAACTTTTTTAAAACTAGCAGTGGAAATTTGCCACCCGTAAATTATATAATGATTCACGCATTTTTATCTCGCAATCCAAACTATTCGAGAGTGGAGATGAAAGGTATGAAAACGTTGAAGAAAGTTCTGTTCATTCGGAATTCATTCTGATGGCATGAATATCCTTTATAGGGCTGCTTGATCAGGCTATGATGATTTTTGAAATAAACTGGAGTTATACAAGTTTAGGCAAAAACTTTTTTTAAAAAACCTTTGACAAAAGACGATGACAAGACTATCAATAACTTCACAAAAACAATTTCATTAAAACATTCCCATAGATGTTTCAGCCATCTAAATAACTAAACTACATTGACAGAGTACAATATCAACACTCCCACTCGCTGTCAATTGTGGTTAATCCCAGTGCTTGAATGTTTGTAGAAAATTTATCACGACTCAGGGGTTTCGTGAATACATCTGCTAACTGATGATCACTTTGTATGTAAGGAACGGTTATAATTTTGGATTCGTACAACTCTCGAATGAAGTGCAGTTTGACATCTATATGTTTAGTTCTGTGATGTGCTTCAGGATTTTTGATGAGACGTATAGAGCTTTGATTATCAATAAAGATAGGAGATGCTGATTTTATTCCTTCTCTAACATCTTTCAAAAGTTGTCTCAACCAAACGACTTCTTTTGTACCATCACATGCAGCAATATATTCTGCTTCGGTGGTTGATAGTGCTACAACCTTTTGACGATGACTTTTCCATGTAACAGCACCATCTCCTATCATAGAAACATATCCAGTCGTAGATTTTCTCGATTCTGTATCCCGAGCAAAATCTGCATCAGAATAGACTCTCAAATCAATCGAGGACTTTTGAAATAAACTGGAGTTATACAAGTTTAGGCAAAAACTTTTTTTAAAAAACCTTTGACAAAAGACGATGACAAGACTATCAGTAACTTCACAAAAACAATTTCATAAAAACATTCCCATAGATGTTTCAGCCATCTAAATAACTATACTACATTGACAGAGTACAATATCAACAATGATGATGTTGTGGTTTATATGCAGCTGAAAAGGTAGGGTTCTATTTGTATCAAGTGCCGAATACTTCCTGAGCACAAAGTACGTAGCACAAAAACTATGGTGTCCCACTGTAGTTTTTGTTGTATTTTTCATACCCAATAAAGAGCCTCATTATTATTATTATTAAGCAAACCATACTTTGCTGAGCTACTATTGACGACAGTAATGATGAAATAAAAAATTGTGACTTGAATGTTGTGTAGCATCCCAAGGTAAGTTTCGGATTATTTACGTTTCCGAGCATACAACATACTTACAGCCGTATGCATAGTCAATCGCCAGCGACTTGCCAGAGTTTCGCCGTTCGCTACACAAGGATTATAATGCACAGTCGAGCTCCAAAAAAGTGGCAACTACGTGATAAGTCACATTTTGGCGAAACGCTGGCGATGTACCACTTTTTTGGAGCTGGACTGTGCATTATAGTTCTTGTGTAGCGAGCGGCGTAACTCTGGCGAGTCGCTGAAATTGACTATGCACATGGCTGTTAGATTTTGGTAATTTTTGCTGCTACTTTTTCATACTGGTTGCTCCGTTGCAGAGTCCCATATCGGTGAACGGTTATTCAAGAATCTATAGTAAATATAATATCAGCAGCTTTTTTCATCAACAGTAAGAGCTCTGACAGATCCTTCATTAAATGACATTAGCGACTTGACAATAGTCAATCGACAAATGCCTCCACGATTCCAACGTTGTCGGATTGTGTCAGTGACGTAGAATGTCTGTGGGAGAACACTTCTGAAATCCGAATTTTCATAACTAAATACAGGCGAAAATCGATATGTGAAAATCAAACAAATATATATTTCGATACATTTGAGATATGAAGATCTCAATGACACACATTTTGAAATTTAGGAAATCAGTGAATTATCATGATCTGAAATTTGGCCATATATCAAGGACCGACGATAATACAAGAATTTCCTACTATTAATGTAATAAAAATAATGATCCTAATAATAATAATTGGAATTTCAAATTCAACTTTCACTCTTTATTAATCCTCCGAATTATCTAAAATTTTTCAAAAATTTCCAGAACCAACGACAATACAAGAATTTCATGATAATAACGCACCTAATAATAATAATAATGATGAGAATTTTCTAATTTGGTTTCAATCGTCCGTATGATCTGTTGTTGGGCACACATAAACCGATGGCAATACACGGACTTAATTATAGAAGTTTAATGATAATGGTAATAATGAAAATTACGTAAGTTTTTTATTCAATATCCACCCACTTCTAATCATTGAACATTTGGCACACTTAACAAGGACCGACGATAAAATAAGAATTTTATTATAGTAATGTTTTATTGATAATAATAATAATGAGAAATTCTATCCAAGTCAACGAAGTTTTTTATGACATCAGGTATGTCAAATGAGTTTTTCTATCTCACGAAGTCCCATCGGATGTATATTCTAACACTTTCCTTGATATTCATCATTACTTCAAATTCATAATTTTTTTCTTGTGATTGAACCCTATTTTAAGCAAATGCGTGCGCTCCTGTCTGTTGTGGGAAGGTCACAATCTATCGCTACCGTCTCTCTTCCCCGCAGCCCACGCGCCTAAAAACAGACCGACTTCAAATCACTCCGTGTCGAAGGTATGGCAATGCTGAGTCCATCTGTATTTATACGATATTATATGTTAATGTGTCATATCAATAATCGAAGAATTGTTATTTAGACTACGTTTGTCGAGTTGTTGATGTTAACATGGTAAATTTAAAAAGCTCGCGTTTTTTAAAATTCAACTTAAACACGTTGAGGAGTACTTTAAGAAGGTAAAACGGGGCACCAATAAAAAAATCTATTCTGGGAACCTAACTTGCCAAGCAGAAATCGTCCACTCCATTTCAGGGCCCTGAACCAAATCCAAAATCCAAAAATATTCATTTACAATAAAATAATATGAAATAGACAACATCTAAATATATAAAATAACAATGAAACTATCACTCAGCCACAGAGAGTTTCGGAGGAAATGAAATAGCATTTCATGTGGTGATATTTTTATCATCCTGCCCTCCTGGAAAGTCAGAGGGCGTGCAAAACCAGCACACATCCGCCCTAGAGCGGACCCTACGATGTTGTGTGGACCTTAGATGCTGCAAGTTCAAGTCTACGGGTGTTCGACTCTCCTCCAGGTTATGTAGGGGTTCTTACGTGCTTATATGTAAGGCATCAGGCTATCAGGACAGTAACTTTCATCTTTGAGTTTTCCATAAACTCCCGAAAAAACTACGAAAGAACCGGGTTTGAGCCTTCATTGTTTTATAAGTGTTGGTTTACTCCTCTTCTGGATTTTCCTGGAAAATATCCCCAGCTGTTTTGCCTGTTATGGTGGGCTCTGACTGCTGTTATATCTCTTGTCAGCATACTTACAAGGATAAAGTGTATGTAGAATATATCATATTGTTGTTTGATAAATTCTGTGATGGATGGAATATCAGCTAGCTCCCTCAATGCGTCTGGCCGAATGTATCTATCACTATCCGTGACTATATGGAGCACTTCATTCTGCATCCTCTTCAATCTCAGCAAGTGAGTCTTCGCGATGCTGCAGAATTATGGACAAGCATATGTCCTCATTGGCTTGATGACCTGCTTGTGGATTAACACCTTGTTTTCCATATACAGCTTGGAACCCCTAGCTTTCAACGGATATGTGCTTCACTTTGCTACCGCAGCTTGCTGGACTGCCAAGCTGACATGTTTTCAAAGTGTTAATCCTTTGTTCAGCTGCACCCCCGGGTACCGTACAGATTCTGACCTGTCAATCCGGTTACCCAGAGCCATGAATCCTTCAGAGTTCGGCGCATACGTGCTTCCTTCTCTTGGTGAATATCATGAGCTCTGTCTTGGGCGGATTTACCACTATTTGATGCACTTATAACGAAGCCGCGGCTGCATTGCAGAAATCTGCATGAGCATATATTGCAGTGTCATCTGCATATACAGCCGTGCTCGTATTACGGAAAGTCGTGCGTATACAGCGAGTATAAAAGTGGCGACAGGCTGGACCCCTTCGGTCTTCTTTATGTCGGAGCCTGTTTCGTTCACTTTAATAACCTTGAATGTTCTGCCGACTAGGTACGAGTTCATTATCTTCACCAAGTAACCAGGCATGCCTGCTCGTAACATTTTCATTACGAGATCTTCTATCCAGACTGTGTCAAAAGGATCATGACTATGCTGAGATTCTGAATGAAGCCCTCCCTCACCTCGTGGATAATCCTTGCCACCTGGGAGACCGTTGAGTGCCCCTTCGGAACTCGAATTGATCCGCCGGGATGCGTTCGAGCTCTCCTTCAAGATCTCTGAATCTTTTGAGAAGGATTCGGTCCACCACCTCGGCCACCGCACTAAGCAGTCAGATAGGGCGGCAGCTCTCGACCCTTGCATCGGTTTCTTCTGGTTTGAAGATTGGGATAATCTCTGCTTGCTCAACTGTTCCGTGACGGGGCCCACAAAAATTTCGTAGTCGCCGGCGCGAGGTAGGAGTGCCACCCCATTCTAAAATCGTACTTATGAGCAAGAATCAAATGAATTTGAATTAATTTAGGTTATCTCTGAAAGATTATTATATTCTGAGAATTAAACATAACATAGATAACGAACATTGCACGATATATGAATGGTTTATAATAATTAATATCAGTTTATTTTTCATTTGTCTATGAATAATATAAATGAAATTTTGCAATTGGAACAAACGATTTTCTCGTAGTTCGTCGCCAGTCAAATATTTTTGCCATGGCTAATAATTCACAAAAACTTAGAATATTACTCGCACCTGTACGTCTTTTTTGGTCACTGAACTCAATCTGTCAAGTAGGTACCACAATTGCACCGACTTGTTGTATGTGTATGCATGCGCAGAGTCGATAAACATGGTGGGCAAGTTGAAACATTCGAGCCGTAGGGGAGTATGCCGCATACTCCAACGCCTAAATCCTAACGTTCAAAATATTCATGAAACCTACAATATCTGATTGTTTCAATGTCGGCAATGAATAATTTGAGGATTAGATATATGGAAAGGCACGAACCTTTTTTTATAGCAAGGAATAACATAGAGTTGGGGTATGCGGCATACCCCGCCCCTTCACGGAAAGGTTAAGGCATTGCGGTTAGGGCTGCCATTTAATTATGCTATTGATGATATAAATTACTCCATTCACATTGAGCATGCAAACTTTGATAGGCTTTTAGAGGCCGTAATCTTGAATACTTTCCATGACTCTCCAGAAGATCATGAGGTTGTTGCTGCTATTCCAGGCCTTGACCAAGCCCTCAATGATGACGACCATGACCCTAATTAGGCATTCTGTGTTTACGAACTCTTTGATAGCCTGGTGGCTTTCCATGAAGCCACCTACAGCATCTACCGTACCAGGCTGGCTTGCAAAGTGGGATGGGGATTGGGGTGGGACTCTGTGACTTACCCCTTCTCTTTGGTTTTCTTTCTTCTCTCTTTCTTGCCTCCTCAGTTCCCAGGCATTCGTTCGGACTGAGGGGACTGGTTTATATTTTTGGTTCTTGGGGTTTTCTTTTTTCTTCCTTTCTTCCTGGTTCGCAACGTGCCTCTCGTAGGTTTCGCTCTCCTGTGAGCAAGAAGTATGGGCTCCCCCACAGTTACAGCTGAGGGCTGGGGTCGTTCTGGGCTTGGGGCATATCCTCGACCAGTGTGCTCCTGCACACTTCATGCACCTTACTGTTCGGTTGCAGTTCGACTGGGCATGTCCCCATGACATCGGTAACACTGAGTGGCAGCTCTGTTGTTCCACTTTACTTTCCACTTCACTATCACACCGACAACAGCACGGATGTTCTTGTTCAGAAAACTTTCCGTTACCTTCATGTCCGTGTTAACGATGTATAGTTTGCTTTCCGTGTTATCGATGCCTATGATTCCATATGTTATCAAACCTTGCGACTCCAGGTTTTCTGCTATATCTTTAGTCTTTGGACAGTGGTCCAGCCCTTTCAGGATGAACGCTTGGCGTTTTTCCCCCGGCAGCTTGTAGGTATGGAATCCTACCTCAGAGGCCTTAAGGGTGTTTGTCAGATTTGCGTGGCCATCTGAAGTACTTGCGTATATCAACAAGGACTTATTTGTGAACTTATGCATGAGCTTACCCTCAATGTTGTGATTAAGGGTAGTTCTGTTCTACCACCACCCTACCGCTGGTGGGGGTGGGTTTTTCTTTGGTTTTCTTCTGTTTTTTTTCCTTGTTGCCCGGTTGATCATCCCTATTTCCGTCATTCTCTTTCTTTTCTTCCTTCGAGATTGCATCGGAAAAAGTATTTGTCTCGAGGGGGTTTCTTGCCTGTTCAGGTGTACCCATTTAACATTGCTGGTTTTCTTGGATTTTACGAAACCATCGTCTTCCTCTTTTTTTTCTGTTCATCTTGATTTTATACTTGGGTCTTCCTCGATGATTTGAGTAATTTTAGCATTCTTCGAGACGCTCCTTCTATTGCCGGATTTCTCCTCCATATTATTCCCGATATTGCTCGGATATTTTCCTGTCATGGATTTTTGCCCAGGAAAATTCCTTGAGCTCTTCCAGGATATGCCTGCTGGTGTTACAAAATAGGGCAACCCTCTCATTTACCCTTTTCGTCACCTGGTCATCCAGGGCTTTTATTCTGTCTGTTATCTGAGAAAGTCATACCCATTTTGCTGCTCTACTACTTCAGTTATTATGGGAAAGGCTTTTTGGGTGAGTTCCTGTGGCGATCTTGGTGTTTATGGTGATGGTGGGGGGAGACTGATCTCCTCCTTTCCAGAAGTCTTTGTTTGGTTTGCAGTTTTTCCTCTCGTTTCTTCTGCCTTTAAATCCTCTGTTGTTTATCGAGGAGCTGCTGCTTCCTTTTATCGACACAGAGTTTCAAGAAGCTTTTCGGGTCTTCAATCTTGACGAGAGGGTCCACACCCACGACATTTGAAGAGGAAGTAGGGGTTTGGAGGGCGTGATTTAATTTTTTGAGGCCTTGTTTTCCTTCCTTATTAATAACGGTCTCGTTTCCCTGTTGGTTTTCTTCCCAGATGCTCACGTTTCCTTCTGTGTCTTCCCGTCTGGGGTTAGGGGACCTATCTCTATCACGGTGGTTCTCTTGTTGTTTCAACTCCTCTGCTGACAGAGAATCTGACAGTGTGTTTTTATAAACAATCAGCTCCTTCTCTACATCTTGTTTTGCCATTTCTATTGGGCTGGTTCTTGTTTCCTTGCTATCTGAGGAATGGGTTTCTTATTGCTCACTGTCAGTTTTTCCCCTTCCTCCTTCGGATACTGATGTGATATTCCACTCTGTATTTAGGCTCAGCATCCAGGTCTGAATCCTTCAGAGTCGGATTTCCCTCATCATCATAATGGACAGCAAAGATTTTCGTCTGAACCCTTCTCATAGTGAGGTGTCTTAACGAAATTAACGTTACCTGCCGGATAAGAGCACCAAATTTGGTATGAAGGTACCTTAGGGTATACTTATAAATGTTAGTCTAGAAGCCCTATGGAATTTCTGAAATTTTTTTTGTACTTCTCTAAAATCCAAAATGGCCGATAAATACTTCAAAATATCGAGCAACTTTAATATGAATATTTAATTACATCGACAAGCGTGCAAACTTAACTTAGGGTAGTCTACATATTAAATGATATACAATAAAAATATATCCCTGTCAATAATTACAGTTATTTATAAGTATAAATGTAACGCTGATAAGAGATCTAAAAATAAAGTTATAGCTATTCATTCCATGGAATTTAGTATGCAACAGTCATTGTAAATTACACCTGCACTTGCATAGTGGTGAGCTGTCCAGATTGGCTTTCCCACATTTGCAGTTGCTGCAGTCTTCTTTGCAGGAACTTTTTACCAATTCCCGGCATAACCGGGAAACCTCGGGAATTGTCATCCAAACTGGTACCCATGAATCTAAAACCTTTTTCCCAGCAAAACCATGCGGTGAAGGAATCACTTGCTGTCTTTGTGTGCTAGTTGTCCAAAGACCGGCTTGATGAACTGCTCTACGGTGTGTTGTAGAAGAGCATCCTCGGTAGGTGGAAGTTTGTCCATTGCTTGATTCTTCTGACATAAGAGCTCATCTTTTATCTTGTTGAAACTGCTGAAAGGAGTGGTTGTATCATACAGATCAGCAGTAAATTACTCCAGCTTCTTAAAGTGTCCGAAGTCAGCTTTCAGCTGTTAGAATGGATGATAAGCTAAATACACAAATGTATCAGTGACGTCTTGAAATGCTTGCCAAGCTTCCCAAATAGTCTTATTACTCTTACCTTTGAAGGTGGACGTTGTGTCACAACCACAGAATGAGTGAAATACAGGTAGTGCTCATGATTTTGACTTTCCCAGGCTAATACAGATCACGTTGATGTGGAAAAACCTGTAATGCCTGCCCATGCCAAAGGCTACCTATATTTCGGCCAAAGGTTAAGTCACTATTAGTTTATAGAATGTGACAATAAGGATGACAATCACATCTGTGTCTACAGTACGTGTACAAGCCACAAATATTAAGTGCCCTGTATTAGATGTAAGGAATTTCCGAGGTAGCTTTGGACATACGTCGCCATGGCAACAAAATAACATGTATGTTTGTAATCAAGAAATAAACGTCAATTCAAGTTCGAATCCATTCAGATTCATTTTCAAAATAAAGAAAAGTACATAATAGCAATTCAATTATATAATTCACGACATGGTCCTTCGAGCCGGATACTAACATGGTCCTTCGAGCCAGGATACTAACATGGTCCTTTTAGTCAGGATGCTCGTATCACCTGCATCGCAAGTACAATAAACGGTTGTCAGTTCAGTTCAACCAATTTTCAATTCAACCGATTCATTCATTCGGCCAAGCAGTCAGCCGTTTACAATAAGGGAATTCATCCTTCTAATATTTATAATCGGTACACAGTCCAGGAAGAAGTCAAAAGGTTAGTGAGCATTCCTTTTCCATCCTTAATCCTTTCCTATCCTAATATTCAGAATTGCTTTGATTTGTCGAGTGCTTTTGAAACAATTTTCATATTCTGCAAAGCATGGAAGTAGAGCTCAAAAGACTCCACGTAAAGCGCGGAAGTTTGAAAGCACAACTATTTTCAAAAATTATTTCGATAAATGCCAAGCATTAGATGTGTCTGAAATCAATTTGATCGAATTCAGAAGCAGACTACATCGTGTTGAGGATGTGTTAGACATTTTTCGTGATATTCAATCAGAAATAGAGTGTTTAATTGAAGAAACGGAACTGGTGAACGAATTCAATAATCGCGAAAAATTCGAAAACTTATACCATTCATTGCTTTCATCTGCGCATTTGTTCATGTCAGAGAATTTCAACAATGAAAATGTGCCAAACAATGATCATGTCAGTAGTTGCCATAGTGACGATGACAATCGATCAGTTACAGCCTTGCATCACAGTGTGATAGTTTCAAACAGCACGAGTTTGGAAAAAAATAATACAAAGAGCATAATTCAGGATAGTAACCGATTTGTAGCTACAAATAATACAAATGACCTTGATGCCGCAGGGGTCAAACTTCCTTTGATCAATTTACCAACATTTACAGGAGATTCACGAGAATGGTTACAGTTTCATAATGCTTTTGACGGTCTGATAATAAGAAATTCAAAAATAAATGATATTCAACGTTTCCATTATTTAAGGGCCGCATTACAGGATGAAGCCTCTGAAACTATTGCTAATTTGAAATTAACTAATGATAATTTTAAAATAGCATGGGATACACTTTGCGAAAATTATACAGTTAGGCGAGCATTATTACACGATCATACCAAAGCACTCTTCAGCATTGACGTTATTAAAAAAGAGTCTTCGAGTGCACTGAAACATTTGGTCGATCATGTAAAAATGCATTTACGTTCTTTGAAAACATTAGGTGAACCGACAGATAAATGGGACACGCTTATTATTTTCTTAGTTACTAGTAAACTTGACCCAGTTACTACTAGAGAGTGGGAATCTAAGTCATTTATGAAAAACCCGCCAACTCTCGAAGAACATTTGTCATTCTTGAGAGAAAAATCAAAAATGCTAAAAAAAATTGATGAAAAACATTCAGATTTTTATTCATTCAAGAATATTTCTAGTTCATCGCAAAAAAATTCAAAATATAAAAATAATCAGAAAGTATTTCATACATTTGCTCGTTCATGTCCAGTTTGTCATTCTGCACACAAGATTTTTCATTGTCCAAAGTTCTTAAAAATGGAGGTCAGTGCAAGAATAGAGTTAGTAAAAAATATTGAACTTTGCATCAATTGTTTAAATCCTGGACACCAGCTAGATAGCTGCAAGTATAACACTTGCAGAAAATGCTCTGCAAAGCATAATTCATTATAACATATACCATCTGAGCCCATTTCAGAGAGCTCAGAGGCAAGCAGTAGTCGTGATACTACAACCATACATCATTCAATGGCAAGTGTCAACCTGTGTCAGAAAAATGTCTTGCTGTCGGAATTTTTCATGACTGCAGGGCACTTCTTGATTCTGGAAGTCAATCCAATTTTATGAGCTCAAGATTTTGCAAACTACTCAAGCTCAAAACTGAGAATGTCAACCTCACAATTTTGGGAGTGACTAAAGTTGAATCTGTAATAAAATCTAAATGTCAAGTAGAAATTCATTCAAGACATAATGCATTTTCAGCTTTGATTAACTGTTTGGTAGTTCCTGAAATAGGTGATAATTTGCCCGACAAAGAAATAAAATCATTCATCATTTCCATTCCTCCAAACATTCGATTGGCAGACCCAAATTTCCATATTCCTAATGCCATTGATTTACTTATCGGCGCAGATTTGTTTTGGGAATCTCTGTCTATTGGCCAAATCAAATTAGGCCCATCTCTTCCGATTTTGCATAAAACCAAGTTTGGTTGGATCGTATCAGGTCCACTTCATGACAGTGCGTTTTTGAAGAATAATGCGCTTCATTGTAATTTTTTGAAGAATGTTGACATCCACGAGCAACTTTCTCGCTTTTGGGAAATTGAGGAATGCTCTGAAGAAAAGGTTTATTCAAAAGAGGAAAAGGCTTGCGAGTTGAATTTCATTTCCACACATACACGTGATGTAGATGGTCGTTTTGTTGTTTCTATTTCACTCAAGGAGCCAACTGAAAGGTTGGGTGATTCAAAAGTTCAAGCTCTCAAAAGATTTTTAAATCTTGAACGCAAACTTCAGCGTAATCAGAATTTGAGAGAATTATACGTTTCTTTCATGGAGGAGTATCAAGCATTAGGTCACATGTCAAAAATTAACGATGACTCGAGTTCAATTCAATTTTTTCTCCCACATCATGGAGTTCTCAAAGTGGAATCATTGAGCACAAAACTACGAGTAGTGTTCGACGGTTCTTTTCCTTCTTCATCAGGTTGGTCAGTCAACGATATTCAGATGGTTGGCCCCACTATTCAAAATGACCTATTTAGCATACTCATTCGTTTCAGACAGAACAGTTACGTTGTCTCGGCAGACATTTGCAAAATGTACCGTCAAATCCTTGTCAATCCAACACAAAGAAGTCTACAGCAAATATTTTGGCGTAAAAATCCTACGGAGCCAATTTCTACATTTCAGTTGAACACGGTAACGTACGGAACTTCATCAGCTGCCTTTCTTTCAATTCGATCTCTGTTCCAGCTTTCTATCGAGAACAAAGAATCGTATCCCAAGGCATCAAGTGAAATTCAAAACGACTTTTATGTCGATGACCTCTTGACAGGGTCAGATTCTTTAGAAGAGCTGACAACCACTTGTAAAGAATTATCTATCATTTTGAAACAAGGTTGTTTTGTTCTGAGAAAGTGGATTTCAAATGCCCAGCAAGCTCTTGCCCTTGTCCGAGATTCAGAAACTGATTTGAATATCCTTCACATAGGTTCACATGAGAATACAAAAATGCTAGGATTACTTTGGTCATCACATTCAGATCTTTTGATGTACAATATAAACATCCTCAGACCTACAGGTCATATTACCAAACGCATCATCTTATCAAATATAGCTCAAATATATGACCCACTTGGTCTATTGAGTCCTTGTATTGTTGTTGCAAAAATTCTTCTTCAAAGGCTTTGGCTTGAGAAACTTTCATGGGATGAATCAGTTCCTGTTGATATTCATACTAAGTGGATAAAATTTCAAAACAAACTCAGCACTATTAATAATATTGAAATTCCTAGACACGTTGGGTGCAACAATCCTATTCAAACAGAGCTTCATACCTTCTCAGATGCGAGTATTGATGCGTATGGTGCTTGCGCATATTTTCGTTCCATCGACACTAATGGAATTTCCAGTATACATCTTCTATGTGCCAAATCAAAAGTAGCACCTTTGAAAGCCACAACAGTACCCAGACTTGAGCTTTGTGGTGCTGTTATCGCTGCACGACACACATCCAAAATAATAAAGGCATCTAGAATTCAATTTCAAACAATTTTTCATTGGTCAGATTCCACCATAGTGTTAGGATGGATAAATAGCCCTCCAAATGTTCTCAAGACATTCGTAGGCAATAGAGTGGCTGAAATTCAGTCCAAAACCAATCCTCAACATTGGTATCACGTTGGTACTAACGACAATCCTGCTGATTTTCTATCAAGGGGAATGAATCCATCTTTACTGAAAACTTCACAACTTTGGTGGCACGGTCCACCATGGCTATCATCAGATTCATCTGAGTGACCCACGTTTCCACCCGAAAATAATCTGAAATTACCGGAGTTGAAATCCTCTCAATCATTTTATGTTAATTCAAAAATACCTTCCCTAATTAATTTCGAAAGATTTTCGAGTTTTTCACGGCTGAAAGGATGCGCAGCGTATTGTTTGCGTTTCATTCACAATTCAAGATACAAAACGACCAGATGGACTGGTCCATTATCTGTAAATGAGCTGAATAACGCAACTCTTATTTTAGCCAAATTGTCTCAGTTTCAACACTTCAGTTATGAGTATTCCCAGCTAACTAAAAACGGGCACATACTCAAAAAATGCAAAATTCAGTCATTATCTCCTTTTCTAGATGACAACGGAATTATTCGAGTCGGTGGGAGGTTGAAAAATTCTTCTTTAGATTTTCAGAAGAAACACCCCATTTTATTACAAAAAAATTACTATTTAACAAAACTGACTATTTAACAAAACTGATTTTTCGAGACATGCACATCAAGTTCTTTCATGCAGGTCCCAATCATCTCTTGGCGTCCATCAGAGAAGAATTTTGGCCAATTTCAGGTCGCAGTGTAGCCAGAAAAACTGTGCATGAATGTGTGAGATGTTTTCGAGCAAAACCAAAAACTGGGTTTCCACTAATGGGTGATCTACCCAGAGATCGTATAACTTCTGCTCTTCCTTTTCATGCAACTGGTGTAGATTATGCAGGGCCGTTCCTCCTCAAGGATAGAAAGGGGTGCGGATGCAAAACCTACAAGGCCTGGATTTGCTTGTTATATGCATGAGCACGAAAGCCATTCATTTGGAAATATCCACTGATATGACAAAAGACGCATTCATTGCTACTTTAAAGCGCTTCATTTCAAGGCGTGGTAAGCCTGCAAAATTATTTTCTGACAATGGCACTAATTTCACAGGTGCCAAAAATGAAATTAATGATTTGGTGAATTTTTTAAAAGATAATGAAAACCACTTCATATTATTTTGCGCTAATAAAAGCATTGAATGGAAATTTATCCCCGCATACTCTCCTCACTTTGGTGGTCTTTGGGAGGCTGGAGTCAAATCAATGAAATTTCATCTCAAGCGCGTATTAGGTAATGCACTTCTAGTTTATGAAGATTTTCAAACGGTACTCGTGCAGGTTGAAGCAATATTGAATTCCCGACCTCTTCATCCTATGAGTTCCGATCCTAACGATTTAAATCCCATCACACCCGCTCACTTTCTAATCGGAAGACCTATAACTGCACTGCCATCTGCTGACTTCAAAGACGTTCCAGAGGGAAGACTCAGTAGATTTCAGCGACTGCAGCAACTTCAGCAGCATATCTGGAGCAGATGGTCCAGAGAATACCTTGGAGAATTGCAGCAGCGCCAAAAATGGAGCAGCGATCAATTCCATGTGAAAATGGGATCCTTAGTTCTCATTAGAGAAAGCAACATTCCACCTCTCTGTTGGCGTATAGGAAGATTCATCGGTTTGCACCCTGGAGAAGACAACATAACGAGAGTAATGACACTGAAAACGCAAAAGGGTGTGGTCGCAACTTTGTGCCCACTTCCTGTCGAAAATTCAACCTCATCCATTGTGTAAAACAGACTAATTATTTTCATTTTTTGTTCTATGTTGCTATTTTGATTTATATTTGTAATAGTTTAGCAAAACTATTCCAAGGCGGGGGGCATGTGGCTTGTACAGTACGTACAAGAATACTATTTGCACCTAGCTGTAGTGAATGTAGTACATGAACCACAATTCCTGTGTCTGCCTCATCATGAATCTAAGATGTTATTAATTAATAAAATAAATGAAGGTCAAATAATCAAAGGGTTATTGAGGTGAAAGAAATTAAATCAATTCAAGATGGTCAACATGATGCAACACATCATTACAAATCTGAAAGTACTACTGCGTTGTCTAAAAGGTACCGTGAAATATAGAAATGTATGTTTCGGTACTTAGACAACGTTGACTGATATTTGGGTTGGGGGCTCCCACGGTACAATGTACTGTCTTCGTGGGTTGCGAAATATAAAAAAATTCAAAAAACACAAGTTTTCTTGATTCCAAATTTCAGAGGGCTCCTAGGCTAAAATTAGTAAGTATACCCTGAGGTACCTTCATACCAAATTTAGTGTTTTTATCCGCCAGGTAACGGTAATCTTAAAATGCAGCTCCTAGCCACCTGACTATCAGTGGCGTTTTGCTAATTGTCCTCTCTGCCCCCGTGCCGGTCTGTTTGGCACCTAGGATGGTGTGGACGAATTTTTTCCTGTCCTGAGAACTTACGTCTCCAGGACCATTCTTCGGATTCTTTTCGGGGGTTAGGACGCCTGACTCTTTGTGGCTTTCAGAGTCTTGCATAGGAGGTGTTGTTTTTTCGGACTTTCCTAGTGATCTTTCTGGCGTTCTTGGACCCGCTTGACGAGGTTTCCGACGCTAGGCGCTTCTGCGCATGCACTGTTTTGATTTTTGGATTTGTCCTCGTCGGCAGGGAATTTCTTCTTGGGGTTAAGGTCGAGACTTTTTGCTCTTTTGAGGGAGCAAGCCTTTGGAGGTGTGAGAAATTTCTCACTCCCGAACTGTTGAACATCTGTCCGGCCAAATGGGTCCTTGGTCAAATCGTTTTGTCCGAGGTTGGAGGGCAAAGATCTGAACGCATTTGAAAACTTTGTACAGGATTCTCCGTACTCAGTTCCCAAGAATTACTACACTGAGAAATCCGAAGTTGTTCACTTACGTGTGATTTTAGTTTTCTGTCACCACTTTTGAAAGGAAATCATGTGATTGGCTTGTAAAAAGCCATGGATCACACTTGTAATAAGTGATTCCTCAGAGCACTATGAAACTAAATGTTTGGAAACAAAACAACTTAACTTACCTCACTTTTACGAGCACAACACACGCACGTCTGCTCTGGACGGCTGGCCAGAGCGAACTCGAGGTCCTGAACCAGTTCTCACCATACCAAAATGTACAACAGCGGTTGTATTTCTACAAGCATTAATTTTCTACATTTTTACTGTAGAGCACGTCAATATGAATCAAACACTAACTGAGTTATGAGTACCTGAATGAGACTCACGGTGTTTTTGTCGGTGAATATCTTATTTTACAGCTCGAAGAACCCAGCTGGATACTCCACCAAGGCTAGATAATCAATTATTTAATAGAATCAATACAAGATGTTTTTTTCATTTCAAAACAAAGTTGGTTATATCCAAATATCAGAGTAAGTTTTGAATCAGAATTCTTCTCATTTCATAGATAGTTCTTTTTTTAATTTTTTTATTTGGTTTGACAATTACAGAATTCAACCAGTTCCGACGAAACGTGAAAATTCCGTCCAAACCATCTTTATGAAATATATTCATACAATATTTATTACATTAATTTATAACCATCACGCAGAGAGAGAGTATAATTGAATCTTTTATGCATAGCCAAGATGTTGGTTTCATTGCATATACATATGAGCCAGCAGTTAATCAGCTGTTCTTTGATAATGTGACAACACTGATAACACTGGCAACATTGATTTGAGGAAGGGATTCAAATTGAAATTTCCCCTTATTCTCCATTTCGTACATTCCTGCGTCTGGTTTCACTCAAAGAACTCGCTGATGGATAACTTTTATCAATAGGTAACTATCTATTTAAAATTCAAAGTGGAATTCATTGGAATGCTTTTAAAATTATTCCAATGAATTTTCATGATTTAACAAATGACGTCATAGGACATGTTTTACACCAATTTCTCTTTTTTGCTGTGTATAGTTCTGCCAGAAAGCTCATTACTACTTACTTATTTAAAGATCAATAGTTTTGAAAACTGAACAGTTTAAAAATGGAAACTCTTCGAGAGTATTCATTTTGAAATACTCCAAAACTCCTCAATTCAGTTCTCGCCATTGAATGAGCGATAAATGTTGGTGGCCGATTTCCAGGATAGCAGAATATTGAACAAATGTAGCTATTTATGATAACTGGCTGAATTACACACTCAATCAGGTGTCCAGAACCAGGTGGCGTTCCAGAGGTGCGGTTACTGAGTATAAGAACCAAAGAAGCCAAGGAGCTTGGAATATAAAATGAATATTCACAGGAGAAGAGTTTGGTTGTTTCTATCAAGAGCACTATAACCTATTGGTCAGGAAGAGCATTTAAGGTTTAATTGCATTTAAACCAATAATACTTCAAATATGTAAGGTGGTATGACCATTTCAATAACGAACAGTATAGGTCAATGAACCAAATTTTCTTTACACAACCTGATTGCAATCATTATTAATAGAATTTTCAAGATCTCATCAAGCCCTGAACTTGGTCTAACAAATGTCTGATTTATTAAATACTATTTTTTATACAACCTGATTACTATCATCATTCATATACTTCTCAAGATCTCGTTAAGCCCTGAACTTGGCTTAACAAATGTTTAATTTATTAAATACTATTTTTTCAGCAATTGCTTTAGTTGTTTTTCTGAAGTATTCTCTCTTTCAGTGTAATAAAGACTGTCTACGGAGACTGGCTTTGAGAATGAAATACCTTATCAGAATTTCTGTAGATGGCGTCCAAATGACAACTCTCGTTTAACTATTTCATTCTCTCTGTCACGAATTGAATTTCTAGGAGTATCTTTTCGTTCATTCACCAACAATCGTACTACGACCTTGTCCTCCGCAATAAGAGTTAGCCCTCCACATTGTTCATATAATGTTTAGGTGAAAAATTCATTAAAAATGGAAGACAACCTCATAGTACAACGTCGAGGTTATTGAGCAAATGGGTTTAGTTGGAGAATAAAATCACTAGAAAATTATAGCAGAACAAAGGCACCAAAATCTATTCATCAAAGAACCGTGCTTGAAATTCTCAACAGCTGTTTGCTCTGAGCAAGAGTCACTTGAGGATGTTTAGAAGGTTTCTCACTGACCATGGTCCTCCGACAAAAAACCGCACCATTATAGAGCAAAATGGAGACATACATTTTGTAGTACTATACTACTACTTTCATAATCTGTTGTCACTAGAGCATCCAGGTACGCTGCAAGATAGTGCAAAAAAATTGATTGCAATTGTGTCAAAACTAACGATCTGACAGCGCCTGTTTTGTGCACACTTGAAGTACACATGATTTGATACTTTCGTGAGAAAGGACAATCCTACTTCTTGAAAAATAGCAGAGTTATAATTTTTTTAAAAAATCGCAAATTTTTTCGGTTTTTTCAGTTTTTCTCCGTTACTAATGATTCGACCAGGTTGTAAATCATCTAATTTTGTTCGTATTTCAGTTGTCCACAGTTATTGTCATTGAAGCTACCAGATTCCTCTATTCGTTTTCATTTTACAAGCAAAACAATTAAAAAAACACGTTTTTTGTTATTTGGAAGTTTTTAACAAATTAATAAATGACAGTTGCGAGTCGAAAACATTACATAATATAGCTACGGACTGTCTTTCATGTGATGGCATAGTCGGTTTTCCACTACTATTTTTGTTAAAAACTCGCTCATTTTGAGCTCTATTGCCTGTGTATCCACAAATTATGTTGTCCCTATATTGTACCACATCACTAACATTATACATTTTTGTTTCAGGAAGAACATTTTCCCAACTCTGTCAGGAAAGGGTAGACGTAGAAGTTCTACTGAAGAAAGAATCCCAGTGAGTATAAAGATTTGAAAAAGCAATTGATGGGGAACGACTGAGGAATCATTTTTCTGACTTCTCTCCATTTCCAGAAACTCAGTCTGGTTTCCGTAAAGGGTCGTTAAGGGTATAGTTGCACAATTGCTCTAGTTCAGATTGTAGATGATTGACATTGTCAGGGCCACAGATGAAAGTTTTTGTACATTACTAGTATTATTGGATTGCAGTCGAGCTTTCTACCCAATCAATAATTATCTGCTATATTGAGCAATCCTGCGCTATGAACGATTTTTCAACAATACGATCGAGTTGATGAAAAGTTATTTGAAGAATAGACAACAAAGGGGTTGCTTGAATGAAACGTGCTCTGATTACTTGTATTTGAGAATCAATATTGTGCCCCGTGCTCTTTAGTTTCTGCTCATCAAACATTTTACATTGCCTGAGATCTAATAATGCACATTCTCTTCATTCTTGATTCTAAGAACATATTAATAAACAAATTCATCGTGCACACTCTTCACCTGAACTGTTATATGGCAACATGCACGTTTTTCTATCACAAATAAATACAACTCTTTGTGATGCGTTGTTTTTATCACCGTTCAATTACGCAGACTCATTTAATGACTCCTGTTTCACTAGACATATTGAAAAAAAAAACGAGAAGCGCAGAATTCATATTTCTTGTTTAAACATGGAATTAGATAAAATTTTCGGATAATATCATTCAAATTCCGTGAGACGGTATGGGTAAATATGGAAAACAGTCGAAAACTCAGTGCTGCCAATTTCTATAAAAAAATTATTCGAAAACTAGTTACAAAAACTCCACTGTCTTTCGAACCGAAACAATTCATACCCTGTCCAAACTGGAGAAAGGACAATCCGGGGCAGGAGTTCACTTGGAAAACGGAAAGGAAAAAGCCTATGCGCTATGTTCTCTGACAACAGTTTTTCAAACGGAGGAGTATGACACCCTGAGGGCAACAAGATGGAAGAGGTGAGTCAGGCCGCCAACAGAGCTCTGAATGCAACCAGAACCAGATCAAAACTGGTTCAGGAGTGCAGAGATGCCCTGGAGAGTCTTGCGACTGAGAAGGAAATAACACTGATCTGAGCCCCGGGCCATGCAGGGATTGAGGCAACGAGCAGGCGGACGAGCTAGCCAAGCAGGGAGCAGGGTAACCCTACTACTGGCCCGAACCCGCACTCGGCATAACAAGGAGACAAGTAATAGCGGCACTAAAAGAGTGGGCCGTTGATACATTAGGAAAAGAGTGGAGATGAATAGGCGGATGCAGGCAGTCAAAGCAGATGATATCGGGGTCTGACAGGGCAAGGACGGCCAAGATACTGAAGCTAAGCCACAAAGAACTCCATTCTTGGTGGGAGTTCTTACCGGCCACTGTAGCTTGAGGAGGCACCTGGCTCTCATCAGAGTTGAGGCACACCCACTCTGCGCGGAATGTGGTGAGGAAGAGGACTCCTTCCACTTCCTGTGCGAATCGGTATTTATGGCAAGCTCAGACAAAACGTCTTTGGAGCTGCCATCATTGAGGAGGATGAATTGCACTCATTGCAATGGAAGGACATTTCGACTTTCATAAGAAGGTCGAAGAGGTTCGAGCAGGTATCCGCCATGGGATGGGTGAAGATGCCGGGGATTACGAAAAGGACCCAATGGGCCTAGTCACTGACGATTGCGTCCCCCACCCATTACCATTACCCTCATTTGGTTACATTTGCCATGTTTTCAATCTTTCTTCAAAAAATCTGAAAATCGATCCACTTTTTTGAAAAAAATTCAAAAAATCAGATTTTGTTATTTTTCATGATTATTCCACTATCTTATAATATAATATGACTCCCTTTTGATTATTCTTGGCAGCTTCTTATCATTTGTAATAGGTATTCACGTTATAAGTCCAGTAATAGATATGTACGATATAAGTATCGTAAAGATTCTTATCACTATATTAGATGGGTTATTTGTCAAACGAGGCTAAGGGCATCGTTACGTGTTTGATATCCCATCGATTATCGTGATATGAAGTTATGATACGAATATATTCACAATACAATATTTTACCTACTACCAATAACGTTAATTATTTACTCAAAGTTAGTTAACCTGATCCTAAAATTATTGATATTAGAATCATCTAACAAACAAGCATTACAAAGATAGAAGTATAACCATGTTGATTCATTGACTTGTGTGTCGGTTGTTACTCTATCTGCGATCTGTCAATTTTGACGATTTCATTTCAATTCAATTTTGTTGAACTTGTTTAGGGAGATACGTATTTTTTCTCTGTATTTATTGCAATTATATAAATATTACCATTGCGTCTATATTTATAGTGAATGATTTCTTGTTTCCTGCAGGAGCGTGTAGGGTTTTTTTTCTAGGGGGTACTCATAGTAGTGGAATAGGGATTTATATGAATTGACCATATTCTTCGTCGCCATATTGTCATGAGACGATACCAAGTAACCCAGTGTTCCCAACTAAAAATAATTAAATTCACCAATTCCACTCTTCAGTGAAAGTTTAAAATGATAATATTCATTTGGACAGCGTATTTCTCAAAAAATTGTTCAGTAGAGTGGAAGTGTGTTCAGTATCGAGTTGATTTCATTTTTAGAAGGGACCGTAGACAAAAATGTATCAGAATATCCAAAAACAAAGAGAAATCTACAGAAAGCTGGAAATATTTTACTCAGTTTGTACCAATGTTCTTATTATTAAAGCTGCAATAAAAGCTGATATCGATAGACATCGATACACATTTATCCTTGATTTTCTCTTTATTAAATTTTGTTGGAAACTCACAAAATACGCACAAGAAATGTGCTCCAAATAGAACATTCTTGATTTTAGCGGTTTTCTTACCTTTACATTATGTTTCTAACCGTTGGTTACAATGGATAGCTGGTATTGTCTCATGACAATATAGCTATAGTGAATGTGGTTAATTGAGGGTGGCTATTGCTATAGCGCCGAAATAGCTATTTGTGTATTTAGAGCGCAAAGTGATTGATTGCCGCTCGACAAAGATAAGTAATCTTTGGCTAAAAATACACACATGGTTTTTTTCTATAAACGCATCTCTTCGACATGAAAACGATCGACACTTCATTCAACATAAGCACAAAAATAATATTATCTATGAGAAAATTAACACTCAATATTAACCCCAAATGTATGAGCTATCCAAATATTCAATAATTTACACATCCAACGGAATAAAAAAAGAAAACTAACTTGCTTTAAAAAAAAATATCGAATATAAAATATAAACATTCTTGAAAACACTCAACTATCATTCAAATTAACTATCAGTTATTATCGGTCAAATAATTTTTTTTCTGCACCAATTTGAATTATAATTCGGCTTAACTAATTGAGGATTAACTATTAACTAATAATTAAATCAACATGATAAATATTTATATTGAAAGATATTTTGAATTAACTGTGAATTCAATTTTATCTAGAATTTAACTAAACTTCGTGCAAACGGCCGTTAAAATGCAAAACTCTTCATTAAATCTAAATAACAAAATTTCAACTATATCACAAAAAATTCAATTTTTCTTTTACTTTTCTTTGAGAACCGATCAATAACAGCGACGATATTTATTTCAATATCTCTGTGTACATTCGATAAAGTCAATTCAATTAGTATTATCTGACCCATCGCAGACTTTAACCATGACTTCAGTCTCTTAAGTGTACAACTTTTTTGCTTCCAGTGCTTCTCCTGGGGTGAGGGGTGTACTGTCCCCCAGTACCCTCTAGTCAACATGTAATATTTACTAATTTATTGAAAAAAAATTGTATAGTCACCGAAAATTATGATCATGGTGTCATTCGATTGTTATTGTCATGTAGAAAGTTTGAGAAAAGGAACCAAAATTTGCAAAAGTCAAGAACAATTAAGTGAAAAAAAAGTGGTGCTTTTTGAATATCTCGAAAAATATTAAAGATTTTCGAAATGTTAAAAAACAACTAGAAAGATCAGCAAATTTACTCAAAAACAGTTTCGACTCCCGAAACTGTACCTCCAATATTTATAATTTTCACAAAGCTCTGAATACATCAATCAACAATAATCCGCGGTGAAAATATTTTTATCACAATTTCTCGAAAAATTATGCATTTGTTGATTAACAAATTTTTCTAAATTGAATGTTGAAATTAAAACCCCGATAATTAATGAACTAAAACCCTAGGATTTTTTTCACCTAGTGTAGTTATTCCTAATATGCTTACAAATAGATAAAAGAAGCGAAAATTTTGAAAATTTCATTTTCAACTTTTTTATTAACAAAAATAAAAAAAAATAAAAAAATTCGATTTCTAAGGGTTTGGCTATATGAAGATATTTTATGTAAAAATTTTCACCACAATTGTTTAAAAACTTTTTATAAACAAATTAATGAACAAATCAAAAAAAATATTGTAATATATTCATTGATGAAGATTATGATTTTTTAAAGAAGAATTAATTCTTCAAAAAATGTATTTGTTGCAAAACAAAATTATACACTTTTTTAATTTTTTCATTTTCAATTAAACCTATTGAGAATAACTTTACAAGGTGAAAACAATCCTAGGATTTCAATTAGTTCAATAATTATCGTGGTTTTTATGTTAACATTCAATTTGGAAAAATTTGTTAATTAACAAATGCATAATTCATGGAGAAATTGGGATAAAAGTTTTTCAACCTCGGATAACTGGAAATTGATGTATCCGAATAGTAAATTAATTTTTTTTTGGCTCTATTTTCAGAGCTCTGTAAAAATTATGAGTTTCGGGAGTCAGGACTTTCTTTCAGTAAATTTGCAAATCTTTTCAGATCTTTTTCAACGTCTCTGTTTGGAATGGAAAAATAAGGACAAAATCTTTGATGAAAATGCGTTTATGAAAAATTAGTTTTTACTGACAAGTTGACAGTGACGAATTGACAAAAGTTTTTCAACAATAATCTCAACGTACAATATTTTTCAATCATTTCTAACATACTCCCACCTTTGGTAATTTTTAGAATTACAAAACATCAATACATGACTGAAAAATAATAATATTTCATATAATAACGGACCATGATAAATTCTTTCACTCATTAATATATCACTATGCAAAACGTTTCGGCACTTTCACAACCCGTCCACATCTCGTCGTTCTCGGCTGCGGCTCCAACGGCTCCTTTGGTTGATGTGAACTGGAAAGGTTGGGTTCCATACTGTGGTCCACTTGTGTTTTTCTTGGCTGTTTCTCTAAATGCTGTTGTGGTTGATGTGCACTGGATAGGTCTGGTTCCACTCTGGGGTCAATTTGTTCATTCACAGTTTCGTTCCTTCTTGGTTCAACTACATAATCAGAAGAAGAAACTTCAAGTGGGTACAAACATTGAAATGGTCTGCATAACTCTCCCCCATCAGATACTTTAATTTTTACCACTCTTGAAATCGTATCTTTACCAGGGTAAATCTCGATTACTCTTGCAAGTGGCCAATTCACCCGCTTGGTATTATCCACCTCAACTATAACAATATCCCCAGGTCAAATTGTACTGGTTTTTCTATGGCCATGATGAACTAGTTCTGCTAGGTATTCCTTCCTAAACCTTCCCCTCAAATTATCCCTTACAGTCTGCAGATATCTATGTCTCTTCAACAGGTATTTTCTATCGATAGCGTCCAAATCAGGAACTTCATTGCTTGGTATGCCCTGCAAAAACTGTAATGGACTGAGGGGAATCAATTCATCATGATTTGAAATATACGTCAAGGGTCTAGAATTAATGATGACTTCACAGACACATAAAATGGTCATCAGTTCTTCATCAGTCACACAAGCTTTACCCATATTTCTTCTGAGGAGCTATTTGGTGATTCTTACCAACTGCTCCCACCATCATCCCTACCATGGTGCCGTGGGAACATTGAAGATCCATTTGATCCTTTTAACTGAAGAAAATGCCATAATTTCGTCCCAATCCACTCTTTTCAAATAATTATTAGCGCCAACAAAACTCTTCCCATTATCTGAATAAATGTTAGAAATTCTTCCCCTTCTTGCTATAAACCTCCGTAATGCAAGAAGAAAGGCATCAGTCGAAAGTGAAGTGACAAGTTCTAAATGGACTGCTCTGTAAACAGCACAAGTAAATAACAATATCCACGCTTTAGCGCCACCTTTCAAATAAAGGGGGCCTGCATAATCCATTCCTGTAACTTCAAAGGATACAGCATCTCTTACTTTATTTTTTGGTAATAGGGCGAATGGTGTTTCCTATGTTTTTTGATTGAATCTTTTGCAAACAATACATTTGGAAATTACTTGTTTAACGGTCTTTCTAGCTTTCAAAATCCAAAACTTCTCTCTCAAAATACTCAAGAGAGTTTGAAGTCCCGCGTTATACGATAAACAATGTTGTTCAAAAATCAATTTTGAAATTATGTCGTGATTACAAGGTAGTAAAATGGGGTTCTTGAAATCATTCGTGTCGTCTCTCAAAAGCAATTTCGTCTTTATTCTCAGCATCCCTTGATCATCTCTCAATACTTGTAGATTCTGCACAACATCGGAATCAAGTCTTCCGAAACTTTCATCCTGAATAAGTCGCAGGAAACATATTTCACTCGATTCCACCTCTTCAAAACTCAATTCACCACATCGTCTATCATGTTTGTTTTGTACATTGAAGTAAAATCTGAACATCCATGCGATCATTCTTACAATTTTCGTGTACTTGGAAAAATACTGAAAACGTTTACTGTATTTTTCCGTACTGTCATGTACCACTGATGATACGATTGTTTTCTTTTTCTCAACAAGTAAGTCTTCCTCAGAACAAGTTATTTCGGAATGTGGCCAAAATTCAGGATTATTTTTTAGCCAATCTGGTCCTCGCCACCATTTATTCTCTGACAAAGTTTTAGCATTACATCCTCTGGATGGTAAGTCTGCTATGTTCATATGTCCTGGGACATGGAACCAATCGCATGGATCACTTACAGAACACATTTCCTTGACTCGATTTCCAACGAATGTGTTCCAATTTTCTTTCGTTTTGATCCATGATAACACCACTATTGAGTCTGACCAATAAAACGATTTAATTTCAGAAAATTCTTCGATTTTCTTCACTGAATGGCAAAGCCTGACTTCGATTAGCGCAGCTAATAACTCCAACCTTGGCAAAGTTAAGGGTTTTATAGGAGCAATTCTAGCCTTTGCTTGTACCAATCGGATAGAAACATTGTTGTTTGTTTCTACTCGTAAAAAGATACATGTGGCATAAGTTGTTTTACTCGCATCGCAAAATATATGCAGAGTTTTATCTGAGTTATTGCAAGTAAAATCACAAATACTCCTAGGTATTTCACAAAAACTCAACCATGAAATCTGTTTGAACCAATCTTCAAATTGTTTGGATATGTCTCTTGGTAATTCTTTATCTCAGCCCAGTTTCAATTTCCAAGATTTTTGTAGTAAAAGTTTTGGTATCAAAGTTACTGGACAAGTGATCCAATGGGATCAAATATTCTCTGAGAAATGGACAATAAACCTCTTTTTGTTCTCGAGACGCTATTTATTTCAGTGAGAGAATGGATGTCACAGAAGAGTGTATCAGTCTTAAAATTCCACGATAATCCCAATACTGAACATACATTTTCTTCACAGGTTACCTCTGAACTACCATCCCCAAATGAATGTACCCTGAGATCAAACTGTGCTGTGGACATTATACTCTTAGATTCCTCCATAAACTTATACAATTCAGACAAATTGTCAACACTTGTGACACAGTTGTCTACGTAAAATGAAGTTTTTAATTTATTTGCAGTTTGTTTGAATTGTTCTGGCACTCGTTCCAAGTGATGATGAATTGTTGCTGCTAAGAGAAATGGGCTTGAAGAAACTCCGAACACAACACGACAATGTCGATATATGACTTTCTTAGAATCTGATATATCTTCCCACCAAAGAAACCTCAAAAAATCACTATCTTCTTTTCTCAAACTAATTTGTAAGAAGGCCTTCTTTATGTCCGATATAACACCTATCAATCTCAATCTGAATTGCAATAAAATGACAGGAATGAGTTCTATGAGATTGGTCCCTTTTCAAGACAATCGTTCAAAGAATGACCCCTTATGTCTTTTGCAGAAGCGTCAAACACTGGCCTGATTTTTGTGGTTGCACTCGAGTCTTTGATAACGGCATGATGAGGCAGATAAAAAGCAGTATTATCAATTTCACCTTGTGGAACTACTTCTATTATGCCTGTATCTTTCCAATCCTGGAAAACCCTATCATATTCTGAAAACCTATTTGAATCCCTCAGTTTTTTAGTGACATTGAACAATCTTTTCTCGGCCATATCAAGATTATTCAAAACTTGTGGATGACCCTGTATCCATGGAAGACTCACCTCATTTCTATTCTGATCAGTACGAGTGATGGTGTCATTGAAGTGTTTCAATGTCTCAAGATGTAAATTCTCTTTGGTTTTCACTTCAGAAGACTCTCTTATCCCCAACATTTCTAAATTCCATAAATCAGATATCTGAGTACAGTTGCGGTCAAGAAAAAAATGGGACAGTCAGTTATTTTTGCGATTATTCCACCTTTCGTCACTTCATCTATATGTGGCATGATCACTTTCTGATTTGGAAATGTTTGACAGATGTCAAATATTCAATGTTGCCATATGACATGTTCATAAAACAAATTCAAGCAGCTAGAATTAAACAAGAATTTGCTTAAAGAGTTGTCCCATTTTTTATTGGCCGCAACTGTACTACACAAAGAAGAAGTAACAAAACAGTTATTGATTCTACTATTTTGTTTTCCCATAAGAGTCCATCCAAGACGAGTTTCAATGGCAAAGAATTCATCGTCAACTTTTTCAATCACCCCAGTATAAAGGTGACCAATAACATCAGCACCCAGCAGCAACCCAATTTCAGATAGTTTTGATCCTACATCTGAAATAAATATATGTTTTCTTCTGAGGTATTCAATGAACTTTGTATCTTGAAGCCTCGGAACATGGTTACAAATCTTTGGTTGGTCTAGAACGGAAACATCCAAATGAAAAGATCTATCATAACTCTCAATGGAAATTTCATATAAGCTATGAGCACATGGTGACATTTCATTACCTCCGAAAACACCTTGTATTATCCGCTCTTCCCGAATTTTTCTAAAGTTCAATTCATTCGCAAGTTCTGATAAAATATAGGACCGCTGAGAAGCTGTATCTAACAATGCCCTCACTACCTTTGATTTGCCATCTTTCACAAGTCGTATTATTACTGTTTGCAATAAAGTTTCAGTGCAACTGTTGAAGTTAGTGAGAACATTTTCAGTAACATTTGAATCATCTCTTTCAATATTACCAATTTGCTTTTCTAGAGATTTATTCGCCTGCAATTCAGGACACATGATTGGATAAAGCTTTTTCCGCATAACAAACACTTGATGAAAAATCTACAATTCTTAGCAGAATGATTAGGTCTTAGACAGGCAAAACAACAAATTCTTTTAATAATAAATTCCTTTTTTTCACCAAATGAAAGTTTTTGTGCTTTGAAACATTCTTGGCTTGAATGCGTTTTGTCACAAAATACGCACTTATTAGCATTCTTACCTTCCCTTTTTTGTGTAGTGATGATTGTAGCTGCAGTATTTCTTTGTGGAGAGTCATCATGTGATTTAACCTTGTGACTGCAATGTGCTTTTCCAGTTTCCTTGCCGGGTAAAAAGCTAGAACATGCTAACTTGATTCTCTCTTCGCTCTCCACTTCAGCTTTCAAAAACTCTAATAAAAGATTTAAATTATTAGTAGAATTTCCCTCATCATTTTCCCCTGATTTTTTCCTCAAAATTGAACTCCGGTGCCTCTCCCAAACTTTCAAGATATCCTCGGGTAAAGCGGACTCTGCTAATGGATATAACATTGCTGCATATTTGTCTGTGGTAACACCCAACGTTTCAAGTGCTCTCAGTTGTGTTTCGAGCTTATCAAATAAGTTAGATAAAGACATACCTTTTTTATTTGCTGCAGATTGTCTTAAGACAAGATTCAAGAGCTCCCTGACGTATACTTCAATCAAGAATTCATCCCTAGCAAACCTAGTTTTTAGTTGTTTGATAGCCTTCTCATAGTTGTCTCCAGAAGGTGGGAAGCTTTCAACCAACTCCCTAGCTGCTGTGTTTCGTTCTGTGGCTAGTACTAAATACTGAAACTTGTCTTCATTGTCATTTTCTGGATCTTCATGGATTTTCTTGAATTGACCCCAGAAACCTATCCAATTCTTTACGTCACCGTCGAATTTCTTGAGTTCCAATTTGGGTAATCTGAAATTCTTCTTGTTGTTGGCTCTTTCGCTGATAGAATTTGAAATGCTATTCGTTTCTGCTCGTCTGGTTTCATTACTCAAATAGCAATTTCCCTTGGTCTTGAATTTAATGGATTCGTCTCTATAGAATTCAACCGCCGTCCACTCCGCTGCAAACTCTTCATCGCCAACATTTGCAGAAAATAACAATTCTCGAATCTGCTCATCTAGGACGAATAAACGGTCGCTTTTATCTTCCAACTGATTCATGCGAGCCATTACATCTTCTCTTCTGGATCGTGGTGCTTTCAATAAACTGTCCAGATCCTCGCATATTTTTGTAAACGCACGTCTCAGCTGTGTCCTCTGTGTTTTCTCCATTTTACAGTCCTGCCACGATCGCCAAAATGTTTGGAATGGAGAAATAAGGACAAAATCTTTGATGAAAATGCGTTTATGAAAAATGAGTTCTTACTGACAAGTTGACAGTGACGAATTGACAAAAGTTTTTCAACAATAATCTCAACGTACAAAATTTTCAATACTTTTCGAGATATTAAGAATAAACAAATCCCTACTTTTTTTCACTTAATTAATGACACCATGATTATAATTTTCGGTGACTACACAAAATTTTTATAATGAATGGTACATGTTGACTATACGAATGTAGGAGATATGGTATTTCCAATATCAATTGCAGAACATAAAAACTCGTTTCAAAGCCTTACCGACAATTTCGTTTGATATTCCGACACCTCATTTGAATGATGAATTATAACCCTCTAGCTAAATATTTAGCATTTTGCCGCACGTCAGTTAAGGTCACATGGACCGCGGCGCGTCCTTTGAATCTATACGAGTTGTTGCAATTCACATTAGAAAGACTATACCTAAAATGCTTTTGAGTGTTTGTTTTAGAATAAAACATTTATTTCTTCCTCCTCAGGTCAAGTAATAATAGCGCACATTGAGCAATAGTTCGCCTTTTCATCTATATTAGGTTCAGAATGAAGACGTTTCATTACTATTATTATTATTTTCATCATTATTATCACATCTATCATCACGATGTTGTTATTCATTAAGTTTTGTGGAGTAACAACAAAAAAGCTGATTCTAATAGAAAACCAAATCAATTTTCTTGACCTACGGCCATGAATGCTTGACTAATTCTCGTATTATCCATTTCCACCGGAATGGAACAGAACTGGAGAATCAATTCGAATGCAAAACCCCTACGGCGTTAAGGGATCGAGCAGGGTAGACCGCATCATCCCTGCCAAATCTATATGTGTTGTCTCCAACAAGCTAAACATTTAATTCAGCGTAATAATCCCGACCACACCAAATTTCGAACATAAATACGAAATTACGGAAGCGGTTGTGCCTTCGGTTATATGACGTAGTCGAATATTCGACCAGCAAATACCAAACGTTTCTCAGGAAATTTGAATCAGATATTCATATTCAGATTCTCACAAAAATTTTTATTCTAAATTAATATAATGCATTCATCAAATAGCGCCATAAGCTTCTACAATAAAGTGACTCATATAGGATTGAACTAATGAACTTGTATAAAGAATTTAGTGAAGGAATTTATTTTCATGGTACTAATAAAGGAAAACCAGTAAATGAAAAATTCATTCAACGGAAATATGGACTTTCTTTAATTCAAAATGATGTGAAGAGATATGGAAAGGTGTGAAGAACAACACCAAGTTTTTGAAAACTCACGAAAACAATCTTGAGGGTAGAAATTAATTTCTCAATCAATTGAAAATTAAAAATTATTGGCCAGATATGAAAACAAAAATCAATGAAGTAATTGACGAATGTGAAGAATGCCTTGAAAATTAATAGATTGATTGACTTACCTGTAAGGAGAATCAATCCTAATTTGTCAAGCTCATCCTCGGGTATGATTCTCACTTGGTAGTATCGCGTTAGTCATACTTCTCGGTACGTTTTACAGATAACAGAGGAAAAGACTCTGTTATGCGCGCCCTGATTCAGATTTTCATTCCGTTATTGGAACGAAGTAATAGACCGCTGATGGGGTAGCGTGGGGGGCGTGCCGAATCATACCAGAGAATGAGCTCGACAAATTAGGATTGATTCTCCTTACAGGTAAGTCAATCAATCTATTAATTTGTCTTCGCTCATCCTCCGGTATGATTCTCACTTGGTAGCTGTTTAAAGCGATCTATTTGCTCATATAATGGTTTAATTCAAAAACATTACCCAAATCATCAATTAGTTATGATGTCAAAAAAAAAAAATATGTGTAAAGGTACTTAAATACATAATAAAAATAATTATACACCTTTTTCCCATCAGAATTTTACCCTAATGTGCTTTTTACAAAATCTGAATTGTCTGTACATAAGGGTTTGTTATAAAAAATAGCAAACACTTTTGAAGACTGACCACCCTGCAGTTCTTTTACTGGTATCCAAGCTCACACCAGAGCGCAGAGCGGCAGATGTAGCGGCATGTCTAGTGCTATGGGTAGAGAATTTCTCAACACTCTCCACTTTCTTTCAGTATCGTCTTTATCCACCTACTGACTGATTGTGACGATGCAGGGTGAAGAGGACATTTAAGAGTTAACAGTAGCTGCGAATCTAAGTTTGAGCGAAAGGTTTTTGTTTTATCCATATAAAATTTTATTGTTGAGGCTACACATAAATCAGGTTTTTCTTCGAAATATGCAAATATGAAAAATAGCTGAAGTTTGTTTAATCCGGAAGTTTTAATTTTATCTCTATACGATTATCTTCAAAGACAATATTATTTATTGAAATTTTTGTAATTGTTTGTACCCTATGACCTGTAGTTAAGGCCAAGAGTGTTGCTACTTTTTTGCTAAGCTGTTCGATATTCAAGTTTTCCAGTGGATACAATTTTGCTAATGTATGCAGTACAGGCTGAGGATCCCATGTATCGTTGTATTTTGGCCTAGCCGGCTTAATGTTATACACGCCTTTCAGAAAATGTCTTAATATTTTCCCGTCTTGTTCTTCAATATCGAACAGCAGTACTAAGGCCGATCTATGAATATTGATCGTATTATATGACAAGTTTCCTGATAATAATTCAGTTAAATAATTTACGAGTAAATTCAAGTTATAGTTTACAGAACTAACACGTATCCTAAGACAGAATTTCTACCATCTAGCATAACAATAATCATAATTCTTCAACGTTCCATCAGATAGAGAAGCAATCAAAATTGGAATAGCCGATTTCGATACATTCCTTCTTACAAAAACTGCTTCTATAATCTCCCTACTACCAGGGTAAGAGTTTTGTATAGGGGGTGTGGTTCCCTGAAAGGAGAAGAAAGCAAGTATTTGTCAGGATATATAATCAGGGGTTCTTCTTTCAGAAGGTTTTTGAACAAATGGTACCACGGTTGTGAAAGCCAATATGGTACGACTATAATACCCGAAGCCTCATCGTTCACGACTTTGTTAAGTACCCTAGTAATCAATGAAAATGGTGGAAAAGCGTAAAAATAAAAGTGGCTCCAGTTGACCGTGAAGGCGTCAACAAATGTGGAGCCTGGATCTGGTTTCCAAGAGGCATAGACCTTGCATTTGTTATTGTTATGAGGAGCAAAAAGATCAATATGCGAGGATCCAAATTTCATAGTAACTTCTTCAAAAGGAATTCTGATTTAACTCATCTTCAGTTTCTATGGAAACGGATCGCGATTCTGCGTCCGCCTCATAGTTTGCGGCGGATGCAATATACGAGGCGAACACGTAATTATTTTTAGTCTTACACCATTTCCAAATTTGATTTGACAAATCATCCAGATTTTTGAATTGAGTGCTGCCCATTTTATTAATGCAGGAAATTGCCGTGATGTTGTCAATGCGTAATAATATGCTCGAATCTATGAGGTCCTTAGCAAAAGACTTCATTGCATAAAATGCCGCTAAAATCTCAAGTTGGTTCATATGTAATTCACTTTGTTCTTCTGACCAAAAACACTTAATCTTCACGCCATTTGAAACTTCCCCCTCCCCAACCTGTTTTCGAGGCATCCGAATATATTTCAACTTTGAACTTGTCCAGTTTCAAATGTTGATATGAAGTCAAAATATTATCCGACCACCATTTTAAATCACAGTGAATAGTAGGCGAAGTTACCACCTTCATTACGCAACGCTTTCATTTTAGATCTTTCGAATTTTTTCGTATGTGCAAAGCCATACCGAACTGCTGGGCATGCAGTTATTACACTACCAATAAATTGGGCAAATGTTCTAATTCTACAATACTTTTTTCTAACAAGACTATCGCACTGTTTTTTGATTTTATGTTTCTTCTCTGATGAAACTGAAAATTTCATGTTATTCGTGTTATATTCGAATCCCAGAAAATGAATATTTTGTCTAGGCTTTAAAACACATTTCGCGTGGTTAATTATGAAACCTAGGTCGTCCAATAGTTTTTTGATTGTTGCGACATGTTTTTCACATTCACTCTCGGAATTGCCAATGACAAGAATATCATCCAAGTATATAACGAATAATATATTTCTATGCCACAATTAGGAAATTTGAATATCGATAAAGTTACGACAATACCTGAAGCTGAGTCTGTTAAGTATCTGGGTGTCATAATAGACAAACATTTACGTTGGGATTTACACGTTGCATTCATAACGAAAAAAATTAGAGGCCTCATTAGTAGATTTAGATATCTGTCGCAATTTTTAGACATTCATCACCTAAAAACAGTATACTATGCACTCATCCAGTCTCACTTGTCTTATGGTATTATGGGTTGAGAAGGAGTTCTCGACTGTCATCTAGAAAGACTGAATGTTGTTCAAAAATGGGTTTTGAGAATTATTTACAAAAAAAAACTCACCTTTTCCAGTGATGAACTCTTTCTCAATAGTCAAATCCTAGATTTAAGACAATTATACTGTCAGAAATTAATAATTAACATCCACACATCTAAAATTGTATTGGAACCCACAGACCACAACTATGCCACTCGGAATAAAAACACTACTGTTAAAATACCCAAGTGCGATAAGAATATTGGACAAAGAAGTTCACAGTATTTGGGCCCTAAATTATATAACCTCCTTCCTCCACAACTGAAATCTGTAATCAATAAAAACTCTTTCAAATATATGGTTAAAATGTGGATTTTAAACTCGGAAAGAGTATTCTTCAGTTACTTTGTTAACAATATAATGATTTGAGAAAAAAAAATTAATGATACAAAAAAAAAGCAGACCCCGATTATGTCAAACATATCCTAATTATGTCAAATATATCCTGATTGTGTCGAATATCCCGATTATTCAAATATATCCCAATTGTGTCGAATATATCATGAAATGTACATTAAATCCCTACTTTGTCATTAAATATATATTTTGTTTCGATAATGTTTATGTATTTGTAGTTGTAAACTCTCACGCACAAGCAATCACTTGCTTCTGTGAGTATACATGTTTATTCATTTATATTTATATTACATTATATTAGTATTGTTCATTTAACCGCAATAAACATATTATTATTATTATTATTATTATTATTCCTCAAATATTCAACTACTGGTTTCATCAGTTTAGTGAATATATATGGGGCTATATTGAGCCCAAAAGGCACACAATTAACCTGTGATTATTTTGGAAATGATAATATTTCCTACAATCATTATGTATAGGTAATAGAAAATAGGCGTCCTTTATATCAATTGAGGCTAAATAGGAATTATCATTTATCAATTTGTTTGCTGTTCCATAATCCTCTAATTTGAAATGGGGTGCTGTTATAAAAAAGTTAAATTTTTTCAAGTTGAGGATAAATCTATTTCGATCATTAGATTTTTTCACTTAAAAGTAGTGAGCAATAAAGTCTCCTCGTTCATGTTCACAAGGAGATATGGCTCCTTTTGTCAATAAATCGTTGATTTCCAATTTAAATTTCTGTTTCTCCCTTTGTTTTATATTAACCTTGGGTAACTTTCTCTGAACTGGAATTCTATCGAAGTGAATTTTAATTGGTAACATTTGAAGTAGGTAATCAACTTCCACTGACTGACGAACTTTTTCAGTCTTCCGGCATATTGACTTACTGCAGTTAATGTCGACGACGTGACGGCTCCCGGTATTCCTGGTTCCTGTATAATTTTTTTTGTATTCTTTTTTCATTTTGGAGATGTTGCTGTGACGCTTGAAGTTTAAAGTCGCCCTCGAGGTGCCTTTTGAAGTGGAAGGTTGAGAATTGTACACTTTCAGTTCAATGCTTGCCTTCTTTAGTGCCTGAGTAGCTTTAACATTGTCAGTGAAATCTTTTCCAAAGAGGTACTCTGCTTTTGCTGCAATCTGTTTCGTTTGAAAATTCAAATGCAGGTTTGCCACGTATAATCGATGTGAAGATATATGGCATTATGCAGGTTTGCAAAAATTTGCGCTGCATCCGCTATTGCCGGCAAATCCCCTTTCACTTCATCGTTATGTGAAGTTAACTTTTCACATATTTGCCCACCTAAGGCAGACAAACCATAACCCAACTGCTCCTGCAGGGTTTGAAGAAACTGATCTTGTCGATTCAATTGTTCCGGCAAGCAAGCTTGAATCTCCTCGTTCATTTTTGGGTGGCACAAAGCCTGAAAATTTTGAGGTATGGGGTATTTTTCAAGCAATTCCGTGTTATTTTCCTTGTTCAGACCCTTGCGCAATATGTGAGTCCACCTTAGGACTATCTCCTCACGGAAATCTTTGGCCATCTTTTTGGATTCATTGGGGTCAACCCCTAGAGCCGATATCAAATTAGGATCGATTGGAGTAGGTTGTACTTCCTGAATAATCGAAGGTGTAGCACGGGAACGACCTGAGTCAGATTGATCTGAAAAAGAACATCCGCCCTATTATTTCTGAAGATCCACTTAAAACAAATATGTCATATGACAATATTTTAATTGTTAGAGTTGAGCGACCACCTGTTGAGTAAACACATGTTAACTTGGGTCGCGAAAGCGAGTCACCTGACCGCTAACCCATGCCAGCGAGCGTTTGTTTGAATGACCCTGTAAATGGCTATAAGCATTAACACAAACTGAAAAACAGGCTCAACCATCTTATATGTATAATATAATATGTCAAATGACAACATTGCACTTGCTAGATTTATTCCACCTCATGTTGGGTAAACACATGTTTACCTGGGTCTCAAAAGCGAGTCACCTGACCGCTGACCCGTGCTAGCAATTGAAATTTCTGGGTCTCCCTTTGTTGTAATCTTTCTGTTATTGGTGATAAGCTTACCTTGAGATGAAGTTGATTCAGAATCGGATACGTCTAAGGAATCCGATGTCAGTTCGTCCCTAAGTTTCTGGATTTTCTTCTGCAATCTCCTATATTTCTCGTACTTTTCCTCTCTCCCACCTTTATTGCTGTTTCGTCTTTTGGGCATTTTCACAAAGGCACACACACTTTTTCACGACGTGAACACCGAGAGGTACAATAATGTAATGAATATCTGAGTCAGGGCGCGCACAACAGAATTTTTTCCTCTGTTATCTGTAAAATGTACCAAGAAGTATGACTAACGCGATACTACCAAGTGAGAATCATACCGGAGGATGAGCGAAGACAAATCACTATTTGGAACTGAAGTAAGAGAAAGAACTTTTATTAAAATATTGAATACAGCAATAACAAAAAAAATTAATGAAAAAAATGTATGGAGCTCCGGGGCTGCTTAAATTAATTCGGTTGCTCATTTGCTTTTACAGCTGTTGGAAACCCGGAAAAACCTGTAACATCACGTCATTTGAAGAGTTGGAATTAATTAAATGAAAACTCCTATCGAAGTCTCATCAAATCAAATCAAATCAAAATATTCTTTATTGTACGAAGATTGAGTTCTTGTTGACAAAGCATTTATGAATATAAGGAAGTATAAAATTACAGTGTGTTGATAAATACACTAATCGTCAAAAAAAGGAACAAAAGATAACAGGTTCATCATGGAAACTAGTACATCATAAAACAACTAGACATCAAAACATATCTAGATCGCGTCATTAGTGGAAAATATAGGTATTACAGAGTCCTAAAATATAGCCTGCAATAAAAATAGCAATAATCACAAAATATTAGAAAAACACATTGATAAAAAATATAGTAGTATAATGTAAAAGCTTGCACAGCATGGAAAGAAAATATTGCTACATGCATGACGCAATAAAGGTAAAGTGAATAATAAACAACAACATAGATATAAGTGTTGTTCATGTGTAAAATTATATTACAAGTAGTTGAAATTGGACTACGCGAAGAGACGAATGTCATATAAAGAGTAGTGGATGAACATACGAGTGTATGCGATTAAGGTAAGTTCGATAATGAATAGCTGCTTTCCAGCAAAAAGGATGTATGGTCTCTAGAGGATCCAATTCGATAGAAAACATTCTATGTAAGCAAATGTCATGAAATTTATACCAGTCTGATCTGTCCATGGCCAAAGCATGTAGTGGCAAGAATCGACTACAAAACCATAGTGAACGATGACTGTATAAAGCTCATGATTACATCTAAAATATTCAAAATTGAATCTTGTGAATACTGGTAAAGGATCCACAGCCCAGTCCACAACAATGTAATCCTGTTAGAGCTAATTGCCCTAGAATTTGAAAATAATTGATGTTTTTTTAAAGCTAACATTCCCGTACCGTTGTCAAGAAATACTCCGCTTCCACTAATTGTTTCACAGTGTTTTTCAATCATCTAGATACAGATGTTTTCATTTCCAACAATTGGTAGATATTGGTACTGGTATCAAAAACAACTCTGTCAGGGGTCCAGTAACTCTGCATACTTATAACTGTGTTCAGAAAGACAACAGTCAACAGTTTCATCCGTGGGTTCGATGTGATATGGGCTATCTTCCTCTACATAACCAATAGTATTACTTTCTTCATCAACAGTTCCTAACAGAAAATTACTCAAATTTAGTTAACTCAGTTACAAAAGTGAATCTCACCAACTTCAGAGTTAGAAGAAGAACATTTTCAGATAATGGGGTCTAGGAAGGAAAGTGTTTTCTTAAAATTCTGATTTCAATACCGAGAATGGAACTCAACAACATCAGAGTTTTATAAACGGTGTCTTTCCAATATTTCACTCTCCTTGAAATGACTTCCAATCTTTTACGATAAAAGAATTTTATTTCGTCGATGGGAGGATTCCACTGGAACAACCATTTTCGCGCCAGTTTATTAGTTTTTGGGAATCTGTGAAGTGTATTTTTTTTTGTTTTTTCGTACACATTCCATCAAAATGGAACACAACATTTGCAACAAGCTCGAGTTTTTTGCTAATATTTTTAGGTGAATTCAAATTTAAAAAAATTTAATTTGACACTTGACAGTGTTGACACATGTCAGTTTATCAATTCAGAGTTTCGAAGATTCGAAAACAAAAATCATTTCCAACCTGATACCAAAAAAACGATCACCAATAGCCCGTGGAATATTGTCAATTGAAAATGAAAGTCTTCAGTTTTGAAAAATGTAGAACGATGTTGTAATTGTTATTGGATTATTAGTTCCACAATCAACTCTGTTTTTAACATTCTTAAGTTTGAATCGCTGTGAACTGATTTCATTCATATTGATGATTCACGGAATGTTTGCGGAATTATCTCATATTGCATCTCAACATCCACTTTCTTGTTTTAATATCAGTTTTTTATAGGAACTACTAATTCATGTCAGTTGAGATTACAAATACAATGTGCAAAGTCAATGGATTGATATGAAAATCGTCAGAAATCGTACCAAACAATTGTTTTTCTATTTGGAGTCTGAAATAAGGTCATCATGAAACCCAAACTTGTATCCTATTACTATTGTAACCCCTATGAACAATCGGAAAGTACGCTAGCATAGTCAAATTTCATGATTATCGGCTACGTAAAAAACTTTTTAACTTTCCTTCCAAACGTATAAACAGAAATCACGAGATGAACGCCACTGACTCATCTCTCCCTTTCCCACAACATCTAATACCACAGCTGGAATGGAAAATTTAAATCCGTGTGGCTCACACAATCCATCCAGAAGATGGATATGGAAATTGACCTCCGGCCAAAAGGAATAATGCATGTAACTGTTATGGATATTTTTATCATGGGTCAGGGTATTTTTTCGGAGTTGTTGGACCGATTCTACGTCGAATTCAATAACACAGAAGGTTTCTCCAGAGAAATGTCGGAAGTCGGTGAGCCCCGTCATTCAAATGATCGCCGATAAATTGAATCCGTTGACTATGCAGCATAGAAGTGTTGTTCCGCTCAAGTAAATTTGATAATTATTACTCTTATTGTGTTTGGTGGTTGCTGGAGGATGGCAGAGAATGAAGATATTAACAATGAGTATACAAGAAGCGTTTTCAATTACGGTGTACAATTAATCTAGAATTATTCGATAAATAAATACGAAGCTAGTTCAGTATGAACAAACAAGTGGATAGGATATGCTCGTTATGAAGGAAGCCCCAAAGACTTCGGGAGAGTACAAAAGACAAGTGAACAGAACGAAGCTGTGTTTTTTTCACTTCTTGACAAGCTGGGCTATGTCAAGAAAGGAATGTCCTTCACAAAACCAAACTTTCATACAACTTTACGCAATCACGTCTGTGGAAATTTAAACAAAGCTTTTTATGCAATCTTCCAAATGAAGCCCCCTTGGATGAAAACGGGTTGATGAGTCTTTATTTCGCATTCGTGTATAGTCACTTATCTTACAACATAATGGCCTGGGGTTCAGCTTCAGGAGTTAATAGGGTTTTCATATCACAAAAACGAATCAATAGAAAAATCTTTTACTTTAGTTACAATCAAAGCTGTCGTGATACCTTCATAGAAAAACATATTCTTACTTTTACATCTATTTACATCTTAAAATGAGTTACTTATACAAAAAAACACCTATCAAATATTCCATTACAGGGGAGCCACCATTCATATGACACGAGAACAAATAATCTAGAACTACCCAAATACAAAACTTCCACTTTCAAAAAATCACCTTATTACAACTGTGTCACTCTATATAATGCACTTCCAGTGAACATTAGAATTTAAAAGGAATGTTAAATATTTTTTGTTAACCGAGTGTTTTTATAACTTGGATGAATACTTCTCCCTACAGTTGTAAATGACCATATATTAAATCAATCATTAATTGAGATATCCAATTCTTGTTTTTGTTCATAGTTTTTAGTTTGCTCTATGTCATTTTACATGATTTGTATTTTTATCCGATACATTATTTGTAACCATTGTATTTGACTTGCCTTCTGTACCAGGTATGAAATTTGAGGCCAATAAATACTTACTTTCTTACTTACTTCCTAATTTAGGCTGATGCCAAAACGAATTCTAAAATTTGAAAAAAAGTAACAGGCAAGGACCAGGTGGAGAATGTTGTTGAGATTCCATCTTTGGGGCAAAAATAAAATTAAACACGAAAACACTCATAATGGTGGAATGGGGATGAAGTTTAGGGGTTGCAAACGGTTATTTGGAATTTGCGGCGAAACGTGACATCTTGTTTGATGAAAAAGTTGTAGATAAAAATTAATCAAAAACTTTTGTTTTGAGCACTTTTCAACACAACCTCAAATTATCCGTCAAAATGGCGAAAACCGAATTTTATTCAATTTTTTTCTCTCGAACAAATGATTCAATTCACATGAAAATTTTTGTGTGTTTTTTGTTGTCGAATGGGCAAGATTTGTTCTCAATTCAGAAGACAACTAGCTGTCGAGTTATACATATTTTTCAAAAAAAATATCCTTATCTTCCACGAACAGTTGTTCTGGTTTATTTTGTACTTCGAAGGTGTATAAGTTGTCATTTGAATTGTTAAAATGTCTACTTTCGAATGGTTTATAACTGGGTGTTTTATGTTAAACAGCTCAAAATTGGGAACACTCCTCATGATTTTCACAATATTTTCAATGATTTTCAATAGTTGTAGAAAAAAGTAACAGGCAAGAACCAGGCGAAGAATATCTTTGAGGTTCCAACTTTGAGGAAAAAATAAAATTAAACACGAAAACACTCAAAATGGCGAAATGGGTATGCAGTTTAGGGGTTGAAAACGGTTTTTTGGAATTTGCGGCGAGACATGACATCTTATCGAAAAATATTTGATACTCTAGTTGAAAAAGCAATCAAAAACTTTTGGTTTTAACACTTTTCTACATAACCTCAAATTATCCGTCATAATGGCGAAAAACCGATTTTTCAGTATTTAATTTTTTTCTCTCGAATAAGTGGTTCAATTTACATGAACATTTTTAGGAGTAAGAATGTCTTTTTTGGTGTCAAATGAACATAATTTTTTCTCAATTCAAGAGACTACACCGAGAGAAATCCAGTTATACAAGTTTTTTATCAAAAAAAACTTATAGCTGCAAAATAAACTATTTTAGCAACTAAATGTTATCTGATCATTGTAAAATGTGAAGGTTTTAAACGTTAAACCGGTATTTTTTTCAAAACACTCATTTTGTTTTGAAAAGTTTACCTTTTAGATTCAATAAAGGGCACGATTGTGGTTAAAAGACGGAATTGAAAAAACAAACTGTTTAGCCACCATAATTCACATTTTAACTGTTAAAAGATACCTTTTAACCAGTAAATTGGTGTCGTTTAGTTCTGGAAATGTAACGGATTTTTCCACCACCTCTGATCATGCACCTTCTTCGTCACACACGTGTTTCTTATGATGTTTTATTTTACTCACCCATAACAGGCCGTTTCATCATCGGGTCATCTGCGTCATTTCAGTTCTTATTGTCGATCAGTTCACGTGTAGATTTGGTAGTGTTGTGCAAGTGCAGAAGTAAAGGTTAAATACACTTTGTGTATAGTTTGTTTCTACAAGTAAATTTCGGGTAAAAGCCTACCTGCGTCTGTGTGTTTTCAACAGTTGTTTACAATGATTTTATCCATTGTTATTACTTGTGGGAGGTTAAAATCAAACAAGTAAGTATTGGGCGAGCTTGAGGGATGCTGCATTCCTATTTTAGAAAATATTCATTTATACGAAAAATGTTGACAGTTTGGCTGGAATTGAATGAAAATACAATTTTTCTATGGTCCGAACGGGTTCAGTAGTACCTAATTCCGGTTCGAACAGAAACGACACAAATTAAATATTTCTCAAAAGGTACATCCTATTATTATTTATAAAAATACTTTCATCTTATGACATGATGATTATTGTTAGATAATTTTTTCTCATGGGATCCTGATATTCTAGTTCCTAAAATTTGCAAATTTAATGAAATCAACATTTTTAATATCTGTCGATTTCTTGTAGGGTAGGGTTGCTACAAATTTTGCCACATTCAAAACCGTGGTTGGTGCAAAAGTATTGTAATAATAGGTTTTTATTGTGTATGTTATTTGCTAATAAGATAAAATGTAATAAAACATTTTATCCACACCTGGAAATAATTTTCCTTCATTGAATACTCATTTTTTGATGTTCATGAAAGCAGAAAATTTATAAAATATATTGTTCGAGAAGGATACCTTTGACAAATGATTATGTATTGTTTCATTGTATATTGAAAATCAGGCAGTGTTTAATGTCTTATAGACTGGTGGCAATAATTTTTGTGAAAATTAAAAAAGTAACAGGCAAGGACCGATGTGAAAATGTTGTTGAGGTTCCAACTTTGAGGAAAAAAATATTTAAACACGAAAACACTCAAAATGGTGAAATGGGGATGCAGTTTAGGGGTTGAAAACGGTTTTATGCGATTTGCGGAAAAACGTGACCACTTAGCGGAAAATGTTCAATGGAAATGTTAGATAATAAAAAAATCAAAAACTTCTGTATTCAACACTTTCCGTCATAACCTCAAACTAACCGTCAGAGTGGCAAAAAAAACGATTTTGCCATTCGTTTTGGCACCAGCCTATTGAGGCACTGATCGTAACAGACCAGTGTATTTTTTTACCTCATGAGACGATTGTACACAGATACATGATGTGTTTACAACAAAGCAGCTGTATAAAAAAGTGTTGATTTAATTTCCATGGATATAACTTGGAATCGGGAAAGAACGTTACTCATAGGAAAATCATATAGGTATAACAAAGAATATATTAAATACAAAGTAATAATAAAAGCCCCAATTTAGCTCTTCATTTTTGAAACTTCATACTGTTCTACATAATTTCAGCCATGTGGGTACTCATTTTGTTTTGTAAGAAAAATAGTGAACCTACTACTAACACGGAATTCTATGAAGTATATGTTTTCAAATCTCTGGAATTTTACATTTTATTGTAACGAAACACTTTTGTTATTGTTGTTTTGTTGTTTTTTCCGTTAACCAGCTGTCGGCAGCCCTCAGAAGTCGAAACTTGTGCGAGCTAAGGATTAACGAGGTCTTACCTTTTTACGTGCGATTCCTAGCACTTTCTCGGGCCATCAGAAAAAGTTATGCAGTCGCCAGGGTTTGAACTGACAGCTAAAAGTGATTGAAACAATGTCGCTTTAACCACTCGGCTTCATTTGATTTTTATTAATTATTCTTGAGCATGAAATAAAATAGTATTTGAAAAGTAAGTAATGATTTTTTTTTGTTTCAGATGACTAATTTATTGTATCATTTGGAGATTCTTCCCTCTTGTCAACTCTATCCGTGGTTACTAGAAATAGTGTATTTTCAATATTCCTTGATTTAAGAAAAACTATATTTTATTGTTGATATGTAAGTTTTACGACCTTTGTTATGATGACTGATTTTTTCTTTTGTGGGGGATTTGAGGTCATGAATTGAAGAAAAATCTATTTCTTTAAAGCCGTTTTGTTAATTTATTTTGACATCTTCAGGGTACTGTAAGAAACTAAAATGGGATTTTTTTTATTAATAAAATAGTTGAAAAAAAAAACAAATAATAATATACGAGGCCATTAATACTTTTCTAGAAACGATCACTGAACTATGTTCTGGTAACAAACTTCAGAGTAGATCAAAGTAAATTAATAATAATTCAATCTAAATTTTTATACGTCAGCAAAACAAAGTTCAGTGATTGTTTCTGGAAAAGTAGTAGTAGCAAGTAGTAGTATATTATTATTTGTTTTTTCTATTTTTTAAAATTTAAAAGAAACATCCCCTATTTGTATTTTCCAGTGCTCTGAAGATGTCAAAATAAATCGAAGAAAAGTTGACTTTGAACAAATAGAGTTTTCTTTAACTTAAGGCCTCAAATCCCCAAAAAAATAAAAAATCAGTAACGATATTTTAATTTCCTTAATAAATATTGATCAATTTTTCAGTGAGTTTAATTCAATGCTGAACTGTCCACCGATAAGTATAGACAACTAATGTGTCACTATTTCAGGAATTAATTTAAATCAAATATGACGAATCTCTATAACAAAAGTAGCTTTTTCACGATATTTATAGGATTGAAATTTTTAAAAGAGTTCTTGTTGAATTCTTATTCTGAAGATATCACACTGGCACTCACCGTGTTGCAACTTCTGTTTAACCTACTTTTCGTAGAAATTCAGAATTGATGATACCTACTCATCAAATGGCAAACATTTTTGCTTCCAAACACTTTGTTTCTGACCAAAACGTTTTTGAATAGCATACGCATGAAAATAACCTTCCTCTAGAGCTCTGATAACATCATTAACGCCAAAACACCTCATCAACTCCTTTAATTTGAAAAATGTCCAATAGCACATGTGGTGATATTGAAGAGTTTTTGAGGATTAACAGTTGGGCAAAATTTTGAAATTTCAATAATTCAATTTTGATAGCCTTTACCTTCATGTGTATTAATTATCCGAATTTTATGATGTACTTCATGTAATATTAAAACTGAATGCTATTTTCAGAACTGTACAGTAGGAAATTATTTTCATGCAGGTTATTCAAAAACCATTTAGCTTGTAAAGGAAAGTTTTTGGATGCAAAAATGTTTACCATTTGATTGTTATACATTTTTTTTAACCAGTATATGATATAGTATAATAATGAAATACCAATCATTTAAGTATTACATCAAAAACGAGTCATCTTGAAATGAGTATCTTTTCAATTTTATACAGTCTTCATTTAATATCGAAATGTCAAACATTTAAACATTATATTGAGGACAAGTAAGCTTTATATAAGCATCTTTTAATTTTCATAATAACTTCATATAATATTGAAACGCCAGTCATTTAAACATTATATTGGAAGCAAGTAATTTCGATGTGACAATATTTTCATTTTTATACGAGTGTTCTTTAACAGTTATACAACTTTTTTGAAAAAAATACCCTGATCATTCTAAAAAGGTTACTATGTTGGCGCCTATTCAATTCAGAAATCTTTTAAAGGTTATACAATTTTGTATAACAGGTAATAGATATTTCTCTCGGTGTACTAGCTGTAGAGTTATGTATATTTTTATAAAAAATATCCTTATCTTCCACGAACAAATGTTCTGTTTTTCGTACTTCGAAGGTGTATAATTGGTCATTTGAATTGTTGAAATGCTACTTTCAAAGGGTCTGTAACTTGGTGGTTCATTGATTGTTAAACTGCTTAAAATTGAGAAAAATCCTCATGATTTTCTCAATATTTTCAATGATTTTCAATAGTTGTAGAAAAAAAGTAACATGCAGAAACCAGGTGAAGAATGTTGTTGAGGTTTCAACTTCAGTAAAGAAACATATTTGAACACGAAAACACTCAAAATGGTGGAATGGGGATGCAGTTTAGGGGTTGAAAACGTTTTTTTTTCAATTTGCGACGGAATGTAACCTCTTAGGGCCAGTCATTTCAGTTTCAGTTGAACTCTAGTACAATTAACTAATGGTTACAAACATCATTTGAAGAATGTCATTCACCATCTAAACTGACAGCTATCTGGACTGTAACTGGAAAAGAAAAAACTAGCCCTTAGTGAAATATGTTCACTGAAAAAGTTGTAGATGATAAAAAAATCGAAAAACCTCTATTTCCAACACTTTTTGGCATAACCATAAATTAACCGTCAAAATGACAAAAAACCGATTTTTCAGTATTTTCTTGCGTATAAATGATCAAGTTCAGGTGAAAATTTGTAGATATATGTATTTTTTTGTGTCGAATAAGCATGATTTTTTCGAAAATGAGAAGACTTCTAGTTTTGGAGTTATTTATATTTTTCGAAACAAATACCCTTATCTTCCACGAACAATTGTGTTGATATTTTTTTGTAATTCGAAGGTCTATAAGTAACCATTTTGATTGTTAAAATGTCTACTTTGGGATGATCTATATAAATAGATAGTTTATTGATCGTTAAACTGCTTATAATTCAGAAAAGAGTCTCTCTGAATCATAATTTTCTCAATATTTTCAATCATTTTCGACTTTCTTCATTATTTTAATAACGAAAAGTAGTTATAGTCCAAGCAATAGGGAAAAGTTCGTGCAAAACTTAATATCCGAAAAATAAAAATATGAGCTTATAGGAAATTGAAATTCAGCATGAGTTTCTATTTTATGCGACTCGATCGTGATTACCGAACATAACCTAAAAAATTGGCAAAGTTGCGAATAGCGGTTTTTTGTTGATAATTAAAAAACTTCGGCTCCGATCAAAAAAAGTCAAATTAAGAAATTGTAGTTATTGAAAAGATCTATCAATTGAATAATCTATAATTTTCCGATATCGTTGATACTTTTCGAGTTATATCGGAAAAACCGTGAAAAATCTGGTTTTCTGTAACTCGTTAACTGTAAGGTATTCAAACTTGTTACTTACCGTCATGTGTAGCCTATGACAATCCAAAAAAGTCTTTCTTTGAAAAATTGATAAATATTGATTATTTTTCAAAAAATATGAAGTTTTCTCAAAAAAGATGCTCTCTCAATATGGCTACTCTTACTCGGGGAATGATGATACAGTAACGATTCAGGCTCATTTTTTTTTCTATAAGATTTGTTCTTTCATATTATCTAATAAGAATATTGATTTTTTCAACTTTAAGGGTCAAAAAATTACTTTATAAAAATTGCACAATTTTTTCACATGTTTTTTTCTAAATGTATTGCTCAATTTTATTTTTATGTAAATGACTTTTATGAAAATTGATTTCTATCCTGTTATCAAGCATTCCAGGTAGCCGAGTGGTTAAAGCGACATTGTTCTAGCCACGGGCTGCCGGTCGGCGGTGGTTCAAACCATGGCGACTGCAGAATTTTTTCTGATGGCCCGAGAAAGTGCTAGGAATCGCACGTAAAAAGGTAAGACCTCGTTAATCCTTGGCTCGCACAAGTTTCGACTTTTGAGGGCTGCCGTTCATAAGGGGACGACAGCTGGTTAACGGAAAAAACAATTTTAACAATTTTTTTAACAATTCAAAAAAAAATTGAATTCCTACGATCACTAGGAGCCGAGATAATTTTTTTATTTCAAAAGAATCTGGAAGACACAATAATCATCGTACATCAGTCACCTTCATTGATATTAAGGTTGAATACCTATATTTTCAATAAAAAAATACTAGGAAATGTCTAGTTCACTAGCAGTATTATTAATTGATGAATAAAGTGAGGCGTGCAGGCATGCAGGCGTGATAGCTGAAGCGAGTGGCGGAGTGGGGATAGCACTGAAAACTTATTTCTTAGTAGAGTAGGTTTGTGCTTGAAAAATATTGAGTATCTCGGCTTGTTGTTCACGAACGTTTTCTTCTGCAATGTACCTACACTTGTACTTGGAATTGGACCAATAGCTTTTCTTTTCTTTTTGAATAACTCTGTCAGGACGAAAGTGTCTTTAATGTCAACAGTATTTGTATCCCCACTGCGCCACCCGCTAAAATTGCATCGCTCCGCGCCTGCACGCCTCAATTAATAATACTGCAAATGAACTAGACATATCCTTGTATTTTTTATCGAAAATATAGGTACTCAACCTCAATATCCATAAAGGTGACTGCTTTACGATGATTATGGCACATTCCACATTTATTTTTAAATAAAAAAATTATCTCGGCTCCTAGTGATCGTAGGAATTCAATTTTTTTTTAATGCGTGAAGTCATGCTAGAAATCTATTTTCATAAAAGGCATTTCTTTAAAAACAAAATTAAGAAATTTATTTAGAAAAAACATGTAAAAAAATTGTGCAATTTTTTAAGTAATTTTTTGAAACTTAAAATAAATAAAATCAATATATTCATTCGATAATATGAAAGAACAACTCTTACAGAAAAAAATAAGCCCTGAATCGTCACTGTAGCATCATTCCCCGAGCAATAGTAGCCATATTAAGAGAGCATCTTTTTTGAGAAAACTTCATATATTTTGAAAAATAATCAATATTCATCAATTTTTTTGAAAATGACTTTTTCGGCTTGCCATAAGCTACACAAAACTATAAGTGACAATTTTCAATACCTTACAATAAACGAGTTTGAGAAAACCCGATTTTTTACGGTTTATCCGATATAACTCGGTAAGTATCAATGATTTCAAAAAGTTATAGATCATTCAATTAAAAGATCTTTTTGATAGCTGCAATTTCCTAATTTAACATTTTTTGATGGGAGCTGTAATTTTTTAATTATCAACAATGATAATAATAACTAATAATAATATGTTCGAGCCCCAGTTGCAGCTGGGATTTTTTAATTTAATTTGACCGATTAATTTATTCAAATCTCGTGGCTGGACTGGGGTGAGTCCTGCACGATTCACTGTTGCGTTCCAATTAACAGTGCTGCTCCTAAGGTGGCGCATGGAGTTAGGAACACGGCCTATCCAGAACACGTGGCTAATGACCATAGCAGTCAATGCCAAGACACCAAATTAAAAAAAAAAAAACAAAAAACCGCTTTTTGCAACTTTGCCAATTTGTTAGGTTATGTTTGGTAATCAGGATCGAGTCGCATGAAATAGAAACTCATCCTGAAATTTAATTTTCTATACGCTCAAATTTTTAATTTTCGGATAATAATTTTTGCACATTTAACATTGGGCCGCTTTCTCGCTTATTCTTTTCTACAACTATTGAAAATCATTGAAAATATTGAGAAAATCATGATTCAGAGAAACTATAGTTGTCGGTTTTCCTCAATTTCAAGCGGTTCAACGATCAATAAACCACTAAGTTACATAGACCATTTGAAAGAAGACATTTCAATAATTAAAATGATCACGTATTGACCTTCGAATTAAAAAACCACAACACATCGTGGAAGATAAGGGTAGTTTTTTCGAAAAATGTACCTGAGTCGAAAACTAGTGGTCTTTTGCATTACGAAAAAATCAAGCTCATTCCACACCAAAAAAAACATTTTTCTACATATTTTCGTCTGAATTGAATCATTCATGTGCGAGAAATGAATTAAATACTGAAAAATCGGTTTTTCGCCATTTTCACAGTTATCTGAGTTTTTTTCTCCATTTATATATACGTTTAAAAAATATACAGTGTTTGATACAATATAAAACCAATAAAAATACAAATGAAACATAAAATAAAACTAAGAATGATCTGAAAGAGGCGATTCAGTGCTTTCCTTCTTATAGAAAAGAACATAATCATCTACGCTCACTTGAAAATATGTCGAAAAGTGTTCAATAAAAAATTTAAGATTTTTCCATCATCCACAACTTTTCTATCGAACATTTCAAGCTACAAGGTTACGTTTTTCCGCAAATCGCAAAAAACGGTTTTCAACCCCTACGCATTCCTATTTCATCATTTTGAGTGTTTTCGTGTTTAGTTGTATTTTTTCCCCAAAGTTGGAACCTCAACAACATTTTCCACCTGGTGATGACGTCATCACTGTTCGAGTTATGACGTCATTATAATTTTTTTCAAATGTCATTACCCTTTTTACGTATTATTGGTAAGATTTTTTACAATTGGTTGTTCAGGAATATTCAAACGGGGTAACGCTTCATCGACCGCAGCGTGTTTTTTGGGACACATCAAGGTAACATGTTTACCTCAACACTCAGTACATGTATTTTTGACAGAGCATCTTCTAGCTATATGACCGAATTTCAAACATGAGTGACAGCATTCCTTTTCAGTAAATTTCTTTATTTTTTCGGTAAGTGACAATTTTTGGGCATCAACACAATTTTCACTGCAATGCGAGTTTTTACAAAAGATGCAAATGGGCACCTTCAGCTGATTCATTAAATCTGAAGCTGTCGGAACTGGGCGATCTCTAGATGACACTTCTTTTTTATTATTAGGAATGTCGAAACTGTTGGCAGCTAATGAAATTCTTTTTCATTAGCTTTCAGAAATTTCATAAGCTCTTCCAACCGAGGCAACAATTTTAACAACTCAGATCAATTTTATGATTCAAATTATTTAAAATCAATTTCAGAAAATCCCGAACATAGAATCCCACTAATAATTAATCTCTTCCGAAACGAGATATCAAACTTTCAATGGCCTTTGGGTAATTATCGGAGATGGGAGGATAGCTTTCGACGAGTTGACGCGCTCTAGACTTGGGAATAATAGCTTGAATGAGATACTGAAATTTATCTGAATTCTCGATCGATTCATCTCCGTGAATTTCTTCAAACTGGCTCCAGAAAAGAATCAAGCCTTTGATATCACCGCCAAATTTTTCTAACTCAATTTTCGGTAGTTTGACTGAACGCTTTTGTCGACTAGAACTGACACTTGACTATGAATCCTTGATCTTATTCAAACTTCCCTCTACTCTAAACTTAATCCTTTTGTACCTGCCATACATGAGCTTCTTCTACTATCCTATCCACATTGGTATCCGTAGACTCTGACTCAAGAAGACAATCCAAAATCTGCCTATTTAGGTCATTTATCAATAACATTTTCTGGTCCAATATGCGAAGATCTCCTTGTACATTCAGCATATCAGGTACTGCATTATTCAAATCAGCATTAATAATTTCATAAATCTTCACAAAAGCGGTTCTATGGATATCTTGTGCTCTATTCAATTTCTCGATCATCGACTACGGTCCTGTCACGGTCGCCAAATTTTACGTATTTTTTCACATACCTGGTGGAAGGATACGATCGAAGGACCAAAGTGATAAAGACTTCGAATAATCGTATTAATTGCTTGACAAAAGTGCAATTCTATTTTTAATGTCAAAAAGTATCATAATGTTAAATAACAAGATCAAAAAAATAGTAGAATGCTCCTATACAGTGTCTTCAATTTCTATGTACGGACGTCACATTTTTTCTCATGCTAGATAACCGTATGTTCGAGATATAAAATATATTTCATTCATAATAATTTAGTATTATGTCTGTTAATGTGAACTTTTGACTTAAGGAATCCCTAAAAATATAGTGGGGTTAGATCAGGAGATCTAGCTGGCCACTCTAAAAATCCTTGACTGCCATTGAAATCACCTTCATTAAGTTATTCACTTATTCTTTTCTGGTCATTTCATAAAAGACGTTTGACACATTGAGTGCTCCAATGCATCTTGACGGGTAGGTTTAAGAGGATGTACTTGCAACGATAATAATAATAATAATAATAATAATAATGAAACTTCTTCATAAACACTCGATGAGTGTACCCAACGGTATTGCCTGTGCGTGTAAGAGGGTGGCAATTATTCATATTTGCCATGACAACTAACTTATTTTTGGTGGTGTATTCACTTTTCACATTTCGAGCAAACACCAGACGTCGGGATTTGCATATAGGTAACTCACATCGCACTTGCTTCACAACAATGAATGAGGTCGCCTATCGATACCGATGTACTTGAAAAAAATTCCTTGCTCCTGATTCGAACCGGGTCATAAGCAAGCGGTAGATTCGACCGCCATTCATCGAACTCACGTCCAATACATCGAACCGCTGTGCTACCGGCCACCACACAATAATACATAATACATCCGATTTTTGATCTTCCGTAACGCCTGGACGACCTTTCGTATAATTATCACCGACATTGTCAAAATTTCAGAATTTTACTGCTCTCCGTCGAACGTGTAATAGGTCTATCGAGATATATATTATTAAATAAGTTACAAACCTCAGCTTGCGTACGGGTTTTATCTCCATATCCTAACATCACCAACATCTTTATGCGTTGCTTTTTACTTAAACGGGCCATGAAGTCGAAAACTTATTTATACCACATTCATTTGGTAAGTTACTATTATAGGCCAATCAACAGGGCTATCAACCTCAACTTACATTGCTCGGCCAATAATTTTTTTTTAATTGTAGAACACAGTGTGCACATTACTTCTGAGGAGAATTGTCACCTCCAGGGTGGGTGGAACCCCACCAAAAAACGCGTTGAAGTAAATTTTTGAGGGAATTTCGAAATATCTCAAAAATAGTTATTTAAGTAACAAGGAATGTAAAGACATGTTAACATTCGAGGTGAGCGAGTACGAGTCGAGGCAAAGCCGAGGCTTGTCGCTTACCAAGGATGTTAAAACAGTCGATACATTCCGTGTTACTTATTACGTTTTTCCCGCTGCTTATTGGCATTTTTCAAAATTTGCATGGATTGAAGTTTTTTTCTCACCGTTCCTTCATGATTACTCGTTCCGCTATTTCAACTAGGTTACCGAATAAACAGACTACAAATAAAACCATAGGTGACATTCAAAGTCATAGCGTCATTTGAGAACGAAAAGATTGAAGTATTAGAACATGCAGGCTTTGTTATTCAAAATTCAACATTTTCACAGTGTAGTTTAGTTTTCAATTTCGACAAAAAAATTTAATCAATATTGAGCTGTTTGTTCCAGTTATACGTTAATAAAATGTCAAATTTCCGATTTACTGTCATTATTTTCTTACAATTAATATTCAAAGAGTCTCATAACCTGAAAATCGATAAAAATGAAGCTGAAGTTAGGACTTGTCAAAGTCAAAGTCATTATTACCCTAGGCATGTAAATGACACTATTAAGTTCCGTTGTCAAGATGAATTAGTAAACGAATGATATAGGCCATTTACCTGTTTTGTTGCTAAGCATGTATGGACTATTTACAGTGTCGGCAGCGGGAAAACATACTTTAAATCAAAAAAATAACTTGATATTCAGAAAGGGCACAAATTTTTACAAGAAAACTGTCCCTACCAAAATTCCGAGAAATTGCACGGTATTCTTGAAGAATATTGTTGAAGTTATATGCTTTCGCATTGGGGCAGGTGTTGTGCCGGCTCCCGCCAACGTGCATTTTTTCAACCAGCGCTTGAAGTTAAGTTCTATAACTACTCACATAAATGTTCAATTTGGATAAATCTACGTCATTTTGAAGATAAAGGTCGCGCTTTGTATTCTGATATTATTTATATTTATACGCGCAGTTGCCAGATGCAAAATTGCAATTGAATATCTTATAATATTAAAGTTTCTGACTTCGTGAAATAATGCATGTGATTACTGAAATAATGTCTTATCACTTGTAGCAAGTAAAATGAACAGTTGAGGAATACTTCATTGTCAAATTGCATAATGTTTAACCGGTCCAAATAATGTTGGTTTTGAAATCGAGTGTTTTCAATTCTTCGCATATTTTAGGTTACAAAATCTTGAGGGAGTTTATAAACTTAAATGCTGATAACTCAGGGATAAAAGCACGTAGGTATCAACATGAATGAAAAGCCAGTTTGAAGAAAACTGCTCTTATTGAAAATATTCATACAAATTTGGTTACTCGTACAAATTTTAAATGCAATCCAGTCAATCTTTTAAGTATTGAAAATAGAGGTTACTCGGCATTTGATCGCATTATTATTCTATGGAAAGAAGAATAAAATCAGTCCTTGATGGAAAATGGGGATTCGAGACCGAGGAAGACAGTGCAACAAAGGAAACTGTCCCAAAGTGTACCTGCTTTAAACTCATTGGGATTCTATAACCTGAAAAATATTGGCTTGTGACCTTGTCAATATGGCAGCTAGCTCGCCGCTGTATAGTATACAATGGCGCGGTTCTGTCAGTGCGCAGTGGGCAGCAGTCAGCGTTGCTCTATGTAAACGTCAGATAATATAAAAGTTCCTGTGCAGAAAACACTCGATACTGGGATAACATCGATAGTCGGAGACGAGGAAACATATCTTAGTGCTTTGTCACTGTTATTAATTGAAAATTGTAATTTTATTTTTGAAATATTTATTTCATGTTCAGCTCTGTTTCAAAATATTGCAATGTTAGATATAATGACTTACATTTCCAAAATTCAACATTTTATTAAATGGAACTTGCTTAAAATGCATAAATGCTTAGGATTTTATACGCTCATTAAAAAATTTACCTGCAGAATATAAATGTTTGCCTAGTTGACCAAGTTTTTTCTATTCAATCGATAGTGGAGCTGTGAGTCCGCACACTAGATATATGGCAATTAATTACTTCTCTATATTTTTCTTGCTTATTTGTTCCAAAATATTAGGTAACCCATAAAACACAACAATAGTATGAGCTCATATACAAAAAAATACTTGCACACCTTCAAAATGAGCCGAAGAATGCAGGTCAAAAATGGGATCGGGAACTGGCGTCGGACTCTCACTCCGCGCAATCGAATGGATCGGGACTTGGCGTTGGACTCTCAATTGGCAATACTCAACAACAATAGCATCCACGAACTCCAAAGTCTCGTGATAGACTGACTGTCCATTGCTTAAAGAATGCTGAAACGCACCGAATCGAAAGGTAAGGGTATTCGGAGTAAACGAAAATTAAAAATATCTGCGGACCGGTAGTCCGCGTGCCAGTCCCGGAAGGTTAAAAAAATATGCAGTGAATAACTCATAAATAAAAAAGGTTGAAAGTATCACGCACCATTTTCACATCCACTGAATAATACAAATGGTGCGTGAAAATGTGAGTCCAATAAGTGAATCAGAAAAAAGATCTCAACTTTTTCAATTGGGAACCCCCTTTTTTCTCTTCAAGATTCAATACTCAACCGGGCGTCCACGGAAGGTATCTCGCCCCTATAAAACATAACACATAAAACATAACACATAAAACATAAACCTGCGTTTTATGACGAATAACTTGAGTTCAGGCAACTTCCAGTTTCACCGAAAGTGACTTAAACTTTCGATTTTTAAATGGGACACCTAGTATAGTTTCATCTCTTTTTTGTCACTTTATATACATTTTTTTTTCATTTTGAATTTTTTTTCTCAATCTAGAATGCTATCTATAAATACGTTCAAACCACTAATTCTAGGCCTAAAACTTTGGAAAAAATATAACTTCACTGTTTTCAGTCAAAATGTATGTGCTGTGTAAAATTTTATTTTTGGACTAAAATTACTAATTTTTTCAAAATGGCAACATAGTGGCTCGTCGGGTTAGGAAAAAATACCATTTTATTACTATTAATTTGATACCGCATACTTATAGCTTTTAATAAAACTTTCGTTGATGAACTTAATAATCTACGTATTAGATGTTTCATAAAATGAAGCTTATTTTGGTATTGAAATATGATTCAAAATGCATCGAGCAACCTTCGACAAACACAACTGATAAAAAAAAATCATTAAGGAGGTCGACTTCTTATTTAACTTCGCTTCCGCAAAAGTAAATTAGGTGTTCATTGTGTAATTATTGAACGAACATGTTGATGATAATCTTTATGCAAGAATATATGTTATTAGCTATTGGATTATTGATTTTGTTTTATCAATTGTAAGTTACAGGTTGCTCGCTGCATTTAAATCTTATGAAAGATCTTAAGATCCTTCATTTTGAGAAATTTGTAATTAAATGCTTTGAAGCTTTTCGAAGAAAGTTTGTTTGAAACCCAATTATGTGCAGTATCAAATTATTCGTAATCAAATGCACTTTTTTCCTAATCCGTGTTGCCATATTGCCATGTTACCATTTGAAACAAATTAGTAATAGATATTTAAAAATGAAAGTACACCAGCTAGGCAGGGGCATTTTGATCGAAAATATTAAAGTTATATTATTCCCAAAATTGTATGACTGAAATTAGTGATTTGGCGTTATCCATAACACTCTAGAGTAATAAATAAATTTTGAAATAAAAATAAAATGTCGTTACAAAAAGTGACAAGTACCGAATAGTTGTATTCAGTGAATCATATGGAGAAAAAAGAGGAGAAAATTTACCGGGTATCTTATTTGCAAATCGAAAGTTTATGTCACTTCTGGTGAAACCGGAAGTTGCATGAAGCTGAGTTACTTATCAAAAGATGCTGTTTCGAGTCTTATACAGATTCTCCAAATTTCATTCCATTATTTTCAAAAACAGTAAAGTAATCATGGCTAGCCAGTTTTCGCGGACACTCGGTATATGAAAATAGGCTCCAGTTATGATATACTTCTGACTACCCGAAACTTTCTTTTTGGAGATATTCAGAAATAGAAGTTAATTTCATGTGAGAATTTACGTTTGTACTGCTCAATTTTGAAAGACAAAATTTTATTAATGCCTTTTTTTTATTGAATATCTCATAAAAAAATAATCTCGTGTTCAAGAGAAAAATCACGATTAGAGAAAACAACAATTTAAAATTTAGTGTGAATGCTAAACAAGAACGTGTAACACTCTTGTTAAACGATTTTTTTGTATTGCTGCAAATGATCAAACAGATTGCCTTCAACTTCTAGGCATTTTCACATCTCCTTATGACGTCTCCTACACCTCGCCTTGGTTGGCGTATGAGAATACATCTTATTTTCCATATAACTCTGAATACAAAAATCCATTGGAGTTAAATCGGACATTCGCGGTGGCCATAATTGAGGACCGTCGCGTCGGTTCCAAACCATTGGTAATGAAAACTTTCATTTGAATACATATTCTCCATCGGCCGATTATGTGGAATATGCACAAAATATACATCATATATGCAAATGAGGGAAACTGTATGATAAAAAAATTATAAGAAAATAATACGTTCGATGGTTCTACATGATTTGAAAACATATTCATTACAAACACTGCAATGTATTCAACTTGTTTCTGGTGGCAAAGCCTGAAGGAGCAGCAGCAAAGTAAAATAGTTTCATGCATAAAACTCCACTGGTTAACTGAGAAAAAATTGAGAAATAGTACCAAGTAACAATATAACCTATATTTCTACCTGAAAACATGCCAACTAGCAGAATCGAATCTAGTACCTCTTACTTCGTGGCCTGGCTCGTAGGACCGCCAGACCAGTGAAGATGTAGAAAATTATATATTGCATGTTTTATCCAAACTAATCAAATTTCATGTCTTACCATTTTAATAATCTTTTTGAATGAAACCCAGCCACTGTGGACTGTCAGACTCGACTATTTTTGTTCAATAAGTATACAAGATTCAGTGCATGTATTGTCATGACTTCTGAAATGACAACTTGAAATACGTAACGGACAGTCGTTGCCGACCGATGATGAACCCTCTACTCCCATATACACCTATTCCCAGTCAACACAGAATTTTCTGAGAGATGATATTGGGATTCACATTCATGTTTCAGATCACAACAGTGAATCGCAAAGGGACTTCCATTATTATCGCATATACGTCAATTAAATGCCTCGTTGGTCAGTTCCAGACATCAAAATGTGATGCAAAATGTGACTCTAAATTAGCCCAAAGTGACATTCCATTCATGCTTTGGAATCGGATGCACATTGATACCCTTTCGATGAAACAATGTGGAATTGAAAGGAGTAGTACTTATTTAAAAATGCGTTTCACTTTCTGATTCTCCTGTATGTCAAGAATAAATCAAATCTCACTATATTTCGACATGAATAGAAATTATAAATTAATATTATTATTTTTGCTGATGAATTACGGTTCATATGATATGGAATGCTAGAAAACAAATGCGTGAGTTGAAATATATACTACTACTTTTCACTAACAATAAAAAATATCAAACTCTGTCTAAATCATGAAAAAAAAACAACATACAGAAATGTAGATAAATCTATGATTCAACTTCAATGCTCTGGACAGCATTTTCTTCGCGGAGAAATCAGTACTTATCCTGAAAATTACATTCTGTAAATCACGGAATTTACCTTTGTAAGTTTCTAATTACCGTTACAGTCCTTGAAGGGATACAGTTCTTGGTAGAAACATTAATTGGGCAATGTTAATAAATACATTTGATTCAACCATTGAAATAAAAAGAGTCAAACAGAACACTACACACTATTAGAAGTACCTATAGAGTATTTGAAGAAAAGCTTCAAGTAAATACAAATTCTACTTGACTTTCGTCTCGACAAACAACTCGGCCATTTTGTGTCGTTATGGTGATGTCATGCTCAATTTTGTAACCAACCTAATTCCTTCTATACCGACAAAATCGCAATGAAACCAAAATGCAAGTCAATGTGCTTTGCAATTTTCTTCACATTTTGTGCCTCAAAGCGACACTAACAAGAAGAAAAATGTGAACAGTTCATAAAATTTGGCATCACTAAGTGGTAACAGTGACATCTAAATGCAAATCATTTTGTTACCCATAATAATCAAGAAAGTAGTGTCTCCTAGATGTTTGTGATAACTGGCTCACGTAGGCTTATTATGGAAAGTACCTGTCAGAAAACAACTACTCCCCTGGCTAAGAACACAACGGGTATTGAATCAAATCTAATAGATACTTGTGCAACGTTCCTCAAGGCATCAGACGACGCAATTGCAAGTGCCCCCTGTGAACAACTAGCAGAATTATGTTTTGTTTTGGACAGGGTGACAACCTGCAGACTAGTTTCGAGGTTGTTGCCTGTCATCAACGCAAGGGTAGGTCAACTCAGACAGAACTGAAGCCATCTGTTTCCCGTTCAAATCATCATACAATCCGCTGCTTCGTCACCTCTGGTTCACGCGATGAAGCGGTTTCTAGGCCACTCCACCTAGTGAACTTCAAAACATACACTTCAAACAGGAACGAACAGCATCACATAATGAGCTTGATTCAAGAAAAATGTGGAGAACAAGGAGGTACCACTAGTCCTGTTTTTTCTCATCGAGAATACCGTGGCATCCGTCGAAAGGCATTCAAAGAACAAAAAAAATGGTTCCACCTACTTGGTGCGGAATCGAATGAATGCTTATAGAAAAAGTATACTTTTCTTCTATGTTAGGGTGAAACCTGAGAGCTTATGTCATTCGAAGTAACTCACCTACGGAGTTATTTTATGGTGCAGCGGTTTATGTAAAGACTTCACCAGTTTTAACGATGAACAAGCTCAACCAGATGCTCTTATATTGATCCCGACAGTGGTAATGAAGTTCTGTGAAACTTTTCCACTATAACATCTCAGACTGAAACTGTATACAATGTGGTTTGGATCATGAAAGATTTAAATCAATGCAGGTGGAAAAAAAGTTACTTGTGAATAACGAAGAGAAGTAGGCTAATATACTAGACACAAGCCCATATAACGATTTTGGGGGGTCATTTTATACAGCATGAAACATATTCAGAACGATGCTGCTATATGAAAAAATAACTTTAGGCACTATGCCGTCAATTCTTGGTGGGACAAATGACTGTAATAATAATAATAGTAATTTTTCACCTGAAGATGTGCTCTACCGACAAAATATTCTTGTAGGGCATTCCTCACGTTGGTGGATTATGAAATAATAATCTCATAGAACCTACTGCCGTACAAAAATAATGAAACCAAAATCCAGGAATTTTTTTTTTATTTTTCGGAAATTGAAAAATTTTCCTGGCTTTCGGTTCCATTATTTTTGTACGGCAGTAGGTTCTAGGAGATTATTATTTCATAATCCACCAACGTAAGGAATGCCGTACAAGAATATTTTGTCGGAAGAGCACATCTTTCGATGAAAAATTACTATTATTAATATTACAGTCATTTGTCCCACCAAGAATTGACGGCATAGTGCCTGAAGTTATTTTTTCATATAGCAGCATCGTTCTGAATATGTTTCATGCTGTATAAAATGACCCCCGAAAATCGTTATATGGGCTTGTAGTCTATACCTTCAAAAGTTAGGGAAAGAACAATAAGTGCAGTAACTCTTCGGCCACACGTTCTTTTATACTATTTGTTCGGAATTAGTAGTATGCTACATACCTTCGTAATAGAACGTTCAGAATAGCATGATTTGAAAAGATCCACTCTTAGGGCCAGTCTTTTCAGTTCCAGTTGAACTCCAGATTAATTAACTGATGGTTAGAATGTGATCCTTCAAAAGTCATTTAAAGAATGTCCTTCACCATCTGAACTATTAGTTAGTTATCTGGAGTTTAACTGGAACCGAAAAGACTGGCCCATAAAGGGCCACGCACGAAAACCTTTGGGAAATTGGCTCTCGGTCAAATTGGCTGATATTTTATTATGTTATAGTGGAATGGGTCTTCAAAAAAATTTGTGAGTTCAAATGATTTTATATTTGTTGTTTCTGAGATATAAGCGGCCAAAGTTTGTGAAACCGTCGTAGTTGTGTAGGATTGATAAAGAAAAAACTGTTTCCTCAGTCGAAATATGACGAACTCTGGATGAAAATGTATTTATTGGAACTCGTTAACATGTCCAATTATAGTTTTATAAATGATAGTACATTAGGTTGTATACGGGGCATAGTAAAAAATTCGGTTTTGAGATTTTTTTTTATATCACTATTTCAGAACCAATGAGTCATATTTTGATAGGACATCATAGTTACAGTCTATTCTAGGTGATAAAAACGTGTTTTGTTTCTTGACAACTCTCTGTGATTGAAATATTTTTTTTTTGAATTTTGGTATACACCTATACTGAAAACACTCGACACATCGTTTTTTACTACAAAAAAATCATTTATTGTCAATGTTGATTGAAAAAAAGTTGAGGTACCCTTCTAATTAATTCAGTTGTTCGATATTAACTTTCATTTAGATACAGGGTACGTTACAATTTTTTTCATGTCATAATAAGTAATAATTATTATTATAATATTAAGGTATTAAAAGTAAAAGTTTTGTCAATTTTGCATGTTCTAAGATATTCATTTTTAAATTTTAGGGTATTACGATATCTCAGAATCAAATAATTTCGGAATTATAGGTCAGGATTGCGACTTGATTGGCTCAGAATTTCAGAATACCAATTAGATATGAGAGCCATTCTTGATTTAGATGACGAAAAAGTGAGAAATATTCAGTTATAAATAAGAATATTTGCGCTTTCAAAAATCGGTACTGAACAATGTTAATAATGAACGAAAATGCCGAAGATGCGCGTAAAAACGAGCAGTAGTTCGTGAGAATGCCAGCTTGACAGCTACCGGTGTAGCTCACATCATGTCATAACCGCTTATGCTTCGAGTCTAATAAAAACTGGCCGCCTTGTTTAATTGATGATGGACTATTGTGTGGTTGTTGAATTCGTTAATTACAATACGTTCTTGAGTTTGCATGTATGGAAGCAACCTTGTTATTGAGTGTTGTTTGCGTTGTTAATAGTATCGAACATTTGATTTGAAAAAGTTTTGTAATATAATTTAATTTATCGAAAGGTTCCCTAAAGTTTTGTTCAATCGATGGTAATATACCCATATGTCACAATATGGTGAACTTTGAAAATGCATATCTTATAAACGCAACATGCAAAGTTCACAAAACTCTCATCTACAGGGTGTTATCTAACCTCTTGCACTCCCGTGAAGGAGGGGTGTATATCCCAGTCAGCACAGAATGGTCTCAGAGATGGTACTGGAATTCACATTCATGTTTCAGATCACACCAGTGAATGGCAAAGTGACTTCCATTATTATCGCATAAACGTCTATTTCGTGACCCGTTGGTCATGTCGAGACATCAAAGTATGATGCAAAATGTGACTCGAAACTAGCCCAATGTGACATTCCATTTATGCTCCGGAATCGAATGCACATTGAGACCCTTTCGATGTTACAATGTGAAATTGAATGGACTGGTCCTCATTTAAAAATGCGCTTCACTTTCTGATTCTCCTGTTGTCAATAATCAAACAAAGCTCACCATGTTTCAACATAAATAGAAATTATACCTCAATATTATTATTCTTACTGATGAATCACGGTTCATATGGAATTGAATGCTAAAAAACAAATGCGTGAGTTGATTCCGTAGTATATACATTTCACAAACAAAAACAAAATTATCAAACTCTGTTGAAATCATGAAAAAAAAACAATATACAAAAATGTAGAATAATCTATAATTCAACTACAATCATCTGGACAGCATTTTCTTCGCAGCGAACTCAGTACCTATCCTGAAAATGACAAATTTTGTAATTCACTGAATTTACCTTCCTAAGTTACTACTCACCGTTCCGGTCCTTGACGGGATACAGTTCTTGGCAGAAATAATAATTGGGCAATGTTATTAAACACATTTGATTCAACTATTGAAATTAAATGAAGCAAACAAAACACTACACACAATAATATTAAAAAAATTGCGTGAACTAAATACAAATTCTACTTGACTCTCGACTCGACAAATAACTCTGGCTCTGTCATGCTGTTACCAACCTAATTCCTTCTATACCGACGAAATCGCTATGAATCCAATATTCATGTTAATGTGCTTTGCAATTTTTTTTACATTTTGTGCGTCAAAGCGACACTAAGTGGTACAGTGATGTCTGAATGCAACTAATTTTGTTACCATAATAATCAAGAAAGCAACATCTCCTAGATGTTTTTGTTAACTGGCAGATGTGGAAAAATCGAAAAAAAAAATTTGAAAATTTTTGAATTTTATGAAATGTGGGTCTCTCTCTAGACCTCTGTAAACGTAATCTAAATTCGGTTTGACTTTCAGTGAATTTTCTTCACCGGCAATTTCCATTTCTGGTCTGGAGGGATGGCGGATAGAGTTTTCCATAATTCGAACCACATTTCACAAAATTTTAAAACTCTCAAAAAATGTTTTTCGCATTTTTTACACCTGCCATTCGTTCTAACATGCTTTCATACACCCCTCCTTCACGAGAGTGCAAGAGGTTAGATAACACCCTGTATATAATAGTCAGCATTCTCTAAATAGTGTGAGTAAAATTATGACCGAATTAACTGAACAATTTTTGAGATCTTCGATGAAAGCATTGTAAATGATATAACAAAAAAATAAGGTATCTGAATGAAAGTTAATATTGAACAAATAAATTCATCAGGAAGTTGCCTTATCTTTTGTTCAATCAACAGCAGTTATGAATTATTTTTTGTGGTGTCAAACGACCAGTCGATTGTTTTCAGTATAGGGGTATGATTCAAAAACAAAAAAATCATATTCCAAACAGAGAGAGACATCAAGGAACAAAACACGTTCTTATTAGTTAGGATAGACTAAAACTATAATGTCATGCCAAAATATTACTTGCTGGTTCTGGAGTAGGGCTAGAATAAAAATCTCGAAAAATGAGTATTCCCCGTGTACATCCTAATGTACTTTCATTACTAAGATTAAAATTGGATATGTCAACAAGTTTCGATGAGTAAATTTCCAACCTGAAGTTGTCTTATTTCGACAAACAGTATTTTTCTTTGTCAAGTATGACGTTTTTAAGAACTTTGACCGCTTATATCTCAGAAACGACACTTTTTCTAAAAACACATCCATCTACAAAATTATGAAATTTCAGCCAATTTGACCATGAGCCAATTTTCCATATGTTTTCGTGTGGGGTCCTTTGGAATATTCTGTAATCCCCATATGGACAGAGATACATATCTCTATTCAAAAAATCGAATTACGATTTGTATGATATTTCCAAATCGTTTGAAACATTTCCTATGGATATATTTCATGAAGGATCCTTGAATAAAGATATCATTACGTGATATTAGATTTTGAGTGTTTGTGTTGAATATAATAGTTAAAGAGCTGCCTATATGATTGAGTGATAGGAAAAATCGCTGTTTTCAGTAGTAATATCCCGACAAAATGCTGAATTTTCGAAAAATACTTTCACTTTGCTGTCACGGAAACTGTGTTGCTTAGAAACACCACGAGAGCTTGCTCGAGTGGTGTTTTGTACAGCAACACAGTTTGAGCAACTGGCAAGGTGAAAGTATTTTGAAAATTCTGCATTTGGAAGGGCTTTTCGATCAGACAATTTCATAAATACATTAAATTATTATGGACTGAATGCGTATTGCAGGAACGGTTCATCATGTGTCATTAATGTCAGTTGAAGAGTTGAACCGTCAAACTGATGTTTCTCTAATCACAGAAATTGTTGTAACTATGGAAACATATAAATAAGGAAGAAGCGAAACACCGATTTGAAAATACCACGGGCTGGAGACAGTGTTTTCCAAAAGTCCTTTTCTCATTGGTTTGAATTCAAAAAATTATGGCATTTGGTTGGCTTATATAATATGAGGGAAATTGTCAGTAGTAATATCCCGACAAAATGCTGAATTTTCCAAAAATACTTCCACCTTGCTGTCACGAAAACTGTGTTGCTTAGAAACACCACGAGAGCTTGCTCGAGTGGTGTTTTGTACAGCAACACAGTTTGAGCTACTGGAAAGGTGAAAGTATTTTGAAAATTCTGCATTTTGAAGGAATATTCGAACAGACAATTTCACGAATACATTAAATTATTATGGATTAAATGCGTATTGCAGGAACGGTTCATCTTGTGTCATCAATGTCAGTTGAAGAGTTGAAACGTCAAACTGACGTTTCTCTACTCACAGAAATTGTTGTAACTACGGAAAAGTATAAATAATGAAGAAACGATTCCTTTTATCATCGGTTTGAATTCAAAAAATGATGGCATTTAGTTGGTTTATATAATATGAGGGAAATTGTCTGCAAAACTCTGTATCTTGATCTCTTTCGCTGGTCAAACTTGACAGAAGGTATGTTCAGCACCATATCTACCGAAATGTGAATCCAGCAAACGGTCATAAACTGACCGGTTTCCAAACTCTTCTTGACCTTGAGAAATTCTAAAACTACATCCAGGCGACTTAGAACACCAAGAATACTATTTCATGCCCAGCAGATGGTTTCTTTACGTGTCAGTATATCATATAGACAGCTCTCTAACTATAAGCCGGCTACACACTTGGCGTAAGCCGGCTACACACTTGGCGGTTTCTGCCGCCGACGTACTGAAAGTAGTGTTGAGAATTGAATGAAAGCTTTCACAGCGCGGCATAAATGACGAGCGGCAAATTTGCCGTTAGCGGTCGATGTGCAGCCGCGCACTGCCACTACTAGTGCGGCAATTTTACCGTCGCCGCTCATGTAGTGGTGTACGTGACTTTATGCATGCTTACATACTTGGCGGTTTTTTTCTTATTTTCGAGCTACGAGCAGTAGTTACCACAGTGGGGTTTGAAGTTCATTCACGATCCTCAAGTATCCAAAATGAGTAACTTGATCGATAATGAAATCCTAATATCTTCAGTTGAATGAAGACCCGTAATATGGGATAAAACTTCAGATATTTTCAAGAACAGAGATGTTACTAGGAATGCTTGGAAAGAAGTGTGCTTGGCAATTAAAAGCGACTTTGATGAACTGGACGACAACGGAAAAAAAATGCAATTGGGGAGTACACTTGTATTTGTACGGAGAAACTGGAACTCAAGTGCGGTAATTTTGCCGCGGAATATCGACGGTCATTTAGCCGCTTAGTGTGAAAATGTGCTCAATTCTTTTGAGCGGCGACGGCAAATTTGCCGCGACGATGAAAACCGCGCCAAGTGCGTAGCCGGCGTAAGGAGAAAATAAATATCGTGGGGATGACTTATGAATCCTCGTTTCCAACCTGATTATATCAGTTTCAAATGTTTTGTAGGAGGAAAAGAAAACTTCAATTTTTCCAAATACAATAATACCAGTTTGTTCATCAAATAATCACGAGCTTGGTAAGTCAACTGTTCGATTCACTATGCTACGATACTCTTGTCAGAGTAAGTTCTCGTTATAATCAAGGACATTCTTGTGAAGAGTATTCAAACGTTATTTGATTCTGAGTTGCATTCAAGCATATTTCTGTAAAATACTTCAATCACTCTGAAGTTATTGTTTGATAATGCCGTTACTGGGTGAACTGCAATAATATTATTGTCAAAAATGTTAATTATATCAAAAAAATTATTTCATTCTCATGATGATTTCCTGACATATAGTAATTTTCAACTATTTTTCATTTTCATTTAATTTCATAGAGTAAAGTAGTAAAGCAGCGACTCAATATAAAACGAAATAAATGTTTTTATGAAATCACCGTTTCATTCACTCTGACCTCAGAGTAGTTTGTATTTCATCGTATCAAACATAACAAATAATTGGCTGCCTAACAGTTCATCAGCAATGTAAAATGTTTATGCATATACCTACATTCATTGACCTTTGTGCCATCAATGATATCTGGCGAAATTGTTGAAGCTTATAATGGGACATGGTAAGTGTTTTACACCCCGAGCTCGTTAAATATTCATTATATGATGTGCCTGTGTGTAATAGGGTTGATTTGCGGTGATTTACATGAATATGTAGTTTACCCTGCAATTGGATGATTTGCGAGAATTTCGCTTTTGGGGTGATGTACTTCAACGCTCTATTATTAGCAAAAATCTATCCATTCAGTCAATCATTCAATAGTCTATCATTGCTCGGATGAGAAAAATTATGAAAATGGGTTTTTGTAAAATGCCTCTTTCAAAAAAATAGAAACGTAAAAATGAAAATGTGGTGATGTTACTCTCACACAACAATAACTACCCAACCCAACCCAACCGAGCAACCCCTAGCTCGCCATACACTGACGCCAAAAACACACATATTTTCCCCGACACTCAGAACTTGTACACTTATACATTACAGAGGGATTTGGGATCTGACAAACATGTCTACAGTGAGTCTAGTGTGCGCCAAATAGGGGTCTCGCATCTGGTGCAGGAGGACCGGTAGCTTGTGAAAGAAACGTCTGCGGCCGCCCAATAACCGACTGAGAACCAGCCCTACTAGGACTTTCGTGAGGAGGTATAAAGGAGGATCTCGTGCTGAGAAAGGAAAACTTGTCTTGAATGGGAGCCGAGGAGTGGTCTCGGATCGGGAGCTGCGGGAATGGGAGCTGATGGACGAATCGCCCGGGGCCTCCGCACTGTCCTGCTGAGAACCAGCTCTAACAGGGCATTCATGTGAAGGCGGATCGAAGGAACTCGCCTCGAAAACTGGAAACACCTACTTCAAGGAGAACCAAGGAGGGGCCTCAGTTCGGATACTGAGGGACTGATAACCGGTGATGGCATCACCTGCTAAGAAACAGGCTAACCATGCTTTGCACGAGAAGACAGATTGAAGAAAACCATTCTTCTGACAGGCATCCATACACTACACACTCACATATGTTGAGGACAGCAAGTACAGAACGAAGGAATGCAAAATTAAGAAGGCAGGACAAGTGCAGTTCAGAGAATACCATGGATGAGGAGATCAGAAGATGGTGAAAAGAGCCCGTGGGGGCCTACTTGCCTGGCAGCAGTAGCATGGCTTAGATTGATATGACAGAAAACAAGTTAGGCAGAGTACATATGGCAGTGTTTTGCGTTCATGGTTTCTGTTTTTTTAAAAACGGTTGAATCGTTGAATTCCCATCGACATTTCATAGACAACTTCATTATGTAGCGAAACAGTAAAACTCAAAGAAGCCTCATGAATATGACCCGTCAGATGACCATTCGTGCTTGGGGGTATGCATATCGTCCCCTCTTTTATTGCTGCACTCCGCTGTTCGTCGTGCAATAAAAAAACACTCTCGGGTCGAAAACGGTTTGTTTTCTTTTGTTCATAAACAATAGCTATTTATGATGAACGAGGAGTGGATATGCGTTTTTTTATGAAATTTTTAATACCTTCGTGTATTTCAACACGTCAAGCTCCGACATGAGTGAGAAGAAATCGTATTGTTGGTACTATTATTTCAATACTGGGTTTTTCAGTAAAAATGTCAATCTCATTGCATTTTTCAGAATAATAATGATATACAGCTACTTTTTGAAAAAATAAAATTCAGACATTAACATAGATGCCACCCTGTCTGGACAAAAAACTACAACCAATTGGACCGCATCTATGTCTTAATACCACTGCTCCATAGTTAAACCAGTTATTGCATATCTTGTTTTTTGAAGTTCACAATGCCACAAAAAAAATTGTAGTTTTGATTGCATCAGGTAGGTATTATTAATTTCTTGAACAATAAATTATTCTTTTGCTGGAATATGGTCTTTTTGATATAACTTTTTCTTGTATTGAAATTTTGTCAACCCGCAAACTGTGATGTACTGCCACCCGGTCATTATTCTGATTCCACTCGGTCCTAATAGACTGGGAGATAGTGACAGATTTCAGGTGACGATTTTCTCGTTTATGCCTCTGAAACTAGTGAGAGATATGAAAATTCTGACAAGAATGATGAAAATTTGAGCGGTTGCCGCGTGACTTTCATATAAACAAATCGATTTTCATTAAAAAATATATGTATTTTGGAACGATTTTATCGCCGCTGCCATGTACACCAACGGCATGTTAAGATAGACAATAGCAGCAAAAAAATTATAGGCATAAGGGTTGCACGTGGCCAAACGGTAGTTACCAATGATGGCGTAAACTTGTGAATTTTTTTTTATTTTAGACGATTTTCTCTTTGCTTCCAATTGAAATAATGGATGTTTCCATAATGAATGACCCATAAAAAATGTAGCATAAGGTTTGCGGATGTCAAAGTGAGGTTAAGTGCCAGAATTGAATTTTTCATATGAAGGCCACGCGGTGACCGCTCAAATATTCCATAATTTTGGTCAATATTTTCATATCTTCCACCGGTCTCAAAGGCATAAACGAGAAAATCGTCACATGAAATTTGTCACCATCTCCCAGTCTATAAGGTTACGATACAGAGGCATCAGATAAATGTCATGCGGGGCTTAACGTGTTAAGATTTGAAAAATAAAGAAACAATGGGATATTTCAAGAAAGTCCCGAAATATGCCCAGACAACACATAATGTGTATAAACGTTTCCTATATGGAAGCATTTGAAACATTCTAAACTTTCATTCCAGAAATAAATCTGAAACATGTCACATATTACATTTCAAGTGAAATGTATCCGAAATGTTTCCAATGCACTTATGAAACGTCAGAAGAGATAAAACGTGTGTGAAACATTTCAAATGCACTTATAAAACGCCAGTTAAAATAAAATGTGCATGAAATATTTCAAATGAATCCAAATTACGCAGACGTGGTGCCATCTGTCGTTGACTTTGCAAAGGTTCACTACGGTCATGCGCTATCGCCAAAACGCCATTGTCGCCATCCGACGAGAATCCTAGTCGCGTCATAAATCATTGTGCTTTTGTGAGGTTAAAATTTCACAATTTTGAATGTTTACCTTCTAAAGGATTCAACCACAGTATACCTCATGTATATAACTGTGCTTTAACTATGACGCTTGTGATTTCATCAGCATATGAACTGAGCACTCTATCTCTCTATCCTGTGTTCTAATAAAGTGCGAAGTTGATAGAAATAAATAAGCTTCCTTTGGTTGAGGATTTTGAGTTGATATCTTGATTTTTGCCTCTGAATGTGTAATCATGAATCCCCTATATCAGCAGGTATGTAATGTTTTTAGATCACAATTGATTATATATAATTTGGGTTAATATTTTGAAGATATTTCATGATTTGATCTACGTCATCAACCAACATTCTTTGTTAATGGCACCATGAAATGTATTTTTTGTAAAAAAAGTGAACACAGTTTAATAACGTACCTAAATAAGTATGCTATATTATATCAGCAAATCTCTCTGTTTAGATACTTTCATTATAACATACATTGCCATCGGATTATAATTAAAAGTTGGTAAAGTGAATCGAGGATGGTTTTTATTTCACAGTATTTTTTCAAATGCAACATGAAAGTGATTTCCCAATATGCCCGATAGCAAATTGGAAAGAATGCTATCATATGGTTTCGTCAGGCATCTCTGAGATTCCAACGGGAACTAGTTAATTCATCCCAATCTCAATGATGGATTCTATCTACATTGTAATAAACAATGTATACATGTGGCTAGAAAATAAATTTTTAATTAATGCTTATTATAATTGTTTTACTCATTTATTCAGAAACAGTAAAATGAATATAAGACTTATGTAAAGAATATTTACATATTCTGTTGCTACTGTTTATGGAAATTATTTGCAGAAATCCTGTATTCCGGTATCTACCTATCTACTCATCAGGAACCATGTGAGGTATTTCCCATGTGTTTCTTTTGAAATATTTCAGGAATGTATTCCATATGCAGTTATATTGTGTTTCATAAATGTTGCTTTCGGAACATCTGCTGTGAAACATATCTGAATGTATTCAAATACAATTATGTTATGTTTTTTAAACGTTTCATTCGAAATATTACGTGTGAAATATATCTGACAGTATTCATACACAGTTAATGTTGTGTCTCAGATGCATTTCTATCGAAACATTTCCTATGAAACGTTTCATACCTAGATCATATCTGGTGTTGGGTATGTTTCACAAACATTTCTAGGTCAAAAAATTAAACGTTTCACGTGAGAGATAATTGGTGTCCGAAATGTTTCAGACACATGATTTGGTTTACTGGGTGCGATATCGTAAGAAAAGCAATGAGGCCGCAATCATATCGAAAAACCTGAACCACCTGAACCGCTAGAGTGAAATCACTATACAGATACAGAAAAATATCATCGGCATATAGCAATCCCAATGCGTTTGGTGATAGGTCATGTAGTCAGTCGACCTGTTCAATTACCAAATACACGCGATGGAGATTCAAGTACTCAATTGGACCACTGTTCTCCTTTCTGCAGACTGTCTGAGTTTATCAATCCCAGTCGTACCACTCGATTCAAAATAGAATAAATTTGTTTATTGTTGCATTTGAAAATAGGGCAATTCCGCAACAGTCCATCATTTTTCGAATCACTGAACAGTTTGAGGAATGAGGATGCGTTCAGAACTGTACCAAAATATCCATGAACCACGTGAAAAGCCAAGGAAAGATAAGCGTCAAAATAGAGAAATTACTTTATGTGCCAATGTTGAAGCCAGTGGACCATGTACAAGTATGTGACACTAAGGTAAACACGATTAAATTTTCACAGATTTATTGTCTTCGGGACATGTTTCGATACACAGTATCTTTCTCAAGCGAAAGAAATACATTTACTATATTGAGAATATTGTTCGAATGACGGGAAAATAAATTGGAGACGAAAAAATGGAGAAGGGTGGAACGGGGTGTACTAGGGGTTGAAAACAATATTTCACGGATTTTCGCTATTGACTACGAAAGTTGACCTCCTATCGAAAGTAATTTATTTGCAAAAATGTTTGAAATAAAAATATCTACAACTTTTGTATTAAACATTTTTCCACATTACCTCAAATTTTCCGGGAAAATCGGAAAACCCAATTTTTCAGTTTTTTTTTTCTCGAAATTTGGTGGAAATATAACTTAACATGTTTCAAGTGAACTGTTATTTTTTTTTAGCAAAATACAGATTTTTTCCATTTTTTTCGACAAACTCCGAAAAACGACCTCATTTTCAACTGAAAAGTTTCACGATAAAGTTCGTCTTTTCAAGCTCGCAAGCTGCTAGTTTTGTCGTTGAAGCGTCAACTTCCAGATAATGTAATAAAAATGTGGCACTACTGTGGAAGTTTTTTTCCAGAAAACGCGAAAAAATTAAAAACATATTTTCAAAAATATTTTTTTTTTTTTATTTTTGTTCTAAACTCATATTTATTTATTAGAATTATTGAAATTGATAGTTGAAACCTTTAAAGAATAAACATTTCAATTATAATTTCATGTTACCCCAATAGGTACAAAAAATAAACAAGGACATACAAGGACATTATGGCTTCTCACAATTTGCAACAAAAATTAACTTGCTACAAAAAACATGTCAAAGTTAAAGTTGTTGGCAATGAAAAGATCTAAAACTTTTGTTTTCAAGATTTTTCCAAATTATCTCAAATTTTCAGGAAAAATCAGACATTTGGTTTAATTTTTTTTGTATGAAAATTGTTTGTTGTTCGTAAAATCTAGTTTTTATGTTCTAAATAAGATATTTTTTTTACAGCGAAATGTTTATTTTTCTCGAACCTCTTTGAAGTACTCAGAAATGTGGCGGCTCCTAGTTAGCAAAACGAATTTTAAAGGCCTAAAATAATAAAGAAAGTCACAGGCAAGAACCAGGTGGAGTATGTTGTAGAATTTCCAACTTTGAAGAAAAAAAATATGTAAACACGAAAACACTCAAATTGGTGAAATTGGGATGCAGTTTAGGGGTTGAAAACGGTTTTTGGCAATTTGCAGCGAAATATGACTTCTTAGAGGAAAATGTTTTGGTTAAAACATGTGGATAATAAAAAATTAAAAAACTTTTGTATCTAATAATTTTTGACATAACCTCAAATTGACCGTCAAAATGGCGAAAAACCGATTTTTGAAAATTTGAGGTTATGTGGAAAAATTTTAGATACAAAAGTTTTAGATCTTTTCATTTCCAACCACTTTTACCTGCACCTTTTTTTGTAAGAGGTTAACATTCGCTGCAAATCGTGAGAAACCATTTTACCCCCAAAAGTCCACCTCCTTTCGCCCTTCTATCAAAATCAAATCCTTATTTATGTCCTTGTTTATTCTTTGTAGCTTTCATGAAATTATCATTCTCGAAATGTTTCAACTGTTAATTTCAATAATTTTAATAAATAATTATGAGTATAGGACAAAAATAAAAAAAAAAATATTTTTGAAAACTGTTTTTTAATTTTTTCGCGTTTTCTGAAAAAAAAAATCACAGTAGTGCTACTCTTTCATTACATAATCTGAAAGTAGACGCGTCAACGAAAAAACTGGCGGCTGGCGAGCTTGAATAAAAGAACTTTATCGGTGAAACTTTTCAGTTGAAAATGAGGTTGTTTTTTCGGAACTTGTAGAAAAAAAAAAGAAAAATCTGTTTTTTGCTACAAAAAAATTACAGAATACTTGAAACATAATAAGTTATATCCCCTCAAATTTCGCGGAAAAAATTGATGTTTAAGCGAGAAAAAAAAAAATAATACTGAAAAATTGTGTTTTTCGATTTTCCCGAGAAATTTGGGGTTATAATAATAAAAAAATATTCCTACAAAAGTTCTAGGTCTTTTTATCATAATCAACTTTGTTCTTTAATTTTTTTTGATAGGAGGTCAACTTTCGTTGCAATTCTCGAAAAACCATGAAATTTCGCTATCAACCCCTTAAAGTTCAACCCGTTCTACACTTCTCCATTTTATCGACTTCAATTTATTTTTTCTGTCATTTGAACAATATTTTGCCTTTCTTCCAGTAGGTCACATGCTGGTAATAATTTTTTTTCATCTCAAAAATGCATCAGCACTGGTCTACTGAGCCATGTTTGAAGTTAGTTTTGAATCAATTGCAAAATTTGTAACGAATAGATGACCATCATTATTAATATTACGTTATTGTGATAGTTCTGAGCTTTGTTCGAAATATCAAGTCTTTAGCTCATCGTGAAGTCAGTTCAAAATCGATTGCAATATTAACCCAACACACAAACATAAACAAAGAAACAAGACAAGCAAACAAACATACAAACAGACGGACAAGAAGTCGAGTTAATAACAACGTAGTAAAAAAAGGAATTGCAAATAGCTTATGAATGAAAAAATGGAAGAAAAAAATTTAAATTAAAAAGATACTGCAATTGGTATGCTCAGCTGATAGAGGAACTCCAAAATCAGGGAGAAAAACCACATTTTCCATTGAGGTAGTAGAAACAGAATATTTTCATATGTATCTATTTATGACCACAATAGTACCTACTAAGAAAACTCTATGTATCATGAGAATGAAAATGTGATAACACTTTATCATCCCCTGTATGTTCCGAGGTTTTCGAAATACTTCTGTTAGCTATAAAAGAGGGACATTACCTTAATCATCTATTTCATTTAGCATCAGTTTCGACCTACACAGTTTTTCCGATTTAGAAATGTATTGTTCTCTCCATCAACTAGCTACGAGCAATACTCAGTAATCTTCATGAGAGTTGTGGAAAGAACGAGGATCTCACCTTTCAACGTGCCATCTGAAATGTTCGTTAGCTAGGTTGACAGCGCTAACAATTGCTCACTGACGGAGGATATCAAAATTCTTGTCAGTATTACCACAACTACGTTTCTGAAAGATTATCCGGCTCTCTTTTATGTAATTTATATAATATCTGTTTCACTGATATGGGGTTTCGATTTTCCACAAAATCACAAATTCAACTCAGTGAACAATCTGGGAATCCAAAATATGTAATGAGACCAATAATCATAGGAAGGATAATAATATTCTACAATAAATATTGATTCGAAAATATGATTATCATCATTCATATTTTATTCCACACAACGAACAAATCATCTACAGAAATCATGGCCTGGTTAATTTTAGGAACACAATCTGTAAATTGAAACTTGGGAAAAGTTTTGCTTTGTTCCTTCGCAGAGGAAAATTGTGAATTTATGTAGGCCGTGTAATGCCGATTATTGCATCTCTTATCAATTAATAATTGAATGTAACTGAAGCTGATGAGGTCGTGGTGGTCCTGATGACAGAGCGTTCGCCTCTCAACCATAAAAGCGTTGGTTCAAACCCAGCACAGTCATCAATCAGTCCTGTGCATGGTATCAGACGTTGGAAGGTGAGGGCATCGTCCTCCCCAGCTCGCAAAAGTCTTTCGAATAATTCTGAGGGTTGCTCGTAGGGGTGCAACCGGTTGACGGAAGGAACAAATTCAGAACCAAAAAATAGCATGAATGAATGAGATGAAAACTGCTAAAGAGTTCCGTTGAACTCTATAAACATCTGCTTTTCGAAAACGGTGTCTTCAGATAGTCCAAGATGAAAGGAGATATTTTGTTCAACTGTCATAAATTTTGATCTGTCCTTGCATAATAATACACAATACACCCAAACCCAATTGTTGATCTTCCGTAATAGACCACAAGCCCTGGCAAATTTTCAGGGGGTGATTTTATATACCACGAGTCATACATAATGTTAAAGTACTGGTCGAGAAACAAACTTTGGGCACTATGCCGTCAATTTTGCGCGGTACAGGTGACTGCACAGGTGAGTTGAAATGTCGTAAAAAAGAAGGTACTTTTTGATTACATTATACATGCCGGCACTATTCTCGTTGAAGAGGTGATGAAAAAATAATGCTCTAAAACCCAGAGCCGTCAAAAAATAGCGGTACTGGAAGTCAGAATTTTTTTTGAAATCGGCGATTTTACCCTCCTCCACATTTAATCGAATACTTAACGGCGTTGATTCAGATAACTTTGCCTTTCGTTAATAGTATATTACGTAACAAGTGTAGTAAAATGCATATTACGCACGAAGGGAAAAATTACGCACGAAGCCGCGAAGCGGCGAGTGCGTAATTCCATGAGTGCGTAATTGCTTCACAACACGCATTACGTACTATACTTTACCTACGGTCAAAAAAGTTTGGACATATGACAGAGTATTTCAATTTTTCAAATGGGACACTCTGTATTTTATTGCATATTTAGATTTTTTTCATAATTTTATTTCGAAAAATTTCACAAAATTATCAATAGAACGTTGAATTTTGGTATTTGTATTTGGAATTTTAATAATGAAGGATTTTTCTGTGTCCTCAACATCTTCAACTTTCATATTTCTCAGTTCCTGTTTTCGGCATGCACCACTTACGCCAATTATAAGAACAGTCTAAAAATAAAAATTACTGAAGTGTGGAAAATAGTATTAGTGGACATATTTTATCTGTGGCGACTACTAGTGAACATATCTAGCCATTTGTACGGGTACTGGTGGCGACTACAAGTGGCTGTGTTTGCGAGCGGCCTAAGTAGTCAGCGGTCAGAACCTATCGCGGGTTAGTGGCCATTTGGTCTAGTGATTGCCTCTGAACATAGTCAATATTTTGGTGCAGATGTGCCCATACGTACTCTGATGGTTATGTCTGTATGAAAGTAACATATTCAATACATGCTTCCTCCACGTATATACTCAGGCTCAACCAGAAAATATTACAAGAATGTCATTCCAATAATAGAACCTAATAACTACAGAATGTGAACAGGGTTAGAGAAGGAATAATGAGGTCCATCTTCTGGTTTCATCATCTTCTAAAATCTTCCTCAATATCAAGAATTTTGATAAGCATTGATGTCTTCAATTTCGGGAAATTGTTAGGAAAGAGCATACATCACTGCGAGTCGCTAAGTATAAGTGAAAGAAACTGGAAAATGCCGCTTCTTTCTGGATATCGTTGTAATCGCAGCAGTCGTTGTAACAGCAGCATCTAGATGGATGAGTCGAAAAGAAACGCTTCAATACACGTCTATGGTCCGAATCTAGGCGGTTTTTGGCGTTCTCGATGTTCTCGAACGATCGAATGGTAAATAGTGTGTGACATTTTTCACTTCGCCCCCCTCCTCTCCTGTTAAATTATGAACGGTTCGACTTTATAAACATGGAACAAGAACCATTTTGAATGTTATCACCGATACTATTTTTTTTGAATTGAAGACATTGTGGTTTTGTACAATAAAGGGGGATGGAGAACACATCAATTTGAAAACTTGAAATGGCATGGGAAGTCAAATTACGCATCGTTTGTAACAGTTGGGCGTCAATTTGTAACGTTGTAATTAATAACGATGCCAGTTTATCAACACTTCGCTAAACACTGAAGGTGTAAATACTACAATGCGTTGAAACCGTTACAAGGAAATGTTTTGGGGACTGACGCTCAAAATATCTGCATGCTCGCGGCTACGCTCGAAGATGGGTACACTACAGGTGAGCGTTAAGGTGACTAAGTGAACAAACAATAAATGAGTACCTATACCAGCATGTTATTTATATAACGTTACGATAATTTCAGGGTGTCTTTCCCTTCTCGAAAATGATAGATTTATAAGTAATGGATAAATAAACAGTTATGAATATCTCAACCGTTTGCAATCACTTATCTTCAAACATATCGACTTTGCATCTCCAACGGAAAATTTGGAACAGAAATCGTTGGATTGAAATCTTCAACTGAGTGTCTAGGGCAAAAGCCTTGAATTTACAGCCTCCAATACGAAAACTCTGGCTGCTACCAGCATGTACAACTTCTAGAAAAGTCTCAAGGCCCTTCAACTTCAACTCCAATTGAATTTTCAGTCTCACTTAAGATTGTGGCCTCCAAAATAATGTGCCTCCAAAATGAATGAGCCTCATACAAGAACGTGCCTCGTACCAGGAAGTTCCTCCAACATGAAGATGCCTCCAGCTTGAACCCCGAGAAACAAAATGCCAGTGTTACACTCACGACTTTTGTTCATAAATGAAAGATTCCTAATTTCCCCTAGCCCTTCAAATGACTCTATGCTGTTTGAAAATCATCATGCCCGTCTCAAGAAATACATTCGACACAAAAACATGGATTAACATTCAAACTCATTCACCTTGTCAACAAGGGCTCCAAACAAATGTACCAGAAGTTGGAAGACGACGAAATTTATGCCAACTGCTAATGGACCTCCTTCTGCAATAAGGTACCAAGTGACAAAATTCAAGTTTCGAGAAATATGAGTAGAACGGTTTTTAGTGACAAATCGGTAGTACGGTCTTGTCAGTGGAATTTTAAATTTGTTTTTGTAAATTTCATTGAGATTAAATGGAATATAACATATTTCTTTCAAAATGTATGAGAAAATTGGACAACTTACATGAAAAAAAAACACGTGGTTCCTTTTTGCATAACTCTATTTATGGTCTTTAATGTTTGCAATACTTTAAAAGTATAAATCTTATATGAAATTATAACATATATAAGTAACTATTGAACTAAACAGCACAGTCAAATCTCTGGATTCTCTTCCTCTTCTTCCTCCTCAAATTCGCAGTGAAAATCAAGCTCACCATTGTAACCTTCTATATCTTCAACAATATTCTTATCTCCTGTCAAACCTGTGTAAAACTCATGGTGGGCAGCTGGAATCAAATGCATGTAAGATCTGATATCATCTAGTTTTGGTTGCGCTACTGGTTTTCCTTCTGGCCATAGAAGTTCAAGACTATCTCCAAAAATATTTCTTGATACCGACTGCTTTGCTTTCCCTTTTTTAATATCAATTTCCTTATAGTTGTTCATTTCATTATAGTCTGTTTTAATGAATATGCTGTATGGTTTATTTTTCAAAACTTTGATTTCTTTCATTCTTAACCAGTTCACTTTTTCCTTCGTTATATCTTTCATCCGGTTAGTAATTTTTTTTTCGAGTTCCTTCGTGGCAAAAAAGTCTTCTTTATTCATAGTATTCACGATTATTGGATTCTTCCTCCTACAAGTCTGCATTATTTTAGTGTATTCTAGGGGAGAAAAGAGGTTCTGTTGTCTTTTTAGAACACATTCCACATCTCCAAAATCACTATCATTGGGTAGGTAGCTGTGTCCTGATTCGAGAAACCGTAACCTGATGCTTTGTAGGGAATGGCTTTCTTCTAGAATGCACTTCATATACAATACCATTTTGATGTTGCGGTTTTGTCCACCACATGAATCACTCCATAAAGTAAGGTACTGAACGTTTTCATCAAGGTGGGTTCTGATATACTTACGTAGGCATGAGCCAACTTCTTGGGCTCCGCGACCTGCTTGTTCTTCGAGCCAAAGGTTAAAAACAGATTTTTTATCTTTACCGGAATAAACCCCGCAATTATATAGCCAAAGTTGCCTTTTATAAAATATTATATTGGTTGAGAGTCGTGGAAGCGGAAGGGTTTTCTCCATATCGAAGGTCAACGTTTCTACATTTGCACTTTCAGCAGCATTTGTCAAATCCTTGTTCATTAAATTTCTAGCCAGTTCTGCTTGTTTCAGATGAATGTCATGCTCAGACGACACAAGTTGTTTTTCTTCATCGTTTGTTGTATTCTGCATTTTTGTCTGATAGCAATCAAATTTATTGCATGTGTCTTTTTTAGGCGTTTTAGTTCTTATATTAAATTCTGTTACAAATATCTTTCTGTAAGCTGACAGGCTAACATAATTATTTGCATGTTCCTCTTTATACAGTTTGTATATAAGTGGTACTGTCATTCCAATAGATAGAAATTCTTGATTGTTTCTTTTTTCCCTGCAATAGTGTGATTTGTACCGTGGGAACTTGTGAATATGATTAATAACATCATTCCTGTGCTTTTCTGACATTTTGTTGTGACCACCGGCCACACCTCGCTTATCAGGAATTGAAAGGTTTCTTACTTTAAACATTGATGTATTGACGCGTTTCGAAGATATTCCCAAAGTTTGTACAAACATCTGTCTACATACTGCAATCTTGTTAATTGTATATACACGAGAAAAGTTTCGTTTAGTTTGATTAACTGCCTTCAGTGTCTGGCGTTTTATAGCTTCTTCCCTAACACACGATGATATGAATGTGGTCTGCACATTGTAATCAGCCAATGTCCAGTAGTGTGTGAAAAATTGCTTCCTCTCCTCAGTGGACACCTTGGTATTACAACCATTCTTACATAAACAGTTAAAATCTACGAATGGTTTTGAACCCACAAGCTTCCCTTTGGCAGAATAATAGTTTTCATTACTGTTCGTGAGTTTTTTCCTTATATTTCTATCTTGTTCTTTATATCTTCTTTTTCTTCCTTTTTTTGGTCTACCTCTTGTAACGACTTCTGCATGGTTTTCTACGTCTTGTATCTGTTCTCCCGTCTCATCCGCCTGCTCATCTACGTATTCCTCTTCTGAAGACATTTCCTCCGATTCATATTCATAATCTCTGTCTTTGACAGAATCATCAGAATTTTCTATTTCATGCATATCGAAGACATTATTTACCTCATTCACCTCAGATCTTGATATTGGTGATTCTTTTATACTGGATAACCCCTGTTCGATACTCACATTTACTACTGCTGAAATCTGAAAAATAAAATATAATTTTTAGGATGTGGTACTAACTGGATATATAACTTTTTGATTTTTCAGAAAAAGTAGTTATACTCCGATATACATAAACAAATGATTTTTATATGTAATTATTTTTTTTCAGATGGCAAACTGGCAAATGATGCTGTTATTGATTAGTATAATAATATGTTCGACATTCAATGTTTTTTGGCTCACCCAGATATATAAGAAACATACAAATAATACTCAAAAAAAGCAATTAACAATCCCAATGTTATGGTTATTCAAAAACACTTCACTATACAGGATTTTGCATTTTAATAGGTGTTCGATATTCAACATTATTTTTTGGCTTACCCTGTAGAGTCTGTCAACATTTTTTGTTGACACGAACTTTGCTTTTATTGATCAATAAATTGATATAGGTAGATATTTAGAAATTAAATTATTCTGGCAAACCACGTGAATGATTTTTTACATTCAGTGTCTTTATTTATGCAATATGGAACCAAACTTTATTAACTACTAAATACTAGGAATTACTTGAACCCGATGAACCCGAGGTTGATAGAATGTCATTCGTACGATTATTACAACGGACAACTGAGTCCTTGCTATTACCATCTTGATTCGAAACATGCTAGAACGAAAAAAATCTATGTTTAATACCGAGTTTGAGGTTAGATTGAAAATTTGTGTAATAATACTAAATAATTATGTTTCTTTACAGGCAATATATTATCAGCTTTCTGTAATGCCAAAGAAACTAATAACTTCCCTCTACTCGCCATCATTTATTCAAACAATGTAACCACTTTTGAGTGTGTCCACACGTGTAGAGAAACCACGATAGCTTTTTAATAATGAGTTTCCTCAAAACAAAACCATCCTCCCTTGGTTCCGTCTAAACACGACAAATGAAATAAGATTTTCGCAAGACGGATCCAATGCAATTTGATTCTTTATTGTGAAAATAGGTACTGCCTATTTATATTACTCAAGTTGGTTCTATACTTATAGAAGGTAGTATGAGGGGTATAAACTTGTTTCGTTTTGCGAAACAGATAAAATACGAACGATTGATTTGCAATATGGACTTAACTCATTTTCAGATGGAATGTCAGTTGGTTCCTTATTGCAGAAGGGGATCCCCCTAATCCGGTGTGTGATGAGCGATTACCCAAAAGCCAAGTCGCTAAGAATTCACGACGCTCCAAAATCAACGACGCACCACTCAAACTACGGTAGGAATACATCCAATTAATCCGTGGATCAGGATGGCTAACTTGCCTATAGATATCTTTGGATATGAAATGTTGCGTAACGGCTAACAGCCTTGCAGTCTGACGAATTCCTTGCTCTTACACCCTCAACTCTATTCAAAGACGGTCTCCGAAAATCTCTTGCTCTCAAAATTCAGTACTTGACATTTTGACCATTGTTACCAATATACATACATTCAAATTCGACCCCCACCATTGGGATCTCCTAAACTACAGGAGATACGTCGAAGCTTAAATTGGGGCAAAGTTGCGTATTCTGGTGCTTAACAAAATACTGTTTTGAAACTTGGAAAATTACGAGTATTTCCGGAAATTTCTGGAAAAAACTGAAAATCGGAATTTTCGTTTTTATTTTTTTTCTATCGTTATTTGACAACATAGCTCAAAACCAAAAGTACATTTTAATTGATACTTTTTTTCAGCTACACGTTTTCATGTTCAGATTTACTATCCGACGTTTCGTCTTCTGGCTTTCATCATCAACTTTTTTTTCTGTTATGGGCGCCATATTGTTTTTTATACAGAAAAATAGTGATTCTCATTCTGATTTCATTGATGTATAATTTGTTATGATTTGCACTTCTGAAACCACAGATTTTTAAAAAAACAACTTCATCTGAGATGGTCATGACTCCATTGAAAAATTTTGTTTAATAAACACTAGTTGTCAGAACTCATTAAACATCATAAGTTTGCACAAATACTTCAGTAGAAATGTCTTCATTCTCAAATGAAGAAAAACAAGATATGTTGAAACTTTATTATAAATTTGATAGGAATAGTACGAAAACAACACAAATTTATTTTTAATTATATCCGGAAAGACAACAGCCGGATAGAACATTATTCGGAATTTTGGGCAAACACTTGGCTGAGTACGGTGCGTTTAAAAAAACAAGAGTGAAATCATGAGCTTGTAAAATATGCACAAAAAGTATTACAACAAGTGTTCGAAATGATGGCCTTTCTCTTGAATACATAACCGAGCTCGTCGTCTCAAATTAGGAACAGCCCTAACAATATCCCTTCTTCTGATAGACCTGAATTGCGTGATGATATTGTCTCTATGTTCATCTACTGTGTCATATTTTTGCTCTCCATAGATTCTGTTCTTTAAAGTGCCCCACAAGAAAGTATCCAAAACTGTAAGGTCAGGTGACCTTGCCGGCCACCTCACTGTTCCAGAATTTCCTAACCACCTATTAGGAAATCTTTGGTGTTAATATTCGCAAACTTATTGTGTGGAGAAGCCCCGTCATGCTGAAACCAGCAGCTGTTATAATTAACAAGAGGAAACGTATCCATATATTCTTCGAATTCATTCCTTAAGTACCGAAGATAGGTTTCCCCGTTCAAAGTATTAGAGAATCATTTCTTCTCTTTTTTTTAATTCCCTCCAAACGCTCGTCTGTGGCACATCCATTTCTGCCGAGACTTGATGTGTTGATTTGAAAGAATCTGCATTTATCTAAGAAAGTACCAAAAATAATTATACTTCTTCGAATATGGAATGAACAATTATTTTACCTCGGCTAATAAGTTACGCCTAATATTTTGTTCCATTCTGCTTCCGTATTTCATTCTTGGTTTTTGAAACGTACTCAGCCAAATGTTGGTCCAAAATTCCGAATAATGTTCTATCCGGCTGTCTATCCGGATATAATTCAAAATGCTGTTTTCGTACTATTCCTATCAAATTTATAATAAAGTTTCAACATATCTCGTTTTTCTTCATTTGAAAATGAGGACATTTCAACTGAAGTATTTGTGCAAACTTATGATGTTTAATGAGTTCTAACAACTAGTGTTTATTAAAAAAAAACTTTTCGATGTAGTTATGACCATCTCAGATAAAGTTGTTATTTTTTTAATATCTGTGGTTTCAGAAGTGCAAATCATAACGAATTATACATCAATGAAATCAGAATGAGAATTACTATTTTTCTGTATAAAAAAACAATATGGCGCCCATAACAGAAAAAAAAGTTGATGATGAATGCCAGAAGACGAAACGTCGGATAGTAAATCAGAACACGAAAACGTGTAGCTGAAAAAAAGTATCAATGAAAATGTACTTGTGGTTTTGAGCTATGTTGTCAAATAACGATAGAAAAAAAAAATTCCGATTTTCAGTTTTTTCCAGAAATTTCCGGAAATACTCGGAATTTTCCAACGCTCAAAGCAGTATTTTGTTATGCACCAGAATACGCAACTTTGCCCCAATTTAAGCTTCGACGTATCTCCTGTAGTTTAGGAGATCCCAATGGTGAGGGACGAATTTGAATTGCCCTGTATATTTTTCAAACCACAAATTAGTTGCGTTTTCTTCGTGAAAGCCAAACTCGAGCGAACTTGGAAGAACTTCATGTACAAAACAACAATGATTGAAAACAACACCAAATACACTACTACATCAACCTGGTCACACCTACTCCAATCGTAATCAGAGATTCTCCGAATTAAAACTGATCAGTTTGACCTAGTGTTAAAAGAACCAACGTCGTTCGGACAGTATCAGACGTCGCAAGCAGTTGGTCCACATGAATTATACCTAGTTTGGATCGAATTGCCGGTCGATAATTTTAGGAGCATAGCAAAGCTAAACCTGCAGTTTGTTAGCAAACAAATGGAAACAAATTCAATTCTCTTTCCATTGTTGCACATCGAGATGAGGTAAACATTCAGACCTGCACTTATACTTGATATTTCTCGTGCATATGGTTGAAAAAGTATCCACTAAATCCGAAAAAAATAAAATATTTGAAAAAATTATTGAATTATCTTTTCAACGATGCGTCACTTGACCCCCATGCCATTTATAATTTTAAAATTGATGTGAGTGTCCGCCTTTATCAAGCAATCACAAAGTCTTATTTCAAAAAGTATTATCGGTGATACCATTCAAAATGGTTTTGTTCCATATTTGTACATCAAACCAGACAAAAGTTAATAGGGAGGGAAAAGAAATGAAAAATTAAAGCAACACTTTATGAGAAGGAGAGCAGTGGAAACAAATCAAGTTCGCATTCTATTTTGCCGGTAAATTTGGAGTAACAGTCTCATCAAAACTTACCGTCAACAGTTCATCTGTGAACAAAGGAAAATTTATCACTTTAGTATTTTTTCAGACACAAATTGTTTCCAAGAAATTATTGGGTGAGCCCAAGAAAATGAAAATGCTTTAAGGTATAGGTATAATATTGATTGTAAGTTTGATTTTGTGGGGGAAATTCCTTTCTTTGCATGGTTTTTAGGCTTTTCAACCTACTGTAACGTTCACTACGGTACACAGTTATTTTCCTCGTATAAATAGGTCACAAGGTGAAATTTCCAAATACTTGTCATTCGATCACCACATGTAATAAGTTTCTTAGAGATAAACCATCCTATTTCACATGAAATATAATTGTTTTAAAATCACAGCTCTTGGTTCCCACGGCTATCACTGGTGATTTAATTAAATCCATAATTGTGTGGTTATCAAGAAGGAATGTTTAAAATGATATGGTGAATGTCATTTAGACGACAGCGCTTCTTCTTCCTATTTCGATTCAATCTGTTGAAGTGGGGTCACTGCATTCAGACGACAGCGCTTTTCCTATTACGATTCGATTTGTTAAAGTAGGCTCACTACATTGAATTTGTTTATACAAAGTTCTACTCTTATGGAAAAGAAAGAGAGAGAGAGAGAAATATGTTCGTTATCGTTTTTATGTAGTTTTTAAAATCGCGGAATGCTAGTCTCTTTGATATAATTCAATGACCAGCGTATGATAGTTGTGGCAAAAATGAAAGAAAGAAGGAAGTGTTATTTTATCAAAATCAATTTTGGAAAGGACGGAAGTGGTTGAAACACCATTATTCCATTTTTGACCTGGTAGCGCTGAAGCTCGTTGGAGGTTTTGAGTTTATTTAATTTTGGCAACCTTCCTAATATTGCTGGATCACACAAATGAGAGGTGAATATTCTAGTTATGTAGAGATCTATTGAAGGTAACTCGCCTCACGAGAATTAAACATAAAATTATTTTTTTTATAAAAGCACGCCTTAAAATTTCCCTTTTTTGCCATAGCTATTCCAGGAATTAACGAGAGACTTTGAGAGATAATTTAGGTGAATATAAGACAGACAGTATATGGACTAATCTGCCAATTGGAAATTAAAGGCCAATTCAAAAAAGTTATTTAAGCTCACATGATAGTTTAAAGCCGGTGATGGTATTGTAAAGCCTGTGATGATATAGTAAAGCCAGTGATGTATGATAAAACCTGTAATGGTATTGTAAAGCCTGTCATGATATTGTAAAGCCGAAGAGAATATTGGAGCAGTCCCAACGCTGGAGATTTCCGTGAAAACATTAATTTATGGAGACCGAAACTAATATAATTTCTTAAATTACGACTTGGAGAACCCATCCTTTTGGTTACATATCAAAAATAAATGATTCTATTATTATTATAATAGACAACCATTAAAATTATTAAATATTTATATTTTAATGTGTCTTTTGTTTGAGGTTGGGGTTGAATCTTTGTTTCAGCATAGTTAAGGTCTTTCTACAGAGATTGGCCAGGGAATAATTTTTTGAAATAATTTAACAATGTAGATGGCGTCCAATAAACACCATAATTAATAAGAAACTTATTCTCTGTGCCACAAATTGGACCTTTTGAGGATCATCGAGTGACGTCGACTTACGCCCTCGCCTCCGAACATCAAAAAGCTAGCCAGGCCAAATATGAACCAAAGATCAGGTTACACTACCACAGAATAGAAATGTAAAAAGTGTAAATCCATAGAAATAAATACAAGTAATAAGTGCCCTCCTTTGCACAGGTATTCATAGTATACCCCTAATAACTGGTATCCTGCATCAAGAATTATTTACTCTTATGAATATTTACCCTTTATTAATTTTTATACTGTATATTCACAAAGTTCTTTTTCTTTCGCTTTCCTGCATGGTGACTGGTTGAACCTGCTGTCCTCAAGAATTATGAAATGATACAACCAAAACAATATTCTTCTGAGCCCAAACCAGAACCTTATTGATTGTTTGCGTAAAAATAATCCTCCTTATCATTTTCCGATTTCCACAACTTGAGCTACGAGCGTTCGCAGATAAAAGTGACTATAAGTTGCATTATTTTTTCTTTGCTACCCTGAGATAAGCATGATTTATATTTTTACGATTCTCCACGCTTGACTTCATCGGGTTCAAGAGTATTTTTCCGCCCTTTCTTTGTTATTTAGAACAATTTAAAAATGGAGGGTATGGAAGATGGATTTTGAGTTGAAAGGAACGATGAAATATATTAATTTTTATGACAAATAAACGGGTATATTCATATGAAACTAGATTGTGAAAAGATGGGTATACCCTCTGATTGGTAGAATCACGAAAGAAAATGAGTAATTTTTTTAATTGTGTCCACTCATTCATTCATATTTTTTTGAATACTAATAAATAATTCAATGTTCAATTTTTGAATGTGATAAACTATAGACACACAGTTTCAGATAGTAATTCCGAATTAAGAGTTTGGAAAATGAACTCTCATGTCAAGTCAAGTTTATTCTACAAATAATTGTCGTCAACAAATAATTGATCAGAAAAATACTGTACCTAATTCTCTGATAACAACTTATAGTAATCAAAGTTCTCCTAACATCATTCTGACAAAATGTCACAGGTCGGCAGAAAATATTATACAGTGTATTTTTCACTTCTTCACAACATTCTCCCCCTCGATGCTAACTTCCTTGCTAGCACAAATATTGAGACGATGAAGTTTTCTCACGAGACGTTTATAGGTTCACTGGGCTGTCTGTACATCAGCAACTCTGACAGTGCCATCAGGACCCATATATACACTTTTTTGAACTTTCCAATTGACCAAGCTCCTCTTGGAAAATCACTCTCATTTATTATCCCCAATTCACCTTCTTCCAGATTGGGTTCATTGTAACAAACTTAAAATTCCGTTACCTAAATTGGACACATCGAGAGACAGACATTGCAACCGAGAGCTCAATGCGCGCGCAATCAGCCACCAGATAACGCCGCCGCGAGACCTACTGCGCATGACTCAAGATTGGGGGAAAGGTGGGGAACGCTGCTCTGTTATCTTCAGCCGAGTAAGGCTTAAGATCTGAAAAACTACATCCAACAGGAAAATCAATCCGTTCAAGAATTAGCGAATGAAGAAAATAATATTTTTGAATAAAATACTCGAAATCGAGTATATCAGACTGCCAGGACTTCAAGGACGGAAGCCTGAACGGTTTCTTTGCTCCTGCCGATCGAGCGTGCTAGACCTCAAGCTAGCTACGCCGATAGGCTCCTCTCCTCCCCCGTGGCTTTTCAACTGCGTGAGCCGGATATTGGTAAATGTGATTTTCACAGTTATCTAGAAAGGAACACGAAATAATAAATTTCGCCAGTATCCCTCAGTGCACCAACAATGAAGGTATTCGCGAGCAGTATCCTTCAACCTCTTGTTGGAGAAGGTACTGGCGTGCGAGTACTTTGCATCACTTTGAGGAGTGATGCTGTAAGTTGAATAAAGTTCTAAATTCAACTTCGCGTTTCTAGTACGAATCTCGAGTAGACCAATTCTACTCACCGTTTAGTCCATTTATACTAAACTTTTACCAGCGATACTCGACAGTATTGTCTTTCTCTCGATTATTCGAGCACCATTTTTTAGTTCTACCAAATAGAACTCGAGTTGAGAGTAAAAAAACTCAACTCACACTAGCTTTTCTTAGTGGAATGCCCACTAGTGTTAAATTAGGCCGCGAACGATTGCTTTCCTGTGGAATTCCTGAGTTCTCCAAATATGTGCGTGATTAGAGATCTACAGCCAGCACTGAAAGAAGTTTACACTTATTTTCTGACTTGCCATCAGAAGATTGATAAAAGTTTTAGAAAAGAATATTTTATTTCCCGACCTGTCCTGCTCTTGACTAACCCTAGTAGTAAGCGACGACAAGAACTTCAGGCCGTCCAGACACCAAGCAGCTCTGCAGCTAGTGGGTGGTGAAAGTAAATGCAAGTATATCTGAAAGTGACAATAATTTATGTATTCCTATCCTGCGTACTCTGTACTCGCTCAGACCAGGCTTTGTCAAACTTACCACTACAAAAGAATTCGGTAGCGACAACGAATCATAAAAGCATTCGATCTACGGATAAAGCCTGAGGTCTGCTTCCTATGATGACCATTGACTGTATAAACTATTAGTGATTGATTTTTGGTGAACAATTTATCTAGTTATTTTCCATATCTAACTTTGGCCCTCATCATTCTCCGATTGCTCAGATATATTCAGGTCTTTCTGTTTAGTGCAGACATTAGAAGGTACAATATTGGCATTCTCTTACTAGAAATACACTGCAAGGATAATTCCGCTCTCTTCTTCCTTTGGGTACATGCTCGATCCGTCCGGACGTGACATGGAACCCCTCAAGCAGCATCAAATCGAATTCGGAGTCGAACCCCGAGCTAGTTGGAACAATTTGGCTCCCGAAATAGAAAACCAAATTCCAAATTTAATGAACCCCGAATTACGACGTACACGACAGCTCCGGATTAGACACAGCAGTCTACCTCGACCGCTTCAACTGGTAAACATTTCCAATAATTTTGGTACTCGAACCGAGACGCAAAATTATCTCAATACCCAGACCAGCCATATTTGTTTAGGTACTCTTATAAGACGCTAAAAAAATCACCGTACTTGAGGAGAGATTAGTCCAGTGGAATAAGGCAAAAGTTTTCCGAATATCCAGAAGGGTTCCAGTCCAGCCATATTTGTTTAGGTACTCTTATGAGACGCTAAACAAATCACCGTTCCTAGGGGTACGTTAGTACAGTGGGACTAGGCAATTGTTTTCCGAATAACCAGAAGGGTTCCAGACCAAGCCATATTTGTTTAGGTACTCTTATGAGACGCTAAACAAATCACCGTACCTGAGGAGAGATTAGTCCAGTGGAATTAGGCAATTGTTTTCCGAATATCCAGAAGGATTTCAGTCCAGCCATATTTGTTTAGGTACTTTTATGAGACGCTAAAAAAATAACCGTACCTGGGGGTAGATCAGTCCAGTGGAATTAGACAATTGTTTTCCGAATATCCAGAAGGGTTCCAGTCCAGCCATATTTGTTTAGGTACTCTCATGAGACGCTAAACAAATCACTGTACCTAAGGGTAGATTAGTCCAGTAGAATTAGGTAATTGTTTTCCGAATAACCAGAAGGGTTTCAACCCAAGCCATATTTGTTTAGGTACTCTTATGAGACGCTTAACAAATCACCGTTCCTAGGGGTCGATTAGTCCAGTTGGATTAGGCAATTGTTTTCCGAATAACCAGAAGGGTTCCAGACCAAGCCATATTTGTTTAGGTACTCTTATGCGACGCTAAACAAATCACCGTACCTGAGGAGAGATTAGTCCAGTGGAATTAGGCAATTGTTTTCCGAATATCCAGAAGGGTTTCAGTCCAGCCATATTTGTTTAGGTACTTTTATGAGACGCTAAAAAAATAACCGTACCTGAGGGTAGATTAGTCCTGTGGAATTAGACAATTGTTTTCCGAATATCCAGAAGGGTTCCAGTCCAGCCATATTCGTTTAGGTACTCTCATGAGACGCTAAACAAATCACTGTACCTAAGGGTAGATTAGTCCAATGGAATTAGGTAATTGTTTTCCGAATAACCAGAAGGGTTTCAACCCAAGCCATATTTGTTTAGGTACTCTTATGAGACGCTTAACAAATCACCGTTCCTAGGGGTCGATTAGTCCAGTGGGATTAGGCAATTGTTTTTCGAATAACCAGAAGGGTTCCAGACCAAGACATATTTGTTTAGGTACTCTTATGAGACGCTAAAAAAATAACCGTACCTGAGGGTAGATTAGTCCTGTGGAATTAGACAATTGTTTTCCGAATATCCAGAAGGGTTCCAGTCCAGCCATATTTGTTTAGGTACTCTCTTGAGACGCTAAATAAATCACTGTACCTAAGGGTAGATTAGTCCAGTGGAATTAGGTAATTGTTTTCCGAATAACCAGAATGGTTCCAACCCAAGCCATATTTGTTTAGGTACTCTTATGAGACGCTTAACAAATCACCGTTTCTAGGGGTAGATTAGTCCAGTGGAATTAGGCAATTGTTTTCCGAATAACCAGAAGGGTTCCAGACCAAGCCATATTTGTTTAGGTACTCTTATGAGACGCTAAACAAATCACCGTAACTAACGGTAGATTAGTCCAGTGAAATTAGGCAATTGTTTTCCGAATGTCCAGAAGGGTTCCAGCCTAAGCCATATTTGCTTAGGTACTCTTATGAGAGGCTAAACAAATCACCGTACCTTGAGAATACAATACTCGAGCGATATTTGCTTAGGTACTCTTTCAGAAAAGGACCGTGAAACAGAAGCTATAACCGAAGAACCAGAAGAGAAGATTTTATTTTGAGATAATTGAATTATACTTTGTTACATTATCTTACAGTTCAATATACTAATATATTGATTCCGTTAGTTTTACTTATATCGTCACTACCTAGACAAACAAACCAAAAATAAAAGTAAACTCAAAGTAGAAACCGAACCAAGGACGCTTCTCAACTGTCTGAGCTTAACTCGCAGCGAAAGAAACGTCACATCATCTTTGTTTCACTTGCTTCAGTTTACTCAAATTTTCAATAAGTATATCGTTAGGTGAGATACGGACCAAGTCTTGTGGATCCGTAGAAACGTGAGAGCGGTCTACTTTCCATAATGTACTCTGCCTCACTGAACAATGTTTGTAATATTTCTTTCGCTGAGTGACGACTTTTCATGATGGCCATGAGAGTCCTTTCAAAAGAACCTATAGGCGCTCCCAACAGTCACCCATATTCGGACTGAGTGGCAGTAGAAATTTCTACTGTATTCCTCAAATGAGTAATGATTTTTGTTTTGTTTCAGGTGACTAATTTATTATTTGATTTGAAGATTATTTCCTCTTGTCAACTCTATCCATGGTTACTAGAAATAGTGTATATTTTGATGAATTTTCAATATTCCCAGATTTAATAAACACTTTATTACATTGATGATATGTAAGTTATGATGACTGATTTTTTTTTGACCTCGTGACATGACCTCGTTTATCCTTGGCTCGTACAAGTTTCGACTTTTGAGGGCTGCCGTTCGTAAGGGCACGACAGCTGGTTAACGGATTTTTTTTTTAAACAACAAACAACAACAACAACAATAATTAATAAAAATGTAGTAAAAAACAAATAATAATAAACATATCAATTTGCTAAATGAGGTGGTAATTTGAATACAAAATTCGATAAAAGTTGTCGTTGATCGATTATTTCTCCAATCTCCTCCTCTACTGCTGCTGTCACATTTCTTACAGTAGTACTGAAATTCATGAATGATAGACTATCCACAACAGAAATATGGCATGCTCGTGTTAATAATTCATCCATAATCAATTCGGGACGACCAAACTGTTTTAGAAGAATGTCCAGAATTTCATCTGGTTTTTGAGCAGTGATGAGTAGCATTTCAATCTCGGAACGTTTTCTTGCGATGAAAACGAACAGATTTCATTGGACAGCTCGTATTGAGAATGGAAAATTGGCCACTTCAAATAGGATGAACCATCATATGTCATCAACTAATTGCCTATTGTCTGGCGAGTAAGCATATTGTTGATGGATTTTGTGAGGTCTTCAATTTCGGGTTTTTGTGATAATTCCATTTCATCAACAGGATCACACTGATTATTCACTCTATTTGCCCACTCCTGAACATTCCTGCAGAGGAACTTGCTCCAAGATCTGACTCCGTTCCTTCTTCAATAAACTCCATAGTTGGAAAGCGCATTTTCTTTATTCTTTAATCTAGCTTCACATATCTTGAAAGGTATCTGCTTTTGTCGAGTTCTCTTTATTTGGCTTCAATTTCGATAGATTTGTCAAAACTCTTCATTTCCTCTATTTCGGATTCTAAATTTATGATTTCTTCTTGTTTCAAGACGAATTCTTTTTAAATTGAATCAATTTCGTTCTGTATTTCAAACAATTTTGATAAGTGGAGTTTTCTGGTCGATTGACTAGTTGTTGAAGTCGTTTTCTCTGTTCTAACTGATATGAAAACACTTTTTTAAACTACCTCACTAGAAAACTTTATTTTCGACCCCTAAAGAAGGGAGGAAAATGGTACTTTTCCTCCCACCGGGAGAAAAATAGTACTTTTCCTCTCGATTTATCAGGAAGAAGATGCATTGAAATCAATTTTACCTCTTCAGCGAGATCTTTTGGTAGGTCGTCTTCGCTAGAACTCATTTTCAAAACTTCGAAGCAACTTAAAAGGGTAAACAACGTGACAGCTTATGACAACTGTTATGTTTGTATTACCAAACAACGCCATAGCAACAAATCGTTGTCAACACGATGACGACGACGCACCGGCTTACTTAATATTTTGTCATATAGCCGCATTATACAGTTCCACGACTTTCTGAATTTGTTCTGAAGTATGCACGCATTATAATTTTTAGGACGTTATAAAAATGACGACCTTAAGTTAGTAAAAAACTATATACATACCTCAGGAGGAAAATGCTTTTCCTCCCGCGGATATTAATGCCCGCCACTTCATCTCGGGCATCACACTATCCGCGGGAGGAAAAGCATGATTTTTCTTCCTTGGTATGTAAATAGCTATTACCGTCTGTTGAGTTATTTGGGTGAGGAATTTTTGCAGAGTGGAACTTTTCCATTACAGATCCAAGAAATATTTTTGTTAAATAATTCACACTTGTACTATTTGAGTACGTGCAGTTGAAGAAATCTCATAATTGTACTGATCTACGGATGCTTAGTGATTCACTCGATAACTGAAAATTCTGAGTATATTCTGGAGAGTTGGCACAGAACTGGAATCCAGCAAACGATAAAATTCGTCTTTTGGCAGATTTTCCTCTAGCTTCTTCTCCATATAACGCAAAATGAATGTTATTCAATAACATTTTATCACCAGCAACAGTTTCTAGTTTTGCTTTCACTACGGGCATATCTTGAAACACCAACTTTTGTGAAGACATTATTTTTTCTGCCCAATTTCTGGCAGTATGGAATCGTGCGACTTAAAGGACCCCTACTTTGTTAATGAAAATCAGATCTTGTAGAAAAATACTGAACTTTCATTTTTTTCTTTTGTTTTTACGAAACTACCAGGTTTTCGGAGAAAACCCCTCAAAAGCAGAGCTTGTGCGAGCAAGGGAGATCCGGGACCTACAGTTTAAATAAAAGTGGAATCCGAACCACTGCAGCTCAGTGACACATGACCGGGTATCGAACCCGGACCGTCTGGGTGGAAGCCAAACGCTCTAACACCTCGACCACTTCGCTCTGATAACAACATAGAAATCAAAATTCTCCTAACGTCAATCTGACAAAATGTCACAAGTCGTCAAAAAATATAATACAGTGTCTTTTTCAACAAAACTATTATATCACATAATAGGTGAAATTAAATTTGGGCTTCATAAGAACAGGGGTGACTGTTTTGCCGACTACTCTCCTTTGAAAAAGCCAAAATGAACTTATTAATGTAAGAAAATATTTCATGTGATTACATTACTGATACTAGAGGTAGAATAAGAGTGTCGAAATGAGGGTATTGAGCTCATTGATGGAATAATTTTCGGGGTGAAACGGAGAAATTCAATTGATTATTGAGTCTGATAAAGAAAAAAATTGTGATTGGGTAGATATCATGATTTTGTTTGGATGGGTAGAGATTTGTTTCGTATTGTATAATATATTAGAAACAATATTAGACTGGTGCCTTTCATTTTTGTGGAAAAAAAAAGTACCAGGCAAGGACCAGGAGAAAAATGTAGTTGTGGTTCTAACTTTGGGGAAAAAACATAAACACTAAAACACAAAGAATGGTGAAATGTGGATGCAGTTTGGGGTTGAAAACGGTTTTCTGCGATTTGCGGCGAAACTTGACCTCTTAGCGGGAAAGAAACATCCAGTTTGTTGCTGAAGCATCTATTCAATCCGTAGTGGTCGGCTGGTGAAAGCGTACGCCTCGCAAGCGTGGGGTCGTGGGTTCGATCCACCGATTCACCGGTCTCGTGCATGGCATCACACGTTAAAAGGTAAGGGCTGCGTCTTTCCTAGCTCACACAAGCCTCTCGAAGACTTCCGAGGGTTGCGCGTAGGGGTGCAATCGGTTGACGAAAATAATAATTTTAACAATTTTTTTTTAATAACAATCATGCATCATACTGAGGAACTTGAACGAACATAATGAAAGGACTCACCTCTGGATGGAATTGTATGTGCGAATGGATCTATCCATCGAATCGATTTGTTAATCATTAAAATTTATCTGCAAACTGCACTTTCACTAAACTGGAACAAATGTAAACAACACAATGCCGTTAACACGACTAGCACAAGTGGAAATGTGTTGAAAATCTAGTACAATGAATTCAACATTCAGCATTTAAAAACAAATGTTTGTTATTCTATTTTGTCGATTAGAAAGTTAATCAAAAGTCAAAAACAGTTCTTTGAATTTATTGAAAAAAAGGTCTCAGCAATAGTAAAAACACGTTAGATCAATTAAAGCGTCATTAGAGTGAGAATAACGCGTAAATGTGCAAAGAAATACCACTTACCTACATTCCCGCAATAAATAGCCACATTGAGAACATGCAGTGAAGCACTCAAAAAGAACTTAAGATATAATCAAATTCATGTTAACATTGTGATGTTCTCGAATAGACTTCGTTGCGAAGTTGCTCAATTACAGTATTCATAATTAGAAATTTTACTTTTTCTGTGGTAATGACATTGTGATTATATATGAATATCCTCAAATTATTATCAATACATCTGCGTATTTTTGTTAACAAAGCAATGTCTCAAAATAACTATGATTTGAACAAATATGTGAAATCATAATAGAGATATCGTTGAATGTGTCAATTTGGTACTTCGCGAAACTGCCAAGTGATGTGGTGTGTTTGCTGGGATAGTGTCGATGTCAGAAATGGAGTACCGCTGGCAACTATTTTCTTTCTTTGCGTCACTTACTGACCAACAATTCAGCTGATTCCAGACCATTCGTTGACCTCTGATTAAATAGTGATTTTATTCGAACAACTAGGTAACAATAATTGTTACAAAATTATTTTCGTGTTCTCCACAAAACGTGTGGCGAGTTCAAATCACGTGCAACGTAAACTTCTAATATAGACCAAAGTTCAACTGCTCGACCAAACAATAAAAAGACCACACCAAAAAAGGCAGAAACGGATACGGCACGGCCGTTAAAATCCAAATTAAAAAAGCTGTTACTCCGCCGAAGTAACTTCTGGGCCCTTTCCAGCGACGCATAGGTAATGGGACCATAAATCATCCAGTCTATCGGTCATGGGCAGCTCTGAGGCTTTGGGGAGTTTTACTCCGTTCGCCAACTTTCAGCCGACTAATAAATCTTAGCGCTCACAAGAATTTGAAGAGTTTAGTAAGTAATGCAAATTCGCTAGTTAACATGTATATTGTGAAAGGGTTGAGAGTTCCATTTGAGCGGATGTTCGCTAAGAAGCTGCTGGTATTAGTCCAAAGATTGGAAGTCAAAGTGAAAAAGCTTAGCACTTTCTCACTCCTTATTTTCTTGGGGTTTTCCGATAAAACCTCCGCATAAATACAGAAGTATGTTATCCCTGTTTTTCATATTTTTTCAAATATTCGGAGAGTGGTTTGAATGATTAAATCCCACATAGGATCTGTAGTGGATAATTGGCACTTACTTAAAATTTTGTCATAATTGGCGCAGTGGTTAGAGCGTCCGACTCTGAGTCGATAGGTTCAGAGTTCGAACCCTGGCTGGGCTGGGATTTTTTAATTTAATTTAACCGATTAAATTATTAAAATCTCGTGGCTGGACTAGGGTTAGTCCTGCACGATTCACTGTTGCGTTCCAATTAACAGTGCTGCTCCTAAGGTGGCGTATGGAGTTAGTAACAAGGCCTACCAGAACACATGGCTAATGACCATAGCAGTCGATGCCAAAGCACCAAAGAAAAAAAATAATAATTCGTCTTTATTCAGCATCAAGTATTAGACATAATAATAAAAGTACAATATAATCATGCATGATGATGAAAATGCGAAGTGTCAGCGTGAGCTATTTTTAAACTCAACCATATATACCTGAAGGGCTAGAAATATAAACAAAATACTACTTATAATATATAAATGTAACAGTAAAGATAGGAGAAATGTATAAATATAATAACAAGTAGAGGTAAAAGCTCTCAGAATAAATATTAGCGCTATGAGAGATAACTAGGGGCAGTTGGTAGTGTATAAAATTGAATATAAAACGTATATATTGACCACAGAGTCTAAATTAAATAATATCAGGACATGTACATTTGGTAGTTAGTCGAGGCAGTTTGAGCGTAAAGAGAATATATTTGCCAAGATGAGCTTTCAGTCTTTTTTTGAAGTTAAGCAATGAGAAGGATCTAAATTCACTGGGCAGAGAGTTATAAGATTTCGGAGCGTGGTACGAGAAGCTACGAGTAAAATCATAAATTTTAGTTACAGGTAAGTTGTCTGAAATTACTCCGTCTAGGATAACCTTTTGGGAACGGTCATACAAATTATTTCTCAATAAGCGTGCCGCAACCTGCGAGGAGCCGAAAGCGATTAACTTCTCACACAGGATATCGTGGTCGATAGTATCGAACGCTTTACTGTAATCAAGGAATACTAAACAAGAAACACTACCCTCATCTACAGCTCTGAAAATATCATCTGTAATCGAGAAAAGAGCTGTGGTAGTACTATATTGCTGCCTGAATTCTGACTGAACAGAGGAAATAATTTTTTGTTCGTATACATAGAGATTCATTTGATCCTTCATTATTCACTTTGGAAAGAGAGGGTAAAATGGAAATAGGTCTGAGATCCGATAGGTCAGAGGGAGAGTTACACTTTGGCAGTGGTATGACTAAGCCGCTTTTCCACAAGTAAGGAAACTGTCCCATGTGGTTCAGTAAATAGTTATCAAAAAGGTGGATCATCTGTATTTAAATGTTGTCGGAGCCTGTCGCATTGCTCTTTATTTTATTTATATATTCTTTAACAGTGCCAGCAGTTACGTTGGAAAAGAAAAACTAATTCCAATTTTTTTTTTGTTCTGTGCAGCGGTCAAGTAGAGAAATCTGGGATGCAGACCTATCAGGCTGCAATATTGAGTTTAAAAATAAATTGATAAGATTCACATCTTTCAAATCATTTGGGATTTCAGGAATGGATTTTTCTCTTAGGATTTCTAGAGACCTGAGGGTATTCGAAGTTCTTTTATAGTCCTTCTTAGCAAGGATGAAGTTGAGATAGGCTTTCTTTTCTCTATTTCCCTATTGTGTAATTCCTTAGCTCTTTAAAGCTGTTCCAGTCCACTATGGAGTGTGAGTTCTTATACTTTTTGAAAGCCTGATCTCGAGGTGATATCATTTCTTTGATATTAAACGTTATCCAGGGAGCTGGTGGCTTAGTAACCCTTTTATCACAATAAGGAGCACGTTTTTCGAAGATATTCAATAAATTGTCATTTAGAAACGTTAACATATGGTCCACATTATTCATTAAAAATATATTATCCCATTCGATGTTTTGCAGATCTATATTGAAAGCATTAGTGTCAAAGTTGCGATAATCACGGAAGGAGACAATTTTGACTTTGTGCTGCGATTGAATTTTCTCAATATTGCATGAGACAGCTTGAAAGAAGTGGGATTAGGTATAATAAGGTCGGAAGTTGATGAATGGTAATGGTAATGGATGGGGGACGCAAGCGTCAGCGACTAGACCCCAGTGTGCCCTTTTCGCAATCCCTTGCATCTTCACTCATCCCATTGCGGATACCTGCTCGAACCTATTCGAGCTTCTTATGAAAATCGAAATGTCTTTCCATTGCAATGAGTGAAATTCTTCCTTCTTAATAGTGGCAGATCCGAAGACGTTTTATCTGAGCCTGCCATGGATACATCATTTGCACAGGAAGTGGAAGGAGTTCTCCTCCTCACCACATTCCCGCATAGTGGGTCTGCCTCAACTCTGATGAGATCCAGGTGCTTCCTGAGGCCGCAGTGGCCGGTTAGAACTTAGCTTCAGTATCTTGGCCATTCTTGCACTGTCAGGCCCCGATATCATCTGCTTTGACTGCCTGCAGCCTTCTATCCCTCTCCGCTCTTTTCCTAAAGTATCAATGGCCCACTCATTCAGTACCGTTACAGTGCAGTGCAGTTACATGTCTCCTTGTAATGCCGAGTGCGGGTTTGGGCCCGTAGTAGGGTTGCCCGGCTCCTTGCTTGGCAAGCTGGTCCGGCTGCTCGTTGCCTTCAATTCCTGCATGGCCCGAGACCCAAATCAGCGTTATTTCCTCTCTAGTCGCAAGACTCTCCAGGACATTTTTGCACTCCTGAACCAGTTTTGATTTGGTTCTGGTTGCATTCAGAGCTCTGATGGCGTCCTGACTGTCCGAGCAGACATAATCATGTCTCTCTGGGCCAGACCTCACCTATTCCATTCTGGTTGCCTCCAGGATGGCATACACCTCTGCTTTGAAAACTGTTGTCAGAGAACCTAGCGCAAAGGCTCTTTTCTCTCCGTTTTCCAATTTAACTCCTGCTCCGGCTTGTCTTTCCTTCAGTTTGGATCCGTCTTCAAAACAGACCAGGCTTTCTGGGAGAATTATAGTCCTTTTCTCTTCCCACTCTCTTCTGTCTAGGATCTCTAGCGAGATCGTCCTTTTCCACCTGATTTTATCCTCTTCCTGTATCACTTGATGGCTGATAGAGCGATTTCTCTCTCCGCTACCACAGCGATTTCGGTGTGTCCTATGTACCCCTCTCCTCGTCAGCTGCCTGAGTCCCGCATTCTCAGATAGGACTTTATCTCTTCTTTCTTTGTACAAGATGGAAGCGACGGCAGACACAACAGTGCGTCTAGGGCTGCCGAGGGGATTGTCCTCATCGCGCCGGTTATTCCTCTACAAGGTAGTCTTTGAATTTTCCCCCGATTGTTGATTGTGGTTATCTGGTCAACTCTTGGCCACCAGACTACTGCTCCATATATGATTCTGGGTCTGATTACCGCCGTGTAGATCCAGTGAAGAATGTGAGGTTTGAGGCCCCACATCCCTCCCACAGCAACGCAAACTCCTTAGCGACTACTGCCTTCTCGACTACTCGATTGACGTGTGGCCCCCAAGTTAGCTTCGAGTCCAAAATCACCTCAGGGTATTTTACCTCTCCAGCCAGCTCTAGGGGTTTTCCACCCATTACTGGTGTTCTGAACCCTTCTACCTTTCTTCTCTTGGTAAAGAGAATCATCTCTGTTTCAGTCGGATTAACTGCGAGGCCGACTTCCTCACACCACCACCACAGACCACATCTAGGAAAGGGCCCATCACCAGGACGGCGGCTAGTCTCTCAAGGAGTTCGTCCATGACCAGACACCAAAGGTGAGGGAAGAGACAGCAACCTTGCGGGCAGTCGCCCCTCACCTCGATGTCGGCATGGTGCTCTAACAGAGACACCATCACTTTCCTCCGCTCGATGGCTGTTACTACCCAGCTGACCAGCGCAGAAGGAGTTCCCCTAATTTGCAGTGCATTGCAGATGACGTTTGTTCTTGCCTTATCGAAGGCACCCTCCACGTCGAAGAAGACTCCGAGATGGAGTACCTTTTCTACTCTGAGCACTACCGCATGAAAGGCAGTTTCTGTGGACCTCCCACTGCGGTATGCATCTTGATTATCCTCGGAAGTTGATGAAACTTCAAGATATTGTTCGGGGATGGTTAATTTACATTTTTTCAAGTTTTGTACTTCGAGAACCCTGTACGAAAAAAATAGGGAGGGAGGAAACTGCCAAATTTTCGACCTCTCTCCGGTTTTTCCTTGATTACTTCTTTCTTCTACGTCCTACAGCAAAATTATATCTATACTTTTGTGTAGAGCGTTAATGTGAATTCGCTACCAAGATATTGAAAAATTACAAAAATTGCAAAATTTCTTATTTCATCTGTTATACCCGAATTATGATGAAATGTTGTTGTGATTATGGATCATGGTTGAAGTCACCAACTTTGGACACCCCACTCCTCCTTCCCCCACCCAACCCCAATTCTCGGAAGCTAACTTTCTGATGATAGCCAACCATACCTATTCACATCATTTTGGTATTGATCAGTTACTTTTGTGATCGATAGCCCCCCTCTCCCCTTCATAATTATCCCAGGGCTGGTAGAAAAAAGACGTAGTACTTTCGTGGAAAAAATTATTGTATTAAACAATATTAAGTTATTCTTAAGGCATATGTTATATTGAGGAATAAATATATTATAAAAAGGTACCCACATGTGCTTATCATAGTGGGTACTCATTTGTCAATGTATTCAAAAATTTTGCCTTCCAAAGCAGCATGTGCCAGGATGTGGACGCGATCAGCCCTGTCGTGCGCATGTCCTGTTAGGATTTTTTCAATAGTGTTGATGGCGTAAATTGTGCTGAATAGCTCCTTCAAACCACTTCCATCCATGAGTGTGCCCAACGCCCCCATAAATGATATTAATAGGCGAAATCCGCCTAACCTAACAACAACATTCTTCAGTTCGGGTTGAGTTTGCCACCACGTGCCTTCCAGTACAATGGCAGGTCGAAAGTCACAATGCAAGTCTTCTGTTTAACCAATGTACACTGTTCAATGGCAGATACAATTGATGTATATACGTTATTATATTCGCTAGGTGGAGCGTTGATAAACAGGAAGCCAACTTTTTTCGAGCATCCGTACTTTTTACGACTGGTTCCAAGCTCTATAAAACCATTCCACCAAGGTACGGATGATGATTTTGTAGAGTTTTTTCCATATAGTCAAGCAATGTCATATGGCAAGGGGACCTCACCAGCTTATGTCTATCTCCGCTATTTTAATTAATTTCAGACCTACATTGGGTGGTCGGTGGTATGACATCACCACTTCTTAGCTGCTTCTTTGGCTGCTGATGACACCTTCAGACGGGATAGTTCAGATTTGGTAGCATTTCTTTTACGAGAGTCCAAGGTCTGTCATCTGTTCGTCAATATCAAGACATGAAGTAGAAAAAGCAGCGTCTCTGGAACCGCAGTACGCGCACTATCCAAGAAGTTGTCAATCGGAAAGTACTCAACTGTGGTGAACACTATGGAGTGGATGTCCTCCAAAACTATTTTTCCAGCTACCTCCACAATTTGACGTCTTCCTTCCTGTGCGTCTCCTTTTCTTTCGGTGGACTACCAGTTATCGTACAGAGTTTTGTCACCAACCCCCTTCAGACTGTTAATAGGCTCTCTCCTTGATTCTGAAATGATGATTCGGTCTCCATATTTCATCTGAAGACGATTTTTGACAGTTTGGCTGTGTGGTCGACTGTCTTCCTCAATCAGCTCAATTAGCTGCTGAATGGAAAACTGGCATTCATCACCATTCTCGTCGATGTATGAAAATATCACCTGCATGGTTTCGTCAACACTCGGCGATGGTCGGAATTATATTTTCTGCGATGACTTAGGTGGATGGTAAAAACTTGCAAGGCACTTTTGAGGATACTCGACATTCACGGCGACTGAATCAGTGTCCAAATTTTGCAACTGGCAGATGCGTTCTTCTACTTTCTTGCCCCAGTCGTGTCCACGCATCCTCTCCTTTTCGATCATTTTATTAGAAATTTTGGGTAGAGTCACTTTGACTGGAGCATTGCGCCTTTTCAAGGGCAACTTTGCCTGTTCAGCTGTGAAATCATCAGTGATAACTTCCTCACAAAGAAAACACGCGCTTGTGAAGTAAAATTGCGCAATTTGTGACCGCCGGGTAGGTGCAGGAGAAGGAGCTTTGGATGTGTCACATCCACTACGTGCAAATGCAGCAATCAATTTCTCATTGTTGTACCTTGTTTGGCAAGCACTGTGCACTCTCACTTCACTCAACTCACGCAGGAACTGTTCATCTGCCGAAAGTTTCCTTTTCACACTGGACATCAACAGTCTGGCAACTCCTCTGGCTTTCACTAAAGTTAGTTCACCTGCTGCAACTCCTCCGTTACAAAGAAAACACAAGTCTGTTCCACAAGATGTAGGCGCCATCTCTGAAAATTACTCGAATTTACGTGAACCCGGATTCACCAGGCTCTCTTGAAACGATATTTCAACCAATAACTGAAATGATTCTTTTTAGCTTGATGAATAAATTAACTGCCAAAAGTCAACTCAAGATATATTTTTTTCTAAAATAAGAGTTTTGTCTAAACATTTTGGTCCTTCGAGCTTCAAAGTAGCATTTTGAATTCAAAGAAAATCAATGAAGCTGAAATTGAAGCATCTGTTCAAAATATCAAGTCCACAAGTTCCAAGATTTCGACAACGAGCAAGATATTGAAAGAAATCTATTGGAAAAGTTAGACGGTATCAATAAATCAGAAAAAGAGTTCGAACAAAGAAAACTAATTTGAATAGAAATAATATTATTGGAACAGAAGCATAACTATTTATTTTGAATAAAATTATTTTTTTTACGACAATGCGTAAACTAAGCTTTTACGCATTGCTGACAGTGCGTAAAGTAATACTTTTACGCACAAGTGCGGAAAAAAATCAGCAGTGCTCAAAATCATCAACTGTGCGTAAAGTAATTTTTTACACACTGTCCATACATTTATGCATTTCTGAAAAATACAGTATTCTGCGTCAAATATAACTCGGAAATCTTTATTTGATAATAAGACAACAATTCATATAATTACACATTCAAAATATTGATATAATTGCTACAATTTGGCAATATAATAACTGTCGAAGAAAAAAATTTGTATGAAACGCTTTCGTAAAAGGCTTTTTTGTACTCGCGTGTTTGTTGAATTCGGCTGCGCTACATTCAACAAACTTCACGCTCATACAAAAAAGTTCTACTCTACGAACTTGTATCATAAATAGCTATTATATTCAACAAATATCTATTTTGAACAGCGTCGAACTTATGTAAATTCGGTTGAAATAGATGAAAAATTGAAATTGTGCAAATAAAATATTTATTACATAGCCAGCAATATATACATATGAATTTGAAAATTATTTACTATCTGAAAACTCTTCCAAGCTGGATGTTAATAAACTTGAAGTTGAGTGAATTATAAAAACTTCTTCTGAAAAGTTTGATATATGTTATATTGAAATATTAATTATGTTTCAGAATATCTCTATTTGTAATAAAAACATAGTAAGCTTTTTTGGAATATGTGATCAATTATCATAAAAATTGATATGTTTGCAGCAAACATACTCGTACATAGATTTGCTATTAATTTGTATATATTTTCTAGACCAAGAATATTTATAAGTGTACACTATTTACTGAAATTATTTTATTGAATCATGTTTTGTAGCAAATATTGTAGAATGGTGTTTAACGTTGTTGAACGTGAAGAAATTTATTCTTGATCATGTTTTTTTGACTTCCATAGACAAATTTCACATATTTGCCATTATGATTTATTGGTGATCAACCAATATTTGTGTATAAGATACCTGTATAATATACAGTGTGTCTCACTTTTCATGGAAACACCCCCGTATCTTCCGTAACAATAGATGTAAAATGATGAAACTCTCAGGACTGAAGGAAATGCTCAAAATGCACCTACCACCTAAATGGGGTTGGCCTAAGTGATATACACTGCCCGCCACTCGCGATGGAACAACCCATTTTTACGGTAAAACATACTAGGGGACAGAATAGGCTCAAAATTCGTACAGATTCATGATCAGGACCACCAGCCTACTACAGAGACACGTTTTCCCTGAAAAAATTTCAGTCCTGAAAAATCCGAATTTGTCTATGGAAACACCCCCGTATCTTCCGTAATTCTTTACGTAGAACCATGCAATTTCCAGGATCGATAGATACACTGGAAATGAACTCACTGTACGGGAATGGTCAATCTACGTAATATACACTGCACGCCAGCAGCGAAGGAACCACCTATTTTTCCATCGCTGCTGGCGTGCAGTGCACATCATGTAGGATGACCCGTTTTGTGCAGTGAGTTCATTTTCAGTGTATCTATCGATCCTGCAAATTTCAGGGTTCTACGTATAAAATTACGGAAAATACGGGGGTGTTTTCATGAGAAGTGAGACAAATTCGGATTTTTCAGGACTGAAATTTTTTCAGAGAAAAAGTGTATCTGTAGTGTGTTGGTGGTCCTGATCACAAATCTGAAGGAATTTTTAGCCTATTTTGCCCCCTAGTATGTTTTACCGTAAAAATGTGTTGTTCCATCGCGATTGGCGGGCAGTGTATATCACGTAGGCAAACCCCATTCAGGTGATAGGTGCATTTTGAGCATATCCATCAGTCCTGAAAGTTTCATCATTCAACCTCAATTAGTACGGAAGATACGGGGGTGTTTCCATGAGAAGTGGGACACACTGTATATAAAGTAGAACAGGTTCACTCATTCAGATTATTGTTCCAAATAAGAAGAAGTAAGATTTCATAAATCAATGGAGTCTGCAATCTGTAATTGTTGTCAATGGTGATCATTGCAGTGTAGGGTTATATAACAAAAAAAAACAATTTCACAGAAAATATATTTTATAAAGACATTGTGAATGAAATGTATTAATTATACATATTATAATTGAGTTTTTTTCTAAAGTCCTTCCTAGAACGGTCCCGTACTCTCAATATTGAAATAATGCCAAAGCCTACCGATAAATGAATTAAAATTATCCATCAAAATTACCTACTAGACAAACATTCTTTTTGAAAACTGAAGACTTCAGAGTTGATCAAAAACGCATACCTATTATTATCCTTGAATAATATAATATTTCTGAGGCCGTACCTGTTGCCTCTACACATGAACAAGCTTGATATCCGAAGGAATGTTTGAGGATCTTCGACTCGCGACATCTGGGTGCGAATAGATGAGACGAGAACATTCTGGTGAGATTATCTTCAAGTATAAATACCTCTATGCCTCGCAGCGGAGAACAGAACTAGAGAGTTAGACAGTTAGTGAGGAAGTCGAACATAAATAGACCAATTAATGTTGAATAAATTAGACTATTGTGTTGAAATCATTGAAGTATTGTATTTCGTCAAATAAATCATTTCAGAGTGAATTTGTACTAACTTACTGCAATAATTAGAAAACGTATACTGTACCCTGCGTAGTTAATTGAGACACCCTCCTAAAAGTGAGGTTATGTCGATCATACATGGCTCTAACAAATTTAAATGATAATATTTGACTATCTTCTCTCTCATTGTGCAAGTAGAGGTGCTATTCAACTGTAGCAAATTCGAGAGAGTCAAATGAAGGAAGTCACAAATGTAAAATATATCCTACTGAAGCATGTACACAACTTAGAAACAATGCATGTTGTCAGCACCTAGACTGCTAAAAAACCTATACTCACTCACAAATGATAACGTTCAACAATTCTGAAAAATTGAAAAATCCAAGGTATTAATGAGTACATCTCGTATTAATATAAACTTATTGAAGAATATTGTTAGTCTTCAAATTGATAATGCCCCATTACAAATCTGTGTTTTTTAAGCACATAAAAAATCTTATTGGTAAATCTTTCGCATCTCTGAAACTCATCTATAGTAACCGACATATCCTTAGTTTCAATTTTATGCCGTCATTATGCGAATCACTTGTCTTGAGTTAGGTACTTCAACTATTGTGATTTCATTTATGGTACATGCCTGACAAAAATTGATAAAGATAGACCACGAAAACTGCACCATAGCTGCACTAGACTGATCTAAGTTATCAGAAAATATAAACACTTTTCACGTAAAAGAGGATAATGCAACTGGCTTAATAGGATCAATAGAAGACAGCTCCACATATTATGTACATTCATTCATGAAATTTTGAATGACCGCAACCCTCCAGCACTGGTGAGAAAACTCATTACCCGATTTGAAGAACATACGTAAAAATTATCAGACAGATATATACCGGGTGACAACCATATCACTTTCGGGCTACCATTTTTTTATTTTTTCACCTAGTCTAGTATAACAAAACTTGGCAGATTTATTATTCGAAATAAATGTTAATTAACTGGTGTAACGACAAATTTCTATAACTTCCGGTTTCCCTTGAAATTACCTTACCTTTCAAAATTTAAATGGGACACCCTGTATATTGTTTGTTTTTAGGTTTCTTCAAATTATTGTACATATAAATATTCATAATTTTTCAATTGGTTTTGACATAAATCATATTTTTAAATCAAATTTCAATTTTCAATCTAGAGTGCTATGACCATCCTAAGATGTCTCTTTACTTAGACTCTCTATTTACAGAAAAATCTAAAAAGAATATCTTTGTTTCTTAGCGCAGAGAAAGGCTGTGAAGTTGTATAATTACATTTTTTTGCATTAATTAAAAAAACTTAATTTTAACCATATCACTTTCATAACACTTTTAAATGCATTATTTCAAGACGAATCCAAAAATGTATAACACATACTACCATTTCATTCCAACTTACTTTCATTTCATTATTAATTTGAATCTTGTTCTAATTTAACTGTCAAACACTGTCAATACATGTAACCTCATAGGTAAAGGTCAATTGTTTTCCATGGCAACTACAACTATGACTTCAATAACTATACGAGAATCGGCAAAATTTTATTTAATAATGAAATGGACTTCTTCCAGAGATTAAATGGAAGTAAGTTGGGATGAAAGACGGTAGGTAGTATGTGTTATACATTTTTGGATTCGTCTTGAAATGATGCATTTAATAGTGTTGTGAAAGTGATATGGTAACATTTGAGTTTTTGGAATTAATACAAAAAAATTAAATTATACAACTTTTCAGCCTTTCTCTAGTCTAACGAACAAAGATAACAATCTTTTTAGATTTTTCTGATAATATAGAGTCGACGTAGAGAAATTTTAGGATGGTCATGGCACTCTAGATTGAAAATTGATATTTGATTTAAAAATATAATTTATGTCGAAATCAATTGGAATATTATAAATTCGGATGTAGAATGATTTAAAGAATCCTAAAAACAAACGATATACAGGGTGCCCCATTTAAATTTCGATAGTTATGGTCATCTCCAGGGAAACCGGAAGTAGTAGATATTTTTCGATACATCAGTCAAATGACATTCAGTTCGAATATTAACTCTGCCAAGTTTCGTTTTACAGGGTGAAATAATAAAAAAATGGCAGCCCGAATGTGATATCGTTGTCACCCGGTATACTCTGACCATGCCTCAGCACAAAATTGCATTTCTTCAAAGGTGTTTTGTTCTCAATTGCCATCCAAATTTACAATATTCAGCCTGATGAATTTATATACAGTGAGTACGCAAAGGTTGGAACAAATTCGTTAATGGTGTGGCCATTGGGGAAAAAAAGCTCTGACACGTCGATTTTCTTTTTCAGTTGCACATTTTTTGATTTACTCAAATTTTTGATGACGTCATCACTGTTCGAGTTATGACGTCTTTACATATGTTTTAAATAGCAGCACTCTATTTTGATAATACACCTTCAAAAATAATGCATTACTCTGTGTATGAGTGTCATAGTTTTTCATGTTACATAACCGCATGTTTGAGAAATAAAATATATTTTATTCATAATAATATAATTTTAAACATGACATCAGGAATGAATAAACCTGCAAACTATTAAATTAAGTGCTCAAATCACAAGCCATTTGCCTCTAGACAATATGCAAGGCGATATTGAAACTCTTGCAAAACATTAGTGTGGGTATCAGCGTTATTTAACCCAGATATCCCCAAAACTTTTTTTGGCAACAATAATTATTTGTCAATATTTTTGTGACTCACTGAAGCCACATAATGACATTGTTTAAATTTTTTTCTGAGAAAAATTCTTAGTTTCTTTGGAAAATGGTGTTCTTTTAAAAGAACGGTGGGATAATTAGATACTTAATTGTAGGTGAAAAAAATCAATATATATATATATATTCAAAACATAATATAATCAAATTTTCAACTCAATCAGTATGATAGCTGAGAAAACAGTGTTTGGGGTGCAATGCAATAGAACATTTTTTACAAATAAAATTACAATTTTTATGGCATACGCCACATCGGGTCTGTTTTTCCTTATAAACGACTAAGTGATCACGCTTATCATATTTAGAGTGTTCATGTAAGCTTGCAGATGGACGACTTGGTCCTCTCTTCGATGTTTTTTTGTAAGTTTCTAATATGGATAGGGCGACAGATCGTCTGAAAGACAGATGGTCTCTCGGTCCGCCGCCTTGCCTATATAGTTGCCAGCCATTCTGTGTCGCCATATCTAAGCAATGGCATATGAGTGGAAAATACCACTTTTTACCTCTGATTGAAGTTCTGTAGAGGCTGATGTTCTGATCTGCCCTATCCACCCCTCCCATATTCTCATTATATTTTTTTATTATTTGAGGTTGTGGCACTAACATATTTTTTTTCTCTTTTTGGGAAAATCGATTTACTGGCACAGTTGGTAAAACTTTATCATGATTTGATACGATAGTAACAACGCTGTTATCATGCCATTTGCATAAGACGATATTGCTAGAATCTGAAGCCACATATTCAAATGAACCTCTATCTTTCTTTTTCATAACCGCAGAGCGAGAAAGAGTGCATTCCTTGCCGATACGATTTTCTCTGATTGTACCAGTCTCTTTCAACCCCATTTTATCTAGTTCCTCAATCAACTGTAGAGTTGTGAAAAAGTTATCAAAATAGAGATGAAAAGGAATATTGGGATATCTTTCAAGAAGAATATCGGCAAAATGTTATACAACACCCATCCCTAGACCTGAATCTTTATATTTGTTAGAAATAACAGTAGTTGCACCCTGATTTGGTTCAAACCATTCAATATATCCAGTTTTAGTGGTTCCAGTCCATAATTTGTACCCCCATCTAATTGGTTTACCTCTAATGAATTGTTTTGAGCCATGTCTTCCAAAGTATGGTACCATTGATTCATCAATACTGTGTGCTTCTTCCATGGGGGCCATTGCAATAAATTTTTTATTCAGAACTTCAATTAGAGGTCTTAGTTTTGCGAATTTATCATTCAGAACCAAATTATTATTATCGCAGCAATGAATATTCTGCATTATGAAGTCGAAGCGATTTCTAGATATGGCTTCAGAAACTAATATATTATTTGTATCTTTGGAATTTTGCCAAAGCATCGATCGCCTTGGGTGCCATGTATATCCACTGAGTAAAAGAACTCCAAAGAAACATCGCATTTCATTTCTTGTAATATCCCCATTTCGATTATGGTATATATTCGTATATTGTATGAGCAAATCGAATACATCGTCACTGAAAAATAAAGAGAATGCTTCCAAAGGGGTAAACAGTTGTTTCGGTCCGTTTGCGTTTTTCCAGGGAATTATTTGACGATTCAAATCTTGCTTGCACCACTTGTAAATCCTTTTTCTCTTTACGATTTTGTCTCCCACTATTTTCGTTCCATAAATTGATAACGGCAAATCGTCTTCACTATCTGAATTGTGTTCGGATTCTAACCCAGCACCAACAACTTCTATTTCAGTTAGTAGTTGACCCCCGGGTAGATTGTTCAAATTCACATTATCTTCCTCCCCTGAATCCTCATCTGTATCGATATCGTTCGTTGGCGGAAATAAAACGATATCATCTGGAATATTTGAGTCGTCATTTTCGACTTCTTCCAATAACTCATGAAGTTTCATGGGTCTCTTCCAATAACTGAAAAATGTAATAATGGTAACTGATTTTCCCAGTGTTCTTTTAAAAGAACATGCATGTTTTCTTAGTGTAGTTTATTTCAAATTGATTTATCTAACCTCAATTTTGTATGAACACCGCATTAGTATACCACTTCACAGTTATAACAGCCCTGTTTGCATAAAATTTTATTATAATAGCAAATTTACTCACCTCCAGTTAGCCATGTTAGGTCACAAAAAAATTCTTTGCAGAATTCGCACTTTTTTGATTATATATCGTGAGATTTTGGAGTACCAACGTATATTCTGTTTACGAATATCACTACTAAATAATGAGATATGGTGCCATCTATCAGAAAATGCTGAAACGTGAGTTTCATAGAAATCTTTCGTATGTCTTTTAAAAGAACGGTGGGAGTATCTGGGTTTTAAACTACTTTTGGTACTAATTCTGTCTTTCTGTTCATCAATAGTATATATCATCTATCAATGTGAACTTTCGACTTGAATAATCCCCATAAAAAAAAATCTATCAAGTGCGGGAATTATGTGATGTTACAGTAAATCTAAATATTTGTCTTCGTTCAATGAACCGTCAATTAAAAAAGGTCCCACAATTGTATTAACAATTATTTCCGCCAACACGTAGGCTGTGGATACTGAGTGTACCCTTCCATTGCCCAGTGAGTGTTCTCTGGTTCCTAATACCTACAATTCTGCCTATTTACTGTACCATTCAAGTAGAAAGTGGTATCATCTGAGGAAATACAGGGCCGTATGGATTGTGGATCATTATTATGTAATATATTTATAGTCCAATTCACTCAAAAATAATTTATTTAACGAAATACAATGATACAATAACACAATACTCTAATTTATATAACAATCACGGAACTAGGTATTTATATTCGACTTTCACTTCACTGACTGCCCGACTGTCCGCTGCGTAGTTCTTTTTATATCCGACGTTGACTTCTCTGAATGCTCCAGAATTTTCCTTCGAATCGCCCAGACTCATCGAACCGTCGAGATTCTTCTCGGTGCAAGCGCATCGACAGTCTCCCGCGGTTGGTCGCTAGCTATACGTGAGAGTTCAGGTCCGGCATCGCCCGCAGCTTCGCCACATTGCCCCCTTCTTAGAGATATTTCGTCCCGAAATGTCATCCTTGGAGTGTGTCGATATTTGCAGGATTCCCCATATCTGCATCGTGAAGTTCGATGAAAATAACACTCCACAGTCTTCATGTTAGGTCGTGGAATAGGATTACAACAAACCAAAATCTGGATGCCGCTGGATCGGAATATCGTCTCCAACATACTTCTTATAACTCTCCAATCCAGCCCATCCATACCACAGGATAATTTTGGGATTGCCAAGTCCACCAGATTCTGGTCCACCATCGTATCTCTCAGTTGGGTGAGGCTCCTCCAGACATCTTCATAGGACGGTTTATCTTGAGAACGCTTCTTGGTCACCAGGTAGTAGATGTTCCTCTGGCCCTTCTTCAGCTGTAGCACACCTCCAATTTCTGGATTCTGTTTCCGTAGTGTTTGGAGTTGACCAAATTTCTTGGAGAACACTACAGCGATGCCTCTGGACATTCGAAGATCTTCTGCGACGCAGTGTGCTAGGGCGTAATCGACTGGCACTTTGAAAAGGTCCCGTGGCTCCTCTCGAGTTACCCTGTGTGACACTTTCTGTCCATTTGAGTATAAGGACATGAATTTCTGGAACGTCATCGCATCCTCTGGTGGTCTGAGGGTGCGGACTTGGTCATGGTTCCCAGCGTAAGGAGCCAACCTGTTGAAATGCACGACCCTGGGTTTACCTCTGGGTGGTTTATGGATTCGGTAAAGCAGGTCATTTATCCTCTTGACGATCTTGTACGGACCTTCCCATGAATTCCGTAATTTTGGTGACAGGCCACGGCGACGCATCGGGTTGTACAGCCAAACTAGGTCACCAACCTGAAATCCTCCAGCATCGGCATTGATGTCATAAGTCGCTTTCATTCGGTCGCTGGCACTCTGGATGTTCAAACGGACTCATTCGTGGATGTCCTCCATTCGCTGCCGGAGTTTGCTGACGTAGTCCTCTCCCGCGGTATCCTGTCCTGGTGGCATCCCAAACTTTAGGTCACAGGGAAGTCGCAGCTCTCGGCCCATTATGATACTTGCAGGGGTTTGGCCGGTCGACTCGTGTACTGCGGAACGGTAGGCCATCAGGAACAAATGGAGATACTGGTCCCAGTCTTTTTGATGGTCAGAGACTACCTTGGACAAGTGGCGATTGATAGTCCTGTTCATCCTCTCAACCATTCCATCGGACTGTGGATGTAGAGCTGTGGTTCTCGTCTTTCGGATGTTCAGCATCTGGCACATTTCTTGAAACAAATTGGATTCAAAATTTCTGCCTTGGTCCGAGTGCAGCTACAAGGGAACGCCAAATCGACATATCCACTCTTTCACCAAGACATCCGCGACGGTGATGGCTTCCTGGTTGGGTAGGGCATAGGCTTCGGCCCACTTGCTGAAATAGTCCATTGCCACAAGGATGTATTTATTTCCGTTATCTGATACGGGGAACGGGCCGGCGATGTCAATGGCGATTCTTTCGAATGGACTACCTACGTTATACTGACGCATCGGGGCCTTGGGTCGTGTCCGAGGTCCATTGCTGGCAGCGCAAACAGCACACTTTCTGCACCAGTCATTGACATCAACTTGACAATTGACCCAGTGAAGTTGCCTCACTTTCTGCAGGGTCTTTGTCACACCCAGATGTCCTCCAGAAACTCCATCATGGATCTCTCAGAGTACTTCCTGCCTTCTGTTCTTGAGCACCACTATCTGACGTCTGTTTTCCCCACCATCTTCGGACTCCAATACACGTTTCAGGGCCCCATTGTCCAGGGTAAGGGAATTCCATTGGGCCCAGTAGGATTTGACTGCTGGGGAATATCTTGCGATTTCCTGCCATGTCGGTCTTTGATTACTCTTTTTCCAGCCGACGACTAAACCAAGATCTGGATCGCTTTCTTGGTCTTTCTGGACCTCGTTGTCATTCCAGTTGTTGTCAACTGCCGTGGTTCTACAAATCGCTGCTTCCTTCTCTTCTGCTCGTCGGCAGTGTGAGCAGTCGTCTGGGCATGGTCTCCTTGACAGAGCATCTGCGTTCTTGTGGCCACTCCCTGCTCGATGTTCGATCTCAAAGTCGAATTCTTGGAGTCTTTCGATCCAACGTGCTACTTGGCCCTCGGGGTTTTTGAACTGTAGAAGCCATTTAAGGGCTGCGTGGTCGGTTCTTAACAGGAATCTTCTCCCGTACACGTATTTATAAAAGTGTTCTACTCCCTTGACAACAGCCAACAGTTCTCGTCTGGTGACACAGTAGTTACGCTCGGGTTTACTGAGAGTTCTACTGAAGTATCCGATGACCTTCTCTTGCCCATCCTGGATCTGGGACAAGACAGCTCCAAGTCCCACGTTGCTGGCATCCGTGTCCAAAATGAAGTTTCCACTCGGAAGGGGAAAACTTAGAATCGGTGCATTGATCAATGCTCCCTTCAGCGTCCTGAACGAGTCTTGGCATTCTTCGGACCATTGGAATTTTGTTTGACCTTCCGTGAGCCTGGTCAGTGGTTTAGCGATGTTGGCAAACCCCAGCACATATCGGCGATATGTGCACAAACCAAGGAAACTACGTAGTTGGTGTATATCTTTCGGGATAGGCCACTCCTTCACTGCTTTAATCTTCTCGTCATCCACTGCTACTCCGCTCCCAGAGACAACATGGCCAAGGTAACGTACTTCTTTTTGGAATAGGTTGCATTTCTTGGGGCTCAGCTTCAATCCAGAGTTTCTCAGTCGCAGGAATACCTCCTCCAGGTTTTTAACGTGGTCTTCGAACGATTTGCCAACTACAATGATGTCATCGAGATATACCAGACACGTCCTCCATGAGAGTCCTTTCAGAACCGTCTCCATTAATCTCTCGAATGTTGCTGGAGCATTACAAAGTCCGAATGGCATGACGGTGAAATGCCACAGTCCTGAGCCGATGGTGAAGGCTGTCTTTTCTCTATCTTCTGGAGCCAGTTCTACCTGCCAGTATCCACTCTTCAGATCGAGGGTCGAGAAAATCGTGGAGCTGGCCAACGTGTCTAGGGTGTCATCTATTCTCGGAAGAGGGTAACTGTCTTTCTTCGTCACGTTGTTCAGTTGACGATAGTCTACGCAAAAGCGTGTTGATCCATCTTTCTTCTTCACCAGAACGACTGGAGAGGACCATGGACTGTCAGACGGTTCAATAACTCCATCTTTCCCCATATCACTGACTATTTTGTCAGCCTCTTCCTTCTTGGCAAGAGGAAGTCTTCTAGCTGACTGTCGGATTGGTCGAGCGTCCCCAGTATCAATTTTATGTTGGACTACATTCGTTCGACCCCCTTTTCCTTGTCCGGTATCGAAGATGTCTTGGTACTTCTTGACTAATTCTCTCAATCTGGGCTGTTGGGCTGGTTTAATGCCCTTGGAAGAGAGGGTAACTAATTTTTCCAGTTCCGCTGTCAGGTTGTTCTCTTGACTAACAGTACCATGTACACTCCTGATCACAGAGGAAATTGACGAGCAGTGCCCCAAAACAGTTCCTTTCTTCAAAGTCACTGGGTAATAATTGACATTCATTACCCTTACTGGCACAATTTCATCAGCACGCAACAAAGTCTTGCCTAGTGCAATCCCTCGTCCAATTTTCTCATCATGAAGTTTGGGATCAAACATAACCACGCTTCCATTGCTCGCACCTCCGTCCAAGCGAGCCTCCAGTATGGTCTCAGCCCTCTCGGGTACACTTATATCTTCAACCAGCAGAACACGAATCATCTCTTCACTCCTTCCATGTAGCACCAGCTCTTCTCCGTTCACACGTAGGACGCCATCTTTGAAGTTCAATTCAAACCCTCTGGAATTCATTCCAATAATTGCGTCGTCCTCAATGTCCGCTACTAATGCCCGATGTTTCACTTTTGTGCTGCCTAGAATCAGTTCAATCGGTAGCTCACCATGTACAGTGGCCGGCTCTCCTGTTGCTGTGCGTAGCTTCCAGGATGATGGTTCCATTCTCTCTGGTGTTTTAATAAAAGCAGGTCCAAGGATTGTCCTAGTCGCACCTGTATCTAGCAGCATGGTGCAAGGCTCGTTGTTGATGAGACCGTCTACAAAGACACCATTGTTTTGACGTTGCAGGATAGCGACATATGCATTGTTAACGGGGGCTTGCTGGATACAGGTCGACGATCGCCCCTCCTCATCGACCTTCTTTAGTTTTCCTGCATCGGTGCCGATTCTGTGAATGTTGGACATTTGTTACGCACATGTCCAATTTTGCCACAATTCCAGCATCTTATCTGTCTTCTCTCAGGCAACATTTCCTTCACCACCTTCCTTATGGCAGCTTCCAGGTTAGCAGGCTCCTGTGGGTCTTCTTCAATAACTCGGACTTTACTTTGGCATCTGCAGGATTGCTTCGCCGCCTCAAATTCCAAAGCGCGTGCCAGTGCATCCACGAGATGTGTTGGACGAGCTAGTGTCAATGCTTGTCTGGTTTCCTGGTCACGAAGTCCATCTAAGAATGCCTGAACTGCTAGTCGCTCCATTACCTTTTCTGGTGTGGCTGGGTATGCAAGGCGAACCAAGCGTGCAATGTCTGCTTCATACTCCTGTAGGGACTCGCTTGATTTCTGGCAGCGGTTTTTGAGCTGTGAGTGGTATACATGTTCTAGATGGGTTTGTCCATACCGTAATTCTAGATGTTTGATCAACTGCTCGTAGTCCTCTTGTTCTTGAGCCGTGAGGGTTTGTAAGATATTCGTTGCTTCTCCGCGCAACGCCAGTGTTAGTGCCACAGCTCTATCTCCTGCATTCCATCCATTCGCCTTTGCTGCAGCTTCAAATTGTCGGCGGTAGTTTGCCCATGGTGTTTTCCCATCAAACTGAGGTGGTTTCATAGAGAGTTTTCCTGATTCCGGACTGATTTTCACATCTTTCAAACCCTTTTGAACATCATCTAAGTTCAAACTCAGTTCCAGCACTGAATTTTCATTGACAGATTCTGTGGTGTGGGTAGTGTCAATTTGCTTTTTCAACTCACTGATTGTTTCTTTCATTTTGCTGATTTCTTCCTCGATTCCGCCTCTGATTTCATCACTGATTGTTTCCTTCAATTTTCCCATCTCTTCCTCAATTTCATCTTTGATGGTTTCCTTCAATTTCCCCATCTCTTGCTCAATTCCATCTTTGATTTTCTCCATCTCTGTCTCGACAGTCCCCATTCTTTCTTCTAATCGATTCGCCACGCCACAAAGTTCTTCTTTCATGCTCTTCGAGTTTTCTAGAAGCTCTTCCCTCAAACCCTTCGAATTTTCTAGAATTTCTTCTTTCAGACTATTCGAATTTTCTAGCAGCTTTTCTTCCAGATTTTTCGAACTTTCTTGAAGTTTTTCTTGAAGTTTTTCTTCCAGACTCACCGAATTCTGTTGCATTTTGTCTTCCATTCCGTCGAGTTTACTCGTTATGGAACTCATATCCATTCCAGAAACTTCGAATAGAAATGTTTCTGGGTCCTCGCCCTCCTGAACTAATCCCTCGGCAAGTCTTGTTTGAAGCACGGCCTTTTTACCACTTGTGTCAAGTTCCCTCTCCTCCAGTTCTTGCTTCAATTCCGCAACCTTCAATTCAACCAGGCGAACTTTCCTCGAACACATTTTGTCTTAGTCTATGTCTATTTCACGGGTCACCAGTCTATTATTATTATTATTGTCTATTTCACACAGTCTATTTCCCGGACACCAGTCTATTATTATTATTATTGTCTATTTCACACGCGAGAAGTGTCACTTCACGAAAAATGTTTATCAGTCTATTTTCGCGAAAATAATTGTCCGAAATACACAAGCTGTCTACTTACACGAATACTCTGTATTTTATCTCTAACAATCGCACTTCTAACACCAGATGTAATATATTTATAGTCCAATTCACTCAAAAATAATTTATTTAACGAAATACAATGATACAATAACACAATTCTCTAATTTATATAACAATCACGGAACTAGGTATTTATATTCGACATTCACTTCACTGACTGCCCGACTGTCCGCTGCGTAGTTCTGTTTATATCCGACGTTGACTTCTCTGAATGCTCCAGAATTTTCCTTCGAATCGCCCAGACTCATCGAACCGTCGAGATTCTTCTCGGTGCAAGCGCATCGACAGTCTTCCGCGGTTGGTCGCTAGCTATACGTGAGAGTTCAGGTCCGGCATCGCCCGCAGCTTCGCCACAATTATATCGATCCACCGTTAATTCACAAAATTATTGTCTGCGATCGAAATCATGTTCATTGAATTCATGAATGACTTTCACTTTATATGGTTGCCATTTATTCTTTTTTAGGCATTTCAAAACAGAAATTTGACACATTGATTGCCCCAATGCATCTTGACGAGCAAGTTTATAAGGAATTTATTGCATTGATAATGATACATCCAATTGTTGATCTTCAGTAACGCTGACATTGCCAAAATTTTCAAATTTTGTTTCGACTTTGCTCACCGTCGAACGTGTAATTGGTCTATCGGGATATTTATTGTTAAATAAGTTACAAACCTCAGCTTGTGTACACGGGTATTTTCTCCATAACCTTACATCATTAAAATCTCTATGCGTTGCTTTTTTCCTAAACGGGACACGATGTCGATAACTCATTTATACCACAATCATTTGATATCCAAATTATTATTGTTGGGCCGAATCATTGTCAGTGTCACCGTCGGAACAGTGTCAGTGTCAGAAAATTAGAAACATGCGTATTTCAGTATCCCTGAATTAATTTCTGGAAATGTTAATGAAGAAAATATGACATCCATACACAGAAAAATGCGTTCTTTTTGAAGGTATCATCAAAATATGGTTCTGCCATTGACAAAATGATAATGAAGTCATAACTCGAACTACGCAACTGAAAAAAAAAATCGACGTATCTGAGTTTTTTCCCAATGGCCGAATCAAGCTTTAAACAAATTTGTTTCCACCCTTTACGTGCTTACTGCATGGGACATCGATTGAAAATCCATCCTGCTGTAAATTTTTGTCGGCCCACAGACTATCGTGATGCATTGTCATTTATGATGAACTTTCATCAGTTTTTTTTCTAAAACGAAAATATTTCATACTGGTCGAATAAAGTACCTATCTGCCAGGATATGCTCTATTAAGTAAGTAATACCTGACTTTGTATACAGTGACCACCAAAAATATGTACCATATGAGAAAAAAGTTTATTATTAGCGTATTGGAAAAATGTACCTAAGGAAAAGTTTGAGCAATATCCGGCAACCTGAAAATCGATTTTTACATATGTCATGTGACCACTAGTATGGCGGCAAATTGGAAAAAGATACCATGAAGATGCCAAAAGTTGAGTAAGATGGCAAGATATCGAAAGAAGTTATTTGAAAAAGATGCTTGGAATTGAATTTTGTACCTACGTACAGAGTTTCGAGCAATAAATCGTGAACATTTGAAATGGCAATTTTTTAAAAACATTTTCCGACCTCTTTAAAAAAATCAAAGTTTTGTTTTCTGAATGGCTTGACTGTGGTGTTACATTTATATTTTGATGATTATGACAAAACCTTTTCATTTTCTCCTCCACAGATGGCACTACATTGAAAAATATGGTTTCTGTTTCATTGGTTTGTATCTAACAGTGAATAGCAATCTAGAAACATTCTGGTTTCCTGCTTATAATCAAGTTTTAGTGATAATCGTTCATGAGCGTTTCAGTTCGCACATAAAGAGGCTTGAAGTTTATGTGCAAACTGAAACACTCATGCAGCATTATCATTAAATCTCGATTACAATCTGGAAACATGATGTTTCTAGATTGCCATATCATTACAACGGTCCTGGAATTCTGATATAACTGTTAGATACGAACCAATGTGACAGCGAGGGTTCTGGCAAAAACCAATTTTTTCATAGTTCATAGTTTCGTCATCGTTATCAGAATACAAATGTTTTACATCAGTCAAGTCATTCAGAAAAAAAAAAACCTTTTTTACATACAGGGTGTCCGGTAAACCTTGTACAATATTGAAACTGGTGATAGACCAGGTCATGACTGTTCAGAATATCGGAATTTCACCTAAGTAAAAATATCACCGTTTTCGAGATAATGGGCATTTTAAGAATTTCTGGAAAATCACTCACCTTGGATTTTCGAGTGCCATGTATACAAATTGAGACAAATTCAAATATCTCTGCTGCTGAAGATTACTGATGCTTTTACACGTACAGAACAGTATTTCAGAAAACGATACAATTTTTCAAGAAATGAGGATAAAATACCATATTTGAGTTTCACCAATTTTTTTAACAACAGTTTGATATTATTGTTTGATAAAAAACATAACCAAGTGGAAGTAGATACTCATTAGAAAAGAATGCCCATTGCCCATGGTATAAAACATACGATAATTATTTTTGGAAGACGTAGAATTTCGATTATATTAGAGTGGGATGTTATTCTGAGCTAAAATCAACTTCATTAGACTTTGTTAGTAATTCAAATAACTTTTTTTCGATATCTTGCCATATTACCCCACTTTTGGCATTTTCATGGTATTTTTTTCCAATTTGCCGCCATACTAGTGGTCACGTGACAAGTGTCAAAATAAATTTTTAGGTTATCGGACATGCACAAACTTTTCATCAGAAATGTTTTTCTAATACTATAAGAATGAACATTTTTCCCATATGGTACATACATTTTGGCGGTCACTGTATGTACTTGACTATATTTTCAATTAATAGTATAAACATCCTTCAATAGTTTTTGAAATCAAGGAAACGTTACAGGAATCATGTGGACCGCCTTATACAGAGTTAGTGAAATGTATGGACCCGCCCATTTTTCTCAGTTAATATGAGGGTTGTCAAAAAAAAGTTCGAATGAAAGTTGAAGGGTCTACTTTGCACCTTTCTATAAATTCAACTATTTTTTAGATTTGTCATTAGTGGATAAGTGACGTCATCGACATTTTTTTCAATGGAACCATATAATATGTCATATTTAGTATCGCAGGAAAGCTTGTTTTTTTTTCATTTCAGCAGTACTGATATTAATAATATATGATAATAATAAAGTTTATTCAACTAATCATTGTATAATAAATATACATTATATTTAAACATTTATACCTACAGAAATATAAAAAATAATTAAATGACAAAACGAAGAGAGAAAAATACATTGATCGCGCTGAATTGGACTACATTCACCGCACTACACTACAAGAGTGTAGGGAAGTGATTTTCAATGTAGCCGTTAACAAAAATAAAGTAATAGTACTATGGTAACAAATTTAATTTCTAAAACTAGGACAAAATGTCTATTTAAATTTTATTCAAAGCAACTGCTGACTGAGGATTGAATTCATTTCATATATTAAAATCAATTTGAAGTATATTATGCATAAGCATATGTTTGAGTTTTCTTCTAGCAGAATCAACAGGCATATTCTTAATATCAGGAGGTAACAAGTTCAGAACCTTGCAAACGCTATAGGCAAATGATCGTTGGAACAGTGACGAGTTATGAGGGGGAATTGTTAATGCATCTTTCCGTCTGATGTTCACATTATAAACATCTGTTCTAAATCTCAATTTGCGATACAGATAAATTGGTAACTTGGTGTTGATTATTTTCAAGAAGAGACAGGATGAATTTAAAAATCTTCTTTTCTCAGTTGTGAGCTATTCTAACTGATTTCTTCTATCTGCAACTCTGTCATATTTCCGTAGATTGAACACTAGCCTTATGCAAGAGTTTTGTACTCGTTGAAGACGTTTGTTGTCATATTTTGTGATGCATGGGCCATAAACCACATCGCAGTCATTTATATGCGAGAAAACCAGGGACTCACATAGAGTAGTTTTTGTTTTCTGATCGAAGATTGGTCTATTACTATAAATCAACTTCATACTAGAAAAACATTTTCGAATTATTTGATTTATATGTTGCTCGAATCTCAGATCTGTATCAATGTATAAACCCAAATTTTTGGTCACATTTGTTGTAGATAATGCTTTGCCGTCGATATTTATGTTCACTAATGGTTCTATGATGTCTTTGATTTTTTACGACCAAATAGCATGACTTGGGACTTCTCAGGATTGATTTCGAGGCAATACTTTTTAGATAAACTACTGAGAGAACTCAATTCGTTGTTTATTATTTTGATTACTTTGAACTACATTGTTGCTGCTGAATGAAAAATAAATTTGTGTATCGTCTGCATAGAAGTGGCTTTTGCAGTATTCCAAGGAATCTTTGAAGGAAGAAGTACACATCGAAGAGAAGAGAGGTCCAAGTATGGAGCCCTGAGGCACACCACAAGAGATTTCCAACGCTGTGGAACAATTTTCTTTGTATCTAACAATTTGGTTTCTCTTGTGGAGGTAACTAGTTATGAGATCTACAGCATCACGATGAAATCCAAGGTGGTGTAGCATTGCCAACAGCAGTTGATGATTAATTCTATCGAAAGCTTTCTTGTAATCTATGAGGATGAAGGTTGTCAATTTGTTGTCATCGGCTGCCGTTAGAATGTCATTCACAACCGTTAGCAATGCTGTGCTACAACTGTGGTGTCGACGAAAACCAGATTGTTTCATCGGTATGAGAGAGTGTGTGTCTAAATGATCTTTTATTTGTTTGTGCAGAATTTTTTCATATATTTTAGGTAATGTTGGAAGTATACTAATCGGTCTGAGATTTTTTTAATTCAACTGGATTTTCTATCTTTGGAACGGGTATGACAAAGGCCGTTTTCCAAATACTAAGAAACTTTTTATTTATTATTGAATAATTGAATATGTGTTTCATATAAGTACCTTATTATAACGGGACAACAGATTAGTATCATTTTCGATTTGATAGAAACAAGCGCTTTCTGTATTTCGTTCTCGGTAATTGGTTGAAAATTGAATACTCCTACATCATACCTCTCATTATTATTCAAATAGTGAAGCAGTTCTCCATCTGGAATTTGCTGTGACTGAGTGGAATCTATGAAGAATTTATTTAGTTCATGAACATTCGAAAGATTATCAGGTAATTCGTGGTTAATATTTTTACTATATATATTTAATTTTTTAAGTTATTGATACATTGTCCCCCCTTTTTTCATTTTTTATTGCTCTATTAGTGACGTTTCTGAATTCCTGATAGTAAGTCCAGTGAGCTTGTGACTTGGTTATTCTGAATCTTTTCATAGCTTCATTCCCCAGTTTAATGAGCAATTTCACATTATCTGTCAGCCAAGGTATGATTTTTTTATCTTAGACAGTATGGACCAGTGCATACTTATCAAATAAACTAATTATCATACGATTCATCATTTCAACCTTTTCATCAACCTCCTCTAACTCAAATATCGTCCATAATGGCGTTGTTTCAAGTTCAAAGGTGAAACTATCCATATCGATTCGATTCAGATTCCTTAGTCTACCAGTGCAATTTCGGGTAGAACTGGTTTCAGTTTTGATTGTTATGGTTATTGGAAAGTGACATTTCCTGCTGACATTTTCAGAACATAACATTAGATCAAGTAGAGTTGCTGATGTCCGACTTACTCTCGTGGCCTTTTCAACACACTGACACAGCCCAAGGGAGTCGAATATATTTTGTAAGTGGCGTGTACTACACTGAAACATATCGACATTGAAGTCGCCTGTACAAATTATGTTGTCATATTGGATAACAATATGACTCATCACATTCTCGAACTCTTCAATAAATTCCATCAGTTGCTGTCTGGGTTGACGATAAGTTACGCCAATGGCGAATTTATTTTTATTCAGTATCACTGAGAGCCATAGCTGTTCTGATGAAAGTATATGAACATCGGTTATAGCGTCAACCACATGATTTGCTTTAGCATAAACCCAAACTCCCCCCCCCCCTCTTCCGGCTCTACCATCATATCTATGGAAATTGAAGCCAACTATAGAAACAGCTTCAATCAATGAATTATCTGTGAGCCACGTTTCAGTCAAACATATTATTGAATAGTTGCCCGCAGATGCGAAGTCTCTGAGTTCATTGATATGTGCACTGAGAGATCTTATGTTAACACAAGCCATATTAATTTCATCTGCCATTGTGATACAAGTATAATAGTAAATTGAAATGAATAGTGAATGCTGAAAATAAGAAAGACAACAATATTACTGAGAAGAAGAGATAAAAAATAAATAAGATGTAATAACAATTATTCAGTGACGAACAGTCGTTGCCGACCGATGATGAACCCTTGACTCCCATATACACCTACTAAGTAGGCTTATTAAGGCAAGTACCTGACAGAAAACAACTACTCCCCTGGCTAAGATCACGACGGGTATTGAATTAAATCTAACAGATACTTGTGCAACGTTACTCAAAATATCAGAGAACGCAATTGCAAGTGCCCTTTGTGACCAAACAGCAGAATTATGTTGTAATTTGGACAGGGTGACCACCTGCCGACTAGTTTCGGGGTTGTTGCCACTCATCAGTGCAAAGGGTAGGTCAACACAGACAGCACTGAAGCCATCTGTATCCCGTTCAAACCATTACACACTTCGTTGCTTGGTCAACTCTGGTTCACGCGATAAAGCGGTTTCTAGGCCGCTCCACTTTGCGAGCAGAGGAAGAACACTCCGAATCTCCGGGTTAAGAGATTCATGTTAAGAAAACAGAATTCTTTGGGAGATCGTTTAATAACGAACAGTCGTTGCCGACCGATGATGAACCCTTTACACCTACTAAGTAGGCTTATTAATGCAAGTACCTGACAGAAAACAACTACACCCCTGGCTAAGACCACGACGGGTATTGAATTGAATCTAACAGATACTTGTGCATCGTTACTCAAAATATCAGAGGACGCAATGGCAAGTGCCCTCTGTGACCACACAGCAGTATTATGTTTTGATTTTGACAGGGTGACCACCTGCAGACTAGTTTCGAGGTTGTTGCCTCTCATCAGTGCAAAGGGTAGGTCAACACAGACAGCACTGAAGCCATCTGTTCCCCGCCCAAACCATTACACACTTCGTTGCTTGGTCAACTCTGGTTCACGCGATAAAGCGGTTTCTGGGCCGCTCCACCTAGCGAGCAGAGAAAGAACACTCCAAATCTCCGGGTTGAGAGATTTATTTGAAGAAAACAGATTTTTTTGGGAGATCGTTTAATAACGACCAGTCGTTGCCGACCGATGATGAACCCTTTACTCCCATATACACCTACTAAGTAGGCTTATTGAGGCAAGTACCTGACAGAAAACAACTACTTTCCTGGCTAAGACCACGACGGGTATTAAATTGAAACTAACAGATACTTGTGCAACGTTACTCAAAATATCAGAGGACGCAATTGCAAGTGCCCTTTGTGACCAAACAGCAGAATTATGTTTTGATTTGGACAGGGTGACCACCTGCAGACTAGTTATGAGGTTGTAGCCTCTCATCAGTGCAAAATGTAGGTCAATACAGACAGCATTGAAGCCAACCCCCGTCCTGAACGATCTCCCAAAGAATTCTGTCTTCTCAACATAAATCTCTCAACCCGGAGATTCGGAGTGTTCTTCCTCTGCTCGCTAGGTGGAGCATCCTAGAAACCGCTTTATCGCTTGAACCAGAGTTGACCAAGCAACGAAGTGTGCAATGGTTTGGACGGGGAACAGATGACTTCAGTGCTGTCTGTGTTGACCTACCCTTTGTACTGATGAGAGGCAACAACCTCGAAACTAGTCTGCAGGTGGTCACCCTGTCCAAATCAAAACATAATTCTGCTGTTTGGTCACAGAGGGCACTTGCAATGCGTCCTCTGATATTTTGAGGAATGTTGCACAAGTATCTGTTAGATTTAATTCAAAACCCGTCGTGGTCTTAGCCAGGGGAGTAGTTGTTTTCTGTCAGGTACTTGCCTTAATAAGCCTACTTAGTAGGTGTATATGGAGTGAAGGGTTCATCATCGGTCGGCAACGACTGTTCGTTATTAAACGATCTCCCAAAGAATTCTGTTTTCTTCAATTATTCAGTAGTTAGTTTAATGACTAATGATTAATAATTATCTAGCTGTCCTTTCATTTACTGTTCAGTTTCGATAATTTGCAAGACGCGCACGTGTTGTAACTTTCTAGGATTTAGGGTCTCTCGACGCCTCTCCATATTATTTTAATTTTCGTGATAGGAACAGTGTGTTTCGTATTTTTGTGTTCACCTCTGTAATTCATTAACCATTTGCTTAATTTGTTCAAAATTTTTCTCAATCGGGGAACGTATCCTGTTAGATATTTAAAGCTATATAGCAATTTGATTCAGACAGTGGCGTTCTTAAATTTTTGTATAAAATTATTTTTTATGTGTTATATTGACAGTAGTTTCATTAAAAAAATCACTCACGATGTTTGGGATAATTTCAAGTCTTAGAAGCTGAAATTATTCCATTGATTAAATAACAAAATTTTTAATAAATCTGCGGTGATGTGGAATATAAAAAGTATTTTTTTCAAAAACTTACGTACCCCACTGTCTGAATCAAATTGCCATAAGGATTAAAGTTTATAAAATTAAACAATAGGTAAGTGAATTACAGAGCTGAACACAAAATTACGAAACACACTGTACATATCGAGAGAGTTGAAATAATATTAGTACTGCTAGAATGAGAAAAAAACAACCTTTTTTGAGATACTTAACATGACATAGGCTTCCATTAACAAAAAAATGCCGTTCTGACGGAAATTACAAAAACAACAGTTAAGTTTAATTAATAACTTACAGATTTTTACTAGCTGAAAATTCTACGAGATAGTTATGGAAAAAGACATTGAATTTCTTGAATTCTCTATCAGGAAGTAATGCAAAGAAGATGAAATGCTATAATTTTTTATTGAGATTCATAGTTGAAGCAGTTTATGTACATTCGATAGTAGCTTCGGAACTTCGTTGGATCTCTCAGTAATTTGGGAAACTGGTTCAAAATTCACCTTCTTGTTCCAGATGAATATCTCATCCACATAATGTTTATAAAAATCACACATTAGCATAATTATTTTTCTTCCCTATTAATTCGTCTCACTATTTTCAACAAAAGCATTAGAATGATGATTTTAACTTTTTTTCATTGAAGTAATAGGTAATCCGCCTAAGCCTTTGAATTACAAATCAATGTCAGATTCACTTAATTATTCTAGCAGTCGGTTGTAGGTAAATGATTTTTCAGTATGAATTTCATTGATATATTTGAATATGTAAGAATACTTGGGGACCATCCTGTATATGGACCCTAGGAATGCATTTGTTTTCAAACAGAAATTTTGACATTTTAAAAGATCTTCGTCTTTGAGAGACATCCCATTCTCCTATTTGAATTTAATTTAAAAAAAGAATTCCTGAGGTAACGCCAGAATTGACTCATTAGAAATGTCCATCTTCCTAAATAAATAAAAAGTTTCCAAGGTGAATACTCTATGTATAAAATGCGAAAGCTGAGGTTTTTTCGGTGAAATATCAATTTTATATGATGAATGGTTGTTTGGTGAACAGAGTCGAATATTTAAGCATGTCGTGACTTCAATAAACGATGATATATCACTGCTTTTGTATAGTTGCAGGGTCGTAAATTCGGGTTATTTCAATGTGGGTAAACGATTTCACTAACGACTCCTACCATTTGTGAGTAGGATGTTGAGTTTATATCATACTGAAAAATTGATCGATGTCTTGCTTTGGAGAGGTAGCGAAGTCATCGGAAGGAGTATGAACTTCATCAGTAATATTATGTCTCAAAAATTATGTATAACAATATTTGTCAACAATCAACAATCAATGGCGTATTAGAATACCTAAATACTTCGAAGAGTGTAGTTATGGCGTCGATTTGGGTAAATATTTTAATACCTATCAATTACAGAAGTCAAAGTCAAACGATGGACGCTGCATTGGACATTGAAGTTGATAATATTGAAAGTCATACTGACGAATTAAGTGCTCTAAGAAATAACTGGGACAAAATGTTGTCTGAATCTAAACTTGAAACGAAATTTTGATTTTCATGGAAGTATCTTGAAAAAGATCAGAGCAGTTTCACAGAGAAATGTGTAAGATTTGCTGAAGAGTACAAATCATGATTTAGTCGAAGAAATGAAGTACCTTTCAAGGAATAGCAAATCAAACATCGCAGAAACCTTACTAAAACCTGTATAACTTTCGAAGAAGCTCGTGAAACTGAAGGACCCCGCACAGAATACATGGGATTTTGGTTGATTGCGGAACTCAGTGAAACTCTGGTAAGTTGTAGATGATGATCTGTCGGTAACAATTTAAATGGACCATAATCAAATCGTATAATTAGTTTCGGACGAACAGGGAGATTTTAAATGTAATTACAAAAACAGAAAATAGTGGTAATTCATCACAGATTGAGATTATTCAAATTGAAAATTAATTGTTCAAAATTGTTTTTTTCGTTAACCAGTTGTCGTCCCCTTACGTAAGGCAGACCCCAGAAGTCGAAACTTGTGTAAGCCATGGACTACTGAGATCTTGTCTTTTTACGTGCGGTTCTTAGCACTTTCTTGGGCCATCTGAAAATTTTCTGCAGTCGCTATGGTTTGAACCTTTGACTGGCAGCCAAAGTGATTGAAACAATGTCGCTTTAACCTCCTGGCTGCCTAGTTCATTCCCCTGATTTGGATCAAATATGTCATTTCTTTCGAAACGCTACATAATTATGATCCAAAACATTATCAAGGTTACCAGGGTCATCACAAACGCACTCAAAATGTACTATTTCGACGTTGTTTACCTCTCTTATCAGAATTGAGATTATTTCTAGTATGATTTTCAAGATTTTTGCTGAGTAATGTTGACCGTTTGGAAAAGCAACACTGGTATAATACAAGCACAGTATGTCACCATACCGGGGTCATAAAAAAGTCATCAAATATGTCCTATTCCGAAGTTATTCACTTCATTCTTCCAATAGCAACCTTAAAGAACTATATGTTGTCAACTTTTGAAGTTAATATGTGACAAACCTTAATCCAAACATTTTTGAAATACAAGGGCCCCACAAAAAGTATCTCTACATATGTACCTATAGGACTACTTGATGTGCATCAAATAAATCTTCAGACTATTTCAGGAAGCTCATTTCCTTCTTCCGCAACCTCACGAACAGTGACATCTTGAACGCATTCCAAAAGAGTTGTAGTTGAAAATTTCACATATTTTTGAAAGACAGTGTCTTGAATTCTCCATTTCATTATTTAATAGACATTTTTTATGTAGTCTGTGCCATGATAAATTAATATCCATCATGCATGATGCCTTAGTAGAGTTAGCTGACGAGATGCGTCGAAAGGCTTCGGGAGAAAACCACGTTGAAAACGACGTAGAACAAAACCCCATCGGGCATTAGATTGATTTTTCCAGACTTGAATAGGTGCCCTTAAAAATCTTACTTTCGGAGTTTTTCAGTTGCGACAGTCTCCATCATATATACAGTATAATATGGACCAGAATTTGTGTGTAAGTATTTTTTTATTTGGAATTTGTTAAGAGTTGAAGGTATAATCTTACAAACAATATTTTACAAGTACCTACATATATCTGAGTGATGGCTGTAAGTAAATTCAGTAAACTATGTATATTAGGTTAGTTAATTAAATTCAGTGAATTTAAGTTATGTTAGTTTTCCAGATTTGTGAAATATGTATAGATATATAACACAAGATTTATGACTGAAGATCCTGACGAAAAAATCATTTATCATTCTCAGATATATATAGTTGTTTACTGCAAGCGTTCAGTGACGTAGACCGCACAATTTTGTCAAGTAAACTGTTCCATGTTGCAAATGAACGATTGAATAATGTATATATTCTCGCATGCACTCATGGAACCTTTCACGTTTTACTTTGCTATAATTCAAAAATATGAAAGATTGGGAGAAAATACATTGATATTGATACGAAAATCAATGAAAATGGAAACAATACTAAATTTAAGTTGTTCGTGAGAATTGATATAGATGCCATGTGCTGCCATGTGGCAAGTACCATTTGGTATCTACAGTCGGCATTTTATGGAAATGTAAGATTTCCATCTACCAATACTTTGGAATACTCTCGAAATGTCGCTGTTTGTATGGGGTTGCGGAAGAAGAAAGTGAGCTACTTGAAATAGTCTGTAGGATTATTACATGCACATCAAGTAGTCAGATACATATGTGTTGTTCCTATTTTCAGGGCACTTGTATTTCAAAAACATAAGTTCAACTTCAAAAGTTGAAAACATATATGGTTCTTCAGGGTTGCCATTAGGTTGCTTATGAAGTGAATAACTTCGCCGGAATAGGATATATGAGTACTTGTTTGATTACCCCGGTAAATTGAAATACTGTCTGTATTATAAAAGTATTACTTTGCTAAGATCTGCCCTAGAATATCGGAATTAATCTAGAAAAAATCTCAATTCTGATAAGTGAAGTAAACAACGTCGAAATAGTATATTTTATGTACGTTTGTAATAACACTGATAAACTAAATACTGTTTTGGATCACAATAGTTTGCGTTTTCAAAGGCATGCCATATTCAAGCTAAATCACGAGAATAAACAAGAAATAGTCTCAATTTGTGATAAATTATCTTAATTTTCTGTTTTTGTAAGTACTTTTAAAATCACCCTGTTATTCCAAGACTACTCATAAGATTTAATTATAGTTCATTTGAAGTTTTACCGAGATGTCATGTTTAAAACGTACCAGAGTTTCTTTGAATTCCGAAATCAGTTGAAATTCCGTGTATTCCGTGCGGGGGTCTTTGACTAACATTTTCCCAAATGTCTGAAATATTGTATGTATTTCTTTGCGGATATTCTGTTTCCACCAGTTTCTGTAGCACACGCTGAGTGGTCGTTCACTTTTTTTAGCAGAACTAAGAACAGATCGACTTTGTGTCGTAGCTGTAGTCAGATTTGGGGCTACTAACTATATAGCTAAAACTTGCCCGAAATGTTCACTTGCTAAAACGGTTTTCAATTTACTTCCTTCCCCAATTAAAAAGGGTATAACAGTAAGTCCAGGTACTCGTCTTCATAAATTATAGAGAAATTTCGATTTTTTCTGTTGAATTGGCGTGGGAAGAGGCCCGATAAGACTTTATTCTTGGGGCCCTGCCCAGATCTCGGCGGCCCTGTCAGAATCTGGGATGACTCATCTCGACTCTAGAAGTCTGATTGTACTTTTCTTCAGAACGTAACGCCCATTTCATCTATTTCGATTCTATCACTATCACTATTGTTTAAATAGAAGTAAGATAGTTAGTCAATGCCTGTGGTAAAAGCATTGGACCCAAAACGCGAGTGTCATCCAGCTTGATTAGTTACAAATATTTGACGTCATTTCAATGCAGGTTTCTCTAAAAACCCTGATTTTATTGCTGTCCCACTGTTTCAATCAAATTACGACATGACTTGGAGGCCAGATCAGTGTCGCCATATACAGGGTGTCCGGTAAACCTTGTACAATATTGAAACTGGTGATAGACCAGGTCATGATTGTTCAGAATATCGGAATTTCACCTCAATAAAAATATCACCGTTTTCGAGATAATGGGCATTTTAAGAATTTCTGGAAAATCGCTACCTAACCTTGGATTTTTGAGTGCCATGTATACAAATTGGGACAAATCCAAATATCTTTGCTGCTGAAGATTACTGATGAGTGATGCTTCTAGATATACAGAACAGTTTTTCAGAAAGTGAAAACATTTTTCAAGAAATGAAGGTAAAATGACAGGTTTGAGTTTCATCAATTTTTTTTTAAAAAGTTTGATATTATTATCTGAAAGACACATAACCAATTGGAAGTGGACATTCATTTCAAAAGAATGCTCATTTTGTACAGACTCTACCATGGTATAAAACAAACTATAATTATTTTTGAAAGAAGTGGTTTCCATTGAATTGTGTTTTTCATCTAGGCTTCTATCAACTTTTATTCAAGAAATAAAAGGTAACTACCCAACACCAAAACTGCGCCACAATCACACTCTACGCGCGTTTCGCCAACAAAGTTAGCATCTACAGGAGCTAAAAGTAAGCTTTTAAGATTTTAAGATTGTGACGTAGTTTTGGTGTTTGGGTATTTTATTTTTTCCTTGAATTGTATTTACACCAAAGGTTCCAAAATATTCATTTATTTGATCAACTTTTATACTTACGCCCAAAAATTATTTTAGTTAGATTTTATCAAGATAAAATGTGGAAATAATTGTTAATAATAAAGAATAGACTGCTTGGTAGCATTAAATAGTATGTCAATAAAATTAACTTTTCATGTAATAAAATTATCGAAATGAAATGTCGATTATCCGACATGGCACCGATTAATACGAATTCTTGTGATAAATGTCGCAATTGTCCAACTTCCAGATTCCAACCAAGTTTCAGAGACCGACAGATATACAGGGTGTAACCAAATAAGTGCAAACTTTTTAAAGAGATGAATCCTTGTCGAAAATTAAAAACTTTTGTTTAAACAACTTGTGACCTCTATCGTAGATTTTTGAAATTATTCCGCTTCTTTCATTTAGTGGTATTTATTTCTTTGTCATGCCGTACATACGTTATACTCCCCGAGAATATTTGCATATGCACAACATTTATGGTGAATGTGGAAGTAGTGCTACTGCTGCAGCAGCGCTTTATGCAGAACTATATCCGATTGAACAATGCCGCTCATAAAATCCCTGATTTGGGGGCTATAACCTATAACGCATTCGAAAAGGTTCTTCTTGAAAATATGTCGTCTCTGCGTACGAGTGGATGGAAAATAACATTTTTGTAATATTATTCAGTGCGATGTTGAATAATCGTTATTGTGGTTTATAGTGTATGTTGATTTAAAAAAAAAACGTTGAATTAGTATTTACTTCATTACATCTCATTGAATGCTTGTTGGCAGTTGATTGGTTATTACTCATAATTATTTAATCATTTCATCTTGATAGGATAAAAATAAAAGACATTACTGTCAAAGTTTAATGGAGTTGATTTTAGCTCAGAATAACATCACACTCTAATATTATCGAAATTCTACTCCTTCCAAAAATAATGATCGTATGTTTTATACCATAGTTAAAGCCTTGAAAAATGGGCATTGTTTCGTAATGAATATCCAGTTCCACTTGGTTCTGTTTTTTCAAACAATAATGTCAAACTGTTTTTAAAAAAATTGGTGTAACTCCAATCTGTCATTTTACCCTCATTTCTTGAAAAATTGTATTGTTTTCTGAAAAACTGTTTCATACATCTGAAAGCATCACTCATCAGTAATCTTCAGCAGCAAAATTATTCAACTTCGTCCCGATTTGTATACATGGCATTAAAAAATCCAAGGTGAGGTAGTGATTTACCAGAAATAAAAAAAATGCTCATTATCTCGAAAACGGTGAGATTTTTACCAAGGTAAAATTACGATATTCTGAACAGTCATGATCTGGTCTATCACAAGTTTCAATATTGTACAAGGTTTACCGGACACCCTGTATATGTCGAATCCATTTGAATTCAATATTAATCCCATAAGGTTGGCTAACTATCTTACTTCTAAATGAACAATGCTTTCACCTATAGGCTGAAATACCTGATATTCTTGCCCTAACAAAAGCACTGGTGAACTCCTCCACCAACAAGGTTTACAAGCTCTGTCCTGGTTAAGAACACTATTCTCGATTCAGATTCAAATGTGTTGTTTGCCTCTGAAGCAAACCTTTCATGCCAACGCAATGAGAGTTTATAGTCAAAATACTTTGACGTGATATGGTACAATTTACAAGACTAATACCAAACAGTAAAAAATTCCCTGATGCCTTTACTTATCACCATCATATAGCGACCTCTTTGAGTTTTGTTTACTCAATTTGGAGTTCAATCTACTATTACGTAAGCTGCCAGATCTGGATCTCCCTTGCTTCCACTAAATCTGCTTTTGAGGAGTTTCCTCCGGATACCTGGTCTGATGTTTGAGATCAGGGAGAAGTAGAGATCAGAGAGTAGGCAGACTGAAACCCTAGATGAGCATTTTGATAACCAAGTCACCTTCATAAGTAAGAATAGTGAATTAACAGAGAATTATCAAACCAGTCATATTTATATCAATCAATTAATTCAAACCGTTCTTGTGAATAGCAATACTAATCACAATTTTGCCAATTTTAATTTCGAGTTTCTAATGAATGATCTGCAACACTTGATTTATTTGTTCGCGAATATTCAGCTTGTGCCAAATGTTTGCGAAAACAAATATTCATAGATCTCTTGGTTTGGCCAGAAAGAACTTAATCACAATTTTGAAAATTTATTTCGTAAATTCTTGGTCTATCCAAAGTTGGAATTTTGTCTTTCGAATTACGTAATCACATTTGGAGATTGTTAGTACTGCTTTGTACAAGCTGATGAAGGTTTTCGTATCGGAAGATATAATTGAGATCTCTCATAAACCGTTTACCGTGTATAATTTTCATGAATTTCTTCACCACATTCATCATCACAAAATGGCGTGTTTCAATTTCCTTGCTCATAGGGCGTTGAGCTTTTCACTCAGTGATGAACGCTTTAAAAAGAAATCGAAACCAGTCCGCCTACTCCCTGATTGCAAAAGGCGGGACTGGTGAGTGATCTCTACTTCTCCCTGATCTCAAACATCAGACCAGGTATCCAGAGGAAACTCCTTAAAAGCAGATTTAGTGGGAGCAAGGGAGATCCAGAACTGGCAGCTTTCGTAATAGTAGATTGAACTCCAAATTGAGTGAATAAAACTCAAAGAGGTCGCTATATGATGGTGATAAGTAAAGGCATCAGAGATTTTTTTACTGTTTGGTGTTAGCCTTGTAAATGTACCATATCACGTCAAAGTATTTTGGCTATGAACTCTCATTGTGTTGGCATGGAAGGTTTGCTTCAGAGGCGAAAACCACCTTTGAATCTGAATCGAGAATAGTGTTCTTAACCAGGACAAAGCTTGTGAACCTTGTTGGTGGAGGAGTTCACCAGTGCTTTTGTTAGGGCCACAATATCAGGTTTTTCAGCCTATAGGTGATAGAATTGTCTATTTAGAAGTAAGATAGTTAGCCAACCTTATGGGAATAATATTGGATTTAAATGGATGTTTGTAAAAGTAAAATAGTTGTTATGTGTTCACATTTAGGTAATTTTGCTCTTGCATTTCGTGGAAGTGAATTTGGAGGATCTGTATATAACAATGTTCAAAGCACTTTTTGCTGCTTGTCGCTGGGTCAAATCAAAGCGACTGCAAAATTTTTCTGAAGGCCCGAGAAAGTGGTATGGTAAGATACAATGGGCATCTGCCTACGTGTCATCGGGTCAGCCTGGGTGGCTGGACGAGCCTACGATGCATTTTATAATAACTGACGCACCTTCCAATTTCAACGGAAATGGCATAAACTTCAAATTTTTAAATGGGAGACCTGGTATATTTTCAGTACTTTTTGCTCTTGCTCCATATGGAATTCTGAATAGAACCATTATTACATGTCACTTTCTGTAACAATTTTTTTCATTTTATTTTTTTATAGCAGACCTAACGCCCCAGAATTTATGTGCATTGTGAAATGGAAATATCAAGTTGGCATCAATCAGCAATTTGTCACATGTATAGCTTCATCAATCATTCACCCTACTGAAAATTCAGTTTAAATATTATAATGTCTCTATATTTTGGGTTTAAGGTTTCTGAGCCGTAAGCAGCAAAATATCACATGCATCAAGCAAGTGTACAGGAGTGAAATGAATTGAAGTAAGCCAAAGCAATCTACTATGCATGGTGTATCTTGAATGATATCATTAATTTTAGGAGGTGATTGTCATACTTTATAAAGAAAACTTTGATTAAACGTTTGTCCTAACTTGCTTCGTTTCCGAGAAACCTTGTGTCAAAGTTTCAATTAAAACTTGGTTTTTCATCAATTACTCAAAAGCTTTTTGGCCGATTTCGATGAAACCTGTTGATTATCAGCAGTTATAAGGGTTATCTTAATTGAATGACTGATGGAGCGTTGCATGGTTGACATTTATGATGGTAAATATCAGTGTTCGCCACTGTTTTCCTCTGAGATTCATGTTTTTATCGATTGAATAATTGAAAATACAACTTTCCTACAATATCGTAAATTTTGGATTACTAAACTTCATCGAATCAAAGTCAGTGGCGCAGAAATGGTGGTTACGCAAATTTTATTAAATTCTATGCAAAAAGGTATTGTTGACTTATGATAAGAGCTGTTGACAACAATAGGCCCAGGAACACAACAAACAACCATTCCATTAAACGCTGAAACAAATGAAAGAGTTACGTCAGGTAGAAATAAATTCATTCAGGCAATCTATCGAATGATAAGATTTTGCTATTTCGAGTTCGTGGCATTATAAGTTGTATTTTGAATTGGTCGGTCTGATAAAAATATGAAACGACAGTGGCGTACATCAATTTTTACCATAAATATCAATCAGGTGACATTTTGATACTTTGATTAAAGAAATCTTATATCATGAGCCCCCTTGAAATTTTAAATAATCACACATTTTTTCATGGAAATCGGTGAAAAGACTTTTGAGTGATTGAATAACCGATTTTGTTATTGAGACTTTGACACCCCGATACTCACTCGAAAATTAAGCAAGTTAGGACAAACGTTTATATGAGCTTTTTTCATAAAACATAACAAGGAATCATCACCTGAAATCATCATTTAAGATACACCCTGTATATAAAGGCAAGATATGTTCTTGTCGAGTAGAAGGAGAATCCGAAATTAATTATAGAAAACTATAACGGGTGAGTTTGCCTAGGGACCAATTATCTCATGTTTATTTGAAACTTCAAGGAAATTGAGAAGTGTGTATCAGAAATGATCGCGGCCCAATTATAGAGCATTGTGGCACTCCACGATTTGATACAGATATTTAAAAAAAAATTGTCTACAATGACGAGAGAAAAGTTATGTGAATAATCTTTAATTTTTTCATATACTCCATATTTTATTGAAATTAAATTTAATTTTAGGCGAAAGGGTATTGTCAAGTAATGATAGGAGCAGTTGATAACAATAGGTCCAGGGACACAACCAACAACAATTCCATTAACGCTTAAACCACTGAAAGAGTACATCAGGTAGAAATAAATTCATTAAGGCAATCTATCGAATGATAAACTTTTACTATTTCGCATTCATGGCATTACCAGCCGTGGTGGTCGGCTGGTAGAAGCGTACGCCTCGCAAGCGTGGGGTAGTGGGTTCGATCCACCGATTCACCGGTCTCGTGCATGGCATCACACGTTAAAAGGTAAGGGCTGCGTCTTCCCTAGCTCACACAAGTCTCTCGAAGACTTCCGAGGGTTGCGCGTAGGGGTGCAAACGGTTGACGGAAATAACAACAACAAGTCAGATTTTGAATTAGTCAGCCTGATAAAATTTTTATATTTGTACCATAAATATTCAATCAGGTGACCCTTTGATACTTTGATAATTGAAATCTATTATCTTGAGCAGGAGCCCCTTGAAATTATAAACAACGCTTTATTTGAAACCTTAAGGAAATTGAGAAGTGTGTATCGGAAATGAACGCGGCCCAATTATAGAGCATTGCGGCACTCCACAATTTGATTCAGATATTTAAAAAAAAAATCATCTACAATGACGAGATAATCCATGTAGCAACAACTAATGGGTTTCACGGCATCCAAAGAGGATTATTAAGACTTGATGAGGGTGAACAGTAATTGATAGTTGATTTTATTCAAGCTTTGAAATAGTCTATCTGTATGAGAATGCATAATTCGTCTTTATCGATTGTCTCTAAGCCTGAGATTGGTTTATGGTAGCTTTAAAATAGATAAAGTTTTAAATAACGCAATCAAGGACTACATACGTTTTTATTATAGTTTATTGCCAATTTCAAGGCAAGTTTTCAAGATTCCTAGCGTATGCGATGATTAAATAGGTTTTCCTATTTGCGTCTAATTTATTCCGATCTTATAATTTTCAAGCATATAAACTCGATCTTTGAGCACTGAATTAGTTTGATTACTATTCAGTTTTCTTCATTGAATGTAATTCGATTTTAATCATTTTCAACACACCCTACAAAAAGATCCAATTAGGACCGGAAATGAGAGCTAGCGGAAAACATGATAACCCTTCTTACTTCTGTACGAACATAGTGTAAACTACAGTTACCTCTCACCCGCTATCACCTGGATATACCGACCACTTTATCCTCTTAACCCCACAATAAACTCTATATATTATTTCGAATAGAGTTCCCGCGAGGAACTCCATAAATATAAAATGTTTCGTCTGAGAATTCTACATGTGTTAAACAAATATCAAATCATGGGTTATTAGAGTTTCGGTAGTTTCATTCTTGCTTGGTGGAATCTCACATTCATAACATCCATAGATGCAAAGAAAGGTTAAAATGAGATTACATAAAATATGTTCAAGAAATTGGATTGAAAATGGGATACTGGACACCTGTTGTGTCACTCAATGGGAACAAATCGAATTTTTTCCCTTTACCACAACAGCTATTTATGTACCAAGTGCGTTATATAGATCGTAACGCCCGGAGGGTAACATTCACCAGAGGGCCTTTTACCCGAGGGATGAATGTTGCCCGATGGGCGTTAGGATCTAGTTACGCTCGTGGTGCATACAAGATTTTATTTTTCGCGGAACAATTATCTTAAGCGACGTTGTTCACTTCATGAATTCCTTCTCATAGTATTTACTGCGTTCTGGTCGGCAACTGAGCACAAGTGAGCTTCTATGCAATTGCCATGGAAACATTGAAGAGGTTGCTAAGGGTTGTTTATTTAATAAAATAACGCTGCATTTTTGTAAGAATTGACAAGCTTGTTAGTGGAGGAAACTAAAAACGGTTGTGTTCATGATAATTATGGAGATCCCACAGAATGTGACGCTCAGAGCTGAAAAAGCGTTAGGTAATTTACTGCCTGTGGAATCCAAATACTTATACGAGAAGGAGTATGACCATTTTCTGAAATGGAAAGATGAAAACAGAGTGAATACCGTATATAAAACTGTCTTAATGGCAAACTTCCAGGAATTGAGTTTATCTCATGAAAAATATTGATATTTTTTATTTATTTTACGTTATTTCAGTTTGAAAATTATAGTGCAGATAGTCTATGGACCAAATAGTCACAGCTTAAATCAACATTGATTGTTGAAGAAAACATTGATATGTAAGCATTCAGTCAACTGATGGACTTTCTGAAAGTTAAATCAAAAGGATACATTCCTAAAAAATCAAAGGTGTTGGAAGGTGGACTTTTCATAAGAAAAGCTCCAGATGATACTTTTCTGCTACATAAAGTTGTTCTAGCAATGGGCGTATTTGGAGGCTTAAGACGTGATGAAATGGTCAAGATGACAATTGTTGACATTGAGACAGAGGAGCCGTTTTACTGATCAAGGTACCAGAAACCAAGACCTGCACCTCAAAAAGTTTCATCATGGTCGAAGAAAGCGAAATAGGAGACTTGAATTCAGTTTAAAAGTACATTGCACTATGACCAAAAAGATGTAAACAACGTAGGTTTTTGTTTAACCGACAGAAATAATCAATGCATTGAGTTACCTATAGGTAAAAATAGGAAGTGTTTTTTCTATCATAGCGAAAGACCTTAATTTAGTCTTGGAGAACCCGAAAGGTTACACCGGACATTTGATACGCCGATCGTTGTCCACGCTTCTTGTTCAAGGTGGTGCACATTCGGTTCCGTTCAGAACAATAACATTTTTTTTTTCGAAAACAGAACTGTAGCAACTTTGTTCTTCAGGGAGATACTTTTTTCAATATAGCTCTCCGCTACCGTACTACTCTTCCATTTTCCATGTTAAAAAAATAGTTTTTTCGTTAACCAGCTGTCGTCCCCTTACGAACGGCAGCCATCAGAAGTCGAAACTTGTGCGAGCTAAGGATTAACGAGGTCTTACCTTTTTACGTGCGATTCCTAGCACTTTCTCGGGCCATCAGAAAAAGTTCTGCAGTCGCTAGGGTTTGAACCTTTGACTGGCAGCCAAAAGTGATTGAAACAATGTCGCTTTAACCACTCGGCTACCTGGCCCTGTAATTTTATTGTTTCAAAGGAAGCACCACCTTGAACAAGAATTTCGCTATGATAGAAGGAACACTTCTTATAGTATTTTTACCTATAGGTAACTCAATGCATTTATTATTTCTGTAGGAAAAAAAAACCTACGTTATTTACATCTTTTTGGTCGTAGTGTAATCTACTTTTAAACTAATTTCAAGTCTGCTATGTCGCTTTCTTCGACAATGGTGAAACTTTTTGAGGTGCAGGTCTTGGTTTCTGGTACCTTGATCAGTAAAACGGCTCCTCTGTCTCAATGTCATCAATTGTCATCTTGACCATTTCATCACGTCTTAGGCCTTCAAATACGCCCATTGCCAGAACAACTTTATGTAGCGGAAAAGTATCATCTGGAGCTTTTCTTATGAAAAGAAATACTTGTCCACCTTCCAACACCTTTGATTTTTTAGGAATGTATCCATTTGATTTAACTTTCAGATAGGCCATCAGTTGACTGAATGCTGATATATCAATGTCTGCACTATATTTTTCAGACTGAAATAATGTAAAATAAATAAAAAAATAATATTTTTCATGAGATAAACTCACCAGTTCCTGGACGTATGCCATTAAGACAGTTTTATTTACGGTATTCACTCTGTTTTCATCTTTCCATTTCAGAAAATGGTCATACTCCTTCTAGTATAAGTATTTGAATTTCACAGGCAGTGAATTTCCTAACGCTTTTTCAACTCTAAGCGTCACATTCTTTGAAATCGCCATAATTATCTTGAACACAACTGTTTTTAGTTTCCTCCACTAACAAGCTTGTCAATTCTTACAAAAATGCAGCCATATTTTATTAAATAAACAACCCTTAGCAACCTCTTCAATGTTTCCATGGCAATTGCATAGAAGCTCACTTGTGCTCAGTTGCCGACCAGAACGCAGGAAATACTATGAGAAGAAGTGAACAACGAGGTTTAAGATAATTTTTCCGTGAAAAATAAAATCTTTTATGCACCACGAGCGTTACTAGATCCTAACGCTCATCGGGCAACATTCATTCCTCGGGTCGAAGGCCCTGGGGTGAATGTTACACTCCGGGCTTTACGCTCTATATAACACTCTTGGTACATAAATAGTTGTTGTGGTAAAAGGGAAAAAATCGATTTGTTTCCTTCCATTGAGTGATACAACAGGTGTCCAGTATCCCATTTTCAATCCAATTTCTTGAAGATATTTCATGTAAACTCATTTTTACCTCTCTCTGCATCTATTGATGTTATGAATGTGAACTTATCGGAAGGGATAATCAAAAAATACTCGGTAGGGTCCACACTATAATCGACTGCGTTTCAAGATTCCCTGAACGTTCTTGGAGACCGGTATGTATTTGTCAGCTGAGTTCGTTTTGTGAGCCCAACTCTCCGACTCCCCTGAGATTCCACCAAACAAGAATGAAACTACCGAAACTCTAATAACCCATGATTTGATATTAGTCTAACACATGTTGAACTCTCAGGCGAAACATTTTATATTTATGGAGTTCCTCGCGGGAACTCTATTCGAAATAAGATCTAGAGTATATTGTGGGGTTAATGTGATAAAGTAGTCGGGATATCCAGGTGAGAGCGGCTGAATGGTAACTGTAGTTTACACTATGTTCATTGAGAAGTAAGGGTTATCATGTTTTCCGCTTGCTCTCATTCGCGGTCCTAATTGGATTTTTCTGTGGGGTGTGTTGAAAAAGATAATAATCGAGTTATATTTGACAAAGAAAACTGAAGAGTTTTCAAACTAATTGAGTGCTCAAAGATAGAGTTTTGTATGCTCGAAAGTTGTATGTATGATCGGAATAAATTAGACTCAAATAGGAAAACCTATTTAATCATCGCATACGCTAAGGTAACTTGAAAACTTGCCTTGGAATTGGCAACGAAAACGTATATAGTCCTTGATTACGTTATTCAAAACTTTCTCTAATTTATAGCTACTATAAGCCAATCTTGGGCTAGAGACAATCGATAAAGAAGTATTATGCTTTCTCGTAAAGAAAGAGTATTTCAAAGCTTGAATTGAATCAACCATCAATTACTGTTAACCAAGTTTTTATGATTCTCTTTGGATACCGTAGAACTCATCAGTTCTTACATGATTAATCTTGTTATTGTAGGTAGAAATATATGTCCAAACCTCTGAATCAAATTGTGGCGTGCCGCAGGCTCTATAATTGGGCCGCGTTCATTCGTAATACACAATTCTCAATTTCCTGATAATTTCCTGAAAATAATATGGCGAAGGCATACTGATCAAATTTTGAAAATAGAGGGTACTTTTCGGAATAGTACTTATCGAACTGAACATATATTGGCAACTGATAATAAGTTAATAGGTCTGAATCCACATAATAATGACTCGAATAGAAATTCTGGTTCATAAGTTTTCATTGAAGAATTTCTTGATGATGAAATTACGTCAGATGAGATTTCAATTACTATTTATAAAGGTTGTTGTGAAACTATTTCGAAGTCAAATGTTTCAATACAGTCTGAAATAGAGAGACCTAGAAGGGTCAGAAACCTCCTGATAGGTTGAATATATGATACTACTCTTTGCATCATGTCTGGAGTTAATCAGCTTATCAGGAAGGATTGTAATATCCCTTGTATAATTATATTATCATACATAGTGGCAGGTGTGTATTGTTTCTAATATAGAATTCATTATCATCATATTGATAAATAAAAAACTTCAAACGGTACATTTGCAATAATTACTAATATATTATAAAACCGGTATTTGATAAAACTTCATACTTTATGAATTTGGGAACTTAACAGAACGCATCTGATCTACATGACAAAGTTCTACCATTTTCGAGAGCAAATGAATAGTTTAAGTTGCCAATTCATTCTTCAACTTCAGTAATCAACCTTTCAGAATTCGTCAAGTTAAAGAATTTTCTTTATCTCACCCAGTATATCTGATTGAAATATCAAAATGCTATTTATTGTGTTTATACCTACATGGCATAACCTGTGTCTACTATAACACAACAAATTTTTATTTCCATTGTCGGTGATCGAAATGATTATTCATTCTAGTAATCGATACAATGTTTTTCATTTTCATAACTCTAACTACGTTCAATTATATTTTGACTTTTCAAAAAGAAATCATATTTCACGAGACTCGATTAACTCTATTCATTTAATGGATATATTCCAGTTCTGTATGAATTATCAATTTTTTCATCACTACTTCGAAAAGGTCCCTCGTAACCTTAAATATAGTTAGATATTAGTTTTCATTCACAGTATATTCATTTTCACCTTCACCTGTTCCTTCAGCGACCAAAGTTTTTCATCAAAACTATATGCTTTTCTGTAGAGTACACAAATTTGTTAAATTGTACCACAGTCCTGAACTGAACAACAATTACATTGAGGTTGTTTCTGTAAACGAATTAAAATCATTTAGTACTTATTGTCCCACTATATAATTATATTTTTGACACCGAAATAATACTATACATACCTAGTTGTTATTTACTTCGTTGATATAAGTTATACGAAAAAATACAATGGACCTTTATTCCAAAGTGCGCAGTTATCTACGCAGTTAATCCCAATGGTACCAGGACGTCGCTGACTATCAAGGTCTGTCTCCTGCGCAATTCCAGTTGTTCATTCAAGACGTAGATTCCCGAGGACACCCAGTCAGCATCTACGAGACTATAAGAAGAACCTCCAATAATAATTATTGCTTTAGAACTATTACTGCTGCAGAACTATTTACGCTTTGGTCCGTGCAAGTTAACGTTATAGTTATTTATGTATCAAAGGCGTAAGTAGGCGTTTATGGCCTGCGGCGTGGATGATGGCCCGATGGCGTTAGCCGAGGGCCATTACACGCCGAAGGCCTTAAACGCATTTTACTCACGTGATACATACAAAATTTTATGCACTAGCGGTTTAAAGCGCGAATCACAAATACTGACTTGAATTGCAATGGTCTACACGTTTCATACGTTATGCATACAATAATTAAGGGTAATTAATATGAGGAATGTGAAACTATAGTAGCTGAGTGCTATATTGGAGAATCTATTTCAAATAAATAGATCATCACCGAAAAAATTTCCAACGATTATGAACAAATATTAGAAAGAGTATTGCTCTATTGAACTGAAATGATTCTAATTCGTGTTAGGAATTGCATGAAATGATGTGTGAGTATAGACAATTTGAGAATTTTGTCTACTTTACGGCCCGCCGGGCCATAATGCGCCCACGGGCGGTAAAGTGCCACTTTACGCCCGGCGAACCGGGCGGTAAAGTGTACTTTACCGCCCGCTAGTGCATAAAATATATTGTATTGATAAATTATATGTATTGATAAAGTCAATTTTAAAAATGAGGTTTTGAGTGATCCAATCTAACATATATGTCTTCATTTCTTATTAGTAATATTTACTATTAATTTCAGAGCCTTTTGATCATGTTTCGTAGTGGTAATTTGAGTGGTATTGATAAAAATCAGTATATACCTAAATCTAATGGTTTCATAAGTTAATGCTTAGAAGCATATTAATAAAGTTTAAGGACAAACTGATACTTAAAGTATGTACTGATAGAGTATAAGTTTGTACTTATGCTGACAAGTTGTTACTTAAAAGTATATAAATAAACTATAGGTTATACTGATTAAATTAGGTATGTTCTTTTCAATTTGTAAGTCTGCTTCTTAGTATGCTGATAGTGCTTGCTGAAGGTGAATTCCCATTTGTTTGGAAAATGTTTCCCGTTCAACAAGCTCCAAAAATTTATAAAAACAGACGAGAAGATCCTCGTGGTCAAGATTATGTATGTGGCTTGGTGCTAAAAGGGCCAATGTCAAAATTTTGCCATTTTGAGTTACGCATTGCATGAAGTTACTCTCATTAATATCTTTGATGTGCTATAGCGGCCAATGTCTAAGTCCAACAATAAGTGAACTGTGCGTGTTTCAACGGCCAATGTCGCTGCAAATGCTCAACAACTTAGTAATAGCTAAAGGGCCAATATGTACTTTGGCCCTTTTAGCAGAACTTCAAATCATGTAAATAATGAAAAGAAAAGACCAATGTCAACTTTGGCCGTTGTAGTTTCAACTGCATTCATGGTGACATTGGCCAGGCGACCGTAGTGTGAGATCGAGTCTCAACAGGTCTACGCCTGCATTCTTCCTCGATATTTCACAAATGCAACACGTGAATAAATAATTTTGGTTTGAAAGTGTTGAGTGTATTCGTTAAATGCAGACAATGAGTTCAAGAACAAGGTCAATTTTGCAAATGTGTGAAATTGATAATGGTAAGTAACACATTTTTGTATTTGGGAGGAAAATTAGATTATGATTCATATAGAGGTTATTGGGTATTCTACGATAACACGTATGTTTAGTTCGTATCTAATTTTTATTGTAATAATGTTAGTATTAAACATGTTGGATGAGATATTTTGATTGAAATCGTTTTATTTTTTTGTTTAGTTGTAAGAAAAAAACAAATTGTACAAATTATGTTATTTTTGCAGATTCAGCATCAGTCAGCGACAGTAATAATTCAACTATTCTGTTTAGTCCAGCACCTATTGTGGGAAATGGAGGAGAAGCGGTTGTTGAAGTAACAAGGCAATATACAGGGTCAGGGGAAACTTCTGCTTCAGAAGAAGAACCATTTGAAGATAGTGGTGATGAATATATACCGACGGGTGATGCTGATGACACAACGAAGAAGAGTTTGAAAATGATACTCCATTGGTCGTTTCTGCAACAAAAATATTGAGTAAATCAGGCAGGGGAAGAAAAAAAACAAAACAAAGAAGAGGCTACATGGAAACGAAAGAGAAATTCTTCTATGTGGACACGAAATGTACGGAAGTTGTTGAGAACTCGAGGCAAAGAATATTTGTCGGTCTCCGGAAATAAAGTCATACGTGCTAAGGAATTGAAAGCAGCATGCATCTGTCGAAAGAAATGCTTCAAAAAATTTACTCATGACGAGAGACAAAGTTTGTTCACAAGTTTCTATAAATTATCCAGCTCTGGACAGAACCAGTTTATTTCGCAGACACCGCATTTGCATCAAAGAGAGAAGATAAGGAGAAATGCCCGAGATCTCCAGGTTATACAGCATCGTTCGACTTACAACAATGCCTACCAACTCCCTACCTTCGAAGTGGATTGAGTTTTTATAAACGTCAGCTATGGACATTCAATATTACCATTCATCAAACCATGGGAAAAGAGTCTTCTGCTTTGTGTTACTTATGGAACGAGACAATAGCTGGTCGTGGAGGTCAGGAAATCGCTTCTTGCATTTACCATTACTTGCATGATCTAGTAAATATTCGTATCATACACACGGTAGTTTTGTACAGCGACTCATGCGGAGGACAAAACCGAAATATTTAATTTACTACAATGTTATTACAAACTGTTTGTGAATTGAAAGCCAAAGGTAAAAACCTAACTATTCATCATAAATTTCTTGAGGCAGGTCACACGCATCTGGAAGCAGATACGATCCATGCAGCAATAGAAAAAGTGAAAAAACATACAACTGCCGAGATTGAGTTACCTCGTGATTGGGCAAATTTAATTCGGTCGATTTCCAGAAAAACTTCAATAAGGGTAATTGAATTGGAACAACATCAATTTTTGGACTTCAAGTCATGTTTGAAGACTTATTATGTACATCGCAAAAAAAAAACATCCTGAATGAACCTATTCAATGTCTGAAAATAAAATGGATGCAGTATTCAACCAATACTGAGAATATTTTGTATAAACACTCATTTGACGGAAATTTCAAAATGTTCAATATATCGAGAAATGCCAATAAAACACGACAGGCTTACCTACCGATACTTCAACCATTGAACAATGAACTACTTGCATTGAGTCGGGAGAAATTGCAGGACTTACGGGCACTCTTGCCGTACATTAACAAAAATAGCCGTCCATGTTACAATTACTTTCTTGAACAATTAACCGCAGATGATAACACCGTGGACACCTTTCCGGATGAAGTTATTGAGGAAGATAGTGAAGAGTTTTCAGAATAACATTACCTCATCATCCTATCATTTCTGTACTTCAGTAAAATATTTTGAGTAACTTTGTGCTTTGTTTTTTAACGTGTGTGAATTATCACATTTATAAAAACTGTTGAAAATAAAACTTATTCTTGTTACCTTCATAACTGCAATAACGGCCAATGCCAGAAAAAAATTTAAAAAATTAAAAAAATATTTTACAAAAAAGACCCAAGGCAATATTTTTCAAAAAATTTGTAATTTTTTCAAAACACGAAATAAACAGTCTGATGCTACATGAGTAAATGTATAATGATGCCAAAGATGGTACATCCAACTTGTACCACGTAAAAGTTACAATTAAAATAATTTGTAGTAAAAACTTTAAACTTGGTTTTCTCAAATGTGGCATTTTAGACATTGGCCCTTTTAGCACCAAGCCACAGATGTGAAATTGTTTCATTTTAACTCCGAAAGTGTGGCGTGGTTACCGACACATTTTTGGGAACTCATAGCGGGTGGGTGTTTTGCTTTCGATAGTACCCTGAAGTTTTTGTTATATTTGGCTTTAGGCTACCAGATTGGTGTAGTAGAAAATATTTGTGTAAGTCAACCAACGGTATCAAATGAAGTACATTTTGTGAGCCAAAATATTATTGAAAAATCTCATATTAGGATAAAGTTATCTCATGTATGGTTGTACTTTCTTTATTACCTATCTAATTAATTACCTTTAAAATCGTAGGACTATGAAGCAGAAAAAACAAAAATGGCGAGCAAAATTTTGCTTTCTAACTGCTACAGGTGCAAGTGATTGTACGCGTTGACATCAATTGAAAAAGTTGTGGAAAATCGTCATAGTAACGAATACATTTGTCGCAAACAAGTTTCCGCAATACATGTACAGTAACATGTAACGCTGATGAATTATTTACAAATGTCAGTGCAGAATGGCCAGGTTCTGTATATGATAGCAGGATTTAGAGGAACAGTCGTAACTGTGGTGTATTCAGAAAATCGGACAATTCAGTTACAATCTTTTGAGAAATGAACGTGTTCGGAAGATGCTTCAAACAGTTAAGGCAACGATTCCCTTTATAACAAAATACAATTAGACTGTCATTGAGAGAATATATTCATTATGATAGCATGCTGTGAAGAAAATGAAGAAGTGTTTGAAACTGAAAAAGACTTACATTTAAACCATGAAGAACCTGTTGGACTACGATGTCATACACACCCGTTAAGCCACAATAATTTACGCCAATCAACATAACTTACATGATATAGCTTTTTCTTTTTATTCCCAGTTATGTTAGCAAAAGTATTTTTTGTACTACCGCCTTCAGCTTATTAATTTTTTTAAATAATTTTTTGGAATCGGTAGGTTTTCCAAAATTATCTACAACTTTTTCATAGTTAACTGACAACATTTTATAATGAGGCATGATACCTTACTTTCATAATATTGTTTAAGCGTAGCTAAGACGACTTGTTTTTAATATTTATTGCGGGAATTTTCCCTTTATTTAAAATAATATGATTATCTTTAGTTTGTGAAACACTCCCATATTTTTTTCACTTTCGGGCATAACGAACGACATGGTGGTCGATGAATGAATGTAGAAGAGTAAATTCTTTGAGGTTTGTATACATCTCAAGTGTAAACTGATTTTAATTTGAATTTGAATTTTTTCCGAGTAATTAAATTTCGACTAAATAAGAAAATGCCTTAGAATAATCAGTAGTTACTACTAAGTATCAGCATTTATTTATTAATATACAATTTGGCATTTACTCAATGATGATGCTCATACTTATAAGTAAGTACTCATAAGTAAATACTGATTTTTAATAATACCACTCATTGTGTTTTCATTTATCAGAGTATAGGTGAATATGATCAATGGTTTGCTACATTCAGACAGTAGGCATTCATCAGCTGTTCCTGCATAACACTGTTTCATTTCATCTACTATCTGGCTGCTCGGTGTGAACTCATGCGTGTTTCAATATTTATAGGTGTACTTTTCTCATTCTATCCTCGTGTGAGAAAGATGTCATTTCAATTTCGACTATTGATTACACAGATTTTCGGTTTATTTTCGTTTCAGGGGGATCCAGCATAGATATGTGAGTAGAAAATTTCACTAGCGGCTAGTTCATCCAATGCAACTTATGGACAAATATGGCTGCTTCACGGCTGATCTCTCTGAATTTTGGATAAATAGTCGTTATATTGTAACAATTTTGTATTGTCATTATGTCTAGGTAAGGTTAGTCATGTTAGGTATGGTTGGCTAGTGATTTACGCATTTACAACTTGGTTTGCATGCAGCTGTTCATTTTGGTAGGTTAGCTTGCTCATAGACTGGAAGATGACAGATTTTTCTCGTTTATGCCTTTGAGACCAGTGAAAGATATGAAAATTCTGACCAAACTGATAAAAAATTTGAGCGGTCGCCGCGTGGCCTAAATTCATATAAAATGTTCATATTCGGCACTGAAGCTCACTTCGACATCCGCAAACCTCATGCCACTTTTTTTTATGGGACATTCATGATGGAAACTTCCATTTTTCCAATTGGCAGCAACGAGAAAATCGTCATGAATAAAAAAAAATCCACCAGTTTTCGCCATTTGGCCACGTGCAACCGTTGTGGCTATAATTTTTTTGCTGCTATTGTCTATCATCCCAAAACGCACATAATTTTTAATAAAAATCGATTTTTCTATGTGAAAGCCATGCGGCGACCGCTCAAATTTTTCATTATTCTTGTCAGAATCATCATATCTTTCACTGGTCTCAAAAACGTAAACGAGAAAATCATCACCTGAAATCTGCACCATATCCCAGTCTATCAGGTTAACTTGCTAAGGTTAGGTTTGTGTGTCAATTACGATCGAAAAAACAAATCTATGCATTTTCAATTCAGTTTGCCTTCTTGCTTTGTCACCTAAACACCCCGCCATGTTTAATTACAATATTTTAATTCGAGTTTAGAGCATGCTCAGTAGATTCCAATGAAGTTGCATCGGTTGAACTAGCCACTGGTGAAAATTTCAGGTCGTTTTGATAATCGAGACGCCTAGGGGATCAGTCGTCTCTTATCGTCTCTTCATATCTGCAAGTTTAGTGATATGCCCCATTTAGTGATTAGAAATAAATGTTGTCGTCATTGTCGTTGACCTTCTGGAGTAGAGATATACAGGGTGTCCCGTAAATAATGGATAATATTTCAACTGCAAATAGGGGACAGTATGAACGTTCAGAAAATATATTTTAGTGTTATGGAAAGTCCTTTGATTTTCGAGTTACTTGGAATTTTATGCATTTAAAAAAAATTGGTACCCCTTTTACTTTTTTGCGCGCCACTGCCACAAAAAAACGAAATATTGTCAGTATTAATTTTTATGATATTCTTGATCAAGTGGACTATCAGACTGTTATTGAAATTTCGAATTAATTACTGTGGTACTATGAGAAAAAAAATATTCAATTTAGAATTCGTGTTTTGCTAGAGTTTTTTGCCAAAGTTTGAGCTTCTGTGGATTGAAAAATGTAGGGCGACCTGAGTGGCCAACTTCCCTAAAAACTCCCTATTGAATGTAGATTTCAAAATGCTATAACGCATACTACTTTGTTCTCCACAAAAAATGATATTCCGATGCAAATAGGGAATGAGCTTTGTTTACGGAATTACAGTTCCAATACAAATAAGCTGACTTTCAAATTTTGATGACAGTACGTCTATACAAATGAAAATGGTGTATTCTTCTGATCTTGAAACTTCTAACTCGAGTCTTCCTCAATGCAGTAATGTTCCAATAACCATTGATTCGTTATGATTTGTGTGGGTTTCAGCGTAAATCTTGGTCTGTAATAAAATAAAAATTAAATGTTTACTGATTTATTACAGAATTATAGCAGGTGTTCAAATTGTCTGCCGCCCACTCTGAGACAGGCTCGACATCTCCGTATGAATGATCTTTTCAGCACCCGCGAATATCTTTTCTCGCTAATTTCTCGAGAGGCTCCTGTATGCGAACTCGCAACTGTTGTAAGGCAATGATGGGCCTACTGTAGTAGGCCTTCTCCTTTAAACAGCCCCAGTGGAAAAAGTCAAGTGGATTCAAGTCCGGTAATCGCGGAGGCCACGAAATGGGTCCACAGCGGCCAATCCATCTACTCAGATAGGTTTGGTTCTATTGTGTAGCATAGTGTTCTTCGCAGTTGCAAAGTTATGTCTTCTAATAAATTGGGTAATTCGTTCTGTAGGAATTCCAAATAATTTTGACCATTCAAAGTGTCTGGCAGTTCGTACGGTCCGATCACTTCTTCATTTAGAATCCCCGTCCAAATATTCACTTTGAATTGGTATTGTGATCTGTCCTCACGCATCAAGTGGGGATTTTCCACCGCCCAGCTGTGTAAATTATGGAGGTTTAAGTAACCATCTCTGCGACACGTTGAATAATCACTCCAGAGAATTCTATTGAAAAAACCTGTATCTCATCTAATTTTACTCAACATTCTGCAGCAAAAAACTACTCTCACAGGATAATCCCTGGGCAGCAGACTTTGCACGCGTGTTACGTGGAAAGGATGAAATTGGTATTTTTTCAAGATATTATGGACAGTTGTCTGCCCAATTCCAGTGCTTTGTGCTATAGCATGTGCAGATGAAGATGGGTCTGCTTCAATTTCATCAAGAACAATGTCATCATAATCATGTACGGGTCATCCTTCGTTGGCACCCCCAACACCATGTCCAAGTAATCTCCCCTCACAAAACGCGTTGTGCACTCTGATAAAAACGCGGTAGTCGGGGTGGCGTGCGGGTTTCTTTCCCGGTAAAGTTCAGCGGCGGCATTGGCGTTGCCTCGACATTCACCGTAAACAAAATGCATGTTTGCATACTCGAGTGGTGTGTACTGTGTTCAAGGCATTTCAGCTAATCTTCTTGTTAAATACAAATGAAAGTAGAAACGACTAACAAGGTATAGCTCATAAGACATGAAAATTAGAGGATACGTCAAATCGTTGTCAGTTGCATAAAACACACTCAATCGAGATTGCTCAGTCAACTAGCCAAAATTACGCGATACGTCGATGTCCCACTCTTCTTCACACAAGTCATCCCTTTTTTAATCGCACAAGGACGAGGAAAACTCAGGTGGAAGTCAGAAGAAGACATTATTTTTATTTGTATCGACGCACTGTCAACATAATTCAGCTTATTTGTATTGGAATTGTAATTCCGTAAACATAGCTCCTTCCCTATTTGCATCGGATTATAATTTTTTGTGGAGAACAAAGTAGTATACTGATTTCATTGAAAATATGAACAGGATGTTCATAAACTCAGTTGTGGAATCATCTGCGACTGAGAGTTGAGATTTAGTTGCTGTTTTACATCGTACAAGATAACCTCTCTTGGAAGGGATTCATGTTTTAAAGAGAAACATTCTCAATTGAAAATTGAATCAATACATGACTCCTCTGGAAATGGAGAAACCCTACGATAAAATTGAAGTTACTTTCTTGTAATATCTAACAGGAAACAACTTAATTAAAGTAGTATACGTGATACCATTTCAAAATCTACTTTCAATAGGGAATTTTTAGGAAAGTTGGCCACTCAGGTCGCCCTACATTTTTCAATCCACAGAAACTGAAACTTTGGCAAAAAACTCTAGCAAAACAGGAATTCGAAATGAAATATTTTTTTTCTCATAGTACCACATTAATTAATTCAAAATTTCAATACCAGTCTGATAGTACACTTGATCAAGTATATTATAGAAAAAAAAACACTGAGAATATTCCTTTTTTTGTGGCAGTGACAGGCAAAAAAGTAAAAAGTTCATAAAATTTCAAATAACTCGAAAATCATAGAATTTTCTATAAAATAAAAATGTATTTTCTGAACAGTCTTACTGTCCCCTATTCGCAGTTGGAATATTATCCATTATTTACGGGACACCCTGTACATATACTTTTTTTCTAACTCCATTACATTTTTTTTCACTAATTTTTCCACTTCACCCAAAACGAGTTGAAATAGTCATTTCACATATTTCACATGGTCGTACTGGAGGGCCGTACTGAAGGGCTGGTCCATTCGTACTGGAGAGCCGTACTGGATGGTGTTCCATTCGTACTGGACGACCGTACTGAAGGGCTGATTTCGTTCGTACCTAAGGGCTGTTCCATTCTTACTAAGGGTTGATTTAACCCTTACCGAAGTGTCCACGACTGGGGACACATCGTACGACAATTACAGTCAATATTTCAACATTTCATGCGTTTCAATACAACCTTTTATTATCAGAAAAAAGTGCATAATAGCAGTTCAAGTAACATACACAACACGAAGGGCTTATTTCAGTTATACCAAAGCATTTGCTACCTTAGCCGAGTTCATTCTACCTCAAATTACTATATGTTCCACCTGGATGTTTGCTGGCATCCATAACCTGTATTGTCCTAATTCCTGCTCTGATCTTAAGTTGGTCTGATGAGTCTACCTGTCTGAGTCTGTATGTCCAGCGAAGAATGATCTGAGGCTGGATTATCTGAGAGAACTTTAGATAAATAGGTATATCATGTGTCTATGTTTCACTATGAATATTTCAATGCATAACATTCAACGATAGGTCTCAGTACCTGTAAGTGATATTTGAGTTCACAGTCATTTTGAAACTGTTCAGATGCCATTTCCCTTTTTTTTTGGGTAAACATTCTAGATACAGTTCCAGAAATCACATACATATTTTTTTGTCATTTGATCACCACTGTATGTAATTGTATATGATCATATTTATTGTTCAAATTTATCTCATTTATCACAAATAATGTCGTATGATTCAGAACCAATGTAATGTAGTAAATACGCAAAGTGCATGTCTTTTTCCAACTTGAAAACTTTGAAAATACTTTTGAGTCTTGTCACCCAAAGAACGAATTGGATTTTTCTCACACTGGAGGTTTCAATGATGAAAATTGTTCAATTTCACACTTTGACATTGAACCAATATTGAACAAAATCATTCAATTTGGTCATTCTATGGATAGTGCAAAGGGCTACCGGTGTGAGGCCTTCGACTAATAAACAACCCTTGCCGTTTTCATGCTTAATTGGTATTTAAGCATCAAAAGTAGTAGGTGTTGCTCAGCGGCGTTTCAAAAAAACTATGATTTTGTTAGGAGATACTGAAACTTACAAAATAATCAGTAAAGATCCCACAATCACTATCCAAAATAAAAACAATGAATATGTCTATTGGTATAGAAGGTATTTTGGTGGACGAGGGTACCGAGGCCACCCTGGGTACCGAGATTTGTAAATACAACCTATCACACTTTCATTCGAACCAGTAAATATGTTAAATTGACGCAGAGTGCAAAAATAAATATAGTAACGTAACTCCTACGGTATTACTAAAAAGTTTCCCAATGTAAAGAAATTTTAGAACGTGTGTCACACAGTATTATCCGTATGTTGTCGTTTTCCCAAGCTCCGACCTGTTACTTTGCTACATGATCATTCCAGACGGGGCATATATCACCTCCTTACGTAAATATTACATTATAAATTTACCCGGTGCTCGTATCTTTCGCTCCCGAGACGAATATATGAGATCACAGCAGGAAAATCGAAATGACGTGCCTGCAGGACAATTTAGAGCAGCCAGTGTATGTCTGAGTTGGAACGCGGCAGGAATCTTGGGAGAATTTCGCTTCGTAACGGGTATTTTCGCAGGAGTTGTGCGAGAAATTTGTGATGGGAATGTTGAACATTTCTTATCATATCAGATTAAAAGATATATGACCTTTCAACAGTGGACTGATAAAATTTTATAAAAGGTAATACCACCTTCAAACTTAATCGATAAATTTTAATTTTCCACAAAAACTTTTTTATTTGGTAAAAGTAAGAAAACAAACCAATAAATAAAATTACGAGTCCGTAGGACGAGTGATTTTATCTTATTCGGTTTGTTTGAATGCTTTTGCCTCGAAATAAAAATGTTTTGAGTGTTTTGAAAATGAAAATCTCATTAAATTTGAAGAACGAGTTGTATTTGGAGAGATTATTTATTGAACAAATCAAAGGAAGAACAATTTGATTCATTAGTATTTTATCAATGAGGAGAAAAGAAGGAAATTTAATTATTAGAAAATGTACAATTATTGAAAAGACAGTTTTTGTAAATGGATCGGGCAGCAGAAACACTTGATGTCTCTTCCATGTTATTGGTTGATATTACATTGCTTGATATTGAGCATGCGGGAATCGATGTACTGCAATGCATGGTGCTGATGTGTTTGTTCTAAATTTTTTCAAAATATTTTTATGATGCTCTGCATTAATGTGTAGATAAGGCTTCAGCAAAGATGCTGTGGCATGGCCTGTTATCTTAATATCTTCTTGTTCCTGAAAACCTTTCTTTACCATATGAGAAACTAAAGTTGAGCGACTTGAATTATTGCTAAGTTTTCGTTTTTTGGTGTCGAGTCCACATTTTTCTGCTGATTTTTTTCAACCACTTGCCAATTTCATTCTGGCCCACTGGTGAATTTTTATACCATGCAGCATTCGGCTTTTTCCAGAAAGGTTTTGGGGTAAGAGAAAGTCTATCAATGGTTATATTTTAACCACATTGTGAAATCAGCTCGTTATATAGTCTTAAGGGGCATCGATCAGGGTTTTCAATGTTAGGTGTCAACCATTCGGTGTCTGTGCACTTTTAATTACCACCCTGGCAAGTTTTACTGAATATCGGATTGTATTCGAATCGTCCAGTTTCTTCACCTGCATGATTAATTTCTCTTCTAAGATAATGAAGGAGGCAATTAACACCTTCACTTCCGCGATAGGCTGATTCATAAGAAATTATGTGAAAAAACTTCATTTGTAGTCCTATGTAATGGCGTTTTTTCATCACAAGAATTCATTATCCTCGTGTATTCTCCTTTCTCTAGTGCGGCAGCACTCTGCTTTCTTCTATCCACACATCTTTGCAACTCCTTTCTTTTTACATTTCTTTCTTCCTTGAATTCAATATACTGAACCGGATTGGAGCTGATTTTTTGTTCAGAATAATTTTTTTCTTGTATCTGTATGGCAGGTACATTCCAACTAGTTTTTACCGAATATTCTTTGTAGTCTTCGCCATTAGAGTTCTTCATATTAGCTCCCTAGTCTTCAAGATTTTCTGCAATTTCTTGATTAGTCGCATCACCTTCGAATTTGTAGTTTTTGAAATTGCAAAACTGTTCAAACTGATTTCATATGGATTTTTTTGTCTTCACAGTTTTTAGTGGAGTAAAATTCTGTATCAATTTTTCAATATTCTTTTGGCCAAATCGGTTCGCACTCATTTTCAAATAAACGTTTGAATGGGTAGAAATTTCAGCAAATTTCAAATATCAAACAACGATTTAGGAATTCTATATGATCCAGTAGAGATATGATGCTCACGCGGTGCATATGATATAGATATCTAGAAATTATGATAATTTAAAGCAAACCTTACTGATACATTCTGACGATAACAGGAGATGGCGCCACACCTCTCATTGTACAATGTTGATAATCGAAAGTTTCTTGTAATGAATTGAAAATCGTACAAGAACGAACATAAAATTATTCGTTATATTGTTGTATGAAGATCTTCATACAACGGTTTCGTCTCAAACCACAAAAATCAAACAGAATTTAACAAAAATTAATCGAACGCCATCTTCATTGGAGTTCAGGAAACCTTAAGTATTTGAATCGGTCTACAAGCGGCCATTCCCTAATTTTGTCCACGTCGTAACTCGTAACTAGTAACGTAAGGCGTCGTTTGCGATATCTGCCATAAACTTGGTTATGTTCATGAGCTATTAAAGTGTGTGAAATTTGAGTGTTTATTGAAATGTTCTGTTTATGTTATTATTATGCTGAAAAAGTGAATGATTATTAATAATAAGGTAACTTTTCATTCATGATAATTTATATTTCACCCTTGTATAAGCCAGTTCAATAGAATCGACGAGGTAAACCTTATTATTAAGAATTGGTAGCTGATCATGACATATCATCAAATCTACAACAGGCTGAAAATTGTCCAAACGAAAAAAAATCAAGTTCTTTTTTAGGACAAATACTACATACAGTGAGAACTCAACCTTTATGCTACTGAATATTCAGAGTGTAAGAAATAAAATTAACGAGTTACAAATCTTTTGTGCAAATGATAACTATCATGATATAATCTTGCTCACGGAGCATTGGTTAAAACAAAATGAAAACATTCCTTTAAGTGGTCACGAACTAGTTTCTAAGTATAGTAGAACACGATCTATTCATGGAGGTACCCTCATTTTTATAAAACATTCATTATTAACACAATTGGTATTCAAAAATATTGACAATTATAATGTAATGCTTGAAGAAAAAACCTTTGAATTTTCATTAGTTCACTGCCAAGTATTGAATTTCTTCATCATCTGCCTCTACAGAGCTCCAAACTCAGACGATATGATATTTTTAATGAAACTTGAAAATTTACTGACTGAACTCCCTGCTACATCTCAAATTATAATCGCAGGTGACTTCAACATAAATTATGCCAGTACTTCTGCCCAGTAGCAAATGCTTCAAAACTTATTGAACTCTTTCAATTTATACATGCATGTAGAATCTCCCACTCGAATAACTTCACACACTACCACAATGATTGATTACTTTTGTAGTAACATTGAGAACGTTATATGTACGGATGCACCTTCAGGACTTTCCGATCACGAAGCTGTAATAAGTAATGTATGTCTTGACGTAAAGGTTAATTGCAAAAATAAACTGAAATATGGAAGATTGTATAGCACTAAAAACTACAAAAAATTTCAACATTCATGCCAAATAACTAATTGGGAATATAATACGATAACTGGTAAAGCATTCGATGAATTCTATAATAAAGTCAGATGAAACTTCGAGAAGGCATTTCCGTTTCAAAAAATAAAAATTAAGAAAAGAAAAAAACCTTGGATAACTACTGGAATTAAAACATCATCTGTGAATATGAGATCTTTGCATACCATTCGCAAATACACTAATGAGCCTTTTTTTCACAAATTTTATTTTAAATATAGTAAAATCTATCGTAGCGTTATTAGACTAGCTAAAGACATATATTACAGAGATAGATTGGAGGATTCTAATAATAAGAGTAAAGAATGTTGGAAGATACTGAATGAATTGAGAGGAAAAACTAAAACACATCAGCCTATATCAATAGATCCTGACAAACTAAATTTTTACTACAGCAATATCGCACGTAAACTTACTGAAAATATTCCAGTTTCCAGGTCACCTCTGAGTTATATGGGAAATATCAATTCGGGTATTGAATTCCAGCTTACTGACACAACCCTCACTGAACGCCAAGAGATTTTGAGTAATATTAAAAACAAAAACTGCTCTGGGATTGACGACATATCAATCAAGATTATTCTTAACCTTCCTAATATGCAACGTTTTTCCCCCGAAGGGTAAAATAACGATATATTTCAGGTCTTGCCTAGGCTTGACCCCTTCTGAGATTACGTCTCTGCTTTTCCTTCTAGTACGTCACCATTTCTCGCCTATACCCTGTACATTCCGCGTCTTGTCAGCCCCGCAGTAGGCTGTAACCTGTCATCTCTCTCAATTGTCCGTCATTCTGCGGGGATTTGTTTAGTACCTTCTTATATAGAGAGTCGTCAGGAAATTGGTGGGGTCAAGCCTAGGCAAGACCTGAAATATATCATTTTTTTACCCTTCGGGGGAAAAACGTTGCATATTTCATGTCTGTGCCGTCGGCTTGACCCCTTCTGAGAAGTGTTTGGATTCTGACGACGCGGAATGTGTACTGTGAGTAATGACCAAAAAAAAAGTAACTTAAACATTTATTCGGATTGAACTACAAAACATGAAGGCATCTAATTTCCATGCGAACTCATAGTAGCAAGGTAAACATAACAAAATTACTGTCAAGTGATGAGGGAAAAAAAAAAAATTTTACACATGAACGAGTGTGTTCTAAAATAGAACAGTGGGCACCAGTGCAAATTAAATTGCGGAAAAGTTTTCGCAAATCAGAGCCGGCTTTGGCCGGCCACCACCCTCAATTTCTTTATAATAGTGCTTGAAGAAGTTGTCCTTCGTCTTTCAATTGCCGTTCTTAAGAACTATGTCCAATGGAGTTTCATTCTCGTACCTGGACGTGGCTACCGCTGAACGAATGCTGCCTGGGGAATAGTCGATGCCTGCTTCTTTAAAAGCTGTTTTAATCCAACCTGCTATTACTGTTCTGGATGCCGATGCAACTTTTCCTCTTGTCGTAATGAAAAGACTGTCGAGGTCTGACTTACTTTTTCGTCGTTCCGTTGATAACTGAATTAGATTGTTTGTCCAAAAAACTGGGTCTAACGCTTTTTCTGGGCAGCTAGATAACCTCCACCCTGACTGCCTGTGAGAATGGTTGTCCGTTTTTGAACCAAACGCTGGCCAAAAGGAAACACAATCTTCTCCAAAGTATATCTTGTCAGTATGGATGCTGAGAAGTGTTAGATCATGTACTCTGCGGCCGGAAGCTAATAATAAAATTAAAGCCAAACGCCTTGAGGCTTGGAAGAGACTCGATTGTACTATTAGTTCTTCTCTTATCCATGATATGAGTCTATTCACGTCCCATATAGTTTTCCTATTGGATGAAGGTTTGCTGATGTCTATGGCCTTCATCATATGTCTTACCAAAGGGTGACTTGTTATATATGTATTCTTCTCTGGGTTTGCCAACGTCGATATGACAGATTTGTGAACTTTTATAGTGGCCGGGGAAAATCATTTTATCCTATATAAAAAGCTGAGGTACTTGGCAACATCTTCTGGATTAGGGTCATTAAATTTTACGCCATTCTTATTTGACCAAAATGTCCAGTTTCTCCAAGGAGCTAAGTATATTTTTAAGGTTGAGTCTCTCCATGATCTCTGCAACAGACTGATATCTTCTGCCTGCCAATTACTGGTATACCTGGACCACCCCGTATTTTCCAAGCCTCTAAATTCAGGTTCTGGGCATTGGGAAGAGGATTTCCCGTTCTTGCATCGATCAGGTGATGCTGCAGACCCCGTAATTGAACAGGTGGCGCTAGAGCGCGTGCTCTGAGATCTGCCCTCCAAAATACTCTTTCCCATCTGGGAACCAGAAGAATGTAAGTCCCTTTTGCCGAGTTGAGATGATGCAGGACTCGTGGGATGAGAGACGGAGGGGGAAAAATCCACGCGAGCCTGAAGTCCCAAGTCCTGCTGAATGCGTCCGTGAATAAAGCTAAGTGATCCCTTGCATCCCTGGTAACATATGTCGGCACGACCCTCGAATGCCTTGATGCAAAAAGGTCCACTTGGGGAATGTCCCATTTCTGGAATAAGCGTTGTTGTGTTTTGGTTGAAACATGCCAATCCGTCATTGCTTTCTCTCGGGATAAGCTGTCCGCTGTATCGTTGTACACTCCTGGGATATAATGAGCGGTCAGAAACATCTGCAGCCCTTGAACTAAGTTGAGAAGCTCCGACGAAATTCTCAGAAGTTCGAGTGACCTCGTTCCTCCTTGGTTCCTGATGTACGATAACACTGTTTTGTTGTCGGACTGTAATAGTACCGATTTTCCTTTCAGGTCCCTCGAGCACAGGCGAACCGCCGCATAAACTGAATACAATTCTTTCTTGTTTATGTGCCACGAGCGTTGGCGAGGCAACCATCTTCGACTGATCATTCTGTTTCCTACCTGCGCTCCCCATCCAGTGTCGGAGGCATCTGTAGTTAGAAATATATCCGGATTCCTGGGAAATAATGTCCCCAAATTTTTCAACCACCAGCTGCATTCCTCTAGGACCCATGTCGGGGTTGCAAACTGTTTTCGAGGTATATGTGCTGGTAAAGCAAGACTCGCTCTTTGAATATGTCTGGAATGGAGTCTGCCTAAGGGAATCGCAAATGAAGCGAAGTTCATCTTTCCCAGCAGATGTTTTGCCGATTCCCAACTCCATCGCCGGCTTTCTAAGATAAGGTTTAAATCCTTCTTTATCGACAGTTGTTTCTTTCGAGGAAGGGCTTTTGTATTGTTGAATGTATCCCAGCAAATTCCTAGATACTCCACTCTTGTTTGCGGTAGAGTTAGGGACTTTTCCCTGTTTATCAACCACCCCAGATCTTCTAGAAAAGAAATTGTGTCCTTTAACTGATGATACAGCTGCTGGGCGTCTTGATGGGCTACAAGGAAATTGTCCAGGTAAACAATTGCCCTTATTCCTCGGAATCTTAACTGACTTGCCAGCCAGTTCGACACTCTTGCGAAGGCTAATGGGGCGCTCGATAAACCAAACGGAAGGCATGTCATCTGGTAAACATTTCCTGCGTGGGATAACGAGAGAAATTTCCGATGTTCCTTTTTATCGGTATATGGAAATACGCCTGGGAAATATCTAATTTTGCCATAAAATCTCTTTCTTGGAGAAAGCTGGGTACTCTGAAATGGTTTAGGAGATGGAAATTCTTGGGAGAAAGGTATTTGTTCAAGCCTTTTAGATTGAATATGGGTCTGAGACTGCCGTCTGATTTCGGGACCGTGAACATTCTTGACAGGAATCCTATCCGAAATGTCGACTTTTCTAGGATCTTCTGGTCGATCATTTGTTGTATTTCTTGATCCATTCCTACAGTAACGAAGTGGTTTGGGTCCAACGGAACTAACTTTGGCCTTAACACAAACGGAATAGAATAGCCGCTTAAGACACTTATTATACTCTTTGGAGCACCCATCTTCTCCCAAACTTTGACAAATGCCCCTAAACGACCCCCTTCGAAAGCTGTTGCTAGGGGCGCTTAAAACGGGTGCTTGTCTTTTTCTTCGAAGAATCATCATTGCTATGACCACGTCTACCATTACCTTTTGCAGATGGTCTCCAAGTATCTTTAGAAGACAGTTTTTTATTGGATGATTTGCGTCCCGATGGAATAGCTTTATGGTAATTTTCTCTGCTCTTGAAGGCAGTTGGTTGGTTTCTGAGTACCATATTCCGATATCGGTTAGGGTCACGAAAGGACCCTCCATGTTGTCTATACATCTCTGTGAAAGGTTCCTTGGCAAAAATATGAGATGCCGAAGGAGGTATGGAATCCAAAAGCGAAGCAATATAGCCATTACGTGGTTTGAAATGATTCCTTCTTTGTTCGATAGCCTCTGCTCGTTTGCCACATACGTACTGTAATAAATCATCCGAAAGACCATGAAATCGTGAATTAGGGGTTAGAAAATACCCTTGCATATCAACTTTTAAAGATGGATGCTTTAAGGAAAAAGAATTTATGGCTTCCGAAAAAGCCTCTCTTTGAAGCAGAAGACCATGTGTAATAGTGCCGAGCATACCATCTATTCTTGCCAATTGATCCTGGGTCGAATATGGTAGAAACGAATGCTTCAGCTGAGGATTCACGGACAATGAGCCGAAAACAGGGACAGCTTGTAGCCTCTTTTGAACTTCAGAATAACGAATGTTTTTGAAAGATTCCAATCCAAATCTCTGACAGTCCATACCCTGCTCAGCAATATGTGGTTTAGCCGGAGCTATGGAAGGTTCTTGCACACGTGTTCTTGGTAAAAAATCAATGTTAGTATGGCTCTTCTCCGTAACAAACTCTGGTGCCGCCCAGGATGAGTTGTCCTCCTCTACGTTCTCTCTTGACGGGGGTATATTCTCGTCCTCACCTTGGTCAATATAAAAGCTTGAAGCTTCAGAATCGTTTTCCTCTTCGTCATTTACCCTATCGGTCGTATCGGTCGTACTTTTAAAATTTTCCATTATGTTGCTTAAGAGTTCCTTCATTTCTTGGTTGCTTTTCTCTAACCTGTCTAAACGAGACTCTCTTCGTGCTTTCTTCAGCGGAGGAGGTCGTGTAGACTCGTCTGATTCCTCCTCTGACATATTGTTGGCCAGTTGAATTGACGCTCTACTCCTTGATAACATCAGAGGCTTCATATCAACGAGGGCGGTAGTAATGATTTCATTCTGTACGGCCGATCCCCTTACTCGCGCAGCTAAGGATGGAGGGCCTATAATGAGGCCAACACAAAAGGGCCATGAGAGCATTTTAACCTTCATGTCTCGGTAGACTCGTTCAGGCAAAGTTGTTGCATCAGGAGAGAAGGCTTGGGCTAAACCAACCGTGGGGAGAGCAAAGCGAAGTTTATTCAGAATCTGTGGGTCCAACTCTTTTCCCAACAACTGCTCTCTGGTATATATTATCGCCTTCCAGTTTCTCCAACCATCTGGCAGGTGGGCTGCCGCCAAACCCTTTATTTTGTCTAGAATTTCGTTGTCATTGGGATCTTCAGCATTGACATCCAAGAGATCCTCAAGCGATTGCATAACAGCCGGGGATGACATCTGCAACAGAAGAAGACCTACTATAGCACAGTTCGATAACACCATGTCGAGCCTGGTCATGCAGCAATTTAGCTACTCGGATCGTGCAATCCGGTTGCTCGGTTCGAGCTACACAGCTGCCTGAATCGAACCCTGCAGGCTACATAGGACGAGCCGTACAAGGCTGAAAAGATCGATCCGTGAGGCAGAAAGAATGAGCCGTAAGGCTGAAAAATCGAGCCGTAAGGCTAAAAGATCGAGCCGTGAGGCTAAAAGATCGAGCCGTAAGGCTGAAAGATCGAGCCATAAGGCTGAAAGATCGAGCCGTAAGGCTGAAAAGATCGAGCCGTAAGGCTGAAAGATCGAGCAGAAAGGCTGAAAGATCGAACCGTAAGGCTGAAAAGATCGATCCGTGAGGCTGAAAAGATCGAGCCGTTGCAAGAATTGAGCAGTGCAATGACAATGGATTGCGCCCTGCATTGACTGAGCCGTACTGGTGAATAAATCGATCCGTACAACTGTCTAAATGAGCCGCATAAGGCTGATAAGATCGAGCCGTAAAGCTGCTGGCATAGAATGTGAAAAAGAATATTACTACACAGTGCTGTCTATGAAGTATTTATTGCTGACGAGAGCAAAAAGCTGCTGCGTCTCCCAAATATGACATTCTACAAGTTGAAGAACGTCGTACCCTATCGAAACCACTTACATCAACCTAATCTGAAAAAGGGAAAATGATTCAAATAGCGTACTTACGATTTTCACGATAATTCACTAGATTATCACTGTTTGAATGTATCTAATAAGGGTAACAAGCGATTACACAAAAACTATAACAGCAAATGCCGTTTTACTCTGCGGGTGACAGTACCGTCAGGAAAAACGAAGCGTACTAAACAAATCCCCGCAGAATGACGGACAATTGAGAGAGATGACAGGGCTGACAAGACGCGGAATGTAGAGGGTATAGGCGAGAAATGGTGACGTACTAGAAGGAAAAGCAGAGACGTAATCTCAGAAGGGGTCAAGCCGACGGCACAGACATGAAATATAGCATTATTGGCCGTTTTAGAACTAATTAACATATCATTTAGAACTGGGACTTTTCCCTTCTTTCTGAAAACTTCTGTGGTTATACCAATACATAAAGATGATAATGCAAGTGATCCATCTAATTACCGCCCCATATCACTGATCCCTAGTTTTGCAAAAGTAATAGAAAAACTAGTAAAGAAACGCTTACAAAACTTTTTACCTTTGAATAATATAATACTCACTGAACAATTCGGATTTCAGCCAAATAAAGGGACCAATGATGCCTTATTTTCTTTCATGGCAGAAGTATACAGAAATATCAATGCAGGCGAGTGCGCTGCTGCGATATTCTGCGATTTCTCTAAAGCGTTCGATTGCGTTAATCACGACACGCTGCTGCAGAAACTTGAACGTTATGGTTTCAGAGATACAAGCTTAGACTGGATAAGATCCTACTTGAGTAACCGCAGTCAAATAGTGCGCTGTAACACTGACTCAAATATTGCTGATATTGCATTTGGAGTACTCGGCCCCATGTTATTTTTGCTCTATATCAATGATATTATCCAAGCGAATATCACTGCCAAGATCACTTTTTTTGCAGATGATACAACCTTCCTTTGGCATGACGAAACAGAGCATCATCTGCTTGACAAGATTGAAAAAGAGTTATTGCTAATAAAACAATGGTGCGACTCGAATTCCCTGGCAATTAACATAAAAAAACTAATATAATCACATTTCGATGTAATATTCCAGACTTACCTATGAAATTATTCTCAACAAAACAACACCAAGATTCCTTGGACTGAATATCGACAATAAACTAAAATTTGATATTCACATTAATAATCTCTGCCACAAGTTATCGTCAGGATGCTACGCAATTCGAATCATATCTAAAGAATTGGATTACTCCGCAGCCAGAACCGCCTATTTTGCCCTAATTGAGTCACATTTGAGGTATGGGATTGCATTTTGGGGTGCATGCAGCTCTTACCTACATAAAAATGTCTTTGTACTCCAGACAAGAGCTCTGAGGTATATTTGCAAAAAAAGGCCAAGAGATTCATGTAGACAGTTATTCAAGGATCATAAAATACTCACAGTAACATCTATTCACATTTTAGAATCCTTTAGCCTAATACACAAAAATAAAAATCTCCTTGAAACCCATGAGATTCACCACAACGCGCGTCGAAGTAACTTCATAAGATTACCTAGACCAACTAACAATTGTGTGCGAGACTCAATAATATACAACGGCATCAAAATGTATAATCACCTGCCCATAAACATTAAGGATACAACATGTATTAGTCAATTCAGAAGGGATACAAAAAACCTCCTTCTATGAATTAGAAGATTATTTTACCACAAACCTATGACATGCTCAGTTCTCCTTGCTTAGGAATTATCTTGGAACCCTTGCAGAACTTGTTATGACTGTATATAGAAAATAAAATATTTGTTAGTTTTTATATGTACCTAGACTTTACTTGTTTTGTGTTCATAATAACATTTTATTTTATTTATTTACCACTGTTTGTATTTTCTCGAATGTCCTATATGTCTGTATACACCATATTTTAGAGATTTATTAAGATATAATTGTGTCATATTGTTATTTTTATCCTATTTTTATTTTTATCTATTCATTACTTGCTTACACATGCTTTGTCTTTAAGAACTCGATTCTTCTGACAATAAAGTATATCTTGATTGATTGATTGATTGATATACTTTTGACAGTTCAAAGGTAAACAAAGTTTTATCAAGGACCAGGCAGTTTCATCAGTATAAAACCGAATGATTTGCTAGAATAACCCGCTATTATTGGTTGAAATGCCAAAAACGTTACATTTTGACAAGTGAAATAAATAATCTTTCTAAAACAGTAATGAGCATTGTCCAATTTTTTCAACGTGTTTTTTCTAACAAATATCAAAGACATTACTTACAACAACACCAAAAATAGTAAAGAATCAAAATCAGTCTAATCACTTATAGACTGAGAGATGGTGACTGATTTCAGGTGACGATTTTCTTGTTTATGCCTTTGAGACCAGTGAAAGATATGGAAATGCTGACAAAAAAATGAAAAATTTGAATGGTCGCCGCGTGGCTTTTACATAAAAAATTCAATTCCGGCCTTAACCTCACTTCGACATCCGCAAACCTTATGCCCCTTTCTTATGTGACATTCATTCCATTATTTCAATTGGCAGCAACGAGAAAATCTCGTGAATTTTTTTTTCACAAGTTTACGCCTGTAATTTTTTCGCTGCTATTGTCTACCTCAACATGCCGTTGGTGTACATGGCAGCGGCGATAACACATATATTTTTCAATTAAAATCGAATTTTTTACATGAAGGCCACGCGGCGACCACTCAAATTTTTCATCATTTTTGTCAGAATGTTCATATCTTTCACTGGTCTCTGAGGCATAAACGAGAAAATCGTCACCTGAAATCTGTCACCATCTCCCAGTCTATTAGAATATGTTGGAAAGGGAATATGGTGTATCCGAAATGTTGACTATTATAGGTGCTCAATTTACAACGTCTTATGATACCAAAATACCAAAAATGTTGAGTTGGTATCAAGCACTAATATGGAATGAATCTGAAGGAGTGGAGAAAAAGGACCCCGCAAACTCCTTAAGGAATTTGGGTACAGGTGGATTTTTTTTATTATTTGGTATGATGTAGTCCATGGAATTCTCAATCGATTTTTCCATTTCCAAAAAAAACCCCCTTGCGCAGATTAGACTATTCATTTTTGAATCCCCAAGTAGCACACCTATATTGGTAAAATATTGGTACAATATTGTGAACATGGCGAAATATTTGGAATGCAATATTGGCTAGAAAAAAAATGTGGACATTCGGCGATATTGGTCCAATATTATTTGAACAATATTGGAGAAATATTCTCGAAGCAAAATTGTCCTCAAAATATTCAGCAATATTGGTACAATATCGCTGGTATAATATTCTGACAATATTGGCACAATATTCGAATGTTACATTGTCGAGAATTAAAATGTGAATATTTTGCGATATTGGTCGAATATTGTTTAGGCATTTCAAAAATAGTATTGGTGAGATATTCTTGAAGTAATAATGGCCTCAAAACATTGATCGATATTGGTTCAATATCATTTGGATATATTGGTGGAAGTGAATATACCTTGGTGAATCATTAAATATCTTTGTAGGTTTTAGAAGACGTTCTATATATAGAATATAATAGCGGATTTTTATCCAGGTTTTATCTTGATATAATTTTAATATGTTTCATTGAATATTCGGCCAATATTCCAAATTCATCTTAATCTAGATGTAGGAAACAATATGGAGACAACATTGTTTTAACGATATCGGTAAATATTATTGAACCAATATTGATTAAAAAGATTTGTTGAATATTGGCGAAATAATATTCAACCAATGTGTCCTAACACTTGGATATACAATATAGTTTTTTTTCTTTTGGTGTCTTGGCATCGACTGCTATGGTCATTAGCCACGTGTTCTGGATAGGCCTTGTTACTTACTCCATGCGCCACCTTAGGAGCAGCACTGTTAATTGGAACGCAACATTGAATCGTGCAGGACTCACCCTAGTCCAGCCACGAGATTTGAATAATTTAATCTGTCAATTTAAATTAAAAAATCCCAGCCGCAACTGGGGCTCGAACTCTGGACCTTTCGACCCAAAGTCGGACGCCCTAACCACCGCGCCACGCCCCGACATCAATATAGTTTTTATACCTAGAATCGATATTAAGGGAATAATGGGATAACAATATTTATTTTAGATGTTGAAAACAATTTGAAAACAATATTTTTTATCGATATTGGTAAATATCATTGAACCAATATTGTCCCAATATGAGTAATAACAATTTGTTAAAGTTAAAATGATATTCAACCAATGTGCTGTCAATCTTGGAAATACAATATAGTTTTTTATTCCTAGATTCGAGATGACTGGAATATTGGGATTGCAAAATTCATTCTAGATGTGGAAAACAATATGTAGACAATATTGAATTATCGATATTGGTAGAAATTATTCAACCAATATTGACCCAATATTACATGTGACAATTTACATTCAAAACAGGTTCAACCAATATTCCACCAATATTTTTAATATAATATTGCTTTTTGAATATTCACCTATATTGGACCAATATTATTTTTTCATATACAATATATCTATATTGGCCCAATATGGAACCAAGATTCAGCCGATATGATGTGCTACTTGGGTTGTTGCTAATGTTGCACAATATTGTGCTGTTTCATGAAAAATAAATATTATTACTTACCGGATTCAAAAATAAATAGTCTAATCTGAGCAAGGGGTGATTTCAACGCCCCCTTGGGTTGGCGCAATGGTAACATTGGTTAAGAATTACATGGACTACATCATACCAAAAATTCAAAAATATCCCTGGGACCCAAATTCCATAAGGAGTTTGCGGTGTCCTTTCTTCATTGAATTGTGAGGAATATTATTCCATTTCAGGTGCTAGTATGCATAGGGAGAGTTATTCAGTGAAAATGGAATCAACAAGATAATCCAGCCTATGCTGTATTACTTCCGTTATGTTTAGCGGTCAGACGTTATCCCAATTTAATGGCAATTCTGCTTTCTTCATAGAGAGCATCACTTGAAAAGTTACGGTCCTTTTTCAAACTAATTTTCAGGAAAAATAATTGCAGTATATTGATCCTTTCCAGATTTGATGAAGCGAGTCCTCCCCATCGTAATATACCATAACTTATCCTAGAGTCAACGAGGGCAAAATAGACCATTTTCAATTGCGGTACTTTCATTACTTTGGTAAGACATTTGAATTTATATATCATTGTTCGTAGCGTATTACTGACTTGTTCAATGTGAATATTCCATCTCAAGTGGCGATCTATTGTGACACCTAAATATTTAATTTTATCTGTCAGTTTAATTTCAATGATTTGGATGGCATATGGAATATCTGGTGTATCGAAGTCAGGTAATCCATTCACGTAGCTTGAAAGTGGAAGTGACATGTTTTTTTTAAATTGATTGTCAACAACTTGTGATTAAACCAGTCTATGAATTTACTGAAATCATTCTCAGCTTGCCGTTTCAGATCATTCCTTGTGTCGGAACTGTATCCCTCTCAAACAATTAAAATCATCTATCAAATGTCAACCATTATCTCCAGGTGTGAGAACCGCTGGCTTTCTTGAATGACTATTCCGCCAGACAGTTGAAACGTATACAGTTCATAATAATTGTCGCAGTTTACGTAGGCACGGAGGTAAAGGACCCCGCAAACTCCTTAGGGTATTTGGGTCACGGTGGATTTTTTTGAAAAACTGGTATGATGTAGCCCTTGTAATTCTCAACCAATGTTATCATTGCGCCAACCCAGAAAAGTGAACAGTCTTGCTGCTAGGGGGCGTTGTATTCACCCCTTGCACAGAAGAAACTATTTTTGAATCCGGTAACAATTTTTTTTCCTTTTTTCATTGTTGCTAATGTTACACAACATCGTGCTATTTTATAAAAAAATCTTTTTCTTCTTCTTCCCCCCAACTCCTATTACAAAACGCAAAAAAAATATTGCTCGCTGCCTTTAAATGAATCGTCGAATGTTTAAATACGCCGAAATAAGGAAGTTTTATATGATTATCCCCGCTCCCCCCAAAGGGCACAAATCGAAAAAAAATTGATAGATTTTTTAGTATGATGTAGTTCAAGCTATTTTGAATGGAAATCAATTAGGTGACAAAACCCAAAAATACATAGGCTAGGAGGCGTTGAAATCATTCCTTGCTCAGAATAGACTATTCATTATTATAGGCCGAAACCATATCTCTAGGTATTGTAGTTTAGATTAAACTGAACAATTGTGTAATTTTTCATAAAAATAATCGTAAACCTCCCTATCACCCCTAACCACTGTTTTAAAACAGGAAAAAAACTAATTCAGGCACCAACTCAAATTCAAATTGTTGATGTTCAATTTTTATTTATTTTGAAGATATTCGTCCAATTAATTGATATCCAAATAACCTGAACTACGCCCTACTAAGAAGTCAGCGAAATCCACCAATATTTTCTTGAAGGGAGGGAATAGTGAAATGAAACAACTGTACGATTTCTTTAATTTGAGCGGATTGAAACATTTATTTTGATAAAGTAGTGGAGAATAAATTTTTTTCGTGTTTTAAAATAGGGGTTGGGGGTAAAGGAAAGGTTTCATTTTTTTTTGTAAACGAACTACTCAATTATTGTCCAGCATAATCTAAACTAAAATACGTAGAGACATTGCCTACAATAATGAATCTTCTATTCTAAGCAAAGTATGATTTCAACGTCCCCTAGCAACAAAACCATCAATTTTTGGAGTTTGTCACCCAATTGATTTTTATTCAAAATTACTTGAACTGCATCATATTAAAAATTCTGAAAAATCCTCCGAATTTTTTTCGTTTCATGCCCTTTGTGGGGATGGGGAATTATCATAAAAAAACTGCTATTTTCCCTATTCAGGCACATTTAAACATTCGACGATACATAATAAATAATAGGAGTTGGGGTGAAGAAGGGAGTGATTAAGATTTTCTTTATAAAACAGCAAAATATTGTGCAACATTAGCAACAATGAAACATGTGAAAAGATTTTTAACGGATTAAAAATTAAATAGTCTCAAGGGGTGATTACAACGCCCCCTAGCAGCAAAACTGTACATTTTTCTGGGTTAGCGCAATGTTAACTTTGGTTGAGAATTACATGGACTGCATCATACCAAAAATTCATAGAAATTCACCAGTATACAAATTCCATAATGAGTTTGCGGAGTCCTTTGCTTCAGTACCACGTGTCCTATACATAGCAATGAATTTTTCATAACGAGCATAACTTACATCTCGCCTGTCAAGGTCATAAACTAGCCAGAACCGATTGTCATCGTACCCACTTTTTCTAAATCGCTTATCCAAACATACAGGGTGTCCGGTAAACCTTGTACAATATTGAAACTGGTGATATACCCGGTCATGACTGTTCAGAATATCGGAATTTCACCTTAGTAAAAATCTCACCGTTTTTGAGATAATGAGCATTTTTTTAATTTCTGGAAAATCACTACCTCACCTTGGATTTTTGAGTGCCGTGTTTACAAATTGAGACTAATTCAAATATCTTTGCTGCTGAAGATTAATGATGAGTGATTCTTTCAGACGTACAAAACAGTTTTTCAGAAAACAATACGGTTTTTCAAGAAATGAGGGTAAAATGCCAGATTTGAGTTTTACCAACTTTTTTAACAACAGTTTGACATTATTGTTTGAAAAAAACCTAACCCAGTGGAAGTGAATATTCATTACAAAATAATGCCCATTTTGTCCAGACTCTACCATGCTATAAAACATAAGATAATTATTTTTGGAAGGAGTAGAATTTCGATTATATTAGAGTCTGATATTATTCTGAGCTAAAATCAACTACATTAGACTTTGTCAGTAATATATTTTATTTTTATCCTACCAAGATGAAATGATTAAATAATTATGAGTTATAACGAATCAACTGCTTAGAAGCATTCAATGAGATGTAAAGAAGTAAATACTAATTCATCGTTTTTTTGAATCAACATACGTACTATAAACCACAATAACGATTATTCATCGTCGCACTGAAAAATATTACAAAAATGTTATTTTCCATCCACCCGTACGCAGAGACATCTTTTCAAGAAGAACCTTTTCAAATGCGTTATAGGTTATAGCCCCCAAATCAGCGATTCTCTGAGCGGCATTGTGCAATCGGATATCGTTCTGCATAAAGTAGCACTACCTCCACATTCAGCATAAATGTAGTGCATATGCGCATATTCTCGGGGAGTATAACGTGTGTACGGCATGACAAAGAAATAAATACTACCGAATGACACAATCAGAATAATTTCAAAAAACTACCACAAGTTGTTCAAACAAAATGTGACAGCCACCTACTAGATTTTTTCAATTCTATCTACAGAAGATCCGTTCATGCACAATGCTGTATTTTATTTTTTCATCAGGAAACTATTGCTTCTACGGACACAACACAGGAGTTAGAAAAGTTTTTAATTTTCGACAAGGATTCACCTCCTAAAAAATTTTGCAATTATTTGGTTATACCCTGTATATCTGTCGGTCTCTGAAACTTCGTTGGAATCTGGATGTTGGACAATTGCGACATTTATCGCAAGAATTCGTTTTAATCGGTGCCATGTCGAATAGTCGACATTTCATTTCGATAATTTTATTACATGAAAAGTTAGTTTTATTGACATACTATTCAATTCTACCAAGCAGCTTATTCTTTATTATTAATAATCATTTCCACATTTTATCTTGATAGAATAGAAATAAATCAGTTTTTGGGCGTAAGTATAAAAGTTGATGGAAGCCTAGAATAAAACCACGCCTAATTCAATGGAAATCATATCCTCCAAAAAAAAATTATAGTTTGCTTAATACCATGGTAGAGTCTGGACAAAATGAGCATTATTTTGAAATGAATGTCCACTTTCAATTGGTTATATTTTTTTTAGACAATAATGTCAAACTTTTTTTAAAAAAATTGATGAAACTCAAATCTGTCATTTTACCCTCATTTCTTGAAAAAATGTTTCACTTTCTGAAAAACTGTTCTGTACGTCTAAAAGCATCACTCATCAGTAATCTTCAGCAACAAAGATATTCGAATCTGTCTCAATTTGTATACATGGCACTCAAAAATCCAAGGTGAGGTAGCGATTTTCCCGAAATTCTGAAAATGTCCGTTATCTCGAAAACGGTGATATTTTTACTGAGGTAAAATTCCGATATTCTGAACAGTCATGACCGGGTCTATGGCCAGTTTCAATATTGTACAAGGTTTACCGGACACCCTGTATATGTAAATTTCAGCTTTACAGGACAAAGTTTATTTCAACTCACATATGGCACACCTTTCCATTCACCTGTCAGGTACTTGTGCTGTTCGAAATCTCCTGTCAATTATTTTTTGTTCTTGGCTGAGCCAAGTTTTAATTTATTTAAATAACTGAGAGAGTATGGAAGTGAAAATTGTTTGACATACCTTTGTTGCAAGACAGATATCATCTTTCCCACTATCACTCCTTTCCCAATCCGCTCTATTCATTTTTATATTAGGTACTTGTCACACAGATCAAAGTTAAAACTAAGAAAATAGTCAATCTGACAGTCGCGGATGCCAAGCTGTGACAAAAGTTCAAAGCCTTCTTGAGAAATTTGTTTGTTAATCCTCTCAGTTCCCGTGGATTTTGAAAATTCTGAACCTGTGATTGGCCGAGTGCCGTTGAATAATGAGTTAGGATCCACGGTGTCTTGGAATCATCTTTATTATTCAATTAAAAATCAATATGTAATGAACGTAGGATACAATAGTCGTAGAGAAAGATGTTTCCTCAATAAATCAATCAATAGGGCAAATTCAGCTGTCACTTGTCAGTTGTCAAATAAGTACATGGGGGGACAAACAAAGCCATTTCCCATAAGACTATGTGTATCTTACTACATTTTCCGGATAACTCGGCATTTAAAGATATTTTTATCGATACCATTGTGATTAATGGTTCATTGTGAATACTGTGAAGTAAGTGTATAAGTCTGTAGCGGTGTTACTAACAGCGAATTTTCAGTTAAAAGATACGTTTTCACATGATTCACATTTCATAATAGATTTCTTTTATGATTATAAAAACTTTATATTTTCGAAAAACTTCATATTGGAAGATACAAATTCCAAATCATAGATTACCACTCTTTTTCTTTAGGCACCAAGTCATGTTGTTAGTGCAACACACCAGATGAAAGAACAAAGGTAATCAACTGCCAAAATGCATCTTGCAAAATTCAATGGTTTCATAGGAGGTGTATCGAAATCAACAGGTTACCAAAGGGAAAATGGTTTTGCAAAACTTGCCTCAGAAAATGATGATAAGAATATATTCTGTTTATTTATTGTTTCTTAACATTGAGTTACATCATATCCATAGAATATATATAACAAACATTTTAAAACCTAATAACATGTACACAGTGGAAATTATATATCTAGTACTACCAAATGTAATTTTCTAAAAAAAATATAAATTTCAACAAATACACACATATATATGTATATTCTACATTTAGAAAAAAGTAAATAAAATATATAATTTAAAGTACAATCATATTTTATCAGTTGTCTTATTTCTCTTTCCAGAGTGGTGAAAAAGTTGACATCACTACAGTTCCTTAAACTAGTATTTGAAATAAACAGATTGACCACAGAAGTTCAGGTACATCTAAAACAAGATCAAAAATTCTAAATATAAATTGTACATTCAGTATACATATTGTTATGCAAATAATAATGTTCCTTTGACTTTTATTCGTCTACAATTTTCAGTGTCATTCAGGCAATGCAGGAAAACAAAATATATGTATAATAAAAATGAAGTACCCAATGTGCATTCGTAAAAAAATAGCAATGGTACATTTTAGACAAATGATAGATATTGTGAAAACTCTAACTAGAGAGTGATCCCTTCAATTTCTACCCTTCCTCACAGTTGCAATGTGTCTTGTTTGTTCCAATTCTTGTTGTTCCAGCTGTTTTCTAGATTTAAAAAACGCCAGTGTTTTGACCATGGCACAATGCAGACCAACCATATCTCCTATTATCAACACGATCATCCAACACTAAATCTTCTGGTAAAAAATTATTCAATTATACAACAATGTCTGACGGATATAAGTGCCACTTCTGTTACCTTTTTATTCCTATCCATCAATCTTTTATACCATGTTAATCGCACCATCCCAGATACTGCAAGATTTGTTTTGTAACCCATATTTATAGAAGTCACGTAGTCTGGATGTTCGGGACCATCAGACGGTTGACCTGAAAAAATATTCATCTACACGTACCTAGTTCATAAGCTTTTGTCATTGTATTACCTGTAATGAAATGTGCAGAACACACAAAATAATTATTTTTTTCTTTTCTGTAAAACCATATCTATGATGAGCTGCAATCCAACTTGCCCGTTTCTCTTTCCTTGTAGCTACAATATATCTGCCTCCCTTTAGACTGTATTGAAGGAAATCGGAAAAAATGTTATGTCTTCATTTCGATGATCGGTTACTACAACCCACAACAGCGCAAAACTTCATGGTTTTCCTAATTGAACCAAAAAAAGAAACCTATTATGATATGTGAATATTGTGACAACGTATCTTTAAACTAGAAATTCCCTGTTCGACAGACTTATACACTTACTTCATAGTATTCACAATGAACCAATAATCACAATGGTATCGATAAAAATGTCTTTAAATGCCGAGTTTTTCAGAAAATTTAGTTTAAAGACACACACAGTCTTATGGGAAATGGCTTTGTTTGTCCCCCCATATACTTATTTGACATCTGACAAGTGACAGCTGCATTTGCACTACTCTTTCCATAGAATAATGAATAATACGTTGTCCGAATATATGAAGCTCATATAAAACCAGATCATTATATCATATATATCCTGTTAAGGTCGTTTTACATTATTTGTCTAAGGCTAAAGTGAACTAACATTCGTGATAATTGCCTACACTTTTATCTGATTTCTTAGTTTTTCTATTTTTTCTATCTATTTTCGATTTTGTCGTTTAATTCATTATTTCTTGTACTATGCAACTGATGGTGATGCCAGATATGGAGTAAAAAATGTTTCCCTTTCCTGCACTGTCAAATGCACTGAAAAGTGTGCGGAATTTTCAAAATTGAAACACATGTCCATAACCCACTTTGGGACTTTATCCTGATCTAAATTTCACTTCTAGAACTGTATGATACATGTGTACAACGCAATTTTTTAAGGAATCTATAGATTGAAATATGTCGTATTTTAAATGTTGATAGGTGACAACTGCAATTAGTATCACATTTACATAAAAGGAATGTCTGGATTTTGATGGAACTAGTTTCAATTCAGCATCAGCGGCAAACTTCGAATTTGTTGGAAGTTTTGTTTGATTTGCAACCATTTTCATCTTTGAATATAAATTTTCACTTTAAGCTTTAAATCATGATGCAGGTATAACAAAAAATAACGTATGATATAATATGCCACTGAAGCGCTTGCAACAATGAGAGACTCCGCTTTGCGACGTGCTTTGAAGGTTCATCTATACATTATTATCATAATATCGCTGCGCTAGAACAATTCTAGGAAAACTTGAAAAACTAAGTTTCGAGAAAATTAAGTTTCAATTTCATAATTGTAGCTGATATTTCTCAAACTGACAATGTCATTTTTCGGTGTATGGTGATTAGGGTAAATGGAAACCTAATGTTGATATCATTATTGTTATAAAGTGACAATTTTGTTTCTTCACTTTTTTTTGTAGGATGTCTTTGTATCACACTAGGAAAAAAATATATTTCGAAGATTTCTCGGCTTTTGGGCGAAGTAATCCCAGTATTGAAATAACTATTTTTGATTTGGGTTTAAGTTATTCCTACTTTTGTCGAATGAATCCTATTTACTCAACGTAATTTCTCAGTTCTGACAATAACCTTGTATTGCATTAATTGTTGAGGAAAATTTTATTTCTTTTCTGAAGTTGTCCTTCGAATGTCGAGTTAATGAAAACAGCTATAGGGAGGAAAAAATTTACGAATCAAACGAATATGAACTATCAACAATAAACAAAACTAACTATTGAGTACTATTCCTTAAAAATTGGAACTCCAAGGACGGAAAGTATACAAACCAGGTTATTACTTACTTGAAGGTTACTCACTCTCCTCATGCTCTACCTTTTGCCGATATTTTGAAGATATTAATTATGATGAAAACAGAAATCTTTGGGAGATCGTTTGCTAACGAACAGTCGTTACCGACCGATGATGAACCCTTTACTCCCATAAACACCTACTGCGTAGGCTGATTATGGCAAGTACCTGTCATAAAACAACTACTCCTCTGGCTAAGACCACGACGGGTATTGAATTAAATCTAACAGCTACTTGTGCAACGTTCCTCAAAGCATCAGAGGACGCAACTGCAAGTGCCCTCTATGACTAACCAGCAGAATTATGCTTTGATTTGGACAGGGTGACCACCTGCAGACTAATTTCGAGGTTGTTGCCTCTCATCAGTGCAAGGACAAGTCAACACAGACAGCACTGAAGCCATCTGTTCCCCGTCCAAACCAATACACACTCCGCTGATTAGTCAATTCTGGTTCACGAGATGAAAGCAGTTTCTAGGCCGCTCCACCTAGTGAGCAGACGAAGAACACTCCGGATCTCCGGGTTAAGAGATTTAATCGAAGAAAACAGAAATCATTGGGAGATCGTTTGCTAACGAACAGTCGTTACCGACCGATTAATTATGATGTTCTACTGGGATATATTTGAGTACCTAAGCTCAAAATATCTTCGTTTTGTTTATACGTTACTTTTGGCATGTCAATATAAGCTGCACTAGGTCTATTATTTTCTGCGTTATTTGTTTGAGTGGCCATAATTTTTTTGGAAGATTGTCTATCGAAAGCATCTTTACAATAAATTGGAATTTGGAAACTCTTTGATGACACGCGATACTTCTATTACAACCCTTATTTAGTTCAATACAAAGACATCTCCAAGATTTCTGAAATGTTTTTAGGGTATTGAATATTAACTTAGCGCAATACAAAGATATTTGAAAAAATCAGTCAAATTAGATTGAAAATTGTTATTTCGTAGTGAAATACTAGCCATATTCGATGATGCAATACTAGGATAACTTAAAAAATTGAGATATATTATAGAAAATATCCTTATATCTGGGGAAAAAGTGAGACAACTCCAAATTTCCTGCTATTTCACAAAAAAAAACAAGAATTTATGAGTCGCATATCGAACAAAAGAAAAAAACTTCTCGATATGTCTCACTATAAAACCATAAATAAAAAACTAAATACTATAGCACTAGAAATAGCATTTTCTCAGAATTATTTTGTACCAGATTTCTCAAATTGATCATTTTTCAAGTTGTCCTAGTATTGTTTTAGCACAGCGATAAAATGTTCATCAGTATCCAAAGATGTAACACATCCGATACTTACACGGAAAGAAATGGTCAGAGTAAAACGTTTTCTTGACTTTGTTTCGATTGTTGTAAGAAAATTATTACTATATTTGGAAAAATAACGTTTTGTCTCTAAAAAAATGAGAATTCTGAACACATGAACTTGTAGCTATAATATTGTTTAAATTTAATACAGAAAATTTAACCTGTCACTTGTTGATTTCCGACCAGTTCGGGTTCAATAAGTAGAATCCGCCGCACCTGTTCAACAACGTTTTTGCAAAACTGGCCTAATTCCAATTCCAGCATTCGAGTTAGTAGTTGTATGTGGACGAGTTACATCGTGTGCCAAAATTGAACTATAATTACTGTTGTGAGTTGTGTGAATAGTGGTAATTTGATTTATATATTCTACTTGTTGGTATGTAGAATGTGGATTTTCACCTAACATTTCTAGTGTATTGAGATTTTATGTATAATAGGATCAGGAAAATTTTCCAAAAGACTGAACAACAGTTTTGTTTCAATAAAAATATTTAAAATTTAGATATTTCCACTTCCTTTCTTCATTATCTTTTTTTATCAATTTTCAGAACGTTCTAATTCTTCTTTATGTTATACATAACTTGGATATGTTATGATCATAATGAGAAAAGACATCAGCTTGACTGCTTGCTCATTCATTCATACTGATGAATACAAACAGATTTAACGAAGTTCCGAAATTCTTAATTATGAAACAGGTTGTACTGGGTGATCCAGTAAGGGTGACCAGAGGTGATGATTTCTCCAAAACAACCGCCAAAATGTTGTATACTTCTTTCCACATCAACTTATAGATCACGAAAAAAATTTCTTATAAAAACTGCAATCTCTATCTCCAGTTTTTCTTGAGTAGTATATTTTGCTAGCCTTTATGTGCCATGCAAGTACGTTTTCTCAGAATCTTTGCTTCCTTGCTGTAACCGAACTTTTATCTTCGGTCCCAGGCCAAAACCGCAAATGTGCTGATTTCAGGGTTCTGACTTCAATATGCAAAATAATAATTTACTACCAAAATTTTCAATGCCAAACCCACAAATTTGCTAGTAGGTTGTCTACTGTGAACGAGAGTTAATTCGCGAATGTGAAAACTTACCTAGGTTTTCAAAGCAAGGAGCAGGAATATTCTTAAAACAGATTCGAAATAACAAATTGCACATTCGCGGTTTTGGCGTGGGACCGACGAATCATTTTGAATTCAAGAACGAAATGGATGTATTGAAAATAAGGCTTTATAAAAAACAAATCATCGTTCTTTGAAGAAATAATAGCTCTGAACTGAGGCAAGTGCATATTTCAACAGAGTCTGGTGAATCCTGATACCAAAGATGGAATGAAAGCTATTAAAGGTGAGACAATAATAAACTACCCAAAAGTGAGTCATATGATAAGGCCAAGTGAACCAAAATCACTATAGTTAATATTCTAAAAATGTTGCTGCAGTAGAATACTGTATAGGAGCAACTAATATAAAATTTTAGGAAATTCAAGTATATGAGTTATTTGAGAGTAAATCAATCGTTATCAATGGTAAATTCACTGGCAATTAGTAGTTATCGAACTGAGCACCTATTGCAAATAAAACGTAGGTTGAGGCTAATAAAATGAAAAGTTTGCTTCCAATAAAGAGTTTAATATCAAAAACAGCAAGTGATCAAATTCAGTAATCTGAAGTATCCATGTGACTGGAAAAACGTGTACTAGTCCCATATAGTATGCAAATTTTCCCCTGTGTGGTATGCAAATGCAAATTTTACTTGATACTATTAAATTTTTTTTTTTCGTGTAGAAGCTGGTGAGATACATCACGTATACTTCTAAATTTGAAAATGAACAACTAATTCAGGATATTATCACTCATTATTTTTATTTTAGATATAGGGATCTGGTGTTAAATCACGGCAGTCATAAACTCAATGCCATGTATATCTGTCTTGCGAAAAGAGTAATTTGTTTCGAAAATAAAACAAATATACTTTAGTGACTACTAACATTCCAATACTCACGGAGTTTCTTCAGAATTTATCAAATTCCATAAACATTCAATTAAAATACATCAGATTGACCTCCAGTTATAACTGAAACCTCACACCTCTCTATCTCGATGATATGTCTCATTCGAAAGACATTAAGCCAACAAACGCTCCGAAACACCTATCCTCGCCGAAAAGCAGTTAAGGTCCGTAAAAGCCAGTAAAATTAAAGCAAACTCGCTGTAATCAGCGAACCGTCTACAAATGTTGCTTCTCTTTCGACGTATTAATGCCTACGATACCATCTAATTTGTTCACATTCCCGGGAAAACTGGCGTCACTGTTGCTAGGCATAAAGCAAAAAGCGAGGTTTCATGAAAATACTGAAATTGTAATGTAATAAATGAAATCATTGGAATTGTTATGATTCTGAAGAAAGAGGTTAGTAACTCGTGAGTGTGTCATGTTTGGAGATTGACAACCTGCTCAGTATGAATTTATCTTTGATTGACCTCCGATATAATAATTAAAATATTGAACGAACTTACCCCAAGTGAAGTCCGGAATAAAAAAATTATTTGTAGTACTTACGTCACTAGTCAGAATATTCACAAACTTCAAAGGTGTGAAATTCTTCACTCCTCCAGTTTCCGTATTCCGCGGTATCCTCTGTTCATATCAGTCCAGTTGAAAGATGTTGCAATAAAAGTTGGAATGTATTGTAGGTGTGAATTAGGATATCATAGGACTTTATTCACTTCGCCGAGGTCTTCGTATAATCAAGACCAAACTTTTGTATCTTGAGATTATATTCTACCCCGTCTCATAAATAAATGATACGGATATGGTTACAGGCATTCGAACAACATTTATTGTATTGTACACAATATAAGATTTTTTTTCTGGTTGCGAATTTGGAGTGCTATCAGCGTACTCAAATCAGCAACTTATGTTTTGTTCGGAAGAGTGCTTACTAATAGCCCCAGACTTATGTGTCCTTGTCGGTCTCGAGCGCCAGTTTTTTTACGATACCTGGGTAGCAACAGTTGGAGATCGGTGTCGGTATCCAGCTTTAATTACCAAACTCGTAAATCTGAATACTGGTTGCTATACGGAACTTTCAGCTTTGAAGTATCACATATACCCAACTATTACTGAAATGTGAAAGATGCGTGGAATGATAGCCAATAGTAAACAACACAATGAATTGTTAATTGAGAACTTGCTTGGATGGTCACAGTTCCTTTCCTTTCATAAATTATTTTCAACAATAACAATCAGGATAATTCAATTCTGATAGTTCTAAATATAAACATACAATTTGTCACGTGCGTGTAACAGCGTGCAGCGGTTGCAGCCGCTTTTACGCTTCACGTGACGGCTGACAGCTCTTGCAGCCGCTGTACATAAATAAAGCGCTTTATTTTCCGCTGGATTTATTTGAAGTGATTCAGCGGCCTGTAATTTGACATTTTATGGACCGTCTAGTAGACTAGTGAAGCGCTTTTATGCTTCATCCAGCGCTTTCCGCTTTTCTCTCATAGACACAGCCACTGTGAAATGACAGAACAGACAGGTGTTTAGACATAGAACGGCGGAACAACAGTGTTTTCCTCCAAAGAGACTAAACTAACAAGGAGGGTTTAATAAGCTATAGCCAATCAGAATCTTGTAACATCAACGCATCATAGTGACGTACTTGGATATGAGTACAGAGTCGAACTCGAACCAAGCAACAAAACTGTCAGCAGTAACTCTCATATAGCAAGAGCTAGTCCGTCACTGTCTATAAAGAACGACGGCCATGACACGTCTAACTACGTCACATTTAGTCACAAATACTCTTTCATCTCTTTCTACTAGTGTCCCCATTGTCATATGGGGATTAAACTCTCCTTGTCAAATTTTAGTCTCCTTGGTTTTCGTCAGAGTGAATAAATATGCGCGGTGATACCAACCCAAAACGGAAAATAAACATAGACAGGTCTCATGGACGGTTTGCAAGGTATCGACGGGGTTCATTACCGTACTGGAGTTTGTACTTAGGAGGTGCTTTTGTTACCGGAATATAACGTCCAAGGTAAGCCCGGCTGTTCGGAATGGAATGCAGTCCTTCGTTTCGGAGACTAGAATGGGAGGCGTTCTTGGAGTGATGATACGCGTAAGTCCCGATAGTCGGTTTTACAAATATATGATTCGAGTGTTCTCTGACAAAGTTGAAAGTGGTTTTGACCTGGCCGTTCGAGTTTTTGGCAGGTGAACGAGATTTTCGGAGTATGAATAAATTGTTCGGATGCCTTGAACTCAAAGTCCTCCAGAAGCCACCAATGAGTTTATCAAGCCGAAAATTCCGTGTGCGATGATCTTAAGGCAAACGCGGTAGTTATCGTACTTTTATCTCCTCGTTGATCTCTTCTCGAAAAAAGCCAAAGCATAACTGACCTAGACTACCGAGTCGTCGGCTGGTGCACGCAATTTTCAGAGAAAATGATATACGTACTTTCGCCTAGGGCTTGGAGACCTGCGTCTGGTATCTCTCGTATCCAAGAATCAAGGAGTCGGTTATGTGGACGGGGTTTCAAACGTACGCTGCAACCATCGGGCGGTTTCCTACTCGTTAACCTCTTCCCGACAAAACTGAATGTCCTGCCGACCTGGAATTTTCTTCTTTTTCGAATGGTAAGCAATTTCAAATAAAAACAAAAACGCTGTGTATGGTGGCCAAAAACAACAAAATCCTCCAGACACAACTTATGGGATTGTGGGGGTACGATGATCAAGGAGTCGGTTAGGAAAACGTGACTGTCAAACGAACGCTGATATTTTCGGGTATTTATCCACTCGGTAATTCCTTCCCAACAAAACTAAAAGTCGTATTGACCTGATATTTCGGGTTTTTGGGCTGGCCTACTCAATTTCCAAAGGAAGCCGAAGGTAGCCGAAAACAACGAATTTTTCCAGACAAAACTAATGGGTTTGCGAGGGTTCGAGGATCAAGGAGTCGGTTGAATTCAAGAAAATACGCGGTAACGTTACGTTCGGATATTGGAAACAAAAATGAACGTTACTTGAAGTGCTGTAAGAGTATATTATGATGTCAAACTTGCCGGTGGCGGTCCGATTATGAAAAGTTATTAATAAATTCGGCGTTTCGATTCGGAGAAACTGCACAGTAACACGAGAGATTTGAATGCGGTAATATCAACTGAAATTGTTACTATCCTCGGAATGAAGCAAATAAATTGTCAATAAATACCAAAACAGTGTTTGGCAAAGTTACGGTCACGAGAGTTCGTACACAACAATGTTCACCTGGTACTTTCAAAACAGCCACAAAATGGTTCACTTGAATACTAACGAATCGGGTACTAGAAATATATTACTACTGGAGCACGATGAATCAACACGACGGACTGAGCTACGGTGAACTGAGAAATCAAGAACTGAGCTGCGGTGAACTGAGACATCAACTGAGAAATCAACTGAGAAATCAACTGAGAGAAATTGAGGGCTGGGTCGGATATTTATATATTCCAGATTTCAATAAGAAAACCTACAAGAAGAGCGACAAGAAGCTGTCTTGGTTATTGTTGAAATCCAGTAAGAAACGGTGAAAGCGTGGGAATTTGAAGATAACACGACTGCTGGTTTTTCTAGGAACTGTTTCAAGGTCAGGTTTTTTCTGCTAATTTTCAAAATATTCTCCTAATTACTAGAGAATACTTAATTTTTCCAACGAATCCGGATTCCGCAAATATCAGAGATACTCACTGACATTTTAAAATTGACGAAACATGTGTCTTAGTGCCCCAACAATGCAAATTAAGTTATGGGGTAGTTTTTTCTTATATCTGAGTAACCGGAAGCTATTTATAATATTCATGTAACAGTATCATTCCTGAAAACTCCTAGTCAATCATTCTTACAGGAGTTTACTTGAAAGTATAAGTTCTTGCAGATGTAAAGAAGCATTTCCATTATAATGTATTAAAACCTTTCACAGCCAGGTGAATTGGTACGTCAACTTGCTAGTTGTGAAATACGGATAATTATTGCCAGACAGAAGTTGTCAAGCTACTGAATGGTGTGGAGCATAGACTCGTTTGGCCTGATATAGCTAGCTAGCTCCTGAATCGGAGAAACGTACCCACCAGTACCTTATACATTTACTTGAAGTCGAAAAACCTCTGGTAGTCGGGTTATCATGAGTCAGGCCAACTATCCATGATGTATTTAGCATAGACCTGCCTACGACTTGGGTAGGTTTCGCCTGCCAGTGATCGGACAAGAAGGTACGTACTCAATGCGTAATTGAACCTCTTTCTGACTGGTGCGGTATATATAACAGATTTAACAGATACAAGGTGAAAATATGGTAATAATCTTCATGAAAATGAACTGGCTATGGCCCAAATAACGGAGCATCAAAAATATGCTTCGTTACAACAAACAAGATGTATCCTGATCTGGTAGAGATAATTTTATTCTGAAATCAAGTTAGTATTGCCAAACTGTTTCTGGACCACTTCGCCGAAATTTGGACCTGCCGCAACAGACGTTGAGGCATGTCGCGTACTTTGAGATTTGAACAAATTGTGTCCAGGCCTCTCTTGTTCAGAACATTTTTTATTCATCTGCTGATACTGTGTGTTGTGGTTCTCTGATTGGTTTTGTTACGGTCTCATAAACGCTTATGTTACTCTTTGCCTGGTTCGACTACCACGAGTAGTATTGCCTTCGGATTTCGCCTGGATGAAACTCTCTATTTTATTCGAGGTTGATTTTGATGACCACCTGTATATTCATTAATATATTGGCTGCAAGTCGGTAGTTCAGAAAACCTTCCACATCAACTAAACCTTTTTGATATTGAAAATCGCTCTGATCATGGTTCATGGCATTTTCCTTTAGCATAGCTGCGGCTTCACTCGGCTTGATCATATTAAACCTTCGTACAGCTAGCTACTTGGATGCTTTCGGAGTGATTTATCGCCTGTTCCACATATTTCTGCTGATCTCTTCTCTTCATTTATCCTCTGATGGAAATAATCCTACAAAAGTAAACAGGTTGTAAACAAACAACAACCAAACACAACCCCACTTCTATAATTGAATAATGATCTCTCTCTACCGAAAAGTGACTTTCATACCTTTTCTATTGATGGCATTCCTTTTCATTGTGGCTTTGCATTCCTTAAACATTTCCTGGAGAAATTCGGGAATGTATTCATAGATTTCGTGTCATTTCTGTCATATCTATGACAAGTGAAAAGTGACTTATCATTCTGTCATGTCAACTTCAAGTTTCCCCTCTTTCAGCAAACTAGAGCTTCATAAAAAAAAGGCCCTTCCTTCTTTTTTTGGTCCAGACCAGACACGTGAAGAGCATCGTATTTTTACGGATTTTTGAGATTTTATGTGTTTCAAATTACAAAACTTTTGATTTATCCTAGGTCGGATAATCAATACCCAACTTTGATTGGATTCATATTGAAACAACGTAAGTCTTTGAACTTTTGTTTGTCGAAGGACGAACCTTCTGAAAGGCCACACTCCATCAAAGGTATGTTTTATTTTACTTTACTTTTCTGCTTCGGAACCCCTCTTACTAGCTTTTAAACTCATCTCACTTGCCGTTATAAAATATTTTCTGAAAGATATTTCCTTTCAGGCCTTCTTCTATCAAGTAGTATAACTTTCTACTGATATCATAACGCTTATCTTATTGCATGCAAACGCATACTCTTAAGCTTATTCTCCAGACCATCCTGTAGATGACTATCACCTGCTAAGCTTTGCACGATACCTTCTCGTAGCTTTTATTCTTTGCACTGAACTATCAAGTCGCCCTGTACAAGCCAAGAATCTGAGAAATCGCCCGTAATTGTGGAAGCGAATATTTCGCTCTGAAAGAAGTCCAAGGTAGTATATCGAGAGAGCCCTGCTGAAGTTCACCAACACTCCAAAGTCAAGGTAACCATCTTAACATTATTTATTTACTTCTCTGGGAGCATTGGATACATAAAGGACGAAATCCGTATCTCGGTGTCATCGAACCCTACGAGAAAAGTGCGTCAAATAATATAAAATAGTAATTTTAGGTCAACTTACCTCATTGAGAATCACATAAATAAGTGTAAACCGGTGGTATGCATACCGAGGGTAACTGTAATCTTCCATCAGTACAATAATTACTGATGTCGGATTCAGATGTATTGTTGATCCTTTGCAGTTCTTGTACACGAACCATTGCATTTAAATTGTTTGTTATTGTTTGTTATTAATTTTCGCATAACGCCAATTGTCAAATTGTACTGTCAATTTCTATCTTCTTCTTCCTCTATCTTCTTCTTCTATGTTTATGGCCTGTTGATTTTTACGGTTGGCCACGTTAGCCAGGATCAGCAGCCAAGGTCTTTTCATGTAATCTTCTTCTTCTTCCTGTACTACGTTAGGGTGAAGCCACCTGCCTTCTTTCTTCTATTCAACTTTTCTAACTCTTTTCCGTCAAGCTTTAAATCAATAAATTATATTTCTTACTTATCTTATAACTTTCTTTCAACCTCTCTACCCACCCCGTCTCCACTGTCGAAAAGCTTAGCCGCGGTTTCCACAAACAAGTCAGGGTTCATTAGTTGCTATTTTGGGAATTTTGTGAAAATAGACAGTGACCCTGACAAAATGGCGCCCAGACGTTTGTAATTTTCAATTTTCAGTATAGTTTGGCAGTTGTCGTTGAGTAGGTTTGCTATTGGACTGGTGTTTTTTTAGGTGAAAATTTTCAATATACCCAGATATCTTATATACAGCGTATTTTCTATAGTAGGTATATGATCAGGTTGATTGAGTTGTTCCTACAGGGTGACGCATAAATGATTTATACAGAGCTGTAAACAGAGAACAAATTTTATTTTGTTTGATTCAATATACAGAGTTGTACGAAAGTAACAAATTTATTTTGGTTCGATTCATTACACAGGGTTGTCGGAAAGTAAGCAAAAGTTGCTTTTCCTTTTTTTCTTTCAGGAAAGAAGGGGTGTGTCCAATTGACACTGTTTATATTTAATTTTTGTGTGCTTTTATTCAGCAATTGATTATTTGATAATGGAAATCAACAGATTACTTGGCGATGAAATCGTATATGAATTAAAAATCAGAAATTTACCCGTTCAACGCACGGTGAACGAGAATAGAACTATATTGAGAGGTGCTTTGCAATTTGAAAGAGAAGGTGGAAGTAATTTTGCTACATCCGACTTAGATCCTACCGCTGAACTTGAAATTTGTAAAGATAAACTAGTAGACTTGAATGATAATATTGATAATTTTAATAACTCGAATAGGTTGAACGATTTCAAAAGAATTTCATCCAGATTGTATCATGTAAAATCACGTTTAGAGAGAGTGATTTTAACAAACGACATTCAAAAGGAAACACAGATTGGGTTAATTTGTAGGTGCTTACAATTAATGGATTCATTGTGTGCTTTAAATGACAATTTATTATTCCTAGAAAATCAGATAGATAGGAACACGTCAGAAGTTAGCTGCTTGGAACAAGATAATGTTCTTGAAGGGTCTCCTACTGACGATTCAATTCCTTTAGTACCTTCCATTGTTCCTTCTGAAGCTACTCAGATTCCTTTAGAGAATCGTAATACACCTCTTCAACCGATTTCAAATGTTGATCAAGTGGAATTTTCTCATGCGAGAAATTTTGAAAATGATGACAGATTGAACGTTCCACGAGTGTTTCAAACGTTCGTTGGTAATTCGACGGCCCGACCAGACAGATCATCTAGTGGATACGTTAGGACATCCAACGAAAACGCTAGATCATCTGTCGAATCTACTAGACAACCCAGATTTTCAGATCCGAATCAAGGTAGAGTACGGTTTTCGGATCAATGCTCATTCAGTTATCCAGAACGCAGGACAGAGTTTCTGGATGAAGGGGAAAGGTTAGCTACTATGAATTCTACTCAAGATTTTGAAAATAGAATTCGTAATTTACAGCTATCCGATCTACATTCATCTCCCTCCGGTTCACGCTATGAAAGTTTTCAATCGTATTTTGACATCTCACGATGGCGACTTACGTTTGATGGTGAGACTAGTGTTACCAATTTTTTTGAGAGAATCGAGGAGATAAGAATATCACGCGGAGTCTCTCAGGAACAGCTTTTTCGTTCAGCTGCTGAACTTTTCACCAAGAATGCATTGTTGTGGTTCAGGACCCAACGTTTCGATTCATGGAATCAGTTAGTTGGTAAGTTGAGAGAAGATTTCTTGCCCTACGATTATGAGTTGGATCTCTGGGAAGAGATCAGAAACCGAACTCAGGGAGCAAGAGAAAGGGTGATCAATTCCATAGCAGCTATGGAAAATCTCTTCAACAAACTTGGAGCCAATAAACCTATCGAGCAGGGTCGTTTAAAGACGATAAGAAGGAATTTATTGCCTCATATACAATCTCATCTAGCTGTTCATACAATAACGACAATTTCGGATTTGACTAGACTCAGTCGTGCTATAGAGGAAGCCTCGTTGAGGGCAGAACATTTTTGTCCACCTCCCACTAATCCCAGAAACTTATTGGAACCAGAGTTGGCTTACAGAAAACCGTCTGGTAATAATGTTAACCCACGTGGTGTTCAGGCAGTTCATTCAGTTTACCAGGAAAGTAATTTTGAATCTGCCATGCCCTTGATTTCTTCAACGAACGCTGTTCCTCCAAGAACTTTATCCCAAACACCCAGTGTATGTACTTGTTGGAACTGTAAAGAGCCTGGACATAGGTTCCGCAAATGTCCAAAACCAAGGAACCTATTCTGTTTTTCTTGTGGTAAGGAAAATACCACTTCCCGAAGCTGCAGTAATTGCCAAAAAAATGTGAAGAGAGGTTCGTCGTAGATCGGTCACGACCTCTAGCTTCTTCAATTCCAATCATTTCCACCACTTATGTAACTCATGTCATTGACTATGTCTTGGCACATGCTAAGGAGGATCAGAGACCCTACTTGAAAGTTGTGATATATGGAAGAGAGTTTCTTGCCTTATTGGACAGTGGCTGTTCTAAGACAGTGCTTGGTGGTCAAGGTTGGAATATTTTGAAAAATCTTTGTCCATTGACTTCTACCTCGTCTCCTATCCTCTGTGCTGTAGCCAATGGGGTGAAATGTGCGGCAGAAGGTACAATTACTGTTCCTATACAGCTCCAAAACCGAGTTGGTGTTTTTGAAGTCTTAGTGGTACCATCATTTCCACATTCGTTGATTTTGGGAATAGACTTCTGGCAACAAATGAGCATTGTTCCTGATCTCTATTCCGGACAGTGGTCTTTTCGATCTGAAGCTGGACTAGTACAACCACAGGTCAATGCTATACAGACAGTGGACAATCTACCGACTAGTCAGAGAGATGACCTGAATCAACTTATCGAGAGGACGTTTCAAGGGATGGGTGATTCTCTAGGCTGTACAAATATTTTTGAACACGAGATTCATACCAGTTCGCCTCCGATAAAACAACGTCACTACCCTCTGTCACCCGCACTCCAAAAGCAAGTCAATATTGAGTTGGAGCAAATGCTCGCGGATGATGTGATTGAACCCTCTAACTCTCCTTGGGCTTCACCGATCGTACTCATCAAAAAACCTGATGGTAGATACAGATTCTGCGTCAACTATAAAAAATTGAATGAAGTTAGTCTTCCAGATGCATATCCTATCCCGTTCGTGAGTTCAACTCTAGACAAGTTGAGGGATGCTAGATTTCTGACCACTTTGGACATAAAAAGTGCGTACTGGCAGATCCCTGTCGCCGTATCGTCTAGACCCTTAACTGCCTTTGTTGTTCCCACCAGAGGATTATTCCAGTTCAAACGAATGCCGTTTGGTCTCCACAACGCTCCGGCTACGTGGCAACGTTTCATAGACCGAGTAATAGGTGTTGACCTCGAACAATATGTTTTTGTTTATCTGGACGATGTGATCGTTTGTACCCCAACTTTTTCCAAGCATATCGAGGTACTTCGCGAAGTACTCAGTCGCATTCAAAAGGCAGGCCTGACATTGAACCGAGACAAATGCAATTTTTGCAAGTCAGAATTGCGATATCTCGGTTATGTTGTGAATGCCTCTGGTTTGATGGTCGACCCCGAAAAAGTTGAAGCGATCGTACGAATCCCAGCGCCCAGAACGGTCTCTGAAGTTAGACGCATATTGGGGATGGCATCGTGGTATAGACGCTTCATCCATAATTTCTCGACCTTAATAGCTCCAATGACAGCACTGCTGAAAAAAGATAAACGGTTCGAGTGGGATGAAACCTGTCAGAGAACGTTGGACACTATTAAAAATTGTCTCGTTTCTGCACCTATACTGTCATGTCCTGACTTTGATCTTCCTTTTCAAATTCAGACAGATGCCTCTGATTATGGGGTTGGAGCTGTACTTTCTCAAGTACAGTCGGAAGGCGAGAAAGTTATCTGCTACTTGAGCCGGTCATTGACAAAAATTGAGAGAAAGTACAGCACAACTGAAAAAGAGTGTTTGGCAGTTCTGTTTGCAATAGAGAAACTGAGACCCTATATTGAAGGAACACGCTTTACAGTCATAACTGACCACTACAGCCTTGAGTGGCTCTATAATATAAAGGATCCTGTTGGTCGTATCGCTCGATGGGCAGTACGCGTCCAACAGTACGATTTTGACATCATTCACCGCAAGGGGAAGGACCATGTTGTTCCTGACGCTCTCTCGCGTTCCGTTCCGGTGGTGGACGCTGTCGAACCTCAAGCTGCTGGAAGTAAAACTCCCAAAGATGCCTGGTATGCCAGTATGATGAAAAAAATTGAAAAATCTCCCCAAAAATATCCGCTTTGGAGGGTTACTGGAGACCAGCTCTATAAAAGAGCCTCGTTAAAATATCCCGAATTAGCTGACGATACTGATGGATGGCTACAGGTTATCGCAAAAGACCAACGCTCAGAGATCATTGGCAATAACTACGACCCGCCTACTTGTGGTCATTTAGGTATTTGGAAAACTTTTGGACGTATTTCCTCAAAGTTTTACTGGCCCAAAATGAAGCACGACATCGCCAATTACATCCGACGATGTAAAATTTGCATCCAGACAAAACCAGAGCAAAAACGCCCCGTAGGACATATGCTCAGTCTCTCCCCTACAACCACCAGACCTTGGCAGATTATTTGTGTTGATATCGTTGGCCCATTGCCACGTTCCTCTCAAGGCAATGCTTTCATTCTTTCGGTCTCAGATTATTTCACCAAATTCAGTCTGTTATATCCTCTTCGTGAAGCTACTGCTAGTAGAATTACCAAGATTTTGGAAGAACAAGTAATTTTGTTATTTGGTGCACCTTCTCGTCTAGTTTCCGATAATGGCAAACAATTTATGAGTAAAAATTTTCAAGATAAAATGAAGGAGTATGACATAAAACATTCCTTTATTGCTTTCTATCATCCTCAAGCGAATCCGGTAGAACGCGTTCACCAGGTAGTGAAAACCATGTTAACGGCTTATGTAGCTGACAATCATCGGAAATGGGATCAATTCCTCCCCAAAGTCGCTTGGGCTATTCGTTCTGCAAGACATGAAGCCACGGGTGTGACCCCTAACTTCGCCATGTTTGGACGCGAACTTAAAATTGCTGGTTCCACTCCAGACCTTGACCATGACCCAGATCATAAATTTGACCCAAAACTCATTCAGAATCTTTGAAAGAAGTTTTCAAAGATATCAGTGAACGACTCAGACATGTATACGATAAAAGTCGTAAAATCTATAACCTTCGCAGGCGAGATGAGCGTTTCACACTCAACCAAATAGTGTGGAAAAAGAACTATGTGATATCCGATGCCACAAAACATTTCTCTGCCAAACTTGCTCCTAAGTTTGTTGGACCCTATACAATTTCCAAGATCGTTTCACCTTGGTCATATCAACTGAGAGATGAGCGTGAAAAAGATTGCGGAGTGTGGCATGCCAAAGACTTGAAGGCTCATCCACCTGACGAGGACGTGGATGATGAAAATATCGATATGAACTTAGTTCAGTAATAAATTTTCGGTTGTGATGTCTCTAGAATAAGTTTTCAGTAACATGGATAAAGTTTTTGTTGAGACAAAAACTTTCTTTCGGGAAAGAGGGGTGTGTTACGGTCTCATAAACGCTTATGTTACTCTTTGCCTGGTTCGACTACCTCGAGTAGTATTGCCTTCGGATTTCGCCTGGATGAAACTCTCTATTTTATTCGAGGTTGATTTTGATGACCACCTGTATATTCATCAATATATTGGCTGCAAGTCGGTAGTTCAGAAAACCTTCCACATCAACTAAACCTTTTTGATATTGAAAATCGCTCTGATCATGGTTCATGGCATTTTTCTTTAGCATAGCTGCGGCTTCACTCGTCTTGATCATATTAAACCTTCGTACAGCTAGCTACTTGGATGCTTTCGGAGTGATTTATCGCCTGTTTCACATATTTCTGCTGATCTCTTCTCTTCATTTATCCTCTGATGGAAATAATCCTACAAAAGTAAACAGGTTGTAAACAAACAACAACCAAACACAACCCCACTTCTATAATTGAATAATGATCTCTCTCTACCGAAAAGTGACTTTCATACCTTTTCTGTTGATGGCATTCCTTTTCATTGTGGCTTTGCATTCCTTAAACATTTCCTGGAGAAATTCGGGAATGTATTCATAAATTTCGTGTCATTTCTGTCATATCTATGACAAGTGAAAAGTGACTTATCATTCTGTTATGTCAACTTCAAGTTTCCCCTCTTTCAGCAAACTAGAGCTTCATAAAAAAAAGGCCCTTCCTTCTTTTTTTGGTCCAGACCAGACACGTGAAGAGCATCGTATTTTTACGGATTTTTGAGATTTTATGTGTTTCAAATTACAAAACTTTTGATTTATCCTAGGTCGGATAATCAATACCCAACTTTGGTTGGATTCATATTGAAACAACGTAAGTCTTTGAACTTTTGTTTGTCGAAGGACGAACCTTCTGAAAGGCCACACTCCATCAAAGGTATGTTTTATTTTACTTTACTTTTCTGCTTCGGAACCCCTCTTACTAGCTTTTAAACTCATCTCACTTGCCGTTATAAAATATTTTCTTCTATCAAGTAGTATAACTTTCTACTGATATCATAACGCTTATCTTATTGCATGCAAACGCATACTCTTAAGCTTATTCTCCAGACCATCCTGTAGATGACTATCACCTGCTAAGCTTTGCACGATACCTTCTCGTAGCTTTTATTCTTTGCACTGAACTATCAAGTCGCCCTGTACAAGCCAAGAATCTGAGAAATCGCCCGTAATTGTGGAAGCGAATATTTCGCTCTGAAAGAAGTCCAAGGTAGTATATCGAGAGAGCCCTGCTGAAGTTCACCAACACTCCAAAGTCAAGGTTACCATCTTAACATTATTTATTTACTTCTCTGGGAGCATTGGATACATAAAGGACGAAATCCGTATCTCGGTGTCATCGAACCCTACGAGAAAAGTGCGTCAAATAATATAAAATAGTAATTTTAGGTCAACTTACCTCATTGAGAATCACATAAATAAGTGTAAACCGGTGGTATGCATACCGAGGGTAACTGTATTCTTCCATCAGTACAATAATTACTGTTGTCGGATTCAGATGTATTGTTGATCCTTTGCAGTTCTTGTACACGAACCATTGCATTTAAATTGTTTGTTATTGTTTGTTATTAATTTTCGCATACGCCAGTCAAATTGTACTGTCAATTTCTATCTTTTTCTTCCTCTATCTTCTTCTTCCTCTCTCCTTCTTCTATGTTTAGGGCCTGTTGATTTTTACGGTTGGCCACGGTAGCCAGGATCAGCAGCCAAGGTCTTTTCATGTAATCTTCTTCTTCCTGTTCTACGTTAGGGTGAAGCCACCTGCCTTCTTTCTTCTATTCAACTTTTCTAACTCTTTTCCGTCAAGCTTTAAATCAATAAATTATATTTCTTACCTATCTTATAAATTTCTTTCAACCTCTCTACCCACCCCGTCTCCACTGTCGAAAAGCTTAGCCGCGGTTTCCACAAACAAGTCAGGGCTCATCAGTTGCTGTTTTGGGAATTTTGTGAAAATAGACAGTGACCCTGACAGTTTCTTTGCCGCTTCAACCTATACAACAGGCATATGTATCAGCAAGTATCAAACAGGAAATATGAACCGCCCTCTACGACCATTGAATTATATCTGTTGGATTCTTGGCATAGTTTTCGTCAAGAACTACTCTTCAGTGATCTTCAAATACCACGGCTGAAATTATTTTCCAATTCAAATGGGGGAAAACCTAGGTACCGCTTTCAAGGTTTTTGCCATATGAAACTTTGACTTCAGACCGCTCTCGGGAACCTAGAGATGGCGCTGGAGGCATGCTTCAGTACTTTTCCCAGGAATTTCCAACAGAAGCTGAAGTGGTTTTTTGATACAATTGGGAAAACTATCCTTCGCTGATGAGTGATAAGAACTATGAGACCGATACATAGGTGTTCCCTCATATAAATCGAAAAATAATTTCAGCTATGGTAATTTCAGACCACTGCCAAGAATCTGACATATATTATTCTGCAGTCGTTGAGGACAGTAGTTGTTTTCTGTTGGAGACTTGGCAATGAACATACCTATTTTAATCCACTTTTCATTATTGGATCATTGAGTAATAGAACCATTTGTCAATATTGAAAGTAAACAAATACGCAAATTAAAAGTCATTAAGATTTGTATTGAATCAAGAAAAAAACGGTTTTGAAGATATTGTCGAAAAATATAGTTATGTGCAGTGAGACCTAGAAAATACATATTTCATTCTGCCGATTCATAGCGATATAACAACTATTTTGGTTTGAATGTAGCTGCTTAAATTTTTTCTAAACTCTTCAATCGACTGAAAAAATATTTAAGAAATGTGGATATAGTTCTTGTAAATGATTCAGATGATGTATGTATTGAAAAATCGGAAACAATAAGAGATAATGGCATATTCCTATACATTATGTGTATGACATCATTATCTAACTCAAATGAGATCAGATGATCTATCTACCTACTCCAAAATATATTTCACCGTTACTACAGTATGTTAAACAATGTGATCGAATGATTACTCAAATGATTCTTTCATCTTTAGCGACGGAATCAGCCGCAGACTTGGACGAGATCGGAAGTTATAATATAGAAGATACAGGCTTCAAAGTCAGCTACATCAAAAAAAGCTTCAGTAACTAATTTATTTGAGAATATGTAACGTTGACTGGGAAACTGGGTGTGAGTTATCACTCCACACAATATGGGATTAATTAAAAATTAAAACATCGAGCATTATGTAGGAACAATCAGAAATATAATGAAGAAATGCAAATAAATACGAATTGCAACAGAATTGCAGTGGTGGCAAAAATGTATAGGTTAGATAACATATTAAACCAAAAGACTTTGAGTCAACTGACAGGTTGGGGTATATTTTGTGAAGAAACAAAATTTATGGGTACTGGGATGCTGAACAAAGTAAATTTAATATAAATATATGCGTTGAAATCATTAACAAAGAAATTTGAGAGAGATATACACAACGGACTAGTTTTAATTTTTTCATTATGGGATAATTCTAGAAATTTAAGTAAAATGAAACAAAAATGTAAAATAATAATTGGAATATCTCAAGAAATGAAAAAGTTATAGGACTTTGAAGATGCGCTTGGAAGAATGATTTTATATTAGGCAGCGCTCTATTGTGTGACGTCACGCCACAAGAACGAGGCGACTGGTATTCGCAGAGTGCTTACAAATTTTACGGTGTACAATCACTTGCGCCGTTCATGTCGTGCGTTGTTCATTACACGATGGCTAAAATTAAAAAAAAAAATTCTACGATAATTAAAAACCCCAATAAATTATTTTTTCATGTACCAAATGACATGAATGAAAGGAAGAAGTGGTGCAAACTGATGAGGCGTGACTTAGTTGGACCTAAAAGTATTACATACAGTGTGTCTCACTTTTCATGGAAGCACCCCCGTAACTTCCGTAATTATGAAGGTAGAATGATGAAACTCTTAGAACTGGAGGAAATTATGGAAATGAATCTACCGGTTCAATGGTGATGGCCTAAGTGATATACACTGCCAGCTAGTCGCGATGGAACGAACCATTTTTCTATCGCTGCTGGCGGGCAGTGTATATCACTTAGGCCATCACAATTGAGCTGGTAGGTGCATTTTCATAATTTCCTTCAGTTCTGAGAGATTCATCATTCTACCATGATAATTACGGAAGTTACGGGGGTGCTTCCATGAAAAGTGAGACAAATTCGGATTTCTCAGGACTGAATTTTTGTCAGGAAAAAGGAGTATCTGTAATGAGTTGGGGTTCTTGATCACGAATCTGATGGAATTTCGATTTCATTCTGCCCCCTAATATGATTTACTGTAAAAATGGGTTGTTCCATCGCGACTGGAGGGCAGTGTATATCACTTAGGCCATCATTATTGAACGGGTAGGTGGATTTCCATCAGTTCCTTCAGTCCTAAGAGTTTCATCATTCTACCTTGATAATTACGGAAGTTACGGGGGTGCTTCCATGAAAAGTGAGACACACTGTACGTGTACCTCGTCGCGGCTAAGGATCTAATACGCAATTATTTGTGGTGTAGCGATCTCAGACATGTGGCGTGACGTCATAGACGAGTCGGAGACCAAAGACGTTCTGCGCTAAAATACGTAAATTTTAATAATCTATATCTCAGTCATTTATTGATGGATTAAAAAAAAAACACTGATTTACTAGTTCTGATCTATATTTTAATTCCATCTCGTCAAATATAGTATTTTCAACAGCACTGAACTAGTCCATTCTTCCTTGAATTAACAATTTTTACTGAATATTCCATTTGTATTTTCTGAACATATATTACTTTATTTCACTGGGCTCATTAGGAGGAATACGTAATCAGCTCTCTGGCACATCTTGAATGAATTGGGTGCATACATATATAATTAGAGATCTTAGTCAATTTTGTTCTGATCATATTCATATGTAAAAATAATTCCAATAAAGTTTTCAACAAGATTTCGGCCAATTTCAATTGCAATTTAACATAAAACATTTCTTGGGGGCTAATGAGTTAGTGTACAAAAGGTTATTTCAACTATATCGAAATTATTTGCATAATAATTGCCAACCTAATCCAGTTCAAAATAATTCATTCTTTGATCACTTCGATTTTCTGACGTGAATCCTGTACTAGCATCATACTCTACAGCATCTGAACTCTCTGAGCGAACTAAATCGAAATTTATTAGTAATACATTACATTCTCGCTAGAAGCTATTCGTTTCAGAACATGCAATAGTCTTTAGGAGAATAGCCAATTCCTTTCACATATTTTATCGTAGAATATCTCGAGAACGTTGTCTTTCTCCCTCTAGGCACACAGCTTCATCTTCATGCAGTATTATTGCCTTTAGAAAAATTCGCATTTTGCATTAATTTCTGTTCTGGGATGTTGCATGCATGGGAGGAAGGTATTAAAATTCAAATTAAGAATTTAATGCTCTTTGCCGCTTTGGATATATTTTCACATATGCAGTGCGGCACTAATGCGAAATATAATTGAAAATATTCGCCTCAATGCTTCCACACTTGAAAGAATATCATGTTCGATCAGTTTCAGTAGTCAATGACTCATGTGGAATAATGTCTGTGTTTGGAAGATAAATAAGACTTTTCAAAATGCAATGATAGTTTCTCTGATAATAACTAGTTGAAAATACTACTATTTCTGCATTGTATTAAATGTGCCTGATACTCAAGGCGAATTAACATGGGGATAGTAGCTGAAGTAAAGTCTGGTTTACACACGTCCACTTATTCAGTAGAGTTGTAATTCAGTACTTGACCAATCTCGTCACTTGTATTTTGGTCGAGTCAACTAGAAAGATCGAGCAGTCGGTCGAGTCGAGTAAATAGAATATAGCATAGTTCAGACGCAGCCAGTAGTTTAGTCAAGTGGTCCAGTAATTTAGTGACCTTACCCATTTGAACACATTTGTTTTAGTCGAGCTCACTGGCAGTCGAGTACACGGTCGAGTTTAGTGGATAGAACTCTATTCTATTTTCTTGGTCAAGTAGCAGCTCCCACCACACAGAAAAGCCGATTAGCGCGCAGACTAGACAAGTCTGGACAGGCCGGGCAAGTAGTGTAGTCGCTTCGAGTTTAGTTTCACTGAAGATTTTGTTTGTGGTGAATATTTTGATTCATATAATTAAATATGGCAAAATGGGAGGAAGATACTACTTCAAAATTTCATCAGATGAAATTAAATGTTCGTCGTGGCATTAGCCAGGAAAGTAGTTATTTTCTGATGGATTTTCGACCCAACTATTCCCATTGTATAGGATATTAGCAATGAGCAAATCTTATGCCTTATATACAAAAATAAACAAAAACGGCAAGCAGGAAGTAATTGCAATAGAAGTTTTCGGCCAAAAAGAAATTGCTCAAAAGATTGAAAACATTAGGTCAACATATTCCCAAGAGAAAAAAAAGTGAGCGAATCAAAAAAATCAGGCGCTGGCTTTTCCGATGTGTATAGAGTAAATCACCCAATTATTGGCACTGACCCAATTATTGGCACTATCATATTTACTAAGATTTCTCGATATTTCCGTAAAAATTTGTCATTCGTCTGAAATCTGGCAACGTTCCTGTGTAGGAAATCTACTTGACCAACAAAATGGCGACAGAAATCGTAAGTGCGTCGTGGGCCTGTTGGAATACGAGCAGATTTTATGTTTTTTGGTAGCTTACTGCCCGAATAGTGTACCTACAAATACGTGATTGTTCTGGACTGTAATTGAATTTGTCGATTCCTGCAGTAAGTAGAGGTATTGATACACATTGTTAACTTGTTGAGTGAAGTCATTCTACACGATTTACGTAATTATAAGGGTGCCAATAACTGGCATAAAAAACATAATATTTCTAGTAATTGGCACTAGTGCCAATCATTAGTTTGATATGAAAATTTCGAAAATTAATAATTGGCACTTCTTCTTTCAGGTAACTAACGATGCCCAAAGTAAAGAAAAATCGAAAATATTCAAAATCTTACACCGAAGTTGCTTCGAGAGATATCAATAATGGAATGACGAAAAAGCAAACAGCTTTGAAATACGGTATTCCCAGATCTACAGTCCAGTTCCGCTTGAGTGACAAATTCACGAAAATTGAATATGGTCCAAGAACTTACTTGACAAAGGACGAAGAAAATTTATTGGAATCGTGGATTCTTGAGAGCCATAGAAAGGGATTTCCTAGGAGGAAAGACGACATCAAACTTCTGTAAAATCATTTCTTGATAAGCATCCCAGGTCAACACTATTTAAAGATAATTTACCTGGAGAATATTGGTATCAGTGCTTTCTACAAAGACATAAGAAATTATCAAATCGAATTCCAGAAGCCGTCACGAATGCGAGTGGAAACATTTCAGAGAGTAACATAAGAAAATGGTTCATAAACATTGAAAACTATTTGAAAGAAAAAAAAATTGTTTGATATTCTTAGAGACCCTACAAGAGTTTATAATGGGGATGAAACTTGTTTTATGTTGTGCCCTAAAGAAGATAAAGTGATTGCTCTAAGAGGAGCAAAAAATGTCTATCAAATCGAAATGGGTCCATCAAAATCGAACATCACGGTAATGTTCACATTTTCGGCCTCTGGATCTATAACACCACCAATGATTATATATCCCTACAAGAGAATACCCAAAACTATAGCAGAAAGAGTTCCGAAAGAATGGGGAATTGGAATCAGTGACAACGGTTGGATGAAATCTGAAATATTTTATGAATATATTTCATTTATTTTACATCCATATTTGGTGAAACAGAAAGTTAAATTTCCTATAATATTATTTGTTGATGGTCATGAAACCCATCAGACTTACGAACTGAGTCAAGTTTGTAGCAATTTGCATATAATTCTTGTATCTTTATATCCTAATGCTACAAGAATTTTACAACCGGCTGACGTATCCAGTTTTGAACCGCTAAAAAACTCTTAGAAAAAAGCAGTGACCAATTGGAGAAGAAAAACTCCCTTTGTGCAGCTCACCAAAGTCAATTTTGCTTCAATCCTTGAAGATGCTTCTATTCAGCTCAAAACAAATACAGTTTCGAATGGATTTAGAGCTTGCGGTCTTTTCCCATGGAATGCTGATGAAATTGATTATACTAAGTGTCTTGGTAAGCAAAATGACGAAGAGGCAAATTCTATCATTATTCCTGAAGACAATAATGTGATTAATTCACTAATTTATGTGATCCTGAAACCCTTGCTGAATTGGAGCAAAGAAAACTGAATGAAGATATCCGAGATAAGATGAGAATCTTCAATATTTTGCAAATTTTTTTCGATAAATTCAATGTTATTGAAGTCGGCCATCGAGTTCATGAATCGTCAGATACGGTTATCATCGAGGATCTTCCTGATCAAGAGAATATAGTCGAAAAATCAGTTCCTCAAACATCAGAAATGGTTCTGGTCGGCAATTCACATGAGGAAGAGATGGAAGTTGATCAATCAGCAGTGGAGATATCTAATGTGGTTTTTGATGAGACTCTTCCGGAACATAAGAAGAACGGTGATGAATTGAATAAAATATCAGATAGGGACCTTGAAGAAACATTTTTGGAGGTTAATCCAATTGAGGACATGAATATTCATGTTGGTGATAGCTACGTGACAGAGCGTGAAATAAATGACATGTCCATTATCATTTTAGCAGATCATACCTCTGCTCATTTAGAATATACTCAATTAGCAGAAATTCCAAGCACTAGTTCTAATTCTCTAACGATCGGAGATAATACAATTATCAACGAATCATATAATACTTATTCAGGAGAAACAACATCGCACTCGGAAGATTGTGTTGATTTAAAATTGAAGAGTCATCTTTTGTGGTCAAAGACACCTGGAAGGAAAGGAAAACGAACAACGGAACGATTACCTTATGTCATAACTTCGAGTGTGTGGAAAAAAATATATGAAGATCAAGAAAAGGCCAAGCTGGAAAAAGAAAAGAAGAAAGAAGAGAATATAGCTAATAAGAAGTTGAAAGCAGAACCGAATAAAAAAAATCAAAGGTATCAAACCAAGGAATAATTCTAAGAAGGCTCTAAAATCAGCATTGTGTGAGAAAGAAAATACTCCGTTTCCAGATAAAAATGTAGATGGCAGTAAGAGAAATGCGATCGAAATCACATCCTTAGAAGAACATTTCTTTGATGCGAACTCTATTCCTGATCATCATTCCTCAACGTCAGAAAGTCGTATTAGGAAGTTGTCATTCGACGTAGAAGAAACATGCATGAATAACCATACTTCGTCTTCAATCCACTGTCCACCAGAAAACAATACGATAATGAAAGCAGAAGCGAATAAAAAAAATCAAAGTTATCAAACCAAGGAAGAATTCTAAGAAGCCTCTAAAATCAGCATCGTGTGAGAAAGAAAATACTCCGTTTCCAGATAAAGATGAAGATAGCAGTAAGAGAAATGCTATCGAAATCACATCATTAGAAGAACATTTCTTTGATGCGAATTCTATTCCTGGCCATCATTCCTCAACGTCAGAAAGTCATATTAGGAAGTAGTCATTCGACGTAGAAGAAACAAGCATGAATAATCATTCTTCGTCTTCAATCCACTGTTCACCAGAAAACAACACGATAATGAAAGCAGAAGCGAATAAAAAAAATCAAAGGTATCCACCAAGGAAGAATTTTAAGAAGCCTTTAAAATCAGGGCATATCATGCTAGATGTCCTAAAAAACAATATCTATTAACAGATTATTTTACTTGTGGTATTTGTTTGAAGAAAGTTCAAAATAAATGATTGGAAACAATAAATACATTTGAAAGGTACCTAGATTTTTTTAGTTCTTTATGGAGGAAAGCAACTCAATACAAAGACTAATATCAAAAACCGGGTAGGTAGGTCAGGTAGAGAGATAGCAGGTAAGTTCTATCTGTAAGGTTTGGATGTCAATAACTGGGGGTTAATAACTAGTTAATCGTGCCAATTGCTAGGGGCCAATCATTAGACTATGATGCCAATAAATGGAAAAACTCCTAAAATATCATTTAACTCAATTTTATTCGTAATCCAATTAATTAAAAAAATAATGCAATAAAGATTATGAAATTATGAAGTGTATAGAATACAATGAACTATTATGATGATTACATATGCTGAAGAGCTATTTATGATGCCGCAATCAAGTAGGAAGTTTCCTTTAAGTGCCAATCTTTGGGAGTTTTACCCTACGCCCAGTGCCGGACTGGCCAGGTGAGATAGTGAGAAAAATCTCACGGGGCCCACCCCCCATTTGGGGTCTTGGGGTTCTCAGGAAAACAAACATGGAAACAATAACAGAAGCCACCTCCTTACTAAATAGCTTCTATCAGTACGAAACCATATTGATATCATTCGTTTTTCTAGAATTGTTTGGATATCCTAATCCGGCTTCTGAATATTTACAAACTAGATTTTAGATTTTATGCAGGTCTTCCACATAGTCAACAACGCTAAAGAGAATATCAAAAACATGTATGAAAAGTTCGACAGTTTAAAAAACCTAGCTGTTAATTTCATCAAATATTTAATTGACAACGACGAGCTGTCAGATGTAGACATAGAAATAGTATATTGTACAATGAGCATGAAATGACATACATTTTCCACGAGTAGGTATATGAAATTTTGTAGTACGAGAGTAGCAAGACCAACAAGAGAGGGAATGACTTGGGAATGACTTGATGACTTTTCATTAAGGAATGACTCCAGATGTCAAAGTCCTATATATTTTCATTCATATTTCATTTATGATTACTTAAAGCATATCTAGAGGATCCAATTGCTTCAAGTACAGAAAAGACACCGCACCATTCTTATGGGTTTATGGGTCTCAGTGGAACTGGCTAAAACTGTAATATGTTATTCTCCTCATTATCCTGATCAAAGGTTTCCGTGGGCCCAACTCGATCCTAAAACTTGTTTTCGGTATACGGACCCTCAAGGATATGATTCTATACTATGGGTGTAGGTACGACAAAACATATTTTGAAATTACAATTTATACTGGAAAATTCATTCTGAGGTACAGATACACATAGAAATGTTTTGTCATACTTACACTCATGAGGTGAAAAATCATATCTTTGAGGGGCTGTATCCCGAAAACTAGTCAGAATCGAGTTGGGCCTATGGAAACTTTCAATTAGGACAATGGAGAGAATAACATACTACAGTTTCCGCCAATTCCACCGAGACCCAGAAACCCATAAGAATGGTGCGGGGTCATTTCCGAACTTTTTCTCCACACAACGACAATAAACCTTGAAAATCAGCTTTGTATTGTTATATTCTGTTCTTTATTTCTATTTCTTTATAATGAATGTGCTGAAAGTTTCACTCCGCTAAATTGAAAAGGAACCTAAGTGACTTCGGACTGAGTAATTCCTCAAGATTTATTCTCGCGACAAGTTTTCATATAATTTGAAGTTTTATAATGTAACAAAATGATTGGTTCAATTCAGTTTGAAATTCATTTTCTTCTTTTCAGTGCGTTTAAAAAAAAAGCTTTTCTCTTAAAAGTTTTTTTTAAGTTTAGATATTATTTACGGATTTTTTCGATTTAATTTTCACGAGTTTGTCAAATTTTTGTAGTGACAGAAAAGGGGGTGTGCCTCCTGACCAATTTTTTTTCATCATTATTTTCCATGACCGAAATTGTTGATACAATTTTCAAATTCTTTTGCGTTTTCTATCTACCTTCTGAGGGGGGACAGGTATTCTGACATTTTTTCAAACCATAAAAGTCGACGGTCAGATATTTTTCAATACTTTTACGGATTTTTCCGATTTCAATTTCGCGAGTTGTCTAACTTTTCTCGATAAAAGGTGGGAGGGGCGAGCCCCCTACCTAATTTTATTTTCGCTGTTATTTTTGTCGTATAAATCCGTCAAAAATACTTTCGAAACCCTACGCGTTCTCTATTTAGCCCTCGGGGGACAGGGGGACAATTTCTTCGACATTAATGTATCGGAACTGAACCATCATATGGAATTTCAATTCCATTGGATAAGGAGAAGTGGTTCTAATTCAGCTTGCACGTTTTGTACCCATCAAACAAACACACACAGAGCAAGTTGAATGAAAGCTTTTAAATAAAAATCGAAAACTTTTGAATTTAACACTTTGTTACATTACAAAAGGCGGAAAACTGATTTTTCAGTATTTAATTTTTTTCTCGCCTATGGATGATTAAATTCAGATGAAACTTTGTTGAAATATGTCCTTGTTGGTGTCAAATGAGCAAGATTTTTTCACAATCCAGAAGACGACTAGATTTCGATTTATGTACATTTTTCGAAAAAAATACCCTTATCTTCCAAGAACAATTGTCTTGGTTTGTGTAATTGATGACTTGTTTATTTTGTGGAAATTCATGATCACTTTAATGAAATGAAAGAAACACAATTTTGTCTTATTTTCACTAGTTTTTTATATTTACTTACCGGTTGGGACATCATTATATGATACTACGGGCCTGGCTGGGTGTCCTTCTTTGTGGAGCTTGATCAATCCATACATTTCTGGAGGCTGTGGGTTCATGCATAACGTCTTTCTTATATCCCATGGCGTGGGAAACAGCATTGTTGATTCTTCCATGACTTTCTTAGCTTGCTGGGAATACATTTTGGTGGGATCATTTTTTTTTTTATTTTATTTTATATTTTCATTAGATGTCACCATTCTAAAAAATGATCCCACCCGGTAAGTAAATATAAAAAACTAGTGGAAATAAGACAAAATTGTGTTTCTTTCGTTTCATTAAATTGTCTTGGTGTTTTTTGTATTTCGAAGGACCATGACTGATCATTTCAATTGTAAAACTATTTTCTTTGACTGGTGCATGGTACTTTCGTGGTTTATTGATCGGTAAACCGCTTGAATTTTAGATAAAGCGACAAGTCCCTCTGATTCATGATTTTCTCAATATTTTCATTGATTTTCAATAGTTGTAAAGAATGTTAAATGCAATACGAGAATATATTGGAAAATTCTTAGCCTACTATAGGACCAAACAAAATTTCAATGTCAAAATATTTTATTACTCAACATATTCTCCTTTGAACTGGATACATTTATTACAGCGAACCTGCAACGTCTCTATAGACCTTTCAAAAGAATGTTTCTTCTTGCTCTGAAAACCAGACCTCCACAGCTTTTATTACCTCCTCGTTGGAAGAAAATTTAGGTCCTTTTAAACTTTTCTCACTTGAGGAAAAAGATGATAGTCGGACGGAGCCAAATCTGGTGAATGAGGGGGGTGTTCTAGTAATTCAAACCCTAAATCACAAATTTTTTGCATGGCAACATGAGATTTTTGTGCAGGGCCGTTGTCCTGCAAAAACAAAACACCTTTGGATAGCTTTCCGCGTCTGTTCTCTTTAATTTTTTCCCGTAGAGTGGTCAGTGATGTCAAATAGTAATCTCCAGTTATTGTTCTACCCTTATCCAAAAAATCAATCATGATTACTCCATGGCAATCTCAAAAAACTGAAGCAAGAACTTTTTCAGCAGATTTTTGGACACGAAATTTCTTAGGTCTTGGAGAACCGGAGTGTCGCAATTCCTTCGATTGTTGCTTTGTTTCTGGATCGTTGAAATGTACCCCAGTCTCATCCATAGTAACAATTCGGTTCAAGAAGTCTATATCGTTTTCAAATCGAGCACAGATCAAACGCGATGCTACTACCCTTGCACGCTTTTGGTCAACATTCAAACATTCGATTACTTATATTTCGGACGTCCATCATCTTAATGGTTGAAAGATTTCTATCTCTTTCAAATTTTTTCAAGTTTCAATTGCTTGAATCCGCAATCGTCATCTGGTGAATAGTGACAAAATCAGATGCTACGCAACCTTTTATAGGTCTATAATAATTGAAGTGTAATTACGCGCGCCACAAGACCGCGTAATTACACTTCAATTATAGACCTATAAAAGGTCGCGTAGCATCTGATTTTGTCACTATTCACCAGAAGACGATTGCGGATCCAAGCAATTGAAACTTTAAGAAAAATTTGAAAGAGATAGAAATCTTTCAACCATGAAGATGATGGACGTCCGAAATATAAGTAATCAAGTTACTACATCGTCTAAAACATTCAAACAAATTCAAACATTTGGGTATCCATTTTGCAGCAATTTTTCCCATGTCCAAATTGACGTAAACTATATAATGAACGCGTTTGTATGAAATATTCAGTGCTTCAGATATCCGTTTTATTTCAATTCGACGGTCTGTTAAAATCATGTCATGAACTGCATCGATATTTTCGGTGACTGACACAGAAACTTGCCTTCCCGATCGGTCATCATCTTCAATGGAAAATTTACCTCTCTTGAAGCTTGCATTCCAATTTTTCATGGTAGCATACGAAGGACATTGATCACCAAGGGTATTAAGCATATCTTCGTAAATCTGCTTACCTCTTAACCCTTTTAAATACAGGTACTTGGTGATGGCTCGATACTCCAATTTTTCGATTTTCACAATTTCGGTGGACATTTTTTTCTTTTAATTTATTGCGTAACTCTGGTTTACTTTTTTGACGTCAAACTTTACACTGACACTTCTAATAAGTTATTGTTCGTTGCTATGGTAACGCAATATTTTGTTTATGCAAGGAACTGGTCTAGGCTAACCAGATATCAATACATCCTCGTATTAATGAATTAATATTGTTATTATTATGTTTTCAAATATTTTATTATGAATAATTTAATATAAACTACTATTTGTTAATTCAAGAAAGACAAGAATTCAAGAAAAAAGAAACTACCCAAACACCAAAACTACGTCACAATCACACTCGACGCGCGTTTCGCCATCAAAGTTAGCATCTTTAGGAGCTAAAAGTTTTTAGCTCCTGAAGCTCTTTTCTCGAATTGTATTCACACCAAAGGTTCCAAAGTATCCATTTATTCACTTTCCGTTATAAAAATAATGATGAATGTCGAAAATTATTAAAAATATTGGGGAAATCATGATTCAGAGAGACTTTTTTCTCAATTTTAAGCGGTTTAACGATGAAAAAACACCATGTTACATATACCATTTCAAAGAAGACGGTTCAAAAATTGATATGATCACTTATAGACATTCGAAATACAAAAAACATCAAGACAATAATTGTTAGTGGAATACAAGGATATTTTTTTCGAAAAATTTACATAATTCGGAAACTATCAGTTGTCTTCTGTATTGCGAAAACCTCATACTCATTCTTTTCCAAAAAATACATGTTTTCAAAAAATTTCATATATTTTGAATTATTTATACGCGAGAGAAAAATTTAAATACTGAAAAATCGGGGTTTCACTATTTTGACGGTTAATTTGGGATTAGGTCAAGAAGTGTTAGATACAAAAGTTTTCGATTTTTTTATCTACAACTTTTTTGATTGAACAATTTTTGCTAGGAATTCATGCTTTTCTGAAAATCGCAAAAAACCGCTTTCAACCCCTAAAATGCATAATCCCCATTCCACTATTTGAGTGTTTTCGTGTTTAAATTTTTTCCCTCAGAGTTGGAACCTCAACAACATTTTCTCTCAGATCCTTTCCTGTTACTTTTTTCATATTGTCACAATCATTCCACAAAATTAACACAAAACTTAATGTTTTTCCAGAAAAGACAGATGATACTATTCCATTTTGATATCAAAAAAGAATATATCGATGGAATTTCATTATAGTCCAAGAAACGAGAAAGCGGCCCAATGTTAAATGTGCAAAAATTAATATCCGAAAATAGAAATATGAGCGTATAGGAAATTAAAATTCAGGATGAGTTTCTATTTCATGCGACTCGATCCTGATGACCGAACATTACCTAAAAAATTGGCAAAGTTGCAAAAAGCGGTTTTTTGTTGATAATTAAAAAATACAGCTCTGATGAAAAAAAGTCGAATTGGAAAATTGTAGGTATCGAAAAGTTCCATCATTTGAACAACTTATAATTTTTTGATATCATTGATACTTATCGAGTTATATCGGAAAAACCGTAAAAAATCGGGTTTTCCATAACTAGTGTATTGCAGCTAAATAGAATAAAGGTAGGGTAGCCATATTTTATTACAAACAGAGGGAACAACTGAAGAGGTCCTAGTTTCAATTCATGTTTCTTGCAATTTGGTGTATATGACGGAAAGGAAATACACAATTATTGGTATTCATTTGTATTTAGATATAGTACAAATCATTCCGGGAAAGATATGAGTCAAAATAATTTTTTAATTTTATGTGGTATTTTGTTTATTTTCTTAATTTCGCGTTTTTATTGGGGCGCGTTGCAGATTTACCACCTAACTGATGTCATTTTGTCAAAACAATTTCATTCGCAGATGATATTCGACATTTTACGTTGTTGAATACCTATATATTCTTCATATATCACTGCCAGGACGCCATCATTACATTTTTGTTTGTAAAATACTCGCCCTATTTTTCGCAACTGAAGAATTAGATTAATTTAAGTCCGTTTTGGCTGTAGTTATTTATGGAATATTTTCTAACCCACTTTCATTCAAAAAAAGATATTTTGATGCCAAATAGATTTTTTTAATGACATACAGGTTTATAACAGCCCCATGATTTGGTTTTATAATGATCCTCAGGAGGTTATTAAGAATCCTGCGAATAAGGCAAGCAGGTTTTATGCTTGCATTTCAAAATAGCCCTGAGAACCTTCATAGGAGTGGGCCCTCGTAGATTTATAGCAGCTTTAAAGAGGTTTTATGGATGTCGTTACAGCAAAACAGTTTTATCGATGCCGTGATTGTTATGGTCTTCAGAATCTTCTGGGGGCTATCACAAAACTGAAATTGTTACTTGGGTAGGGATACAAATACGGTTGACATTAGGTAGCTTTACATTCACGCGCAATAATGCGCGATTGAAGCGCCACGTGGCGTTCGCGCACGAAATAACGTCAGTGTAAATGCTAAGAACCGAGTGATTATTAGCATTTGGAAGCGATTGGAACAAAGCGATTGGAACGAAGCGACTGGAACGTGGTGCTCCAATCACGCGTGATTGCGCGTGAATGTAAAGCTACCTATTAAAGACACTTTCGTCCTGACAGTGTTATTGAAAAAGAAAAGAAGAGTTATTGGCTCAATTTCAAGTACTAGTGTACATTGCAAGAGAAATCGTACGTGAACAACAAGCCAAGATACTGAATATTTTTCAAGCACAAGCCACTTTGAACGCACGAAATAAGTTTTCAGTGCTATCCCCACTCTGCCACCCGCTACAGCTATCGCTGTCCGCAACTGCATGCCTTACTTTATTTATCAATTAATAATACTGCAAATGAACTAGACATATCCTAGTGTTTTTTATTGTAAATATAGGTATTCAACCTTAATATCCATGAAGGTTACTGCTGTACGATGATTATTGCGACTTCCAGATTCTTTTGAAATAAAAAAATTATCTCGGCTCCTAGTGATCGTAGGAATTCAATTTTTTTTGAATGCTTGAAATCATGCTAGGAATCCATTTCCATAAAAAGTCATTTATATAAAAACAAAATTGAGCAATATATTCAGAAAAAACATGTAAAAAAATTGTGCAATTTTTTTGAAGTAATTTTTTGACTCTTATAATTAAAATAATCAATTTACTCATTCGATAATATGAAAGAACATCTCTTACAGAAAAAATAAGCAATGAATCGTTTCTGTAGCATCATTCCCCGAGCAAGAATAGCCATATTGAAAGAGCATCTTTTTTGAGAAAACTTCATATATTTTGAAAAATCAATATTTATCAATTTTTCAAAGAAAGACTTTTTTGGCTTTTCATTGGCTACATTGGCGGTAAGTAACAAGTTTGAATACCTAACAGTTAACGAGTTATAGAAAACCCAATTTTTCATGGTTTTTCCGATATAACTCGAAAAGTATCAATGATATCGGAAAATTATAAGTCATTCAATTGATAGATCTTTTCAATACCTACAATTTCCTATCGGAGCTGTAGTTTTTTAGTTATCAACAAAAAACCGCTTTTCGCAACTTGCCAATTGTTTAGGTTATGTTCGCTAATCACGATCGAGTCGCATGAAATAGACACTCATGCTGAATTTCAATTTCCTATACGCAAATATTTTTTTTTCGGGTATTAATTTTTGCACGCACTTTTCCCTATTGCTTGGACTATTAATAAATCCCTTCCATCTCCTTGTCTCAACAGACACCTTGCAAGTTGATGCTTTGCAATTACGTGGATTATGTGTTCTAGTCTGCCGTAGTACATGCTGTAATCTCTAATTGAATTGTACTCCACCATGTTACAAGTAAATTACCAATTTTCTGTGCTACGATAAACTTGTTTGACACTAGGAAACGGATCAAATTGTATCCTCTTTGTATCGAGCTTTTTGCAAAAAAGAATTCTGCATAACTAACATATCAATCAGGTGTGCACTACATAACTTTGGAGTAGGAGGGCAATCATGTGTATTGATCAAGGATAGTAAATTAGTTTCAATGAGGAAGGAAAAATTGCATGGGAATCGTTCAGCCACTATTCGAGTAATCCCAACGCTGCTGGTACTTTTTGAAGTGAAGTTATTTTATAAGAAAAGCTGTTTTTCTCTGCTCTCCCAAATGATAATGAGTGGATAATGTGAGTACGTTGATGGATGGATCAATATCAATACACCTACTCTTGATACACTCAATATGATGTTGTGATTCACTGCTTTCACAACGTTATGTCATCTGCACACACTTCCCTTCATTTTACCTATTACGTAGTGATGACCAACATTACCCAACGAATAGAGAGCTGCACGCAATCTTTTTTTTTTCAGAGAGTGCCTTATGTTAATCAAATGAACGTTTTTGCGTACGGTTTCTCAGTGTTAATGGATGCTGGAAGTCGTGAGTCGATCGAAAATAGCAATAACCATACTTTGTAGCGTACCAAAAGTTATTCTCATAGGAAAAACATAGTTTATCAACTGATAACTTTAACTGAATAAATGAGTGAAACAAGAAATTTCTGGACACCCACTTATGTATATTGAAAGAAATCGAAGCATAAATGTTCAATCATTGACTTTATGAATTATAATAATAGTTACCAGCAATTCTATAAGTATACTGTTGCTTCACAGATTGGTGTGGATAGTTTGTTTCAACCAAAATTGTAATATGAAATATGAATAATATATTATGAAACTCTTATCTGTTCTTTTCTTCAGAAGGAGTTGGTGAATTTCCATCCAAATTCGAGAATAAACAGCCACATCCATGAATATAGATTCTCAACTTCATCTAGAGGTACTTCCATCAACATCGATTTTTCATAGATTGCGGGGTTGATTTATGGTTCATACAATGCACCAATGTTGAAATACCCATCCAGAGATTGGGCGACTGGGGTAAAGGAGTTGAGGATGAAATTGCGATTGATAGGCCTAAAAATGGAAAATTCGGTTCCGTAAATTCGCACAATGAAACAAGATTTCTTTATTCTTACCGTTGGTGGAAGGTGGCCTCAAAGTGAGAAGTGTTTTAAAGTTGACTTCTGAGATTATTCACTTGAACAAGAATAGAATTTTTGTGGTTCTTAACAGACCTATCTAGGATAATGTCACCACTTAACTTATAATTTCTTTTGTGATCTCAGAATTTACAATAGTAATCGACACTTCGAATGTTCGAGCAGAAAAGGACACTCCAGCCAATATATTTCAAATCACTCAGCACCTTAAGGAGCAGTAGCGGAATTCGAATACTATACCAGCAGTTCTCAACATGATCAATAGATGACAATATAATTTTTTGATGAGTCGCGAAAGATTATTAGATGTTTACAGAGATATGAAAAGGTATTGCGAAAAAGTACTACAACTCTCATGGAGTCCATTAGAAATCAGAGTATTCCAACAGAATTTGTTTCGATTGCAAACATTTTTGTGGTCTCTGCGAATACGAAATGAAATGAGGTATTATCTGCTTTTATGCTGTGTGGTTAGTTTTTCTCCATTCAAATCCATTTTGGTATGAGATTCTTCGAAGAATTTATATAGGGGGAAAACCGAGACTGAGACATAGTTTGAAATGAATGTAAAATTCATTTAAGGCGACTTAAACGCCACAACTTCTTCTGGTCACGCTTCTGAATCGAAATGTTTCATTGATCTCGTATCTCCATCCTGTATATTCGACGTTATCGGACCGTGTTTTCGTGCAACAGGTCTTCGCCAGAAGAAGAGTTTCACATTGTCCAACGTGTGTTCCAAACTCTTGGTTTAATGTTTGTCTCCAAGAGCTATTTCGCTTCCTGTCAATTCATTATGATTGATAAGGCACAGATCCGACCTGTCAGAATACTAATCCCACATATAGATTGCAGTCCCTAAACACACCCTGGAATTTTTACATTGTTTCAAAAGAAGAGGCATTCGTCGGTGATGCCTCAGGAAGGTTGTCACAATAGCTGATTTTTGACTAAATAGAGCTTCATCACAACTGATTCGATCAAGCAGAGTCGTTAATAACATAATATACTATTTGAAAACGTTGGGCTCTCATTTCCTAGAACTAGGAATCATTCCTCACAGAATTTAAAATTTTTAACTCACCTTAGTGTATCACCAGATGATCTCGCCTTTCCATACTCGATCCTCAATTTGTTCTTTCTCTTCTCAGGCTGAATTGATGAGAACTCATCGCGAAACTGACTTGAGCACTCAAAGACTCACTAACTCTTTTCAACTGTGTAGATTACAATAGTTTCTTCAACTCAAAAGAATCTTTGAACTGGAATGTAGACTTTCATGAATAAAAAGCCAGAATTCATAACACTTATATATCCGACCAATGATGAACCCTTTACTCCCATATACACCTACTACGTAGGCTTATTAGGGCAAGTACCTGTCAGAAAACAACTACTCCCCTGGCTAAGACCACGATGGGTATTGGATTAAATCTAACAGATACTAGTGCAACGTTCCTCAGAGCATCAGATGACGCAATTGCAAGTGCCCTCTGTGACCAACCAGCAGAATTACGTTTTGGTTTGGACAGTTTGACCACCTGCAGACTAGTTTCGAGGTTGTTGCCACTCATCAGTGCAAGGGTAGGTCAACACAGACATCACTGGAGCCATCTGTTCCTCGTCCAAATCATTACACACTCCGCTGCTTGGTCAACTCTGGTTCACGCGATTACGCAGTTTCTACGCCGCTCCTCCTAGCAAGCATATACATCTACTACGTAGGCTCATTATAGCAAGTACCTGTCTGAAAACAACTACTATCCTGGATGAGACCACGACGGTTATTGAATTGAACCAGAATTGACCAAGCAGCGGAGAGCAAAACCTAATTCTGCTGGTTGGTTACAGAGGGCACTTGCAATTGCGTCCTCTGATGCTCTGAGGAACGTTGCACAAGTATCTGTTTAATTCAATACCCGTTGTGGTTTCAGCCAGGGTAGTAGTTGTTTTATGACAGGAACTTGCCACAATAAGCCTACGTAGTAGGTGTATAGAATAGAATAGAATACATTTATTGCTTCAAAAACATACAGTTAATAGCAAGGATTCGAGAGTACAGGTGCTAACATAGATCACTATTTTTATTGATATTGAACATTTACCTAAAAAAGAGACATACATAAGAACAAACAGATAAGAAAGAATACAAGTCAGCAAGAGAAAGAACAGAATATTGAATATTTTAGTAAAGTAATACATATAATATTGTAAAAAAAGGGCGGGGATTAGCGCAGTGGTTGAGCGCTCGCCTGGTAATCAAGAGATTGCTGGTTCGATTCCCAGACGGTGCGATCTTTTTTCATTTTCAGATGTGTAAGTCTGAATTACTGACGCTCGTGTCGGCTGGGAATAATCCTCCACGATTCACTGTTGCGTTAAAAATTAACAGTGCTGCTCCTAAAGTGGCGTATGGAGTTAGTAACAAGGCCTATCCAGAACACATGGCTAATGACCATAGCAGTCGATGCCAAAACACCAAGGAAAAAAAAAATATTGTAAAAAAATCTCATTCATCCATCACGAAAGATCGGAGCCTCAAGACGTTCCAGGTATAGTTAGCTATGACCTTGGCAGATTTTGGGGTAATGTTATTGAGATAATGAATAAGGTTGTCAGGGCTGATCAACAAGTCGGAATTTTGGGGTTTCATTGCACAATAAATTGGGCACTCAAACAAAATATTTTCTATAGTTTCTAGCTCGTTCATGTTACATATTGTGTGTAGTAGGTGTATATGGGAGTAAGGAGTTCATCATCGGTCGGAAACGACTGTTAGTTACTGAACGATCTCCCAAAGAACTCTGTTTTCTTCACTTATATATCTATGGACCAACAAAGATGCGAGGGACATTTCTCAAATTAATTGATAGAGCAACTCCTGATTTCAACTAATAATATAGCTTAAACCGAAAAAATGGGAATGAGGCGAAATAATTTACTAATAATTGAACAAGATAAAACACAAAAGACTCAAAATTACTCATGTTTTGAAGAGGAGTGAAGAAGATCGACCTTATAATATATTAAGATGATGAAAATTAACGATATTACTCTGGTTGAATGTTGAGTTGAAAAGAGTTGAATTATGACAATTAAAATATTTTAAGCAAAATAATAAAATATCTGCGAGATAACATGTTAACTTGAACGAGTGAAATTAAAAACTAAACTAATTTTCGAGATTCTGTTCAATTTTCAAGTTGACCTGCTCCACCCTCTCTAAGAACATGTGCAAACTATTAGAATATTAAAAAGTTGTTGTTTGTTTTCTGTTACTCTAAATGTCCCATTTGAAATTATTCTTACGTACTGACCCTTAACAGTAATATGATACACTAGTTTATTTTTCAGAAGATCGTTCAAAACATATATATTTCTGAGAATAGTTTGGTTTCATCTAAATTATTATTTTCGGTCCTGAAATGCCTCTTACTTTCAAGGTTAGCGATCTGTCTCTGTTTAATATATACGAGGATATATTGAAAAATGCATAGCCTTCTATAGAACCAAACAAAATTTCAATGTCAAAATATTTTATTACTCAACATATTCTCCTCTTAATTGGATACATCTATTACAGTGAACCTGCAACGTCTATAGACCTTTCAAAAAAAGATTTCTTCTTGCTCTGCAAACCAGACCTCCACAGCTTTTATTACCTCCTCGTTGGAAATAAATTTATGACCTTTTAAACTTTTTTTCAGTTGGGGAAAGAAATGATAGTCAGACGGAGCCAAATCTGGTGAATAAGGGGGGTGTTCCAGTAATTCATACCCTAAATCACGAATTTTTTGCATGGCAACATGAGATTTGTGTGCAGGGGCGTTGTCCTGCAAAAGCAAAACACCTTTGGATAGCTGTCCGCGTCTTTTCTCTCTAATTTTTTGCCGTAGAGTGGTCAGTAATGTCGAATATTAATCTCCAGTTATTGTTCTACCCTTATCCAAAAATCAATCATGATTACTCCAAGGCAGTCCCAAAAAACTGAAGCAAGAACTTTTCCAGCAGATTTTTGGACACGAAACTTCTTAGGTCTTGGAGAACCGGAGTATCGCCATTCCACCGATTGTTGCTGTGTTTCTGGATCGCAGAAATGTACCCAAGACTCATCCATAGTAACAATTTGGTTTAAGAAGTCTACATCGTTTTCAGATCGAGCACAGATCGAACAAGATGCTACTACCCTTGCACGATTTTGGTCAACATTGAAACATTTGGGGATCCATTTTGCAGCAATTTTTCTCATGTCCAAATTGACGCGAACTATATGATGAACGCGTTCGTATGAAATATTCAGTGCTTCAGATATCAGTTTTAGCCCAATTCGTCGGTCTGTTAAAATCATGTCATGAACTGCATCGATATTTTCGGGGACTGACACAGAAACTGGACTTCCCGATCGGTCATCATCTCCAATGGAAAATTAACCTCTTTTCAAGCTTGCAGTCCAATTTTTCACGGACGCATACAGAGGACATTGATCACCAAGGGTATTGCATATCTTCGTTAATCTACTTACCTCTTAACCCTTTTAAATACAGGTACTTGATGATGGCTCGATACTCCAATTTTTCGATTTTTTTCTTTTTATTTATAGCGTAACTCTGGTTTACTTTTTTGACGTCAAACTTCACACTGACACTTCTAATAAGTTATTGTTTGTTGCTATGGTAACGCAATATTTTGTTTATACAGGGAACTGGTCCAGGCTAACTAGATATCAATCCTTGTATGTTCATGGAAGATGCACTTCTGAAGACCTACACGTCGAGCTCAGTCTGCACACCCCTTTGTCGTCATTTTGTAGACGTGCCAAACGTGTGATTTCCAGAGCTCATTCTTTCAACGAACAGTAAAGCTCTGAAATTCACTGCCTCGGAAGATGCTGGCTAGCCTGCAAAAATCAAAGAGCAATACCAATTCCTACCTATCTTCCCGTGGCTCTCACGATGTGCTCTGAACATTAAATGTTTTTTTTCGTGGTAACACTTGTTACTCCCATTTGTTACAAGTTTTAAAAAATTCTCTGCTGGATATGTTACTTCTGACCTTGTCAAACAGGCCTCAGATCTTGAAACGGCAGACAGCTGCAATCCTCAGTTCATTCATTCGCGATTTACTTAATTATGGGATCTTATTATGGGGTTCAGTATCAGCAGCTCAGAAATTATTGTTTCTACAGAAATAATTCATTAGTGCAGTAGGTACTGAATAAAAGTCGAAGGGAATCATGTAGACCATAATTGGTCGAACTGAAAATATTTCATCTCTAGTGCCTATATTTTTTTTCTTAAAATTTGTTTTTATGATTCTTCCAGGTTTTTGGATTGTTTTTCAAAAGCAGAGATTTGTACAAGCAAGCCTGATACGGGACCTACAGTTTACATAAAAGTGGATTCCGAACGACTCCAGCTCCATGACAAGGGTGGTGGGATCGTACCCGGGCCGCCTAAGTGGAAGATAAACTCTTGAACTCCACGACTACTTCGTGTTATATATTTGAAATGAAAAACAAAAAATGTATCTGCAGTATTAGCACCTATAGTTGACCTTTGTAACTCACCGAGATTCTACAACGATCTAAACACACATCGAATCAATTTCATTCTAAGTGACCCATCTCTTACGGTGTGAGGATTTACCGTAGGCAATAATTGAAAATAAAGTTACTGATTTTAAATTCAGAAAACACCTCAAAACTTTTCTGTTGTCAAAAATGTTCTACATTTTAAAATAATTTTATAGCATTTTATAGCATTTCATCATATTACCGCGAATATCGCGTATTGGGTTGCACTCTTCGTCGCATATGGGGTTGCTCCCCTTATACTCAATGCGACTCGGAGTTGTAGCTACAGATGGCTAATTCATTGATGGTTGAAGACTGACGAGCGAGATACCGGGTTTACCATTGAGGTTTCCCTTGACACTGAGACCAGCTAGTGTCAATTGTATTGTTCTATCGTCAGTGGTTCCTAGTTAAAAAGGCTTGAATTTACTAGGTTTTTCGGATTCATATCTGTTTCTAGGTTGAGCTGTCCAAATGTTCTGTTCAATTTCATGGTGTGTAGGTGTTTAGACGGCCGCTGTGTCCAGTTACTAAGCCGGTGATTGTGCGTATCTTAGATATGTTGAAGTTGAGGGTGTCAGCCGTCACTGTTGAGGTGCCTCACCATGTGTGTGCTGTGTCGATGCCCTTCGATTTGGTCACAAAGTGTTTGGTGTTTCGATTTCTTTCACTCATTGTTTAGGTTTCCGCATCGGGTTTTGCTAATTCCATACGCTGGTTCTGGGACTGTGAATGGTGATTCAAATGCTTGTATTGCAAGTTGGTCTGCTTTTTCATTGCCTTCAATTCCCCGGGCACCCACACAAGTGTAACCTCTTTGTGTTTTGACAGTCCATTGAGGCTCTGATGGTAGCCATTGAAAGACGAAAGTGGCAACAATAGAGTTATGAATATTTATGAGGTAAAAACTATAAAACTGGGGAAAAGTTAAATACATATTTCAAATAAAGGGACTCTCGCTAATACAATATGGAAAAAATGAAACTTTTTTTCCAACCATGACCAAGTCTTAACAAAACTGAGTCCTTTTATGGACGACGTCAGATACGCCAAGCCTGCACGGCCAAATATAATTGACCAACAACTGACTGCTAGAACCGAATCAGGATCGATCACTAACTTTTATCATTTATCTGCTAATTAAACAGTGTGTTCCACTTTGAGCAGCCACACTCTCGTATTTCATCCAGATAAAATAATTTGAAAAGCTCTTTTTCCATATTATAGTACTCAGGAATACCTACCATTATGTTGATGAAACATTCGTATATCCATTTACCACTGCTAACTATGACCAATTGAAAAGTGAATAAGTGGGGATTTTTTCATCAGAAAGTTAAAATCAAATTCTATTTTAGAATACCCTTTGACCCCCAGATTTCAATGCTTGAATCAACTGATCATACAGGGTGTCATGTTGCTGGTAATATGATTAACTCTTTTTCATCGGTAATATTTGCTTAATTTTCAAAATTTCTTTACTTTTCACAAAATTAAGAAAAATATTCAATTAATACTACAATAAAAACAAATACTACTTTTCCATGGCAAACTGTTACCACTTGAATAGTGAAAAATTTGGAAAAAATATATTAATGATCTGTTTTGGGTGGTTTCCGGGTTTTGCCGTGGTCTTCTTAAATCTCCAAACGTTTCAACTGCAACTGCGGCAGTCATCTTCAGTTTCAGTTTTTCAGTTGACACGTCTAGAAGAGTACTTCGACCACGCCACTGAAGATGACTGCCGCAGTTGCAGTTGAAATGTTTGGAGATTCAAACCAAAGAAGACCACGGCAAATCCCGGAAACCAACCAAAACATTGACGCCAGCCGTGAAAGCCTACATTCCTACATATTAATGAACTTTTGTTGAAAAATTAACCCCAACTCCTGGTTTTGAAATGTCCCAGAACCCCAGATCTCAATGTTGAACCATTGACATATACAGTGTGTCTCATGTAGCTGGCATATGACTAACTCTTATTAATCCATAATTCTCAGGATGATTTCGAAAATGTCTTCTGTTGTGACAAATATCCCAGAATCCATCAATACGGCAGAATGTGAAAAAGCATTACTTTTCCATGGTTAACTATGATCAGCTAAGAAGTGAAAAATTGGGGAATAATATGTTTCATTATGAGTTCAGAAAATAGGCTTTTTCCGTGCGTGCGAGACATGTTCCCGTGGGAGTCAAAGCCGAACACGGAAAGTCATGCAAGCACGGAAAAAGCATTTATGGACGAGTAATGAACGATATTTTTCATTAAATCTACCTGAACCACATATTGTTAAAAAAACATTTATTTTTAGTAATGAAGGAACAAAAACATGTATTATTATTTGAAATATTTATGGTACAAAAATATCCAGAATTTGCCACAAAACCTGTTGGTAAGGAAATATTCAAACAGTTTGCGATTTCTAGAGAACTGCCAACAACATATTATTCAATTTTGACAGCTATAATGACACCAGCGTATGGATAAATCCTTTTTCAGTATGCTAAATAAGCATGCAAATATAGTGTTTTCAGATAGGTATAATGAAAGATATATAACTGAAGTAACATCAGAAATGGGTTCAGAATACTCTGAAACTCTCAGATCTCAATCCCCGATCCTCTGCAACTACCAATATTATGAATTAATGTGAATTTGCAGCTGCGGAAAAGGAATAAAATGAAAAGTGCAATAATTTTCAAAATAAGTCAATTTAGTTGAACTTTGGACACATACAGATGACATTATTTATTTCTCAGGAATTGAGATTTGGGGGCTTCAGAGTGTTCTGATCCAGAATATGATGTTAGTCCAGTGATGAAAGAATCCATGATATGTTTTTCCAATTTTTCAATGCTCAGTTGGTCACAGTTAACCATGAAAAAGTGATTCTGGGTTACTTTCTACAGTAATAATGGAAAAATTTTGGGCACTGTGTGACATTTTAAAATCAATCGAGCATTATGCATAAATGAGAGATGGTGATATTGCAAGCTACATATTACACCTTGTATATTTCAATGAGTCCTGAGGTTTTTGGACTTTTCAAAACCAGGTGTTGGGGTTAATTTTTCATTAAAAGATGATATGTTTCTTCCCCATTTTTCACTATTCAAGTGGTCACAGTTTGCCATGGAAAAGTAATATTTGGTTATTTTTCGTAGTATTATTTGAATATTTTTGTGAATTTTGTGAAAAGTGAAGAAATTTTGAAAATAATGTTAATATTACTGACGCAAAAGAGATAATCACATTGCCAGATGCAAATGACACCCTGTATAATCAATTGATTTAAGCATTGAGATCTATGGGTTTAAGGCTATTTTGAAACAGAATTTTATGTTAATTTTCTGATGAAAAAGTCCCTAAAATGTTATCCCTGCTTTTTCACTTCTCAATTGGTCAAAGATAGCCGTGGAAAATGGATATACGAATGTTTCATCAACATAAAGTTAAGTATTACTAAGTACTATAATATGTGGAAAAAATGTTTTCAGAGTATTTTACTCCCAATGAAATCTGAGGGTGTCGCTGCTCAAAGTGAGTAACACTGTAGTGTAATGAAGTTTTTCGTTTTGGTTCGGTTTGACCAACCACCGATTTTCACAAGTTTTTCACAAGTCATCAAAATTGTAATGTAAATCGCGTTGATAATGACCTGCTAGAATTGATAAATAACATGGATCCACTAATGACAGATTGTTTTGGGTTCATGCACTAAAGTCGTACAAAGGTCGTTCCTAGCACCCACGACAATATCAATGCTTCTGTAAAAAACAATAATATAAATTTTCAATTTTAAATGTTAACTAACTATATGTAGATTGTGAAGAGTTTCATTGTGGTCCTTGAAAATCAGCAAATTTAGGGTTACTTTTCATTCTGGTAAATGATTCCCTATTGACATTTTTGAGGAAAGTTTGTTAGACCAATTCTCGGAAGAGTAAAAAGAAAATGGATTATTATTGTTAACATCTTCAATGCCATAGCGGTCATTATGACCAATGCGATACTTTCCTGTGGTGCCTTAGCGGTCATAATGACCGCCGATTTTGGATCTCTACTTAGCTGCTCTAAACGCCTTTTCTATCAAGGGGTCGTGGTAATCAATATGAATACATTTATTTTTGGATTAGTATTTTATAAAACTCTGTCACTGCACGGGGTGATCTAGAATATCGAACTCGTATTTTTTTTGTAAGTGATGAATCGGGATAAATCAACACATGAGTCGTGTATAACATGGTTGCATATGAGGACGGCATCGATGTTTTTTATGCTCCAATTGGAACACCATCAACTTAGAATACTCAAATTAGGAGTTGGTTACGTTGCAATTCATTGAGCAGATATGGATGATTCTCTATCAAAATTATAAGCTACTGATTCAATATTAATTCTTTCAAATTCAGCAGAAACTATCTGTATTCGATTAAAGGCATTGTCTGCCACATGAAATAAGTTTTATATTGCATTGGTCGAATTTCTTGTCAGTTACCACTTTGTGCTAATTTGATATTTCAATTTATTGTGAAAATCTATTCCCATTTCAACTCAGTTTTGTTTCAATTCTTTATCTGTCTGGTTCAAATATTACTGAATGGAGGAACTTTGACGAACTCTTTATAAATAGGATGTCCCACGAAGATTAGGACAGGGTATGTTTCGGAACTCGACATTAGTAGAGAACTGCAATTTTGAGGTTGTGGATTAAAGCAATTGGTGTAGCTTTTTTTGATATTATGTTACCCAATAAGTATTTTGTTTTCGGAAGGAGCAAAGGAGAGCCAAAATATACGGGTTCTCCCATTAGTAAACTTGAATTTGATGTCACGCGACCGAAAACAAAATGGGTAACATAATATCAAAGAAAGCTGCACCAAATGCTTAGATTTCGAATCCCAAAATTACAATTCTCTACTACTTTCAAATTCTGAGATATTCCCTGTCCTAATCTTCGTGGGATACCTTGAATAATTGTGAACATTACGTCACAATGAATAGTAGAGATGAGTATTGGTATTGGAGATTATTTCAAAACGAATTCACTACAGAACACGCAAGAATATTTTACTACAGCGAGAGCAGACCTGCACAAGAATATATAGGTAGGTATATTCATTTTCACAACACAGTTTCTATAGTTTTATCAAATATTTATAAGGTCTCTGTGAGGGATATTGCTTCATGATCACCCGTCCTTTGAAACAATATGATGAGTATTTGTGGGGGATCAGTCAAATTATTAGGCTTTGTCAAAGGAAACTGATGCTGTCAAACTATCGGCAACAATTATTACATTCCTGTTCATCTGATAAATCTCAGAATTTCGTTTCTATAAAAAATTGTAATTTCCGTCAACCGATTGCACCCCTACGCGCAACCCTCGGAAGTATTCGAGAGACTTGTGTGAGCTAGGAAAGACGCAGCCCTTACCTTTCAACGTGTAATCCCTGCCAAAAATATCACATATATTCTCATAAAAAAATATAGACGAATTATGAGAATTTATATGGATCTACGTTGAAAGTCTGTAACCTACACGTACGTAATCACCGGCACATACACTTTTTGGAAGAATATATAAGGATTTATAAGTAGGTGTAATTCATAAGCATATCCAAATACATGTCATACGAGTTTGTATCAGGCAGTGCTTGTTTGAGAGGACTATGAGATTCGATGAGGTATTCCACTTTAAATCACAACGATATTATATGCTCATTCACAAGCTTGTCAACGTATGAGAAATGTGAGGAAATTGACAAATACTAATCTTATTTGGTATCTTGAAGAAAGTGATTGGTATCTTGAAGAAAGTGGATTCAGTATTCGATGATTTGTATCAGAAATTCCGTATCCAATTTTATTGGGTATCTGGTTTAAAAAGTGGGATCAGGAATTTCTTACCTAATTTTATGCGATGCCTATAAATTTTCACACAAATCAAAATCACTGAGAATTTGCAAGTGTCGATAAGAAAATAAGGAAACAGAGTATAAGTGTTTGTTTTGGCAATAGTAGTGCAAAGTGACTATATACACGATTCGATGAGGTATTCCAATTTCAAACAAAATAATATTTTATCCTAATTCAAAATTTTGAGAACGTATCTGTAGAAATACACAATTTATAATCTCATTCGGTATCGTATAAAAAAAGTGTGTTCCGAACTTGATGGTCCAATCTGTATTTGGAGTTCCGTATCCAATTTTATGCGAATCCTATGAGATTTCATGATATCCAACAGTAGGAACATTACGAAACCAAATGGAATATTCCAAACAAAATATTCTTAAGAATAATCGAATAGATTATTATCATGTCATACCAGAATATTTCAAAAATATTTCAGAAAGATCAACACAAGATCAACGAAATGCAACATTCCAGGAAAATCTTTCTAGAATATTGCTGAAATATTCGAATAGATTATTATCATATTTTTCCAGATTTTTAAAACATCAGGAGAATCATAATGTACCCTAGCTTATTTTATCTACGACTACAAATAATAATAATAATAATATATATTTCAAAATGACTTCAGTTGCAAATGATCAATTTTTTTTATCATAATCAGATAATCAAGAATGAATTTATTTACTTATTATTTCCCTCGTATGTCGAATGTATTCGCTGATAAACAGTTTTCGTTTCTTTTCCAATGAACTGCATGGTTCTTTCACAAGTCTTGAGCTCTGAGTATCTGAATCGTTGTATGAGGGGTAATCCTCATACAACGTCTGAATGTATGAAATGAATGAATCTCTAACCGCCTACTCGGAGAGCTTCTTCCTCTACTCGGAAGATGGTGCGGCCTAGACCACGTTTTGTAGAGCGGAATCAGAGTAAGTAAATACCAACCACGGTAAGATGAGAGTTGTGATAATACAGACGAGGAACAGATGGTGTTAAAACTGGCTGCACACAGATCTACCTGATATACCTCCTTTTCGTTTCTGTTAGAAATGAATGTGTTATTTACATTTTTTTTTTCTAATTTGAAAATTACTTCATTCTTCATGTGCATAAGTGCATATAATATTATAAAATCCATTGGATTTCAATCTTCATATGGAAATGGAACGTGCCAGGAACAATCTGGCAGACCTCGCAGAATATCAATGATTTTTCTTTAATATTCAAGTTACTGCGATGAAATCTCATGCGTTTTAATTCATTTTCAAACTGCAGGACCTCATAGAAACATGTAGCATCGATCCCAGTAATCGCTGATAGAAACGGATAACAGTTATGTCCAAGAACACATTAGAAATTAAAGGAATATGTATCTGTAATGTCTTTTACATACTGATGAATATCGAATATGGCTCTGTACGGATTTGCGGTTTCACTATCCAACTTGAATTTCAAACTCTCTTAAATATTTTTTGATCAGTCTTTATGAGACATTTTTGGCAGGGATGCCATGCATAAGTTAGTGTTTATAAATAGAGCCTTGACTGAGTATAAAAATATCATTGTTATCCGATGAAATTTCATTGATACACAGAAAAATTCATAACGGTTTTCTCTCCAGTGAACGCAACCAAAGAGTACCCAACTATCAGTTTTTTTCATTTTGGAACTGACAAATTCCCTTATTTTAAAATCAGCAATATCTTTTTAATCATCAGATTTGTCCATCAATCCATATTGAAAATTAAATGTGTCTTCTTCTTTCTGCGATACATCATTCATGGCAACCACATTTTTCCTATCACTTTTGGTAAATGATCAGATGTCGAAGCACATTTCCACAATTTTTTTTTCAGTTTTCTCAGGTTTATTGGTAGTTTTCAAATATTTTTTAGGTTCCGCCACCGCCTTCTACATAAAAAGTCACTGTGAACATATGAGCTGGAATAATTGGATATTATCATTTATAAACGTTCATTTTGGAAAGTTGACTTCAAAGCAGGATATTTTCCTGTAAAAAAATGGCAACAGCTTTGTGAACACAGTAGCTTACTGGAGCAATTGATTCATTTGGCCTTCTTCACATGTATGGATTTTCTTGATTTTATATATTGCCATATTCAGACTGTGGAAGGTTACAGACCCACGAATGTTCGTTGGAAAGTGTTCATGTGGCCTAAGTGTCTATTCATCCATAATACTGATCAAAATTCATTATTTTATCGTTCTAAATCAGTTCTGATTCACATATCGGTTAATAATTTATTTACGCTTTGAATTTCTTCCTTTGTGTAAACTATTAATTCTTTCAAATTTGGCAATAAATGAATATTGTTAATAGTAATAATAATAATAATAGCTTTATTGCCCAACAGTTCAACCCATTTACAGGACAATATGAGTTGACATTCATTATATCATTTACATACATTCAACAATTTTACCAATACTGAAAAGAAACCAAATCATTGTAAGTCTAAGAACACAGGATTATTCTCTTCCTATATGTACTCTGTTAAAATTTTGGCACATGGCATAAATTGGTGCTATGAACAATATGTTCGTTCTGGCTATCGGAAGTCTAAAGGTCTCTATATGCCTTGCATGAAAAGTAGGTACATTGAAGTTGATTTGTTCAAGTATTTCATTACCATTGATTGTGTTGTGTAATAGTTTATGCAAAAAAAACAATTGATGCACATTTTTGTCGTAATTCAAGACTGGAAAATTGTAACCCGGCACATAAAATATTACATTCATTACCACGATCTGGATAAACTCCATCAATTTTAAATGATAACTACTTTGGAAATTTTCGTTGCACTTCTTCAACAATGTTAATATGGATACTGAAATACGGTGACCAAATTAGAGCGAACAAATGAACAGTATAAAGTTTTCAGTGCATGAACATTTGTAAAATTTCTACAATTTCTTACGATAAAGCCATAGGTTTTCATTGCTTCAGATGCCTTAAGAGTGATTTTTGAAGGTTAACTCCGAGTCGAAGATTACCCCTAAATCTTTTACAGATTCACATCTTATCAGGTTGGATTGCTCAATGTTGTAGGGAAAGTAGATAGTGGACATCTTTCTAGTGTAGCTAACAACCTCACATTTACTAGTATTCAAGTGCAGTCGATTAACCACACACCAAGATTGAACTAGTTCAAGTTGTTCCTGCAACCTTATGCAATCATTCATATCACCAATTGTTGAAAATGTTTTCAGATCATCAGCAAACAAAGTTTCGTACCTTGAATAGCCTCACAGAAGTCATTTATAAATAATAAGAAGAGTAGTGGTTCTAGGTTTGAACCTTGGGGGACCCCGGATGTAGCATGATATGCATCAGATATGAATCCATTGTAGCTCACATATTGCTGTCGGTTCTAGACATAATATTTTAAAAATGGTGTTGCTTCACTACCAAACCCAAAATAAACTAATTTATTCAGTAGAACTACATGGTCGATGCGATGAAAGGCATTTGAGAAGTCTGTATAAATTACATCTACTTGACAATTTGAATCAATAATTTCAGTTAGGAACTGGGTTATAATAATAAGGTTTGTAACCGTTGAACGGTTAGTGAAGAATCCATGCTGATACTGCGAGTAGTGATACAACGTTCATTCTAAAACACGCATGCGCATTGACGAAGCTCGCTGGGTTCACCGCGTGACGTTGGCTGTTGCCGGATTTAAAATTAAGGAGTAGAGATACGGAGGGTGGGACGTTGCCGGTTTTTAAATTTAATTATGGAAGGAAAAAGATATACACGGTGTAGCAACGTAACATGACAGAAAAAACAGTTTGTCAAAAATCGTATTATATACAGGGTGTCTCAAAATACATCGGAAAAATGAATCATCACATCATTGGGGCATCGCATCATTGGGGCATGCAGGGATTCAGAAGTTTTCGTTTTACGTATATAGGGTATGTCAAAATACATCATTTAAGAAAAAAATAAATACAGGGTGTCTCATAAACGTGCATCGTGATGAGGTTTATCATTTAAGAAAAAATATATACCAGGTGTACCAACGTGCCAGTTGAGACAAAAAATATATACAGGATGACTCATAAATGTGCATCGTGACGGGGTCCGTCATTTTTAAAGTGCGATACCAATTCGTTTTCAAGGAATACATCAGAGCCATCTGTCGTTCAATATATACATTAATGATATTTTGGATCTGTACGAATCATCAAAAAATAAGCACTTCCGGTTTCAAAAAATTAAGATAGAAGAAAAGTAATAGTAAATTCGGATTACCCACATCGAGGAGAGTCCAAATCTGCAATAAAATGGCTACTTCCGGTCCAAACCGGAAATGGCAATTCCGGTCGTCCGATTTTGATGATTTTGGCATCAATAGATTCGTTTGGATGTCAAGAAACATTTTTAAGCATTTTCCGAGGTCAAAAGGGCATAGGAGGCTATCTTCGTTATTAGTAAAGTTACAGAAACGCGCGGGTACTCTAAGAAGACAACTTTCATGGGAGATCAAGAAAATAATAGAATTTGCGTACGTCAACTGCCATAAGGGCCGCAAACCGCACATATTAATGTGTTATGTACTTATTGCTTAAATCTTAGAAGCTGATTCGTAAAAGTTTGTAATTTTTCGTTCAGAATGCCACTCAATATATGTGTCTTTGTTTCGTTTTCACTATCCATCATCATCAGGCGGAGTTAGGCAGCACAATTTTTTATTAAAGTATGAGATTGAATAACATCTGTGTGTGTGTGTGTGTGTGTGGTTGGGGCATGCAAGGACTCAGAAGTTTTAGTTTTACGTATACAAGGTGTGTCAAAATACATTATTTAAGAAAAATAAATAAATACAGGGTGTCTCATAAACGTGCATCGTGGTGCGGTTTGCCATTTAAGAAAAAAATATATACCAGGTATACCAACATGCGCAGTTTAAGGGAAAAATGAACAGGGTGTGTCAAAGTGTATACAGGGTGTTTCAAAATACATCATTTAAGAGAAAAAACTGCTGAAACATGTAAAAATGCGACCATAATATGCGTATTTCGCATTCCAAAAAACATCTAAAATTTGAAACGTTGAAACAGGCAAAAATGTGACCACAATATGCGTTTTTCGCACTCCAAAAAACAGTCTAAAATTGAACCATAAAAACTGTGGTGTTTCAAAATACAACATTCAAGAGGAAAAAACAACCGGGTTTCTCAAAATGCATCATTTAAGAGAGAAAAACAACGGGGTGTCCCAAACTACGTCATTTAAGAGGAAAAATATGACGACTGCTTGTCAAATGCTATACCAGGTGTACCAACATATGAATTAAGAGAAAAAACATGGTCGCCTCTGTCATTTGTCAACTGTTAGGTGGAAAATGGGTCAAATAAAAACGTATCATTGGAAATATGGGGATTCGAAACAACGACATACCCATACATAGAGATTGAATTACATCTGTCATCTATGTGATGTTCTTCGACGAGGGTGTTTATACTCGTCAGTCAACTGTCATCTGTCATTTCAAAAAAGGTTCGTTAAAGAAAAAAAACGTTACGCTCAACGCAGTATGGTTATGTATGGCGCAGTATGTGACGGTTACGTTCAACGCGGTATGGCTATGTATGGTGTAGTATGTTACGTCACGCTTAGCAGTATGGTTATGTATGGTGCAGTATGTGGCGGTTAGACGTTTTCGCGTCCCAAAAAACAACTAAAATTTGAAACCATGAAACACGTAAAAAATGCAACGAAAACATGTGTTTTCATGTTCGAAAAAACATATAAAATTTCGAACGCCGAATTACATAAAATATGTAACGAAAACATGCGTTTTCGTGTTCCAAAAAACAACTAAAATTACGAACGCCAAAAATACACTTTTACATGTAATTCTTATGGACAATAGGCATTTCAAAAATGACATAGCCATTTGTAAAGAATATCTACGTTTCGGAGGCTGCAATTGTAGTTGGTGCGGCGATTGCGACGAATGTGATACATACAAGGTGAGATGCCATCATTGTTGCTGAATGTGGGAACCATCCATAACGTATTATCATAATCCTCCAAGTTGACAACACGTGTAGGTAGGTCCAATTGTTGGAATTTTGCAGTAAGATAGTCACGTTTTTGAAGTCCTCGCACATAAATGACATCAACATCATGTAGATTTTTCTTGAGGATGGCATACAATTGATGATATTCCACATAACCGGAGGAATACCGCAATCCGTGAACGTTTCGTTCCAAGAATCAATGAAAAGTCGACCATTTTTCTTCAATAGTTGATGTGATGAGTGATCTTTGTATCAAGGTTTTTTTGTATACAAATTGATGAGAACGTCAATATACACAAAGAAATGCGAACAAAATAGACGTTCCTAACGCTCCAAAAAAATGATAGATTTAAAAAGCGTTTGAACTCGCAAAAATGTGAACAGAATATACGTTTCACGCGTTTCAAAAAAGATAAAAAATACGAACGTCAATTCACGCAAAAATACGTACAAAAATAGCCGTTTTCGCATTCATTATTACGACGAAAATTAAGGCATACAAATTACACATTTACATGTATTTCTTATGTAGATTTGACATTTCTAAATTGTTCAAAATGGACGTTATTACACGTTACAAATAAGATAAACGCCAATTCACTCAAATAATATGACCAGAATATTCGTTTATTATGTTCAAAATTGAAATTTTAAAAGAGCAATTCACGCAAAAATGAGTATCAACTACATGTTGAGCTTACGTCGTGGACGTAAAAAAGGTAAGAGCTTCGGTCGGTAGCGAATATTTCTATTGAACAATCCATAAAAAAGCATGAGTTTTCGTGATTTCGTTTATGGTGATGTTGCCACAGAACGGATCTTAGAGGCACAAAACAAAACTCGATTATTACAACCGACGTACTTCCCGTTGAGTTATTATAGCATTTCCTGTGAGCGAAAACCCAGAAATGAAAATGTTATTCATAGTTATTTTGTGACCAGTACCAGCATCATTTTAAGTATGTGTAGTTTGTAATTCAATAAAATATGGATTATGTACAGAGGATTTTTAGGAGGGTGGGTTTCAGTTAATCTAGCAACGTAGTCTGAAGATGACAATTGATCATTCAGTCAAGAAAACATAATTTCAGCAAATATCATGTTTTATTATTGG